>JAPQWV010000039.1:5141333-6426666 GCA_027422505.1 Craterostigma plantagineum | reverse complement strand
GAATACTACGGTAGAACTGTTAGTATCAAGATTTTGCCAGTTGGGATTCATATGGGTCAGATTCAGTCAGTGATGTCCTTACCAGAAACTGCAGATAAGATCAAGAAACTAAAACATGAGTACGATGGGAAAACCGTGCTGTTAGGCGTAGATGATATGGACATCTTCAAGGGGATCAGCTTAAAGTTCATGGCCTTGGGATTGCTCTTAGATGAGAATCCTTCTTACCGGGGAAACGTCGTCCTAGTTCAGATAATAAACGCCCCGAGAAGTCAGGGCAAAGATATTCAGCAAGTTCAGAGTGAGATCAACAAGGTTGCTTCGGAGATCAATCAGAAGTACGGCGAAGAAGGGTACCAACCAATCGTCTGTGTTAACGGGCCAGTTTCTTTTCAAGACAAAGTTGCTTATTTCTCTATCGCAGAATGTGTAATAGTAACATGTGTCAGAGATGGCATGAACTTGGTGCCATACAAGTACACGTCGACAAGGCAGGGCACCCCTGAGCTAGACAGAGCCTTGGGAGCTGAAAACTGCTCGTCGAAGAAGAGCATCATCATAGTCTCAGAGTTCATAGGATGTTCTCCCTCGCTGAGCGGCGCCCTTCGCGTGAATCCATGGAACGTCAGCAGCGTATCAGAGGCCATGATCGCGGGCATCACCATGCCTGAAACAGAGAAGGAGCTGAGGCACGAAAAGCACTACAAGTACGTCTCGTCGCACGACGTTTCTTACTGGGCTAAAAGCTTCGACCAAGATTTCCAAAGGGCTTGCTCCCATCATTACAGAAAGAGGTGCTGGGGAATTGGGTTCGGCTTAAACTCGAGGGTCGTCGCTTTGGGCCCTAATTTTCGAAAGCTCTCCGTAGAACGCATAGTTCTTTCTTACAGCAGCACGAAAAGCAGGCTCATCCTTTTAGATTACGACGGGACAATGATGCCTCAGGACAGAGTCGATAAGTCTCCTAGCCATGAAATAATCACTCTACTGAACAGCCTCTGCGACGATCCAAAGAACATGGTGTTCATCGTCAGCGGCAGAGGAAAGGATCCGTTGGGGAAATGGTTCTCCCAATGCGATGAGCTGGGGCTGTCTGCCGAGCATGGCTACTTCACAAGGTAGAATCTTTTACTGCAACCATGTTTAGTCAATGCGAAAGTGATGATTGAATTGCCTCGTAAATTGCAGGTGGGCGAAGAACTGCGAATGGGAATCTTATCGATTAGGGGCTGACTTGGATTGGAAGAGAATCGTTAGGCCAATAATGGAGCAGTACACGGAAGCAACAGATGGCTCGTCGATCGAAGAGAAAGAGAGTGCCTTAGTATGGCATCACCAAGAAGCTGACCCTGATTTCGGTTGTTGGCAGGCAAAAGAGCTTCTTGACCACCTCGAAAGCGTGCTAGCCAATGAGCCCGTCGTAGTAAAGAGTGGCCAGCAAATAGTCGAGGTCAAACCTCAGGTATTGCTCTGTTCCATCGCAGCGAAAAATGTAGCTTATGTGCCTATTTTCTTGATCTTAATTCTGGTGAAATATGTAGGGTGTGAGCAAAGGATTGGTGGTGAAGAACCTAATGGAAACCATGAAGAAGGGAAAATCGCTCGACTTTATTCTCTGCGTGGGCGACGATAGGTCTGACGAAGACATGTTTGAGGCTATAGCGAGTTCTGTGGCTGACCATTCGCTGCCCGAAAATTCTGAAGTATTTGCTTGCACTGTCGGTCAGAAGCCGAGCATGGCTAAGTATTACCTCGACGATACGGTTGATGTCCTGAAAATGCTTCAAGGGCTTTCCAACGCTTCTGCGCAGAAGGTTAAGAAAACTTCCCATCAGTCTTTGCAGAGGTTGGCTTCCTTCGAAGGGTCGGTTTGAAGCGGGCGAGAAATCGATAATTGACTGGCGATTTTAGTGGAGATTGTACAGATGATGATGTTACCTGGGTATATTTACAACGTAACATATTTGGTTTTTCTATTTTGTGGAATTTCATTTAAGTGAAGGGTTATATATAATTTAGTTGTCCCTTTTCTGCTTTGTCATTGTTTACTTAAACTCATCCAGTGAACAAACATCATGAAGTAAATTCCAACAATAAGTATGGTTAAAACTCAGCCTCTGCAAATTCTGAAATTTACAGCAAAATTTTGGTTCAATACTTGTCAAAGTTGTAGAACTCGATGTTCTTGTATTTCTGAGAGATGATTTCGGCCTGAACTTTCCTCGCCGTATCAGTAGCACAGCCGACGAGAATCAGAACTGAAGTGCCTGCGAATCCTCTGAACGCTGTCAAGTGTGTAGCTTGTTCGATCACGGCTGGTCCAGCCGCCAAGATTGCCAGAAACGCTGAACCGAGCACTGATATTCGACTCAAAACCTGACAATTTTTTCTCCAATTCTCAGATGATCAAGAAAAAAATGGCTTCGCAGTAATTCTGAAATCAGTGTTGTGTATTTACCGTTTTGATGAAAGCAGCTGTACTTTTTCCAGGACGGACAAGTGGGATCGAGGCGCCCTGCCTCTTCAACTGCTCGCTGACATCATCGGGGTCGAGTTGCAAAAACGTGTAGTAATAGTTGAAGAAAGCTATCAACACAATGTTTGTTGGCAAGTACAGTGGGCCTGAAATTTAAATTGTATCACTAATGGTCTTTCGAAAATATGCTTGTGATTGTATTAATTCTTACTTACCGCCGGGATTGAGACCTACAGCAGCCTTCTTCAGAAAATTCACGCCTGTAAAGCGTGCAAGTGTTCCCGGGAGAGACAGCGACGAAGTTGAGAAGATGATTGGCATAACGCCAGAACTATTTACCTGTCGCATATTAATCGATCAAATTAGTAATGTGACTTTAAATTCTCGATTATAATAAGGTGAGGGGATTACCTTAAAAGGCAAGTATGCAGATCTTTGTAGCCCCGCAGCTCCACTGGTATATCTTGAGGCATAATTGATTGGAATTTTTCTCTCAGCTTCCTGAAATATTGTGTAAGGAGGCACAAACAAAATGAAACCATTGTATTTCAATAAATTGAATCAGAGTAAATATTTAAGGAGTACAATTCTTACCTGAACGTAAACGATACTAAGAACCAGCAAGAAAAAGGAGACAAGAATGCCTCCAAGTCCAACGTAGTTACCGTCTTGAAATGCCTGAGCAACAGTCCTACCGAAAGATGCAGGCAGGTAAGAGATGATGTTGGTAAAGATCAAAAGAGATGTGCCATTTCCAAGCTTCAAGTCTGTGATTCTTTCCCCAATGTACGTCGTGAACACTGCGCCAAGAGTGAGTAATACAACAGAAGAGAGAGCCCATTCTGTGCTGAAGTCATTCACATAAGGACGAAGATACAATACTTGGCCAATTGCCTGCCTCAAAAAGAAAAAGAAAACGTTAAAGACTTGTTTCAACAGTCTATTGCAAGCGAATGAATTCAATGGAATAATGTGATGCAAGTTATACAGATAACGTACAATCTATACCTGCACTATAGCGAATCCAACCGATGCATAGCGAGTATACTGCAGCACTTTTTTTCGACCAGCTTCTCCTTCTCTTTTCTGCAGTTCTTGCAACTTGGGATAGATTTGAGCCAAAAGCTGAAATACAATCTGTGCATTGATAAATGGCACAATACCAAGCGAACCTATTCCAAGCCGCCCAATGCCTCCTCCCGAGAACGAATCTAGGGTTCCCAAAAGGCTGTTTTGATCAAGATTACCGACAAAAGCATCCCTGTTCACACCACCGAGCGGTATGTAAATTCCTAAACGCGAAAGTGCCAAAAACCCTAAAAGCTTGAGAAATTTTCCTGGTAATGGGCCCTTGAAGAAGTCCCCAATATCAATGCTGGTATCTTCGATTGCAGCTGGAAAATTTCAAAGAATCCTAATCAAGGACCAAGAGGAACAGGGTAAAAATTTCATAAAAGAGAGCAAATGCGAGATTATAGACATGGACGAACGAACCTGCCACTCCTTTTGTAGATGGAGATTTATCCCTTTTGGTGCCTGGGCCACTTTTAAATACTAGCGATAACAGTTCAAGAAAGCTGTCCCATGAAGTTTTT
Organism: Craterostigma plantagineum; assembly: GCA_027422505.1. Taxonomy (NCBI): domain Eukaryota; kingdom Viridiplantae; phylum Streptophyta; class Magnoliopsida; order Lamiales; family Linderniaceae; genus Craterostigma; species Craterostigma plantagineum. The sequence continues at coordinate 6,422,595 of JAPQWV010000039.1, read as the reverse complement.
CCATCTGAGAACTCGTCTTCATTAATTCCCAGTGGATCAAATACAGAACTATCGAAGCTGCAAAAGTTTTTCAAATATAAGCAATCATATTAATCCACTGAAAGGATCAATACTCAATAGAGCAGCAAGAAGTACTACAATAATCTTTCAACATCCGCTAACTAGCCAATCCACCGCGTTTGATTGAGATAAAACACACCAAAACAGGGAAACAAACACAACCAAAAACACGCCATACGTTCCACAAAAAGTCTACCAAACACGAAACATAAAATAAAAATTCTTGAGCTTTATAGATCAATGAGGGAAAGGACTGAAGACCCATCACAGAAACGGAACTTCTAACTAAATTACATAACAACAATTGAAACTGGTAACCTTACCTGTGTTTATTAGAGGTATTGGTGCTCTTTGGGTGGACAGTGAGAGTTGCTCTACAAATGGAACTTGCAACCTTCTTCGGAGCATAACTTCGGGGCTTCACACAAAACTGACGTCTTTCGCAGTTGGACTGAGCTAACGAGCACAGAGACGACGAAGAAGATGCCAATGATATCTGTCTGATGGTTATCAACATTATCACGAAAACCCAGAATTCACACACAGAAGAAGAAACCGATAATATTCGCCTGGTCGATAATGGCCGTGGCCGAGTGTCACTCCGAGAGATTAGTCGAGTACTACAAATTTATCCCCAATTAATTGCTTATTTCCAAATTACTCCCTACATTTTTATTATTTCGCAATAGGCTCCGCCGCCCGTAATACATGGATCTTTATCTAACTATCTGTACTAGTATTTTCGCTCACTCTACACGTGTGCTTAAAAATATTTATGTTATTTCAATTTGATAGTTATAATGTCTAATTTAAATATAGAATGAAAGCTAATGTATAGGGATATAATTACAATAATAGAAAAAATTAGGATTGAAATGATAAATTATAAAATTAATTTAATTACAAAATGGACTAAATTGCAAATAATATGACAGACCAAATTAGCAGTTCTTATCCACCCTAAAACCTTTATATAATAGAATAGATGTTTGCATCTGCAAATATATCAAATTATTTTATACTTTAAATACTTGAGATTATTAATTAAGTTAGTTTTAAAATTTAAATTTAAGGATAAAATAGTAATAATGGGTTAAATTGTAATCTAACATATTAAACTCAACCAATTTGACAAATTTTATTCATGTTAGGCTCCTAAGAGTTTAGATTGATCGTTATTTACCGTATCAAAACCAAAATGCATTAACACTTCCTGGAAAAAAAACTACAACCAATCAAACAGACCATTCCAAGAATCGAATCAAATGACACCCAAAAAAATAAACGCTTAAAAGCGCATGACCTTAGGCGCAAACCTAATCAGCCTAACAAGCGAATGCGCCGCAAACTTCCTAGCAAACAAATAACAAACCCTCGTCTCAACCCCATTATAAACACACGTCGCCCCGTCCCTAATCCCCACGAGCCTCTCCACCGTGACGTCGTTCCTGTAGAACCTCAACGGGTGGGGCCCGCCCTTCGACCAGTCTACGTACGTCAGCGTCCTGTTCGAGTTCTTGTAAGAACGGTTCACTTTCCCGACGAACGTCGGCAAATAGTGCTCGTCGGGGTAGCACGATGCCTTGCAGTGCCTTTCGAAGAGCTTCGAGTACTTCAAGTCGGCGACGATTTCTAGGGCTAATTCTCGGTCGACTTCGAACCATTGAGAGCCCTTCCGCCAGTCGGTTAGGGTTACGACTCGCTTCATTCGACGGCTGTATCGGCCCCGCCCGACGGGTCCCGCAAGGTCGTAGGACTCGACGAAGGTGGTCTTCGATTGGGTTAGGTATTCGTAGGTTGTCGTGAAGTTGTGTAAGGGAATGCACGATTCGGACAGTAGGACGAAGCGTTGGTTGGCTATGTCGAGTAAGGCGTTGGCTAGCAATAGGCGCTCGGCTACTACCATGCTGTACTTTCCCCATTCTACTACCTTCAAAATTGGGAATTTAAGATTTATAAAATTATTTTTCATGCTCATTTAGGTAGGTAAGGATGAAAATAACGGACGCAAATAGCACATCTAACATTTTCTTTTTAATTTTTCGAGATCAATTAGGCAGGTGCATCTAGGCAGGAGAGTGGAACCTTGTACATATATAGTACACAATTATTCAAATTCTATGGCCATCACCGATAATATCACACACAAGTCAAAACGACACACGATCAAATGTTTTTTATTACTTGGAAAAAGAGATGGTGTATTTTTTTTTCGCAGCAGACTTCACATTTCAATGCTTGTTTTTTCCTACTATGAATTGGTCATTATTACACCATGTGGGATCTACGCAATCATAGGCAGAAGCGTCGATCGAATGATATATCACAATATTTAGAGCAAGAATATATTATTATGATTCAAACGTTTTAGCGGCTAAAATTCAATCTTGATTTATTCATGACAAAACCTCGATAACATTAAGTTTACCTTATTACTTGGGATCCTTCTTCCATGGAAAACCGAATCTTGAGGATAGGTCTTGTTGTAATAAGGCTGAGCATGCACATAAATGGAGTACAACCCTTCATATCCTCTGAAAAACATATCCCACAAAGGCGCCATTGGCAAATCTCCCTTAGCCAAGAACATGAACGCAACTTTCGGCGTTCGCTCGAATGGAAAAACCCTAATCTTGGGCACCATCGAAGCCCTCCAAAGCAACTCTTCGTCACTCATATCATGCATCATGGGGGGAGCCTTTAGGTATTCCCGAAGACCTATCCTTTCGAAAGAATGGCTTTCCATGGGCGGAGGAGCGTACAATGGAGGGATACTAAACTCTTTCGAAATCCCGCCAAGTTCCATCTTTGCTGGGATATCATTGGACTTGAGGTAAGAGCTTAAAGTGATCCCCAAAACTAGGCCGAAGCCGAAGAAGAGAAAGCATGTGACGAGGCTTTGGACATGATTGACTTGTAATGATGATGATGATGATGATGTTGTGTTGTATGGCTTTGTGGGTTGGATGAGATGCTGTTTCTCTTCTTGCTTGACCATTTTCTTGCACATTTGGTCCTTCTCTTCCTTTAGATGGAGGAAGAAGAATGAAGAAAGAGCTTTTTGAGGGTGTAAGAAGTTTTTGGAGACGTGACTTAGAGGAAGGTTAGGTATCTCATTCTTTTCAAGATTCTCTCGAACTCGAGGGAAAGAACTCAAGGGACTAACTATATATTGCAGATCTCAAGGGGGGGCTTTAATAATAATGGGGCTGACATGTGATTAATTACCCGCAGTTATATAAAAACGCCTCCTTTGACTGGTGTATCATTTGTGAGATGATGTAATGTCGATTAATTTTAGTTAATTAGTGCGACTTTGACTTTCGACATTGTATCTATACGTAATAAGAACAAAACAAGAGATAAAAAGTGCAGGCCAAAAAATGCGAACCGTGAGCATGTAAAAACAAGGAAATCATGATTGAGCCATAGAGATCGAATATAGGTGGAAAGGGAACGCCATAAATGATAGGAGAGGGGCAAGTGAATTTAATTGGCCATTGCCCTTCTCAGAAGAAGCTTCTTATTATATAGTAATTGCAAGTTTTGCTGACAATAACTTTTTTTTTTGGCAAATGTTTGATGATAAAGTTCAAAGATTTACTCAGATGGGCCCTTTCATCAGATTATTTAGAAATGCGTCCTTCCCATTATCAGGTCCCAAAACTGAATAGAATGATTGAAGAAATTAGAAACTTTATGATGAATAAAATATTGTAAGGCAAACTCTATCTTGGCCATGGAGCTTTAGATGGCCAAGAGCTGGTTTTTCATGCAACAAAAGGCATTAATATATGCAGCTGTTTAAACTTACTGAGAGGCAATCACTTGAGCCAATCAGCTCGGCCAGCTGCATTTCACTTGATATATGAACATAATCCCAAGCCAAAATTCCAAATGAGTAGTGAAATATATCATCGTGTAAACATAATCCCATGCCAAAACTTCAATAAAGCTAACTAATATTAACTATACAGGCCTGCAGAAGGTCGAACTAAACATAATTTCAAAGCTTTAGCAGAAAGTATATCCTTAGTACCTTTATCTCATCAACGCCTTTGGTTCTTCCCAGTTGTACGTTTGCCCGAGAACAAATGTTTTGGTTTGAGTGAAGGAACAACCCCTTCGGCCTCTACCTCGCAGGAATCTTTATTCCTCTATGGCTGGATTTCTTGGCAAGTGTAATAACAAATAGCCTTCTTCCTCTGGCCGACGTTCCTTAAAGCCCTCTCCATGTCAAAATTCACCTGGCGATAGATGGCATATCCCTAGTGCACTTGAGTCGGCGTTCGTCTTTGTTGAGTACGAGAGAGTATAATGTCAATGAACTCCTTCCCAGTGGGTACAAGACTGTTTTTTATTTGTAGCCTTATATCTACCACTGCGCAACCATGAAACTCAGATCGAAACATATTTTTATAAAGCACTAGACGTCAATCACCCCACTAACATTTCCTACCAAAGCGCATAAAATGCCCCACCAATGAAAATAATATAATCAAACTGTTTATGCATAAATGAGCTGATGGAGCAGGAAAACCGTACAATCATTCACAACGAAAGCACAAAAACACAACGTCCAGACCAACGAAAGCACAAAAACAAACCAAGCACTCACCTCACCACCTTCTCATTAATCACAAGAAAATATACGTTCTAGAATCTCTTAACATTCGAGTACAAAACCGAAAATACAGAAAGTAACAAAAAAGTTAAAAATATTACAGGCGCATTCATACCTTCAACAGTTTAGAACAAATCGTGCAAACCTTTAAATTAAAGAGAAAAAAAAGAAAATAAATGAAATAGACAACACCTCAGCAGTGTATAATGAAAATGATGACTCTGAGGTCTGAGCAGCGATTGAGCTGGAGAAAAGAAATGGAGCAAGGGTTTAGTGGTTAATGAGGCGTTAATATGGGCTTAACGGGCCTGAAACTGGTGGATAATGGGCTTTCGATAGGCCCAGTTATTATTACAGTTACATAACCGTTTTACAGCAGGAACTGGAGTTGATCATGTAGGAAAACATAAAAACTCAATAATTAACGTTTAACACAAAAATACAATTCGGCACAACACACGCACTCGCTCGGCAAGAAGACGATAAAGAACACAGATTTACATATTTCATCCGAACAGCAAGCCAGGCGTAGACAATCCCCCACGCTCAAACAATGAACACTTGGTTCTTTTACTACATATGATATCATATGATCAATCGCACAATAATATTTTCGAAAAAAAATGTTTGCAGAATATTCGATCCAAGTGAATTTGATTGTTCACCGAAGGTCGATGACTTCGCATTTCAAGCTTGAATTCATGTAGACATCGGTACACTGTCGATATATAGGACTGCCATCAGAAGGCGGGTCGTGGCTATGAAATCCACGCCTTGGGCACTGCCTTATAACCGTCATGCCCCCTGAGGTTAGCCGGAAAATGCCATGGTTTCTGTTGGGATATTATTAACAAATAGCGTTAATATATTTGATCTTCGACACACAAGTGTAGTATATATTTTAAAAACAACCTCGAGGTGTCCCTTGGCGCCATGACAATGGCGATTGATTCTGGCAACATGATCTGTGGACAGAAATTTGCATGAAAAACGAAATTATTATTCAACTGCATCAGTAATGAACTGACTCTTTATAGCGTGATACAGATCTCCTTACTTAGGTCTTGACATAGTAACGAGAGAGTTTAGTTACCTGATAGGAGTAGTGAGTGTGGACATCGATTGATGACATGAAACAAGATTGCGTTGGATGGGTCTGCAAGACAACGGTGATTAGACATAAACATGATTCCCATATATAATCCTTAAGATTCATTACTGTATGGTCAAATCGGCTATAACTGAATTAATTCCAAACACAAATCACATAAGAGGAAAGTCTAATACACACTTACGTGAATCCATCCAAGAGGAAAAAGAGACTGTTTGTCCTGCACTTCGAATATTTCTTCCTCGTTCGTGGTTTGGCACTGTTTGGTTTGATATGGCAAAATTAGTACAGCATTCTAATGAAATTTAGGGGGTTTCATTGATTACCAACTGTAGCATTTTGGCATACCGAATCGGACGTGGATTCTTGCTTTGGAATTATGAGGGCTGTAACATAAAATTTTCTGTTTTTCTGCATTCGTTAAGTCGAGATTTCAAAATTGGACGCAGTCAAATAATCGAATGGTTTTCAAAAAAGAGCAGCAATCCAAAGTTTCAGAACTACTCACAAGGGAACCAGCAAGTACTCCACATGTTTCCAAGTTTTTATCCGTGTTCGACTTAGCCAGCTTCATAAAACTTTTCATCAGCTCAGTTGACTGGAACAACAAGGGCAATTGCAATTGTGAATTAACTGGCAATTACAACTACCAACGCCTAATACCAGAATCTCCAATAAGAACATGTAAGCTTTCCTATAGATAAGCCAAAGAGAATTTCCACTGAGAAAATTACAGAACTTACAATGTGCAACTGCAGTGGATCTTCAGTGCATGGAATTTCGTTCTTCGAAGATATTTCTGAAACAGGTTCGATTTGAGTGTCGGGAGATGATGTTGGGATCAGATCCTGTACATCTGCTAGGATAGGAGGGGGAGAAGGTTGTCTGACAATTACAGTCTGTGGAGTACTTTCGATAGCATCAAAAGAAATGAGATTATCAGAATCTTGATTCGGAACTGAATCTTGATTCGGAACTGATGACTCGTCATCGTTTTTGGGCTGACCAACTACAGAATCCAAGTTTAATCTTTCTAGCTCAGAGATATTGTTATCACTACTTGTATTGGATCCATCTTTGACAGATTGATGGTCATCACGATCCCTGAAGAATCAGAAACCAAATATCAGAAGTCAACGGGTGAAAATTAGATCGATAAAACAAATATAAAAATATTGCTTTTGAGCTTTGAAAAGCAAAGGAAATCCTTCGGAGTAATCAAAACCAATGCCTCGTGACACTTCATGTTGCCCACTTGTGGAACAGAAAACTGATTTGATTTACCATATAAGTGATAACGATATGGGTTTAACCTTGGGAACTGCAGAGGGGCAAGATCTACAGTGCTTGGATATTGAACCTGCAGGTGTGAAATATAGTAAAAAACTATTCAATCATCACAAAATTGCAAATTCATGGATACTCGCAGCACCTTAAGGTTGCTAGGAGGTTGCCACCGCCCAGAAAGCCCAGCAGGGCCCAGAATTGAATGCTTCGAAAGAGTTTCTTCTGTTGGGCGGGGAAGGCTCAATGTGCTGCTGCTGTTAAAGATGAGAAGCCAGGAGAAGGTAAAAAAAAGACGGACAAAAATATATGAACAACCACTATATCAATATTAAGCTATGTACAGATTACAAGGGCCAATTCCTTCAACTTAAAACACTGTTATTTGTAATATTGAACGGACTACACATTGAGGAATGACTTACAACTTGCGAAGATGCTCTGCTCCGGGGCTGGCAAGCGCGAGAGTCTTTGGTTTTTGATGAACAAACTCGCTACCGATGGGCTGCATCCTCAGTCACATGCATGTTGTTCAGGGAAAACTTTATTACAAATTCTTTCTATTTTTCAGGATGAGGACCGTTTTAGGCTAGCTTGAGAAAATATATTTGAGCTGAAATTGACCCTAATATTTCACTATGCGTAAAAGCGCAAGCATAGTATATTGCGAAACAAATGCATGAATATTACCTTTTGAGTATTCCAAAGATTTCGTTTTTGGTAGACAGGTGGTTGTGAATATTCAAGCATTCTATCTTGCCTTATCTGAGGTTTATTAACTTGATGAACTGTCTTATTCTGCAACTCTTGAAGTTTTGCTAAAACAGCTGGTTTCAACTCCTCAAGCTCAGTCAATGCAGTTATAAGTCTCTGTAAAGACAGACCAGAGACAATGTTTGATAAAGCAGGGAAAAAAAACGATTTAGATAGCAGCGGTAACTCAAATTAATTATTGAATGAAGATATTATTTATAACTGCTACCTTTTGATATAGTTTATGGCTTGGTGCAGACTTTCTATAATCTCGATGACAAGGTATTGTCTCTGTAACCAAACTAAAACCAACGACATAAAGCAGATTTCACAAAAGTGATTGGCACGTCAACATACAAATATGCAATGTAATTTTAGGAAAACTAGCAACTGAATATTGGTATAGAATCTTGCTCACCTTGAAAACCTAAGAAGCATTACATACAAGTCAATGACATTACGTTCCTCACGAAATATATTGGCCTGAAAAATCCAAAAGAACAAAGTAGCAAGTCACCAACTGAACTGAGACAGTACTTGAAGATGAAGAAAACACGATCGGATACTGAAGACAGAAAACGTCATATATATCTATCGCCTCAACATCAACTATTATGTGTTGCCAATCAATGTGATACATGTAATCAATTTTAAGACGGCCAAAGAAATCGAAGAATGACAAACCATTACCCCGAATTCCTTCCCAAGAGAGCTATCACCGCCATACATATGGAAACAAGCTACACTACATTGATTTACTATAAACTTACTCACTGAAGTCAGTCTTATCACCACGACTAATTCACGACATGGGAAATGGAGGTCAACACAAAAAGTCTACAAATTAAGAACCCTAAAAATTGATAAAGAATACCACGATAAGAATTTGGCATAAATAGGAACAAATAAAAAAACAATCGCATCACCATGTTTCATCTCTCTACGGACTTCATCCACAAACAAGCATCCACGGTTGATTAAAACAGATCTTTGATCGAAATTTCACGACAAATCGAGCAAGTCCCGCAAATAAACATAAATTGCTAAAAACGAGGTATCAGCAACCAACAAAAAAAAGAAAAACGACGAAACAAGCGACATCCGCAGTAAGTATGGCATGTGATACTGAGATGAATGATCAATACACATCAGCACACCTGTTTGAGGATATTATCAGCTATACGGTAGTAGAAACGCAGAGAAATTCGGTTGTCGACATCGATCTTTCTGGCAACGGCTGAGAAATTGATGTTAACTTTTCCAGCAGAAGGGGATTGTGAAGGAACCATCGCCGATGACTCTGCTACCTCGACAACAGACGAAAACTCTTCTTCCTTCCTCCCTCTCTTGACTTCTGCTGCTTTGTTATGAAAATTGCGATTTCGATCCCTATAATTTGTAGGGGCACGGAAACACGACGGATTTTACTTGAACTTAAAAACAAATTGTTTTGAGTCCTTTAACTATTTTATACATACAATGACATCCTAATATCCTAATAAAAAATCCACGCTTTTTATTACAGCATTTGTTTTATTACATCATCTTTTGTTTTTGTTTTTTACCTGATGAAGCCCTTCTTTTGTTTTTATGTATTTGTTTGCACTTCTCTCATCAACTGTCAAACTCTCCGAATCCGATCTATTCATAATTATCAAATACCACGTAATATGAAAATGGTAGACAATGTAATGTAATGGGTTACACATGGTCACTAACTCTATGGTTTATTTTAAATAGGAGGTGACAAGAATAGATAGTCTAATAGATTATACATGGTCATCAACGCTATGTAGTTAATTATTATATTTCGTATTTGTAATCTTTCATTAATAGAAAAGTTATTTTGGGTAATATAATAATGGTATGATTATTCTCAAATCCTCCTTTACTTACTAAATTTCATCATAACAGAAGATAATTAAGACACTATTTTTATTACATTAGCAGCTGGCATTTCAATAGTCACGGCCTCAATCTTAAATGGTGTAGTACCACAACATTAAATATGATATGCCATAGATGTAATGTAGAAATTAAGCTATGAGCTTATCATATATATATGTATGCATTCATATGAACGTTTGATCACACAACATTATCTCTCACAAACACACTGCATCAACGGAAAAAACACACAAGGTTTTTCAAATTTTAATTACTTAATTACGTTTAATGTTAAAACTGTAATTCATTATTTGTACGTCTCTACTAACTTCGTACATATATTCATTTCGCTTAGTAGATGAAATCACTATCTCTTGAAGTATACGACCCCGTCAGAAAAGTGCATGAGAATCGACGGAATTCTAAGCCCCCAACCACTCCAAAGCATCCCTTTTCAACATTTAGAGGTAATATAAATTCAAATAAACGTCTATATAAGATATATTAAGATTATTTGTAGAAAAATATTGCATAAATAATCCTTCCAAATATTGCGAGAGGCGCTAATCTCGCCCGCATTTGCGCGCGCACGCTTTACGCGTATATGTGTTTTCGTGTTTGCGTATCTGAAAAAATCAAAATATCTCGCTTCTCAGTTATTATCTGCGCCGAGGACATCAACAAGGAAGAGAGCTCTATCGACATATGCAGTGATAGAGACGAAACAAATAACGCTGCAACTCTTTCGATGTCAAAGGACGTCTGCCCATATTTTACGCATTCGCGAGGTAATTAAATTAAAGCTATCGTTTACAAGATAAAAATACTTAATATTTTCGTCGCAAACTACTTGCATTTATCATAGGTTGGAGCGGGAAACATCAAATTATACCGCTTAGAGCCTTTTGCGCACAAATCTGGTAAAAGAAGAGTGAAGGCGAGGAAAACAAAAGAAGGCGCGTTTTCGCTGGTTCACGTGGATCATGAAATCTTCCCCGGTATCGAAGATAATTACGATCTATCGATAAACGAATGTCTAGGGGGAAGATGGACGGTGGAAGTGAGGATGCACGAGAAATCTCAAATAAGAGAATCTATCTGTACGTAAATTTTATCTTCTGATTACAATGATATGATTTGCAAAAGAAAAAAAATAAGATGTTCTAATTAGGTTGAAACTCTGGTTTCAGTTTTACTACCATAAGAGGGTGAGTAGAACTATTCGGACAGTTGGGGAACTGACAACATTCATCACCTGCAATAGCACATACTGATGAATGTCCTTGTAAGAAAATGAATATTTTTTTTTGTCCCTCGATTACATATGAAGGCGTCAAAAGATAATGTACCATTTACAATGTATGGAAAAATTTCTTTGTTTTTGACTAATTCTAGCGAATTGCTCCCTCCATATCGAGGCGTTCGAAGGAAGATTAAGCAAAAAGTCTAAGACATAGCCTATCTTAAATATTATATTAAAATTTTCAGTTAACTGCAGCAAAGCAACTACCTCAATTCCCCATGACATAAAGTGAGCCAAAAACACAAACAGAAAGAGAATTTTAAAAAAGCTTATACTTAGCTAACCGAGGAGGTGAGGTAATAAAATTCAGAAGCCAATCATCACTAAAAATTCGGTCCAACGATGAATGGAATCAAGCCTTGCGTTCAACGTGGACTCGAAAAACATTGAGCCGCCAATTTCCGGGAAGAAGATTGAACCTGCAAGTATCTCCTTCGACGACACCGTTCTTACGGCAAAACTTCTCCCAAGTCGCCGTCAGTGTCCTAGCCTCGCAAATGACGGGCCAAAGCCTCCCCTTCGAATCCTCGAGATACGCGATGTGCCCGACCGTGCAAGAATGCCTACTCCCCTCGGGCAGCTCCTAAAAGAACACCGTAACGAAAAAAAAAACCTTTTTTAAGGTTGTACTAATTAGGTAAGCATACGCCGAGAAAAGAAAGAAGGAAAATCGACTTGCCAGAAACTCTCGACTCTTGACAACGACTGAAAAGGAGCGCAAGATGACGTTCTGGAGATCTCCTTCGCCTGACAAGTCGGGCTCGACTTTTACGATGGGAGATTTCGTCCGGGCGCCGCCGCCGCCGACCTTTTCTTGGATTATTGGCCCTCGGCGCGTCGGCCATTTACCTCTAGGGCGTTGATCTACGTCGCGGGAAAAGTGAATTGAACGTACAGCTCTTGATAAAAAAGAAAATTAGTAAAGCTAAAATGTACCTAGTGGCCCGCCCGTAAATCGCAGCGATTCTTTGATCCAATCGTTTTCCCGAGAGTTGGCAGATCGTTTACCTGCTTAAAGCATAACGTATGCATACGGAAGAGAGACTTAATGGGCATAGACTTTCTTATTAATCATAGAGTAATCCATTTTTATCGCATCAAGAGAGAATCAGTTGGCTCACCATTTTTGCGCTTCTTTGGTTTGTTTCGGCAATCTGCCATCTTGTTAGAGCTTCCATCTTTAGGCTGTTTTCGATCAGTTTCACAATCAGTGTCGGTGTGGTCCTCAGCAGCCATTTGCGCTTTTCCCTTCCCTTCGATTTTACGTCCGAGGCAGAGGATTTCTCAGTTTTCGCAACCTTTTTCGCCTGTCCACCGATGCCCTCTGCTAATAATATCCCAGCAAAAAAATTAGGTCTTTTTCCCCGAGAATTTCCGCTCTTCTCCGCGGATTCATCGCACTTGTTTTTTTCTGCCCGGCGATTCCAACGTCTGAAGCTTTTTCCGCGTTCTTTATGGCTACACCAACCTCCCTTTTGCCCTGCCCTGCTTTTCTAGCATTGGGAGCATTTGCAGAAGCTTTGTCAAGAATTACGGCGTCCTCCTTAAGTTTGTCAACAGGCGATTCAAAATCACTATCTTCGTCGAGATCGATCCAACGTCAGATTCTATTTCATTCTCTGCTGCGCCAAAACCTAACGTGTCAGCGATCGTCGTAGCCTTAGGAAGAGTAGTAAGTGTAGCATCGTCATCATCTTGGGCAGATTTGTCGCCCGACGTTCTTTGATTCCTCATAGGAGGAGAATCCATTTCCACCACAACCTCATTTAAATCAGATATGAGGACTCTATCTTCCCCCTCGTCGATGGCCTCGGATCGATCCATTTTTCTCAAATACACGAACAGATAAAGATTTGCTTCCCTCAATGCATTTGAATATCAAGAAGCTGCCTTCTTCAAGATGGTGGTCGTCGAAGAACGAGGTCCACCCAGTAGTAAATGCTAAAAAACCTTCGGCGTGCGATAATTTCACGGGCCATTGACGAGAACCATCAGCATCCTCGAGGTGAAAGTGTTCCCCGGCCATGTTTTCGAGAACGTGGGCAAAACCGGGAGGCAAATCCTGCAATAAAGAACGCATGATGTAAGAGGGGACGATTAGTTAACTTCAGCAAAGAATCTACGTTACCATGAACTTATCGTGGTCCCTTCCAAAGATGACTTTGAAGAATCGAAACAGTTTGGGGGTTTGCTTTTCGTTGGGCCGATGTAAGCGAATGCAGTTCTTGGTGCAGTTGGGACAAGCTACACGAGTCATCTTTGTTTCGGTCTGTATGTAAGAAAGCTACCTAAAGGAAGGGAATGAGCAACTGATTACATAAACACAGACATTGATCACAGAATGGGCATTCAAGGTTAAAATAAACCTAGGATCTGAGGAAGATTTGATGATGTTTGGGATAAATTAGTCTCCTTTAACAACATTCACAGATGCGAAAGAACACGGAAGGGCATTAACACTTCAGATTACTGAACCATTCTTGAAAATCGATTAACATCACCCTCACGGTCACGACCCACAGTCAGAGAAAAAAGAAAAAGGACAAAGACAGCATATTTTAACGAATCTAAACAAGAAAACAACGATGAAGTGAGCTAAATATCATTCACGTCATCATAAATTAAACAGACAAAAATCAAAAACTCATAAATTAAACATACACACACGTTAACGACAGCCCTTCACCAGCCACCTATTCTGCCAAACACCAAGCTTCGCACACCCATAAAGGAAAAGGAAAACCCACAAAAAAAAATAGGAAACGATCGTCACCTTTGTAAGAAGACGAAGGTAGGTGTTGGTTGAAGTGACGCGACAAATAAAACCCTTTTGAGGTTGGCCTTGTTTTGTAGTGAAGAATCAATGCGCACAGTCTTCTAGTATATTTTGTCAATTAATGTTTAATAAACAATTTGAATTACAAATTTACCAAAAAAATTTACGAATACTTTTGGAGGTGTCAGATTTGATTTGCCAAATCAACATATAGGGGAAATAAGTATAAATCCAATTCAGAATTCGACAATTGGGTTAGTGGGCTTTAAGATAGAGACATTCCACGTGCTAAGAGACATTCCACGTGCTAGTCTGAATTACTCATTTATTAAATAATAATTTAAAAATAGAAAAAAGTAAATATGACAATATAAAAATGTTAGAGTTTTTTAACTTTTTAATGAAATACTTAATTCATTTTAACTGAAAGACCAAACTTACTATGTATATTAGCAGGTGGACACTTAATAAAATCCAGTATGTTTAGCAACCCAATGTGTGTGCAATTATATTAAATCATTGATACTTGGACATTTCATATCATTAAAAATAATTTCAATAATAAATTTTTAACTTAGAGATATTTTGTAATTAATGGAAATATGAAAGATAAAATTATAATTTAATAATTAAGAGTTATAAGAGGTCAACTACAGAGGAGATTGTTCAGAAATCAAACATCAATACAGCAGGAACTAAGAGGTCAACTACAGAGGAGATTGTTCAGTGCACTGGATTTCAAATTGGACAGTTTCCTATGAGATACTTAGGAGTCCCTATTTCTTCTATCAAATGGGATAGGACTGTCTGCCAGGTTCTAGTTGAAAAATTAACTGCTAGAATAAGATGTTGGACAACTAGGAATCTATCATATGCTGGCCGTCTATGCCTTACGCACTCTGTTTTGATGGCTGTTCATGGGTACTGGGGGTCTGTGTTTCTGTTACCAAAATCTGTCATTAAGGAGGTTGATAAAATCTGCAAGGAATTCTTATGGGGCAAGAAGGAGCAGGGTAGAAGTGTGCCACTACTAGGCTGGGATAAAGTGTGTCTGCCTAAGCATAAGGGAGGGCTAAACCCAAGGGACTGCGAAACTTGGAACCGAGCTTTGGGCTGAAAAACAGATATGGGATATCACCATGGAGGCAGATTCATTGTGGATCAAGTGGATTAATACGGTATACCTGAAAGGAACTGATTTCTGGAATTTCAGCCCCGCCATCGATTCAAGCTGGCACTGGAAAAAGCTCCATAAACTCAAGGTGTATTTTAGGTTGGGATATAGTGGTAAGAAATGGAATCAAACTACGGACGGCAAGTATACTACAAAATCTGGGTACATATGGCTGAAGGGTGACAGGCCCCGTTTCCCGTACTGTAAAGCTATATGGAATAAATTTAACATCCCTAAGCAATCATTTTTTGTGTGGTTGCTGCTTTAGAGAAGGTTATTGACATTTGACAGATTAGTTCATTGGGGAGTGAATGTAACTAATACGAGTTGCAGATTATGTGGGACATGTGAGGAACAGATTGATCATTTATTCCCAGAATGTACATACAGCCAACAGTTGCTCCATGATATCTCTACATGGATCATAGACTGCCAGTTTCTAAGTTTTGAAGAGTTGAGTGCATGGTATAAAAATGAGGGGAAGAAACGTAATGTGCATCAAGGAGTCCGTATAACATGTATAACCTCTGCATTATACTACATATGGAATGAAAGGAACAAGCGGGTACACACTGATGCAGGATGGAGATCAGTGGAGCAAATGACTAATCAGTGTATCCAAGAACTGAAGTGGAGACTTAGAAGTTGTGATTTTTGGAAGAAAATAGCTAACAATAGTCTGATTTCATATATTTGTTCATAAGTCATGTACATAGTTGGTGAGGTGTGTACAACGGATATGTCCTACGATTGTGGTAAATGAACATTCATTCTACCAAAAAAAAATTATAAATAATAATTATTAAATTGACAGATAAATCGGTTGGTTTATAGCCACCCTACGTTTATATAATAACAACGATCGCACCTTTATTGATAATAGCAATAATATAATAACAACGATGAAGAAATCCTCGTACAAATGTATAATCCGTATACACGCGTAGTAATGTAGAAAAATCGGTAGATATTGAATCAAAAGACAAACAAAAAATTCCTCAGTTATACAGCAAAAGCAGCAACGACGGCCAAGAACGTCAACGGCAAAGCCCCTACGACACTGAAAGCCGAGGCCGAGTTTCCCGCCGGCGGAGGCGGGGGACTAAATGGCGTCGTAGGCTGTGACGTCGGCCCGCCGGAAACGGCAGGTCCGCCTGAAGGAGTTCCGGCGGAGGACTCGCCGACGACGTTGATGGCTAGTTTCTGACCTAATGAACAGTGCTGAGGGAACGTGCATATGTAGTAGTGTTCGCCGGCCGACGTCAGAGTGATTCTCGCCGGCGTCGTCATGGTCGGCGGCGTGGTGGTGGTGGAGATATTGCACGATTCGAACTCCGATCGGGTCACCTGTACGACGTCGTGTGCGCCGCTCGTGAAGTTGAACACTGGACATTAAAAAAAAAAGAAAAAACAAAATGAGTAATTAAAATATTAAAAAAAAAAGGGCCAGTCAAACTTCGATCGTCTTCTTTGACTCGATGATGCTATGTTATTATTACCTAAGGTATCTCCGACGACGAACCTCTTCCCCCTAGCCCACGTGCGGTAAGCCACCGGCCCGCCGGGAGGTACGGTCCACCCAATGGCATCTCCGACCACGTAAGTCGCCGGATCCGTAGACCTCGTCGGCGCTGGCGCCTGAGCTCCGGCCTTCTCCGGCGGAGGCGCCTGAGCTCCGCGATTCGCCGGCGCGGGGGCCACGGCCGCTGCGGCAGATACGTTGATGGCAAGCTTCTGTCCCAAACCACAGTGCATCGAGATGGTGCATATGAAGTGGTGCTCGCCGGCTGACGTCAGCGTGATGTTCGTCGGGCCGTTCCTTGAGATGGAGATGGGCCCGTTTGAGTTGCAGGCGTCGTACGAAGATTTGCTCACCTCGGCGACGTCGTGGGCGTTCGTCGGAAAGTTGAACACTGACAGAAAATTATTGCAACAGCGGCGATGTTTCAGTTCAAATTCAGAACTAATAATAATAAATCTTAACTCAGATAAAAGCAAATCAAGAATATGAGCCACCAACCAAGCACATCGCCGACGGCAAAGTTCTTGGAGTCGGCCCACGTCTTATACGCGGCCTCGCCGCCAGGTGGGACGAGCCAGCCCATAGAGTCGCCGACGACGTGCGTCGTCTGAGCCAAAGCACCATATTCGGACAAGCAAGCCATAAGCAACAGAGTCGTTTTTAACAACGTCGACTTTTCCATGTCTGCAACTCAAGTCTGTGTTCTTCAGTCTCGGAGATCGCCCCCTACTATTAGAAAAAGATTCCTTTTTATTTTATAACGTGGGATATGTGATTGTAATAACTTTTGATCTTCGAAATCGCTTATTTATAGAAAGTGCATATTACTACGAAGGTTCTTGGATTTGGAGAGACTCATTCTTGGCTAATGGGCACAATGTTGACTGGCGTTAGGGTCAATTTGGACAAAAGAAGTGTGATCGCAGAAAAACAATATGGTTCAAGACTTTCGAGAATTATTAGGTGAGGATTAACGTGTGAAGCCATGTGAAGCCATGAATGTTAGAGCCCGACTAGTTTGACTTTATTATAATGTTTTACCTGGTCGTCGTAACGATTTCTTTGATTATTACTTTATGCAGGGAAAGGGCGAGTCTAGAAAGGTGGAAATTTCATAGATTTTAAAGTCGGTTATGTTTGTAATTAGTGATTTTGTAGGTTACGTATTCCCCCGAATATTTATTACACCATTTAACACGCAATACTTATAACTAGCTGTGAGCAAAATCGGATATCCGGATTTTCGTATATCCGAAATTCAAATATTCGGATTTTCGGATATCAATAAATGATATCCGTATCCGGACCGGTTTTAATCGGATATTCGAAAATTGGATATCCGCTTTATTCGGATATTTATATCGAATATCCGCATCCGGGTTTTAAATTTATTTTTTCAAGTATAATTTTTCATATTTTCTTTACAAAATCATTTTTTATTGAAATAAAAAATATATTTTCATATAAAAATTACTACACATAGTAATTAACACAATTACAATATGCGAATTCATGATTCAAAATTACATAATAAATAATAAACAATATGTGAATTCATGATTCAAAATATTCTGTTCAAAATCAATTTATTTATTTCTTGTGAAAATAAAAAATTTATTTTTTCATATAGAAATTTCTACACATAGTAATTCACACAATATGTGAATTCATGATTCAAAATTATGTAATAAAATAATATAAATATTTCTATAGGATTTTTTTTTCCTTTTTGACCTTCATTTTTCATTTTGTGCTATTTTTTATTTTTTATTATTTTTTAAATATAAAAACGGATACCGGATATCCGGGTTTTAGACAAACCACTATCCGTATCCGATCCGGTTTATTTTAAAATAAATCGGATCGGATATCGATCCGGTTTTTAAAACCGAATATTCAGATTTTCGGGTTTTGAAAACCGAATATCGGATCGGAATCCGGTTTTCGGATATTTATGCTCAGCCCTACTTATAACGTTGCCTTTTATGGCGATGGTCTACTTATCTACGTAGTTTTGAGTAATGGACATCTTTTTCTACGTATAGAAAAGTGCCCTTTTTTCCGTAAAGAGAATAAATCGAAGAGAAATAGACAAACACTCGCACAGCTCATTGTTTCAAAAAGTGTATTGCATGATGTATCGCGTTTTAGTGTCGATAGCGCGTAGCGTAAAAAGCGTCGCATATCGCATGAGTTTCTTGGCAGATCCTTATAAGGCAATATATAGAACATGATACACTATATGCGCAATATCGCGCTTTTTTTACGCTATACTCACGATATTCGGGACTATTTTATTTCGCTTTAACGCGTTTTTCCGCTAAAATGCGCTATAGCGAGCTATGAAACGCGCTATTTACGCTTTTTACAACACTGGAACAACTATAGAATTTTAGTCCATGCAATAGAGGTCACTACTTCAACTGGGCCTTAATGTTGTTTTGTTGGGCTTATTTGCGAGTGAAAGCCCAAATACTATTGGACAACGGCCCAATAAATTAGGAATAAGATTCAGAGCTTAGCCCAAATATCATTAGACTGTGGCGCATACACTTGTGCTCAGTCGGTCTTGAGTCTTTAACCCAGTGTTCGGTTCTTTTAATTTCTTTTTTATTTCATTTTGGTCGTCGACCATGATAAATATAAGATGATAAGTTAAAAAGAGAAGTTATATATCTAATTATAATATGAAAGAAAAATAGCTGCTGGAGTTATAAGAGGTCAACTGTGTGCACTTGTCAAAGTCGACATCGATGATTTCACATTGATCGTATTATATAGTCAACTATACTGTCGTTGATTAACCAGATTTGGTAATAGACAAATTCATCATCTCTTGTTAGTCGTGTATTAGGTACTAAACGGACGGCTTAGAAATTATATTCTCCAACCCTACTTGTTATATAAGTAGTTTTTCTTATAATTTCAATGTAGTGAGTTTTTATTTTATTTCTTTCCTCAAAGACCTCTCAACTAATAATAAAAAAACTACTTTTTTTTTTTTTGCGTACGGATTAAATACAATCTCTCCAAGAACTTCGTCGATCATCATGCAATAATATCAGTTGTAAAAACGAATGAATTGAATATTTAATCTAAACTTAAATTAAATTGTATTAGCAAAGTCAGCTTCCCAAGTCTTTTGAAAACTTCCAAACCGGTAATTGACAAACCAAAAAACAACAAAAAGAAAAGAAATAATCTTGGAGTTCCGTGTTAGTTTGGGATAAGTTTGTATATTTCTCTTCTTCTTTGTTGAATTGTCTAATTTTTGATAGGGCCATCCATTCGCATCTCATTGACCTTTCCCTAAAAAACTTCGGGCCACCACACACAAAGATGAACTATTTATTTCAAATTCAACGTGATTTTCCTTTTATGAGCTATTTATATTTGATTTAGACTTATTACTGGCTCCTCTTTTTCTAGTTCTTGGAACTGGGTAAGAATAATTGTACTTTCAAGTACATAGGTAGCTAAATACTACTCTCCTATATATAACAGACATCTCAGTTCATATATAGATGCATACATCATAACACACTCTAACAAATCAGAGCGAAGCAAAGCAAAGTTCTAATTTCGAACACATAAATAAAGACGATGGGACGTGCAGAAATGAATGAGATGTACGACGACACAGTAAAGACTGAAGCCTTTCCTCCAACCCAAGAACAAAGTGAGGGCTTCGTTCATCAATTTCCTCCTCCGCCGCAGCAAAGCGTCGGCGAGGGTTTCGTCGTGCATCAGTTTCCTCCTCCGCCGCAGCAGAGCGGCGCTTACCCACAGCAGCAAATCGTCAGCGAGGGAATCGTACATCAGTTTCCACCGCCGCCGCAGCAGAGCTCCTACCCCCAACAAATCGCCGGCGGCGCCGCCTATGGAGGAGGAGGAGGCGTTCAGATGGGAAAACCCACGCCGTACTTCAACAACAACTTCCAAGGAGCTCCGATGCAGAATCCGCCTGCAACCCAGCAATGGAGCTCCGAACTATTCGACTGCATGAACGACCCGCAAAACGGTAAAATAAAATCTAGACATACATAAAAAGGACGACGATGATGTAATCGGTTCTAACACTTACAAAAAACGAATCATTGGAAAAATCTCAGCGCTCATCACTGCTTGCTTTCCCTGCGTAACCTTTGGGCAGATCGCAGAAATAGTCGACTCAGGCGCCACAAGTAAGTGTTATACATAATTATGTACATATTATAACTTGTCCAAGATATTATATTATATCGTATATATATATAAACAGCTTGTGGAACGAGTGGATTGATGTATGGAGCCATAGCTCTATGCATTGCTATGCCTTGCTTAATTTCATGCGGTTATCGAACGAAGCTGAGGAACAAGTTCGGGCTTATGGAAATTCCCGGGCCCGATTGGGCAGTTCATTGCTTTTGCGAATGTTGTGCGCTTTGTCAAGAGTATAGAGAGCTTCAAGCTAGAGGCTTCGACCCAGCCATTGGTACTAACATATCATATTATACATTCATGCCCATATTTTATATATATTTTTACATGTACAAAGCAAATAATCAATGGATAAATGAGCTTTGAGCTTTTCTTGATTTAGGGTGGATGGGAAATGTGGCCAAGCAACAGCAGCAGCAAATGGGCATGACGCCTCCCATGCATCAGAGGATGATGTAATAAATATCGCTAAGCAATGATGTTATAATAAAATAAATGTCACTTTTAAGACCGTGGCTTTTTCTACTTTCTTGTTCTTATATTACGCAGATTAGTAGTTATCTTGTGCTTGTATTCTTCAGTTGTTGTTCATCAATGGAAGAGAATAAACGTAGTTTGATTATTACAGCATACAAGCCCTTGTAAGTTCATAACACATCAATCCTACAACAAAGCAATCACGGTTGCCAGAGCGAAACTGGGAAGGAAAGAACACTTTCAAAGAATGGATCTTTCTTACAACGATAATATTTTACTGAGAAAAGAAATCTATACAAAACAAAACGAACGCAACGGCAACAATGTAATAATAAGACATCATCTTATTTCAACCATCAGTTGTTAATTAGAATATTACCCTTTCATCAGCTTTGAGGGACAGCTTCTGTTTTACAGATGGGGCACATATTTTTCTGGGCAAGCCAATGCTTTATGCAGTCGATATGAAACAAGTGTGCACAGTGGAGCTTTGCCATCTCATCATCTTTCTCGTATTCTTCCTGTAATAAGAAAAAAAATTAAAGGCAAGATTAAAGATCATAATTAACTGCGAGCCATGGTTTCTTTATCAGTAGTGGAGGAACAATGGAGACTAACTGACCTGGCAAATACTGCATTTCCTCTCTGCTTCTGAAGCTATATGCAAAGAAGAAGAGGAGACTTCGAAATTCGCAAGTTTAGTCCTCCTCAAACAGCAACTTATCTCTTCGTCTCCAAGTCCAGTGCTGACATAACCAATTCTATCGCCGAGTTCAAGTAGTTCCTGTAAAAACCCGTAATTGATTTAGTTCTTTATGTCTTAACCTTTTTTTCTTGTAAGAAAACGATCAACAAATATAGACCTCATATGTCATGTCATCAACGTCGAGCCTCATGTCCCTGTACATGTCTAGCCTGTTTGATCTCTCTCCAACTCGAAATTCACCTCGCAGCATTAGAATCTACAATAGAATCCCAGAAAAAGGTTATTACCATAAGTAAAGTAACTGAGAATCTTCTCTGATTCCTTCATATCTTATCCTTCATGAAGAATCCATCAAAAAGTTCGCAAAGTTGTTGTCTTTCGCCAACCCCAAATTAAATTAGTCTACCGATAGAATGATTAGGCAGACAATATCGAAATAAACAAAACGGTTAAAATCAGATTAGAAAGCTTGAAACTTTCTGATTGAGGATCCTACCTCGGAAAGCCCATCGCGGAAATGATTGTTTCTTACATGACGATGATATCTCTGCCCAGGAACATAGCGAGGCATAACCAAAGCAGCCTCAGATTCAAGAAAATGCGTCTCTTCAGATTCAACCATTCTCCTAACTGGATAAGAACGCTGTAGTTCGGACAGAAATAGATAAGAATCATCACAAACATTGAACTCTTTTTGCCATAAGCAATTGAGAGAAATAGGATTATTGCATATAGCCCATCGATAACAAGGTAAAGATACGACCTTTCTTCGCAAAACCAACAAATCCCAGATTCAATTAAAACAAACTGATAAGAGGAAAAAGAAAAAGAAAAACCAAGAAGCAGTCAACGATTCAATTATTACCTCCCTGTGACCAAGAACTGACTTTTCAACCCCATCAACCTTAGGTCTCCCATGCCTCGGAGCAGAAACAACGCAATCCACAGAAGCAGCATCAGTCGTCAAGCCAATCCCAGGCCCACACCAAACATCAGGCGCGCCAACGCAGCTCGAAGATAAGGCGAGCGATAGGGACGATGACTGAGATGTCGGAACATTACTACCTGGGAAAGAACCGTTCTTGTTTCTGCTGCCTTCGCTGCTATGAATAACGTTGATTTTCTTGACCTTGAGCCCTTTCTTCTTTACTTTATCGTTGACCGTGGCGGTAACCGCGTTTGCCGCCGGCGGTTCCCAGCTGGCTGAATTTCTGATGACGGAGGGAACGGAGACCTGCGGCGAAGCTGTGCATCCGAGGCCTCGAAAGCTCGACGTTGAGAAAGGTTTCTTCTTGCTAGTGGATGCGACTGAATTCTCGGTCGCTGTGAGTATGTCTGAGATTATCGTCGGTTTCTTTGAGCTGGGATCTGAGTTCGGGGTAGAGCGGTCTCTGGGTTTTCTCTGTCTGAAGCTGTGGTTTTCAGGCATGGTGGTTGAGAGAGAGAGAGAGAGAGGTGAAGTGAAACAGGTGGTGGAAAAGAGAAAAGGTGAGGTGTAAAAAAATGTTTGAAGTTGCAAGAATGGAATTTTATGTGAACTAAAATACAAGTCTTGGGCGACGGTAGACAGCACTGCACTCTCTGCTTAGCGCTGTTGTAATATAATTAAATATTATTTAGGCATAATAAAACAAGAAAAATTATTACGCAGATAATGAATGCCGTGTAGCACTCTTTTGTTAATTATTGCTTTCTCTAACCCAATCCCTAGT
The DNA here is from genome assembly GCA_027422505.1 of Craterostigma plantagineum. Taxonomy (NCBI): domain Eukaryota; kingdom Viridiplantae; phylum Streptophyta; class Magnoliopsida; order Lamiales; family Linderniaceae; genus Craterostigma; species Craterostigma plantagineum. The sequence goes on along the minus strand of JAPQWV010000039.1, from coordinate 6,399,006 downwards.
GAGATCTATAATAAAAAAGTAATGAAACGAAATATACATAAGACGAGAGGCTGAGAAAAGAACAAAAAGCGTGATAAGTGGTGGAATATGAATAAAAGCAAAGTGGAGAGAATATTGGGCTTTTCAATACCTTACGAATATTATTTTCTTTTCTATTATCATCGTTGGACTTTTGCGAGGTTAATTGAAGCAGCAAGCATTTTTCGTGATTATGTGTTTCTTCTTGAAACTGTAATTATAGATTTTTTTAGTGGGCTCGATTCTTGTCTTCTTTAATCATATTGTTCATATACAGCCTTGCTCGAATACGGTGGTGAAGACTCCCATTTTGGTAGGACAACAATCTTCTTTAATGCGTGCCCTCATTCATAGAGCTGTACTGTGCTCTTTCTATATCATTGGCCTTCATTCGCTTAGTATTTAATATAACGGTAAAACTATGTTCCAACATACATCGATATTTCAGCGAATATTGGACCATCTACCAACCTACATATTTTTCTCAATTAAAACGAAACATGGAAACAAAATCTTATATTTTATTTCAATGCTACCTTATCATCTTGGCTAAAGCCCTTTTCAGCTTTTCTTTCATCATCTTCTCGTGAGGCCTAAAAAGGACTCGAAACAATCTTCGGATCATGTAAGAAAAACTAACTTCAATATGGATTATGGAGGGCTTATTCAAAGCCCAGCTCAATGGGAGAATATATCCAATCGAAATAGCAAAAATCACAAACATGAATCCATCCAGCATATTAATAACACCAACAAAATGGGGAAAAACACTAGGCAATCACAGAAGCATTTCAAAATCAAAACGGAACAAAAAAATCCAACATACTTAGAGGGACGACGAACAATTGCCCATCGATCAACTCTACCTCACAGTGACAATGTCGTCGATCTTCAAGATCATGCGTACACATTCCGTGGCTAAGGTGATTGCGCTCGTGCTCACCAACAGAGGCTGAACGACGTTTTCTTCCAATATGTTGGTGATCTGTCCCTTCCTTACATTGATCCCTGCGTTGATCTCTCCTTGTGCGTGCCTATTCCTTAATTCAGTGACTATGGATATTGGATTCAGCCCAGCATTCTCAGCCAAAGTGTAAGGAATAACCTCAAGGGCTTCAGCAAATGCCCTCACACAGTAACCTTCCATACCATGCAAAACCTTAGCCCAAGCGCCCAATTGCCTCGACAGCTCAATCTCGGGGGCCCCACCGCCAGCGATGAGAAACTTCTTATTCACCAAGCACCTCACCACGCAAAGAGCATCGTGCAAACTCCTCTCAGCCTCGTCGATCACCAACTGATTCGACCCACGAACCAAAACGCTAGTCGTCCTTCCCATATCCTTTATCCCCATGATCTTCACAATCTTCCCGCCATCTCCCAGAGGAACTTCCTCCACCAAATCTGCATATCCCAACTTCTCTGCTCGGAAATGCTCGATGTTCGAAATTGGTAGACAGTTCAAAGTCTTGGTAATGAACTCAATCTCATCCCTTTCCACGTCTTTGATCACTAGAATCTTTGCCTTGGCCAAGTAATGCAGCGAAAGGTCTGTCACCGCATCCCGCAAAATGCTCTTCTGAATCAAAAGCACGTTGCACCCTGTTGCTTTAATCTTCTTAATCATCCCCAGGATATAATTTCTCTCCTCCTTTAAAATCCTATCCATTTGAGTGTAATCAGATACAACGATGCTCTGCTCAATATCTGTTTTTGGGGGAGAAATCTGAAACTGTATCACTGCAATCTTTGCATTTTCAACCCTAGTTGGTCCACCTGCGGCGTGACTCACTTTCTTATCAAAGACCAAACCTTTCACCAACTCAGTATCATCCACCGTCCCGCCTAACTTCTTCACAATTTTGATATCCCTCAAGTCAACTAAATCTGGATTATTCGGGTCGACCACAGACAACACAGCATCCACAGCTAAGGGGGCCAAGAGAGTGGAGTATTGAGATACCACCTATTACGATCACAAAGTCAACTAAGGCACAGCGGATATATAACTACAGTGGTCATTTGTGTTCTCCACAAAATACATTTGATTACACAATTTAATATATTTCACGATCTTATGCTAAAGAGGGGGGAAGAGTAGAAATCAAAATCACCTTAGAGTTCAATGACGTGGAAGCCGACTTAATCAACGAATCTCGATCGCTCAGCTCCACAGGGACAGCCATGGCATTGAGAATCTCCACAGCCTTCACCGATGCCTTGTGAAGCGCATCAGACACAACGGTAGGGTGAATCCCCGACGTCAGAAGCGTCAGGGAAGCCTTCAGCAGCGCGCCAGCAATGACGACGACGGTAGTTGTCCCATCACCGGCCACGACATCCTGCGATTTGGAGAGCTCGACGAGGAACTTCGCTGCCGGCTGGAGGACCTCCATCTTGTTGAGGATGGTGGCGCCGTCGTTGGTAATGATGACCTCTCCGTTCGCAGCTGAGATCATCTTGTCCATCCCCTTGGGGCCGAGGCTCGTACGGACGGCGTCGGCCACCGCCTGAGCAGCGGCTATATTCGCCATGCGTATGTCGTCCTTACGCTTGTTGTCGGTGAAGGTCTCCGTGGATCTAGGTTTCGAAACCGCTGGCGCTGCCATTTTCGATATGGAGAGTGAAGGACTTCGATCGGAATGTAAAAACCCTAGCTAGGCGTTGTAGAAAGAAACAAAAGTTCTATTCAATTCAATCTTTTTGGGAAGTTGCACTTTACCCCTTTCTTGTTTACCTAATTATAAATGCAACCTCTTTTTCTTCAGTGTGTTAGCTTTGTATTTCAACCTCGTATGTTCAATGGATCAAATACTAATAATAATAAATGCAACCAAGAACATTGAACATCGAAACGTCGATCGATAGATATATTATGTCTTCATTATCGAAAAAAAAAACAGCCTCAAACCAAGTAGGATCCAACTCTCATAATAACGAACCACACATATGGATTTCCTTTTGAAATACATACACATGAATGAAAGAAAGAAACATGATGTAAAAAGTTCAAACATTTAGCAAGGAAGACTTGTACATTTGTTGGTCTATTATTATCAGTTAAGCAGGTCCTCATTACAATCCTGAAAACGCCAATTTCTCTGATCCTGGAAAAGAGGTAAAAAATTGAGCTACAATTAGTTTACAACCAAAACAAACTAATGGACATGAAAAGAAGGAATCATGTTGGCGAGGGCCTTCACTAACCATTGATAGAAACAGATTCCCGCAAAAATCTGCTACCAAAACACAGACATTCTATTGAAACTCTCATTCGTCTTCCGGTTGAAATTCAAGATCTAACTTTCTCTTAAGATGTGATCTGTCAGCACTGCGTTAAAAAAAGGAAAAAAAAAGTTCGCAGATCTCAACATATAGTCGTTATAGACGAGCAAATGCAGGCCACATAACATTAGTCTTGATAATCTGACATTTCTTTGAGCAGCGTTGGTTTGTATAAGACTAATGGCTTCAAGAAATCACATAACATAACAGAAACATAAAAGAAGGATCGTCATCTGATGAAAAATCGAATATCCTAACACACTTCACAAGTACCTGTTAATCGTTGGCCTGCTTGGTGGTCTCATGCCAAAAATCGAAAAATCAAGGGACATTGGAGCATGCCCACTTTTGTCTCCAGCCATCGCTGGCTCATTCTCATCAATTTTATCCATCTGCTGAGTATTTAAATCAATCCCATCACGACTAGGCATCACCCGTCTTAACTTCCTAGGAGGAGACAATACAGTTGGACCCTCCTGAGGATTACTACTGTCCGAGGTTTTGGAGTTGACCGACTCTTTCTTTGGAGGGGGTCGCCGGAGCAGAGCGGGTTCGGTAGGAGGAGGAACTGAGGTGAAATACCTGGGAAAGAAAATCAATTTAATTATTCATTTATCCTTGCATGCAAATTGTAATAGAAATGGTTAGGGCTTAGGCATACCGATGCTCTAGTGCTTGTTGTGCTGAGATTCTTGCTTTAGGATCGTATGCAAACATTTTTGACAAAAGGTCTAAGGCATCATCGCTGGCCATGGGAAACAATGTACGGAGAGGTTGACCGGAAACCTGCTGGTATTCCACGTAATCTGGGAGGTAGACCATGTCTGGCCATTGTGATGGCTTGGGTGTCCCAAAAGCCGCAAAAATCTTCCCGAGTTGATCGATATCACTATTTCCCTAAGGTTTTTTATGCAATTATGGACACAAAAGCGACTGTATCAATCAGCGGGTGATAGGATAAATATTTGCAATTCAATTTACTTCAAAACTTACTTTAGTAGACATTTGACAAATTACAGAAACAAATTGGCTACCTTTACCAACTATACAGAAGAGTAGGCAATAGTGCATTACAGATTGATGGAACTGATATTACCTGGAGAAAAGGTCGACGCAAAAGTAGTTCAGCAAAAATACAAGCAGCAGCCCAAACATCGACGCCAGGACCATACTGCTTGGCACCAAACAGCAACTCAGGTGCCCTATACCATCTAGCAAAAACCTACAACCAATAGACAATAGGGATTAGGGAAAGTGGAAGTTCTCAGATTATGTTGTCAACATATGAACGTCGCCTTATACAACTCTCAGACGATCATATGATATGACATACATCAAGTTATATGTTGCAGGTTGTCATCATATTTCCACATACCAACTTCATTGTACCCAATTCGACGCAATAACTTAGGCAGAAAAATGCTTCAAATTACATGTATAGTAAGCAGTGAAATTCAAACTTATGCCTTTTACATAAAAAAGATACGGTTACCTGATGAGTGAATCTCCTGTCTGGGCTACCGAAAATACGAGCTAAACCAAAATCAGCCAACTTAAGCTGCCCACCAGGTCCAATTAGCAAATTGTTTGGTTTCATGTCCCTGGTCAAACAGCAACATAATCTCAACAAGAACCACGAATGTATCAGATGACCGGTAAATTTCCAACACGCACCTATGCAAGACCCATTTCTTATGACAAAACGCAAGCCCTTTAAGAGTCATCTGAATGTAAGATTTAATGTCCCCGGGGGAAAGAAAGATATTCCTATCGCGAATAACAGCTTCCAAGTCCGTCTCCATGAACTCAAACACAAGGTGCAAATTTCCTTTATGTGGGAAAGCATCGATCGATCCTTAAGCTCCTTAAGCAGCTTGATTTCTCTTAAAGCAGTGAAGTTCACACCTTCTTTCTGCTTCCCCAATCTAATCTTCTTGATGGCAACTGTCTGCCCAGTCTGCACAAACGAACAAATCACATAATTGTAATCCCACCCAAAATAGATCCCATTTCGCAGAATCCGAAACCCAATTTACGACTTATCCCTAAATCGAATTCATAAACAGTGAACGTAATAGAAAGACAAGCGAGAATTCCCAGTATCTTGCATACTACACACCAGCACGCCGACGCGAAACATAAAATCTCACACAAATGAAGAAACCCTTACAAAACCCAACAACAAACAAGAAATCAGCACCTTCGTATCGATGGCTTTGTACACGACGCCGTATGTACCTTCCCCCAAAATCTCCCTTTTCAAGTAACGGTCGGCTACCTTTTTACTCAGTATTTCATTCACTTCCGACATCTCCTGCGACGAAAGATTTCCCCGGTGTATATAAATATAACCCTACACTTCAAGATTTACCGATTTTGCGACAAACTGAGCGATCGGAACCTAAAGCTTCTCCTCTTACATGAATAGACTGAGAGAACCATTAACGTGTTATCATCGAGTATTGAAGTTAAATGCGCCGTAGCTACTGAGGACACTTTTCGGTAAATTGCAGGAGCCGTTGTGTGAGGGCGCTTGCGTAATTGCCTTTCGGTCCATTACTTTTGTTTCAACTTCAATTCAGTCCTTACCTTTTTTTTTAAAATTCCAATCCAATTGATTATTCTTCATCAACTTGTACAGACAACATTTGCATACACAGAAGAAGACACTTGAAAACTATTCTCAGACACGGCTACATCGGACCCAAAACGCCGTTCCCCCACTTCTTCCACGAGCCACGGCTATCTCTTCGTCGATGTAAAACCATACGAAGAAGGGATCTTTATCCTTATTACTCGGCTCTCTATCGTCTTCCTTCCCTTTGAAAGCAATCTCGAAAGGGCCAAACGGGCCTATCTTGATTTGAATGCGCTCGAAAACGAAGGCTAGCACTCTTTTCTTCCAAGAAAATCGCCCTTCGAACGTTAAGTTGCCAAGAGGCCCGAGGTAGACTCCATTCTCAATCCTCTTTCCCTGGAAATAAAGTAAAAAAAGATGTCATTTTTTGAAACAGTTCAAAAGACATTAAGGTTACAGCGTGTGTGTAAGAGATAGGCTTACAAATGCATCGAACCTCTGAACAGCTGTGATTGGGAAATACCTACCAGATTTCAACCGTTTCTGCGAATGTGAATTGAAATGTTTTAAGGCAGAAAGTAAAAGGATGTTTATAATAAGGGCGTTAAGGGATCGAACCTCAGCTGTGAATATAAGCATCCATGTTCGTCCAGGCGATTCGATTCCTCCGAGGGTTTCGAGGAAATAAGAGGGATCGATGTTGGCCTTCTCAATCGCGGAGAGAGCTGAGAGGATTTCGTCGCGCGGGACTTTTCTTGTTTTCGCTGCGTTTTTTAGCACTCTTACGCTCTCTTCGACTTCCTACAGACCATTAAACTAGGAAGTTAAGACAAATGGTAGTGAAGAACAATATCCAAAATCAGATGCTCACCAAAATCAAGAACTTAAAGTTATGAACTTGGAATTTCAACCCAAAATCAGATGCTCAGGAGACAGAAGAGGAGAGGGGTTTCCCAAGGATTGCAAATAACTTGACATTTTCGCGGCAGGCGAGCTTTTAGCCTCTATTGAAGAGATTCATTACTAATGTAGAAATGTCCAAATCTTTCTACCATCGCACACAATCAATCTGTCTAAGTTCACAGAAAACAATCCCAAACCAACTGTTTTATCGAAATTCCCATCAAACAAGCTACCATTTAAGCGCAAAAATATAATGAAATCGACAAATACACGAGAGACAGAGAGAGAGAGAGAGCATCTATACACACCGAGTTAATGTGTTTCCCTTCATCGACAACAGAAGAGATGTTAGCAGAATTATCATCAAAAGTAGCTCTAATCTTGAGTGCGTTAAACTTCCGAGTTCTGACATGGAACGCTTTAACATTGGGCGATCTGTGAGTGAAGCATGTTGAAGTGAAGAATTGGTACGAAGGAGCCTTGCTAGCCTTTATCAAGAAGTGTGAAGAAGCCATTTGTGACGACGATGCTTAGGGACCTTTCGGACATGAGTGAGCGAACTTGAACTGGCGCCACAATTTTCTGCGACGATAGATAATCTAATCTTTTTTTTCGTATTTTTTTGTTCCGTAGTTGTGTGTTCTTTGGGCTCGTTTTTACTGAAAACCCAACTGCAAAGTTAAACGATGGCCCATAAAATTGGGCTCGTACGAAACCATTGACCCATATAGTTTTAGGACGTTAATCTGCTAGATTCAGTTATGTTTCGAAAAACTAACATTTACTGTGAGTTTTAGAACAATCATCGAAAATTCAGCGGACTAATCTTGGTGTCCATGTTATAAATCCCAAATCAAAGTAACACCGTGACTTATTTGTGAATACTACATTTTACAAAGTTATCTAGAATTGTAGTATTTTTATATAGTTGAAAATTACGTTCTTCAGATTCAAATTTACGTGTGATTTCGATTATCATTGTTGGGTTGAAATGCTATTGAGAGTAGCAACATATTCAAACTTGTGGTGAAAAACAAGTAGTCAAGTGAGTTCTAATAGTTGAATTAGAATAAATAAATAAAAATCAGTCCATCATTTAATTTACGTTCCAAGAGAGACGAAGAGCCACTCTATTTACCCATAGGTATTTTACCTGTTAGATTTAGCGAATAAATGAGTCGTGACAACGAGATACAGATAAGAAAAGGGCATTTTGACAGCAAATACATTACAGCATTAATGTCAATTTTCTTGTGATTGTGCAAAGCCCCATATGATATTACAAACAAACTGTTGCTAGTCAAACGTTTAAAATTTCTTTTATTGAATGTCTTGTCTCGTCATAGACCACATCTCTCTCTCTCTCGTATCTCTCTAGCTCATCTCACCACATAATTATAGTTACATTGTTTTCTTTACTGTTGTGGGCATCGTTTCGATGACAGGTGCATGTGAATTTTTTTTCTTTTTGAAAAGGGAATCTACTAATGGATTAAAACCTAAAAGACGCTTCCCAAGATAAAGACTTTTCAGCGGCGGTATTATTAATAATACACAGCATGAAAAGTCTTTAAACTACCCACCCCACTTTCACAAATTTACCATTTTTCTTATCACAATCTACGTTTTCTTTGATATCTCAGCCATTCATTCATTATCCAGCTCTCGTCCTTCGCTAGGGTTTCTTTACTATTATAGGGCTTGTTTTCTTGAAATGACTAGCTGCAGCATATAGGTCTAGAAAGTGGGAAAAGAAACCCTATTAAGAAATCGTTGATACGTTTCTCTTTTCCTTTCTTTTTCATCTTCATATAGTTCAATAAGGAAGCTTAAGATTGTTTCACCTTTGATTTCACTGGTTGTCCATGGTTGTATTCTTGCATACTATGAAGTTAAAGCAAGGAGGATCTTTTCCGGCCCTTGCTCTCCTAAAGTTTTCAGATCTGAAGTACCCTTTTCATGTTGTTCTTGTTTTGGGATTTAGGTTTGACCCTTTTGGCTAATAGCAACAGATCTTTCTATACGATATATTTTTATTTTCATCTCCAAGATAACCTTAATTAGGTTGAAGGGTGGAGCTCCTTGAAGTCCAAAAATGGCTTTTGCAGGGAATACTAAGCTGCTGATCTATGCTTACCTCAGCCCTATTTATATATGAAGAGATTCATTGCATAGGAGCTGTGGCTTGCATATGTTAGGAGCTTTTGATTTCTCATGCTTCGGTCGTTTTTGGATTGAAGGGAGCTCTACACTTTTTTCCCAAACGTTTTTTTGGTATTTTTCTTATGCTTTGACTTCATATTTGCCCTCAGATTTGTTGTTTTCTTGTCTCCATATCGTTAGATTCTGTGTGGATCTATATGTGATGAAACATTTACTTTTCCTAAAAGATCTTTGAGGTGTTATCTTTAGATCTTGGTTTGCTATATCTAGTTTCTGAAGGAAGTCTTGCAAAGTGCTGTAAGGTTTCATTTTTACTGTATTGGCATTTTCTTCATTTCTGTGCTTCTGCGCTTACAGGTTCTTGGAAGCGTCCTTCCTTGCTGGTAATAGATTGATATAGATGTAATGAAATATCAAGATTTGCTTACGAATCCACCTTTTTTTTCCTTTTTTTTTCTAAATTTCATTTATTTAGATGATAATTTACATTATACTACATTCCAATACATTTTATACATTTTATTAATTCGAGCATTCCACTCCACGCCTTTTGTACATTATATAAAAAATTATTAGGAACAATCAATATATTAATATTAATAGTAAATATTTTTAAAAGTCTATGTCACTATTCGTTTTTTACATTTTAATTGTACAATATAATTAAAATATTCTGTTAAATGAAATCTAAATATAATGCTTGTGTATTTTATATGAATTGAAATATTCCAATGCCCCATTTTTAATGTTTGGATGCTGAAATATAATTTCACTAGTTGGATTATCTGTGTTGTATTTATTTAATGTTTGGATGCTTGATTTACGTGAATATAATTATAATTAACCAGAAAATTCAGTATAAATAATAAGTACTTTAATTAGAATAATAAAAATAAAAGTTCAGAAAGTATATTTGAAATTTCTAATCTAAGCATATGGATCGGGCCAGACGGATGGACTTTTGAAAGGATTCTTAACGGGCTTATCTGTCAGCCCACTTACACAATCTGGCCCAAAGAATAAGTAACGGCCCAGTAATTTAGGAGGCATGCCCTAACAAAGACCGTCCACAAAAGTCATTACCAAAAATAGATTATTTATGCTCTTATATTAAAGCGGAGCGCTTAAAAATCGTTCAATTTGGTGTATCAATCGGTCAATCAGAATTCTCGTCAAATTAATAATTAACATAAATAAAATAAGAAATCACCCACTAATTTGCATTTATGTATTGTCATGTTTACTCTTCTAATTTTAGTGATCGTTATTTAATATTTAATAAATGATTTATATATTAGTATCACACGGAGTGTGTAATTTAGTCTAGTTATTGTTATCATTATTGCCTCATGAAATAAATACTTGAACATAAATGCAAGCAATTCGAGGTACGTACGTACGCATGGAAGGCATGTAAGGACAACAACATGAGTCATCTTAAGATAAAATTCGTTAAGGCGCATTTGGCACGCTTTTCCACTCGCAAGAAATACTCAAAACCCTTCCCTTATCTCAATTCGACGCCTTTTTCTTTCAGTTTCATGCCTCTCTTATGTATGCAATGCATTATTATTACACTGACTCACATGATGATTATGAGCTTCCTCAGTTGCTGCAATAGATTGGCATGAAAATACGTTTGCGACACATTTCTTTACTTCATCATTTTTCTCATAGTAAAACATATCGTTAATGACAACATAACACAACGGATAATCACGTGTTAATGGATAACTATATTCCCAAAATAGAATGAATAGCACAAACGTGATAACTGATCTAATTAACAAAAAATCTTTGTTTGAGGTTACGTCCGAAGATTGGCTATATTTTATATCAATCAAATATTTTGAAATAAACATATAATATGTTGCTAGAAAAAATGGTCCTTGTTTGCCTATAAATAGACTGCTTCCCCTCTCTCACTCCACATCACAGCTACCACAAATCACTTACGTTTAACAGAGAAAAAAATGCAGAAAACTTCCCTTCTCTTCTTTTTCTTTTTCACTTTAATAACCTCAACGCAATGCTTTGGTAATAGTCTCGCCGAGGAGGAAGGTGCTTCGCCGGAAACCACCGTGGGGTTGGACTTGGGTGGGCTGAGCAGAAGCAGTTTTCCAAAGGGTTTCATCTTTGGCACGGCGGCGTCAGCCTACCAAGTTGAAGGCGCCGCCAGCAAAGAAGGCCGTGGGCCTAGCATTTGGGACACTTTCATTAAAACTCCTGGTAAATCATCACATACACACAGACACACATGTTTGTATGTGTGTAATGGCTTGACTGTAACGAGCTATTTGAACGCAGGACTCGAGCCCAATAATGCTTCCGGCGAGGTATCGGTGGACCAATATCACAGATACAAAGTCAGTGAATTTTCTTGTCTTCTTACAATAATTATCTTTGCACGAATCTCAGTACTACAATAATCCCCTTTCTTTGCATTTTCTCCTTTTTTTTATAATTAAAGCCCCTTTTGCTTATTTACTATATATAAAGTTCGTTTGCATATTTCAATTTCGTGGCACCGACAAAAAAACGTGTTGTATCCAAAGTAGTAAGGAAAGATCCATGGTCCATATTGATCAAGTCGAGATTGATTGTTCGATCTTCTTCTAGATAGATTATTATTAATTTTTTTTATTTACTTACTTAAAATTCTTAGAATAATTGTATTATACTAACCAGTAGTACTATACTACAATATTCACAGGCCGACCTTGATCTCATGGCAAGCATGAACTTTGATGCCTACCGATTCTCAATTTCCTGGTCCAGAATATTCCCAGGTAAATATATTATATATATATATATATACACACACACACATATTGTATTGTCACATCAGCACTTTGATTAATCAAATTATTACTAAATTAACATGTATTTACTTACTCTTTTCGATTTACTCAGATGGAACAGGCAAGGTTAATCAAAAGGGAGTTGCTTACTACAACAGGTTGATCAACTACATGCTGAAAAAAGGTACAAAAGAAATATATTTTACTAATATAAAAGACATCACTAATATATATATATATATATTTGTGTATATTAGGTATTACACCATATGCGAACCTCAATCACTACGACCTCCCTCAAGCACTCCAAGACCGATACAACGGCTGGCTTGGCCGTGAAGTCGTGTAAGAGATTTGTGTGTGTGTGTTCGCATGTGTTTCATCTTACGTAAATGTAAAGAGATTTCATCCACTATAAAACCAAATGACAATAGAGAAAGTAGCTCTCAAGCTTATTCCGAGTCATACTTGTTTTTCAGCAAAGATTTCGCAGACTACGCCGATTTCTGCTTCAAGACGTTTGGCGACCGAGTGAAGAACTGGCAGACGTTCAACGAGCCTCGGGTCGTCGCCGCCCTCGGATACGATAACGGGTTCTTTGCCCCGGGAAGATGCTCAAAGGCGTTCGGCAACTGCACCCAAGGAAACTCGGCCACCGAGCCGTACATAGTCGCACATAATCTCATCCTCTGCCACGGCGCCGCCGCTCAGAGATATCGTCAGAAGTACCAAGTAATATAATAAATAATTAAGCTTCTATTAAAAAAAATAACTCTTCATAAGTCACGTGAGACCCACATTGGATAATTGAGAAGAGATCGACAATCTTATAAGTTGATGGACTGCTCCACATATCATCAATTGATTTAAGGATGGACCTTATCAAGGTTATGTGGATCAACTCTTCTCGTGCGTGGGCCCATGGGTATAGGTCCGATAAGGCCCAATAGTGAAATTTAACGGCTTTCTTACTTCTTATTAGGTTGTAAGAAAAAAATATTCTTATTCCTTTTATCTGAAATTTCGCCATTTTCGTTATTGAAGGTGAAGCAAAAGGGAAGGATAGGGATATTGCTCGATTTCGTGTGGTACGAGCCTCTTACGAGGTCGAAGGCCGACAACTACGCGGCTCAGAGGGCCCGCGATTTCCATATCGGATGGTACGTGAAATTCTTCTTCTTTTTTATTTTCTTACGCTGACGACGGCGATTGATTAATTTATTACTCGGTTTTTTTTAAGGTTTTTGCATCCTTTGGTGTACGGAGAGTATCCGAAGACGATGCAGAACATCGTAGGGCAAAGACTGCCGAAGTTTACGAGCGATGAGGTGGCAATGGTGAAGGGGTCGTTCGATTTCGTGGGAATCAATCAGTACACCGCTTATTACATGTACGACGTAAAGCCGACGAATACCGAGGACTTGGGATATCAACACGATTGGAACGTTGGGTTCGCATGTAAGATAGACGACGGCTTTTTTATTATAATTTTTTTAATTTTTTTTACGTTGCGTAAAAAATCTTTCTGTCTTTTATCTAACATTATTTTTCCCTCGCAATAACGTTCCGCAGACGATCGCCACGGCGTGCCCATCGGTCCACGAGTAAGTGCATCTACAGCTTTCGAATACCAAACGCAGCCTAACCGGCTGGCCATGCGTTTTTCGTTTTTTATTTTTTATTTTTCTTGCAGGCGCATTCGGACTGGCTTTACATCGTGCCTTGGGGGCTCTACAAGGCCGTGAACTACATCAAGGAACGATACGGAAATCCAACGATGATCTTGGCCGAGAACGGTATAGAATCAATTTCTTGCTTTTTTTTTAAAAAAAAAAATCGACCGAACATTATTCTTACACGTTTTCGAAATATTGTGCAGGAATGGATCAGCCGGGGGAAATGACACTCCCTGCGGTCCTAAACGATACGCAAAGGATCGATTATTACAGAAGCTACATAAAGGAGCTGAAGAGGTCCATCGACGAAGGGGCGAACGTGATAGGCTATTTTCAGTGGACGTTCGTCGACAACTTCGAGTGGAGGCTGGGATACACCTCGAGGTTCGGGATTGTGTACGTCGACTTTAATACTCTAAAGAGGTACCCGAAGAAGTCTGCTTACTGGTTCCAGAAGCTTCAGCAGAGGGATAATAAGAAGCACTGATGAGTGCTGACGAGATGAATGAATGTTGTGTATGTCTGTGTTTTTTAGTGTTGTAGGTGAATGAATAAATGTTATGTGTATTTGCTGTGTTGGGTCAAAGTGTTCCATTGCCGATGTTTTGGTTCGAAAATTGTCATAATAAAACTCACTTCTCTTACATGTCTAGAAGGAGGTCGCATTTCTATCTCAATTTTGCTCAAAATTAGAGACATCTCATTTCGTTCCTTTTCATACTGCAAACTATTCTCATTCGATCGATCGACTTTATCCTTACGCTAAATGCTCTGACGCTAATCCTCGGGTCACAGGCTCACAAAGATTTTTAGCCCAGCCTAATTATATCCCGCCTTTATTCAAAAGTAGAATAAAATCTCAATTGGGGTTCAAACTCGGGGTCAATTTATAAGTAATGATATTTACTGTGTTAGTATAGAAACCACTTAACTAGAGACAATTTTTATAAACTCTTATGCATATATTATACTTATCGCAGCTGGGGTCATCTGACCCCCTAAAAAGTATACATGGGTCCGCCCCCGTGGGGTCAAAACGTTTTCGTTCCGCCTGGAGCAATAGGTAAGGTCCATTAATTTTGGACACAGACGAAAGTAGTATATTCCATACACTTTATTCGTGTGCTTAAAAGTATAGTTATATTTATGTTACTTAAGATTTGATTATAATACTTAATATTTAACTGATGAAATATAGTGTTGAATATATAAAATAAAAACTAATGTGTTGGGGCATAATTACATAATAAAAAATTTAGTGAAAGGATTACTTATTAAATTAATAAAATTACAAATAGATGGACGACTAAATTGAAAATAAAATAACAGACCAAATTGACCACCCTAAATATCTCGATCTAACTAAGAATATAAATAATATATATATATATATATATATCAATTAATTTCAATATTTATTGGTCTTTGAAATACAATTGGCATGTCATATTAAAAATACGATCTGAAAAATAAAACAAGACAACATTTTATATACTTATAAGAATACATGCACGACAATACACGCAACATTTACACACGCATATCTGTATATATAACACTTCTTATAATAATAAATCTCAATATACATGTCGAGAGAGGATTCAATTCAACATCAACGCACCAACTTCAGCGGACGTACCATCTCATTATCTTCGTGATCCAATATCTGCACATGAAAATAAATCAACATAACCACGTACATATATAAGCATTTGATATATATATATATATATATAGATATATATATATATATATATATATATATATATAGACGGATGAGCACTTACATGGCAATGGTAGACGTAGCCGGGTTCGGCCGTTACGTCAAATGGATACGCGTCGTCGTTCTCCACCAAGTTAAACTTGACGACGATCGTCGTCTTAGTTCCCGGCGCCATCTTCACGACGTTCTTCCACGTCTTTTCATAAGCCGGGACGTCGTTTGCGGGCCCCGTCGCATGGCCCGTGATGTTGCAAGCAACTGCGTCGTTCTTGGCTGTCATGCACGCAAGAAACCCGGCAGCGTCGGCGAGCGCCTGCACCTCGCCTGAAACTCGGCAAGGTGGATGTGCAGTGGGTGGTTGTCGCCCGTCAGGTTTATCACCTCCCACACCTCCGTGGTCCCCGCCTTTGGCGTCTCCGTCACCGGGTCCGTGTACCTTGTAAGAAAGTACCTATCTACAATTATAACTGTCCTAAAAAACTATTTTAAGATTTTCGTGAATTTGGGACATATTCACATGATTCATGGAAATTAGACTCATCTCGGTGTGGCGTAAGTCCATGAATAATTGACATGGGATACTCTGGAATTGCAAAAAAAAAAAAGTACTCCATTATACCTTGCAATGGTTAAATAGACTCAGCGTTTATGTTCGTAGAAGCAGGATAAATGGAGTATTTATAGGACTGATCAACCAATTCAAGATTCTATCATTCAAGAATCATGTATACGGTCATTTGATCCTCACATTCATGCTCTATACTGGACTCATATTCATGATGTTTATTCTGAATTACGAGGTATAGAATTGAAGGGTTGTTGAGATTATTATAATAACTGGGCTTTGTTCCACGTCTGATAATTTAAGCTCTTCAATATACTGTATATAAGAGGTTTTTCCCTTTTATCACTAACTGGTTTCAGTAAATACCCATCCATTTCTAATAAGAATTGTATATATCTTCTAATGATAATTCTATCATTGGGTCGGCTGGCCCCTCGACGACTGGTACTCGTACAGCGTGATGTACCTCGTCAGCGCCGCCCCTTTAGCCGCGCGTGCGGCCGTGAGTGTGTTGTAAGTCTTGACCGCCGCCGGCATCGTAGAGTTATCGACGGCGAACGGCCCGCCGACGCTCGGGTCGATGAGCTCGAACCTCATTACCTTTCCGTTGAGCTGATCGGGCGGGTCGCCGCCCGGGTACGGATACGGAGCGGAGTTCACCAGCTCCGAGACGTTCGAGCTCGTCAGGGCCGAGAAATCGACCACCACGTCGGCTATCTCCGACGAGGCGAGGAGCACGGCGGCGGCGGTCACCGGCGAGGGGATGAAAGAGGCGTCCGAGCCTATGACTTTGAAGTTCAGCCCATTCGTCAGAGATAAGCCAAAGTATCGAGCGTTTGAAGCGTTGATTATCCTGAACCTATATTTCCGGCGCTGGACTTTCAGGTACGGCCAGGCTTTGCCGTTGACTATGATTGCATCGCCGAAGTACTCGGGCTGCCACTGCGGGTGGATCGACGGGTTGTCGCCGGTTCGGTTCATGTACAGCGACCCGTCGGAATTGAAGCTCCGATCGAACACCATGAGGTGGCGATCGAATTCTGGGCCGGTGGGCAGGTTCAATTTCGAGTCGAAGATCGGGTCTTTGACGACGTAGGGCGCGATTAGGCCGGCGAGGAGGTTGACTCGGGTCAACCCCAAGGCGTGGTCGTGGTACCATAGGTTTCCTGGGTGCATAACGTTGGGGTATGTGTAGGTCGATTGGGTCCAGGCCGAGCCTTTCTCGGCGAAATTGGCGGTGAACCAGGCGAGAGGGTTGCCGTCGGCGGCCGGCGGGTGGATTCCGCCGTGGAGGTGGATGGAGGTTGGTACGCCGCCGTTTTTGGGGATTGCGGTGGGGATTGTTGGGTCCCACGGGAGTATGTGGGTTTGTGGGAGGTGATTTTCCCATGTGACGGAGGTGGGTACGCCTTGAATTGCTTCGATTAGTGAGCCCGGGACGGTGGCCGTCGCCGCCGATGTACCGTAGGCGAAGACTGGCGTCGGCGGTAGGTCACGGTGGAATTTCTGAGTACATACAGGGAAGAGATATTAAGGCTCGCTCGGTTAAAATATCGTGTCTATATTTAGTATATATATTTTATTTCATATTTCATATATATTATTAAAATATATATACAATACCCATTGGATGGGATACATGCCGACGGTGAGCTTTCCCGGCGTGGCTCGCCGGCCGTAAGAAGGGACATAGCCGAGAATCTTGGGAATCTGAGGAAGTGAATCAACGTACATTGGTAATGACGCGGCAACTTGAAATAAGTTGGCATCTGTTACGGGCGGAGATTGCCCATTACATAAAATTAAATAATTTGTGGTAATAAGAGCAATGATTAGTATCATTTTTATTTTGGTTAATTTAGGTCTGTGGAAAGATGTGACACGATGGATTTGGGCGTGTGGAGGACACAAGCTTGATCCTCAAGATCTTGTCCTTTATATAGAATCTTAAAGATAGATATCTAGTTATTAAAAAACTACAACTATATAAATGAATTCAGTGATGATTTAAAGTATTTTGTTAAACGTCAACGTTGTACCTAACACGGAGACCGTAAAATAAAACCATTTGCGCGCAATAATTCTAATTAGCTGGAAATTTTTTTATGTTACATATTCTTCGATCTCTTTTTTTGTTGGTCTTAAAAAAAATTCGTTTGACCTTATAATCATATATGTATTATGGTATTGATTCGATTCACATGGGCTAGTTGTGTTGATGAGGTTATAAGATCTTTATCTTGTAGGTAATTATAAAGCTATGATCACTTTGATTATTATATCAGATGTAGTAAACCGACGATGATTGCTTTGAACAACGACACTGGAACATGCTATGAAACAATTATTCTAGAGAAACATATATAAACCCAATCGATGCAAAGTTTCTCGATGTCTTTATGTGATATGGAATACAAAAATGTTGTAAATTTTGCCCGTATCTGTTTGTCGGTCATGAAAATTAATCTTATTTGAGAAAATAAATGTATATTTGAACAAATTATCAGATTCAAGTATAATTATCTTACATATCCATCTAGATTCTACTTTTGCAACGAATGTAAAATAAATGTATTAGATGTGCATTAATATTATGTATCTAAAACACAAACACACAGTCTAAATCTACCAAAACTGTCTTGTCATTATGAAGTTTCTTGCACGATCGAACGATACTTTTGTTCCATGAAAAAGTCAACGTAGCGAAATGCAAAGGGTATTCTCAAACAATCCTACCCTAGATATCATCTCCCTCATGTAACGCAAAACATTACTATAATATATATTTTTTATTTTTAAGATATTAGTAATTAAGAGTAATACTTGCATGCATCTAGAGATTGAAGGGCGGCTTTTTACGGTTTTTAATCGACCCAATATTTGCAATCTTTTTCGGACCTAACATATCCTTTGCGATTTTTCTGAGTTTTGTTATTGAGAGGGCGATTTTTCGCTTTTGAGATGAAAAAAAATAATAGAATTGGTAATATTCTGCATGACGATGAAGTCGCATAGTTGATGTTGATATTGCATGTTGCAATGCCGACGTTGATTTGTTCTTATTTCTTCCTCGTTAGGTTGCTGTCCATAAACAAAGTTGGTCTTGTATTGAAGACAGCTAATTAATGATGATAATATTAAAAATGTTGAATACTGTTTGTATATGTCAAACTCAAAACCAGCAATTGATCGTTGTCGATTTAACGTGTGAGCGAATTAAATAACGAAGAATAATGTGCAACTCAAGTACGTTGAGTTTACATTCTAAAATGCGTTTTTGAATCATCTCATTGACAAAGTCAAGCGAATCAATAATGAGAAGCAGTAATTTCTTACTTTCCTCTTGACTCGTAGAATGCAAATGGATGTATATTAAATGTTTCATCTAACCGCAATTTGGTTTTATATATAATTGAAAGTTAGTCTCAATCTCGGCATTTTCCATGGTCAATAATACATAATACAGTTTACTGATCACATTTGTTTATTTTATATCCAGTGTATGGAATGGAACCGTGTCGAACAATTCAATATCTTCACTTAAACACTGGGATTCAATATCTTGGCATTAACTTAGTCAACTGATTCAACAAAATAATAAACCTAAACCTCTTTCTTCAATAGCACCATCATCACAAAAGCACAGATAACCCTAACCTTATTTCCCAAGGTAAATCAGTGGTTAAACCCTCATCATCATCACTTATTACACGATAGAATCATCATAGTAATCATTTTCATTACATCCCCGGCTCCAACCCTATGTAATCATCCAACCCGTAAGGCTCAAACAAATCTCTGAAAAAACCCTTCTTTCTCCTCGGATTACACCCAATATCCCTACAAAGCTGATCATTGTACCACACATTAATCCCAGCCAGGCAAGCCCTTCGAAACTTCGAACAATATCGCCTAAAATAACCCTCCCACTCGGCCACGTCCCTCTCCATCTCTTCGATCCTCGGCAGTTCGAACGCCCCATCGAGGAAAAACCCTAACCAAAGAGCCCTCATTTCGAACGTGTATAGGTTCGAAAGCGACTCGGAGTAGCCCATCACGGCTAGCCGTGGGACCCTCGGGTGAACCATCTGTCTGTAAAGTGGGACCGACGAGCCCTCGGTCCCAGCCACGATTTTTCGAAATGTGGGGTCCGCGAATATCTGCCTTAGCTTCTCGTCGCCTTTGTAGCCAGTGGCGAGTATGACGACGTCAGCTCTTATTACAACCTCGTTTTCGAGGGCTAAGCCTTCGCCGAAGAATTTGAGGTTGCTCGACCTTTTGAAGGCGATGCTTCCGTTTTCGACTTTGGCGAAGAAGTCGTCGAGGAGGAAGAGTATCTGGCACGAGGAGATGTCATGGACGAAGCTTTGTCGTGGGACCATGTCAAATTTTTTTAAGGGGAGTTTCCAACGAGCGTAGCTCTCGACGAACTTCGAAATTCCCCATCTCTGTCGAGGGTTTTTTTTCCCCACAGGAAGAAAAATTTAGAACGTAATTCGAAAACAATATTTTTTTACGTGTATTGTTGAATGACCACTTCAACTAAAAGTTTAAGTTTGAACAGAATGTGTCATTTTTAACCTTGTCTATTTTATTTTTAACAAATCCGTCAACGTCTAGGCTGATTCTTTAATTTCTATCCTTTAACACGTAAATTTCTTAAATCTTGAGGATTTTTATGCAATACCTTTTTGGCCATTGAACTCTGACTATGTTAAAACAATTTTACCTAAAAACTGATTGGAGTGAAGTGTATCATATTTAAAATTTACATATTTTACTTCCGAGATATTTATCGTTTAGTTACCAGAGGCGAAAGTAGAGTTGCTAGAACGCTAGAGAAGGGTCCTTCCCCGGGCTTATGTACCATAAGCTCGGTGAATCGACTGAAGCATAAGACACCGAAGCTAACTCCCCACGGCTGGGCGTCGGGGAGCATCCAATGAACCGTTCTTTGGACAACCGTACAAGGATTTTCGATTCCTAGTCCAAGAAACACGCAAAAAAATTTCAAGACATTTCGACGCAAGAATCAGGCCATCGTCCAAGCTTACCATTGGCATTTGCGCATTCGAAGGCAATATCGAACGCAGATTTCCCAGAGCCAACGATCGCTATTCGCTTCCCTTTGATCAGTTCCAAAGCCTTTTCATATTCCATGGTGTAATAATCCATGGAATGTAATACTTTCCCAGAAAATACCTCAGGGCCATGCCCTAATTCGAACGCTGGTATTTCGGGCATTCCACTGAATCTTCCTATGCATAGGATCACAAACTCTACTTCGTAATCGTAATCCTGGCACACCGAAATATCGAATCCTAAATAAACCTCGAAAGCAGTTAAAGTCTAATTTCGAAACAATGTATACCTTCATCGAGTCGCCTTTTTCGCGGTGACGAACTCTTAGCACCCACTTCCCCTTCGAAGACCCAAAGGCCTTCCCATCGTTCCCTCCCCAGAAATCCCAAGACTCCATCTCTTCTATGGATTCTCCGACGTAATCTATGCTTACAACCTCGGAATTGAACCGTATGTAAGGGAGCAGCTGAAAGTTGTCGGCGTAGGACTTGAGGTACTCTCTGACCTCAGCGCTGGAAGGAAATGGAGCCCTGACGTGTGACGGCCATGGGAAATCGAGGAATTGGTAGAACTCTTTGACGTTCTGAAGCCTTGTGTTGGCGGTGGTTTTGTGCCATACGCCGCCGATGTCCGCCTGGGATTCGAAGACGACGGGGCTGAAGCCTTTGGAGACGGCGTGCTTGCAGGCGAGGAGTCCGCTGATTCCTGCTCCGATTATTGCGATGCGTTTCTCCATTGTTTTGGATAAAGAGATGACGACGTCGTCTTCTTCCCTCTGTATAATATACAGATATCGAAATGGAGCGAGGGTGTGTCTGAAGATTGTTCTGTAGATATCGAATGATGATGTGTTTTTTGTCTGCTACGCATAGTGAAACTATATAGGTCGGCTCGCGCCTAAATGTAGACCACACATATGTCGAAATCAAGAATGTCCTTCTATTTGAGGGAACTTTTAAATACGCGATTTATGCAATAACACTTCATTATTCTTGCAGTTCACTTCATTGTTATGCGATATCACTTCATTGTTATGGAATAATACAAAATAATTATTCGATACCAGTTCATAACTTAAAACTTTAAAGGGCCTGAATTAAAGAGTTATTATTTGATTCTAAACGGGGACAAACATTGGCATTAAGAATCGAAAGTTGCACTGATAACTTTCTTATGAAGTAGGGCTTGTCATAACTTGCATTATTATTTACTGGTAACGTAAATGTAATGTCGATTAGGTGTTTACTTCTATCACATTTTCTGATAGATACCGATGGTGCGAACATCAAGTGTAGTTTGATAATTATATAATTAACGTCATATCTGTAATCAAGATCGCCTAAGATTGGGCCAAGCTTCCAGGCCCAATTAAGTCCACATAGGGCCCATTAATGTCGGGCTGAACTCATTATGATGGGTCATGGGAACTAGAGCTACACTACAACTCACAACGAAAAAGATTCCTCGTTTTGATGGATAGGTGATTTATTAGGGTTTCTAATTCTTAACAATTGGTTTTAGGATGAAAGCTCATCAACCTACGTGGGCAAACACTTCACTTAATGGGCCGACGTTAGGCCCAATTACGAAATTTAACATGGTATCAGAGCAATTCTAAAATAGTTCTTGTAATTAGAAACCCTAATAAATCAGATGTGTCTCATCACATCAAAATATTGGGAAGAAGTTTGGCAGCTTGTAATTTGGTGGTCTACTCGACCTATCATCAGTTGATTTTAAGGATGTAATCGGGATAAAACCTAAAATGGTCCCCGATGTTTACCCTGTGAACCAATTTAGTCCCCGATGTTTTGCGTGAACCAATTTAGTCCCCGATGTTATCGAAAATGAACCAAATTGGTCCCTCCGTCAATCCGACCGACCGTCAATTTAGAAGGAGAAGGCATTTGCGACGGAATATCCGTCGCCAAATGAAAATTTTTAAAAAAAATAAATTAAATATTAAAAATGAGGAAAAAAATGCAAAAAAAAAGGAAAAAATTCAAAAAATAGACTAAACAATTAAAAAAGAGAATATTACTAAAAAACTAAATAAAAAATAATTAATAAAAAATAATGAAAACAAAATAAAAAAGAAAATTAAAATAAAAAATGATAAATTAAACATTAAAAGTGAGGAAAAATTCAAAAAATAGGGAAAAATTCAAAAAATAGAGTAAAAATTCAAAAAAGAGAATATCACTAATAAATTAAAAAATAAATAATAATAAAAAAAACAAATAATAATAAAAAATTAAAAAACTAAATTATATCTTTTTCTATTGACGATAAAAAATGACGATAAAAACTAAATTATATAAAAAAAACAAATAATATGTAATTGACGACAATTAATTGACGATAAAAAATGACTCTAAAATATCTTTTTTATATATAATTTAGTTTTTTATTTTTTTTATTATTTGTTTCTTTATTAATATTTATTTTTTAATTTATTAGTAATATTCGCTTTCTTGAATTTTTACTCTATTTTTTGAATTTTTTCCCTATTTTGGATTTTTCCTCACTTTTAATGTTTAATTTATCATTTTTTTTTAATTTATTTTTTATTTTACTTTCATTATTTTTTATTTTTTATTATTAATTATTTTTTATTTAGTTTTTAAGTAATATTCTCTCTTTTTTTATTTGTTTACTCTATTTTTGAATTTTTTCTTTTATTTTTGCATTTTTTCCTCATTTTTAATATTTAATTTATTTTTTAAAAAAATTTTCATTTAGCGACGGATATTCCGTCGCTAAAGCCGTCGCAAATGCCTTCTCCGTCTAAATTGACGGTCGGATGACGGAGGGACCAATTTGGTTCATTTTCGATAACATCGGGGACTAAATTGGTTCACGCGAAACATCGGAGACTAAATTGGTTCACATGGTAAACATCGGGGACCATTTTAGGTTTTATCCCGATGTAATCCCATCAACCTATGTAGGGCGAGTTTTCTCTTTAACAGGCAATTGTTAGGCCCAATAACTAAGTTTACAGCGATATTGTTTCATTTCCATATCATCAGTAGACTAGACGAAACGACCATTTTATTTTTCCCTGTATTTATTTATTTATTATTAAGCGCAGCAATCACACAATTTTAAAATATTATATTATTATACTACTTAGGCGGCTCGGCACATCCCACACAATCAGGCAAAAGCATCGGCTGGCTAAACGTAGGAGCTTCAGAAGCCACCACAGAATTCTCAGGCGCACATCCTTCTCCACTCGAACCGGCAACCAACTGAACCGCCGACCGGCGCGAACCGGCGATTTCCAGCCCACACAGTTTCTCCAGCGCAGTCCCTTTTCATGGCCGTACGTATTTTGTCAGTAAATTTAGGAACATAACATCAAAACATCGCAACAAATGGTTTTTTTTTATATTAGGTTTTGTTATTAGAACCTTCTGCAGAAGCCAAGCTGCTGTAAAGATCGATAATGTTCGGACAGCTATCGTAGCACTTTGGAGAGCACATTTTGCTCACCAATTTCTTGTCGAAAAGGTTGTCCGATGAGATCCCAACTGAGTTTCTGCTTACTCCGCAGGATTCAACGCAGTCGTCGTTTTCAATGTGTCCGTGTATGTTAGTCGCTTCTACTTTCGACGTTTTGCAGTGGAACCTCACTGGTTGCCCTTCTACGGGTTCGGAAGTTTCTAGAAGGCATCGGTTGCCCGAAGATGCGACGGAGAAGGAACAGAGTTCGATTGGCAGCTCTTCGCATGCTAGTTCACCTAATAATACATAGGATGAACCCAAAATAAATAAATACAAAAAAAATGTGTATTTTTATATGGAAGTATGCATATGTGAAAAGGAAGGATTTGTTTTTTAGAAATGAATTTTACCAAGAGCGCCTTGAAGGAACGTAGCAAACAATGCAATAAAAGCAATTATATGCGTCATAATTCGATCTCTAGGACGTTTTTAACTTCTTTTTTTCGGAGGGAACGTTTTTAAAATTTTATACATGTATATATAATGTGGGATGGAACATGCTATTTATAGAGTTATTTGTTGTGGGACACGCCATAATATGTTTTTAATTTTATTTTTTATTTTTATCCGATTGATGACAAAAGTAGTGAATCTACCTAGGCCGTGATGCCATCTTTGTAGCCGGAGCATGATATGGATTGATAAGGTCATCTTAGTTTTTGAATAGTTATCGTTTAAGAATTAAAATTGACGGTAATTAGGCACAATCTTGGAAAGATGTGAATTATTGCAATCTCAGCCGATTAAAAAAAAAAACCAAGAACACTTACATCTGTTGGGGAACAACCCGTTACATATTCCATTCGGCTTAATACATAGTATTATTTTTTTCTTTGAAAATTGATACACAATGTTATACAAGAGTTGAGATTTCTCGACATTTCTCAACTTACATGATCCACACATATAGGGCTGGCCCAGTTAACAAAAGGCCGCCCAATTAATCACCTATCCAGCCCAACTAAAGGCCCATTATGTAGCCCAAATAATAAGTCCAAATCGAAACGCTTTGTCGCACGTGCTGCCTAGATCTACTGCCAATTGATGAAATTACCAAATTAACTTCTTTTTGTTTTTCATGAAGTCAAAGTAATCGATTAAATTTCCTCAAAAAAAAAAAGTAATCGATTAAATGAATAATTGTTAGTTAATGTTTAAATAAAAAAATACTCTGAAAAAAAAAATCTTTGTGGGTGCGCGCGTTTGAAGTATGAGATCGATGTTTGAAAAGGACAAAATCCCACAAATCATTGCCGCGAAAGTGGCCGACCCAACATTACTTAGTGGGAGACAGAGTCGCACAATCCGATTCAACTCTCTCTCTCTTTCTCACGCACGCTTTTTTACTACTTGATAGTGATAAAACTCATGCTTGGTTTCATTAATGAATATTTGCGAGTTAATCTCTTGTAAATTATTTCCCTATTTATTATGTTCATCATTAGTATTTTGCTCGAAACCTACAAATTCACGGACAAGGTCTGTTGTTAAAATATAGATGAGTTTTGTCGGATTCTTTGTACTTGCATGTGGCTTTCCATGAATTATTAAAAGCATTTCAGTTTAATCGAAATAAAAACTCGTAGCCCAACCCCAAGAATAAGAACTAGATATATCAACATACATACGTCATATTTTCGTCGACGCGTGTCCGAAGTTGAATATGAATAAATACCAATCTGAAGACGTTATGCATGATAGAATAATTCATCATTTTTGATATCGATGTAAATTGGAAATCACTTTTACTTTATACGTATATATTGGATTTACGTTAAATATTCGTGAAAGGAACCTTTCATGCAGACAATCTATGAACGATACGAAAATTAAAAGTCACACATTTATAGATAGAAAGCAACTACGATTTCTAGAAGGAGAATCTATACTAAATTACTAATGCGTATGTGCATGGATGCCATTTCTTTGTAGTGGGAATAGTCAAAAGAAATATCTAAAATTGCATAATTATATATATGGACTTCTCCAGTATTCCCCTCGAATGTTCAAATTAGTTATTGAATGGAATCCTTCAATATTCCTCCATACCAATTATGGATTCCTATAAAGAAAATTACAAGCTTTTTCTGCTTTGTATATGACGTTTCGTTTCTAATTCGAAAATAGGACTCCAATCGTTCATTTTTCACTTTTTCCTCATGCGACAACTCCCCTCATTAATAATTTTCGTCCCACGTCCACGCATATATGACACTAATGAATGGTAGTGTGTTTACTGTGAAAATTTAAGAAAAAACTTTCAATTATGATATAATAACACAATTTAGGAAATTTGTAAAATCAGCATTTATTAATTGCATAATTGAAAATCAACCCCCCTAGACATTCAATTTCTTAGAAAATAGAACCAAGAGATACATGACAATCGTCACAAGCATTTTCCTTTGTTTTCATCCTGGAAAAAAAAATCCAAACTACAAAATACGATTTTACAAATTGTACTACGGAAGTGCCTAATTAAACATGAAACGGTTATTTAAAAATCACCCCTTCTTTTTAATCAATCTTGATACTAATTTCTAATATCTCAAAGACCATTCATGATTCCAATCCTTCCATCATATGCCCAACAATATGTAGTAGACGAGCGTTATTGGCAAAGCAATAAGCATCCCAAATATGACTCTGCACATCAAATATATCCTCGGTTAAATATCGCATTTTCAACAGTCAATCGCATCGTAGAAATAACCGAAGAATAAAAACTAATTGCAAACTTACCCCGTGCTTAGAATGTCAGGGTGTACATTGTATTCCTTGGCAAAGACAAAGGGTACAATCCCTTGAGGCAAAGCAGCCTGCAAATACTCCCATTTTTAAATAAACTAGAATTTTTGTCGTGGTACGTATAAATAAAATGACCGTATATTTTATACTTCTGCCACAAAGACGACTTATTCCCAATTCCCATGCATACATACATTCATTTAATCCATAAAAGAGCTCATCTTCACGTGTATGACTGCCATATTTTTGGTGTAATCACAATATTTAAACGATCTGTTTTATCATTTTTAATGTAGTGTAATTCAAAAATAAATTAGAAATAAAAGAAAGAAAGAAAAACCTGAACAATAGCAACACGCAAAAGAACTCCACGAAGGCCAACAGCAATGGAAGCAGCGGCCATGACAGCTGGCCCTGTTAGGAATCTCACGGCCATTGAGAAAGCTGCTACTGAGTTACCACATGCAATAATCCTCGGCTGTAATGCCATAAATAGACCTAATATATATATGTGTAATAATAATAAAAAGAGATGTTTTAGTTAGTGAAATCATGTATGTGTCAATCAAAATCAATCAGCAGGAAAAAATCCCCAACCAAAACATCATCAGACATCCATCATTGTCATCAACAGAAGGCATGCTAGAGAAAAACCATAATAACTAATAATGCTTCTATTCTACTGCCATGCCACTAATGCTTTAGAGGTACTTTACTGACATTATTTGACGAAAGAAAAGAATAAATAAAATAAAGGAGCAGACATGTTATCATGAGCAGCGCAAGCTTTTTTTACCAAGCATGCCTTTGGTGCTTTTTTTTTTCTTGATTATCTTACTCTAGTACAGCACTAAAGATATAGATCACAGATTCATGCTTAATGATTAATTTATTACGTTTGAGTTGGTTTCATCATTTTGTTTGGTCTTTTTGGTTAAATTAAAACTGAGAAATAAAAACAGTAGTTTCTTAACATAAAAATTGCATTTTTATTATCATCGGCAGAGAGACTTACCGAGGCTGAACATGGCCATGCCAAGGCCTGCATCTGATAGTATGGAGATGGACTTTGCTATTATTGCAGGCATTTCAACGTGCCACCTTTGAAAAAGAATCAATGTAAGAAATACATACGTCGAAATGTAAGAAGAGAACAAAAGAAGAGAAAACATTTAACTGTGTATGCTCTGTGTAATGCATATTGCATATACCTGAACGAAACAAGAGACCATGTGAGGCCGATTAAGCTTGAATAAGTGTTGGGATTTCTGATCAGTTTCCTCCAAACCATGATTAGAATGAGCCTCGTCATTACACTCGTCGGAGGCATCACTTTCACTTTGTTCTCACCCATTTTGTTGGCCTCTCCCTCGACATCGCCGTCGCCTCTGTTAGCAAAGCTGAACTCATCTCTCTCAAGATACTCTTCTTGGTTATCTCTTCGCCCCTCAACTGTGTAAAAAAATAAAAATAAAAATCAAACCTTTACTCCCTATCTGCGACTGCGATGACACTGAAATCGCGGGCATTGCGAAAGATCGTACCTTTCGCAGGAGAGACGGCGATTCTATGATCTTTATTACCGTTGGCGTGGTGGTACTGTTCCGAGGCACTGTAATGATGATCGTTCCCACCAAAGACGTCGGATACGGGCGAGGCGCTAGAGCTCCATACAAACATGTGAAGATCTTTTCCGCCGCCGTCTCCTTCGTTCTTATGCTGCTGCTTTTTATTGACAGCTTTCGTCGCCGTCGGCGAGAACATACCAGCGTTCGGCGCAGGGTAACTGCTTGCGTTATTGCCTCCGTGAAAGAATCTCGACTTGTTATTATTCGCAGCATTCTCTTCCTCGAAGTTCGAAGCCCTAGGCGTGGGCCCCCTCGAATTTGCCGACAGCCCATATGCATCGTTGGCACCGAAGTTTGAATTCCGACCACCATTGACATTACCCATCATAGAGTAGAAATCCGTGTGGTTAAAGCTCGAACCCCTCGGCGTAGGATTCCTCGAAGATTGCAGGGAGTAAATCTCGGCGTTGGTGAGATTCGACGGCCTCGGCGTCGTAGAAGAGAACCCCATCGACCTCCTAGAGTAAATATCAGACCTCGAAGCATTCGATTTCCTTACAGTAACATGGAGCTTCCCATCTTCCTTAACCTCAGCTTCAGTCTCCAAAGGCTGTCTCCCGTCAAGCGACATCACATCGGAGTCCACGTGGATAGAAACAATGGACCCCGCCGTGTCGGGAAACTGCTCGGAGATCAGCATCTTGGCACCTCTGTACTCAAACATGAACAGCATCAAAGTGTACCATATGATGCACTGAAGCACGACTATCTGAACCATCAAGCTCCCCGAGAAATCGCCGTACATGCCCTTGAGCAAAGGTATGCCCATGACGAGTGTGTTGGGCAAAGTGGAAAGAGAGAATAGCGTGATGGTCCATTCAAGGCAGCCGCGGCGGCTCACGTTAGCCCAGATGGCGAGCGCGGCCAAGACGATGAGCTTCTGAAGCGTGTCGGCGGCGATGAACCTAAGGTTCATGGTGTAGGGATTGTTGGAAGCTATGAAGTGAAAGGAGAGGAGAGGCACGGCGAAGAGCGCGACGAATCGGTTTATCCCTGAGCATTGGTCAGGGGTGAAGATCGATCTTCCACCATTTCACAGAGCCATAGGCGAGCACCATGGCTACGTAGAGAGGCACAACTGCCGTCATAACATGGTAGAAATCTGTTAAAGTTATCATCTTTAGGCCAAGTTTTTTTTTTTTTTTTTCCTCTAGTAAGCTTAGAGGGTCTTTCTTTTTCTTTTTGGTAAAACTAAGTGGGAGCTTTTGCTAGTATGCTGCTGCACTGCAGATGAGCATGAGAGGTTATACTTGGTTGTTATGAGTATAAAGGAGCTCGAAGGGAGAGAATGGTAATTTTCATTTTAAAATATACTTATTACACAGTATACAATGTGCAGTTTCGAGAGTAGCAACTTGCAAAAGAGGGTTGGCAAGTGTTTTGAAAATCGCAGTCTCCAAAGCAAAAGGGGGGGTGGGTTGATGAGGATTTATTCTTTACTATTTACTATGATTAAGATTTGCTTTTTCTCTTTATATTCCTCTGTTTTTTCTGAGCTATGTTTGGGATGTCTAACACTGTAATAAAGCATGTGTGTATGTTCGCTCTAATGGGCTGTCTGTATAAAGCTTTGTAAGTAGTAAAAGGGTGTTTGGTTGGAATTTGAGGAAAAAAATAAACTTTTTGAGGATGTATTCTTTTTCTTTGTTTCGTTTTCTAAATATAACATTTTCACAGTTGAGTTGTTCTTACATTCCTACCGAGTTTAGTCTGAGATGAATATTAATCTAAAATCCCCATGGGACTTTCTTCTGAATAATCTTATATATATATATATATATATATATATATATATTTGACAATTGTGAGCTTTTATTTGATTTTGAATTAACGCTCGCCACCATTGGGAAGTATAGGATTAGTGGACATTGGCCTAACTGAATAAAATCCAAAGAAGACATATTTTGAGTGCGATGCTAATTATGGATTGTGGGCGCGACGTTGATCATAAAGTTAAATATTGTGTTACTTAAAACTAAATCAGGGTGTGTTCATGCATTCACATTATGCATAAAAGTACTATATTTTCAATATATTAAAGAAAAAATCCATATGTAGATAAACACAACTAAAGAACTTTAGTTCTGTAAAACTTTTCAGTTACACTAAAAATATCAAGATATTATCTTGTTTAGTAGGTAATAAACGACGGATTCTTGTGAACTTTTTTTCGGGTAAACTTTTCAATCAACAATTTATATGTTTTATAATGAATTTTCTCTTCTGTGTGGAATCGCAAGTTCCAATTTATAAAAAATAAATACCTTTTATATTGGCGGCTTCAAGGAAGCACGCACGCTTTGGAATATTGGTGCAATAGTTTATCTTGAAAGATATGGACACCAATGAAACCGATGTAATTGTCTGCCGATGTTGTAAGAAAGCATTACAAATAAAATAGACTTTATTTAGACCAAAAATTGCCCTTTTATATGTTATTATATTATTTCCTTTAATCAACACCCCCAAACAATAAACATAACGTTCCATCCGCACAGATTACTAAATGAAAAAAATTATAAATAAATATAAGTGTTGTGGTATCAAAGAGAGTATTAAAGGCCGCATATTTTGATTTTTTTGAGGTAACTCATGTGTCCCATTGTCACGCTTGATCTTTTATTTATAGATTTTATGTTATTTAAACTCCCAAAATCGAGACGAAATAACATAATTTAATCAGATAAAGGATGGGATTAACTTTATAAGTTAGGCTTAGGACCACATTTTATATTTTATTTGGCGTAAATGAATTTGGTAAATTCGAGGGATTTAACCTTGAAATGGCTAATCGTTTGTCCTCATCGCACATGAAAAAACGAATCACACAGAATATGCAACGTAGAATTAATATAAGGAACGGTGAAATGGTAAAGATCAAAGCTTTGCAACAAAAAGTAACCGTGTAGTTGGATACTTTTGACCTAATAAATTAAATTGATACAAAATGTGAATTAATAACGGCATAGATCGATCGATATAAATAATTAAACATCTGGAAAGAAAAAGAAAAGGATAATGAGATCGACGCATTATTTCTTATGAAGCATTTTGAGCCCAAAAATCAAAAGAGAAATTATTAAAAGCCTTCGAAAATAAGGGTTTTCATTGTCGCGCTTCAAATGTGGAGGGACCACCATGGCTGAAGACCAAATTCAAAGACAAGGCTTTCATCATGCGATGCCTGATCCTATGGTTCCCAATGTCGATTCTCATCGCTTAGAGTCCGAATCTTCCCTAAATTTCTACGACGGCGACGACCCGCAATTCCTCAAAATCATCGAGAGGGAAATTTATGAGCTCACCATTAAGGAAGCTGAAATCGAGGGATTGAAAGAGGCCGCGTATAGGGATAACGATGGCCATGAGGAGCGAGAGGAACGATACGATCTTAGCGGTGAAAATGGCGCGGGCATCGTCAACGATGAGGTTGAAAATGAGGAGAATAAAAGATGGTTCTTCGGGGATTTGGGAAGGCAGAGAAACGACGGCCGACGGTGGACAAAGTATCCTATGAGGCCCGCAGCTGAGGATTGTGCTTTCTACATGAAAACTGGGTCCTGCAAATATGGGCCGAGCTGCAAATATAATCATCCTCCTAGGAGAAACAATCTAGTAAGTGTTCTGTGTTATTACGAGGGATAAACCTTTTTTGTTGGAATTGCTTTGTTTCTTGAATACGGAAGATAGTTGTAGCATTTGTGAGCCAATTTTCGTTTATCTTTCATGAGGTTCTGTTTCTTTATGCAGGCTGCCAAAGAGAGGATGACATGGAGAGAAGAAAGCTCGGGTGGAAGCTTAGCACCTGGCGATTGCAAGGTTGTTCCTTTCCCACCTATTTGCTTGTCCTTTGTTATATATTTGCTGGCAGTGCAGTTGTTTCATCTCTGTGGTGCTTGTTTCTTGATGGTTATGTGATGTGAAGTTTTTCTTCATGAATTGCTTCAGTTCTACTTAACATCAGGGGGATGCAAGTTTGGAAAGGACTGCAAATTCTCACATAGTTCAGATAAAAACATGACATCCCTGATCCCTGAACTTAACGTTCTACGCCTGCCTATTCGTCCAGTAAAGCCTCACTCTTTTTCTCGCTTTACTTCTATTCTGTATTGACTTAATAATTTAGCTCAACACTGCACATGCTGTCTTTTGTTTGACTTAACTAAGATGTTGGATATAGAATGATTAACATATTATGTAGATATGTTTTCACCAAGGCAGAGTAGCGTTAAATATCAGATCTCATATAACTAAACTAACATTGATATTCATGTTTGGTTTGGCAGAAATCTGGAAAGGAAACTGTGTTTCTTTTTAATGTCCTTTTTGCTTTTTCAGACATTTGGTTAAAAATTTATTCAATCTACCTTATGAAGGTCGCCGAATAATCGAACCTCTCCATGTAATCGAGTCTCGCGATTAAAAATTGCTTAATTTATCTTATAATACAGGGGATTACACTCTATTTTTTGAGTTCTTGGGAATTCTCTTCTTTAACAGGGAGACAAGGAGTGTCCTTACTACATGCGAACTGGCTCGTGCAAGTACGGTTCCACTTGCAGGTTTCATCATCCAAATCCCAGCTCAGTCGTCGAGGGAAGCGATATACCTTCTTCTTCATGGTCTTTGCCCCGAGCTATCAAAGAAGCTTCACCATATATACCTTCCATATCCCCTCCAAATCAAAGCTCCACTGCTTCAAGCCCCAAGTGGAATGGATATCAGGTAAAATTTCATCATGGTTTTAGCACTGGCCATTGTCATTGAGTTTATATCTTTCTCGGGATTTTTGACATGTTTTTGAAGGCTGGGACGTATCAAACTTATGAGGGAGGCTTGCCTATTCCTCCGGCGTTTTCTGTAGTAGCCAAGCTGCCCATCAACTTTGGCGCTCAAAATCGTCATAATAGCTTAGTCGATGGATACCCTGAACGTCCCGGCGAACCTGACTGCAATCACTTCGTAAGGACTGGGTACTGTAAATTCAATTCGAGCTGCAAATTTCACCATCCAAAGAGTCGATCACCTCATTCGAAATCAGGGTTTTTTGCTCTCAATGACAAAGGCTTGCCCCTGAGACCTGTAAGTTAATTGTACCGAAGTTTCTTACACGATGTTTCCCTTGATAGTCGTATGTAACCTCTTTTTATTTGTTCTTAATGTATAGGATCAACCTATTTGTTCGTTCTATCACCGCTACAGCATTTGCAAGTACGGGCCAAGTTGTAAATACGATCATCCTTCGAGTTACTCTCCAATGCCTCCTCCATTCTGATAAACTCCTTTAAGATGAAATGAAATGAGAGCTGCTTTTTCATGTCTTTAGCATAGAGATCTTCTGCTCCTTTGGATTGGATGTGGAAAAAAAACGTCGCTAGGATTATAATTTAAACTGTTTTTTTTTTCGTTATTACCTGGGATGGGATATAGAAGCAGAGCAGAGGAGACTGAATCCTCCAAAATATTATATATCTGTTGATTATTTGGTAATATGATTAGTGCGCGGGCTCAAGCTCTTTGCCTAAAGCCCAAAGCCCGATTCCCAAGCCTTGTGAAATTATATGTCCAATTCTATGATAATGAAATTTAAATGAGGTTGTTTTCTCGGGTATGACGTAGTGATTAGGTTTTGAGATACTTTTTAAGTTTGAGTATTGAGTTTAAATTCACTAGTGACCTTGATTTATAATGTTGGGTGGAATATATGGTGGAAATTTTTCACCCACCCTCAAACTATCTATAGATGATTGAGCTAAGATATATATTTACACTAGAAGAAAATTGTCGACAATGTGGTACACGTACTTTGTAGCTGACAAGAAGGTATGTGATATGCTACCTCGATTAAATCCCACTGCATCCAACTTGTGAGAGTTGAGTTATTCCATCCCTTTCAACAATTATTTTGATATCATAATAACCCAATCGAGTAAAGTATATCTATAGTTAGTGAAGGTCAATGGTTCAATTTCAATTGTGTACTCTCTCTTACTATTGTAGTATGTGTGTATATTGCCTTTTAGGTTTTATGTGGCGTTGGTGTGTGGGGGATAATGTAAAAAATAAAAAATAAAAACAAAGACATAGCGAAGTGTAAGAACTAAAAAAGTATTCCCATTTCCCATACCTATATTAGCAATGCAATGTTGAAATCAAAACGAAATAAATGCATGAGCAGTTGGTTGTTTGCTGCTGCCTCGAAGTAACAAAGACAATGAACATGCAGTCTTTAATTACAAGCAACCACCGTAATAACAACCGTTCCACCATTCATGTATACAATTATATATAGGTAATGATCAAAGAAACCCTAAATCGAACTAGACCATTCCTAGACAACCAAGGTGTACCCTCGTTCCTGATCATTCCAAAACAAGAAATAATAAAAGAAAAGATGACGACGACTAACACAAACTCCTTTCCCGTACTAATAAAACTCCTAGCAATAACAACGCTCACAACACTTCTCCTCACTTCTAAGACAACCTCGTCGCCATTGCCTTTCAAGAAGCTATACGCCTTCGGAGATTCTTATACAGACACTGGAAACACACGAACCTCGACGGGCCCCACCGCCTTCAACCACGTGTCGGACCCACCGTACGGCGTCACGTTCTTCCACCGCCCCACCAACCGTTACTCCGACGGCCGCATAGTCTTGGACTTCCTCGCCGAAACCCTGAACCTACCTTTGATCCCTCCCTATAGAGACCCTAACGCCGACCGTTCCCATGGCGTCAGCTTCGCCGTCGGCGGAGCCACGGCGATAAGGCACGGCTTCTTCGCCAAGAACAACATCAGTTTCAACCTAGTGAAGCAGTCTCTTCAGACGCAGCTAGTTTGGCTCGACAAGGTCTTGAAGGAGAGCAAAGATGGGTACTGTAGAGACGTGGAGACAACGCCCGAGGAGTGTAAGAAGGCTTTCGACGATTCTTTGATGTGGGGTGGTGAGATTGGCGCTAACGACTATACTGCTAGCCTTGGATCTTCTCTCTCCAGTAGGGTTATAAGATCTCTTGCCATAAAAAGCGTTCATGGTTTCTTACAGGTGAAATGAGAAGACAATGACTAGCTAGCTCTTTTTAAAATATAGGGTCTATTCATCTTTATGTATCTACAATCTTTGACTATTACAATATAGGTATTGCTCGAGAAAGGCGCGAAACACGTAGTAGTCCAAGGCTTGCCAGCGACTGGCTGTGAAACGTACATTTATGCTCTATCTTCGCCTGACGATAGGGACAACATGGGCTGCGTGGCCACCATTAACGAGCTAGTTCGGACACACAATGCAGCCCTCAAATCTACCCTCGAAGTTCTGAGAAAGAAATACCCACAGGCGACTATTCTTTATGCAGATTACTACAAGGCCCACTTGAATGTGTTTAACAACGCTGCTAAATATGGGTTCAAGGAGCGTTTTAAGGCTTGCTGTGGATTTGGCGGCGGAGAGTATAACTTCGATGTGTTTAACACCTGCGGTTCTCCTTCCTCAAGTTCGTGCAGTGACCCGTCTTCTTACATCAACTGGGACGGCGCACACTTCACGGAAGCTGCTTATAAGGTGATGACTGATGGTTTTGTTAATGGGAGTTACTGCGAGCCTTCCTTTAGTTACATGATGATGACAACAAGAAGTTAAAAATGGAGTCTTTTTGCTTATGAATAAATTGTGCGAGTTCTTCTGAATTGTTTAGGGTTTGTTTTGGGTACTTGTGGTGATGTTGTTGTCTCGAATTTGACTGTTACTGCAGTCCAAGTTATAATTTAAATTAAGTAATTCGTGGAAAATGTGATTCTCTCTATACTCTAACGTTCTTTTTCAATCGCACATCTTCGATGTTTACTTTCTTTGATGATGGTGAAAGCTTACATCAAAGAATGTAATATCGGCTAGAGACATATTTTTGTTAAATAAGGAAATCTTATACAGACGCTGATGTTTTCACCCCATTACTACAGCAAGCAATAATGCCATATATCGTCAAGCACACATTATAGATATATATATCATTATATATATATATAAGAGAAATGTTATGTTGTGCATTGGATATATACGTCGTCGCCACGGAAGAAAATATGTCAAAGCAGCTAGCTTGTAAGCATATGTCTGTGTAAATGCTTCCATGAATTAATGGAAGAGAGCCCACATATATAATATTAAGATGACGTTTCAACCAACAAAAATTGTCTCCATGATTGCTTTATATGTGCATCATCCCTGTCTTAAATTCTTCTTATCGTTTGTCAGAACTCAGATGACGAATGACTAGTCGTACTATACATTACATGTGCTTTTGGTAGTTATCAATATTTATGAGGGTGTGGTACAGTACTGGATGTTGGGATATTGCAATTTTCTTTCCAAATATCTAATAGAAAGAATCGCATAAATGGTATGTGAGTGATTTCATTAAACGTCAAATGCATTTAGTTAACAATCATTACCCAACTAACGTACATATCTCGCAACAAATCCGCATCTCACTCACGCGAGGGACTTAATTCACCATTTAATGTATGGACCTGTAAAATCATATCGCCATTTTTCTGTAACAAAAATCGTCCCTACTACCCTTCAGATAACGCCTATTTTCTTGGATCTCTGCTCCTTTGAGTGGGTATATTCTCTTCCTCTTCCATTCATTTGAAAGTAGGGCACAACTTATAGATCCCAGTTATTGGGCTGAGTTAGCTGATTTATAAAGTTACTGGGCCCACGGCCCAATTAACTCTCTCTCTCAACTGACCTTAAATACATCATAGTTTCCCATTTCATGTAGCAGCCACATTCCATTTTCTAAATTTCAAGAATTTGCCTGATATATAACTCAAGAAACAAGTAACAACGATGAATTGATGATGATTGAACATTAAACTACTCTATACATATAAACTGACCTTAAAAACATCATAGTTTCCCATTTCATGTAGCAGTCACATTCCATTTTCTAAATTTCAAGAATTTGCCTGATATATAACTCAAGAAACAAGTAACAACGATGAATTGATGATGATTGAACATTAAACTACTCTATATATATATATTATCCTCGGACTATTTCCCAAGAACAGAGGTTGTAAAGAATCGAAACTCGTAAGCATCTAATCTATCAGCACCACACTTACCAGTAATCACCACAAGAGCAAAGCCCATCCTTGAAATGATGAAATCTGCTGCCATCCCTCATAACAATCTCCCTTTCGTACGCCTTCGAAATCATCTTCATCACACAATGACAGTCATTGCATATCCTATGGCTCTGCACTAGCTGCAATGGAGTCGAATCCTCGGTGCTCATCAGCCCAAACGAAACCGCCAGCTTTTCGCTGTGGTGCATCGACATACTCTGCTCCCTTTCGTCCACGTCGGGCAGCAAACTCCTGCCATCGGGCAGGTACCCGTCCGTCGAAATCCTAAGCATAATCTCCTCCAATTTCCCGTAAATCTCATCCGTCTGAAAATGGGACTTGTCCGCCGTAAAGAAGACATAAGGCCTTTTCCTTACCTCAATCCAAGTACAAGCAGGCATCATCCTAAGACCCTTTGCCCTAAGCGTCTGAAAAACTCGGGCAGCTTCCTCAGATTTCCCAGCACCGTTGTAGATGTTGAGAAGGACGACGTAGTTCGAAAGCTTCTCTGGCTCCATGCCATAAAGCTTCTCAGCTGCGAATTTCCCGAGCTCGAAATTCTTGTGGGCGCGACAAGCAGTGAGAAGGGCGGCCCACATGTTGATCGTGGGCTCTAAAGGCCCGTTTTTTATCAGCGAAAAGGCCTCGTCGAGCAAGCCCTCTCGGCCCAACAGCTCGACCATGCAGGCGTAGTGCATGGCCCGAGGCTTCACCTTGAAATCACGGCTCATCGATTCGAAGATTTGCCACCCAATATCTGACAGGCCCGAGTAGCAGCACGCGGACAAGACTGCGAGGAAAGTCACGTGATTGGGCGCCATTTTTTCTTGCACCATTCGTTCGAACAGCTCTACAGCTTCGGGCCCATGCCCGTGGTTTCCATAGCCTGAGATCAAGGCGTTCCACGAAACTATGTTCTTTTGGGGCATCTTTTCGAAGACATGCCTGGCGTCCTCTATTCTTCCCCATTTGCTGTAGAAGTCGACGAGCGCTGTGTTGGCTACTATGTCGAGGCCGAAACCGTTTCTTACAAGGCTGGCGTGGGCTTGCTTGGCGTGCTCTAACGAGGCCAGCCTTGTGCATACTCGAATGATGATTGAGTAGGTGAAATGGTCCATTTTGACGCCTGAATCTTGCATTTCGTAGTACATGCTCAAGGCTTCTTCGCTGAAGCCGTGGAGGGCATAGCCTGCGATGATGCTGTTCCAAGCTACTGTGGTTTTCTCGGGCATTTTGTCGAATACAGATCGAGCGTTGTCAATGTAGCCACACTTGCTGTACATGTCGATCAACGAGCAAGAAATGAACGCATCGCTGCTCAGGCCCGTTTTTAATGCGATTGCGTGGATCTGTTTTCCGGGGTAGATAAATCCCAGGCCAGTCGAAGCTCGGATCATGCTAGCCAGAGATCGAGAGCCAACGTCTAAGTTTTCCTCCCACATAGTTAAGAAGAGCCTAAATGCATCTAAGTAATCGCCTGAGTCAACTAATCCCATGATAATGGTGTTCCACGAAACGACATTTTTCTCGGCATTTCTTCGAACAGCTTGCGAGCGTCGATCATCATCCCGCACTTCACGTGCATCAGCAGAGCTCTGTTCATCAGATATAAATCCATGTCCACCTCAGAATCAATCATGCTTTTAAACACTCTCTTCACACCTCTAATTGACCTCGATCCAATACAAGCACCCACCAAAGCATCGTAAGTACCAGCGCCAATATCAGCAGCATTTTCACATTCCAAAATCTCGAATAATTCAAGAGCCTCGTTGTACCTTTTGCAAAGCACTAACTTTTCTATCTGCCCACAAATCCCAGGACTGAAGGAAGAATCTTTCGAATGAGATTCGCAGGGAAAACGCTCTCTATCGATCTTCACAAATGTTTCCTCCTTCCTCAGGTGCTTAGGTGCTGGTCTTGGTCTTAATCCCTGATCCAGTAAAGAACAGCGAAATTTGAACAACGTAGCTTTGCTACTCCTCTTTTTCAGTGAAAAATTCTCGTAAAGATGAATTTTTTGCTTGCCGGCGTTTATCAACGAGCATGCGTATCCGTAGCTGTTCTGAAATTGATCTATTGGTAATGAGATATCCATATGGGAAGATAGGGAGATTAAAACGAACACTGAACTCTAAATTGCTCAATCAGATGATATCTTATACTTGCTTTTTTACATTTACGACATACTTCTTTGAGTTGTCCGAATGTGCAGGTTTGAGCTTTGAAAGTTCCGCCGAAGTAGTTTGGTGGTTAGTTCAACTGAACCGATGGACCTAATTATAGTAGCGGACATTAAATTATTTATGACATATATCTATTCTATTATATTAATGTTAGAGGTTAGATAACCTCTAATCATTATGTATCAATTGATAATGAGATTTTTTCTTAACAAAGTTTAAAAGACTTATTAAACAACGTACATTCCTTAACCTCATGATAACTAACGAATGCTAATTTTAGTATATTTCTTATTAAAACTATTTAATAATAATTAACTTTTTATTGAATGCACATATATATGGTGTTAGAATACTAGTATATATTATGTCTGTACTACACTAAGGCTGCATTTAGTTGCGTAGATATGTCAAGAAAAGACCCAATTTATACTATCTAATCGTGTTCAGTTTTCAACTTTCAATTATTGTAAGCCCGTTACTAAATATTGGCACGACATAATAGTAGCATGTACTCAAGATAACTTATCCAGAGGGATGAGCCGAGATTATAAACTCAACCCCACCTACTAAATACGAAATTACCTTAATACCCTTAACCACAACACAAAACCTAATCAAACTCTGACGTAGTGGGTGGTGAACGTTGCAGAGGTTCTTCACAAATCACAACGTTACTAATTCATGTAAATTGCTTCGATTGGTCGACTCCTTGCAAAATTTCAGCCCAATCGCCGGAGTTTACAGCTCGAGAACAATGTAAACATGATGAAAGACTTTTACGCCATTGAAGCATCGGAGGAACAAGCTAATGTTGAGTAACCTTGAACCTCGAAGAACCCCAAAAAGGATTCTCACGAGGTTTAGACTGAGGGACTACGGAAGATCTCCTAGGAACAAAAATGCCAGATATTTCGAGAATTCCCAAGCCGCACCAAAATTATTGAAAGACGCTTGTATATAAAAAAAAATGAGATATCAAAGGGGAGCATTTGTTCGAGCAATAAGGAGGTCACGAAGGTGCATACATTAAATTATAAAGTGTGTGAAAGAATCGTTTTGGTGATCTAGATGTCGGGTTTCAGCTGAATCTTCCTATTTATGGTCTTTCGTAGTAGATTTTGTATCATTTGTTGATGGTTAGGAGAAATAGAGACATGACTTTGAATTCTTACCCCCACACTGATAATTAGGCGTGACAAGTGAATACGGGGGATTTGGAGTCTGTTTGCAAGGTATTCGATCGTATGCTTGAAAGAAATGCCGTTTCTTGGACTGATGTTAAATGGTGAGAGATGCAGTCTTGATGATGAACTTTGAAGTTTTTGTTGGTCAAAAGGCAAATGGACAGATTATTCAATTGTGTAGCAGATCATGGGTTTGGTCGATGTGCATGTGGTAACATAGGATTACATAGTTTTCGATAGATCTTCGAAATATATGGGGTATATTTGTCAAATTACATGTATAAAAAATAAGATATCAATTTATTAATCTTGACAAGTGAACAAACTATAAAAGATCACTACATGAGATTAGACAAGGTTATTGTCCCACTTTTTAAGACGGGCTTTTTATCTTGCCTTTTCTTATGTGGAGTTCTGAACGCAGCCTAAGTTTAATTGGATTCCTACTTTCTTGTGGGACTAACTATAATGATCATCGTTTTCCCACTTTAAGTTGCTACAGATGATGCGAGTGGGGTTCAAACCCATTAACCTCTAACATGATACAACATATATATCTTATTAAGAGAAATGTATAATTTGTTTTTTTGTTCCATCGCCATCATTGATCGATCATAAGGTAAGGTGTGGAATTAGTCCAACAACTTTAAATACGCGGTTTTTCATATTCAATTGGTCAACTCAAAATCCGTCGGCTCATTAAACAAAAAGGTTTTCTTTGGATTCTTTAGTATTAAATGTTGGAGGAAGAATATTAAAAAAAGGAATACATACACAGAAGATATGTACTTTATTAGAAGTCGGTTCAATTAAAAATATGTGTAATTTGTAAAACAAGAAGAGTATTATTAGTCAATTCAAGAAGAAGGTTCCAATTGTACCCATTTGTCTTCATTTATAAATTCAATGACACATTATAATCAAAAGAGAAAAAACGAAACAAATAGCCAAATTGAACAGTCAACAAAGCAAATAGTACAACCTACGACCCTCGACATCGCAGCCTCCTCGGCCGAACCCTAAGCTTAAACCCGCCGGCCATATAAGCCGTGAGCAAGGGAACAAAAACCGGCCGGTCCTCACTAACCGGGACAAGCTCGAACCGGCTAAGAACCGAAGCCACCACATACTTCATCTGCACGAAAGCCATCTCCTTCCCCAAACAAACCCTAGGCCCCGCCTGAAAAACTGGAAACTTGAAAGGGCTCATGGGTCCCATCTCAACGCCGTCCTCGCCGAGCCACCGCTCGGGCCTAAACTCCGGCCAGTCGTCGCCCCAGAGCTCGACCATCCTTCCCATTCCATACGGAAAGTACGTGACTCGGTTCCCTTTGTAAACCCTAGTGCCGTCGGGCAAAACGTCGTCGCCGGCGGCGTGCTTTGAGTCCCAGACCACCGGCGGGTAGAGCCTCATGGACTCGCATAGGCAAGCCTTGACGTACTTCATCTCCTTTAGCTCGTCGAAGCCCAGGTTTTTGTGGGACGTGATTTCTTTTACCAGCTTCTCCTCGACCTGTGGGTGCCACGTCAGCAGCCAGAAGAGCCACGTCAGCGCCGCCGACGTGGTGTCTCGGCCGGCCGTCAAGAAGCTTATCACCATGTCCCTGACCATGCAGTCGCTCAGCCCAGCTTCCAAGAATCTCGACAGTAGATCGCCGTCGCCGTTTCTGTTATTGTTACTGTTGCTTACTTTTTTATTATTACAGCTAGTCGTAGGTGCGGTAGGTGATGGTGTAGTGATCTTCTTTTCTGCGTCGTCTTTTTCGATTCTCTTGGTCTTGATTATGTCAGAGACGCATGCATGAACCGCAGAAACTGCCTTTTTCAATTCTCTCTCCGTCCCTAAGTTCAAAGCCCTCTTCACCTTCCAAACGGCGGCCACCGGCGCCGCCCCTCTCATGGCGGAGAACTCAGACGCCCTGTCGAAAGCCACCGCGAGAGGCGGCGGAGGTTTGGAAAGATCCAAACAGTTTGGGTCCACCCCTAAGGAGACTCTGCAAATGGTGTCGAAAGAGAACCTCCTCAGCAAATCTTGCATGTCGACGATCGCAGCACCACCTTCACCTCCGCCGGCGCCACCACCACCGCCGCCGGCTGCCTTGGAGAGAGCAGGCACCAGTCTACTGCGTACCTCGTCTTCTAACACGCCGACGAGGAAATCTCTGAGGGACCTCGTCGTGAACTCGTGGCTAGCAAGCTTTCTCTGCAGGTGCCACGTGTCTCCGTCGGAGTTGAAGATTCCGACCCCAAGAAAGTCGCCCAAGAGCTCGGAGAACTGCTTTCCCTTTGGGAAATTCGAAAAATTAGTCTTGAGAATGTATTCCACGTTGACTGGATTTGCCGTGACGATCGTCCTCGGCGCGCCAAGGCGGTGCAATACTATCGTCTGCGCCTTAGATTCCGACAAGAGATCCACGTACCAGCCCAGCAAACGGTGGCGGTTTCTGTAGAAGGAGATCAAGCTTTTG
Organism: Craterostigma plantagineum; assembly: GCA_027422505.1. NCBI lineage: Eukaryota > Viridiplantae > Streptophyta > Magnoliopsida > Lamiales > Linderniaceae > Craterostigma > Craterostigma plantagineum. Next base: position 6,355,353 of record JAPQWV010000039.1, on the reverse strand, counting down.
AGGCTCGGAACGACGTCGTATGATCGAAGAATGAGTTTCCTTAGTTTGAGTCTCAGTTTGTTGCTTGAAATAAGCAGTAATGGCGGCGAATGTAGTGAAGAAGAGATGACGAGGAATATTGACAGTGAGAGAATGAATAGAAGAGTTACCATGTTTGTAGAGTGAGAAAGGAAGGTAAGAGATAGAGAGGAAGGCTTATTGAGTTGAGGACTGTAAGAAGAAAGTAATCAAGTGAGATGACATTTATACACGCACGCACACGTAAAGGTGATATGCAGACAGAGACATAAAAACAACTTTTTTTTTCACACGTTTTTCTATGGGTGAAAGGAAATGAACTTGCTTGAGATTTTTGGAGTTTCACTTTCACGGCCATTTTTGCGGCGGTCTGAGCACGTGGTGGAATTAGGGGCTGTCTTTTCTTTTCGAGTCTAAACAGCTTCGAGAAGTCGACGGTTGTGGAAAAATACTGCACGTATTTTAGCACGTGCTTGTATGAAGAAGTTGTATCTAATTATCTTTGATTAAAAAATTTCGTCTTGAGCTGTCTCAAAAGAAAGATTCTATCAATTTTGTACTGTGTACTCCAGCACATACTAATCAGAGCAATTAATGACGAAAAAGACTTGTAATATATCTAAAATGTTATCGACATATGGGTTGTAATTTGTAAAATGAAGAATTATAGCATAGTCAAACCTTGGTTATGTTTTCTTTCAAGTTGTACCGATGATTTATTAAAATCAAACTAAGTATTTCCAATATTCAACCTTGACTGTAGGGTGCTTGCTTTTGGTTAGTGGTTTGAACTTGACGTTGATTTCAGTAACATAATAAGAAATATGTAATATAAAAATTGATCTCTCCTTAATCTAGAATGGATTCGTGATTGAAAATTAAAATATAACTAGCCAACTATTATATTGAGATTTCCCTATTTAAAAGGCAGCTGGGCTGGGGGAACTCGTGGTGTGCCGACGTCTAAGAACTTTATACTTACCACACATTTTTTATTTATTACGTTTGGATTTCATTGTTTTTTTGTATATCTTTTCAATAGCCGGTGCAATTAGTTGATATCGATTCGATAGTATGCGATATGGATACGAATTACGATCCCTTTCAAAGATCCATAAATTTCTTTTCTCCAAGTCTTTGTTGAATTTTGCCACCAAGTATCGTCCTTCAAAAATTTTCCTATTTTATCCGTCATCAGTCTTAGTCTCCAAACACGCGAGTGTTAGTAAGACTGCATTGTTTTACTTCTACTTTGATTGCCAGCTTGATTATTGAAAATCGTATCATTTTATAAGTACACGCACACACACAACAGGTCATTGAATACGTATGCAACCAATTATTATAAATATAGGAAAAATGACTGCAACGAAAAAATCTGCGAACAGATGATACTCGCTCAAAAGAAGTGTCTTGATAATACATCCGAATACTGGGTCATAATATAGATCATATAAAAGTAGAAACATTAAGAGAACGAACAGTAATAAATAAAGAGGGTAAAGGACTCCATCTCTATAGATGGTATTCAATGCAAAACAGTTGATGTGAATCCATCCTGCAAAATGTGCAAGAGATTGAATATTCAGGAAAAAAAATCAAGAACAACCATGGAATAATCGACCCTTTTTTTGGGGGGGGGGGGGGGGAAGAAATCTTGATGTATGATTACTTACAGATCTTGTTGAAAGCGACGATGTCGACACTCTGAACGTGTTCGTTTATCGGTTCAGCAGTGAGGTAATCTTCGATGAGGTTGTCGACCGACACAAGGTCATCAACAATGGTGATCATAATCTGCAGCTTCTTTATACCATATCCCACAGGGACGAGTTTAGCTGCAAGAAAGGAAACATAAATGAACTTGTAACTCAAAAGCATTTTCAATTTCAACTACAACATATTTCGGAAAAATTGGTGTCATGAAATACAATGCAACAAAAGAAGAGTGAAGTGAAAGGCTTACATGCTCCCCAGAGTAGACCTTCCATCTGAACGCTTCTGACAGCTTCCTCGAGCTTTTTCATATCAGTTTCATCGTCCCATGGTTTGACGTCCAAAAGTACAGAGGACTTGCCGCCTAGAGGAAAATACCAGGGACACAATTTATGGACAAACGTACTCATATTAAAATCGAATAAAAAGAATGTGATGGTATAAGTCTGAACTAACTTTCTTTCTTTTTCCCAGAAGCCTTCACAGCTGCTGCACGTTCTTCAGCAGCCTTCTTCTCTTCCTCGGTCTCCTCGCCAAACAAATCAACATCGTCGTCGTCGTCCTCCTCAGCAGCAGCCACAGCCTGAGATCAACATCCCTCAATTATGTAAGATCATTGGCGTATTATTGAACTAAACCTTAGATGAAATACAAAAGGACGAGAAAACTAAATGGGAATGAGCAATAGTTGAATGCAGTGAGGGCAAATATACGAATTTCACACAGGTAATATAGTAAAAGAAACTAATAAAACTATTAAAACTATTGAATTGCATTACCTTAGTGTCGGCAGCAGGTGGAGTAGCGACTGCCTCTGCCGATCCTGAGATTGTCACACCACTTCCTTCCCCAGATACTCCACTGCAAACAGATGATTATAAAAGTAAAGAAACGCAGTAAGGTACATGTTTAAAGCTCTTACATCATGTAACAAGAGTGCTGAGTACATACGAGATCCTCAGCAACGCATCAATGTGGTTGTACCACCGCGATACATTGACGTATTGAGATGATGGAGGTTTGGCGAGCGCAGCATAAACCGTGAGGTCATCTTTGGAAGCTTGATACCTGGAATAATTACAGCGTTGTTAAGCTACGAGTCCTCAGACATATGGTAAATTCTGAAACTCTAATCCAAATTATATCAATCCAAACAAATCAGAAACGCTGTCATACAACGGTATTCAAAAATCCTCAATTTTATAAGAATTAATCGAAAACATAAACTAAGAACAGCTCAAAAGACCACATACGCACGCTCTAGATCTGCTCTTCTGATCTGACTCACACAAAAGGTAAAAAAAAACAAAAAAGAAAGAAACTAACCCTGTGATGTAACTGCGAGACAGAAGATACTCGTCGAGTTTCTTGAGGCCAGAATCCGAGGTCACATCGCCGAAAGTTACAGCCATCGGAATTGAAGGATTAGGGTTCTCTGCAACTATGAGCTGTGTGTCTAGTGAGCAACGGCCAATATGGAAAGATGTTGTCGATGACTCGGTGTGTTCATCTCAGCTAGGTTTTTTCGTGGGCTTTTATTGGGCTGATTGGATTGAATAACTAATGGGCCAATGCTCACATGGCCCACGTTGACAAAATAATTTCGCGCGAGGGGATGGGTTTGAGAAATAAAACCAACCTCTTACATTGAATTAAACAGCTTTATTACATTTATTTAAACAAATAAGCATCTCATGAAACCAAGGTCCAAAGCAAAGCAACTAATATTCCATTTCCTTTTTACAAGAAAAAAGCTTAACTCAAGCATCTCTTCTATCCTCCTTACCCAGAATAAAAAAGGCCTCACCGAGCCCGAAATCAACAACAGTTTGCACGAAATTACTGAAATTTGGAAAGAAAGAAAGAAAGAGAGGAAGAAGAGTTTTGATTTATAAGTATGTTGGACTGGGCACCAATCGTAGTGGGGTTCATGATCGATCCTATTCGTTCTGCTATCTCCAGGCATTTTATTACAGATTCCAGGGAATACAAAGCCAGTTGAGTTCGGAAGCTTCACCACCAACGGAAAATCTGTCATCATTCATACTTTGCTGTTTTTTGGAATATTCACCATTGTAATAATGGCTCTGCGCTTTCGTGTGTATTTTGGTTAGTTTTTCTTTTTTTATATATTAGAATTTGTGTTTTTCCCACTCTTTGTTTTTTTTAACGAGGCTTTGAAGATTCACTATGTTGAGATATTTATACAATCTCTAATGAACATGTGTATATATATGGCTATATCAATTGTGTGGCGCGATGCAATAAGCTTGAGACTAATTATGTCTATTATATGAACACCTTAACCGATATGCACGATGTTGTGTTGGTAAGTTCAAATTGAAAAACTCATTAGATATTCACTAGATCAATATATATTTATTATATGAACATGGATTCGTTTCGAATTCGTTTACTTTGCAATCTCTTGTATAATTTGCAATTAGAATCTTCGAATTCAAAAAATAGTTCTCCCAAGGGACGTACACGTATCACGTAACAACTCATTAGGATTGTTGGGCTGGGAAGTACAATAAAAAGTTGGTTATTCTTGTTTGTAAAATGTAACATTAAAAACGGTAATAATAGAAGTTGGGCCTATTGGGTTGAACAATTTATTGATCTCATTCTCCTACACCACTTTTTTTTTATATATAAAAAAATCAGATGTTCTATAAACCAAACTAACTTATCGTATCATCAAAAAGTGACGTGGAAGTCTTTAATTTTTCATATATTAATTATTAACCTAAAATGAAAGCTATGGATTGCTGCTGACTGCGATGCAATAATTTATGATAGTGGCAAAAAGGAACACATGGCATCAAAGTCTTCTTACATCCATCGTTCGATCAACACGTAGTGATTATCACATGAAATAAATTTACTTTCTCATTTTGGTTTTCCGCATATGTACAATCTTATTTTATAATTAATAATTACTGCTTTAATATACATACCCCCCCCCCCCCCCCCCCCCCACACACACACAGATGATTAATGTTTATAGAAGTAAAATATGTATTGACATTCTCGATTTTCAAATAACTCATTTTTATTATGCTAGAAAATGTAAACATATATTGTGGCTAGTAGGCACGTTAGTGCGACGTGTTTGTTTTATGTTCGATCGCTATCATTTTATGGATATTGATATAGGAAAAAAAAACACGAGACCGATCGCTATCAACTAAATATTATATGAACTGTTATAGCAAAATGTTAATTCTTATTACATATATCTTGTAGATGCTTCAACCATACGAAGTTTTGCCTTCGAAGCAAAACCATAAACTTACGGTCACGCATATATTCAAACTAAGGGATTCTTCATATAATCATAAATATATTAATTTACATAAGGTCACGGCTCCATGATCTAAATTGTCCAAATTCATAAACAGTGAATTGGGCATTATTTCATTGACCAGACTGTCGCGTGTCCTACATTACATTACCCGATTTGAACGGCCGTATAGATAAATCATCACGATATATCATACATATATCAAATTTTCTCCTTTAAAAATACAAATATCATAGATTTGTTATATCACATTCATATGTAATAATAAGGATATTGGCTAGGATGATATATCTATTGAGAGGCACTGGAGAAACAGATAGAAATGCGAAGGGCCACTAGAAGGATATTATAATAATAGATAAAATGTGTATGCATTTATTTAGCTGAGACCATCTTCTCCATTTCTTTGTTTAACCACAACTCTTTTCCCAAAACAAGAGAAAGAAAACCACCTCCGTCTGGAATAGGATAAAGAACACAGTAAAACTCTTGGCGAAGAGAAAAAGTTAAGCTGAATGCAAATACAAATAAAACATCCTTTTTCGTAAATTCCAACAGTTGCCGTAATCGGAAGAAAAGCTTAACTGGTGGGTTTTGTAATGATTGCGCGTTATTTATTCATTTTGGTTGCTTTTTTTCTGGTTAAAGATTGCGTCTTTCTGTTCTGGGGCGTTGATTAGTGAGCTGTTTGTTGCATTTCATACGGTATTTTTGGTGGGGGTCTTTTTTTTTGTTCTTTTCAGTATTGGAGTATTGATTTGGTTGAAGATGTTATGGCGATGATTGTGTAGTATTATTGCTGTTTCCGCGAAGTTTTTAATGGATTTTTCTATGTGGTTCTTTTCTTTTAGCTATTTATCAGATATTTGTTTCTCAGGTACAGATGAAGTCAAGAAATGGTTTTTTTTGTTGTTATTCTTTGATTGTATTGACAGAGCTTGAAATTGTATGTTTATCCGAAAATTGCATCTTCTCAGACTAATCATCACCATAATTTCAGCGAAGCTTTCTCTTTGCATCACTTTTACATAATCAATCGGTGACGCTGAGCTCTGTAGATATGCATAAATCGTCTCAGATGATCTTCTTTCGACGTATACGTTACCTGACTCATCTCTTCCTTGCTGTGTGCTTCATTCTTCAGGAAAGTTCTTTTGCCGAGTAAAAAAGATGGAGCCTTCACTTCCATCGTTGTCCTATCACAAAGACAATGTCTACCCTGCTAACTTCTCTGCTTCTGAAATGCCTTTGAGTTGAGCTTCGCTTTTCCTTAACGAAAGACGCCATGTCTCTTACGTAGATAGTTGTCCATCACACTATTACCGTTTCATAGTTACTTTGAGAAGGACGAACACTGTTTCTTATTGCACCATATATACCATTGAGCTGAAGTTTACTCATGGGATTGCCCCAACTTCCTCCCTCTGGCAATGTTTCTGAAGAAGCTTCAGCATCATTGAGCTCAGCAATTCATATGCCCACTCGAATTGGCCGTCCAAGTTCTGCTTCTTCAAGAGAACACTCAGATTTTCCTCGTCTTCATAATGATGGGACGGTAGATATGCATAGACTAAGCATCGATTCAGTGGAAAGGAATCGCCTTCCTTCTCATCACAGTGCGAAGATCATCCAAACCCCAGCTTCAAGGGTCGTGGGATTCGAACCTAATAAGCTCAGCAATCGCTCGACTATTGAAGATCGACAATCAGATAATGGGAACTCAAGCTCTCTAGTTAGGAAAAGGCTATCATCCCCTTTGAATGACATGGTTTTTCCCGCTGGCGAATTTAGAGGCGAAGGTCTAGAGATTGGGAAAACTTCTTTGCTTCATTTAAAAAGTAGCAGCGATGCCATTTCGTTGAGATGCATACATTTGAATGATCGTCTGTTAAAATCTGGCATTATCATCGATGGGCCATTGCTTGACAGCCAAGAATTTAAATTCCCGAACCTTCTGCCAGCAAGGACAGAACCGAAGGAAATAGTGAGGGATGTAATAACTTTATCTCCACCTTTGTCCCTCTCTCCCCTCGGGCCAAGGTTTTGCGGGAGGCATAGGATTTCGAGATGTAATGTGGGTCCCACGAAAGAGTTCGACGATGGCCGTATAACTTTGGAGGACGTAGAACAGTCTCTCGAGGGCACTCTCTCAAGCTTCAGGCCTCGTCGAGCTTTTGAAGAGGATGAAAGTTTATCGATGAGCTTCGATCATTGGGCTGCTGAGAGTATTACATCAGTAGGAGGAAATAACGTCATTTCTTCAGCTCATCATGGAAAGTTCGGTAGGAGTTTGAGCGGCTTATCTGTAAGAAGATCATTGGTCGGTTCGTTCGAGGAGTCGCTGTTATCGGGTCGATTGGCTTCTGAAAACGTTAGTCGGGTTCGTATCACTCAAAACTCATACATATATGTATGTATATATGTGTGTGTTTGTTGTATAGCTACTGAAGATTTGTGATTTCTTGATTCATTTTTGCAGAAAATTGGAGGGTTCCTCGCCGTTCTAAACATCACTGGAGGAAAATTTTCGCCCCATCCTCAGAAACTTCCATTCGATGTGACGAGTATAGACGGAGATAATTACTTACTGTACTACTCTTCGATAGAAGTTTCGAGCAGTTCTTCGAATAAATGCGAAAGCCCGAAACTGAAGAGAAGCCTCAGCGTCAACAATGGCTCTGCTAGCGAGAAAGCCCGTTTCAGAATACCAATGAAGGGCCGTTTACAGCTGGTAATAAGATTTGATTCGAAGCATACCATCAAATGTTTTTCTGGCATTTGACGTAAATGTTCGAATCCTTTAACTTAATAACAAGCTGATAATCACAAATGACAAAAATCCACTTAAGACTGTTATTACGCAGATTATTTATCGACATTTCATCTGACGTTAATCACTTTTCTGAACAGGTCCTTAGCAATCCCGAAAGAACGCCGGTCCATTCGTTCTTCTGTAGCTACGATTTGAGCGACATGCCAGCTGGCACTAAAGTGAGTCCCAAAAATTTCACCATATTCAAGATTGCATTTCTACTTTCCAGTTTTTAGAAGAAATCAAAGCATCATATTATATGCTATATTCTTGCCTTTCATTCGACAGACATTTCTGCGTCAAAAGGCCACTTTAGCTGTTGATCGAGGGGGACAAAAAGACTCCGTTACTACTACAGCCAACGAAAACCCTCCAAAATCAGGTTTCTTTACGAGTAAATACCAATAAATTAGAGATTACATAATCCTTACATATATGTAATAAAATGCAGGCCAAGGCGTTCTTCGCTATGCAATACATCTCAGATTCATGTGCCCACACAGAAGGAAGAACAGCGGCGAAAAGTGTAAATCCACTCCTTCGTCTCTCTGCTCGGGCGAGGCAGTAACTGAAGGTGTCGAGCGTCGATTTTACTTGTACAACGATATGAGGGTCGTATTTCCTCAGCGCCATACTGATTCAGACGAGGGAAAGGTAATAATGTTATTATACAGCCTATAAAATGGTTCTTGAAATATCTTTCTTTCCGTAATAATGGTTGTTCGATAAAATTTGCAGCTGCAAGTGGAATACGATTTTCCCTCGAATCCAAAGTACTTCGACATAAGCTCGTGAAGATCATCCAAAGTTCTGTAAATCCATGTCAATAAGCGGTTCCTTCCTCATGTGTTGTAAATAGTTTCTGTACGTTGGAATATTTTTAATTTAATAAATGAAAGTTGAAATTGATGGTAATTAATCTTCTAAGTAATCGGTTGTTATGTAGTTTTGATTATTTCCAAAGTGAAAGTATAACGTCCACTCGTTTGTTTGTTGGACCACATGCAGTGAAGGGCTTTGTGTTGTGTGCTGGTTGACTCAAAGGGGACAATAATCTGGGCAAGAATTAATTACCATCCTAATTATTTGAGTTAGTTTGAATTAAATATTTAATGATAACTGTTTGAGCCGGTCCCTTTGCACATATTATTCCGGGAAAGAAGAAAGAAAAAGTAAATAAATAAGTTTTTTCTGATGATTATTTATGGGGAAAATTTGTTTTGCAGTTTGCTTTGACATATATGAAGTATTTAAGAGAAAGCATTTGTCGACTTCTTCTAATACATTACTTTAAGTTCCAAATAGCAATCAAGGACGAATAGACTCGAACCCAACAAAAAAAAAAATCAAACTAGTCCTCCTGTGAATATATACATTAGTATTAGTTCATCATGTAAATAGTAAAAAGCAAGAAACGTTGAGGAAATTTAATTTCAGTAGTTTCCCAATATTGTAGATACCAATTAAGCCGCTCTAGCAAAATTCATTCAATCACCCAACAAAAACACACAAACCAAAAGATTTCCAAAAACCCTATGAAAATTTCCACTGATTAATTCATGAATTTTTAACTCTCACGTTGACCGACAAGGTTATAACATAATATCCAAACGCGAAATGTGATATACACTGTCCTTATCTCGAATCTTAAAATTCCAAGAATTTTCTCTATATAAGTATCATTAGTTCTCTCGCCTTTCTATCAAAGTCTCTCTCTCTCTCTCTCTCTCTCTCTCTCTCTCTCTCTCTCTCTCTCTCTCTCTCTCTCTCTCTCTCTCTCTCTCTCTCTCTCTCTCTCTCTCTCCTATATCACATAAAATACAAACCATGGACAAAACCACTGAAAGCCCATCTCACTTCGTAATGACACAACTATTCATTAGGGTTTTAATTAGCTGCACAACGCTTGCTACTGCAATATTTATGTTCACCGACAAACAAGTCGATGCGAGCTAAAGCTATTCACCTGCCTTCATGCATATCGATCCAAAAATTAGTCTTTTCAAAACTCATTTCTTACCATATACTTATAATATCGTAACAATCATTATTGCAGGTACTTCGCTTATGCAAACATCTTTGTGTCTGCAATATCACTTGCCACACTTCTTGCCTTATTTCTTTTCGGGACAAAGGCGATGAGCTCGTCGCGTTACTTCTACCTCTGCGTGCATGATTTGGTACGTTTTCATTTAGCTAAAAAAGATTACTTTAGGTAATAAAAAAAAAGATTTGATTTTTAATAATTGTATTATTGCAGGTTATCACAATGATACTTGTCTCGGCTTGTGCTGCTGCCACGGCAATAAGCTAGGTGGGCAAATATGGAAATACACACACTGGCTGGGTTGCTATATGTGACCACTTCGGGCGTTTCTGCAATAGAATCATAGTTTCATCGGCTTTATCTTATTTGGGACTTATTCTCCTCCCCATTTCTTCCGTGCTTGATATGATTTATTTTCGCAATTATGGAAATTGTATTGTGCGTCCAATAAATTGTTGTAAGTTGTGGAGAATAATGTGAAGCAGTTATATAAAACTAGTACTTATTGGCACACTCCATGCGTGTGCATATGATTTTTTATGCTCTTAATTTTTAGATTTAATTTTTATTGTCTAATTGATGAAATATAATTTATAACTATATAAAAGAGAAACAATGCTTAGTGGGTATAAGTATAAATAAATAAAAAAATTATAAAAGTAACATGAAAATTCTTAAAGAAGTTAAATACAAAATAGAGGAACAAATTGCAAATAAATATGACGAACTACCACAGGCCCTTTATGAAATAGTATAAATATTTGTTTTAGTACTTTGTTTAAAAAAATCAAACTTGGTATTGGGCTTGAACTTCGATTCAAGCCAACTGTATGACGGCCCAATAGAGGCCCATTAACTGAAACATCACCGCAGCTGCAAGCATGAAACGCACTGCCCAAGCTCAGCTCAAAGTTTGAAGCTCAATTGGAGAGACGATAGTGATCAAAATCATCAGAAATCAATTCGATTGTCGATAGCGGATTAAGAATGAGCTGTTCGTACATGTTTGCTATCTCACCCACCGGCGTCCAGTGCCGGCGGCCAATCCCCAGGCGCCACCTTATCGCCGCCGCCGCCGCCACGCCATCCCATAACGTGGACGTGTGCTTACCAGATTCCGGCCAAGATCAGGCAAATCATCTCAAGAGTCCGCAGGTGATTTCTGACGATAGCAGGTACATAGTAGGCACTTATGCGAGGACTCCAATAGTTTTGTCTAGTGGCGTGGGATGTAAGTTGATTGACGTCGATGGGCGAGAGTATTTGGACCTTACCTCTGGCGTCGCCGTGAACGCCTTAGGCCACGGCGACGCCGATTGGGTGCGTGCAATTGTTGACCAAGCTGGCGTTCTAGCGCATGTTAGTAATATCTATTACTCTGTTCCTCAGGTACCTTGATAACTCTGCTTTCCCCTTTTTGCTTCAGCTCTATTTTATTAGTTGATCTATTTGTCTGTTTTCGGGTTTTTCCCACGGGAAAGAATTAGTAATTTTCTGGGTGACTAGAGAAGAATCCAATGTCATCTGCATGGTTTGATTTTATTGAATATTTCAACGATGTTTTACCTTATTTGAGGAAGACATAATTTTGATATATTAATCAAGTGATAATTTTCCTTTATCCGTTCCTCGTCTCGAAAATAGCTTGGTTGCTTTGCTCATTTCGATTGGGTTTTCATTTCATTTGGTTTAACATACGATTCTAGGTGGAACTAGCAAAGCGCCTCGTCAACTCCTCGTTCGCAGATCGAGTGTTCTTCTGCAACTCAGGCACCGAAGCAAACGAAGCCGCCATCAAATTCTCCAGAAAGTTCCAAAGATTCACAAGCCCCAACTCAACAAATCCGCCGACAGAGTTCATCTCCTTCACAAACAGCTTCCACGGCAGAACAATGGGAGCACTCTCGCTCACCAGCAAAGAACACTACAGAACGCCCTTCGAACCCCTCATGCCCGGCGTAACCTTCCTAGAATACGGCGATACTCAATCAGCCATACGAACAATCCAAACAGGGAAATTCGCCGCCGTTTTCGTGGAGCCCATCCAAGGCGAAGGTGGGATACACATCGCCACAAAGGAGTTCTTACAGTCCCTACGCAATGCCTGTGATAAGTCAGGCTGTCTTTTAGTGTACGATGAGGTAAAAGATCGTTTCATTTCCATCCATACACTATGATGTTATGCAAATCTATTATAGGCTTTAATGGAGTTTTCGCCCCTATTAAGGTACAATGTGGTTTGGGTCGAACGGGGAATCTGTGGGCACACGAAGCATGCGATGTGTACCCAGACATAATGACTCTAGCTAAACCACTAGCAGGCGGCTTACCAATAGGAGCTGTGTTAGTCAAAGAAAGGGTGGCTAAGGCCTTAGCTCATGGCGACCATGGCAGTACATTCTCAGGCAGCCCTTTGGTGTGCAGCGCTGCAATCTCAGTATTCGACAAAATATCGAACCCTAGATTCTTAGAGGACGTGTCGAGAAAAGGTCTGTATTTCAGGCAACTGTTGGCGAGGAAATTAGGTAAGAACTCCCACGTGAGGGACGTACGAGGTACTGGGCTTATCGTTGGGATAGAGCTAGACGTGCCCGCGTCTCCTTTAGTGGATGAATGTCGGAGATTTGGGGTTCTTGTTTTGACGGCGGGAAAGGGGAACGTTGTGAGGATCGTTCCTCCGTTGGTTATTGGGAAGGATGAGTTGGACTTTGCTGCTGAGGTTTTGCACAAGTGCTTGCCTGTTCTTGATGAAGAAGATGTTAGAAGCTAAGCTAGTTTTGCCCTTAGTGGCACTTGAAAGAGGTAATTAAGTTATTATGATCAGTTGTAAAACATGCTTTGGGAGACAAAGATACCGTTATGACGGTTAGAAATCGGTTGCCCATACCTCTTTCTAGAAGAAGACAGAGGCACTATTATGCTACTCTTTGTTGATATGAATCGTACATTGTTTTCCCTCAGCATCAAGATATATCACATGGTCCCCCGAGACACTATTCTATTCTTTATTGCAGCAGCCTTTGACTAGAACATTCTGATTTGTGATCATTAATCCTTTTAGTTATTACCGTTTTTTTGTCTTTTTTAATTTCTAGTTGGAAGCACGTACGTGGAAATATCCGACGACGACGAATGAGGGATGGGCAATTTATGAAGATGCAATTGATACTCCATAGTTTTGAATTACATTCTGTTGTTCTTTATGAATCCCATAGATGCTCGAGCGAGCCCATCTCTAACTAGAAAACATAGAGACAATTCAGTGTGAAAATCTTCACTTTTCTCAATTTATTTTGTTTTTTTTTTTCGGCTTCTATCATTTCGTGTGCTAGATTACTCGTTAATAGTGTCGACCACATCTATCAATTCGGAACTTGTCTCGGCACTAACAAAGAAATCGAAATTGTAAGGGGACAAACTATGAAGTAAATTGAGGTAGACAGAGATATAATATGAGCGTGAGAAAACCCTAATGTCCATATGAGGACAACCTCTTTGCCTAAATCATCGTTATGCTTCACATCATGACTCCTACCTCGTTCCTTTGTTTTCTCTCCTTGCTATTTGACCACTAAGTAAGGAAACAAATCTCTCTCTCTCTCTCTCTCTCTCTCTCTCTCTCTGTTGTGTTCGTTAATTCCGTTGTAAGAAGGCCTTGTACTATTGCGCCTCTATTCTCAATTGATTCTAACTATAGTATGATAAACTTCTATCATTGAACCAAATTTTTATTTATTCAAACTATGCCAAGGACATGTAAAAAATGGTATGACACATTTCAAGACAAATGAAAGAGTCAATTTGATTATTACAAGGCCCTATCGGCCATAACTCTAGTCTGCATTCTCCAAGATAGGTCTACCCCAAGGGGTGGACCCTCATGGCCGACCTTACATCGGTGGATATTATATAATAAAATATATTTAATATAATATGATAGATACATGAACATAAATGTTGGAAGAGATAACATATGTAATAATTGTATATAGGGTAAAAAAATTCAAAAACAATCTGCAAAATATAGGGTTTGATGGTAGCATTCATCAATTCATATTCGTTATTAATGGTGCTGGGCATAAGTCGAAACTGACAGGAGAGGTGGGAAGTTAATGTACGAAAAGGACAAAGGAGTGGAGAAGAAAATAACTTCCTTCTCATACATACCCTCAGACAGGAAACGTCAAACGACCACGATAGACTGTTATATAGACGTCGTGTCCATTCTTTCGACTTTCAATCGTTTGTGCTTAACAAATTAAATTTTTTTTTTGCATGGCATCCAAAACAAAAATCCCATTTTTTTCTGGGTGGAAGAAATTAAATTTCACTTCCATTGCAGATATATAGAAAGATTCCTTCAATCTTATAAAGGTGCTTTTTCTTGGCAAATTTCGTTTCAGGCCCTTGTCAGTATTTTTATTTTCCTTTTCAGCCACTGTCAAGAAAAAATTTAGTTTTAAGGACCCGATTTCTACAGTGTCACTTCATTGTTCCGCAGTACACACTTCATTGTTCTGCAGTACCACATGTTATGCAGTACCATCATTGTTTTGGCTAAACACAAATCGATCATCCGATAGCAGTTCATATGCACTTTATAACACTAGTGTGGTCTAGGAATTTATCTCTTAATTTTATACAAATTAGGTCTTTTAAACAATAGTTTTTTCTGATAGTGTCTCAAACCTATTTTAAAAATTTAAAATGGCCTGAAATGAAATTAACCCTTTTTTCTAAGCAGCCATGTCATGTCATGTCTCGTCCGAGATTCAAACTCAGCGAATGAACAAGGATAACTGAAAATTTAACCGTATAAACCAGAGATAAAATAGAAAAGAAATTAGATATATGTAATACAATCAAAGACGAATAGACATACAAGCTTAAACATGTTCTCAGTGTTATATTCAATCTCCCAAGCTTCCATTCCATACAATCTGGTCAGGTAGAAAAAGAAAAACTAAAGTTAGAAAAACTGTAAATGAGCATAATTGATAATATGACAAAACATGATTCGGAAGTTGTAACAAAACATGTCCCCCTCTTCATCTAAAATTAATTATTAAATTACTTCAAATTTTTCAGACAGTGAGTGATGGCTTACCAGAAGCTTTTGTAGGCCAGGGTATTTATTCATTTATTTTAATTTAAATTAATTAAACGAAAACAAGCCGCTGTTGCTGACTCCTGACTGGTTCGTAGCTTTGTATCTCTGATCATCAACTTCCCACAAGCCTTGTCTATGATCCTGAAAGTGAATTATAACCTATTTCATAATTCAATTTCCAATGAAATTGTGAAACATACATCATATAATAAATATATAATATGTTCAACCTGAGGAATATCGTTTGAGATATGGGCATGGTGAAGCAGAAGAGTATTATTAGCAGAGTTATCCACGAATATTGGATAATGGTCGGCTGTAAAAAATATGGGGCTCATTTGTTGCATGCCTTGCATTGTTGTCGAGGGCAAGTTATTTAAATCCTGCATGAGAATATATATAGAGGTAGATATAGATAACGTGACATGAAACCATATATATTATTTAAGCAATGATGGGATTTTATTTAGATGTTTACCTGATGAGGCCTAACCATGAATGATTCCAAGTCCATCCCAAAGTCGTAGGAAATTGGATTAATATAAGCTAGCTTCATCGAGAGGAACTGTGTGCATAATATATACAATAAGAAAAAAAAATACCATCTTTACGAAGAAAAAATTATTTGATAAATATAATAATCACCTCCACTTGATTTTGGAGTGATTGGACATAGTTTATTATCTCATCCAACATGAGGGCCTTTCCAGTAACCTGTTTTATCACATGTGCATGTCAGAAAGTAAGGATGCAATGCAATGCAAACAGATATAGTTAATTAATCAGTTCAAAATTTTCAAACAAAAAACAATGATATCAATAATGAATTATTGAAGGCTTGATTGACCTTTTCACAACCAGGGACAAGGGCCTGTAGCTGTTTCATTCTCTCGCTAATCTTCTCCCTCCTTACCTGAAACATTATGCATTTAAAGCTGTAATAATAATAATAATAATAATAATAGTAACAATAATAATATGTTTCTCACCCCACGTCATCATCCATGCAATAAAATAAATTAAATATATATTATTATTATTTTTATTATTACTACCCTTTCAGCTAGGCTGTGACTATCAGTGGCTTGGCCCCTCCTTGCCCTAACATGAATGTAGGCGCCAGTTGCAGCAGCAGATTTCTTGATCGATTCGTTTGACTTATTCTTCTCACTTATTCCTTGTTCATCTTTCGCTTTCTTCTTCACCTTCTTCCCCTTCATTACATCCATTGTTTTAAAAAGCGTGATAACGCGCGTTTTAAGGCGCGAGATAGCGAAAATTTAAACTAAAACGCAATGATGCGTATAACAAAAAGCGTACGGCACTGTTATTACCATTTACGAGGAAGAGAGACATTTGGTTGTGGCATGTCCTTTGATAAAGACGTCTGACAATTATCATTTTAGCTTTCCAACTTTTCAAACTTTTTATTACTTCAAAAATCATAAAAAAAACAATTATTTAATGTAATTGACATGATAAAAATAAATAAACTTTTCTAATTTATTCCTTATTTAAATGCGATTAAAATGATACACATATCTTATATTTTTCGATATCCATAAAAAATCCATTAAAATCTGATTTATATGAAATTTTGTTAATTGCATTGAAGGAGAAGTGTAGCAACAGAAATAATTGCATCTAGAAATAATTGTTTAGTATATTAATTCCCAATTATTTGAATAATTTATTTGATCTGATAATAATTTTTTTAAAGTGATGATAGTTATTTAACTACCTATTTATCTATAATTCATATATTATAACTTTTTATATTATAACTAGACTGCCCGAAATACTCGCGCAATGCGCTACGCTATTTACGCTACACGCTGTCGGAACCAAAACGCGACATCATACGCTATACGCTTTTTAAAACATTGATTACATCACAATCTCAGCAGTTCAAGGAAAGCACGAAAACCCTAAGTCTAATATGGAAGATTCATAATTACCTTGGACGACCGAGCGGAATAATTTGAAGAAGAAGAACCCATGTTAGATTTCCTCTTTCTCTCCATTGAAGTATCCTTTTTCTGCTGCAAAGTAGTGACTACTGAAGAGGATTCAACAGTAGTATTGTTACTGTTATAAGCAGCAGCGAGGAAATTGGGGCCATTGTTGTTATCATTAAAATGGGAAAGTAGAAAAGATTTTGGTTCCTCAAAAGGGCCAACAAGCATCTTATTAATGGTGGAATTATTATTATTATTATTTGAAGGAGGTGATGAGTAGTAAGTACTCGTCATCAACTGCTGCTGCAAAGATGATGATGATGATGATGATGATTGAAGCAGAAGAGTACTACTGTTGTGGTTTTGCTGCTGAATTGATGAAGAAAAAGATGCCATTTTTGTTTATGTTTAATTCGAGAAAGTGATAGAAGAGAGGTGTTTCTTGAGAATTGTGTGATGAAAGGTAACAACTCTTCTTGCAAAGGTTTAATGGTTTTTAGGAATATATAAAGGGAGAGATAGATATGGTTTCCGATAAGGAAAAAAAAACATATATACTTTCTTAGATAATTTCCCCATTCGGTAAATAGTTATTTATTTGTATATTTTGACTGGTCTAGTCACTGACTTTTGCCATTTATCTTATTCAACTTGTCACGGACCTATACTTTGGCTTGCTAGCTCCCATGCGGCACCTAGTACTTTAAGCAGCCCCTCGCGTGCTTCACTAGTTCAGCCTCCCAAAACGCTCACGAAAGAAAGCAAAGTGTCGGACAACCCTCGGCTTGAACGTGCCTAAGTGCAAGACGAAAATCCACACAAGTATTTTAGAAAGAGAACTCAACTCTTTCTCACACTAAAGGAATACAAGTGTTTACAATGAAGGCCTTTACCACTTGTTGCAAATGAACTACTCTAAGCCCCTATATATACAAGCTGTCCAACCCGATGGACGGCTAAGATCTACTTGATCTAATGGCTATTATTTACAATCTAGATTATTCTAGGAATATCCCAAGGGATATTCCTCTCTAAAGAGTTCCATAGCATTCTCCAGACTTGGACTTTTGACTCTCTAGAATGACCCGCATTGTTCCGTATGGAGGTTATCCACGATTCTTGGCCCATCCGGATTCGTGTGAAACCTTCCGGAAGATCGTGGTGTCAGCATCCATATATGTATTTATAGATGTGTATTTTTTTTTTCTCTCTCTTTTTTTTTCTGTCCAAACAAAGATGCACCGTAATTCTCGTAGGTCCAAGAAAATATGAATCCCAATATCGAACTATGCAATAATACAAATTTAGTTTTGAAGTGAATCGTGACCTCAAAGACGAACATAAAAAACCGTTCCAAATTATTAACATATTCGATTGTCCAAAGTCACTGATTAGTTACGCAAAGGCTGTAAGTGAGTAAATGCTTAATAGTTCTCTACTGTTGAAAGTGTCAGTCGGCTTTTATCTTCTTACTTTAATTCGATCGTTCCTCTGAATGGAATCATAGTAGAAACGATCTTGACTATCAAGCCATTCAGAAATTTATTTTTTAAATATTTCCAAAAACTTTAATTTACTGAACAGTTATTATGCCGTTGTGGACAGCTCCAATATCTGTTCTTTTTCTTTTTATTTTCCAGTTTATTTTTCACAATAGCCAATGCATGCATTATATTACTAGAACAGATGGGCAGTACTCTTTTTTTTTTTTTCTTTTTTTATCATGCATGTCGATAGATGATATGATATTATAAAAGATACTGTATCAGATGTGTCATGGAGTTATCCTCCCATAGTCCCATATATATATATATATATATATATTAATGAAGTAGGAATATGATATGTCAAATCAAGGGTGCATTGCATTCATAGCCCAGAAACTCCTAGAGAAACAAACTAAATTTTTATAACACACTCATTTATATAAATTCCGAGTTAAAAACGAATAAGAACATGCTAAACATTAATCAATATAAAGGACACTTTTATTGAATTATTTTTATACATCTTATTCATTGTACCTCGGCCCTTGCATTATGGGCCATCTTTCTTGCACAGCCTACAATATGGGCCTCATCAGCCCATGTAAGCTTTAAACCCGATTATATCTATACTCTTATATAAAGAAGCTTTGAGACATAAAAATTAAATTGGACAGCAAAATGACCAATCAAATTTTTCCTACTTTATTTACTATTAAAAAATAAAAAACCTACTAAATCATAATAACCATCTCATTCTATTTTTAGTATATCAATTATTAAAAAAATACTTATTAAACCACGTAGTTTTAAAACTCATATAACCATCTCATTCTACTTTTAGTATATAATTTTTAAATTCATCCATTAATAATAATTTTATATTTTTTGCACACATAGGGTGTACTAAGTACTACTATTGTAGAATGAAGCAAAGATGAATTCGTCTTATTTGCTCAAATTTTATTAAACGAATCACTAAGCTAAGAATGAAAGAAAGAAATTTTAAATTATTTTTGTTTTATATGCTTACATAACTATTCTATATGTTTTAAGCTATAAGGTTGCCCCCCCCCCCCCCCCCCCCCCCCCCCCCCCCCCCCCAAGACTTTACAATGAGTCCAAATCAAACTGTTAAGAGATGGTAGCATTTTTATTAGTGGCCTCGTACATTTTAACGACTTCGAATAAGTTCGATCTCATTCTTATCTCCTTAAAACATATCCAATAAGATTGTCTTATATATTCATTGTGTTTTCCTTTATTGTTAAAAAAGTGTTGAAAATCCCCACTTCGAAAAGTTTAAAAATATTTCAACATTTCGTTATCGCCGTGGCTGTTTAATCGACATTTAAAAGGTAAAAAACGGAAAAAAATTCTGACAAATATATGCACATAACATATCAGATGCTTATATCGGGAATTTATATTTTAAAAGAATACGATTCCCTTGCGACTACACACTGTCGGGGTAATGAAGTGGTTCTCCAAGTCAAGATCGAAGCGTATAACTTCCAACAATAGGTGAGCAAAATAAATAGTGAGTGAGTGTGTGAGAGAGAGAGAGAGAGAGAGAGAGAGATAGAGAGAGAGATGCATACAAGAAACCAAAGAAGTGAAGAATCAGAAGAAGAAGATGATGGAGGAAGGTTTAGGGTTGATGACCTTCAAGACACAACTAAATCATCATCTTCATCACTGCAGCCATGGAAACATATCAAGTCATTGATGAGCAAAAGCGACTCCTGACAATACCGTAGCGCTCAATATGGTTACACCATTCATCCTGAAAATTCGTGAGAAGATAATCCGTAAATTTGTCTTTCTTTGGAGTCTCCTTTCACTGCTTTGTCGAGTTCAAAGTTCAAACAACTGCTATAATAAGTAAAGTAAACAAACAACGGTAATAAAATCGCAGGTGGTACTTATCATGGACGCACTTCATACTCATATGGGCAATCTACTCTTCCTTCTTCACACCCTTCAAATTCGCATTCTTCAGCAGAGGCTTGCCAGAAAACCTCTTTCTCCTAGACATCGCCGGCCAACTCGCCTTTTTTATCGACATTTTTATACGCTCGTCGCCTATAAAGACCCTCACACGTATTGCTTCGTATACAATCCCAATCTAATTGCCATAAGGTATATAAAATATACTCTGACTTTAAATGCGATAATTATTAGGGTTTTTTTAAAAGAAATATCGTTGCATGCATGATAATTAAGGTACTTGAAGTCTCGGTTTCTCGTCGATCTCCTAGGCTGCTTGCCATGGGATGCCATATACAAGGTAATAACATCAACTTAGCCTTTCTAACCCATAATGTTTCTGCAATTCGTATAACTGAACTGTAGTAACATCTGTTGCGTTATTACAAAAGGCTTGTGGAAGGAGGGAACCAGCGAGGTACATGCTTTGGATTCGACTAAGTCGGGCGCTGAGGGTCACAGAGTTCTTCGAAAAGCTCGAAAAAGACATACGGATAAACTATCTCTTCACGAGGACTATAAAGCTATTCGTCGTTGAGTTATATTGCACGCGCACCGCCGCGTGTATATTTTACTACCTTGCGACGATTCCCCCGCCTTCCCAAGAAGGCTATACGTGGATAGGAAGCTTGAAGATGGGCGATTACAGCTATACGAATTTCAGAGAAATCGATCTTTGGAAGCGCTATACTACAGCTTTGTACTTTGCAGTAGTGACCATGGCTACAGTTGGTAGGAAAAAAAATACTCTTTTTCTTTTCTTTTCTTTTTTATGAGAAAGATTGAGGACTATGGCTTTTTGCAAGGTTATGGCGAAATCCATGCTGTGAATGTGAGGGAGATGATATTCGTGATGCTCTTTGTGTCGTTCGACATGATTCTCGGAGCTTATTTGCTGGGAAATATGACTGCTTTGATCGTCAAGGGTTCGAAGACAGAAAGGTTTAGGGATCGAATGTCTGAGCTCATAGAGTACATGAATAGGAACAAACTGGGAAAGAACATAAGCAAGGAGATCAAAGGGCATGTTAGGTTGCAGTACGAAAGTAGTTATACTGATTCAGACGCTCTCAACGATCTTCCCCTCGCCATACGATCTAAGGTTCGCGAATATTGTTACTATGTGCGTTCGTAAAATAGTATGTTTATACTAATATGCGTACGCATGGGCAGATATCGAAGAAATTGTATGAACCCTATATAAGAGACGTTCCTCTCTTCAAGGGTTGCTCGGACAACTTCTTCAAGAAAATCGTGAGATGTTGCGTCGCTTATTTGTAGTTCCATTCCGTAAGATATCGAATAAGCAAACCTTAGACGCCGCATGCGATTTTCAGGCGATTAAAGTCCACGAAGAGTTTTTCTTACCTGGAGAAGTGATAGTCGAAGAGGGAAGCACAAATGATCAGCTGTACTTTCTTTGTGATGGAAAACTGGTAATAAACTGAATCTCCTCATGATCCATGATGGAAAAAAGAGTAAAAAAAACATTTATTGCAGGAAGAAACAAGAAACATGGAAGATACAGAAGCCAAGGAATCGAACACTGTACAAATTGGAAGTTCGATCGCCGATATTTCAGTCCTATGTAATATCCCCGAGCCTCGAACTGTATATGCGACCGAGCTTTCGAGGCTACTTAGGATAGACAAACAGTCCATTACAGAAGTTACTGATATACACTTCTCAGACAGTCGAATCATAGTCGATAATCTTATCGAGGTAAGTTTTTAATCACCTCATCCCATGATGAACTAACATTTTTTAGAGCATCCCTTAAAGTTTTTAAACAAATTTATGAACGAAAAGGGCCGTGAGCATGATCTACGTAAGGAAATTCTAGAGTCAGATTTCGTATTAAAGATCGAAAAACAAGAATCAGAGCTGGCAATGAGATTGAACTGCGCTGCTAACGACGGAGATGTGCGGCGCCTTAGGCATTTCATCGAAGATGGAGGTTGTAATCCTAACAAGACTGATTATAATGGGCAAACAGCATTGGTATGTAATTACTCTGTCTGAACTCTGAAGTACAAATATTGTTAAGAAAAGGAGGGCATTATTGACCGCATTTTCTTTCTCCCTCAGCACCGTGCGGCTTCGAAGGGATACGAAGATATCGTTCAGTTCCTTATAAGGAGGAACGCCGACGCCAATCTCAAAGGTGGTAACTTCTACTATTACAGCATCGTAAAACTGTGATACGATGTAATTCCCCTGTTTTTTAGCAGATAACCTCGGGAAATCCCCGTTGTACGAAGCGGTCGAGAACGGGCACGATGGCGTGGCTTCCATGCTAGTGCGAGGAGGGGCGTTTTTGTCAGTTGACGACGAGGGAGAATGCCTGTGTGAGGCTATACTGAGGAAAGACATTGAGTTCTTGAGAAGGCTTTTGGCTCGTGGGATTAATCCCAACTCAAGGAACTATGATTTAAGAACACCTTTGCACTTAGCTGCATCACAAGGGCTTTACAGAGAGTCTTTGTTGCTTCTACAGTCAGGAGCTAGTGTTCTTGCAACAGACAGGTTTGTTGTAATGGAATTCATTTTTCTACCATTGATTTACTCAATTGAATATCTTAAGAAAAAAAATCGTGGTGAAGATGGGCTAGAACGCCGGTCGATGAAGCTCGAGTGGGCGGAAACTCGAGTCTGCTTAAACTGTTCGAAGATGCAAAGGTGGAACAGAGTCGGAGGATTTCTCGTCATGAAAGAAGTCGAGGTTAGAATTTTATTGTTTCAATTTTGCGATTGAATGGAAAGATCATCGAGGTTTGGTTTGAGCAGAAGACTTGCCGAAGAGAAAGTGCACGGTATTCGAAGGATATTATCCATGGGAGGACGATGGCGGTGAAGAGAAGAAACGAAGGAGAAATGGAGTGGTATTATGGGTTCCAAGTGCCATTGAAGAGCTCATTACAACATCGAAGCAGCATTTATTTCTTGACCAAGGTTCAAGCATTCTAACGGAGAATGGGGGCAAGTTAACTGATACGAGCATGATCTCAGATGATCAAGTATTGTATCTGAAATAAAAAAGGACACAAGTTCGTAACTGTTAGGAAAATCAAAATAAGCATAATCTACGCTGTTCCAAGGGCAAATGGTACAATGGTTCAATGAGTAGCTTCTTAACAGGCGGCGAAAAACAGAGAACTGAGGTTACACATGCTGACCTAGTCCTGTTCTGCATCTTCTATTTCTTCATCCTCTGGTACGCCACGCATGTAAAGAACATTATTACATCTGCCCAAAAGTAAACAAATGCAGAAGTGAGTGCTCGATGGCATTAAGCAGAACAAAAACTACAATTTTCTTTTTTCATCTTAGCCTACAGTATTGCATGCATGTACTAGAGAACATTGATGGTATTCTTCATATATACTGACATAAGCGTAGCAGGGAGGACATTGCAACTTTAAGAAAGATTGGACCTGATTAAGATCTCTCCAAGACTTCCAGTGCATTGCCCGTCAATATATTCCTCTGCATTTGCAAGCTGCGAGAAAAACAGCACGAGCAAGCAAAGGGAATTCGTAAATGCAAATGTATATCTAAACATCGTGATTTAACCTGGAAAAAGCTTTGCAAAGAAATAACAATACCTGTAAGTTCATATAAGAATCCACGGATACAAGGTAGCCTGCAATTCAAAAGGAGATACTTAGATAAGAATTATATATGAAGATCGGAGATGGGATACCAATTGATTTTATCTATGCAAAATTGAGAACCTTTATATTCCATTCCCCATTTGAGCTTCACCATTACAGGCTTGCCAGTCAAATTGTTCAAGAAAGGCTTGGGATTTACGGGTACGGTCTGCAAAGAGAAACAACACGCGAAGAAACCATCACACACAGCAAGAAATAATTTGTCGATGAAAAAATTTGACAGCACCACAAAACTCCTTCGACCTACAAGTTTTTAAAAATATACCCTACTTTCAAAAGTAGAAACACGAACAGCAATTGAAAATGGAGCTGAAGCAAATAATTTGAGAGACCAGAAACCAAACATGAGGCACCAACGAAGCATCATCAGCTTGTACATCGTGGCAATGAGAAAGCTTTGCCTAGACGAGTACTTACGACGCTTAAAATTTCTTAAACAATTCCAACACGATTATTCGACCACGAACATACTCAGGAAGAAGAAATCAACAAATAAAGGAATATAATACTACGACGACTCAGCTGAAGAACTTACCGCCATTAAAGTCGATTCCCTTGGAGGAAAATTCAGGCTCTGCACACCACTCCGTCGAGCTCCAAGCTACGAGGTTTTTCAAGGGTTCGAAACAAGACTCGTTTTTAAATGTGGGCTGGTGTTTGCGTTGTTTGAGTAGGTTCATTAAGGTAAGGTAATGGGCCCATTTATGACTGGGAAAACATTTATGATTTAGTACGACGCCGTTTTGAGTAAACATTCGAAACCTCTCCGTCTAAGCAAACTAAAGACGATTCTTTAACACGCGTCAGGTGTCACACTTGACATCGCATCGATCCAGTTCCAGAATCATCAAGGGCTTGATCAATAACGAGAAAAATCAAGGGAAAAAATGGCGCTGCAATGGATGATACTAGCTTACGTGGTGGCAGCTGAAGCAGCTGTGGCGATTATTCTCACTCTTCCGTCGCCGAAGGCGTTGAAATATCGGATCGTGTCGACCGTGTCGCTTATTCTCCAGCCGACACTGTTCATCATACCGTTCGCTGGATTTCAGCTTCTCGGTAAGCAGATTTTGTAACATCGTACGCGTTGTCTTTCGTTTGGTCGGGGTTGGGGTGGGGTTTGTTCTGGTGTGATTTGAAGTGGTTTTTTCTTGTCCTTTTGTGGTCATTTTCCTTATTTTGTTTTGTTAGATATATATTGGAAGAATGAGCATAGGTTGAAGTGTTCTGGGGAGACGTGCACTGCTGCGGAGAGGGATCGTTACGAGAAAGCGGTAATAATTGCTCTATCGTTTGGCATTTGTGGATTGTCGTAATTCTGGAATCTGATTAGAGAACTTCAGCGGAAAATTTCTGAGTAACTGGACCATATTTATATAGAAATTCTGCTAATCATTTGTGAAGGTCTATTTAGTTATCGGTGAGACGGATCATGGCTTGCAACAGTATTAGTCGTTTAGTTTCTGCTTTTTGATTCAATCCTTGCCCTATTACTATCATGTTAAGGGTGCATTTTTCCCAATATTTTTGCCCACTAAACTATGCTTGATGTTGCATTAACAAAGATGTAAACTGATGTTACAAACACTGTCGATGATTGCTAATCTTTCGATCAGTTTGAGACTGAATGACCATTACCTATGGAAGTACCGGGAAAAGTGGTTCAAGTTTTGGGGAATGTATTGCCCTAGTCCTTTCGCGTCTCTATGTAGCTGAATGGGCCGAGGGTTTTGTTTTCCATTCTGTGATGCGATTATCTATAATTTTCACATAAAAATTAGCTGTGAAGTTGATAATTCCCTACCATAATGATCTAGGATGCTCATTTTATATTTTACTTGGTATTCTGTCATACTTAATACTGATATTGTATCTCCCATTATGTAAGACCTGCTCAGACACCACGTCGCTCTTGTCTCTGTCGATAAGTGAGCTTAAGTTATAATGAGGAAGATCTTTCTTATGTTGCTTCAGATTTTGTTTCTTACTGCGATACAGTATGTTCTTCTATGATTCCCAGTCATTCTATTCATTTTTGGTTTCTAATATCTTTTATCAAAATTTGTTGTGTTCTAGACCTACAAATCTCAGAGAAACGCAGTCTTATGCGTCGGCGCGTGTCTACTATACTGGTAAACAAGCCCACAGTCCCGAGTTTAATCCAAGATTACCATCGAAATAATATTTTTCTTTTTCGTTTTTTCCTGTGATTCTTGATTTCATGCACTTACATTCTGGGACAGGTGCATTTATCGGGTTTGCAAGTATCACAGAGACATTCAGGCCATGGAAGAAGCTGAGAAGAGATACAAGGACGAGTAGATGCTCTCCTTTTGCTCTCCACCGACTTCTTACAACCGTTGAACACTTTTCTTATTACTATCTATATATGTCCTAATTAGTTTTATATCTGATGATACAGTTTGTGTGGATGGATGTTGTAATGTTTTTAGCTCTTGAGCTATGCATTAGCGTTGAACTTCCATTTTCTGGTGAATGAAATAATAACGTTGCTGAATCTTTTTGAAATAAAATTATTGTCAATATTATTTATGAATATGATTCATCATAAGATATTAGATAGAAGTAAAATAATATAGAGAGCAATTACAATAAATAGATTATTAAAGAATAATTTATATTAAAAAAATATTATTAATTAAATTTTATTCGTTTCTTTAATTAAAAGATTATTCTCAAACAATTGAAATTTTCAAATAGGGAAATTCTATATACACTCCTTCGAATTTTATTTACACCCCCTATTAAAGTATCGTAATTAATTATATTATTTGCACGTTTTTTGTTCTTGGGCGAAACAAATTCTATCACTTTCCTGTATTAATTTCTTGAACGATGGGATTAAAAGGTAAAATAAATGAAGGAATATTTCGGTCAATATCATGTTCGTAGACGGATATCTTTACGTGTATCGTTATATTATTTTGTATAAGATGGTGAAAGTCTTTGACTAAAATTTTAGATAGACTTCTATATAAATAGAAAGTATTTATACAAAAATGCGAAACAGACTTCGTAAATTAATAAAACTTTCACCAGCTTATATTTACGCATAGCTTTTTCTACTAAATAGATTTCTATAAAAACAGAAAATATTGGAATAATCTCTACACATCTATTCAATAAATGTAAAACAGAAATATGAAAACATTTTAAGTCGTTATTGGCTCAAAATGAGTCATTTTAATTAAATTGTAGTAAATAAGTCCTAAACTAAAAAATTATATTCCAATGACAAGTCAATGTTTGAAATATGGTATCAATCTTGCTTTATTTTTCTTTTTATTTAAATCTATTTGTGTATGTTAGTACGAAATATTTATATTATACGAAAGCTTTTAAAAGTTTAAAAATATCAATGTAAATTTAACTTAAAAATATAAATTAGTTAAGAGTATTTAGTGACAATTGGATAAATAGGCTGCGATAATGCATTTCTGAAACAAAAATATATTACATTAATGCTTAAAATTATTCTTGAAGAACTCCAACGCAAATAGTATTAGGGTGCTACTATTGGCACCCCCTTAGGGGGTGAAATAACCTTGGAATTTGTACAAATTATTTATTAATTCTTTTTCTTATATTGTATTCAACAATAATAACTTTTATTTAATTTTTTTCCATTAACTCATTGAATTCGTGAGAATCGTGCCAATGCCATTAAATGCTTCCGGTGGGACCCACTCATTTCAATATACCATGTTAAATTAATCTACTACAAAAAAAATACTAATATATTATATTAATCAATATTAATAACGTATTTTATAAAAAAATATAATATAATATTTCTTATCACCATAAAACAAATGAGCTTGAATAAATGAAGAAATAATAACTATTAGTTAAAGATTAATATTAATATCTAACGGTTAGGCATGATAGTAAGTATGGAATATCCTTTCAAAAATTCGATTGCCTGAGACATTCAATAAAATATTTTATAGTTGTGATATTGTTTACGTTCTTTTTTTAGTTTATACATTACGAAAGACAAATTGTTTGATGAAAAATTTGTCAAAATATAGTGCTAATACAAAATAATTTTGTTAAAAAACAATCAAATAGATTAAAATAAATACAAATAGAAACCATTGTCTAAGGATTAATATATTAAACATTGACTTGTAATTTGTAATATGACTTCTTATTAATGTATGATTGCATCCCGTGACCAAGCCAATACTGGATTGAGTTTTAATCTTACACATATGTTAATAAACGTGTAAAAAGAATCATTTAAAATAAATAATGGTTATCATATCATAATATCAATATTATCTAATACAATTAATAAATATTAGTGGACACTTGAGAGGTGGGATCGAAGTCTACTTGATGGTTTTAGCTCATAAAAAAATAAATCAGTTTTATAATAAATTGAGTGTAGTAATAAATAAGTGGGGTAATAAATAGTGGTGATAATGAGTGGTTTTAGCTCATAAAAAAGTTAGTTATCTTATTTATTAATAAGAAAATCCAGGCATAGTCATTAATTGTCCCAAATAATTAGGAGATAATTAATAGCAGGTGTGAATAGAATTAGAGGAGGTGCATATAGAATTACCCATAGTATTATTGTGAAAAGTTTACAAATTCCAATGTTTTTTCTTTGGTTGCCAATAGCAACACCCGAATAGGAAAATTTCGAATATTAGTAGATTTTGGTAAATTTAATTGAAATGGGCCTATGTAATAGTTATTATTATTTTTTAAATATAGCCCAATAAATATTCAGCCCCATAAGAGGACAATTTTTGTTTCTTTTCTAATCATCTTCCTCGTACACGAATCTTCTAAAAAAAATACCAATGTCGACGCCATCAACCACCACCCTTGTAGCGCCCGCCGCCGGGGGGTCGGTCGACCCCTCTGACCCCCCTCTGATACCGTCGCTGGAAGCGAAAATGGTGCTGAGGCAGAGCAATTTGAATCCTGACAGGCCTGGTTAGTAAATTCCGTCTTTCTTTTTGTGTTCTCAGTGTTGATTTTCTTTCTTCTCTTAGTTACCTGATTATATGGAAGTTTCTATCTTGGCTGTTTATTGTATTGATGAACTGTTTATACCGCGTCTGATGCTTTTTAACTGTACCGCGTTGTGTAATCTTATTGAGAGTTATGTAATTGTTCTAGGGTTTAGATTAGGATTTTCTCTTAATTTGGTTGTGTTGAACTTTGTCATCTTTTCCTCTTTCCCCAATTTTAGTTTGGGCTGTTTTGAGAACCTAACAGCATACACTCGTTATCCTCTTTAAAAATACCGCAAGCTGAACACTTAGGAGATCAATCAGGCACTCCTCAAGCATATGCATTTTAATGATTGCATAACATCCTTATTTTTTTTGGATGGATAGGACTTCTGTGTACTAATTGTTGTTTCGTTACTGTCTTTTGCAGACTCTGGGTTTCTTAGGACACTGGATTCGAGCATCAGGCGCAATACTGCTGTCATTAAAAAGTTAAAGCAGATCAATGAAGAGCAGCGGGAGGGCTTAATGGATGAATTGCGTGGTGTGAATTTAAGCAAATTTGTGAGTGAAGCAGTAACTGCCATTTGTGAGGCAAAGCTAAAAAGTGCAGATATACAGCCTGCTGTACAGGTAGCTGTTGCTTCCTTTTGATATCCTTTCCTTTATGTTGTTTGTGAAGTTGCAGTGTTTAGAAACCAATGATGTGTGTAGGAAATCACTTTGTGATTGATATTATATACCTATGTTTCTAGTTATTGAGTTCTCGAGACAATTGATATAATTTTTATTTTAACTAGAATATTTGAAGTCCATAACAGTGACAAGAGAAGTAATCAGACTGTTGACATTAAGTGCACTACAATGGCTTAAATGCTTTGTGACTTCTATGATCGAGCACCAGCAGATGTGGTTGAACGTTTTCTCTTTCTGACACTTGTGCTGAAATCCATCAACATATTTCTTATTTTCCCATCAGATTTGTTCTCTGCTTCATCAAAGATACAAAGATTTCTCGCCCAGTCTCGTACAAGGTCTATTAAAGGTTTTCGCGCCAGGAAAGTCTACAGACGATGTAGATGCAGACAAAAATTCAAGGGCCATGAAGAAACGGAGTACCCTGAAACTTCTTTTGGAACTTTATTTTGTTGGAGTTGTAGAAGATAGTGGTATCTTCGTAAATATTGTCAAGGATCTTACTAACGCTGATCAATTGAAGGATCGTGATGCAACGCAGACAAATTTGTCTCTTCTTTCCAGTTTTGCTCGCCAAGCGAGGTTCTTTCTTGGCCTTCCTCTAACTGGACAAGATATTCTTGAAGAGGTAGACCTTGTGCATTTAATCACTGATTTCATATTGCGCATAGTTCATTTCTTTCAGTTACCTTAGTGTGATAATGTTTATTTCTGATATAGTGCTCCTCATTCGTACTTTCTCATAAAGGGTTGATTACATAATATCTTTCCTTTACTGGCTTTAAGTCTGATTCTTGTAGCTTGTTTTGTCGATTTTGTGTTTGATTTGTGATCCACCTTACCTATATTACTGTTACAAGATTGGGTTGCCTTTGCTACGATGGTGGCAAACGCATAAAGGGAGGGATGATGCGTTCTACAATTGTGCAATATCAAATTGTTGAGTTGTGCAAGTTACACATTGCACTTGTTCATGTCTTTCCAGAACCTCATTATAGTTCGCACGTTTTTCAGTTTATTTTTGAATTACCTGTATGTGACTTTTTTAATGATTAGATTGTTTTAGTATATTGATTCTGATGCAACTTCACAGTTTTTCAAGGGCCTCAGCGTGACAGAAGATCAGAAGAAATTTTTCCGGAAGTCATTTCAGACCTATTACAATACTGCTGTAGAACTTCTTCAGGCCGAACATGCTGTAATTATCATATTAACTCTTTAGAGTTTATAATGATTTCTTCTTTCATCTTTGGGATCTATTACTTGAGAATTGTAGTTTTGCACATAACAAATTCTGATGCTGTTAATTTTAATTCCCAAATGTTAGTCACTTCGCCAGATGGAGCATGAAAATGCAAAGATATTGAATTCTAGAGGTGACTTAAGTGAGGAGAATGCCTCTGCTTATGAGAAACTGCGGAAATCATTCGACCAATTAAGTCGCGGCATCTCATCGTATGTTTTTGTTATTAATTGTTAATCCATTCGCATGGCACTTCCGATTGTTTTTTATGTTTCTGGTTTCTGCAAAATTAATTCTTTCTAGACTTGCAGTTTGGCTGAAGCACTTGATATGCAACCTCCAGTAATGCCAGATGATGGTCATACAACCCGAGTTACTTCTGGGGATGATGGTATTATATCAACTGTTGCTGGCAAAGAGTCTTCTGCTCTTGAAACCCTTTGGGATGACGAAGATACTAGAGCTTTTTATGAGTGCCTACCGGACCTGAGGTGGCTAACATATATTTTTCCTCAAATAAATGTAGATTGCGTTGAAGTTTTGAACTTATTTTTCTTTTTAGAGCCTTTGTTCCTGCTGTATTGCTTGGAGAGTTAGAACCCAAGGTGAATGAGCAATCCCCAAAATCACAGGACCCACCAACTGTAAGAATTCACCTTGCTTTTATCTGCCTTTTGTTTGAAGCATTTGAATTACTCTTGCCACTTTCTCTTTAGACAGTTTTGTGAAGGAATTTTCTAATTGTGACAAACTAAGCATTAGCTAAAGGACGATGCCCAGTATAATTTTTTTGGCATACTATGCTCTCTTTATATCGGTGCATTAGCTGAGTCTTAAATAAACGAT
Organism: Craterostigma plantagineum; assembly: GCA_027422505.1. Classification (NCBI taxonomy): domain Eukaryota; kingdom Viridiplantae; phylum Streptophyta; class Magnoliopsida; order Lamiales; family Linderniaceae; genus Craterostigma; species Craterostigma plantagineum. Next base: position 6,323,462 of record JAPQWV010000039.1, on the reverse strand, counting down.
TTCGACTGCCTCGTGTACCATACTTTGAGCTTTTCTTTTTCGGCATGTTCATATAGATAATATATATGCTTTGCAACTTGCCTTTGCTCATAGTTTGATTCCGTGTGGTTCACTTTGCCACCCGTAACTGGCTTGTTATTCGATCTATTGGTGGTTTGGTTTTTCTTTAGACATGTTGAATGAGTTGAATCTCTGTTGTTCTAACGTGGATATGTCTTTGGAAGGACATTGCTTCTGCATCTGAGAAAGGACAGATAGCTGCACCAGAGAATTCGGAGATGCTTGTTAATTCTGCTGGTGTACCAGAGGAGAAAGACGAGAAAGAAAAGGATAAGGAAGAGAAAGATAATGAGGTGGTTAAAGACTCTGATAAAGAGAAAGGGAAAGAGAAGGATGCAGAACGTAGAGAAAACGAAAAGGATAAAGGGAAAGCTCTTGATGGAACTAATCTCGACGCTCTATTGCACAGGCTTCCTAACTCTGTGAGCCGCGACCTGATCGATCAGCTTAGTGTAATGTTCTTCTCGGATACTTGGACATTTTATCATTTCATTGCAGATAGTCATTAGAAGAGCCCTCATCATGTGTCAAACGTTTTGTCAGGTGGAGTTTTGCTATTTGAATTCAAAGTCAAGCAGGAAAAAGCTGGTCAGGGCATTGTTTAATGTTCCAAGGACATCTCTGGAGCTGCTACCATACTATTCACGCATGGTTGCTACACTTTCAACCTGTATGAAGGATGTATCGTCCATGCTGGTACAGTTATTGGAGGAAGAATTTAACACACTAATGAATAAGAAGGTCGGATAGAACATCACATGGTCGTTTTCAGTGTAATATTGTCAGATACATAAAGTTTGTGCTTCATATCACAGGACCAAATGAATATCGAGACAAAAATTAGAAACATCCGTTTTATTGGTGAGCTTTGCAAGTTTCGAATTGCTCCCGCTGGCCTAGTTTTTAGCTGTCTGAAGGTAAGATGAAACAACTTTCCATGCACTAAATTGACATAAAATTTTGTGTTGGTACACATAAATTGTTCGTCTTTTTTCAATCTGGATTTCAATGTTGCATCCTTGTGTTATCTGACTTGTTTTGTTTATCACTTCTTTCTCGCGTGTCTTATTTCAGGCTTGTTTGGACGATTTCACTCACCATAATATTGATGTTGCTTGCAATCTTCTGGAGACATGTGGTCGCTTTTTATATCGATCGCCTGAAACCAGTGTGAGAATGTCGAACATGTTAGAGATACTAATGCGTCTTAAAAACGTAAAAAACTTGGACCCCCGTCAGAGTACTTTGGTGGAAAATGCTTATTATTTCTGCAAACCACCAGAAAGATCTGCGCGAGTCTCAAAAGTTCGACCGCCTTTGCATCAGGTAGTTTTACTTTATATTCATGTTTTTATTTTGGTCCAAGTAGGAAAAAGTTCACTAAGAAGTCGGGCATACAACAATGAATCAGTTCATTCAAATCCGTTCGGATCAGACCAGGATGAATGGGATTTTATTTTAAGGAAATTGTCTGACCTTGTTTTCGAATTATCACCAGTATATCAGGAAGCTATTGTTCTCTGATCTTGAAAAGTCATCAATCGAGCATGTGCTTCGCCAGTTACGCAAGCTACCCTGGAGTGAATGCCAACCGTATATTTTGAAGTGTTTTCTGAAGGTGCACAGAGGGAAATATGGCCAAATTCATTTGATTGCTTTACTTACTGCTGGTCTCAGTCGCTTCCACGATGACTTTTCTGTAGCTGTGGTTGATGAGGTTAGTTCTTCATACCTGATTGCCACACACTTTATAGCTATATCTGGGTGAATTGCAGGTAAAATAATTGGTTTCATGGAAGAACATACATCTTTTTTTCTTCCTATTCATTTTCTTTTATTTTCTTAAATCTGGAAATGTATTGTTCTTGTTAATGATAATTTACCCTTTACTGGTTTCCATACACTGTTGTTTCCAACTATCTTAGTGTAGGATGTGGTTTCTAATGTTGACGAGCTGTAATTTGATAGAGTAGTCTTTTTGTTTGCATAGATCAAAATAAAGATGTTAATTTTCCTTCTTTCATTCAGGTCCTGGAGGAAATTAGGGTTGGGTTAGAGCAGAATGACTATGGGATGCAGCAACAACGAGTTGCATTCATGCGCTTCTTGGGGGAATTGTATAACTATGAACTTGTAGATTCGTCAGTTATATTCGATACCCTGTATTTGCTTCTTGCTTTTGGCCATGGAACAGCGGAGGTAAGTAAATTTCATATGAATTTTGTGACTATATACTTGCAAGAAGTCAAATTTCTGATTATTCATAATTTCATATGCAAATGAAGTTTAGTGAGGCAAGAATCACCATTGTCATTGCCAATTGCATGTCTGTACTGCAGCTTGACTTTCACATATAATTAGCCATGACAAGTATATTATACATATATTTAATGCGTGCCTTAGAAAATTGGATATTGGTACAGTTAGTGGCTGAATGAACACATGAAACAGATTAAATTTTTTCTTGTGTTGTTTCGTTGTTGTATGAAAAATCTCAAAAACTGTGTTGGTGCTCTACTCTTCAATTGAAATACCTATGTATTTTCATCACAAGTGCAGTTGAAAGCTATTTTTGTTATCATTTTACAGCAAGATGTACTGGATCCTCCTGAGGACAGTTTTCGAATCAGATTGGTAATCACGCTTCTTCAGACATGTGGACACTATTTCGGTAGAGGTTCATCAAGGAGAAAACTCGATCGTTTTCTCATTCACTTTCAGAGGTATTTACTCAGCAAAGGTGCCCTTCCTTTGGATGTCGAGTTTGATTTGCAGGTCAGTGATTTTGGTCATAAATCGTTGCATCATACCTAGTTTGACTTCCCTATTGATTTCCTCACTTTGTTTTATTTTCGGTTTCGAGACAAATTTAACAATATGAAAATTTTGCAGGATCTTTTTGCCGACTTACGACCAAATATGACTCGGTACTCATCTTTCGAGGAAGTCAATGCTGCTCTTATCGAACTCGATGAGCTCGAACGTAAAGCTTCAAGTGACAGAGCTCACATAGAGATGTTCGATTCAGAAAAAAATCCTAGCATGTCAAATTCCGAAACGCCACCCACCAACGGACAAACCCTTCCTAATGGCCACGATGAAAATGGTGAAATCCACGAAGATATTGTTGGAGAGACCGATAGTGATACAGAAAGTGGCTCGGTCGAGAACATGGATAAGATCGACGACGAAGGCGAAGCTGATGTAGAAATTCAAGAAGAGGGCTGTGAAAGCGACGATAACTACGAAGACGGCGTCGGCCCTGCATCCGACGAAGAAGACGAGGTGCACGTCAGGCAAAAGGTTGCACAAGTTGACCCCGAGGAGGCTGCTGATTTCGATCGAGAATTCCGCGCCCTAATGCAGGTCAGTTATTTTCCATCCAATACAGATTATAGTTTCTCTAGTAATACTACTAACCATGGTTACAGGAAAGCTTGGATTCAAGAAAGCTTGAGCTATCCTCACGCCCAGCCATAAACATGATTATACCGATGAACGCATTCGAGGGCTCGAAGGATCACGGCGAAAGCGGCGATGAGACGACGGACGATGGAAACGGAGGAACGAAAGAAGTGCGCGTCAAAGTTCTGATGAAGCGAGGCAATAAGAGGCAGACGAAGCAGATGTTCATTCCTCGGGACAGTTCCCTGTTGCAGAGCGCGAAGCAGAAGGACGCGGCAGAGCTCGAGGAGAAGCAAGACATAAAGAGGCTCGTGTTGGAGTACAACGATAGGGACGAGGAGGATATGTTCAACGGTGGCGGGGGCCCCCATCAGCAGCAGTCGAATTGGAACCAAAGCCGAGGTAGGGGTTTGAATCGTGGTGGGCCCACTTGGGATGGGCACGGTCGGGGCGGCGGGACCCGCCATAGGCATATTTATCACTCGGGGGCGGGGATGTACTATGGAAGGAGGAGGTAATAATTGGAACTTGTCTTGCTTTTCGAAGGGCGTTGAAGCGACGTGCGACTCGCAATGTCAAGGCTCGATTTGTACGAGATATCGTCGAAAAGATGTCGAATATGTTATATGCTAAGCTGCGACACGTTAGCTGTCTTTATGAGATGGGACATAACGTATCAGAGTACTTACCATCACCATTGCTTTGAAGATGGTGGTATTTTTACTTGTATCTGTGGCTTTAACTGCTTTTATATTATATAATGTTAGAAGGGGCTTTTGTCGGTTTTTATGTATAACGTTCGAGAGGATTTTAAGCTTTTCTAAAGCTTGGCGAGGTACTAAAGTGTGATGGTTTGTGTAAATGTTATGGGTGTGCTTGATTCTTACATTGCGGTACTCGTTGGACTATTTTGTCCTTTTTCTACCCTGTCTTTTCTAATGTATAATCTTAAACAATAAGTGAAACATGAAGATCAACGACAAATTGTGACGTTAATATGAAAGAAGGAAGATTGCAAAACATAGCTATGGGTCTTTCTTTACATTATGGAGTGCAACTCCTTGGACTTGGTCCACCTATGCAGCACTCTACCAAAGACATCATAAAACAACATCTCCAAATCAGTTTGTCCCAATTGGACGGAGATAAATCCTTGTCCGTCGTAGAAGAACTTGACACTATTATCTTCATTCACGTTCTTCATATCGCCTCTCCATGCTTTGGAGCCAGCCCCACTTGTCATAAACTGTATTGAGCTGTCCAAAAAGAAATTAGAAAATGTTTATTACACTTAATTAACCACAGTAAGATGTTAAATACAATTTATATACATATACCTTTCGTCATCACTAATGTGCTCGAGGCAGTGGTCGTGCCCGTTCACGTAAGCATCGACATCGTTTGCCTGTTGGTAGAAAACCCACACAATTAATAAAGAAAAGGATTTGGTTTACCTTCCTATGTAAGAATAGATCGATCACTCACCCGAAGAATTGGAAGAAGACGTTGTATAAGCTCTTTCGTATCCCCATGGTGCCCCACGCTTCGTATAGCATGATGGCCTATGACAATTTTCCATCTTGCTCTTGATTCTTTTAGTTCCAACTCAAGATCCTAAATGAATTAACAAAAATAAGACACAGCAGCAAAATTCATGCACTCATTGCAGTTTGAAGATGAACTAGCCATTACTCACATGTAATAAACCGTCAAGGTAACTCTTCCTAGGCGAAACTCCACGCCAGTCATACGTGTGATCGCCTGGGACTGTGAAGTATTCATCCACGAAAGGAGTCGTATCTACGAAGAACAATTCAGCTACATCTGCACATAGCAGTGGCAATAAATATAGCATTTGTTTATAAGACACCACCAGCCATCCACAAGGTTGTAATAAATAATGGAAGAGAATATATTCACCTGTAGAAACTACAAAGGATCTAAGGCAGACCCATCTGCTATCAATTCTCCTGAGAAAAGGGCTCAGCTGTGCCACTGCATCACCTCTGTAATCATGGTTTCCCAACACTGCATTAATTGTAATAAAAACTCAGAACACATTATTGTGTGTTCATGTTTTATTGCTGAAAAAAAGGCGTATAAGACAGTACATACCACTGAACCACGTTGTCTGAAGGCTCTTAGCTCTGTAGACATTAGTGAACGACTCCTCAAAGGCAGGATCGCTCTCCCCAGTTAACCCATCGTCGTAGAAATTATCGCCTGTCGAAACTACGAAGTCTATGTCCAATTTCTCTCCTATTTCTCCCATCTGCGACGAACAAAAAAGTTTTTTTCTAAAAAAAAAAGCTCGACATTCATCTGATCGATTGAAGATTACCAACGTTCAGGAGAAGATTAGAAGTAAAACGACGGCGTCGATCGGTGTAAAAAATTTTATTACCTGAACTGCAACTTGAGATTGGTTGTACAGTCCTTTCCTTCCCCAATCCCCGATCACTAAGAACCTCAGCGTCGCATCATCTTTTGACGGATGCTCGAACCTCTGAAGCTCGGCGGCGGATGTCCGAAGATCGTGTAATGAGCAGAAAAACGCCGCGCCTACCAACCAAAGGCACGACGCTATACTCATCATACTGTTTATTACCGCCATGAAGATGCTACGAGGAAAGCTCTGTGATTGTCTGAGAGAGTGGCGAATGTGCTATTGCTGCAGATAAATAGGGGAAGAGAGACGAGCGAGTTATTATTTGGCACGTAAAGGAACTAAATGCCGTTATGGATTAAACTCCGTGATCGTAGTTGGTAATTAACGTGTAATTAATACGATGGCAAGGGATTAGCTTCATGTTTTGTACGGATAATTAGATTTTTGAGTCGAGTCTTACGAAGTGTTGATGAAGATCCATGCGTTTGATTAACCGATAATGATGATGATAATTACGATGGAAAACAGTAATACGTGTAAAAAGGGAATATAATCCGAATATTCGGATGGGATCTTAAATGGAATAACGGAGAATATTCGTAGCTCTCTGACCTGACATGTTTCGTCTCCTCTCCATCATTTGCTCCCGCTTTCGGACATTCTTTTGCAATTTTTCCAGAAAAAAGCAGAAACTTTATATCAAAAATTGTGTAATTAATATTAATGGGCTGATGGAAATAGGCCCATAAAATTGCGAGTCGTATTTTTTAAATAGAAATAAATATAAAAAAGTAATCATGAGATTGTAAGCCCCGTTCTGTTAATCCAATGATTGGATCAAGTGAATAACTGTGATTAGTTCGGCCAAATTTACTCCGGCCGGTGGTCGACGGTGGCTCCACACGTGTCTCAGCCAGCAACCACCGTGGTCACGGAGGTGACCCGTTTCCAGGCCCGCATCTCTGCGGATTTCGGCCCGGGGACTTTCCTGGGTACGTGGCAAAGACCACCTTACCCTCTCACTTCAATCTCATGATTGATGGGTGAAAAGCAATCTTGATTCTTTCGTATATATGGAGACGAATTGTATTATGTGACGCCGGTGTGGGATACTGCTTAGAAATATGATAAAATGGGCTTTCACTTAGGACTGTTCAGTTGAAAGGCCCAATTAAGCCCACGAACTCTCATTTTTGGCCGACTAAGCCCAATAATGTATCCGATTCCGCTGGGATTCACACAGTCAACTTGCACGCACCCACACACACTCTCAATCGGTCGGCTAAAGCGTTGCAAAATAATGGCTGGAGAAGAAGGAAGATTGACGCAGTTGATTGCCGAGGCTGTATCAGTATAAGGTTCGTTATGTTTTTTTATTTTTCTGTTGAATTATGCATAGATGCTACAAAGAGCTGTTTATTGGTTTCTGACTTTTTGTTTTCGAAGCAATGAGATAAATATCAGCCTAGTTTAGCTGATGTTAAGATTTTGATTCTGCAATGGTAATGTCTTATTAATAGAAGCTGCAGTTTCTCACAGCCATGGTAGTAATTGAAGAGCAGCAGAATTTAAGCAGATAAAACGTTGACGTATGTCTTCTTAAAACAACGGCCTTTTGCAAGGCATAAAGCAAAGTAAAAAATCCTAAAATAAAGCTTGTTCGGACTGCATAAGTAGAGTAGAAGTCCGAATAAATTTATTTGGAAAGCATAAGTAGATTGTTGTTCCTCTCCATAGCTTGGAGCATTCAGTCGCTTGCATCACCATCATCATCACTGCTTGAGCTTTTTTGGCGGTAGAACGGACCTCGTTTTCTTTTGCCTCCTTTTTGTGCGTGAAAAAATAATAGTCAGACTAGAGATTGAGTTTGCCAAAGTTCTAAATTGTTGTCTAGGAAGATTATTCCAAAGTATAGACAATGAAATTTCGCATCAAAATGATGGCCATTGTGTAATGACCTTTCAAGCCTATAGGCGAAAAACCACGATGATGAAAACTAGTAGCAACCGAACATCTTAGAACATGTTTTTTCTTCTGCTGTAATAGAATTAAGTTTGAAATAGGTATGAATTATGATCAGGGATAAGAGCTCATTGTGTACCTTCGAATGTGAATGTCTGGAAAATCATCTCATATCTCCCGGCTGCCAACAAATAAAAGTTATCATGCAGTGAGTGATGTATATAACCTCATTAAAGCCATAATACTTTCGAGATCACAAAGTTCGTCGTCCTTTTGATAATGAGCACATACAAGTAAGATCAAATCACCATGAATCTAATAGGTGGCTTTCCATGTCCTAATGTCCCCAAATATTCCGAAAGATATATATTGATGACTATACTTGTGTCCTATCCTATGTAAAATCAAGTTTTATCTGTTAAGAACAGTTGGCGATTGCTAGTTTCATTCGTCCCAAGGTCTGTTAAAACCACAACGATAGCAGTTTATAGAGGCTTAACTTACCTGTAAGAGGAGCTGGGCTGAGAATTTCATCTGGGTTGACTTCTTCATTTTCTCGCCCATCCCCGTCCTCCTCATCAGCATCTTCTTCATCACCGTTGTAATCGTCATCATCACCATTTTTATCCTTATCATCTTCCTCATGTATGCCATTGTTCTCAGCATTTGAAAAGTTCTTCTGTTCGAAGAACTCGAAAACTTCCATGTCGAACCACCCTGGAAGTTCCCGATCCTTCCTCGAGCTTGCTCCCATGCTAAAGAAAGAATCTTCCTTTCTTTCATGGGTCATCTCCCATTTCTTCACCTTGTCATAGCAGATTCTCAGATTTTCATACCACTTCTTGCACCGAAACGACCCTCCCTTGACTCCCCTTTCTCTGCAGAGAAACGAAATGTAGTCCCATTTCTCTTTTGGTGGGCTTATCTCATCACTTGAATTGAGTTGCCTAGCCAATTTCCCCTGTGACTCAACCTCACGGATAGTTCTTAACAAGGTCATCGTCTCTTCAAGAGTCCACGGTGGAATTTGGAAACCTTCTTCCGCTGATCTCAGAAATGCATGATGTGCAAAAGTTACATCTTTCGAAAATATTTCCTTAGGTACATCTGAGTCTGATGCAGCCATTCTTTTCTTTTTAGAATGAAGTACAAAGGTGAGATATTTGAGGTCGAGGCATGGTAGCCTTTTTATAGATGGAGTCATCCCCATGGGCATCATGATGACGTAGTGATTTGCCGATTCTTAATGAAAGCAAAATCATTATTACTGAAATTTTAGTGAGTTGACTCTCCTATGATATCCGTGTAACCGTATTCACTTGTATTAATGCCTCTTTACGTAATTACTTTTCAAAGATTTGACTTTGGTGATTTTCTGTATCATCGTTGGCTATCGATTGGATTTGCTCTTATCAATACGGGATCGAAGTTGTCGTTTTATGATTAATTCGTGATGAACTTTCTTCAAATGTTTTTTGTCGGTCCCTGTTTTATTTGACTTTCTGTATAACATATGCCTTGCCTTCTCCATGCACATGCAACGTATTGTTGTTAATTTTGTGCTCTTACGAAAGATTTCCTGAATTACGGATAGGTATCACTCTCTGTCATCTGTAATTGATAGAATCTACCCTATCACTGATAGTTTATAGGACTTGAGTCTTGAACTGTTGTTCAAGCAGTGTGCATTGTTTCTTACTAATTGATCACTTATGGCTCTTCTTCTTCTTCTTCTTCTACCATAGTTCTCATTCGAAAAGTTTGATTTGTTGTCGTTTTCTGGGATTGCCCCAGCTGTATGTTCACTACCATAATATAGTTATACGCTGTATCTGTTGAAGTATGCTGTGTCTGTTGAAGTATCGTTCTCTTGCCTTAGGATATGTCTAAAGTTGTCTTTTTTTTTTCTAGGTTGTGATTTGGAACTATATCTACTTGTTGCAGTTGAAAGAACTATGTTGCCATATGCTAATGAGTTGTGAACGAAGCAAGTTCTCGCTTCTCAGCATATGGCTTATTAGGTATTTCCGTAGAGTCAAGGAATTGGAAAAACTTATGCCACTGTATAATTGACACCTTTGTTTGTTTTCTTGCAAAAGCAGATCACTTAGTTAGAGATTTGGGATCGAAAGAACCTCAATCCGACAAAAAAAAACGGAAGAAGATCAAGAAAAAGGAAGATGAAAGAACTGGTATTCTTCCAAATTGCTGATCCCCAACAGTGTTAGATTGCGTTGTTGCAGAGATTTATGAATAGAAATGATGTAATGTTTTGTGTATTGCTTTGAAGAGTAGTCCAAGTATATGATATAGGAAGGACGGCTTGAAACATAAGTACATAGGTAGTGAGTAAAGAAAAAGGCTGCCTTTAAATTCTTGTAGTAGAAACATATATATATATATATATATATATATATAATTTGCTATGGTGCCCACGTATCGTGAGCACCATAAGCAAATCTCTCATTTTTTTTGCTTCTTTTCGATTCCCAACGGCGGCAACACCTCCGTAAATCCTCTCATATCCATTGCTAACCTAAATCGCCCCCTCCAACACGTTAATTTTAAGAAAATCATCACCTCGGTACGTCGTCCACATGTCGAGTAATAAATAATAAATTTTCTTAACATTAACGTCTTGGAGGGGGCAATTTAGTTTAGCAATGGATATGAAAGGGTTTACGGAGGTGTTGCCGGCATTGATAATCGAAAAGAAGCAAAGATGAGATATTTGTTTATGGTGCTCACGGTGGTTGCTCACGGTAGGTGGGCACCATAGCAAATCTCATTTAAAGGCAGCCTTTAAACATATATATATATATATATATATATATATATATATTGTTCGAAATGGTGTAAACAAAGTTAATCGGAACTACTGTAAACATCGGAACTAATTGAACAAAATTGCTTATAGAACGACGAGATCCAATCCCTCGATTTGATAATTTAGGATCTAGGGTTTTCATTTTGCAGAGATTCGTCGTACTGTAGACTAAATTATGGACCCAGAGGTAGTGGACAGAGTGGTGCTCGCTTATTTGGGCAAAAAGGGTTTCAAGCCAGATGATCTTGCGATTCAGCAACAGCTACAGCAAAGCGGCAAAGGGAGCAATGCAGCTGCGGATTTCGATCCTGATATTGCCAAACGGCTCCAAGCATTCATCGAGTATAAAACGATTCGCCTTTTTTTCTTCTTTTTTTTTCCGTAATTTTGTTCCAAACGCCGTTTTTGTTATGAATTATCTTAGTTTCGATTGTTTCAACACTGACTTGTCTTTTGATTGTGTCGTGGGTGGGTCTAATTTTTCTTGGCCTTTTGCAGGGTTGATATTCCTGCAGAGTACCATGACGGGTACAGCAAACTGCGATCATGGGCATATAATTCTCTCGATCTTTACCAGGTAGACAGTTACTGCTGAGTACCGTCTTTCAAAATATGATTTCTTTTGGTCCCAATTCCTTCGTGCTGTGTTAATCTCCTGTCGTCGTAGCTTCTGTACTATGTGTCTTAATCGATGGCGATGTTATCTCGTTCTTACATGTCTTCATCATGCAGCATGAGTTGGTTCGAGTGTTGTATCCTGTATTTGTCCATGCATTTATGGAACTTGTGGCGAAGGGCCACATTCAGGAAGGTATGTTTACTTTATCTTTAATCATTTTAAATAACTAGTTTCTTGTCCGTCCTTATGATTGTTTTTCTTATTTTATGCCCGATGCCTCATTACCTCTTTCTACTTTCAGCTCGAGCATTTTTCAACAGTTTTCGAGAAGACCATGAGATGGCACGTTCTCGTGATCTTAAAAAGTTAGAAGGTGTTCTTTCTCCATTACATCTGGAGGTACATCTTTTTCCTGGAACAAGTGTCTGTTATTGTGTTTATGCATGTTGAAATGCCCGGTAAACCAAACTCCAATTTGTTAGGAAATGGAATTCGCACATACCTTAAGGAAAAGCAAAGCGAGCATTAAGATTTGCCAAGTAATTTTCCGTTCTCTATGCAGATCATCGTACGTGTATCGTGCTTTTGTTAAGCGTTCTCCTTGTGCTATTTAATGATTTTTACATTTTCTTATTTTCATGACAGTACTCGTATGACTTGCTTCTTCAATACTTACACAAGTCTCCGTCTATAACAATGCTTGGAATTATCAATGAACACATCAATTTTCAAGGTGCAATTCCAACTCTCACTGGATATTTGTCTAATTAGGTCATTCGTTGATTTCCTTTATATGGTCTTTTTGCATTGTATATGTTAAGATTATGGCCGAATTGACAGTGTATCATGGGAAACCAAACTCGATTGCTGATGATGCTGAATATGTAACTCTTCTTGGAAGTGGACAGGAGGCAATGAATTCAATAAATCGGAAAGAAATTCAATGGGGGGTTAGTCAGCCTTAACATATACACTTGATCCTCCTTACATCTTCATTTGTGTTCGGTGAGAACCCGATGCTTTTAAACAACTGTGCCCATATATTTTAAAATTGCAACAGTTGCTTGAAGATTCATCGGAAGAGAAGTTGGTAAAAGTAGAAGAAAAGACAGATGGAGAACCCAAAGATGGGGAAGTGGAAGAAAACAAGGTTGTTGGTCTCAGTTAGCTTCGAACCTTCCCCACAAGCTTTGTTTTGTCCACTAATATATGCATGTGCTTTTTGTGAGCAGAAAAGATCTGCTGGTGTTAAGCAAAGCACTATGCTCAAAAAGTCAAAAAAAGATAAGGTTGGTGGTGCTACAGCAAAATCTTCTCGTTCAGAGAGCACCACAACTTCTGCAGCACCACGTGTCAAGCCTGAGCTCCCCTTGCCAGTAACGTAAACTTTTGTACTTCCCTATCACCAATGATTATGTTTATACTCTTGTTATAGTAGTTTTAAGGATTGGTGAATCTAAATTGATTATTTGCTTATCTTTTTGACTTGTCATTTGAGATCAATGTTGTTCACATGTTGCACGTATACTATATAAATCCAGTGTTCCTGGTTGATATTAGGTTTTTCACAAAGATCATGTTTTGTCATATAAATTCAAATTGTTAAGATTTGTGTTTTCCACTTCCAGACCGTTTGAGGTGGAACTTTCTATACTAGAAGACTTGAGGAATCGAGTGCAGTTGAGCAGTGCGGCATTACCTTCTGTCAGTTTCTATACTTTCATGAACACACATAATGGGTTAGTTTCTCATAATAATTCAAACTTCTGTTTTGCTTTCTTTTTGTATCTACATATTTGTGCAGTACAATATTGCAGGTTATTACGTGAGTAATTATTATGTAGGTTGAACTGCTCTTCAATATCACATGATGGTTCTTTGGTAGCTGGTGGATTTTCAGATTCATCCGTAAAGGTTTAAGATTTTCTATGTATTTTTACCTCGCTGCTGATTATTCACTGTTCATATGCTAATCGGTAGCATAATTGACAGGTTTGGGACATGGCAAAGCTGGGGCAGGCAAATGAGAATTGTAGGTTAAGGCTGCAACTTTTTCGAACTTTAACTTGATTTGGCTTATCTTGTTATCTATATTATTGAAGACAAATTAACTTGACTAGATGCTAAGTCGTTAATTTCATCTTGATGCTAATTACTTGTGGAGATTATTTTGGTTTGGATAACTGTATATATTTTATGATTTAGTATTGACCTCGGTTCGTTTCATGTTTCCTCATAAGAATATTATAATTGATGGTGCCAACTTAATCTGTGCAGTCATGATATTATCTACCGTTCTACCATTGGGATATCGTTATATCCTATTGGTATGTGGTGTTGAATTCCGTTATCTCAGCTCTCTTGCAGGGTGATGGGTTTGTTTCCAGCAACCTCGGGCCTGCCTCAAGTTCTGGGGGTAGATCATACACATTATATCGAGGCCATTCTGGTCCTGTTCATTCTGCGAATTTTAGTCCGTTTGGGGATTTCATTATCTCATCTGCAGCAGATTCAACCAGTAAGTTTCTATTGGCCTTCAATCTTCATCTTGTGTGTTTTTTCAATCATCATGCTTCTGCGTCTAAGGAATGATGTATTTGCAGTTCGATTGTGGAGCACTAACTTAAATGCAAATCTTGTTTGCTACAAGGGTCACAATTATCCAGTATGGGATGTTCAGGTATGGCAATCTTATGGTGTTTTGTTTCATGAATTTCCATCAATGCTTATTCACTGAATTGGAGGAGACGGCCTAGTACTTTATTGGTCCCCCATAAATTAAATCTTAAGCTGGGGTTCATGAATAGATAGCTATTGTGTATTTGTGTTCTAGTTATGATTGCTTTCAAAGTTCATTTCTTGCCCGCGTCTGCGCAAGAGAATCAAATGAAATTGCCGTTATTATCTTGAGCTATTTATAGAACTTTTTGTATTGTGATGAATTATCCGCCTCACGTCCTTATTACTCATCAACTGCAGTTTAGTCCTGCGGGGCACTATTTTGCCAGTGCTTCTCATGATCGGACAGCAAGGATTTGGTCTATGGATAGGATACATCCTTTAAGGATAATGGCAGGTCATTTATCTGATGTAGACGTGAGTAATTTATCTGTCTCTTCTCTATTACCTACTGCAATATGAACATATTCGTGATCAACTGATCATCCATATCTACATTTCCCCCTTCAATCTTGGATCACTGGAAAGATTAAACTAGGATACTACTTTTTTCTGCCATGATTCTGTATCATCCAAGATAATAGTGTTTGCACTCTAAGTATTCGAATGAATCATTTAGTGCGTGAAATGGCATCCAAACTGCAACTACATAGCCACTGGATCCAGCGACAAAACAGTGCGCTTGTGGGACGTTCAGACCGGCGAATGCGTAAGAAGTTTCGTCGGCCACAGAAGTATGATTTTATCCCTCGCAATGTCCCCCGACGGGCGCTACATGGCCTCTGGCGACGAGGACGGTAATATAATGATGTGGGACCTCTCCACTGCTCGTTGTGTTTCGCCTTTGGTTGGCCATGCCTCTTGTGTATGGTCACTTGCCTTCAGGTAAACAAGGACCAACTCTTTCACAAAAAAAAAAGAAAAGCTTATGAATCATTAGATTTGTGAGAATTTTGGAGATTGTTATTGTACCAGCTGCGAAGGTTCACTTCTAGCGTCGGGCTCTGCTGATTGCACTGTTATCTTATGGGATGTTGGCACCAGCACAAGGGCTTCGAAAACTACCGAAGAGGCGTAAGTTTATAGGAGGCAAATAAATCTTGTTGCACTGCATTTTGCTTTGAAGAGTATATTGATGTGAATAAGGTTGTATTTTCTTTCTTTCTTTTCAGCAAGGTAGGAGAGGGCACTAGGCTTAGATCATTGAAGACTTTGCCGACTAAATCGACGCCCGTCTATGCCTTGCAGGTAACGTAAACCTGCTCCATTTTATCTTCGATTGCATCAGTTTCGCAAAAACTAAATTTCTTTTTTCTTTTCTTCTTCTGATTCTGTGAATAGTTTTCGAGAAGAAATCTTCTATTTGCTGCTGGTGCTCTTTCTAAGCCGGCATGAGTTAAGCGTGATTTTGTGTAGGATTTATGGGAAGTTGCTGCGAAGCTTGCTAACATTTACTGTTTTCATAGTTTTTTGGTCATTATTAGGTTATATGTTCCTAGTTTTTTCGTTGTTTCGTATTTATTGTCGTTTTTTGTTTTAGCTTTCGGGATTAGATACTCCCACACAATGATAGTATTATAGTTTCAATATTCTGATTAATTTCAGTCTGATTCCAGTAATAATTTCATTGTTGACTATGAGACTGACTTCGAACATCAAGGATCAGTTTTCTTGATATGTATGCTAACCCATTCCACAAAAAGCACGTCGACTTGATAGGAGTCATAGGCCCAATTGGTATGAGCCCAAGCCCAAATCTGTAGTTACGTGGTTGCTTTTTTATTTAATATTCTAATTTAAAACTTAATCAGATATTAAGGTAATTAATAATGAGTAAAGTCATTTGTAAATTACTAGAAATTCATTTTTGAGTTACGTCAGATTTTCAGCGTTCTCCTTTTAATTCGCCATTTTTACCGTTCTCTCCCACCCAACATCACTGAGTTTATTTATTAATCGAGATAATTCAATTATTACAACTTCGAACTGGTCAACAGGTTGGTGGCATGCATCGCCACGTGTCTTAGTTCCATTCGTTGGTCAGACGCAACTCGCAGCGTCATTGGTCGATGCTACTAGGGCAATTACAGTATTGCTATTTCCACTCCTCAGCAAATCTCACATATATCTCCTCCCTATATCTCCATTGTTACGTCACTTCGCAGATCCATCGGCGGAACATTTCTCCTCGTTGAGCTCGACCGGCATCAGCTTGCTCTGTTTTCTTTTTGAACGGTGTTTCAACTCCATGGAGGATCGGAAACGTAAGATGTGGATGAGGAAGTGCCTGCTAGTATTGTTGATCGCGTGCTTTGTTTCTCAGCTCAATGCCTCAGATGACGTGGTAATGGTTGTTTCCTTTTTCGCATCCTCCGTAGTTGTTCACTAGGCTATACGATTTCATGCTTGAGACGGAAAATTATTCGCTTTTCTTTATATGTAACTCGCACCGTGACATATTAGCTGGTTTGATGTTCGTAGAAATTTTACGACTCGTTCGATGAGACCTTTGAAGGAAGATGGACTGTGTCCGAGAAGGCTGATTACACTGGTACATTTTCTTTTTAAATTTAATTTCTATGTCCTACGATCCATTTTGTTGCTCCTAGTGGAATCGAATGTGATCTGAATTTCGAACTGCTTAGATTTTTGGTGAATGTTGCAAATGTTTAGAAAACTAAGGTACAATCTTGCCAGTAATGGGCAACAACAATATGTTAAGACACAGATCCAGTAAACATATGGATGTTGGTTAGGGAGGAATACAATTTTCTCAATAAGAAGTCCATAAGTTTTAGTCAATTAGCTTATAATTTTCTTGTTTTACTGTTCTCCGCGTATGTACTTTTAGGGCTTCCATGTTGCTCAAATGAATGATTCGTGGTGTCCTAGTGTAGGATCACATAGGAACTTTCCACTTGCCACGTGCGCTTTTTCTCATGTTTTGTCCTTTTTCAGGTGTGTGGAAACATGTAAAGAGTGAGGGACATGATGACTATGGGCTTCTTGTAAGCGAGAAGGCAAAGAAGCACGCCATTGTGAAAGAACTTGATAAACCTGTGGACCTTAAAGAAGGAACGGTTGTCCTTCAATATGAGGTTCGCCTGCAAAATGGCCTTGAATGTGGTGGTGCTTACATCAAGTACCTTCGTCCTCAAGATGCTGGATGGATCCCAAAGGAGTTCGATAACGAGTCTCCTTACACGATAATGTTCGGTCCTGATAAATGTGGGGCGACCAACAAGGTTCACTTCATATTGAAGCACAAGAATCCCAAGACTGGAAAGTATGTAGAGCACCATCTCAAATTCCCACCGTCCGTGCCTTCCGACAAGTTGACCCACGTCTACACTGCCATCATTGAACCAAACAATGATGTGAGGATCTTGGTCGATGGGGAAGAGAAGAAGAAGGCGAATTTGCTCTCGGAGAATGACTTCGAGCCACCTCTTATCCCCCCAAAGACCATTCCCGACCCAGATGATGCTAAACCCGAAGATTGGGACGACAAGGCTAAAATCCCCGACCCAAATGCCTCAAAACCCGACGATTGGGACGAAGACGCTCCAATGGAAATCGAAGATGAAGATGCTGAGAAGCCCGAAGGTTGGTTGGATGATGAACCCGAGGAAATTGATGATCCCGAGGCCTCAAAGCCCGAAGATTGGGACGATGAAGAGGACGGTGAGTGGGAAGCGCCGAAAATCGATAACCCGAAATGCGAAGAGGCTCCTGGTTGTGGAGAGTGGAAGAGGCCGACGAAGCAGAACCCTGCTTACAAGGGAAAATGGCACGCTCCGTCGATCGATAACCCTAATTACAAGGGTATTTGGAAACCCCAGGAAATTGACAACCCTGAGTACTTTGAGCTTGATAAGCCAGATTTTGAACCCATTGCTGCTGTCGGCATTGAGATATGGACGATGCAAGATGGCATATTGTTTGACAATATTTTGATAACCTCGAGTGAGAAAGTCGCAGAATCGTACCGCGAAACTCAATGGAAACCTAAGTTTGAGGTTGAGCAAGAGAAGCAAAAGGAGGAAGATGTTGCTGCAGATTCAGATGGGCTGAAAGGTTACCAGGTAATGCTAGTCTAGTTTCCACGTTCTATTTCAACTTTCTGTACTTTCATATATACTTATATCTGTGATCCTTCCCTTGCGTTGTTTCCTCGAATCAGAAAATGGTGTTCGACTACCTTTACAAGGTAGCTGACCTTCCTTTCCTGGGCGAGCACAAATCCAAAGTCTTGGTAAGTAATCATTCGGTTTCTTGGGAAAAAAATAGTATATATCAGCTGTTTGGAGCATATGTCTAATTCACCCATCGAACCATATAATACAATCCAGGACCTAATCGAGAAGGCTGAGCAGCAACCCAGCATCACAATTGGGATCATCGTCTCCATCATAGTTGTCGTCTTCTCAGTTCTGCTCAAACTGATCTTCGGCAAAAAGAAGCCGGTGAGTAACGCTCACAACATGTCAGCAACACTTTACTAATCTAGTGGTCCGTCCTCCCTCTTAACATTAAGGACTTATGTTTTACAGGTCGCCAATGTAAGAGCTGCCGAAGCAACAACAACCACAAATGTTTCGGAGACTTCTGCCAACCAAGGCGAAAACGAGGATGGTGCTCCACGCCGAAGGAACACCAGGCGTGAGGATTAGCTCTATTAAGACAGTGGAATATTTGATTGAATTAGGTAGTAGTAGTAGTAGCAGCTTATGTGCTTTCTCTTTACTTACTTTTTATCAAGTGCATTTTTTCCTAAGCAGCATTAGTGTTTGGACAAAAATCTTTGTTGCGTATTGTAACTTCATGCCACCCTTTGGATCCGATTCGATTGAAAATTTGAAACTATTGAATTAATGTTCTAACCATGGATAACAGATAAATAAAAGATCCACAAAAAAGGAAATTAAACAAAATGTCAGCAGTCAAGAAACAACGGAAAAAAGGAAGTGCAGATAGCTTATTATATCGTCTACTCTACTGATCCATCTTAAACATAAGACGTCCACGAAAATCAAGAAAGAAAACAAACCAAGTCTCTCATGACCTATAAATAAACCTGTCCCCCTCGTATGACCATTATAATAATATAAGTATTAATATTAAGCCTTTCATTCAGAAGAAAGGGTGTCTCCTTTCAGCTCAGCGCTTCCCAGCAGCGGCAGTTTTTCTCGTCGGAGGCGCATTGTCCTCATCGTCCGAAGCAATGTCACCATACTCCCACATTCCGAGCCTCTTCTTACGAGCTTCAGATTGATGCTTCTCCAATTCATCCAAAGCCTGCTGCTTGTCCTTCGGCTCCCACCTTCGCCTTTTCTCCAAACGAGCAAGCCCTTCCTGAAATTCGCACGTTCACCTTGATTTCGATATCTTTCGATCGACAAATGTATGTTTTCTAATACGCTACGTACAAATTTAGTTAATGAACCTTCGTAACTTCAACAAACCTAACCTGTAGCATTATTGCATTGACGCTGGTCTCAGCCTCGGGGTCGAACAGAACCACCATGAAAACGGTGCCAGTTCCCTGTCCTTTCACCTTCCCAGCCGATGCGTCTTTTTCTTCGATTACAGCCTTGAATTCTTTAGCATTGTGTAATATGAGCTCGGCCAAGCGTATGGCTGCTTCTTGACCGTAATCATCATTCAAGTCTGGGACTTTGAGATATGCCAGGCTGCAAAGCTGAGCCAGACCGGGCCCGCCAGAGACAGATGGATCGAGAGGGTGCAGCCGACTGTATGGCACAGTTTCTTGATTTCCATAGTCAACGTAGAACACCTCAAACTCGTCGTTTGGAGAAGATACAGCGCCTCGAGGATTATTCACAATCTTCCGAATAAAAGGAGGGATTTAGAAAAAGCAAATAGTTGCCCAATCTAGTAGAAGTAAATTAGTAGAAATAAAAGCATCTTTGACTTGAATTGATAGTAGAGTTTAAATGTATAGAGCTCTTACCATTGCTCGGTTCCAAGAATTATCGACACTAAAACGAGCTAGGACTAGATCGCCCTTCTTAGGGTTGAAGGTGCCAATGACAGGAGCTTCTTGAATGCTTAGAGATGCCAGCTGCTTCTGTAATGCAGCCACTTTCGCATCATTAGCTGACTGGACGTAGAATTTGCCACCTCCCAGAACTTCAGTGACAATTGCCTGAGATATCAGAAGAATTTGAATCTGTTACCTTCCTATAATAGTAAAAGAAAGCACCCATGGAGAAGGAAAAAAATCCTTTTGTATGACAAACATACCTTGAACTCCTCTTTCTTCCTGGTTTCAGAAGTGGAGCTTGACCCATTAGTAACTTCCTCACCCTCGACATAATTCTCCCACACCTGCAACATCGAAAATATGCTGAGAACCACTTGGAATAATGATTAATAAAAAATCGCATAGTATATGCTCGCCTTCAACTTCTTCTGCTTTGCTGACTGCTCAGCTTGAACAAGAAGATGAGCATCAGGGATCCTATCGAGGCCGAAGGAAGCTTGAATTTTTGCCAATCCAGCTTCTAGAAGTGGTATCGCAACATTGCCCTTGGAATCCCATAGGGTTCCCAAGAAAGTACCAGTTCTATCCACAGTTTCAACTTCTATCTGAAATCACAGAGGGGTCAGGTTCAGGTAGGCAGTGAGATTTTATAAGTGGAGGAAATTAAGTGAAGTAGCATGAACCTAGGACAACAGTACCTCAACGTCTCTCTGCATTATCTTACGCCTCATGAATGCAATAGCTTCTTCAGAGTAAGGCTCTTCACGGCCAGGGCATCTAACGCCAGATAGTGAGAAGGCGATAGTGCATGTTGCTTTGGGTATTTCAATCTTGAAGCGATGCCCACTGAGAACGTAATCAACTATAGCAGCCATCCTCTTGTTCCGTTGCAAAAATGGCAAGAAGTCTTTAGCTTTTTTGGCAGGAGCCTACAAGAAAATCATGTGAAACAACTTACTTTTTGTAATGGCATAAAATCCGAGATAAACAAAAAAAGTGGAGGATATGCATAACTAACCATTAGCAGGTCAGTGATGTGCCTCACAGGAGGCTCCTTGGCCGAGTGCATACCCTTCTTACCAGAAATTGCACGAGACTCAGCAGAAAGGAGAGCATCGTAATAATTGGACCTCTCCTCGAAATCCCGATGCCTAACAACAGTAGCAAAGCCACGAGCAACTAATAGTTCGGCAATATTAGTCCCCGCCGGGTTTTGGCCGCTGGCAGCAGATGCAGCAGTATCACTGTTCTTAGATTGATTAACAAGAAATACGGATCCAAAATCCATGACTCTTGTATCAGTAGGGCCCGAACCAGTCCCTGCCCCATCGCCCAAACCCACTTTCCTGGAATATTCCATTGAGACATTCACCTAAAGAGATGGACAGAAATGATGAAATTACACCAAGGAAGTAAGATTAAAAAGAAAAAAAGAAATCTAATGCTGAACCAAGAACCATACTTGACGTCCTATCAAGCGTGTTCTCAAGAAATCCTTTGCATCTCGAGCATAAGGATCAGGTTTTTGATCTCTACGAGGATTTCCCATCTTAGGACCCCTTATACTCGAAAGGTTTACCCTTCGCTCCGCAGATGGATCTCCAAAAGGCAAAGAATCATCTGCAACAACGATACAGTCCGCACTCGCGACTTCAATGACCTGCGTTAACATGTGGAGACAACGTCAACACCAATTATAAATGGACAGACAGAAAATGTTAACTTAAAAACAGTGATTACTTTTCCAGTAAAGTTTTGGTCGTGAATGGCCTTAGAGTTGGTTGCAGGGGGAACATAGTTTGTCCAAATTTTCAACCGGGTCTTCTTTGCTTCAAGTTCAGCGTTCTTTAGCTTTCTTCTAACATCGTCTTCCAGCAAGCTGGCACTCCACTCCACATATTTAGCCAAGCCCTACAAAATATCAACAGAAAGGACATTATAAAGACGCGGATAAAATGAACAGTAGATATTAAATTACCCAGAAATACATACAGCAGCATATGAAAATGAAAGGTGGAAACTAAACACAATATTGTACAGCAGCATCAACATTCCTCGACAATATAGAAATCAAATGGGCAACAATGAACTTATCATCCTAACAAAGTTTCCACATACTCACACTTATTCTTATGTATTTCCAGAAAATGAAAGGTGGAAACTCAACACAATATTGTACAGCAGCATCAACATTCCTCGACAATATAGAAATCAAGGGCAACAATGAACTTATCATCCTAACAAAGTTTCCAAATACTCACACTTCTTATGTATTTCCAGATGAAATGGGAAAAAATCTGTCAAGGCCAAGAGGATGGATATACTTACATTCTCTACAAGTTCAAGTGCCAAGTCTTTAGCTGATTCACCATCAGGATAGTACACTGAACCAGTCAAATTGCTGAATTTATCAACACCTTCTAAAACAATCCTCACCTGCAACCCACATGTTCAATGAGTTATCTTTTTCTGTTTTGCAATAGAAATAAATTAAACAGAAATTGCTCTTTACTTAACAATACACTCACATCTCTGTGCAATACGCGAACTTCAGTGAAATGTTTGGCTTCCTTCCCGAATGGATCAGCAGGGACCTCAACCATTGATGCAGAGGAAGCAGCGACCCTCTGAGCCGATGTCAGGGGTGCATGAGACTCACTTGCAGAGTCTCCATTTTGCCCATTCGGTGCCACCTCAGCACCAATGGCAGCTTCTGATGCAGCCCTTCTTCCTGAAGATGGTGCCTGGTTTGACAAAAAAATAATGAAAATATTACTCGGCCAAAAATAAGGCGAAATATCCAATTAAACAACATTCAGTGAAACAAATTACCTGAATACCAGCAACAAACACTTTCACATACTGAAAATCTGGAAGCAGATAAACATGAATTGTGCTTCCATCACGAACTTGATCCACTATAGCCTCCAAAGGACTCCCTTTCTTTTTCGCCAAAAGTGCCACCGCGTCGAAATTACTTGGATCACTTACAGCTGAAGGAGGCAAGCTTCTTATCGATGCCTCAGCAGCACCCGGTACCTGTATACAAAGCAATAACAAGTTTATCAATACCCCAATTTTTAGTTTGCATACAATCATAAAATGATCATGCCATGTCAGCCCTCGGTGGACAAATAATTCGTATTCCCAAGATACGAATTAGTAACTCGTCACTTGGTGAAGCTGGACAAATTCTATTTATAATTGCAGGAGCAGGAACTGATCCATTGTTGGCATCTTTTGAAGATATATATTCTAACAAAATAAAAGATAAAATGTGTCATACAGACCGTGCTCCAACGACCAAGACCTTGCTGCTTGGCCTGCTCTTCAAGTTGTAGCAATTTTGCTAAGACAGGACTGGCTTCTCCTTTCTGAGAACCTTGATCCTTAACCTGAAGAGATGGAAAAGACTATTGATATTGTAAAAAACGACCAAAAAACTATAAATTTGTCACGTGAATAAATAAGTAGCAGACAACCGACCTTTGCCCACCCAGCAGCGACCACAAGCAAAGCCACATTGTCTTCACCAAGGAAGACCGAACCGAATTCCCGATTAATGGACGGAACAATATAGTCAACTCTAAAGGTGACCTCCTAAACATGAAAAGAACAGTAAATACATAAACGTCATTATCGATATGGAACATAAAAAGGGCTTTAATCCAAGATCCAGAAATCCCACCTTCCCGATACAAAGCTTCCGTAAATATTCTCTGCTTTGCCACGCGAACGGCTCATCTACACCACCTCGTCGAGGAGCCTGTCAAGGGAAATGAGAAGAAATTTTCAGCAACCAAATTAAACAAAAGCATTCATGTATAGCACGGTAGAACCGGTATCAGGCTTTATGATAATAAATCACATGTCATTAAGCTTCCAGAAGAAAAAAGAAAATGTAGCATATTGCCAAAGTCTTTGAAATTTTATAATAAATATTTGAAAGTAATGTATTAATTCAGATTATACTACCATTTTCTACTTTTGATATACAATGTAATGGTGAAAGGCAAGATAAAAGCAACAAACCAGTTTAGGTGCCATGAGGGATGAGAGTGTGATGGTCTTTTCTGGCGGAATCTCTACCTTGGTATTTCCCATGATTACTATGCTGTCCCCAGATGGGACAGCCTTGACTACGCCCTTCAACCATCGTTTTTCTGACGCTGTTGATGCCATTTCAACAGCAAACTCTGCAAAATCAAAGATGTCACAAACATATGAAACAAGTAGTTTTCCTTTTGCTGATTTTTTGGAAGTACTTCGACTGGTGTTTAAAGTTTCTGGTTCAAGAAGTAATGCTCACAATATCTCAGGTACAAATTAAATACTCAATATTTCCATAAATCACATATTTAGTCATCCAAAACAAGCTGCATTAAACAACGATAAGTCGAGCACGTATGGCTACGTGGCAAAAAGGCAACAACCTTATTAATGTAAGTAAGAAAGGTCAAGTTCATCAAACAGAAAGCATAGCATTAACCATTAAAAAAGATCAAGATTATCGAGATACTATAACAAAACCATTAGCTCAATCGCGAACACTTGTCAAGGTTATCATAAGAAAGCATCAAGATTAAATGACAAGCTGATCCATATAATCATATTAATAGCCGGAGCCGCTTAGGCAAAACAGATAAATTTCTCATGAATGAACTCCACGTTAATCCATGAATCAAAAACATACAACACAACATTTGCTAATAAATTAACTAGCTAACAGTCCAAAGATTCAAATTCACGCAGAAAACTCATGCCAACATATTGGCATGGCAAAAAGGTCACACCTTTATTACTGTAATCAAGCAAGCTCAGATTCATTAAATAAAAAAAATATATCTTTAACCGTAAAAACGATCAACGATTAACGAGATACCATAAACAATCCATTAGCTCAAACCACGAATAGATGTCAAGGAGATCATAAGGAAGCATCAAGATTAAATTCAAGCAGATCCATATAATCAGATTAATACCCTGAGCCCCTTATTCATCAAAGAAAGAACAGATGTAGATCCCATATCAACGAGCAGGGAATCTTCCACATGAATCCATGAATCGGTAAAATGTAACACTCAATCAATGACTTAACCACCATTCCAAAGATTCAAATTCCACATAGAAAACCCAGACCAAACCACACAAATATAAAAAAAAAAAAAAATCAATTAACTTGCATATAAAAAAAAAAAAAAAAAACGAAAACCATCCGCATAAAACAGCAAATCAACATTCCACAGATACAGATCTGAGCCTCAAACATCAAACATCAGCTGAATTACACGTAACCAATACCTCAATTAGCACATGCATTGACAAAACGAGCTAGAAACAATAGAGATCCGCAAAAGGCTTACCCACCAAATCGCTTTAAGGATGCCTGAGAAGATCGAGCTGATCGGATGCTTGTTTTCCAACCTCAATTAAGCTGAGCTCATCAAATCGAATCGGACTATCAGAAATAAACAGGAACCAAGCAATTATTCTATTTTTCCTCAATTGAAAGAGAAGCAAAAATGTAGACGGCGGACCAGACGCGTATGATGGATGTGTGTGTAAGAAACGAGGTGTAATATTTATAGTGGGTATACGCAATGTACGTATACTCACATATCACACGAAAATTACACAATTGCCACTGTTGTCCATGAATTGTATCCAGCTATGAATCTACCTAATACTGCCATGCTGATGAGGACAGAAGCATGACGAGGGCTGTGACGAGTATCTCTTGCCACGTCAGACTTAAAGCCATTGAGAACGAAACACGTGGAAATTTGTGGTTTAGTTCCACGTCAGCGCCACAAAGGACTGTTCTTGGCACTAATGGTGTTTGGACTAGCTAAGGTTTTTAAGAAAAATTTGCTAGTGAAAGTAAGCAAAGCATTGATGTAGGAAATGTGCATCTCAATGCCTTAGTTATAAAAAAATCCGCGACGACTATGATTCCAAAGTTTCGGTTTGATAAATTGTATTGCCAAGCGAGATATTCGAAATTTTCGAAACACGTTTTTTTTCTAAATATAAGTCTGTATTACGTTAACTTTAAAGTAAAGAGACTGTTGATAAAGCGGCTGTGTGGGATACCTCGGGACACTAAAAAAAAGAAAGAAAAAACATGCGTCGACCTTTTACGGTCATCGTCGACTCTTGGGTTCTCGGCTACGAAATTCGATAAAGTAGATGGGCCAAGGGTGGGCCCACACTTGGGCTTGGGCCGGACTATCCATTAGGGTTCTACGGCCCACAACTCGAAGCAAAGGTTAGGGCTAAATAAACCGAGCTTATTTAAGCTTAGGAATTTGTTTTGTACAAAATAGTTAGAGAAATTATGTTAAAATTAAAATGAAATAAAATAAGAGTTAATTTCGTTTCAACCCCACATAAGCAACTTTCATTTGGATTCGCCCCAATTGCTTTAAATTTCAGTTTAAAACACTCATCTCAAGTTTGCCTTATAGTTAAGGACCCAAATGTGCTAAACCCATCTGTCCTCATCTGTTGCGAAAATTTACAAAGAATGCCATCATCCCTCTCCTGCGAACCATTAGCCCCAATTGCCATCTGTTGATTTATTTCAACACCCAAAAGCCTTGAAATCTCCGAAATCTCCGACGTTATTGAGCGGAAAAGGTAAAATCGAGCTCAATTTCTCATGGGTTCTCTTAACCAAGGAAAATTTCGATGTTATGTTGGAATAATGCTTCAAACTCAATTCGAAATTTTTGGTACAAACACGAGCGAAATCTTGACGTTTGTGCTCGAATAATGTGGATTCACACCAATTCGGATGTAGGTCTTAGTAATCGACACGAAATTACAACGAATCTAGCCCCGACCTAAGATCCGAACATTTTCAATTTCAGTAACAAATCACCTGATCTGGGTACCACTTTATGCTCGTTTGGAAACACTACCATGAAAAACTATACCAGATTCTTAACATTGGCTAATAAATGTTGCCTCATTAATA
Organism: Craterostigma plantagineum; assembly: GCA_027422505.1. Taxonomy (NCBI): domain Eukaryota; kingdom Viridiplantae; phylum Streptophyta; class Magnoliopsida; order Lamiales; family Linderniaceae; genus Craterostigma; species Craterostigma plantagineum. The sequence goes on along the minus strand of JAPQWV010000039.1, from coordinate 6,296,535 downwards.
ACAAATCAGTTCAGTTAGCACGTCACTTTATCTAGGTACCACTTTTTACTATTTTGGAAACCCTACCCTAAAAACAATAACAGATTCCTAACATTAGGGAATAAAAGTTGCATCATTTATAACATATAACGAGAAGACAATAACGATATGTTTCTTATAATAACTACATGCAACTAGTACAAAATAGGGCGTCAAGAGGAAGATCAAAAAATCGTACGACACCCAAAACTCTCTGAAATCACATAAATCTTCAACGTTAGTAATCGGAAAAGCTAAAACCGATCTCAATTTCTCATGGGTCCTCATAAACAAGGAGAATTTTCGATGTTAAGTTGGAATAATGCTTCAAACACAATTAAAAAATTTGGTAAAAAAACGAGTGAAATCTCGACTTTAATGCTCAAATAATGAGTATTCACAGCAATTTGGGTGTGGGTCTTCGTAATCAACATGAAATAACAACAAATTTTGCTACGAACTAAGATCGAAACTTTTTCAATTTCAGAAACACATCACTTTATCTGGATACCATTTTCTGCAAGTTCCAAAACTCTACCTTCAAAAATCGTAACAGATTACTAATAAATGGTAGCAAGTCTTGCCTCACCTATAACAAATAATAAAAAACAATAACGGTTTGTTTCCTATAATTACTACATGCAACTGGTACGGACTAAGGTGTCAAGAGAAAGATAAAAAAATTCGTATGCTACCCAAAACTCCCCTAAATTGAAGAAATCTTCAACGTTAGTAATCGAAAAAGGTAAAACTGATCTCAATTTTTCATGGGTTCTCATAAACAAGGAAAATTTTCGATGTTATGTTGGAATAGTGCAACAAACCCAATTCGAAAATTTGGTAAAAAAACTAGTGAAATCTCAAATTTTATGCTCGTGGATTCACACCAATTCGGGCGTGGGTCTTAGAATCGACAATAATTATCGATGCTAGTCACAGAATAACGATGATGCGAAGTATTGGAACGTTTGTCAATTAAAGTTGGTTGGTAACACTTCATTTATTTTGAGTAACGATCCACGCATTCTGGGTAACACATAACTAAGAACATTCTAGAAGGTTCTAGATTGTTAGAGATATTAACAGTACAATAACTTAATATTACTACATTGCCTGCAAATAATACCACATGTTTGATAAACAATAACAATATAAACAATGATTATACCACAGTAGTAGCTACGAGAGCTACAAAATAGCTAATCAATACCAAATTACTATTTTTGATTAATTTCGTTCGTAAATTCATTTCGTTGGGATGTATAAGATTGAAATTCATGGAAATAGGTGATATGATGAAGCTAAATCACAAATTTCATTAAAAGACACGTTTTGCGAATGTTGATATCAATATGTGAAAGTTGAGATCAAAAGTCATGTAAACACATAGCTCTTCTTTCACAAAATATACTAATATCTCTTTTTATGAGACACAACGTTATGAATTACATCCCAAACGTATTCAAAGTTCAACATTAAAGCACGAACAACATTTAATAGACCATAAGCTCAAAATTCGAGACCTAAACTAAACAATCGAAGAAAAATAGATTTGTGAGCGTAATTAATAAAATGTTTTAGAATATCACCGCATTACCTGCAAATAATACCAGATGTCTGATATAAAGAAACAATATCAACCGAATTTATGACACATTGTTTGGTATAGATACCACATAATATGCTTTTCAGTATAACATCATTAATTAGACTTATTTTGTTCGTAAATTCACTTTTCCCGAATGTATAAGATTTGTGTTCATGTAAGTATGTGATTTTACTAAGTTAACAAACCAAATTCCCTTAAAGACATGTTATGCGAATGTTGATATCAATATGTGAAAAGTTGAGGTCAAAAGTCATGTAAACATAGATCTTCTTTCACAAAATATACTAGTATCTCTTTTGATGAGAAATAACGTTATGAATTCCATCACAACATATTCAAAGTTCAACATTAAAGCACGAACAACATTTAATAGACCATAAACTCAAAATTCGAGACCTCAAACCCTAAACAATCGAAGAAAAATGGATTTGTGAGCGAAATTAATGATATTAGTAGTGTGGTATGAAAAACCTATTATGCAGTATCAATATCTACAATAGTGTTAAAAATTAGATTTGTATTGTTCTTTTATATCGAAGGTTCGGTATTATGTGGTAATATCCCTTGACAATATAGAACATTCCAGATAATGCAATTCCCGCCTAAATTATTGAGATCCCGCCTAAATTATTGAAATCTCGCCTAAAGTGGACAACACAAGTTACACAGAGAATAACAATTAATAACTTACTGGTACCACTTTCTTATTTCGAAAAATTAGGATCTGGCGATTATATTTAAATTTCGGCAACCATGAGCAACGAACAATAGGCCAGTATTGTGCTTCAACGACTTGTCAGGATATGGGTCTCTCGAATTTGTGCGAAATATCTTCAATTTCGATCGAATCGGGATTCGATTTTCACCGTGTTTTGATTATTTCCGTCAAAAGAATTTGAGAAATTTATCCGTAAAATCGAACATTCGAGACCTGAATAACATGATAAACCGTCTAGGACACACCCAACTTGATTTGGTGCAGGTCGTGCAGAAGGAATAATATATATGATCGATTGTTTCGATCGAGTTTCCACTGTTACGCTGATACCTGATATTTGGCAAATAGTACCAAATCCAGGTTACTCGAACCTTTTAATTAGTATATACACCATATATCAGCTTACCAATACCAGTTAACTTTATTACGGTGACTGATGTCTGACAATCCATATCACATTTGGGAACAGTTGTTTAGCAACAATCCGACGATTTTAAATTTCGGCAAACCATGAGCGACGAACGATAGAGCCAGTATTGTGCTTCAGCGATTTGTTCAGGATATGGGTCTCTCGAATTTGTACAAAATATCTTCAATTTCGACCGAATCAGGATTTGATTTTCACCGTGTTTTAATTATTTACGTCAAAAGAATTCGAAAATTGACCAATAAAAATCGAACATTCGAGACTTGAATAACATGATAAACCATCTAGGACACACCCAACTTGGTTTGTGCAGGTCGTGCAGATGGAAATAATATATGCGATCGATTGTTTTGATCGAATTTTTACTGTTGTAATGATACCAGATAATTGACATACGGTACCAAATCTAGCTTAAAGATACCTTTAAATCAGTACATATACCATATGCCAGCTCACAAATACCAGTTAACTGTTTCATGGTGACGGATGCATGACGATAACCACGTTTCGGGAACAGATGTTTAGTCAACAATACGACGATTTTAAATTTCGGCTAACCACGAGCGACGAACAATAGAGCCAATACTGTGTTTCAGAGATTTGTTTAGGTTATGGGTCTCTCGAATTTGTACAAAATATCTTCAATTTCGACGGAATCGAGATTCGATTTCATCGAGTTTTTATTATTTGCGTCAAAAGAGTTCGAAAAATATGCCTGTAAAACCAAACATTTCGAGACCTGAATATCAAAATAAACCCTCGGGAATAGATTCCGTTTCGTTTCCGATGATCGTTCGAAAGATCTGCGAGTATTTTTTATCGTCAAAAGAATATTTTATTTACTTATTAATATGGTAACGATAATAACAGAAAACTGGTTCTGGATACCACTTCTTATACAACTTTGTAGGGGTATTTTGGTCAGATCATGTAGTTGGTCCTTTTCTCTAAACTTAAAAGATAAAACCGAGATTTTACTGACAGGGCTGATTCATATTTTGAAACTTAAAAGGGGCTGATTCTTAAAAGCCCCATAAAATAAAGTACTCGGCGTTCACGTGTCATTTGTGGTAGTAGTCTGCTCAAAAGTAGTCTCACGTCGTCTTCGGAGCCAATATATGAAGTTTAAGAAAAACTCCCGCGGAATATGGATATGATTTGCTTCGTGTTGGATTTGCGGAGCTTATGGCCTCCGCTTCTTCGAGATATCAAGCAGGTTCGTGCATTTTGTATGTGTAGATCTATGCAGTCAGTTTTGTTAGAACTACATATTGGCTTTGCAAATTCTCCATAAACTCTAGTTTCGTTGATTAATCTATGAAATCGGTGTTTAATCGTCTCTAATTTTGTCTGTCATTCACCAGGCGTTGTTGCAGCTCGCTAACTACTATGCAGTTTCAGGTCAGACGAGCGTTGATGAGAATGGATCGGAATCGGAGCTGGTACTGGACCGCATTGGGCTGTGCTACGTGTATAGGAATCGAATTTCGTTTGCGGAGGAAGTATGTCTTTATTCTGCCATGTTCTATAGTTTTATTTTTCTTTTTGCGAAGTTATGGGTGGTTGATTACGAGATGCATGCTTTATCTTAAACAGATTAAGATTGCCTATAATCCCCACGGAAGCTTCAATTTGCGTGATTTTCATCATGCTGTCAACAATTTACCAACTGATGTGTTTTCTCCTGAACCTAATGGAGCTGGGTCCTTGCCTAGGGGTAATACCTTCTCCTTGTTCTTCATATGATAATCTTGATGAGTTAGATATATGCCCTTGATTGGGCCTTGCAATTTTCATTTTTGGTATGCACTTTGCAGCAAAATTGAAGTTAGAAGACATTCTAAGTGATAAAAATATATACTCACTGGGAGTCTATGGTGAGAGCGTTGCAAGAAAAGTGATTTTATTCTCTGCTGGTCCTGCTGATAATCTGGGGTCTGTGACAATGAAGGCTTTCACGGTTACTCCACCACTCAAATAAACTATATTGCTTACTGATTATTCTGCAATTCACGACTTTAGAGTTTTGATGAATACTTCACAGGATGCTGGAGATAAGGGTGTTTTATTTGAGTTTTGTTTGTTCGAGCAACCATCAATGCAACTCCCCAATGTTAACGAGGGTATTAACCGATTTGTGACACAGATTGGTTCAGTGAAAAATTGCTCATATCAAATATGTTTTCCAGGTGAAGAAAGTTGATTCTAATTCTGATTTGACCTAGGTGAATAGTTTAGATAGAATCGCTCGTTTTTTTAAACTTTAACTGGAAGTTTAAAATCGAAATTTCAGATCTACAGGTACTATCTGGACTGGCTAAAAGATGGTTTCATGAATTAAAAAAAGATAGTGCAGAGACATTACAAGCTCATTTCCTTTTCAAGATCAATTTAACAAGCACTTTAAACAAGATATCCTGCCATTTGTCTGCATCCGTTAATGCCATTGGTGATGACTTTGTTTCTTGTCAGGTAACATACTTTATATTATGTATGTCGCAAGATATGTACGCAATTTATGATCATATGCATATTCTCCTATAACACTGCTGATATTCCATCGTCGGCCAAAAGATATCTACCATCCTTTTTCCATAAGTATGAAAGTAGCATAATTTGTCGATCATTGAAACAGACCTGCAGATGTCATGGCATTCCATTAGATCACTCTGATTATCACAAGAAGATGTCTTATTGTCCAGTCAATGGCAACGAGCTTGAAGCTATAGATATAATTGAGAACTCTTGCAAGGTTGGTCGACAAACAATGCTCTATATGCCATCTTTCCATGGCAGTTCAAAAATGCACAAAGTTTCTTCACCTGTTGACTTTAACGTCATTCAAAGAACCAGCTTAAGTTCACTAGATGAAGGTAATTTCATAAGGAAGTGGAATTGCTCCTCTCCTTTTTGCTGAATAAGAATGAGTATTAGTTCCCATCTCTTAACTATTTAATCCTTAAAAGGTCATCATCAGTACAGTACTCTTGTTGGAAGCAATACTCTGATATTAGGCATAGTGAAATTGTTTCTAATCTTATCTTAGTATTCAACAGGGTTGATAACTGGTGCGACTTACTTTGTGAAGCCAGCATTCCATAATTCAGATGAGAACAACACGTCCCAGCTAAACAATCAATGTAAGTTGGATTTTTCTGATTGTCTTCAACAGTCTTGTCTAACTTCAGTGATGTTTCGAATTTCACTTTCACTTATACACTGGTGATGCAGTATTTCAAGCCGTCTGCAATATCCTGAATTCCCTAGATCAGGGTCTGGTTTGCTATGCTTATTGTAACATTGAAACTTCAAAGGAGACTCTTTTTCGGTGCTACTATATTCTCTTACCTTCGGACAAAGGGCTTATGCTTATCAAGGTCATTTTTTCCTTTATGTTACCTTTTCTCTAGTAACTCTTGATTTAGCTTTCGCCACTGAAAAAATGCACTTTGTTAGATTACAACCTGCACACAAGGTAAATACTGTTATGGAATTGATGGTTTTCTTTCACTTGATCATATTCTCCTTAACCCAGAGGCTTTCAGCATCAGAAGAGTTCTTGCCTATCCCAGATTCCAGCCAACATAATAATAACTCCATCGTGGATGAAGAGACTCAAAATACAGTTAAAGCTTCTCTGCTAAAGGTTAAATCTATATAACTTTTTTGTCTACAATTCACAATAGACTTCTATTCTATTTTTGCCACTTTTGGGCATATTGGCTATGCAAGTGAAATCGAGGTTCTCTTTTCCACACTAGCTTTCCTCAGCTCCACCTATAACGCCGAGGCTGATTCTCGAGTGCAGAAACTGTTTATTTTAGGTGATGAAAATTTCATCACAACCAATACTTAACAAAAACATTTGAACTAATACTTGCAGATGGAACTAGAAGATTACAACCCATCCCGGCACGAAAGAGGCTTCCATCAAAAACTAAACGTGCTTGTCAAAGAGAGCCTTCAATTCGGGTAAGTTATCAATGATATTACGCATGCGGCATGCACACCTTCATCTAAATAAAAATCTCGTCTTAACATAACAGCTCCTTCGATCTTCACCAATGCACAGGGCAATACATCCCAAATCAGATGAATGTAGTTCAGAGTCACATCTGATCACAAAAGGTCCCTCCTCAGAGACTATTCAACAATCCGCTTCAGCAATAGGTGATGCATACGAAGCCACCAAATCCATTATCGAAAGCAAAACAAGCCCATCAATTGCAGAAGAATGGGAACAACTACTCATCGTCCCCGAAAGTGGAAGCACAAAATCACCAACCACTTGCGTTTCAAGTCCCAGGTTGGATCATAATCAAATAGCTGTTGTTGCATCTCCTTCGCAGGGCAATGTCAACAGGCAAATGGATGAGAAAACTTCAAGAATCCTCGAAAGGCTCGAAGTCCCTAAGCAGCCCAAAAGAAAATCATCTTCGCCATCAATCTCAAGCAATAGTTTCGTCGTCGGAGATCAGTGCTTACCTTTGAAGAAGCCGTTGATACCATTTGGGCCTTCTTCCGATCAAGGGACGACGATGAGCCAACCACTAAAGCCCAATTTTCAGAAGCTTAGGAGGAAGAGATAGAGAAAGGTAAGTGTTCTTTTTTTCCCCTAAATAAATAACTGCACTCGACTGATTGCAGGGCAACTAATAATTTGGTAGGGAAAGAAACGTTATATGAACCGAATGTGCCGTATCAGTTAGGATTATAGGCCCTTAATGGGCCTCACCTGATAATTGGGCCCAGTAATTTCGTGAGCTTAAGAAAGAAAACCGATACTTACACGGATAGAGTGCTAAATATATTAAATCAGTTAATTCTCTTATCAAATATCGTCAAGGAAGTTTAAACCAAGGTTATGAAACCAGATTTTCGAACCGGACCGGAAATTTTAGTGGTTTAAGGTTTAGTGGTTTACCGGTATAAAATCGGAACCAAACCGGACTAAAACCGTTGTCCCTAAATATAAAAAAATATTATGTTTTATGAATATATCAATAAAATAATATACATTGGGATAAAAAAATCAATTATAGAAGGGGTGATAAAAATAAATTAATTAATTTGGATCAAAATCTGAATAAATGTAAAATGTAGGGATCTAAAATGAATTATACAATGAATTATTTAATTTCGTTTTATTTTCCTTTTCATTTAATAAAATTATGAACTAAATAGAAAAGCTTTAGTTGGGAATCGAACCCAACACGCTTAAAAATGGGCCCTGTTAACCACCACGCCGAAACAGATGAAACTTAAGTTGCTAACATTTCTTCATTTTTTATTTATTTTAATAATAGCGGACCGGAACCAGACCGGAAATTTGACCAGTCCACCGATTTTCGGTCGGACCCGGCCGGTCCGGTCCGGTCTTCAAAACATTGGTTTAAACTAGGATCGATATGATGTAAATGTAAAACAAGTACACACATATATTATACATATATCTGCCTTGACGTTTGACCGACAGTTGTTAGTGAGACACAGTAATGAAAAATAATACTCCCTCCGTCTCGGTAACTTTATCACATTTGTCGGGCACGCAAATTAAGGTGGTATTATTATAATAAAATAGTACAATGAAAAGGTAAGAAAGTGTATATTTTGACACGTCTTTTAAGAATATTTAATATTATTATATTGATTGTTTGTGATAGTTTTTTGATAAATAAGGAAATGTGATAAAATTAGTTGGATGCCCGAAATGGCGACATGTGATAAAATTAGTGGGACGGAGGGAGTAATTGTTTGTGAAGAATTATATTATTCTACATTATCGTCTAGGCTTGTCTTGGTATCTTCACAACGTGAAATACTGAAAATCGAATATCTTAAATAATTATATAAATGTAGGTGTCTGTCTCATATTTTTAAAAAAGTAAGTAATAATAAAACAAAAAACACCTCCCACTTTAAGAAACCCAACATTTATATTAAAAAAAGAAAAACACAGCCACGTTCTATAAAAGCGGTCCACATAAATATATTAACTTACAAAAATTGCGCTGAGTTATGATTCGTGTTGATAAATTATTATCAATCAATTCCATTTAAGTTGATAAAACTTCATCCATTGCAAGATCCAATTGCACGCATTACAATATTTCTCTTTCTCAAATCGATTATAGAAACTAAATTATACATTGAAGTTAGAAGATTAATTTATCTAACAATTAGGTGAGATCGAAGATGATGAAGCCAAATAAAGTATTAATATTTTGAACCTTTTTGGGTATTTGGAAGAAAATGTTTTGACCAAAAAACTCTTAACTGTGGGGTATATATATATATAGGAAATTCATGGTGCTCACCTTGTGTGAGCACTTTACGTGGGCACCTAGTGATATGGCACCGATTCGTGCCATTTCAACATCTCACATAGACATTCTAAGGTTATATCGTCTTAATTAACACCTTTTAGGTGCCATTAATTGACATTTCAGATGCCGATGTGGCATGTTAACGTCTTACATAACATTTTACGTGTCAATGAAATATAACGCGTTAATATGCCACATCGTCATCCGAAATGTCAATTAATGGTACCAAGAAGGTGTTAATTAAGACGATATAATCTTCGAATGTTGATGTGGATGTTGAAATGGCACGAATCGGTGCCACATCACTAGGTGCCCACGTGAGGTGCTCACATCATAAAATTCATGCTTATGCGTGTGTGGAATTCATTAGATATCACCTTAACTATAGTGGAACTCTGAGCAATCATTTAGATGGTTATGTATAATCCTAAATTGATTGTCAATAAGTTTAATATCAATGATCTCTAGGGGAAAAAATAATGGAAATTGTTTGGTTTAGAGACCTCTAGACTTGGAAAGCCACTAAAATGATGACTTGTTCGGCACTACTATGATTAAGAGTTTTTTTCGTTCTTTAAGTAATTGGTTTAGTGGGATTTGACGAAAGGATAACGCCACGCAAGGCTCGTTCGATCAAAATACTCCCTCATATAGAACTCACGTATTCCTATATTAATTTATACATATAAACGAATGCAAATTGAGACTTGTAATATCATACGGCCTTTGCTTATATTGAAATAAAACGGAAGAACATGTTCGAAATGGTCATTGATCCATTGAACCAATTACACGTTTTCATTTAATTAAGGACCTATTAATGGTCAATATCTACCGAAGTGAAATCTCAACGGATTCCAAGAAGTAGATGCAGGCTCCCTCATAGTCAATTTGTTAATTATCATATTTAAATTGAACAACCAAATATACATACATTTTAATATTTTATTGTACTTTCGAGTTCTCGTATCGATCGATTACGGTTCTCCATTTCCACATATTACTACTTCCTTAAGAAAAATAAAAAATCAGAACCAATTCTACTAGTTGAATCGAATATCTATGAGAAATCAAGCGACGATCTTTTCTATTTTCAGTGAACTTTTTTTTTAAGAAACTGTATATTCTTGCATTCGTAATAAAGAGTTGGTGAAAAAAAAAAAAACTTTCCAAGAAAAAAAAAACACGGTCACGTGTCGGTGAGGTTTAAAAAATAAAAAGGAAAATGACAAACGAAAAGGTAGATTTATTCCAAAGTGGCGTAAACTGCTGAAAGCAACCCTTCAACTCCAAAACCAAGAATGCTCTCCTCATTCATCAACACACTAAAAACAAAAGCTTCTCTCTTTCTCTAACTCTTCAGTCTTCAATGCAAGAGCCTATGTATGTTAACACATGCTCGTTATCTTGATGTAAGAGAAATATTATATATATACAATATATTTATAGATACACATATACTTACAAGAGGAGGAAGGTGAAGAGACATACATAAGAGGTCGGAATATGGAGTGGTGGGATAAGATAGTTTTCCCCGTTAGGCGGGCCTGGTTTCTTGTTTCAGCCCGTTTTAGAGCTCGCAAAAATGGTTAGATTTCTTAATTTTATTTATTTTAAACTTCGCCTGGGGTGTGCTTAATCTATGATTTATTTAGATTTTGCATTTGCATGAGAAAGTTTAGGATAATAGTTTGCTATACATGATTTACATTCGTACTTCGTCCACAGATCAATTCTGGTAGGTATGTTCCCTTCTTCTTCTATTTCGAAAAACAAATATTAATTACTTAATATTTTTCTGTGTATAGCCTTTGAAGATGGCAACGATTTAATATTTTCTGTGTGGTAGTTAGGGAATTAAATCTGCTAATAATTCATCTTTTTCTTCATTGTCTGTCTCCTTTTAGTTAACTCCTTCCTTCGCATGGGGCCTGGACAATTCGTTAATTGCATAAAAACAGAAACACTGTCCCAGTGTCCAAAATTTAATCTTTTCGTTATTATTATTATTATTATTATTATTATTATTATTAATATTATTATTATTATTATTATTACTTAAATCGACAAAATTCAGATATATATATTTCTTTTTAGAAAAAAGAAAAAATGTTGACTGGCTTGTATTTATTCTTGTGCTTTTGGCCTACTTTGTGTGGCCATTTTGATTTCCAACTTGTTTTTATATTTTCCCTTGGCACGAGAACCATCTGAAGTGGACATAGAATCATCTTTTTTTATATAATATATATATGTATATATGATATATATAATATCCTGAACAAAGCATATCATGTTGGAGTGGACAAACAGAGAATCAAATAGGATAAGAGAGAATTAAGCCGTGACTCATAATCTTGCTTTTGCTCCCACCATTGATTAGAATCGTATTCCTTAAAAATAAACAGAGATGTCATAGCATTATATTACATAGCATTCATCTTTGCTTCTCTCTGAATTTCAACTAAAGAGAATCAATCACATTCATCTCCATTTCTTTCTTCTGCTCTGTTTCTGTTCTGTCTTCGTGTATACTAAGGCAGGGGATTGCTGAAACTTCACGACGATGTACAAACGTGTGGATACGAGGATGTCCAAATCATGTGGGATATGTTAAGCAGAATTGATCAATCGCCAGCCATTTCGAGTCGAAATAATAAACGCAACCGTCGATGGTTTTGGAGGAATTTCGCACATTCAGCGTCTTCTTCGCCTTACCCTCAGCCGCAATAGCACATTTCTGGCGATTTAACAGTTTCATGAGCTTACTACTGTTGCTGTGGAGTTCTTCCTCGTCTGTAAGTATTTACCATGTAAGAAAAATGACAAAAAGAGATCGTTCGATGCACTGCACACCTTCGAAGTGTTGTAGGCTGAACCCTTTTTTGCTAATAAAATCTGCAGCTTTTTTCAAGTTTCGATCTTTTCTTGCTTTTGCTGTAACAGAGAACTTAACATGGTAAGAGAAAATGGTGGAAACCTTGAGAAAATATTATTCCATCACAACTGTTAAAATCAAAGAGAAAAATTACTTAATCATACATACAACATCACGGCCAAAATGGGTCCTTCCTTCTCCTCGCCATGGTTGTTCATTACGAGTTCTTTTCAGTTAGGCTCCGTTTGTTCTTGAGTGAGAAGAATATAAAGAAAAACAACGTTTTGCTCCAGGATTATCGTACCTTTTCGAACTTCTCTTTGTCAGACCAAAACTCCTCTCCCAAACGGAGCCTTAAAGAAAAGCCACATTTGAATACATATCTCCTCACACGTCGCTGTAATCTCCAAACTGTCACAGCTGAGAATCAACGAATAATAATCGAACCACTACAAATCTCAGCTTATGATCCAATAAGGACAGATTTACGCAAAAAGGAAGCAGCAGATTTGCATTATTCGTCAAATGAATGAGCAGATATCCTCTCAAGCAACCAAGGCCATCCCTCGCCGAGTAGGCTTGGGTTCAATTCCATGGCAACCCTAAGGTTCTGCAAAGAAACCGAGCATTGACTATGCTGCTCTTGAACTTCCATTGTCCTCATACTATTTTGGCCCAGATAGTCATAACCTGGTTTTACTCCATTGATATGCTTTCTGTAAGAAAGTTGCTCGGAACTAGCACTATTTTTCGACTTTCGACCTGAGCTTGTCCCTACAAGTTGCTCAGTACAAGACCTTATTATCCCTTTGAGGTAAGAGTCTAAACCATGGTTAAGTACGCTGGCACACTCTGGTGAAACCCCCTCGAGACCGTGCCTAAGTGCGATTTGCTCCATTTGTTCCCTTAACGTAGAGTTGCCCAATAACGCGCCTGCATTAGATGTGCCCATATATTTACTGGGATTAACTCTTTGAGACCCGAGTTTAACGCCAAAGGGGGCTTCGATTGAAACATCACCGAAAGACTCTCTTCCTTCATCTCTAACTATATGATCCTCGCTATTTACACGACATGGCTGATCTTCCTCTGATCTACTGACATTATAAGAATCCTTAAATCTTTCCAAGACACTAACATCGCTTGTCTGGCGAGGCAAGGCATTCGTCTTATGTTGCCCAAGAACAATACGACGGTCTACGCTGCTCCTTAGATTGCGAACCACACTCCTTGCCTTTTTCGGGGAGACGGGAAATAAGTCGATCCCATTGGACAAGACCGACCCATTTTGGAGGACACTACGTTTTGAGAAATCACCATCTCTTTGATTGGCCGGCGGAGAGATTTTCGCTGTACATGCATTTTCCAGAATCGAACGAACGAGCTGATTGTGGAGTGGGATATTATCCCGGCCAAGGATTCTGAGGCACAGCTTATTGAAGTCGATTTTGTTCATCTTCGAACTCAAGAATTTGTTCAAGCAATACAAGTATTGTTTGGATCCTTCGGTCCCAATCTTCTTCACTATCTGAGATTTCAACTCGGCGAGATTGATCCGCGAATGTTCGTGTAGAGGTTGCATCTCTCCCTCCCTATCAATCTCTCTCTCTCCCTCTCTCTCTCTCTCTCTCTCTCTCTCTCTGTCTCTCTCTCTCTCTAATTCACTATTCTACACTAAATCTCCATAAACAAAGAAACACAAATAGTTCTCAAATAGTAAACAGAACCTTAAACAGTGTTAGGGATTCTCTGACTCCAACTCCACAAAACCCTTCTCCAAACGACATCCAATTCCTCCATAAGCAAAAACAGTAAAGTGAAATCAAAACCCATTTCCAAAAACCGAATCTTTCGTACAATAAACAATTCGATAGCTCAATCTACACTCTGAGATCTCGAAATTCTTGCTGAATGTATGCTGCGTATTAAAAACCTGAACTCAGCAAAATTTCCAAATTCTTCCACGTTAAAACCCAAGACGTTATACGTGAGGAAAACCTATAACGAAGCAAACCTCAAAGTTTGAGAAGCAATAAACCACCACCCTACAAGAAAACGAAATGCAAAATTTTAATCTGTACTCCCAGAATTTCGAAAAGAACTCAAATGCCACTCTCTATTGAAGGTCTAATACCATAGTTTAAATTCGCATCTTCATGCTCGAAATTCACATTTGAAGAGAAGATGAGCTAAACTAAACAAATACGAACATTTGATAGTCAACCAAAATATGAGCTCACGAAGAGAAATTGATTGGGCTAACCTGCTACTTATCGAAACTCCAGACACTAAGATGCAACCAAAAGAACAACAACAAACGATCACGACTTTCTTTTTATCCACTATACTTCTCCAAGCTCGGTTGGCCTCACTCACGATAGCTCACTAATGATCGAAAAAGTTTCCTTTTTTTACTCAACTTCTAAACGATTCCTTTCCTGAATCGGAAAATCGAAGACCCCTAGAATCTTTTTTCTTCCCGATCGATCTGTCGTCGTCGAGCACCCTTTTTCGTTTTCGTGTAATAGCCAAAACTAAGTTTTTTGGTGAAACTTTATCGAAGTATAACTTCCTCTGCACGAGGTACAACTAACAATTCTTGCACATTGTCTTGAAGAGTTGCGGGAGTATCTGGCAGGCCGAAGAACTGCGTGGCATCATCAATTTCTGTTAGATTATAAGCCCTCTCACTCGCTTGTGAGGAGCGTGGCGTTCACTCGCAGGTAGAAGGCATAGTCAAAGGCATATATGTAAGCTTCTCTTTTTGGCTTATTCTCAATTTCATTCTAGTTTTGTCTTTAAATGATGAGTTTGCATTTCTCATTGAGCATTGACAGATATTGCTCAATCACGACATCCAAACTATAGACGATTGAATGATTACAAAGAAATAACGGCAATAACAAATGATTGTCTACCATTCTTATGGATAATTTTCTTAGCTATATGCCAAAATCAACCTAACTTCCATCACATTTGGAATATGCATATATATACTAAAACAATAGAGTTTCTCAACAAGTGCATTCACACTCAACATAGCTTTACAAAGCCCTACTTGTAGTGATATCTATGTGCCCTTATCTTCAATATTTTAATATTTATTAATATATATTTGTATATATCAAAAGTAACAATAAAGCCCTTTTCACTGCCGTTGGTGGAATTCCCTTGTTGAGAAAAAACAAATATCTATCATCAGTAACCTTCTAAGTAAATGCCTCTCTCTCTCTCTGTGTGTGAGTTGTGACGAGAAAAGTACGCTTAGGCTTTTGCCGTCGTCGACACTCACTTTCTTTCTTTACACGCCCACTTAAAATTTCATTACTCGAGGTAGGTTCTACCTATTTAATGTGCATATATATAACTCATCACCTCCCCACTGCAAGAACACAATCCAAATTCTTAGCTTGTGAAACCTTTTATTCTTGCAGCTGCCATGGAAGCTTTGGAAGGTAAGTACCATTGCAATTTAACTTAACTAGGTGTTAAATGGTGGTTTTGTTCGTTTGTAATCTGTTTATCATGTGAAACTTCCACCAATAAAAAACATATCTTTCAAAGAAATGATATTTCTACTGCAGTCGTTGGACCATCCCAAGAAAATGTTCCACTCTCTGTAGAACCCCAAAACGACATGAAGATTGAGGTAAGAAACTCACAAGAGTCTCAGACAAGGACGTAAGGATACTAAACAAGGTGAACTTAGACATACCAAAAGGCGTAATCATGGGCGTGATTGGTCCGAGTGGCAGCGGCAAATCAACCTTTCTTCGAGCCCTTAACCGCCTATGGGAGCCAAATCCAAGCACGGTGTTCTTGGACGGCGTCGACATTTCTCAGATCGACGTCCTCGCCCTTCGCCGGAAAGTGGGCATGCTGTTTCAGCTCCCCGCCATGTTCGAAGGTTAAAAGAAAAAGAAAAACTCAGTAAAAAACCCATCTTTTTCCATGTCGATTATACGCTCCTTCCTATCGAATTTCCCAGGCACGGTTGCAGATAATGTCCGATATGGGCCGCACCTAAAGGGTAAGAAGCTAAACGAAAACGATGTTCATAAGCTATTGGCCCTCGCCGACCTCGACCGCTCTTTCTACGACAAGCCCGGAGGCGAACTGTCCGTCGGTCAGGCCCAGCGTGTGGCTCTTGCAAGAACCTTGGCTAACCAGCCAGAGGTATACTGAAAACTGAAATTGATGACGAAATTTTCATTATTACGACCCCAAAAACTCTTATGATCTGTTTATTGGATTGGAAAAGGTTTTGCTCTTGGACGAGCCAACGAGCGCATTGGACCCAATATCGACGCAGAACATCGAAGACGTTTTAGTGAAGCTGAAGAACGAACAAGGATTGACTGTAATAATGGTTTCTCACAGCATAAAGCAGATACAGAGGATCGCCGACATCGTATGCCTCCTCGTCGACGGAGAGATCGTCGAGATTCTGAAACCTGATCGCCTCTCTGAGTCTAAGCATCCCATGGCTCTCAGATTCCTTCAGCTTAGCTCTTGATTTTGCTCTACCATTCTATTTTCCTCATTTCTGGGTGCTTTCTGCAAAGTATTGTAAAATCCAGGGTGCAGTACGTAATAATGTATAAAACATTGGGCTTTATCGTAACGGAATCAAAATTGGGCCATGGCCCATATAAGGACCTCGATTATTGCGGCTGGTTTTAATGTACAATATGCAAATTAATGTCAGAAAATATTCTATATATGGTGAATGTTTTCAAGAAAAAGAATATGGCAATACCATGAAAAAAATAGCTCTATATATATTAAAAAATATAAAATTCACAACTTATTAATATATCTGACGTAAAATAAATGTCTTAGGGCTAAGCGTCGAGTTCAAAATTGAGCAGCGGCGTAATGAACTCGTCGTAATTTTCGAAAATATCGCCGTGCGCCTCAGCGAATCCGCTCGAGTCTTGAATATCGAAAGACGTCTGAATATCGTCTGGAAAACTGCTGCTTTGTAAGAGTTTGGCTGGCTCGAGCAGTGGCTCGACGAGCTGGCCATTATTGCAAGCCAGCATTTCTTTGAATTTGTTCGACCGTAATAAGACGCCTAAGGCCGACGAGGCTGTGGTAGGCTCGCCGTTCGACTGAGCCGATGGGCCCGTTCGGGCCGAGCCCGAGCTCTCCTGGTTGTAATTGTGGTCCACGAAATCGAACCCTAATTCTTGATTAGGGTTTTCCATCGATGAGTTGACCTCATTAGGGTTTTGGGTTGACTCGATGTAATTGCTGAGATCAAAGTTTGTAATGGCGTTAAGTCCTCTGTACTCTATGGCTGCCATGTCATATGCAGCTGCTGCTTCCTCTTGTGTAGCTATATATTAATAGAATATTAGGATATATCACGCAATTTTTAAGGGTGAATTTGGAAATAATGGAAGTTCACATGGTGGTGTGTATTTAATTCAAGAATTCAATTTGCATGAAAACTTTGGTAAGTTGAGGGTTGGTGATCTATTAGGACCAGCGGCCAACTATAATATCTGCATGACATCGATCAATGTTTGTTGACCATGTACATGATGGGTCCCACCTATTCTTAATTCACTATTATTAAAATGTGTGTTTGTTTTTTTGTATGATTAGCTAACCCTACTCGTTTGACATTATTCGAGAACGTAAATATAATGTGAAGGGACATGATGTTTTATGTAATAATTAGGTTTGTTTACGTCTACATGCAATTATTTTGAGTACTTCTAAACGCAAGATTTTATGTTTGTCATTAGAGGTTCATCTACCCTACGACGTTTCGATTTTTTTTCCTAATTCGGTACTATCAAAATTAAATTAATGAAATGGTAATTAATTGGAAATGAATGAGTAGCGACACCTACGACGTACCATATGTCCCGAGGTACAAATACTTGTTGCCAAACACTCTCCCAATACGAGCCTCCCATCTACCATTATGATGATGTCTGCGTATAAATAAAATCAAATTAACGCCCGAAATTATAGAAATTGAAATCAATGCCACTAAATCATAACATGTATGCCAGTGACGGAGCCAGCCACTTGAACAAGTGGGGTCCAACCTACCAACGCAAATGAGAGGTCTTGTAATGATATTTAATTGGACCCATACCAACTATTTTTAAAATTTTTCAATGGGGTCCTTATACTATATTTTTTTACAAATTGCTCCTAATATTATTTTTTTACACTAAATTAATAATTTTTTTTCCAGTGGGGTCCCGCCAGTGTATATGCATACCTTGCTACGCCTCTATATTTGGACACTCCACGTGAGAAACCGCTGCTTTTTCTGTTCATATAAAAATAAAAGTTAATGAAAACAAAAAAAAATATTAATTACGATTTTATTCAGCTTATTGACTTTTTAAACCTTCTTAATGAACCAATGTACTCTTCCTTCGATTGCCCGTCCATTTCTCTGAGCTCATTTTCGTAGGTGGGTAGCTGCACAAACAATGGATGAAATTTCTCATTAGAGTTAATGATCATTTAATTTGGGCAAATTAATAAATAAACTAAATAATTTATCATAGGCAATTTACGGGGAAATTTAGTATAGTTTCGTGTCCCCAATACTTCAATGCAGCCAAGTCGTAGGCATGTGCGGCTGCTTCTTCATCATCGTAAGCACCTAAAACAATTTCAAAACCTTCAAGTTGATTTTACGAAACAGAGGGGAAACAGAAGGAAAAAATAAAACAATTTTTGTCATCAATAGTAGAGATTATTTCATTTCCTATATTTAGTCAATGGTTAAAATATATACAGAAATGACATAGTAAAAGTACTCACCCAAATATACTACATAATGATAGGATCCAATCACCACCACCCGATCGAAGATGCACCAAGAAAAACACTCATTTAATTACAATTTATTCCAATTATTCCAATAAGATGTAAATTCAACTTAAATGCAAACGATTATAGGAACAATAACCTTGTCTTCCTTTCTTGTTTTGAGATTCATTCCAGCAATTCTTATCCCACAAATGTGCTTCATAACGACCTGTCCAGCGGTGCCTGCAATTATAAAAAAATTAATACTTTAACAATACATATATAATACGAAAAATTATTATCAACGAATACACAAACCTTGTGACACCCCTAAAAATGGAGCTTCGACGCTGTGGAGATTCTCTTGGGACACTTTTTCGTGTTCTTCTTACCTTCTCAACGACGTTGCTATTACCATCAGTCGAAGAACTATTGCTGCTACTATCGCTCTTATGCTTCGAAGGCTTCGCCATGAAACTCAGATTCCAATTGAATTATATATATTAATGGACAAACATATATAATTGAGGAATGATCGTGAGAAAGAAAAAAAGAATGTAGAGAAAAGCCGGCAATATTTAGTGGCCGTCTTACATTGAATAGAGCAATCTTAAAACTTTTTTCTCACACTATATATGCATGTGTTTGTGTGTAATCTCTCTCTCTCTCTCTCTCTCTCTCTCTCTTCGTGAGTGTAATAGGCCAGCTTGATCTCATCTCATCTTATATGCTCTCTATATAATAAAAGTGTAATTGTAATTATTTTTATGTAAGTTTGATGCGGTCATAATGGGTGGGGCTTTCTCAACTCTGCCTTGTTATTTAATTCTCAGCTGCAATTTACGATCGATCCCTTTATTTCTCTGAAGAAGATGTTGACCCCATCGCCACAACCAAATACAGAAATGGATATAACAAATATAAAGAAAAATAGGGAGCATATATATGGTATAATGGGCAAGCGAGAATAACTGTTTGGGGACTGCTTACCTAATTAAACGGTCGTATATTTAAATTTTTATTTTAAAGACAATTATTGCAAGAAGTGGTTGTGAGCTATTTTGAAAGAATGGTTTTTCGTGTCCAAGAGATAATACGGTTCGATGTCGTGAGTTTTGACTTGTGCTATGGAGCTTGATATCACCGTCCAAGCACATAAGCCTCGAGTCAAAGAAGGATGCTTTGGAAACGTTCTTCACGTGGGTGGCTTAAAAGAGTAGTCAAAGGAAGCAATTGGTTTTTGGGGAAATTTGAATTCAGGCGCCGGTGTCCCTGTCATAGCTGAAATTAGTTTAAAGGACCAACTTTTCGAAAATTGCAGAGATAAGGATTAAAACTATTGACGAAAATACTCATCCCAACATACTGAACTAATAGCTATTTTCCGGCGACTTTCTGTTATGCTTTTAGATTATATTGTCATAAACGTCTAGGAAAATATTATTTTCCATACCTTATCTGTTACTACGATGCAGAAAATTGTTATCGACAGAGTATTTATTTTACGAATCTCGTTTTTACAGTGAATCGAGGTTTGAAATTTCGAATGCTCATTAACCAACCAATTTCGGTGTGTAATGTAGGATGTATTGTGGTATTGACGAAGCAACATGTAAGATGTGTATGAGTTTTTATCTTTCCATTTAGGGTTCTAATATGCGAAAATAAGATGAAATCAAAGAAATTTTTGGCACCGATTACATCTAGTACGTACAAATTCGAAGTACCCATAGTATGGGCAGCTCGGTGCGGCTCATTATTTGCTCTTTCGTCCGACCTTCATCTTTCAATTTCGCGAAAATACGAACGACCCCAATAATTTGGGTATATTTTTACTGTGTCCAAATTGTTACTCGAAGTGCCAAATCTGTTACCTGTTGCGTGAAATTTGTTACTATGTCTGTGAAAACCGTTATTAAACTGAACTTAATTGTTACCAATTGTAGTGTTCGAATTTGTGCAAATAAGATGAAGTTGAAGCCTTTTTTGGCAACGATTACATGTAATATCTATAAATTCGACGTACCCATAGTATGGAAAGCTCGGAGCGGCACATTGTTTGGTCGTTCGTCCGACGTTCATCTTTTAATTTCGCGAAAATACGATCGACCCCAATAATTTGGGTATTTTTTTACTGTGTTCAAACTGTTACTCGCAGTGTCAAATCTGTTACCCGTTGTGCCAAAATCGTTACTAGTTCTGTCAAGACCGTTATTAAACTTAACTTAATTGTTACCATGTGTAGGATTCTAATTTGCAAAAATAAGATGAAATCAAAGCCGTTTTTGGCAACGATTACGTCTAATAAGTACAGATTTGAAGTATTCATAGTATGGCAGCTCGGTGCGGCACCTCGTTTGGTCGTTCGTCCGATGTTCATCATTTAATTCGCGAAAATACAATCGACCCTATAAAGTTGGGTGTATTTTTTTCGTTTTGGCCGATTTGTAAAATTCTCAGGATCTGTTACTAGTATATGCGCTTCTGTTACTATGTTGACTAAAGTTGTTACTAAATTATCGGTGAAATTTCGGCCGGGAAAACCAGAATGAGATGAATTTTGGGCGGAGTCTAAATTTCTGTTACTAGTTATATGTTTATATGTTACCAAAATTATTATAGTTTGTGAATTATGGTTTTTGATTAAAATCATAACCTAAACTTATATATTTTATGTGAAACTTCGTAAATTGACATATTTTAGTGAACGTAGCGTGTTTGAAGTATAAAATATAAAAATCATAAAGTAAACTAATTACATATTAAATTGTTATTTTGACTATGTATTCTGTTACTCGTCTTGTGTTTGCTTGTTACCGACATATCAATTTCTGTTATCTTCTCCTCTTCAATTGTTGCTGATCTTTCTTAAAACTATTATTGCATGAAATCAGAAAATAATATAGGGTTTGTGGTTAAGATTAATTGAAGATGTCATTAATTTTATCGAGTCATTTATGTTAGGTCGACATCTGAATTATAATAAACATCTAATAGTTCATTTCCGCAACGTTTTGTGTAAGTAGAATCAATTTGGTAGAAGCATGATCATCATTTCAAGAAGAGTGCTACTTGCTTTCATACTATATACTCCAACTTCTTCAATTCCAACATAATCTCCACGAAAATCACAACTTAAACTAATATATTTTTATCTAAAACTTCATAAATTGATATATTTTAGTGAATGTAGCGTGTTTGAAGTATAAAATTTAAAAATAATAAAGTAAGCTAATTACATATTAAATTGTTATTTTGACTATGTATTATGTTACTCGTGTTGTGTTTGCTTCTTACCGAAATATCAATATCTGTTATCTTCTCCTCTTCAAATTGTTGCTGATCACTGATAAACTGTTACTGCATGAAATCAGTAAACAACATAGGGTTTGTGATTAAGATTAATTGAAGATGTCATTAATTTTGTCGAGTCATTTATGTTAGGTCGACCATCTGGATTGTAATAAGCATTTAATAGTTCATTTCCACAACGTTTTGTGTAAGTATAATCAATTTGGTAGAAGCATGATCATCCTTTCAAGAAGACTGCTACTTGTTTTCCAACTACATGCTTCACCTTCTTCAATTCCAGCGAAAATCACAACCTAAACTAATATATTTTTATCTAAAACTTCGTAAATTAATATATTTTAGTGAATGTAGCGTGTTTGAAGTATAAAATTTGAAAATCATAAAGTAAACTAATTACATATTAAATTGTTATTGTTATTACGTATTCTATTACTCGTGTTGTGTTCCCTTGTTACCTACATATCATTTTCTGTTCTTTTTCTACTCTTTAATTGTTTCTGATCAGTGTTAAACTGTTACTGCAAGAAATTAGTAAATAACATAAGGCTTTACCAAAATCATGCGTACATTTTCAGCAGCAGAAGCGATGTTTGTTCAAAAGAAACATCTTACACATAAGTATCAGATACACATAACACCAAATTGTAACATCCTCGTCGTCGCTGCTCGTGCCCGTCGTTGCTCGTCTTCGATTTCTTCGATTAATTTGGGGGTTATCGATTTGGTATTAGAGAAAAGAACTTAAAGAATAAAAGTTATACATAATTAAGTTAGATATTCACAAGAATTTGAATCAAGGTCATTTGAATTCTAAATCGAAAGTTAACCCAGATGCATAAATTGTTACCCAGAATGCATAAAGTGTTACTCGGAATGCATAAATTGTTACTTAGCGAGCGTTTTATTAGGAAATGCTTCAATCATGGGCCGTGTCAGATTTCTTCGCGATTAACATCAATATTTTCATTGATTATTAAGACCCACGATCAATTTCACCTTATTCAGTCATTAAAGTCCAGATTTTCCCTTGTTTCAACGAGATTTTCGAATTACTTTTAATACATTATTCCATTATAAACTTCAAAAAATTTCATTGATTACTGACACCCATGGAAAATTATCATCGATTTAACCTTATTCGGTCAATAATGTCGAGATTGAGTCGGCTTTTAGATCGTAAATTTTGGTCTTCGTTGAACGTAGTTTGTGCATTCATCGTTTGGAAGAGATGAATGATAGTGTTACCGTAATGCATAAATTGTTACCAGTATGCATGAACTGTTACCCAGAATGCATAAAGCGTTACCCGGAATGCATAAAGTGTTACCCATAATGCATAAACTTACCCAGAATCATAAATTGTTACTTACCGAGTGTTTTATTAGCAAAAGCTTCAATCATGGGCCGCGTCAAATTTCTTCGCGATTAACATCAATATTTTCATTGAATTTTAAGACTCACGACCAATTTCACCTTATTCGGTCACTAAAGTCTAGATTTTTCCTTGTTTTAACGAGATTTTTGGATTACTTTTAATACATCATTCCATTATAAACTTCAAAAATTTTCATTGATTATTGACACCCATGGGAAATTATCATCGATTTAACCTTATTCGGTCATTAACGTTGAGATTGAGCCGGCTTTTAGATCGTAAATTTTGGTCTTCGTCGAATGTGGTTTGTGCATTCATCGTTTGGAAGAGACGATGGCACATGGGTGTAAATTCGGCAAATGTGAAGGATAAATTGGTCATTTACAATGTGATTGGTCCTTAAATGAAACATATTGAAAATATGATAATGGGGACTGAATCCAAATTTACCCTTGGTTTTTATTCTCTTCAGTTCACATGCGTATATCTTCATCAGTTCACATGGCAACTCAGTACAATGTCTTGCCTATAAATACGCTTGTACAAGGCAGAAGGAAAATGCCACAGGCCACAGATCACCACAACACAGATCTTCGTCATCTCTGATTATTTTCTGTAGCTTACTCCTTATATTGTTGTAGCTACTTTTGTATCACGTCTGTATACGTGTCTGTAATCTTCACATAATAAAGAAGTTTTACCCTCCGGTCTGTGGACGTAGGTCATTCTGACCGAACCACGTAAATCTTGTGTCACTGTTCAAATTTATTTTTGTCTATTTTATTTATTATCATCATTTTTTGGGCAAATAATTATCGGGGATTTCCGCATATCCTAACATTATGTTGTGACATATAGTTCTATTTACTATATCTAGTTAGATGGACGGCGTTCATTATATAATAATCTCGTCATTATTTCAACAAACAATGATGTCTCTGACTTTGCAAGCATTTATTAGTTATTCGATGATACGCTTATTTGACTTAAAAGTGATTAAATCTTACAACAATCATTTTTAAAAATGTTTATTATTTTCAAACTCGTTATACATTTTGGTATCTATTCTATTATATAAAGGGTCTGAGACTATAAACTGCCATTTGTTCTGTCACTTATTTGCAATCTAATCCTCTCTTATTGCAACCTCCCTTTATTAATTAATTACTTTAATAATTTTACCCTTAAATTTTTTATCTATTATACTTATATCCATACACGTTTTGTTTATATATTTCAAAATTATATTTTATATATTAAACATTACAAATTATCTCAAAGTTAAAAGTAACATAAATATAACTATATTCTAAGCACACTTGAGGGACGCATAAGAATATATATAATAAGGTAGAACGACGTTTGATTAGCCATTCTATTATCGATTTACTTTGCTACTAAAGCATATTCGGCCCAGCTTAAACCGGTTGTGATCCAAGCCCATAACCGGCCCGTTTTTTATATCCTAATTAAAGCCCATATTTTCAAATGTTCGCTCCGCCACGTAAGCTTATTTAAGGATATGACGAGCAGTTGAGCAAGTTTTGATGTGGCTTGTGGCAATAATAAATACAGAGTTGCTCTGTTTCTTAGTCGTATTGAATTATAATTTTGACTTCATAAAACAACATCACGTTTTATAACCAATTGCCAGTTAGACGAACTTCTAACAATCAATAGAATTGATATTATCGATTTTCGATACCAGTTTGAGAACTAAACCTCAAAACCAAACCACTCATATATTCTAATTTCTATCACAACTTGGCAAGTACAACATGTGAATCTGAGACGACAAGTACGTGGAACTATCTATGGTAATAATAATCCAAACAGTATATTGCTTCATTATCGTATGTTGGCGTAAAACATTCTGACAAACCAAAAAAAAACATCCTTATCCCAAGTCGCAGGATATTCTCATTGACTCTTCAAGCAGAAATAGAGCCGTTTCTCTATTTAACACAAACATCTTCGCCCCATTTGTTATCTAAAAAGAAATAAATCTTCTACTCAAATTTCATCTTTGCCTTCCTTCTCTCTGTATTTACCCTTATTTATTCCGAAGCTCAAATCAACCCATTTTCATTACTGCATGGTCCAAGTGGGCCCATAAACGTACAACTCCACAAAAGCAATAAGAAAACATCCCATCCACGAATACAAAGGGACACCTTCATTTCATCATAAAAGAGAAAACCCCACTGAGGAAAAAAAGAATAGGAGGAGAAGAAGAAGAAGAAATAGATAGGGATGATAAGGGATTATTACAACAGCAAATGGATATCTACGGCGGCGAGCATATGGATTCAGTGCAGCTGCGGCGCATCGTACGCGTTTGCGATCTACTCCTCCCTCCTTAAATCGACGCAGGGATACGACCAATCGACGCTCGACACATTGTCGGTGTTCAAGGACGTGGGCGCCAACGCCGGCGTGGTGTCTGGGCTTCTGTACTCCTCTTACCTCACGCGCCGGTGGGGCGCCTGGGTGGTGCACGCGGCGGGGGCGGTGCAGTGCTTCGTGGGTTACATGTTTCTGTGGCTCGCGGTCACCGGCGCCGTACACAGGCCGCACGTGCTCGTCACGTGCCTGTTCATGTTCCTGGCCGCCCACGCGCAGACGTTCTTCAACACGGCGAACGTCGTCGCCGGCGTCGAGAATTTCCCCGAGTACGGCGGGACGATTGTGGGGATCATGAAGGTGCGTTCTTTTTTGTTGTGGATTTTAATTTTTCGATTATTCCGAGAAATTGGATGTTCTCTGTTTTCTTGGTGGGATAGTTGGTGTTTCTACAAAATTCATCAAGTAATAAATTAATTTTCAATCATTCCAAGAAATTGACGTTCTCTGCTTTAATTAAGTTTGGGGGGGGGGGGGGGGGGGGGGGGGGGGATTAAGTCGTCGACATGGCAAGTTTATCAGCATGGACTTAGAGACGAATTAAATAATTAGTTCTCCACTGCTCCAAGTTTTGTATTTTTTGTGTATCTACGAAAAAATATAAAACAAGCCCAGATTTAGCATGCTCTGATGGTGACCGATATTTATTTGTTTGTAGTGGATAATCCTTCAAAGTCTATATCAAGTTATAAAATTTGCTTGGCTTACATGTTTCGTCTAGCCTTGTTGGTGGGGCGGATCATCGATTTCCTACCTGTGATGGGTCGGGTCGAAGATAGTTCCGCCCCGTCTAGTTTGGTCTGAATAAAGAATTAACAAGGAATATTACGCCCATCTAATCATTTTCTTTGATTGGATTGATGAGTCGTATGCTTCTGTTTTTAGTTTGAGTGTCCAATTTGTTCAAGGTATCGCGTGGAAGTCACTATTTTCTTACATGTGAGAATGACATAAGCTACGAATAAATAAAATCTGTCCATCTAAAAATATATAATATTCCTTTAAAAAAAAAAACTTGCAGGGCTTTCTCGGATTAAGTGGAGCAGTTCTCATTCAGATATACCAAACACTATTCCCAGGAAACCCTAGCACCTTCCTTCTCATGCTTGCCCTAATGCCAACCATAATCTCCCTTGTCGTAATGCCCTTCGTCAAAACCCACCATGACCAATCTCAATCAACAGATAATGAAAAAACATACCTAAATGGCTTCTCACTGATCTCCATTTTAGCAGCAGCTTACCTAATGCTCTTAATACCCATATCCAACATTTTCCCCCTCTCCCACCTAGCCCGAGCCCTAACCCTAACCATCCTCTTCATAATCCTCTCATCGCCCATTTGCGTCGCCATCAAAGCCAAGAACGAAGACTCGACGACCAAAATCCCGACAACCCTAAGGCAGCCCTTGACGAACAAACACTCAGAGAACGCTTCGAACGAATCCCAAGGAGTACTGTCAGGCCAAGAACCGCAGCTTAACATAGTACAGGCGATGAAGACCCTGAATTTCTGGCTGCTATTCGCTGCGATGCTTTGTGGGATGGGCTCGGGCTTGGCAACGATCAACAACATGAGCCAAATCGGTGAGTCGCTGGGCTACACTTCCAAAGAAACGAGCACCTTAGTCTCGCTGTGGAGCATATGGAACTTTCTTGGAAGGTTTGGGGGAGGTTACTTATCAGATATACTCATGCTAAAGTATGGCTTGGCAAGGCCAATGTGCATGACTCTTACGCTGGCGGGAATGTCGATAGGTTATGTAATAATCGGGTCGGGATTTCCCGGGAATTTGTACGTAGGTTCTCTTTTGGTCGGCATTTGCTATGGGTCTCAGTGGTCGTTGATGCCTACGATTGCTTCTGAGGTTTTCGGCGTTACGCATATGGGGACAATTTTTAACACCATTGCCATTGCTAGCCCGCTTGGTTCGTATGTACTTTCTGTGAGGGTCATTGGTTATATTTATGACAGGGAAGGAGGTTCTATTACAGGGAGCAGTAGTAGTTGTAGTGGGACTCATTGTTTTATGCTTTCGTTTTTTATACTTTCGGGGGTTGGGCTTTTAGGGTTCTTGGTTGCATTGGCTTTGCTGATGAAGACTAGGATGGTTTATGATCGGATTATGGTGCGGAGAAGGTCGATGTTGAGATGAAGATATTGAATATTGATGATCTTTCTACTACATATATGATTCTCGTGTTAATTGTTTCATGTGTTCAGTCATTACTCAGTTAGATTGTAAGATTCGATCATGGTCTTTAAGCATACAATAAAGGGTATAATCATGATTTGATTTGACCGTCTACTTCATTTAATCATTGAACTATCAACAGTTTCTTTATGCATGGTCCTATACATGGGCTAGAAATTATTGTTTGTTTCTTGCGACGTAATAAAAAGGCCAAATATAGATTTATGCCTTGCTAATTCCTGTACTTTCAGAATTTTGACTTTTAATTGGGCCCATACGATGAAACTTAGCCCATTAAATTCCAACACAATCTTTTTCTATCTCGTGCTATTTTATTTTGGGTAATTCTATATACACCCCCTTATATTCTATATAGACCCCCTATTAAATATCACACAATTAATTGCAGCTATAATATTTATGTCTTTGACCAAATATTAATTAAGTTTCAGGAATATTTCTATTTTGAACGTGTAATGAACCAACCCACTCAATTCTGAAATTTTTTTATTACTATAATTATACCATCACAAATTAATTTCTAATTATACATAATTTATCATATCATCATCTATTATTTTATTCATTATAATTATAAACAACAAATCAATTCTTCTTTTACATATTTAAAAATAATATTTCATCAAACATTATAAATTTTAAATATGTTCTCTTTGTAATATCTAAATGGAAAAAATAAGGCCAATATTATCTCAACTTCTCATAAATATTACATTTAGTTTAGTTTTTCAAAAATGTAAATATGACAACGATCGTGTAAGATTTTAGCCATTTTTTATATATATTTCAAATATAGAGAATATATATGGCATTATGCAATTCGAGATAATAAGGTGCTACTATTGTTTATGAAAACCATTGTCAAATATTCATTTAGTGAACTTGAAACGATTGTTACTCATATAATATAATTTATATATGTCCTTAGATTTGTATATTTGATCTTGATTATGGTTGCGGAACATCTTTTTTATGGAAAGTGGACAATATTATTAATTAATAATAGAATTTAATTAGGGGATGTAAATAGAAGTTTAAAATTAAATAACAACTAATAGTGCTTTGAATTCAACGAGTTAATGAAAAAATTACGTAATAAGTAAACAAAAATCATTGCTGTTAATTGATCGAGAATTAAAAAATAATAAATATAACTAAATATTGTTGAATATAATGTAATAATAGTGTTAAATTTAATAACTTCAGATTCCAAAGTTATTTTCACCGCGTAAGGGGTGCCAATAGTAGTGCCCTTTTATTTCCAAGGAAGGTTTTTGACCGTTACTACAATCATTTGGGGAGGCATTTTATTGCACACGGAATAATAGAAAAAGCTTAATGATTGAGGTTGCACTTGGCCCACGCATGTGATGGGCGCGCGCTACTTGTTACGAAAAAAAAAGGAAAAAAAAAATGGAAAGATTGACCATAATAAAAGCATCCGTCATTCAATGCTTAATTTCGTTGTCAAAAAGGCTCATAACGCCCAAAATCCATAAGGGGAAAACCTATATCCAATCCAAGAAGAGAGACAACTCAACGACCACCCAAATAATGTCAACCTTATTACTCCCAATCATCCACCTCACAACCGCCGTGCTCCTCCTCTCCTCCGCCGCAGCCACCGACCACATCGTCGGAGCTAATCGAGGCTGGAACCCAGGCATCAACTACACCTTGTGGGCTAATAACCAGACATTCTTCGTCGGAGATCTCATTTGTAAGTAGTTCTTTCCTTAATGTCATCTAAGCAGTAGTATATCTTTCTCTCTCTGTGTGTGTGTGTGTGTGAATTATTGGAATCTGTGTGCAGCATTTAGGTACCAAAAGACGCAGTACAATGTGTTTGAAGTGAACGCGACGGATTACGACAACTGTACGACGTACGGCGCCGTCGGAAACTGGAGCAGTGGAAAAGACTTTATAACCCTCAACGAGTCCAAGAGATACTACTTCATCTGTGGAAACGGTGGCTGCTTCAGCGGCATGAAGGTCTCCGTGGTTGTCCACCCACTGCCTCCGGCGCCGACGGCAGCAGTGAATGGAGACAAGGGTTCAGCGGCGGCGCGTGTGGGAGTTACTGGTTGGGCGTTGGCCGCGGCCGCCGTCTCGGGTCTGTTTTTCTCGATTTGGATTTAGTGCAGCTGTGTGGTGTTCTTTCTCTGGGGAGTTCTATTGTTTCTAATTCTTCTGTTTCGTTGCAAAAATTTCGACTTTTCTGGGTCTTGATCTTCGTTGTTCTAATGCTTTTTGTCCACTTTCATAACATTTCGAGGAATTGCAAGTTATTTACTCAACATTAGATTTTGCCACTCATATGAGTGGAATTGCACCCTACATTAGCTGACCTATGCTTTAATTGATTCTTTGTAGCCCTCTTCTCGTTATTGGACTTGTCAAAGGTTGCAAGAATATTGGATAGATTTAGTTGGGCCTCACTTAATAAAGGATAAAACGGCCCAATAAAGAGTATATCCTTAAAAAGCTCCCAACAAAAACACATAATACCCCACACTGTCCCTACGTATACTCACCATCATCGTCGACGTCATCATTTTCCTAGAGTCGGAAAAGCAAAAAAGCCATGCAAGAAAACCACGCAAACACACCCACACTAAGCCTTTCAACGAAGAACGCCGCCGCCGCCGCCGAAACCCTGAGCCAGGGGCTTCCAAGCCGAAGCAGTCAACAAGCAGAGATCTTTCCAGCCGAGCTTCAACGCGCCGCCATCTTCCACCAGAGTGTAGCCGTCGGAAGGAAACATGCCCAGCAAAAGGTTCGCCTGAGACGCCGCGTTTCCGGCCAGGGAGACCACCTTGAACCCATTCTCCTGAAGCTTCTCACGCCAGTTGTTGAACTTCACCTCGCCGGTCCTCGACGGCCCGCCCAAGCTCAGCACGTTCTTTATCTCCCGCGAGAGTAGCTGCTGCTCCACCACGTGTCGCTCCTCGCTCTCCTCGCCGTAGCAGGCGCCGAGGGAGTCGAACAGCGCCGAGTAGTAGTGGATGGCTTCCACGAACCTCGATAGGAACGAGCCGGCGTGGCTCAGGTCTTGTTCCACCACCGTTACTACTTTAGGAGATAATCTGTCGTTGCAAGAAAAGAAAAAAAAAGTTTTTAGAAAATCTAAATTCTCAGAATCAGAATCAGAACAACGTTTGATATTACCTCTGCAATAACGACAGCGTGCTAGCATCGGAGCCCGTGACGGCGTACAGCGAATGCTGCAACCAATGAACAGCTAAAGCTTCTCTCTTCCTCAAGTTCAGCCTCTCCACCGTAACATCGCCGGCCTTCTCGTCGACGGCGCAGAACTCAAAAGGAAGGCCTAATTTCTCGGCGAAATCGGACAATCTCTTGCCCGTAGCTTCGAGGGCTTCCTTGGAAACTACCTAGACCAGTAAGCCTGACAAAGGGGGGCCCACCTGGCCGTGAAGCTAGGATGTGAAACAAACCTGGCCATTGAAGTCCTTGCATTATATCGAGGTCGATTATGTGAACCCTATCCTCTCGTTCGAAGGCTTCTTGGATGGCTTGGTTCGCCGTGAAATGGGAGAACTTGATGAAAGGACTTATGCCGTTGAAGACTTGGAACGCCGAGGCTAGCTTGTGGCTCTGTGGGATGATGGGAAGGGAGGCGTATATTCCCAGGCGGGAGCTGACTATCCTCGACGACATGGCTTCGGAGAAGTAGGCGGCGACGCGCTGGGCGGAGGTGCCGAACGGCGTGGCGAGCTGGGATATCTCTAACAGCATCTTGCTTGCTTCTTCTAGGTTGTCTGAAGCGACTGCTTCTGCGCACTGTAGCAGAAGAGTGAGGAGATTGAGCCCTTGTTCGTCGGCTTCTTGCCTTTTGAGTTCTTGTTTCCTTTCCTTGGCGAGCTCCGACGCCGTCTTGGGAGAAGCCATCGTTTGTTGCTGTTGAGGGGTTGGGTGTAAGGGTTGCTGCCCCGCCGCCGTGTTCGACGCCGGTGCTTCAGTTGGACTCACGGCCGATGGCGGCGGCGGAAGGGAAGTACTGGCAATCGGTATACCTGCAGAAGCTGCTGGGTTGTTGATGTAATTGGTATTAGCCGCCGAAGTGTTGACGATTGCTTCAACAAAGTCCGTCCTTCTCTGAAACTCTTGATGATGATTGAGAATGTTAGAACTACTTGCTGTAAGAGAACGAAGCCTATGTTCGATCAAAGAAGCCAGCGGCGGATTACATGGGTGGATGATCTCTCTAACGTTGAGGATGAGCTGAGGAATCGATACATCAACGTTGGAACCGTGGATGAGATCTTTTATAATCCCATCAATCCACGCCGTCGTCGGAGGAGTCGAATCTTCCATGGCCGCCGCCGCAGCGCTAGGTTCGACGATACTGTTATTACCGCCGCCGACGACGCCGCGGCTGCTTCTCTCAGGAGGGAACAACGGCAAACCAGAGAAAACACAAACGGAAGGTTGCTGCGCTTGTACGGCAGTAGGCGCAGAAATAACAGTACTGCTCGCCGGAAGGATCGCATGGTGGGAGACGAAGAAGACGACGACAAAGAGTCCAACACGATATTACCGCCATTGCCGCCGCCGCCGTTGATGTTACTCATATTATTGTCATAACATTGAAATGGGATTTCCGGCCCGGGCCCACCGCACCTGGCCGCTGGTGACGTCATCCCTATGGTGGAGTAGTTGAGCTGTGACGACGTTGGTTGACTAATCATAAGAGGGCCGTTGTTGTTATTACCATGAACGACTCCATAATCGTTGTTCCTTCTAGCAAACCTCGATGAGCTGTTATTGTTGTTGTTGCAAGAAAAGGCGGCGTTGAGTTCCATTTCTGAAGCAGTTCTCTTCCTCGCCATCTTTCCGCCGCCGACGGTGGTGGTGGTGGTGGTGGTGGCGCTTTGGCCTTGGTGATGAGGAGTTAGTAAAATCGGAGACGCTGTCGTCGAATACAGTGAATTGATGTATGGGCTTTGGAGATGGTATTGCTGGTGGTCACTCATTACAAGGTGGGAAGTGCTTGAATTAACCATATAGATGGATGGAGTTAATAATTATTACCCAACAAAAGAGGAAAATAGTTCTATGAAGAAACCACCAAGAACTATCTTACACCATGAGTGTTTAGATCAAGAACGAAAGCATGTGGGGTGTGTAAACGGAATAAGTGGTAAAGGAGATATGTGTTTGTGAGATGATCCAAGAGGATATGTAGTGAAAAGGTTCAGACACATTGGGATTCTTTTCTCTCTCTCTCTCTCTCTCAATGTCAAGACTTTAATATGTATTCTAGGGTTTTGTGTGGAAAATTAAAATGGATGTTTTTCGAGATTTTTATTATTTTTTAGGCAGTAACTTTATGGTAGAGTTCGATTACCTAGGAGAAATATATAAATTTGACGGATGGTTTGATGGAATTTTTATTGTTTTTAAATCTAGTTATTGAATTTATTCGTTCATTTTTTGTCTCGAGTGTTTGACTTTTTACGAGAAACTTCCAAGCCTTTCATCAACTTATGATTTTGCCTTTGAAGATTGTAGGCGACATCGAGCTCCCCGATTAAGTTGTTTTTCCATCTTCCAAGTTTGGGAATATTTAGATTAATAATTTATGCTATTCTTATCTTGGTTTCTCTGGAAATTATAACATTTTAAAATGATTTAATGTTCGTACTTGAACATGTTACGAGATTGGGAATGGTTTGCTTTCTTTTCTTCCAACTTTTTCACGATTTATTTTGTTTGGTCAAAAATATATTTCTTCGAATTTAAAAATAAATAGAAAGAGCCTTAATTAACACTTTGTTCTCATCAAAATATAAATAGAAAAGAAATCGTACTTAGTGTACATTACAAGGATAATTCAGTATGAGACGAAATCGCACGCATCGAAACATAGTTTACTAGAAAATCTAACTTTATGTAATAAAATCTTTCGATAACTATAATTAAGAAAAACCTGGTGATTTCTTTGGAACGTACGTGATGCAAATTTAAAAAAAGAACATCTCTTCCGATATATGATAAACTTAGGATAATGACGCTGATGATTATTATTATTACATAATAGGGTATATTAAAATTCAGGCCCAAAAGTGATTAAAACTAGTTTTCAGGACATTTACGAAAAAAATTTAGTTTAAAGGACTCAATTTTTCGTACAATTTAAAGATAAGGACCTAAATTTTACAACTGTCATAAAGTATATGAACTGTTATGGGATGATCGTTTTCTGTTATTTTCAGAACAACGAACTGTTACTGCGGAACAATTAATTGGTACTGCAGACCAATAAATTTTTACTGAATAATCGGGTCCTTAAAACTAATTTTTTCTGATAGGGCCTGACCTAAAATTTCAGACCTGACAGGGGACTAAACGAAAATTTCCCCAACATAATATCGTTGTTGTCGAAACAATCACTTGTCAACAAGTATGTTCCAACTATAATTAGCTTAGTTGATGTTACGATGCAACAGCAGAAAAAAAAGTGATGGTACATGTTAATGATACAATATACAAAAAAATCACACAATCCATACGAATTTAATATTTTAATTGAAATTGTTAGACATAATGAGCATAAATTCTTACATCACCCATAAACAGGACACAAGAGTTACGAGTTAATCTTCACAACACTTTCAAAAGAAAAAATATATGCCTTCGTCTAAAAAAATAGATCATAGATGAAAGCTAGTTTACATGTTGAAATTGTGATATATAAAATCAAAATATACTACAATTCCCTACAAAATTAAGATTTTAAGTGTTGGGGTGTCAATTAATGTACTACTAGCGATATTGCCAAATAATTTTAGGTCGAATCCAATCCCAATATATATATATATATATATATATATATATTGAACCTTGGAATATAGCGAATACGGTTATTTAATATTATAATACAGACACACAAATTCAAATAGTGGAAAGGAAAAAAATAGAAAAATGATGATAACGTATCGTCTTTATCATACTGCAACAGTACATGTATAATGATGCAAGAAATGGATGGGCAAAGCAAACAGCAGGTAAGAAGAGAGAAGGCGTGTACGATTGCAAAAACGATATGAATTTTCTTTTGGAATTTAACAAATAATATTTTAAAATATTAAAATAAATTAGCTGTACTCGATTTGATAATATTTTTTTTAACTCATTTACCAATGGAAAAATTGCATACGTAGTGTTTGACATTTTGCTTTCAACGGCATCATAGCCTTGCAGCTTTTTTCCTACTTTTAATTGTTTTGAACTTTTGTCCTCTTCCTCTGCTTTCCTGTATCGTTGTTCTGACTCTATTATCTTTAGCTAACGCTTCTTAGTAACTATCTATATATATAACATCACATCACACATGCACGACGTATCTTTGTTCTTATGGCTTTAT
Source organism: Craterostigma plantagineum (assembly GCA_027422505.1). Lineage (NCBI taxonomy): Eukaryota > Viridiplantae > Streptophyta > Magnoliopsida > Lamiales > Linderniaceae > Craterostigma > Craterostigma plantagineum. Next base: position 6,261,081 of record JAPQWV010000039.1, on the reverse strand, counting down.
TAAACAAAAATATTTATCGCTTATGGCAAATTACTAGATAATATAATATGACTTATTACAAGTAAATAAATATAAATGGAGCAGTTGGCATTGTAAAAAAGCGGTAGTACTTTTATGACTTGAGTCAGGGTCTTCTGTTTCTACAGTCCCCACGTGACTTCATTCACCGCCTATTTGGGCCACAACTGTTTTTTTTTTTTTTTCTGAATTTCTTCGTTTTTATTGTTTAACTTATTAATGTAGAGGGACGTAAGATAAATTCCTTACCATGTATGTTGTCAAAAATCAATACTAAAAGTAACAAACTGAAATTGAAGACATGGCATTCCTTACCTCAATTCCAATCACATTGACTTGTCGCTTTGAGTCGCTTATAGGCCTATTTGGCTATGCCCATTTACAACCTCAAAAACCATTATACATAGTTTAAATTGAAATGCGCCGTGCTACCTAATATATAAATCATTTATTGAACATTAAATAATAATTACTAAAAGTAAAAGGATAATGGGTAGTTTCTTATTTTTATTTTATGTTAATTATTAATATGGAAAAAAACTCTGATTTGCCATTGATACACCAAATTGAGCGATTTTTAACTCCAGCTGAGCATTAATAGAGCCAGCAATATTACCCGCGGCCCGCGGGTCGCCCCGCCCCGCCCGCCGGCGGGCTCCGATTCCTGGCGGGCCTAAAAGCCCGCCTGTGCGGCCCGCGGGCTTCGGCGGGGCGGGGCGGGCCAGCCCCGCCAATAATAAATAATATATATTAATTGATATATATATATATTTATATATAAATTATACTTCCTCCGTCCTAGCAACTTTATCACATAAGTTGTCGGGCACGCAAATTAAGGTAGTATTATTATAATAATATATTACAATGAAAATGTAAAAAAGTGTATATTTTGACACGTCTTTTAAGAATATTTAATATTATTATATTGATGTTTGTGATAGTTTTTTTGCTAAATAAGAAAAGATGATAAAATTATTGGGACGCCCGAAATGAAAAAGTGTGATAAAAATTAGCGGGAGAGTGAGTATAATTTTTTATATAAATTATATAATTTTTTTAAATTTTTTGTATGATTTTATAATTTATAAAACTAAAAGATAAAATTAGCGGGACGAAGGGTATAATTTTTTTATATAAATTATATAATTTTTTATATTTTTGGTAAGATTTATAATTTATAAAATTAAAAGATAAATTAGTTAGTATTTTCTTAAGCCCGCCAGGGCTACGGGCCAGCCCGCCCCGCCGGCCCATTTTGACAGGAAGCATTAATATAAGAATATAGATTTGTCTGACTGACTTAGAGAATTTTTTTACTAAACCATGCTAGATTGGAGCAAATGTTGTAATGAAATGGGTTTCCATTCCAATTATTGGAAAGGATATAAATGGTAGCAAAGTCCAAATATTCTATTCATTGTTAACTCATTTCAGAAGCCCAAAAATATACTTGCTTTGTTGAATGGGCCTCATATTGAACCCAACACATAAACGCCCAACCGATTTAAGCTCAATATGAAAAATAAGGCGCAATCTAATATTGCCCTACTAACCAACCTAATGAGCCATGATGTAATTACTCAATTCTCTTATATAAGACAGAAAGAAAAGAAAGAGAGCAGCAATTGATTTACTCTGAGACTCTTCAGATTTATCCATCTCTTCGCCCATTTACATCGCAAAGGTGATTTTGATGATTTACAAATTGTATTTGACTCTCTCTCCAAGTTGTATTCTAGCTTGAGCTTTGCCGATTCTGATCATTGAGGTGGTAAGTGAGATGGTAGCGGGGAAGATCCATACAGCTTAAAGCTTAACTAGCAGAAACACGTAAAACTTCCGTTGGATCAGGCTCGAGGCGCATTGCATTCTCAATCGCCTTGTCCAGGGAAAGGCGTGATGGTGGGAGAATGTGGTTGATTTGTTGCTTTTGATTGAGAAGAAACAGAAAAAAAAAGCCAAACGTTAGCGGAGATATGAAAGGCGCTGGATATGGTACGTCGTCGTCTGCGGCGAAGAGAAGATGGAAAGGTCTCGTGATAGCAGTTTTATTCCTCGTGCTTTGCTCGATGCTTGTGCCGCTTTTCTTTTTACTCGGATTACACGGTGGCTTTCACCCGCCGGGTAAAATTCACGACTCGACGCATTTTCAGTTTTCTAGTTTCTGATTAGATCTGCTGTTGAATGCTTGAGATTCCTGTAGACTTTATTGTGTTTTAATTGTTGTTTGAACGTTCGCTTGCCGTATTGGAGATCCTGCTGTTTGGTTCTGATTTGGCTATCATTAAACCAAATCCTACACTTTCTGTTACCTGTGCTGTTTTTGGGGAAGCAGAATATTATTTGGTGTCATCTAATGCAACTTTGTGGACTCGAATGTTGCCAGGTTTTGGCGCCGAACGACGCGATTCACCTTCAGTAAGGATTATGCTAAAGTCTATTTTTGTTTTCGTTCGATTCTTCTTGTGGACAATTTTTTTGAGCGATGAGTCTATTGAGTTTGATTTCTATTTTCCTGATTTTTTAATTCTGGTGCAAATTATTAGAATCCTGTAAGAGTTTACGATAGACAAAAAGCCCCTGAAACGAGAAACGACCCTCAGGTGTGCAACGTTGTTGGCATTGCAATTAATGTGATCTTAAGTTTTTCTTTTATTGTGTAATTAGTTCGTTATTCGTTTATTTTCTCGGTGTAGGCTCAGTACACAGCACATGTTGATGATCTTATAAGAAGACTAGCACCGGATCTACCAAAGGTTTGTTGTCTGTGATTTTAATGCTCAACATAATTTGATGTTATCGTCATACAATCCACTGAATTTATATTATACTTGAATGAAGTTCTGAACCCTTTTTCATTCTTTGGGTTTTTAGTGAAGGAAACACATTTCATTTTGAACTGTACTAATTTTCAGGGCTTCAGGAATAACTCTGTCGAGAAATCCAGGACCGGTAGTCTCGGTGAGAATGAGTCTCAATTTCTCTCTCCATTGAATTTTTAACACAAATTAACAAGGGAATAATTTGTTCTTGTTGTTTCGTTAACCAATTTTGCCCTTCTTGAAAATCTTTGTAGGTGTCTCTATGCAATCAGATTCTTCGCAACAAGTAAGAAAGGTAAAACATTACCATCTTCCATTGAATATGTTCAACTGCCCTACAGGAATTGAATCCTTGATACTGCATATGTAAATGTGGCTTCCTCAATTTGCGTTGCAGACTGCAGGTTCTGTCAGTAGAGAGACAGCAGCTGGGAGCATAATAGTTACCGACGAGAATGAAGTTTTTTGTGAACTGAAATTTGGGAGTTACTGCCTGTGGCGGCGAGAACACAGAGAAGAAATGAAAGATTTTGTGGTGAAGAAAATGAAAGATCTACTTTTTATCGCTCGGGCTTATTATCCAAGCGTTGCAAAGCTTCCCAAACAGGATAAATTTTCACAGGAACTAAAACAAAACATTCAGGATTTTGAACGTGTCCTTAGTGAAGCCACTACAGACAAAGATCTTCCCCCTCAGTATGCTCTGGCACTACAGATAAAGATTTTTGAGCGTTTCCTTAGTTAATAGCTAGCAAATATTATACTAAAATCGAGGTGACTTTCGAATTGAAAATTTCCTAATTTTTGTAGGACTGAGACGAAGACAAGTAAGATGGAGTCCGTGATTGCTAAAGCAAAATCATTCTCTGTGGAGTGCAGTAATGTCGATAAGAAATTTAGGCAGCTTGTCGATCTAACAGAAGATGAGGCTAATTTTCACATGAAGCAGAGCGCCTTCATTTACAAACTTGCAGTTCAAACCATGCCAAAGAGTCTCCATTGCCTATCGATGCGGTTGACAGTCGAATATTTTAGATCCTCGTTTGATATTGAGGAGTCGATGGTTGAAAAATTCACAAACCCAGAGTTGTATCACTACATCATGTTCTCCACGAACATACTTGCATCGTCGGCAGTAGTAAACTCAACCGTATATCATGCTAAGGTACATGGCTTGCCCATCCATACATTTTTCCTCTCTTTGCTCCTACTGATGCTGAATATTTATGGTAATGTACTTGCAAATGGTTATTTATTGTGATAAATGGGGTATATCTTCTCTGTGTAGGAAAGTGAGAAACTTGTGTTTCATCTTCTGACCGACAAGGAAAACTATTTCTCCATGCGATTCTGGTACATCAAACATAAATACGGAGATGCAAATGTCCAGATTCTGAACATCGAAGACCTTAAGTTGCTTAACCATAACGAGGAGGCACCTTTACAGCTATCACTACCCGAAGAATACCGTGTCTCGTATCGTAGGGTTGACGCATCATCCTCTGTTCAAATTAGAACGGAACTCCTATCGATGTTTTCAAGCTCCCACTTTCTCCTCCCAGATATATTCCCAACGCTGAACAAAGTTGTTGTTTTGGGCGATGATGTCATCGTTCAGAAAGACTTATCAGCCCTTTGGGACTTGGAAATGGGGGAAAAGGTGAACGGTGCTGTCCAAACATGTGCGGTGAAGCTGTTTGACCTCAAAGCTTTCTTTTCTACCAGCAATGGTGACGAAGATTCTTGTGCTTGGATATCTGGGTTGAATCTGATTGACTTAGCTAATTGGAGGAAGCACAATCTTTCACAAAAATATCATAAACTACTGCAGGAGGTAAGTGTAGTCTCTTTCCTTAGTGATAGACTCAGATTGCCCTGATATGCCCAGTAAATTTAAACCACTAACGTTTCATTTATATTGTTTACATTGAAGCAGATGAAGGATGAAAATGGGGAATCTGAAGCTACTGTATTAAGTGCTAGCTTGCTGACATTTCACGGTCTAATTTACAGTCTAGACGATAGATGGATGCAATCTGGTTTAGGCTATAACTATGGCGTGGACGCTGAAGCCATAAAGAGAGCGGCGGTTTTGCATTTCGATGGAAGTATGAAGCCATGGCTTGACCTCGGCATCCCAAAATACAGAAAGTTTTGGCGATTGTTTCTAAACAAGGAGAATCAGTACTTGAACGACTGCAATGTAAATTAGCGAAATTTGCAGCAAGTTGACGTGGATCCAAAGTGGTGCGTACTACGCTCGATTTCCCTTCTCTACGAGGCGCTGTTTGACGAAAGCTAAGTTCAAGTCCAGGCAGGGTTCAGCCACGATGAAGTTTCAACATCAATTTGTGAGTAGAAACGACGATTCTTGAAATATGTATTTTTTTCTTAGGGGTTTGAACGGAGGAGAATAATTTCATCGAATGGCCTTTTTCTGTTGAATGAATTGTATTGTTGTAGCTTTTTCGGTGTTGGAGAAAATCTTTACAGATGGTGTTTTTATATGGATTGCACGACCGACTACCCAACTCACACATTAGCTTGTGTCATGTGAAGCTATCATTTTTACCATAAACGTTATTATTGTTTTAGTTAAGGGAAGTAGAATCTTGGTACGAGTTGCCAAAAGATATTTAATATCAAGTCCCTTTACTTGCGGTTAAACTACAACTGTCATTTGAATACGGGGGATGCTAAAAGCGGTTACGTCGTGTGATCAATCACTACATACCAACATCTATTTTCTTTTTCTTCAGGTACTTTCTTTCCTCTCTCTCTCTTTTTTTCTCATCCCAATTCTCTTACATGAATCCCATCAATCTTTCTTACGGCTAGTCGTGATGATTTTTCTGTTGGAACCAAAGGTACAATAAAGAAAGAGATCCTATCTATCTATACTTGCAAGGCAAACGGAAATTCGTCGTAGGGAAATCGATTGATGGCTTATAGAAGGAGACAGGTGATCGGAGGTAGATCATCATCGACGTTCGGCGAAGACCCTTTCGACAGCAACAATACATCGTCGTCTTCTTCCTCTTCATCTTCATTAGCAGCTCAGGCGTTAAAGGCCTCCGATGCACATCGCCATTCCAATGTATTCGATCCCTTCTCATTGTTAATTTATTGATTCTTGTGAAATTTCCTTTCTTGGGATCCATTCTTACGTAAAAATCATGATAATTTGATTAGTTATTCTCTTTGGGGTTGCCAAAAAAAAAAACAGGGAGGCCCGACTTACGACTACACGTCGATGGGAAACACAAACGCCGGGGGCGGAGGATTGTGGGGAGTTCTGGCGAAGAAAGCCAAGGAAATCCTCGACGACGACATTCCTCCTCCTCAAAAATCGAACATTTTAAAACCAGCCCAGACGTGTATACGACCTCGAACGATAATCGACAGGTAAAATTGAACGAATGATCTAATCAAATTCCCGCCTTTTTCGTTTCTTGCGTTGCATTGCCTTGCCTTCTTCTTCTTCATTACCATATATCTTCAGGCCGACGCCAGCAGGCGAATGGACAACCCTAAACTGCGTAAGGGAATCGACGCCTTCACTTCTTCCATGAATCGCATCGGCGACAGCATAGGGAATGCTTTAGAGGTGAAGGATTTGTAGATACATCCATCTCTGTTTAACTAATTGGCTAAACCTTTTCCCAGTCATTTTACGCGCCGAAAAAACTGAACTTTTTATAGGAAGGAAGAACAATCGTGGAGAATAAGACGGCGGATTTCATAAGGAAAAAAGAGCAGCCTCAGATCAATCAAACAAGCCACGAAGATCAGCTCAAGGCATCCCGCGACGTAAGTAGGCCGACCCATTAAATAAAAGTTGTCCCTTTTTCGCCGTATTTCGACCGTCGATTCCTTTTTTCTTCTCAATAAAATAGGTTGCAATGGCGACGGCGGCCAAGGCAAAGCTGCTACTCCGTGAGCTGAAGACGGTTAAAGCAGATTTAGCCTTTACGAAACAGCGATGTTCCCAGCTCGAAGATGAGAATAAAGCACTCAGAGATTCCCGCGATAAGGGGCTTAATCCCGCCGACGATGACATGGTAATAACGCACACTTGCACGCACTGATTGGTGTTTATGTCGTTGGGGATACATAAGGGGTCATTTTGCTGCGTGCAGATAAGGGTTCAGCTAGAGACTTTGCTGGCGGAGAAAGCTCGGCTGGCCCATGAAAACTCGGTTTATTCGAGGGAGAATCGATTCTTGAGGGAGATTGTGGAGTATCATCAGCTTACGATGCAAGACGTGGTTTACTTGGACGAGGAAGACGAAGAGGTTACTGAGGTTTATCCGATGAGGCTGAGCTCGGTGTCGTCGGAGCAAAACCTGGCGGCGCTGTCGAGGAGCTCTTCTGTCTCGAAGGAGGCGCTGGCCAAGGGAGAAGAGGTTCTTAACGGTGAGGCGAAGGCGCCGCCACCGCCTTCTTCCAAAGGATGATTAGTGAGAAAGGGGGAAGTGATTGTTGTTATTGTTAATGCCAGCTTAATTCAAGATTCTTGGTTGGTTCTTTTGTTGTTTCATCAGAAAGATGAGTTTAGGAGGAGAAAGTTTGTCGGTGGTTGTTTACAATTTTGAACTTGGCTTCATTCGCCAATCAATAGTTACAGTCCACGGTTTATGTAAAATTTCATTTTAATGCAAGTATTTTAATTTATAACCATTACCACCACATAAATTAGGCTTCGATCACAGACTGCACTTAATCACAATATCTAAACTAGGATTTACTTAATATACTTGGGAATTTTATAATGAATCCATTCATGTGTGGTATAGTATGGCAATGCACACAGCTGCACCATACAATAATATTTTCACTGAGGGCAATATCGTAATACCTCAAAAGCCACAGGGGAGATTTAAGAATTAATAAAAAAGATCGATCCCACTTTTCCAATATGGGATAAACAAATAAAGACGCACTTTAGCACGTCATTTCATTACCATTTGTTCGTCATATCAATAAAATAATGGTGAGAATTATGTAATTTTCTGGTAACATAAGATAGAAAAAGAATTTGGACCAGCGTAGCATATCTAAAGACAAACTAAAGCCATACTGTCGCTTTTTCCTTTGAGCTGTCATCGCTGCTCAATCACTCCTCCATGACGCTTAGAAAATCCCTATTCTTTTCTGGGATTTATCTTAAAGATAATCATCGTTAGACCTTGTGCGTTGGTGGGCGTTGATTTAGCTGGTTGGAGGTGGTTTTTAGTGAGCAGTAGCAGCAGTAATGTGGGTGGTATAACATTGATAGATACGAAGAGATTTAGCAATGAAATGTGCCGCCCTTATTGCGGATAGAAGTAGATGCATATATTGATTTTTGGTTTGATTGAAAGGAGTGTATCTTGGGTTAAATTTTCCTATTTTGCTTACATTTTCCCAAAAAGAAAAAAAAATTGAATCTTTGAGATTTGAGAAAAAAACGGGATAAGGAAGCAAGAGCTTGGATCTGGGAATGAGAGTGGGAATCATTCAATTCTGATTTCCCACACCTTCTCATTTTGAGGAGTGACTCTAAAGCATGGTGTAAATGTCGGGTTGCTGCTGCTAAGGTACTTTCTTGTCATAATTTCCTTTGTTTTTCTTTTCTTCTTCTCATGCCCTAATATGATCAGGGCAATTATTGCGAACTACTTGTTTCTCTAGCTTACATCTGTTTTTCTTGCATCTCATTAAATGTACAGAAGTGGGTGTCGTAGCTAACTTCCATAGCCATTATATGCATGTGCATTATTCGTATTTCATTAGGTAGTGTTCTTTTGCAGAGGGCTGCTGAGTATTGCATTTTTTCCTTAATTTTCTTGAGGGAGGAAGAATGATTCTTCCATTCTATTTGAAAAAGGTGAAGGCGTGTTAAAGCAATTTGCTGGGGAGGCTTATTCTTGCCATCGCTTTGCAACGATTTCAGAATCTGCCCAGAAAAAAAGGAGATAAACCCCATGAGTTTGATTCTTTCATTCTCTGAGGTGTGAAATTAAAGGCTGAATCTTCGTATTGTTATCGACACTGCTTGCGACTGCCCAGAAAAAAGTTTGTCGCCATTTCTTGATTTTCGAAGCATCGCTCGTGGAAGCTGCCAAGAGAATGGCAACGGCGATGCTTCTCTCAGCACTATGGCTCATCTTTTCAATGCCCTTCGTCTGCCCCCAAAGCGATCCTCGATCTCTAGACGTTCTCCTCCAAGACTATGCTTTTAGGGCATTAATTCAACCGAAAACTGGCTTAATTTACGACGCAATTCCCCCCTCTAATCTCACAGGCGTTCAACTCTCAGCATTGCGCCTCAGAAGCGGAAGCTTAAGGAGAAAGGGAGTTCGTACCTTCAAAGAATTCGAAATCCCCAAAGGCTTGATCGTAAGCCCATACGTCAAAAGGCTCGTTCTTGTCTACCAAAACCTAGGAAATTGGTCCACGACGTACTACCCACTTGGGGCCCACGCCTACTTAGCCCCCGTAATAGGCCTCCTCACCTACGACGCCTCAAACTTGGCCGCCCAAAACTTGTCTGAATTAGGCGTAGAAGTGTCCCTTCAGCCCATAACGATCAGATTTCCTGGGCTGAGTAAGCTGTCCGGCGGCTCGCTGCCCAAGTGCGTTTCCTTCGGTCTGAATGGCTCGGTAAGTTTCAGCAGTGTTGTGTCTGAAAACATATGCACGGCGTTCGAATTGGGACACTTCTCCGTCGCTGTCGAGGCAAACGCACCTTCTCCTTCTCCCAAGGAAAGTGGCAATAAAGCGAAGAAATGGATCATCATTGGCTCAGTGGTGGGGGGAGCGTTCTTATTGGTTTTCCTGGGAATTCTGGCCATTTTCTGGGCGAGGAGATGCTCGAGGAAGAAGAAGCTTCGTCGAATGGAGAGAGCTGCTGAGTTCGGCGAGCCTTTGAACGTGACGAACGTGGGAGGGACGAGGGCGCCTTCTGCTATGGGGACGAGGACGCAGCCTAATATTGAGATTGAATATGTGCCTTGATTCAGTTTATGGGTTCGAAACGATTCTTTTTCGTTACGTTTTTGGGCGGTTCGATTTATTTTATTTGCACAGTTGCAGTGTTTTTTCGCCATTGTTTTGTTCCTTCTGTGTAGTTTTGGGGGGAGAGTTTGTTGGTTGTAATGTGGAGGAGTGAGTGATGTGATAGAGATGTCGTACATACGTAATAATCTGCAACTTCTTGTAAGAGAAGACATATGCTGAAATTTATTCCGAGTGTTATATGGTTTGAAGGATGAAGAGTTTTCTGTTCCTTTGAATTATTGTATTACTGAGTTATTTGCTCTACCATAATCGGGTAATAATACAGCTTACTTTTTCATTTCATTACAAGTGGCTTATTATTCTTCATTAAATATTTTCCGACACAGTTCCTTAGGATTCGATTTCAAGGGACGAAGTACATAGGATTGGGAAGCTTAAAGGTTCTATCGCCAACACATTCTCCTTGAAGATCGCTCCATTGATCTCCAACGTTGCCCCATATTCTGTACCCTTGTTCGACTATCTCCTTCCTTATCGAAGACTTGTACGTAATTGCACTTTGCCCCCTATACGTTCCATTCCTTAATATGAGCCGCTCGTAGCCGAAAAATCCCTCGCTCTGCAGATTATCGGCGGTCACCTGCCCGAGCATCTCTTCGTCCCTGCCCGTCACTAGGAACACCTTAAATCCCGTCTCGGTCAGCTTATTGAACAGCCTCAGAACGTCGGGAATCGCAACGCAGTCCCCCGCCATGGCCCACGACCTGAATCCCGTCGGGTCGAATGGCTCGCACCTAATAATAACCACTAGTGGAAAATCACTCCCTACTATACTATATGTGTGGGCTATAAAGGAAATTTTATTCCCAACAAAGTGTTTGTTGAGATTCTAAGTTGGGCTTGTCCAATATCGAATAATTTAAGCTCTTCAAGGCCCAATATTTTATATATATCTACATACACACACACATATATATATATATATAAAAGATGCTTTCTCCTCCTATCACCAATTAGTTCAGTAAGGACCCCTAAATTTCTAATAGTATAGGAACGGCAGAAAGAGACTAACTAACCCGTAACGCTTTTCCCTGTAATAAAAGACGTTAGAGATGCAAGTGTCGTCGACGTCTAATATCCACGCGTCGAGCCCGTCGTGCCCGATGGCTAAGCCGTCGGCGTATGCACTAATATTGTCCACTATGAGGCTTAGGTCTCGGCGGTACTGACCGCCAACCATGTAGGACTCGACGTGGCGAGAGCACTGGGCCGGGACGGTCCTCCAGGCCCTTATGTTGTTGGCCTCCACGCCGAGCCGCCAGCTCAGGCAGTAGCCCGTCGACTCGACCGACGACTCGACCACGGGCCAACGCTTCTTGGCTGGCCAGGGCCAGCTCGTGCCGCCCACCGCCTTATTGGGCCATATTACTAGGAATATGAAGACTATTAGCTTGGTCGTTCGCTGCATTGTGGATGTTGAGATTATAAAATCGACTTTGTCCCACGTCATATAAATCAAGCTCTTAATTTCACTTTATACAATCAATTGCAGGCTTTTGTTAGAAAGTTAGAACATTACCATGTATGAAGATCTTGTTCACTTGTTGACCAAAGGCAGATGTTGAGTTCGAGTCGATGGCTTTGTTTTCTTGAGATGTATTGTAAGAACAAATGTTAGATGAATATTTATAGGGGGGATAAGAGCCACCACCACCCTTATGGTGCGTGTCCACGTGTGGGGCTAAATTCGTCAACTAAGTTAGGCTTCTTGCTATTGGAGGATGAATATTCCGGGCATTAATTTGAATTTTATTTTTATTGTTTGCTTTAGTGTAAGGAGCATTCATCATATTTAACGTTTTGAGTCCGTATCACGTTGGAGCATTGGAGCAGAAGACGAATTATTAAATCCACTGCTGCTATTGCAAGTTGTGTTTGTTATCGTTTTTTCTTTCCACCTTTCATGTCATATGGTTAGTTTTGTGCTTTGGAACCTCACCATTGGGGACAACTATCGTTAGTTCGTGCCCTGGCGAGCGTACGTGTCTTGTCTCAAGATTACATAGACTTTGAAGCATACTATAAATTATTTTTTCTTATTATTATTATTATTACGACGAAATGAGGTTTGTAATTTTTTTAAATATGAAGAATTTATATATATCTTGGTGATTTGTATTACATTATTTGCGTGCTTTAGCACTTGTACACTTTTCTTACTATTATTAATATAAGTGAACTTTCCAAAAAAAAAAAAAGAATTTATATATGGAATTGGATTCCCATAAATAAAAAGTGGACGCACGAAACCGTTTTACAGTTCAATGAACATTGGCGTTAATAGGTCAAATTTTAGATGGATTGGACATTTTATTCACGCGATATTGCTATTTAATGAGACTTTTTTCTTGTTTGTTGATAATAATAACAGCCACGCGAGAACTAAAACGATTTTATAAATGTCAATCACTATTTTAATTTTAAAAGTAGGGCAAACGCCGTTTTTAGTCCTCAATGTTTGAGGTATGAGCTTTTTTTGTCCCATGTTCCGAGGTGATACTTTTAGTCCCCGATTATACCAATTTTAGACGGTTTTGGTCCCTCTATTAATTTAATCGCTAATTTAGACGAAATTTAACACGTGAAAGCTCGTGATCTCATTTTACTTGACTTAAAACCTCATAACACGTCTTCTTCTTCGATTTAAACGCACATAAACATCAGTATACATCACATTTACAACCTTGAAAATGAGTTAAAAGTGATACGCAAATACGCAATGATGCTCACGTGCGTTTTAGTTGAAGAAGATGACGAGTGATGAGGTGTTAAGTCAAGTTAAAAGGAGATCATGTGGTCTAATGTGTTAAATTCCATCTAAATTAGCGATTGCGTTAATCGGATGACCAAATCGTCCAAAATCGGTACCATTAGGTACTAAAAGTATCATCTCAGAATATGGGGCCAGAAACGTCATGCCCCAAATATTGGAGACTAAAATGTTGTTCACCTTGAAATATATGATATAAATTTATAATGGGTTGACTGTATTTATATAAGAAAGGGTGCGGGAAAGTCCGCCATTCCATTCCGTAAGTGTTTATTTAATAATTGTTTTTTTAGTTTTGTTATCTACTCAAAAGAAAAATAAAGTGAGAGTGTTGTGACTTGTGACAAACCATCAACGAACGAAGACAAGTGGAGACTGAAACATGTACCATTAGGATCTCATTATTTATTTTGTTGCCTATTTCCGAAACAAATTTTGTTTGAGGGTCTAAATTGCAATTGAGTGTCCCGACGCCCGACTGTTTTTTCTCACGCATCATGATTAAATAATACACGTAGAACATATCAAAGTAACCGTTTGCATGATGCTAATATACTATTATACCAGTTAGGTATGAAATTGTTAAAATTCGATCAAATTGACATCATAAAATGTTCAATATTACGCAGTGTGTATAGTCAAAAGTCGTTTACAATTTCATATTTTTAGAAATCATGAATCTTAAACTTGGTTGCATAAAGGACTTGATGCACTAAAAAGGAAAACTGATAAATTGACCAATATTATGAACTTTTTAGCCGTTAGTGAAATGTCAACCTAATATGATAATGGATATTGGCCAATGCATATACTACCTACCATACGTAGTGACATCATTATCCATTTCCACATATTTGTGAGTGATGATACATATAATATAGTATATATTCTTATTTGGGTGAAAAATTTAGGCATTAATGCACCAACAGCAGCCCAACGAATCAGGTTTATTTTATTTTTCTCCCATCATCATCCATTCGTTTGATTGGACTTCACCACTTTGATTCGCCCACTTTAGCGTAATACTATAATCAGGATTTCATTTATGGAGAGGGGCATTTTCATTTGAGGCCCATAACTATTATTTAGGATTTACGATCTCTCGGCAAAAAATTTAGTTTTAAGGACCCATTTTCCGCAGTACCACTTCATTGCTATTACATACCAGTATGTTGAAATTATGTACCACAAAACCATATTTCGGTACCACTTATGATGTATGATACCAGTTTATTTTCTCCAGTACCACTTCATTGCTCTGACATACCAGTACAGTAAAACCTCTATAAATTAATACTCGATAAATTAATAACCTCTCTAAAATAATAAAATCTTCCGGTCCCGACCTGGGGCTTTGTTAAAAATCGTCAAATTCGATAAGATAATAAGATAATAACTTTTTATAAAATTCCTTTGTAAATATTAGGTCCCATTAAAACTCTTAATTAATAAATTATAAAAATTACAATTATATATTATGGTAAGTTGCTAAAATAAGAATCTATTTTTTACTAAATTTTCTTAAAATTTTAATCTAATTTGATTTCATCCCAACTTTTAAATTGCAGTAATTTTCGATGTCGAGTTCTCTAGCTGTAACAAAAAATTGTGAACCGTTGTTGTCGCTATTTTGTGTCGCTTAATATCCACCCTTCTCAAAGTGGTTGAACGATGCTTCAATGATATTCAGAGAGTATTTGATATTGTACCTTGACTAATTTGAAACGATATTTTTCATTAATTCACACATAAATTGTTTTGAGTACATGAATATAATTAATTAAACATATTTGAATTCACCGTCAATACATTTTAAATTTGTTGAATTTAAAGAGTATCTTTTAATTAATAAAATATTAATTTATCGATATAGTAATATCTCTCTAAATTAATAAAATTTCATGGTCCCAATGTTATTAATTTATAGAGGTTTTAATGTATGTTGAAAATTTGTAACACAAACGATCATTCTATACCAGTTCATATATTTTCGTACCACTCTTTTACACACAAAATGAGTCCTTTAACCTAAAAAAATTCTCAAACACGGTCTGAATTCAAAATAAAAGCATTAATGGGGCAGATAATATAATGCATACGTACGTCTGAACAAAATGTATATTTATGTGGGGATACAGCTAGAAATAACTGACACAATGCTAGATAGAATTCGTTCGATGTTATGCAATTTACATCGATTCATAACATATTTATACGTACAAAACAATTTGAGGGCATGTGACCTCTTGACAGAAAGGACAATCGCTGTTATAAATTAAAGAAATGATGATTTACGCGTTGACTTAGGGACATGGGAAGATTGTCATTGAGTTTCTACGTTAAATCGAGAATAATGATAAATTATGCACAATGGTTCGCTTTTTATTGGCTAAGGTCAAATAATATGATATTTTTACTGTTTCCTTTATTGTTTTATATGGGCCATTAATGGATAAGTGCGGGGTACTATTTGGATAATATATATCTAATTAGGAGATTTATTCTCCTATTACATTGAATTGAAAGAAAGTCGGACAATAAGAATCACAAATGATCCGAGCAATAA
Source organism: Craterostigma plantagineum (assembly GCA_027422505.1). Classification (NCBI taxonomy): domain Eukaryota; kingdom Viridiplantae; phylum Streptophyta; class Magnoliopsida; order Lamiales; family Linderniaceae; genus Craterostigma; species Craterostigma plantagineum. The sequence continues at coordinate 6,245,840 of JAPQWV010000039.1, read as the reverse complement.
CAATACTAGTTAGAGGAGAAATAACGAAGTCTTAGTTAATATGAGTACAGGGAGTTTAGTGTAATTATAGTCTATTTTGGGGGTTTATTAAGAAAAAAAAAAGAAGAGGGAGCTTGAAGTTGTAGGTAAAAAATTGAAGGGCAAAACGGACAATTCAAGAGGGCGCCAGTCCCCCGCGTGCCGCGACCCTTCTCAATCATTCCACTCTACTCATTCTTGTGCCGTCAGATCAGTGCTGCGCAAAGGAGGGTTGGGGATTTGGATCAGTCTTCTGTTGTCTCCCATCGTTTGTTGCTGTCGGCGATTTGCTTGTAACTTTCTTTTGTTGGTTTACACGTTTGCTTGTTTTTGTCACCATTAAGACCTTACTGTTGTTGTCTTTCGCCTAATGTTGTTTTTGCATTTGCCTATTTGCTGCTTCAGGGTTTGTATCTAATGGCTTCGAAGCGTATTCTGAAGGAACTCAAGGATCTTCAGAAAGACCCTCCTACCTCTTGCAGTGCTGGTAAATTACGTATTATTTGAGCTGACGTGTTTTTGTCGCTGTTATGAGTTAAATCTGGGACGAGTAGAAGCTCTAGAGCGACGAGAAACTGGAATTTTACGATGGTTTCTTCAGACTAGTGTTTATCTGATGACGGTGGCTCAAGTGGCTGATCAATAGTGTTTTTTAGATGGTCAGTTTTGGAAGAACTTGGTTATGCTGCAATAATATGTACTGAGAAGTATCCTTTTGTTATCCATGTATGCTAGCCTAGAAAATGCCATTGATTATTTGTTGCGGTGTGATTGTGATTTGCTCATGTCATTACTGTATCTTGCTGTTTTATGTTTCAGGACCCGTTGCTGAAGATATGTTTCATTGGCAAGCAACACTCATGGGGCCCACAGATAGTCCTTACGCTGGAGGCGTATTCCTCGTTACAATTCACTTCCCGCCGGATTATCCTTTCAAGCCTCCGAAGGTGGTTTTTTCAGGCTCCTAGTTATCAAAATCATAGCAGCGAGTTGATTGATTTGTCAAATGATCGTATCAGCATCATGAGGGTTTATCTAATTTGCAGGTTGCATTCAAGACTAAGGTTTTTCATCCAAACATCAACAGCAATGGAAGCATATGCTTGGATATTCTCAAGGAACAATGGAGCCCTGCTCTTACAATATCCAAGGTACGCCGCCAACCTTGTCCATTCTTACGTCTTCTTGCGTTCGTATGTAGTGTGCAGAAAAAGTCAATTTTACTACGGTCAACATCCTTGAGATACTTTTTGTAGACTAATTTCGCTATCCTGCGTATCAGGTGCTACTTTCGATCTGTTCATTGCTGACTGATCCAAATCCCGATGATCCACTAGTTCCTGAGATAGCCCACATGTACAAGACTGACAGGGCCAAGTACGAGGCTACTGCCCGAAGCTGGAGTCAGAAATACGCCATGGGATGATGAAGGCAGTGGTTAGTTCGCTCGGCAAGTCTTAACTACTACATATCGTATAATTATCATATATACTATTCGCACACTATCTATTCCTGTGAAGCAGATGGATCAAATTATGCATCTTCCTTGGCTTGGCTGGCTAAATGTTATAGTTCCATATGCTACGTGAACTGCTTCGTGTGTTATGGAAGTTATGTTGACATAGTTAATATAATTCGGTGTTATGATGGTTGTTTCTGTTTATGCAACATAAGTCAGTAGTGCTATTGTCAGATTCAGCTCTTTCTGGTAAAAGAAGTATTTCTCATAGTCATACTACAGAAACTGAAGAAGGCCTTCAGTTGTATATTCGCTGACTCGTTCATCAACTGTTCAATACACGACCATATGACAGAAACTGAAGGCCTTAGAAGACAACTTAGTCTCTCACATTAATCCTTCGTATTACCTTACCTATAGATACAACTCAACAGGGACACGAGTTAAACCGAAATCAGACTTGAAAGCATTATGTTTTACCTCCCTTTTGGATTCATAATCTGAGAAAACACAGCGCTCGGAGTCAAACCATCCGAGTCCTCGCTCGCAAGGCTGCGACCACCTAGGCTCGTCGACATCCCACTGCTCTTCGAATCCGTGAAATTACCATCCAACCCCTGATACAAATCGCCCTCTCCTCCGAAGCCCTTCCCACCCTCCTCCTCGGCACTCACCTGCAGATGAAGGGCAAACTCGAGATTCCACAACACATCCCCCATGGAAGGCCTCTCCGTCCCAACATCACTCAGACACTTCACAGCCGTCTCCGCAAACTTCTTCAGACACTCGGGCGCAATCCTCTCTTTAAGAAACGGGTCAACAATCTGGTCAACCATTCCCTTCTCGCAGCAGCGTTGGGCCCACTCGGCCAAGCTGACCTGCTCCTTGGCCAGGGAAGGGTTCAGGGGGGGCCGAGCGCACAAGACTTCGAAGAGCACCACGCCAAAGGAGTATACGTCCGACTTCTCCGTGAGCTGCTGCCGCCTGAAGTACTCGGGGTCCAAATAACCGAAGCTTCCTTCACCACGGTGCTGACGTGGGTTTGGTCGATCGATGGCGCGGTTTTCGACAGGCCAAAATCGGACACCTTAGCCACCCACTTTTCGTCCAACAAAATGTTGGTCGTCTTTACGTCTCGGTGAATGATGGTGTGTTTTGCCCCTGTGTGCAGGTAGTGCAGCCCTCGAGCCGCGCCTATGGAGATCTCGAGCCTCTGCTTCCAAGGCAGAGGCGGCTCGTGGGTCCCACAGAGGTGCTCGCGGAGGGTCCCTCGGGCCATGTAGTCGTACACGAGGATCATCTCCCGGCCATCGTCGCAGTACCCTATGAGCGAGACGAGGTGGCGGTGCCTGAGCTTGGACAGCATCTCGATCTCCGTCCGAAATTCACGGACACCCTGCTGGGACGTGGGGCTGCCCCGCTTTATCGCGACCTCGGTCGTCGTCCCTCCGCCGCCGTTGATTTTCCCGAGGTAGACTTTCCCGAACCCTCCGACGCCGAGGAGGAGGGCTTCGTCGAAGTTGTTGGTGGCGGCCCTGATCTCGGCGATTGAGAAGTGTCGGCAGAGGTTCGACGCGTAGCTCCCCGTGGTGGCCGAGCCCGAGGATGGGGAGTTTTTGTACGTGGAGAGAGGGACCCATCCTTCGCTGGTGTTGGAATCTTTACCTTGCTTCTTCTTTCCTCTGATTAGGACGAAAACTAGCAAACCTATGATGGCGAGGGCCGCAGCTATTCCCCCGCCGACGCCGGCGGCTGCAGATTTTTTATTTCCGGGCCGGGCCGACGCGGCTTGCTGGCCCGGGACGGGTGGGGATGGGGAAGGGTTCGGGCCGGCGAGGTTTCCTTTCGTGTCGTTTATTTTGAAGATTTCCACGCCGTTTAGTATCGCGTCGTAGTACTGAGGCTTCGAGGCGGTGTAAGGATGGAGGGCGAGCCACAGCTCGGCGTAGGAGCTATTTCCCGAGGGAACGGCGACGACGTAATCCTTGTGGATGGGGACGCCGTTGGAGCTGGCCCAGGCGATCACGTCGGCCTGGGGCTCGGCCGTCTGATTGTTGAGGTATACGGTGAAGACCCTTTGGTTTATCTTGTAGACGACGCTCGTCACTTCGCACAAGTGAAGCCTGACGAGGTAGCCGAATCCCGCGTCGACGGCGAAGATCCAAGTCAGGTTATAGTTGACGTTTATCGAAGCGTTGGGACCCATCGACCTCGAACTACCGTAGACGTCGAGGGGCGCGTAGTAGCTCGGCGCCCCCGAGGGGTACGCGACGGTCACGTTGGGGTCGGGCGACTGGGTGACGCCGAAGGCCGCTCCGTATATGTAGTTCGCGTCGTTCCTCCACGGCCTGAACAGCCTGCCGTCATCGTTATTAGGCGAAATGTCGTTCCCGCCAACGTTTAGCCTGTAGAGATTCTCGAGGGCCGTGGCGTTTCCGAAAACGTAACCCGTGGGCTGGCCCACGACGGGCTTGGTCCCGTCCTCTGCGTATATGTCGTCGGGGTGCGAAATTACCTCTATGCCATTGACGAAGGCGAACGGGCTGATCGGGGCGAAGGTGACATTCAGCGCTTTTTCGCGAGGTGGGACGTTGATGGAGAACTCCTTCGCGAGGTAGTCTATGTTCAGGGCTTCTGTGTATAGGCCGGCACTGAAGTTGTTTAGGAGGGTGTAAGGACCCGAAGTTACGGTGAAGATTGCGCTCGAGGCGTCGAGGTTGTTGTTGTAAGGGGCGGGGTAGAAGTAGAGGCGTAGGAATTTGCGCCCTGGGGAGACAGGGAAGGTGTATGTGAAGTTGGATTGGAATATTCGGGCGGTCATGTAAGGGATTTGCGGGACGGAGGGTTTTTGGACGGCGGCGGAAGATGTTTTTGTGGATGTAATGGATGGGGCGAACTTTGAGTTGATGTCTGACGTCCATTTCTGACCGTTTGAGTCGGTGGAGTCGGGCGGGCCGCCGCAGTTTAGGAATATTTTTTCTGTAGGTTTGTAGTCCGCGACGGCGGCGACTAGTGATAGGAGGAAGTAGCAGAGGGTGGATGGAAGGCAAACTACGTTCTTCATTGAGATCTTCGGACGAAATCCTAGGAAGAAATGGTGGCATCGATCAGTTATAAATTGTTATTAAAAATAGAATAAACTGCAAAGGATTCAAAGCTTGGGAAAACATTTATGATCAAAGATGGTAAACTTAAGCTATTCTAAGATATGAGGGAAGCGAAGGGAGAAAATAGAATCAAACGACAAAAGACTACGTGAGCAAGACCACCGACAATAGAACTTTTCGGACATATAAATAACCGACATACTCTTGTAGTCAAGAACGATAACCCCCAAAACTGCTGAGGGTTATGGAAGAAAGAGAGTTTTAGAACGAAGAAGAAGCGTTACCTTAAGCTTTTAGCAGCAGAAAAACACCTAAATATGCGAACTTTGAGTCATTTATCAGACCCCATTTATCAGCTCACAAACAGGAAAAGAGTCGAATTGTCTCAATTCAGTTTCGTGGAAAGATATTCGGAAATGAAGGTAAGATCAGAAAGAAGATGCGTGTGAGAGTGAGAGAGAGGGGGGAGTTATTGAATGAGGAAACCAAGTTTCTGAATGTTAAGCTGATCAACTTTAATTTCCATTCAGTTTTTATATTTGCTGTTATAAGAAAATTAAATAGATACAATGTTCGGTGGAGAGAGGATTTGGTTTTTGCAAAATGGAGGTGAAGAGCATGCAGCAAAACGGGGACGCGTTTTCAGACACAGAAGATACGAGACAAGCTGAGTTCGATGTGAGGTGTGAAAAAATGGATGTGGGTCCCGACAAGTCTGTAAAGAGAATAGCTGGTATGGTGACTTGTGGAAGTGTAAATTAAATGAACGGTGCGAATGAGCCTATACGGATTTGGGAAACATTAATTATATCAACAACATAACGTAACGTGCGATCATTCAACAAATTCGGAAATTCCACCATTATTGTATCCTTTACCAAGTTTTCCATCGTTTGCGTGGGGAATGAATTTTCTTGAGGGACCTTTATGATCTGTCTCGTTATTTAATAATATCTGCACTAAACAAACACACCTCAAATCTATTATTATCTAATAGTCAATTAACATAGCCGTTAGTCCGCCTACTTCATTCAAATTCAAACCCAACTATTCTTTCTCCATCAAAAGTGAACAGAGAAAGAAGAAAATAGAAACAAAGATACGTCTTTCTTCCTACCCTACTACTAAGACTGTCATCAAAATCAGTAGTGAAGAGAAAGAAAACAGAAAAAAAAAAGAACAACAGCAATGTTAGACAATCATCATCACCATCCTCAACTAATTCAAACACCACCCAAAAGCACGCGCAAACCCCTTCAGCCCAAGAAAAACCCATCATCATCATCGTCAGCTTCTTTTACGCCCAACGCAAACCTCAATCACTCAAAGTGGTTAGACATTTCGAACATCGACAGCGCCAATAAGGAGAACCCACCTCAGATCCACTCTAACCCAGCGAAAAAGGTCGAGCCTTTACAAATCGAATCTTTCGACTCTTCGCTGGCTGAAGAGCTCAGCGCCATTAGGGAGAAGCTTGAAAGGGTTAGGGCAGACAAGGAGAGGACTGAGAAGTTGTTGAAGGAGAAGTCTTTGTTCTTGGATTTGCAGATGAAGGAGATGGAAAGCAGAGGTGAGGCGCAGAAACTGCTTGAGATTGAGGTGGATAGGCTCTATAGGTTGCAAGAGATCAGATTAGCTTGCATGGTTAGAAATAAATTTGAGGTTTTCTTTGATGATTTACAGCTTCTGAGGCTATCCATGTGTACTTTGTTTTAAGACACGTTGTTGGAAATTCTTGACAGAGGGTATCGCCTGTTCGGTCATTGAGAGAGAAGGAACAAGAAAAGAAGACGAGCTTAGATCAGCAGCAGCTAAAGGCGGCAAGTGTAAGAACTTTTCGTCTTCTTTCAACTTCTAATACAGTTTTCTAAGCTGCAATGTTTGTGTCTTTGTTCAGGCGAGTAATGATGAAAGTGGAGACATGAGAGAAGAAGGGGTTGAAAGCCCACAGCAGAGTTCGAACTCAGAAGTTAAAGCACAAAGCTAAAGCTTCTGACGCACTGCGCAGATTATGGGAGTTTTATTTAGTGATATAGAAGGAAATCCTTCTTCTTCTTATGTCCGATTTTTAGGTTCGATGATTTATGTGTGCTTTCTTTTTCTTCCTCGTCTTGTATTGTACAAGCTATGAGCAAATGCAAACGATTGAAAGAGGTCCGTGTGCGACGTTTATTACCTACATACAGCAGAGCCTTCATATTATTGTCTTACGTATACATTTGACCATCGGACTACACATTACTAAATTAATGTTAAAGCATAAGTAAAGAAACCCAACTCCAAATTAAAAGATAAGACGTGATTTTTGGCTTATAATTTGCAAACGCTTCGAAGATAGATCTTAGTTGGCTTAGCAAGAAAATGAGCTACTAGTACCAAGGGCTTAACAGACATTTCACTTTCAAAAATTGGATTCTAGTGCTGCTGGCCCAATATCGTTATGGGCCTAATAGTAATTATAACAAGTTTAGTGAAACTTAATTAATATATGACTAAGCTCTCTGCGTATGCTAATCTAGAAAAAAGAAACTGAAAAGGTATAAGCAATCCCCTCACATAATCTCCGTTAGGTATGAAATTGATGGTTTTGAATAATGAACCATGATATACTAAGTGGAAAAAGATTTAAATACAATTTCGAATTTTGAACGAAGAACATTTATCAAGTCATTGACCGTCACGCGTTATTTCAAAGAAGCAAAGTTGTCTTTTCTTTTTCGTATATATATATAACGAATCTCATTTGCAGCCTTTTCGCATTCCTCTGCCCCCATTTGATCACTCTTTTCTTCTTCTGTTCCGTTGTCTTCTCCCAAACTCCCAAGCCCAAGCAATCAATCAATTTCATAGATAAGTATATTCTTAGCCACTACTTTCTTTCAGGCATGCAAGTGCTTGTACAAAACTCGATTTCCGACATGGAGAAAAGAAAAGTGGAAGCTGTGTTCAAGAGCTTCGGCGATGAACAGAGCAATCTTCTTGACAGGTACGAGAGGCTGTCTTTTGAGGTGCAGTTGAACCAGGCTATCCTTGCCCGGAGCTTGTCGGAGGCCACGGCGGCGAGGAGGACCCCTCCGCCGTCGAAGGGGCGGAGCAGCCGAGGTGGGTCGTCGTCGTCGTCGGGTTTCCATAAGGTGGTGAGGAAGCTGTTCAGTCCTATTCTTGGGAAGAAGGACGACACTAATGGAACATCAGTCCCCGCCAAGAAGAAGAATAACAATAGTACTCTGTACTTTAAATCGTTCAGCAAATCTTTAAGAGTTTGATATTCAATACATATCGAAGACATACATTTTCACATTCCTTGATCATTTCACTTTCCAGTTTGTTTCATCTTCGATGTCTTTATTCTCATGAGCAGTCATCAATGGTGAGGACTTACTCAAAAAATTTTAGCTTTATTTTTAATTTTTTTTATCGTGATTTCTGTGAAAATAGGTTAGAAGATCAAATGGATACGTTGTTGCAGTAACATAATTAATCGTAGCAGCCATGCATTTAATCTGTTAGGGGCGCCTGCAGATATTTATAGCCATTTCAAAACTGTAATAAATTGGAATTTCAATTCAAACGGATCCATACATTAATGACACGAGAAACCAAGAATGTGTCTAAAACTCTTCTAACACATTACAAAAATTGTAACTGATCTCACTTAGAATCTACAGCTGCTAAGATGTAGTAGCAGAAGCACATGGGGAAAAACTAACCGGTAAAAGTATCTCAAATTCAAAATGATATGATAAGTTAAGCACGACTCATATACTGTCCCGTTCTTGTATCGACTAGTATTTCCTCGCCCACGTTTATGAACAATGGGACTGAAACTACAGCACCAGTATCAAGAATAGCTGGCTTAGATCCACCTGAATATGAAAAATATGCAGCCATTTTTTGTAAATTGGATGTTTCTTTTTGAATAATAAGATATGGAAAAAGAAGCCATGAAATGTACCTTGAGCTGTATCGCCCTTCAAACCTGGGTCTACTTCTACTACCTTCAACTTTACGGTGTTGGGGAGTTCGAAATCAATCACCTACATTATTATTAGTTCTAAATATTAGTTTTTCAGTTGGAAGAATTATGGGAGGACGGGTAAGAAACAGCACACTCGTAAAGCTTAAAACTCGCCTTTGCGTTCCAAAACAACAAATTGCAGTCCATGCCTTCTTTGAGCCACTTAGCTTTATCGCCAACATCTGCTTCATTCAGACGATATTCTTCGTATGTATTCTGAAATCAGATGTGTAATTACGAAAATTCAATCTCCATTCAACGCACTATTCGTTTCACGGGCTAGGGAAAAATTTCTTAATTCACCAGCTGCACATGAAGGGCTGAGAGACATTCATGGGAAGAATGTAATCTCAAAGTAACAACTCACAAGATTGAATTTTTAGAGGTAGAAATGCACTTTACAGATACTTGTATGCCTACCACTAACTATATTACATATAGCTTCTTACCAAGTCCATAAAAACATACTGGGCACCATCTTTGTAAGTATATTGCTTGGCTTCTTTGAATATATTTGCCTCATCTATCTATGAATGACAAACAAAACAGAATGATTAAAAATGCTTCCAAATTGATGTTCATGTGGTCTAAAAATGGTTACAATCTTGGGCATTTACCTTACTTCCAGCCCTGAAAGTCTTCTCAACTTGATTCCCAGTAACGTAATTTCTCAACGTTGTCCTCACAAACGCAGCTCCTTTTCCAGGTTTAACGTGCAAGAACTCTAACACATTCTCCCCAAGAAGATCACATTTGTTAGCAAAATAACTCAGAACAAAGATCCACTACAATGTGATTGAGCTATCAAAGCAAAGTAGGGACTCACCGAGAACCTTCCAAGGAACTCCATCGACTTCAATGTTGAGTCCCACTTTAATGTCGTTGCTTGTCAGAGCAAATATTCCTTCAAACCAAAACCAAGAAACATTACGGAATTTCACAAGCAAAGTTATTAAAAAGAAAACCTTACTGGGAAATGTGTTCGATCGGCGAAAAGAAACTCTGCGTTGTGGAGCTACCAATTTGTTGGAAGCGTAAGACAGAGAAGAAGATGGCAGCGGGCGGAAGGTACGGCAATTTACTCCATATATTCCCGCCATTTTTCTCTGGAAGATTGAATCCCAGAGTGGAAGCAGAGACTTACTATTGCTGCAACAAAGCACTGCACTTTCTCTTCCCTTTTTCTGTTGCAGCTCAGTTCAAGATAAGGAAGAAAGGGAAGGAACTAACGATGAATAATAAATGGGCCGTGCGAAAAATTCATAAGCCCAATGAGCCCAATACGATCCATTAATAACGAGGCGATGGTATTGGGCTCAATTCGTTCACTATTTGATGTTGTTAGTATTTTGTTGTTTTATATTCCCAGCCTAATCACGACTACATATTTTATTTTATTTCTCAAATTGAATCTCTCGTGGATTCTCATTAGTCATCGTCACCTGTGTTTTTCTTACACTGATCAAACATATACAAGAACAAACTCCATACACTATATACATCATGCAACTTTACATCATCCCATAATCAGAAAAGGAAAAGAGAAATCGCTCACTAAAAACAATCATATACCTTCAACGATATCCCCACGAAAACTCGAGGAAGATAATCTCCTCTTGCTTTCTCGCCGATCCATATCATCCTCCAAAGAGATAGTCGAAGAACAAGTGCTAGGAGGCAAGGACAGAGGAAACGCAGCTCTGTTCGGAGAAACGGACGATTTCATACTCATCAACGAAGGAGGATGAATGTTCGATTTTGGAACATGAGGTACGATCCCATTAAAGCTGATCGATCTCCCCATGTTCTTCCCATAGACCAACCTCGGTTCCTGTAGAGGAAACTTGGACATAAGCTTCATGTCTTGTATGGTTTTCAGACACTTCACAACTGCTCTCATGGTAGGTCTTTCGGATGGATCCATTTGCAGGCATTTCTGGGCTAAGTCAGCTATGGTTCGAGCGGCCTTGGATGGGAAACGACCCTTTAGCTGAGGATCCATTATTAGGGATAGCCTCAAATCGTCGGAGAGGTAAGGCCTTGTCCAATTTACTAGGTTTCTCTCTTCTTTACGAAGGCGAGCGTAGAGGTTTTTCCTGCCCGTAAGAAGTTCTAGAAGGACAATCCCAAAGCTCCGCACGTCGCTCTTAGGGGTCAGCAAGCTCGTTTCGGGCATTTTGAGGGAAGAATTTGCTGTTGCCTGAAATAACACAGTTTTGTTTTTGAACGAATTTGACAAACTCGGGATAGGAATAGATAGATGCATTGGTATATGTTGAATAAAAGCCGAATCTTGAAACTTACCGACGAGCCGATGGATAGCTCCGCCTCGGGCGCATGGCTGATGCAACCATGTCCCGACAGCTTTGCGCTGAAGTCCTTGTCGATCTGTATATTTGCAGTCGAAAAATCATGGAACATTGCCTGTTATCAACCAAGTTTTAGCAGTTGGTTACTAATTAGGCACATACAAGAAGAAGGATAAAGAAAAAACAGTTAAAACAGCAGTGGATTCATTTCGTAGTACTGTTGAAACGATTTAAGGTTTGTTTACCCGAAAGGGACCTTCTTCGTGCAAGAAGGTGAGGCCTTGCGCAGCGCATAATGCGACTTTCATCCTACCATTCCAATCGATAGGCGGGCCCTCCGATCTGCCATGTAATAGCCTGTCTAAGCTTCCATGAAACAGCCTCTCAAACACCAGCACTCTTCTGTCTGAGCCTTCTCTTGCGTGAAAACCGATCAGTTTGCAAAGAAATGGATGGTGCAAAGAACCGAGCACATATGCCTCGCTCACAAACTCCTTGACACCATGGGTAAAAGGAGGAAGAAGACGAATCACATTAGCTTCGAGCCTCGTTGAATCATTCTTGTTACCCTCGAAAGAAGCACGGTACACCACAGAGGAAAGGTTTTCAGACACACAAAGCTCGGGGGAGAAGTTATTACAAGCAGAGGCGACTTCTTCGAAGGAGAAACTAACCAACGTAGTCCCTTTATTTGCTGAAGGCAAATTAGGAGGAAGAGGCAATGGCCCAGAAAGATCGAGGTTCGTGACGCTGTTATGCTTCGTTGTCTTGAAGCTCGACACAGTCTTGAGAGCAGTCGAAGGCGATGGAAGGGGAAGAGGAAGGGGTTGAGGATTCATTGTATTGTATTCTTTCGAAGAAAAGAACCTGGGATTTTCTTGTTCTCTAACATCTTCAGATGTTATCACTAATGTGCTCTCTCTTCTAACATCGGCGAGGCTCGATGGAGCAGATAGAGCCCGTGTGTGGACTTGGGGTTCGATAGGCTCGATGGCTAGGCCTGTCCTGAAGCTCGGCGGTGCAGATTGCAGGGACCGTGCGTGGGCTTGTTGGGGCTCGGGCAGCACGGCTGGCCATTGCTGGGAAGCGTTGAACCGCTTGCTAGGGATGGAGTTAATGGGCGTGTTCTTCTTCTTCCTCGTCTTTGAAATCGTAAAGCATCCCATTTTTGGAAGGAATGGAGAGGTTCGAATTCGAATTGGTAATCACATACCTGTAAGATCAACATGGAAGAGTAGAGCAAAAATCCGTTTAACGTACATCACATAATTGTAATGAAGAACATATGTGTATGACACAAGGTTGATACTCAATACATCGAGTTAATGAAGCATATGCTTATCTACGTAGCGCAAGAAAATTTCAATCCAAATCCATTATAATCTCAAGCTTCCATTAGGATGCAAAAACACGAATTCCAATAAGGAAGAAATGTTCCCCAAATCAAAACGATGCTATTCGATTATTATACTAAAACAAAACAAATTTCCCCAGTCGTTTGAAAGATAAATTGAAAAAAATCCTAACCCGATATGAACTCAAAACAATCCTGAGCTGGTCTGGGAAAATAACGGATCTTGAGGATAAATATTAAGGAGGTCGGCAGAGGATATGTTATCTCGGAAGGATGAAAGAAAATCTCAGGTTTAATGCATTAAAGAAAGAGAATAGGAATACGACGACACAGATACTCCAACTCCATATATAGATAGATAGATAAAAGAGTTGTGATACATTTTTAGGGGACAAATCAAAGTTGGTCCCCCAATCTTCTGTTTTGTTGAGCTTACAATAATTAATCAAGGTAGACAGATTTGACCTTTGGTCAATATTATACAACAGATTTGCCTCTTTTTGTTCATTTTCATTACCATAAATAATCTCACGATTCTTTGCTGAATAGGAGAACTATTCAATATCATACGTCAGCATGACCATATTGAATTCAGTTTAGCGTTACGCAATCAGATAGAGACCCATAAATCATAAAAACCTTCACTTCTCAGAAGTTACTCATTTTATTATTGGTAAACACAGTGGCTGAGCGATCATCCCAACGATGTATATACTGTAATAAATAGTACTACTGCCAACTTGCCAAGTGCCAAACCAGCAAGTTATCAAAGTTGTATTATTAAAAATAAAAGAGACATCTTTTTCATTTTTATTATCTTGACCACTGCGACCTTTCAAAGACCCCACGACCCTAGAAATCAGCGAATCCTGCAGACAAAAATCGGTGAAAATCATTCAAAAACTCATCAATTAAATCTAAAGATTAAAAACCGATCGATCAATACGATAACGTATGTACGTTTTGCAGTCAACGTTGAAGCTAACGGCGTAACCAACGTTGACTCCGCAGGCAGAAGGGACCTTGCCGGCGTAATTGGTGCTCTTTACGCCGTACGCCTTTGCGGCGGCTTGTATGCACCGGCACGCCGTCTGACGATCCGACGTCGTTTTGGCTGCTTTGCTCAGCGACTGAGCGCCGGCGCAGCAAGGCGTCGGAACACTGGGCCCACCTCTCAGCACGTAATTCATACTAGGCACCAAGCTTCTCACCACCGTCTGGCAGTTGACGGCGGCGCTTGATGGTACGACGGCGACCACCGCCGCCGTTAGAAAGAGTGCGCCGACGATGACGAAGATGCTTCTGAGTCTTTGCATGGTATTTTCTTTGATTATTTACTTGCTTCTTATCGGATCTGGTTAGATGGATATCATCGAATTGAGGGTGCATGATATATATATAAGAATATGTGTATATAGAGAGAGGTGGATACTGTATTGCTGGTTTGAATTCCATAGCTTCATCTATCTATATGGTCTATGTGTGTAATAATAAATATGCATTTAAAGGTTCGTTCTCTATGCACTTCCCAGCCACCCTACCTTTGGTAGAAAATAAATTTGATTTGCTTATATTGTATAGGCATTTGAATATGAAAATACAGTCATTTATGAGACTCCTAGTGATTCATGTGTCATTCGGTCTCAATTTTAAGGAGACCAATTGAAATCCAACTACTGTATTTTCTTTAGGCGAGTTTCTTAATCTTAATCTATATATGAGCTTAGGCCTTCTCCAACGGATACGTAAAATTAGATCCCAAAATAAGTTCTGCGTCCCATAGACACTTATTCCAATACATAAAATGAGTTTTCACCAAATTCTGCAACATGACAATGCAAATTTGCATTTGTACTGTTCACCACCCAATAACTCTTTAACTCCTATAAAATCGACCCATATTAAATTATTGATTTAATTTTAGTACAAAATGTTTTCATTTTTCATTTATGTAAATTTATTTCATTCTTTATATTTATATATTAGGTAAACAATGTTTATAATTGTAAACTAAATACTTAGTGACGGAGCCAGCCCAAATGAGTTTGGGGGGCAGAAGAAAAAATTCATAAGTTGGGGGGCAAAATAAAAAATTAATAAGTTACGGGGTCAAAGTATAATAAAAGAAATCAGAGAAAATTAAAACAAAAATGAAGTTCAGGGCATTCAAACCCAAGTTGATCGTCGCTATGGACTTAACTTCACCGCCTTCGCCACTAGACTAAGTAATATTATTCAATTTGTTTACATAATAACTGGTATATCAACTTTTGGCTGGGGTCAATAGCCCCAAGCCCTAACGTAGCTCCGTCCCATTGAATACTTAAATACTTATATAATATTTTAATTTGTCATTTGGTCTAATTTGTTAAATGTAAAATATGTGGGTAATACTGAAAATTTGTTAAAGTTGGTGTGAAAAGAATTTTAAGAATATTCGTTTGAGTTTGAGAATGAGTTTAATGGTTGGATAAGAATTACTGCATTTTGAGTTTGAGAATTCGCTTGAGTTTGAGAATGAGTTCGGTCGGTTGGAGAGATCATGTTCCATTTACACGTAAATCAAACTTCGGTGTCGCACTTTCGTCTTTTAATTTCTCTTTGAAGAGGTGAGGACTGAAAAAAAGTCACTCAGCATCCCAAAATTAACTAATTGATTGGGAGAGAGAGAGAGGGACTTGGCAAAAGACAAGATTGATAGAGGAATTGTATGAGTGAATATAGAGGTTTTGTTAATAAATTGCATGGTATAGATACACACAATAGATTACATATATATTATAAGTTCGTCGGTGATTAAAGGTATATTAAGACCTGTCGTTGTCTCCTCTTCTATCACGGAAACAACAATATTATTATTTTAATGGTTCTATAAGTCTTTGCATGCATGGCCCTACTGTAATAAAATATATAGCACCAGAAAAAACTAGGATTTGTCATTTATCTCCATCCCTTTTTATTCTGTGATCACGAAAGATGAGGCATATATATAGTATATGAGTTTAATGTCTGGTAGTATAAGGTTTATAATATTCTAAATATTCCTCCGAAAAAAATAATATTCTAAATATTGCGTTTCTTACATAATTTTCCTTATATTAAATGAGAATCGGTGAGGCTTCCTGCCGCCACTATTCTTC
The DNA here is from genome assembly GCA_027422505.1 of Craterostigma plantagineum. Taxonomy (NCBI): domain Eukaryota; kingdom Viridiplantae; phylum Streptophyta; class Magnoliopsida; order Lamiales; family Linderniaceae; genus Craterostigma; species Craterostigma plantagineum. The sequence goes on along the minus strand of JAPQWV010000039.1, from coordinate 6,230,435 downwards.
TCTTTGCGTTCACCACACAGCCCAGAAATTGAAAAACAAAGAAAGATTCGAAGTTCGAGGAATTACATTATTATATATATATATATATACTACCTCCGTCCCGGTAACTTTTGTACATTTTACTAAATCGGGCGTCCCACTATCTTTTATACATTTCCATATTTAGTAAAAAACCATCACACACAATCAATATAATAATATTAAATATTCTTAAAAGACGTATCACAACATACACTTTTTCTACCTCTATCTTATTAAAATATTCAATTTTTTAAAAACCGTGCCGGAATCCAAATGTACAAAATTTATAGGGACCGAGGGAGTATAATATAAAGATAGACATATAATTGAACTATATCTATGTATACATCCATAAAGCAAAGATCACATCATCTCCATGATCATCACATACATTAGCAACGTTAGGACGAAACAAAAATGGTGGTAACACATAGAAATGAATCCACCATATAGCGATATGTTTCTCATAGTGCCCCTTATTTAGAAATTATTAAAATCGGATACATAATTCCCAGTACACAGCCACATATGTCACCCTCTTCAAGTTCCCATAAACCAACTGCAATCATTTAATCCTGAAAAAAAAAAAAACATATTCGTACGTGAATCACTCTCTCTACACACCCATCTCATTCACGAAAAAAAAAGAAGATTTTAATAGAACGCAACATTACTTGGTGCAATCCGTGGAAGGGCTGATCTTGTAAGGAATACTGACGCCGCACGTGCCTGGCAAACCCGCCGCCTTGCCGAGGTAAGCTTTGTAGGCGCCGGCGGCGGCCTTCAGACATCCGCAGACGGTTTGTTTGTCCGGCGTTGTCTTGGCAAGGCCGTACAGTGTCTTAATTCCGCCGCAGCACGAGCCAAGTGGGCCCTTACCAGTCACATAAGGGATACAAGGGTTGAGGTAGGAAAGCACCGTGCCGCAGCTAATTGCGGCCTCGCTCGCCGGCGCGTGGATGACAACCGCGGCCAATGCGATGGCCATGATCAGGACCAAGGTCGTCTTCAAAGCTGCCATGATTATTTCTTTTTTTATTATTATTATTGGAAACTATGTAAGCAGTTTATGTTATATATATTATGGCGTGAGGGGGGATTTGTGTTTATATAGATAATTGGGGTGTGCTAAGTCTAATCGATGCTGATGAGTGAGTAGTCTTCGAAGTAGGTGATCGTTGGATTTGATATTAATGTTTACGTCGGCTAGGGGGTTGATGTGTCTCTATTATTCAATTTAAATGAATCACATCAAAAGGAAATTTCTAATCCAGCCAGTGGAGCAATTAATAGTGTGGGGGCATCGAATGTCGATATCGTTCGTTTCCATTTCATAAAATGAATTTATGTAATAAACAAAATATAAGATTAATAACTCAATAAAGATTGCAATTTTTTTATGGTTACATAATTTACTTGGCAAAATTATAATGAGTCACTAAGTACACCATTTTTTTATTTTGATCCTATGTTTGCCAGTTACAAAACTAGGTAACTAAGTATGTAGTACATCCGTCCCTATAAATTTTGTACATTTGGATTCCGGCACAGTTTTTAAGAACGGAATATTTTAATAAGATAGAGGTAGAAAAGAGTATGGTGTGACACATCTTTTAAGAATATTTAATATTATTATATTGATTGTGTGTGATGGTTTTTACTAAATATGGAAATGTATAAAAGATAGTGGGACGCCCGATTTGGTAAAATGTACAACAGTTACCGGGACGGAGGTAGTATATAGTAACAAAATTGGTTGCAAAATTAGGTCACTAAGTATGTATATAGTAACAAAACTAGGTACTAAGTATGTATACAGTTACAAATTTGAGTCACTAAGTATGTATATAATAAGAAAAAAGATGTCAGTGACCAAATTTTGTTACTATATACATACTTAGTGACCTAATTTTGTAACTGGCAAACATAGTGATTCAAAATCGAAATTGGCATACTTAGTGACCCGTTTTTATAATTTTCCCATATTTAATTCATCCTAGCCCAATCTGAAAGGTTTGCTTCAGCCCAACTAACGTTTGCTTGCAACTAAAGTGTAGTTTCTTTAATAGATCTTCATCCATCGTATATATATTCAAAATGGAAAAGGTTGATGCATGGTGACTAACTATATTCTCTCTACGTATATTCTCAACGCAACTTCCACGGAATCATGAAGACGACACGCGAAAGCAATATTCACTAAAAGAAGACAAATTTCTCAACCCAAAATAGTGTATCCTTACATATATAAAAGATCAAATCCTACCTCTCGTCACCACACCACCTTATCATAAGAAAAATCGAGTCAAACACCACCCCCTTCCCTTTAAACCTAGCTAGAAAAAAATCAAAATCAAATAAAAAAATCATCAACCCATGTACACCCAATAACCAATACCATTCCCCTAAAACCTCAACCACCCAAAACCCCCAAAAAAAGCACAATAAAAAAAAAGGAAGAAAAGAAAACCATCGTCAAGGAATCAAATTAGTCCCGGCGCAATCCTCGTCGTGCTCCGTGGCAGCCATGGTCAACTCCTCGGCCCTCTTCACCTCACGCTTCCAATCAGTCCTCGCCAAGCTACAAAACATCATACACACACAAGCCAACTGAGCCGCGACCAAGCCCATCCACAGCCCTTCGAACCCAAACCCTAGCTCGAACCCAAACGCCAAAGAACAAGGCAAGCCCACGAGATAAAACGCACCTATGTTAATCCAAACCCCAAGCTTGGGTCGGGCCGACCCGGTCAGAACCCCCGAGCAAGCCGTCTGAGGCGAGTTCCCAACCTCGGCCAGCCCTAAGATGGGCATGACCATCGATATCAGCCCTAAAACCTGGGCGTCGGCGGTGTAGAGCTTGCCCCACGAAGACTTTAGGGCGACGCTCATCCCAAAGGCAGATACGCCGTAGGTTAGTGCGACTGATATCCCAACCACGGCGGCTAGCCTGGCTCGAGCCGGCTGAGCCGCGCCGAGCTCCTGGCCGACGCGTTGGGTCACGCTCTGGCTTATGGAGAAGGGTACGACGTAGACGGTGCCCGTGACTTGGATGAGCACTCCCATGGCTGCCACGCAAGATTCAGGGTTGGGAAGTAGGCCGCTCAAGAAGAGGACGATTTCGTACCACCACCACTCTAGGCACACCTGGCAAGCGCTGGGAAAAGCCATGCTCAGAAGCGGCTTCCACCCACGCGCCACCGTGGCGAGCCTCAGCCCGGCCCATGGCTTGATGGCGATTTTGGAGAGGGAAACGTATACCCATAGGCCGAGATTCATGTTGAAGGAGTGGACCACCGAGGCCAAGGCGACCCCTTTGACTCGCAAGTCTAGGTAGACGACGAGGAAGTAGACGGTGGGCAGGTGGAGGATGGAGACGCCGGTGGCGACGAAGGTGGTGACTGAGTTGAGCCCTTGGACTCTGAGTAGGCCTCGCATGGGGACTAGCATGGCTTGGAGGAGAAGCTCAGGGATGGAAAACATGAGGTAGTTCTTGGCTATCTTGCTTATGGCTCTGTCTTGGCCGAGGTATTGGAAGACTGGGTCGGAGTAGACCCATAGCGCCACCATGGGCACGGCGGCGAGGAGGAGGAGGAGGACGGTTTTGAGGTACATTTGGCTGAGTATGGGCCATTTCTTGGCGCCGTAGGCTTGGGAGCATATTGGGTCCATGCCCAGGCATAGGCCCCTCATGACGGAGTAGCCTGTGATGTTTGCGAAGCCGACGGCGAGTGAGCCGCCGGCGAGCTCGGCCTTCTCCATGTGGCCGAGGAAGATCATGGATATTATGGTCTTGGAGAAGTAGAGAAGCGTTGTGAGTGCGACGGGGACTGCGATTTTTCCCAGGGCGAATAGCTCTTCGATTGCCTGAGAGGTCAAGTTTGAGAAATAAAAAAGGAAAAAGAAAGTCAAATGATGATTGACAGTTGCCTGGTCTGCAGAGAATAAAATATAGGGTGTAAAGTGATATAAAGGGAATTTATAATGCATATATGTTGATCTCCAGGTAATGCAACGGTCATCGTCGAATGTTTAGTGACTCATCGCATGTACGAAACGAGATTTGAGATGGCATACGTCCGAAACAAGAATATTTTTCTGGGTTTTTTTAGAGATATGAGTTCTAATCTAATCATCGTACGTATCAAAGACGACAACTTTAATCACGCCGTTCGGCACGTAGTTGTTGTCCGAAGCATTTTGTTAGGTAATTATTCACGTGCGGATTTTGTTGCAAATCAATACATTTGGCGATACACATCACCATCATTTTTATCAGTTAAAATTAACGTTCAGCAAGCAATAGAGACGCTTTAATAAAGGATATAATATTCCTTTCGAAAAAATAAAGGCTATAATATACATCTTATTAAATCTTGCTCTAAAATCATCGTTAACTTGTCAAAAAAATCCCATAGGGAATCATTGTCGATGTTAGAGAAGGGGAGTTTTCAACCGAATCTCGTTGGTAGACCATCAAATCAAATGATCAGAAATGGATAGCTTACTTCAAAGTCAAAAGTTGCAAATTTATAGGAAAATTAGGTATATTTGATCCGAGACAAATAGCAAAACTTTAATATCAATGGCGTAAAAAGCTATGCCTAGGCCCATCTCTTTCAAGACCCTTTTGTCTAAAGATGACAAACATACAGACAACGATAACAATAATTGTTGGCATTTGCACATACTTTTTAGCTCAAAAGGTCTTAACTTGAACCTAAAACGCTCATGCACCTCTTTGATTCTAAACCTAATAATTAATAACCAATGACAGAGAATTTAGACATGGATTTCATGATAGTTTCTTCTTCTACCTTGAAAGAACAAATCACAGAAAGTGCTTGTAAACATAATAAAGACATACATACACATATATATACATGCATACCTCGTTTAATGGCACTCGTGGGAAGAAATGGCAAAAGGATTTATCAATATCTTCTTCGTTTGATGTACATATTTCCCCACTTTTTGTCGCCTCTTCGGCTTTGATCTCATTGACGTTATTACAGCAAGAACCACCGCCGCCGCCGCCGTTAAGTTCGAGTTCTCGAGATTCACTCATACTGCACAAAGCGACTGTTTAGCCTAATGTAGATTAATAAAAATAAAATTCGAACATAATAAACAGGCAATAATACAAGATCAGCGTTGTCTGTGTACTGTACAATATATATTTATACTTACCGTACGTCTCTGTCTATTGTTAGACGGCCAGAATAGTAGTGCGATAAAAGTACGACGAATATAGGAACAAAATGGAATAATCGTCAGCACGACTTTTGAACTCAGTGTTGGACACCGTTATTGCCTTCAAAGACTGTTATGAGAAGAAAGAACAACGGGTTTTTCCTTGGATGAACTTCAAGTGTGTAGTAATCGGAGTTAAGTTATACATGGGCTGCACATTTACAGTTTGTATGTATATTATAGACACAGAGAGAGAGAGAGAGGGAGAGAGGGAGAGAGAGAGAGAGAGAGAGAGAGAGACACGGGGGGAGAGTTTTAATTATAAATGGCATGTAAACTATTTCTTCATGAACAACCTCATAATTCAAAAATAGGAGTATTATTAATTTTTGTATATTCTAATACTTATGGAACACCATTAATAATCGAGGAGTTCACTAACAGAATTCAATTATTTACCCAACTGTTTGGAGTCGAATGACCTAAATAGAACGCATATGAACGTGTGCATAATTGTGTCACAATTACAATAATGCAAGTGGCTTATATTTCATCAAACTCGAGAAAAATGGTCGTCTCTCTTACTCTCTCTCTCTCTCTCTGTGTCGCTATCTCTCTCTCTCCTTAGGTTGTTTTAAATTAGAATAGAAGATATGATATAACATATATAATATGCTATGCGATGCAAATTACAATAACCGACCAAACATCTCCTTGAAAACGACGAGAAGCCATATGTATTTCGCTGCCTTACAGTGAGTAGTCAGTCACAAGGGTGATTGTTATTACTCTTGAGTACTTATAAAGCATCCATAGTTCTTTTTATTTTTTCTACTCATAGAAGAAATAAACAAAATGTTGGATGAGTAGTTAAAACTGTGCAAAAATAACTTAATGTATAATATTTATGTATAAACTAAATAATTGGGCAACAACAATTAGTACTTCCTTCGTCCCACTTATTTCTTCCCATCTTTTATTTTGGGCGTTCCACATAATTCTTCCCATTTCTACTTTTGGTAAAAAATTATTCCAATATTAAACTAATTACACTATTTATATTTTAAAAAAGGTTTCTTAATTTGTGTACCAACTAATTAGTTTTCTCTCTCCATTCCTTAAAAGTGTACTATAATATTAAAAAAATGAAGTTTTTTAATCTACGTGCCCACTAATTTTGGGAAGTATTAAGTGGGACAGAAAGTCTGTCGGGCATTCATGGTCCCAAGTACAGGGTTATAATTTATATTTATGTGAATAAATTTATACAAAAGAGGTAACAACTATACGTAATAGTATAAAGATATGCAATTGGCACCATAATTGAGGTCGTGTTAAGATGGTAAAATATATAATGAGCGAGCAAAGCTCAAATAATTGGTGTGTAATTTTTCTTTTTGCCTGCCATATATTTTTTTGTAAAGATGAAGTATCTTATTATTAGTAAATAATTTACCGTACGAATGCATGCAAGGAACAAGATGATAGCTTGCTTTTTTGGTGGTCCAACTTTTGAGGATACATGGAATTGAAGCATGAAACCAAGTTGTTTCACAAAATACATTTTCTTTTGCACGTTCCTTCTTCAAGTAAATAATAATGAGGCAAATTATTTGGGTTTATATCAAGCTTCTATTTTAAATCGTTAATTTAATAATTAAAAAAAAATACAGGTCACTAACTTTAGGGAACAAATATATGTTCATTCCAAAAAAAAAAGTTGGAAATCATACACCATCATATTACAAGTCAACACTTAGGTGGGTACGAGATATTCCAAGTCGGCAGCTAAATAAGTTTTTCAACTTATTTTGTTGAAAAAGACCTAAATTTGCTCCGATATCTTTACAGTTATTGCATGTAGTTATTACAAAAAATCCATTGAACTATGTTAGTTGACGAAAACAAGTATACATCTCTCAACTTCAATTATTTACTTTACAGAAAAGAATATAAATTTGATGAGACATCTATCACAAATACCAAGCAAAAAAACATTTGCGGATAAGTAAAATATGAAACAAAATGCATATTAATTTGTGAGAAAGAAAAACACGCACGTACGCAATAAATGATGTATGTGTTTGTGTACACTACTAACAATATTAAGTATTCATACAGAAAAAAAAGCACTTCAAAAAAATTACGGACCAATCACAAAACTAGATCTCCATGTCAAAATGACCTAAAGACAGCATGATTAGACTAGGGTTTTCTTGACAATAAAAAATCCAATATTTTCTTCCTTTTTAAAAGAACATATAATGTGTGCGTGTATAATTAATGAGAGCTGGCTCGTGTGAAGCGAAATCCTCTTTTGAAGATGGGTCTTTTAAATAGTATTAGTACTTCTTACCAAAAAAAAAATAGGATTAGTACTATAAGCCAATAGATATTAGCTGGACCATATAGGATATAAACTATTGTTCTAGCTTATTGAAAATCTATTGTATTTTGTTACTTGTTAGCATATATTTTGTACAAATTTAGGGTTTAAAGTGCTTTTGTGGGGGATCCCAACTTTAAATGATGGAATTTTCCTCAATAAAACCCCAGTACTTGGCACACTAATCCAGCTATTATCTTGTTATTCCGTGCAATGAAAAGATAGAGATAGATGCCTTAGACAACCAATAAGGCATTCATCACATGACGATCTTCCTTGTTACACGTCAAACCCATCGATCGATCATTCACCATTGCACATGTGGTAAAAAGGTTTCGATATAGTTATTTGCAGTTATTCCCTTCAACTTGCGCTTTTAATAATTAGCGGGAAGTAGCTAGTCGTAAGCACTCTTTACGGTTGTTTAATTCATTCGCATCCATGTTCGAACTTAGGCCCACAAAAGTTCATCATATATAACATTTGTTTATGCGTTATTGTCTGTGGGTAAGATAATTAAAGAATTGCCATATGTGAATATCCTCTTAGCTCTTGCAATAAAGATGGCAAATGAAATTATATCTAGATAAATCATATCATCAGATTCATGCGAATAGTGCTCGTGTGATCTTAGTCAAAAGGAAGATTTTTTTGTTAGCGTTTTGTGTGAGACATTATCGAACATTTGAAGCCATTGTTGTCTCTATTGCCCCACTCCATGCAACAGGTGTCCCTAAATCGGACATACGCAAATAATTTATTTCTAATTTTTTTTTCTACAAAGTATGCGTGTACTAAAAAGTACTTCCTTCTAAATAATCGTTTGGAAAGTCCGACTTTTGTATATCTTAAGCGAAACCCCATTGTCAAGTGCTATGTGGTGTGGGGACCCAGTTTTTAATTAGTACACACATTAAAGATAATCTTTATTAAGATTATGGGTGGTCACTTGAAGTTAAAAGAAAGACTAATGCTTTAGTCTTTTGTTTTTTGTAGCTTTTTTACTGCATTTGAAAAAGGACATTTCCCGATTACTCAAAACTGAAACACCACTTTCGATTTCTTTAAGGAAATGGGAAGAAATGAAAGTGGGAAGAACCATGGTGCTGCGCAAGAATACTTTTTTTTTTTATCATCTTCTTTTCATTTTAATTTCAACTAAACCTATGTGTGTGTGTTTGTCTTTTTACTATGTAGAAGTCCACTAGCAATGTTTTTCAATAAAAAGAATTCGACAAAAGCTATCGTCGGATACCCACACAACGCCACCATTATTCTCACACTCCGACTATATTCAGTTCGAAACAATCATCTGTAATTACTCTGACTTTCAACAAGACTAATCATCTATGTAGATAGTCTGTCTTTCAACAAGACTAATCTCTTTTGACTTCTAGCCGAGTTTAAGTGAATATGAACTCATCATGATCACCCCGACTTGTAAAAAAGTAGAACCTCAATTACTATTGATGAAAAGCGTTCAAGTTTCATATTTCCAAAGGCAACGATCCCCTACATAGGCAGGCAAATTAGAAGTAGACGAGTCAAGAAAGAACTCTTCAGTCACCTTGAACGTATTTCCTTTATAATAACATCCCCTATTTCCATCAATTAACAGTTGTAAAGTACAAAAACTCCCAAATATAAAGTAAGATAGCATATTTACGTACGTTTCCTTCGATTTTATTATAAACTTTTAGTTAGACGTGCGATGTTTTTCTTATGGAATGGAGGTAGGATGAGCTCTCCCACCATGTTGAAAGATCATTTCTTTTTTCTTTTTTTTTTTTGAGTCGAGATCCGCCGTATGAGGTCGATTTTTGAAACAAAGGTAAGGTAAGGAAGAGGACTAGGGAAGTAAACCTGTGATTAAGGTTGTACTAGTAACATGTTTAATTGTGATTAACTTAAACCTGTCTTAAGTTAATATGGGCTGGGAAAGCCGCCTTGAAGGCCCAAGCCCATATAGCCCAATTTGAAACCCCGCGTTTTTTTATTGCTTGTATTCTTTCCGAAGAAATAAAAATGTTTTGAGAATTGAGAGGGGTAATATGGTCAGTACACGATACAATACGATACGAAAGAGCTGTCTGTGACACAATAGAAAAACGATAACACTGTTAAATAAAGAAGATGGTTCCTTTTCCATTCGTCGAGTAATTTCAGTTCTCGGACGGGGTCGATTCTTCTTATCAATCATCTACGTACAGCGCCAGCTCAGGTGCTCGGCTCTGTCTTCGACTTGTGGAATCGTTGATTAAGTGATTTACTTTATGAACAACTATCAAATTAGGTCTAGATCTGCGTTTTTGTTGGTTTAGGACTGTACTGTTCGGTTTCATAGCTAATTCTAGGCTTGTGTTGCGACCTTAACATAGGTTTGCATTTCGATTTCGTTCTTGTTTAGGATATTGTTTTTTTTTTCTTTCTTTTTTTTTTGTTATATCGATTGCTATTCCTTCCTTGGCACCTAGGTTTCGGAGCTTGATAGCTACACGGTTCTTATGCGTACTTTCTTAACTTATTGATTTGTATGTTTACTTTGTCAACAATCCAGGTGGTTGCCAGGCAATCGGTTATTTAGGGTTTGGATGAATCGGGAGAGGTTAGTATTGGCATTTTTGACACCGTTGTTGGGGAAATAGTGTAAGTTGGAAGGTGCTTCTGGGGAAACTATCGCTGCTTTCTGGAGAAGAGTGGACAAGAGAGTTGTAGAGGAAGAATAATGTGTATACTGTGTGTTATTCAGAAATGGTCGCGTAGAATCGCTACCATGTTGCCGTGGTTAGTGATCCCACTGATTGGGATTTGGGCTTTATCCCAGCTTTTGCCACCTGCTTTCCATTTTGAGATTACGTCCCCGAGACTCGCTTGCGTTTTAGTGTTGTTGATAACACTGTTTTGGTATGAGGTCCTCATGCCTCAATTATCAGCATGGCAGACTAGGAGGAGTGCTAAGCTTAGGGAGAGGATGAGGTGCAAGGCTATTGAGTTGCAGAAACTGAGGAAGACTGCTACTCGAAGGTGTAGGAATTGTTTGACTCCGTATAGAGACCAGAACCCCGGTGGTGGAAAGTTTATGTGCTCTTATTGTGGCCATATTTCCAAACGGCCAGTTTTGGACTTACCCGTGCCACCTGAGATGGGCGGTGGTTCGGGAATTTTAAGAGATGTGGTTGGGAAAGGTGGAAGGTTGCTGAATGGTAAACAACGGTTGGAGAATGGGTGGTTTTGTGGCCAGGACTGGATGGAAAATGTTAACCTATCTGGCAGCTCGTTTTCAGGAAGACCGAGTTCTTGGAATTCGAACAGTGGTTGGGTATACGGTGGGGATGACGAACAATGCACAGCCAATACTTCTTATTCTCGTGCTTTCGTTTTTGTTTGCAAAGTATTTGCGTCGTGTGTTTTGTATGTCATATGGATCTGGAGAAGGATCTTCGGGATTAGTTCTTACAGAGACGACGCTTCGCTTGATGCAGAGCGCAGGGGAATACTGGATAATCGAAGTGAGAATGGGGCAAATGGCCAGGAGACTAGAGGAGATAAAGCACGGCGGAAGGCTGAGGAGAAGAGGCAAGCTAGGTTAGAGAAGGAGCTGCTTGAGGAGGAGGAAAGAAAGCAGAGAGAAGAGGTTGCCAGATTGGTCGAAGAACGCAGAAGATTACGTGATGTGAAAATCGAGGCTGAAAAAAGGGAGCGAGGGAAAGGGTCCCCTCGTGCTAAGGAAAGAGATAGCAAAAGCGAATCTGAAAAAAGACGTCAAGAAAGAAAAAAGGATAGAGAAAGGGGAATAAGTAAGAGTGATGTTGACTCGGAGGAGGCAGAGAAGAGAGCAGCAAAAGATACTGACAGGAGCAAGAACAGAGAAACACACAAAACTGCACCCGAAAATATTAAAGCCCATGAAATAGGACACGGGGTTAAGAGCGCTGGCAGTTACAACCATGGATATTCCAGTGCAAGATACTTTGATCGCATGAGGGGTACCATATTATCATCGTCTAGAGTACTTACAGCTACAGGTGGTACTCTCTTCAGAAAGAGTGCCAATTCTCCTTCCATTTCAAGAGAGCATAAAACTGGTGTGCTGGACGATAATATTAATACATCTGGATATAGGAAAGATACGGTGCAACCTGAGTGGAGCTCGGGGAGTTCAGCGGTGGGTGTGGGTGGTGGTGATAAGAATGTTGTACATCGTCATGTGAGTTGTATAACTTTTTTCTATGCCCTTTTCTTTCTTTGGGTTGGAAAGAGTTAGTTGGCATTCATGACATTATCATGCGAATTATTTTTTATTGCAGGTGATCAAAGAACCTCAACCAAGCACGCCTGGCCCTGCAAAGTCATGGCAACAACTGTTCACTCGATCTGCTACTTCTGCTGTTACTCCACCTTCTAACTCGAGCGTGATTAGCAGACCGATTGCAAAGAGTCAAGTGGAATCCCAGGAACCACCTGTTTCTGGCGTACCCACCTCGACGAAATTGTTTAACAACCCATTTAGTTTACCTTCCTTTCCATTCTTAACAACTAGCAGCAATTCAAGCCCTCCGTTATCCTCCCAGTCTGCCCTTCACAAGTTCGGTGATCCACCTCGGCAGTTTTTTTCAGAGGAGTCGGAGATTTTCGAAGACCCCTGTTATGACCCAGATCCTATATCGTTACTCGGCCCTATATCCGAGTCACTTGATAATTTCCAGTTAGATCTTGGGTTCTTAAATGATACTGAGTTGGATAAACCTCGTACGATAAAGACCACTCCTGAAATTTCCAGGCCATCCTCGATAGGATCCCCATTGTCGAGACCATCAGATGATAGGTTTTCGGGTTCTTTTGCTTTCCCATCTACACCAAAGGCTCACGAGTATTCTAGCAACCTGACCGAAAATGTAAGCCGGCCCATGTGGTCTACTCTTAGTCCCGATACTCGTGGTATAGTTGGTGGGCCCGGCTGGCTTTTGCCTCCTTCTGAGTTCAACTTGACGAAGGACAATGCTGTTCATTCGATGCCACCACAGAAGACTATGGCTTCCCTGTTCAAGAACGACGGGCAAGGCTTTTCTAATGCTCACGCAACTCAGAATACTTTATCTGGAAATTCTCAGAGCATTGGAACTTACAACACTTCAGTCCCTGATGGTGCTAAAGTTCCTTGGTTACCTCAATCTACGCTATTTGCTACCTCGGGTCCCGAGAATCAGAGTCTTCTGAACCCTAAGGAGGAAACTAGTAAGAGCGGCTTGTTGTATAGGAACTCTGTTACTTCAGCTGCAAATCATCAATTCGAGCTGCCTGGTGTTAATTCCTGGGTCAAGTAAGCATATCAATCAAAACCCTTAAATAGTGCCCACGTAGAACGTTCGTAACTGTTACAGAACAATACAGTGCACTGTAGCATCACTCGACTTGCATATCCCTTCTAAGTGAAGTTTGCTTTTGGCCATTTGAAATTTACTGCTGCAAAAGCACCTAACCAACTTAAGTTGACTGCCCCTACAATTTCTGAAGTGTGTTTGTGGTTCTTTCTTTTTGCAGGCAAGACGGTGGTGCGATGCATGGTTCACGAGATGTCGCTGGGAACTCTCCGATGAACAACCGTGGCCATGTTGGAGGGTTGTACTCTCCGCCAGACGTACAACCTTTTTGGTCCCATGATTAGGTAGAAAAGGAAAGAACAAAAGGAAGGGAGAAGAAGTGGAGAGAGTTTTAGACTACTACTTGATCTATCTATCTATCTTCCTTCTTTTTCTAGCAAATGGGAGATCTTATAAGAAAAATGATATAAACTCTCTTGTTTTATGACTCGTTCGTTGCTGTTCTTTGTAGCCTGAGAAGAACAGAAGACTAACTTGACCCTTTGGAGAAATATCATTATAGCCAATTTCCACGTAATTGGGTGCCTTTATATGACGCGTTTATTACATATCATATATAAACCATCTAAAATAAGTTTTCATTAAAAATTTTTGGGTAAATGTCCCTAACCTGGACGAGGTTTTGTTTGCAGCAGAACATCCATACAGAGACAAAAAATTAAATAATCCTTTTTGAAATTAATGCTATGTACGCTAGTCGCTTTTATGGAACTTGGGATCCATTATTAGAAATTAATTGTTACACCTAATCATGATTAATCATTATTCCTTAGGTGCATATTCCTTAGGTCCATATAGGGCAGGGGAGAGGATTCATCACAAGCACAGCAACATTAGAATAAACTATATACAAATATCAAATTTATAATACTTTGCTCAATCTCGACTACGCAGCTTCATCTTGGTCCACCCGACATATATAACACGACGCTGTAATAATTGCACCATCGTTTTCTTTGTACAGCCAAAGATAAAATACTGATCGACAGCACCTTTCTCTTAAGATGCTGCAACCTTCTCTCCCTCGCAAGCATGTAGTATGGAGCAAACGTCATTAGCTTCCAAGAACTGCTCAGCGTTGACGAGGATGATCGGAGTGTACTCGAAAACTAATCGCTTACACTGCAAAAATTCCCAACATAACCAATCCATGAATGAAAATGGTAATTTTTGTTCTATCACGATGCCTCTTAACATTACAAGCTCATTACCTTTTGGACACTCTTGCCAATCGAACTACATGCCTTGAGAAGCACCTCGAGTATCTCCAACTGAAACAGAGACAAAATAAAAAAGGAAATGACATTTGTAATAATGCTTTACGTAATGCAAATTACATAAAGGATTCAACCCTGCACCTCTGTGTCGGGATCTTTCAACTTGAGTAGAGCCTCCGTAACTACGTTGTGGCACATGTCACACTTGTCGGCGGAAGATCGATGCAAAGAAATGGAAACATCAGATCTGCATAGGTCAACCTTTCGGCAGAAATCTCCAGCTTCTATTGAAGAAAGCTCCAAGAAAAACAGAGGGGCGTAGTAATCCACCAGAACTGTGCACTGCAATCAACAGTTTCGAGGGATGAAAAAACACACGTCAAAAATGCTAGTTTTCATCTGATAAAGTTTTTCGAATATTCATCTCTTGAGGTAATCACATTAACAACTCGACGATTGAGGGCAGATATTGTAAAAGGATACAATTACTTCAACAGAATCTTATTTTACCTGCTGCTTGAATGATGGGATCTTTGCACATGACTCGTGGAGAATGTATATGATCTCCGTTTGTGTCTTGTTCTCCGAAAGGTAGGTAAGAGCATCGCTGGCATATTGCTCACAAAGATCGCATAGTTTTTCATTTCTGACTACCCCTCCATTCCACACCTTATCGTAAGTTTGCAGGACTGGTGACAAAAAAGCCGATTATAATCAAAGATCACACTCAGATGGACTTATGTACGGTACAACTGAGAGAGATATCACACATATATGGAGGGAGAACTCTCAACTGATAATATAGCATGGTTTTTCTATTATTATTATAATCGTAGAGAAAGATGGTTTACCATTAAGGTCTCGAGCATCGCAGCACTGTAAACAGATGATGGTGAACAGAACAAAGAGCACCCTAGCGTCCATGCTGAAAACAGGGAAAAGAACAATAAATTACTAGCCCCATAAATTGATCGCCAAAAACAGATTCAGCCACTAAGGATCAATTAAGTAGCTCGGAATACAGGTGAAAATCAGCTCGATATTCGAAATTAACACGGATTAATCCCAGACCCAAATAAGAACGTCAAAAAACTAAACACCAAATTTCCTTTCCGAAATCGTGCCTTCCCAAAAACAACAAAAGCATATTTTTATCAGACTGTAAAAGGTAAAGGATCATGAATTGAGAGATAATTCCATCACCTTCTTCGCGGGATCGGATAAGGGTGCAATTTCGGGTCAGAGGGAGAGAGGCGGTGTTATCCGTTCCGCTCAAGCAAGCAAAGAAACTATAAATAAAGCAATTTTGATTATCGATAATATTTTTTAATTAAGAAGAAATGTGGACCCCACTCAATAATGGCTTCATAATCATATAATACCTATAGTTCCGTGATGAACCCGCGAACCCATCAATTCTCTTACTCCTCCCATTTTATTTACATGTCCTTTAAGATTTTCTCACGTGTATTAAAGAAATAGAATAAAATATATAATATACCCATAATTAATTGCTAAGCCTATTTAAGGTACTCCATTGAAAATAGGGGTGTCAATGGTTCGGGGCAGATAATGGACATACTATCCCCATACCAAATTCATGTTCTTAATAACATCCCCACTAATTTACCGTTTATGATGAATTGATTCGGGGATGGATAATCACCGTTCGGGGATCGGGTTCCACGTAGGGATTCGGGTTCCCCATAATCATGATATCCAATAAATTAATTTCTTTTTCTTGCAACAAAAAAAAAATAAGTAATATAGACAAATTAATATGAAATATGATGAGTATAAAAAAATGATATAATATGTGATTGATATATATGCATGTTGTGAAGAATATATATTAAGAGGATTTTTTTCTTCTAATTACGATCATGAATATAAAAGGATCATCTATGAAAATTCTTTATCCAAATGAATTTTTAATATTAATTATTAATAAATCTATTTGGAGAATGGTGAAACATGATTACCATCCCCGCCCCATCCCCACTCTTCACCGACGGGGAATCATCGTCAACTCCTCATCTCTATTTTGATCGGGGATTCCCCGTCCCAATAGCCTGGTCGACGGGATGATTCACCGTGGAAATTGTGCTACCCCTAATTGAAAATCATAAAAAGAGGGTAAATCTGAAATATGATAATAATTTGTATTGAAATTTGTTAAACGATATTTAATTAGAAACAAATTTAGAGAGCTAAGGGTAAAACTGAAAATATGATAATAATTTGTATTGAAATATGTTAAACGACATCTATTTAGAAATAAATTTAGAGAGTTAAAACGACGTAAACAAAAACGGAGGAAGTAAGAATAATAATCATCATAATATTCTTATTTCGAAATTATCAACGCATACATTGTTTTCCAACATAACATTAATCCACCATTAGTGTAAGAGAAACACACAAGTTAGGTTCTATAGACAGAAAGGCTTTACTAATTAATGTAAGAGAGGTGATCAAATCACAAGTCAAATCTCATCACTGCTTTCTTTCTTGTTCTTCGCCTTGCTCTGCTTCGTGACCAATCGCGAAATCCGAGCTAGGCCAAACTTCTTCCCCTTCCCAGTAAGCTGCTGATGTTCCTTGACATTTTCTTTCCCAGGTTTCTTGCAGCAATCAACAAAATCCTTACAGTCGTCACCAAGTTTACGCCTATTACCGAGCAAAGCCCTTCTCCTCCCCACCGCCCCATTTGCTAACTCTTCGGTAAGAAGCAGTTTTCTGCTCAGTATCTGCCCTATTGACAGAGTCGGGCTTTGTTGTCCCACCTCGTTCTTCGCAGCTTCGGCATCTTTGACGACCCTATCTCTGTTGGGTTCTTTGGCTTGTCGAGCTTTGGAGGCTATAGAAGAATATTCCTCAGAAGTAAGAGTTACATCTTCAGCACTCTTCTTACAAGGAGTTGTGTCTGGGCTCTGAGTCTTGGACGGTGCCTTAATCTCAGCAAGAGCCACATTTTCAGAAGCTTTCGCTGCTTCCTTCAGAGACCCTTTCTGTTCGATCTCTGACATTGTCCTTAAGACTTGAAACTTTGCCCCTTCGCCAACTTCTGATTCCTCGTTTTGGTTCAAGGCTGTGTCGATCTCAGATGTTTCTTTTTGAAGCTTCAGTTTCAGCCCTTCGACGTCTAGTGTTTCCTTTTCCTTTGTAATAAGGATTTGTCCCAGTTTTGCAGCCTCTTCCTCTTTCTCGGAGATTTCGACTTCATTCTGCGCAGCAGAGATTAAATTCACGACAATGACTATCATTAAAATCGAAGGAAACAATAATTTGGACAGAATCTAAATCATCCTCCAATGGTAGCAACGGCATATACATCAGCCAGAAAAGTTCAACTTTGCTCAGGCACAAGAAAAACAGACTCTTCAAATGCTGCAATTTTGGAAAGGATAGAGAGCTCAAATGAACCAAATCGGGACAAAAAAGGGAAGATACAGAAAACTGACAAAAAAAGAACTACAGCGTAGATAACACAGCTGAGATTCCCAAGCTCAAAACCACTGCATCAACCCAGAAACAACAATGCTCGGATTTTAAGGAACGAAAAAATATAAATTACCGTGTGATTAAGGACAAGCTCCGATTCTTTTTCAGGCGCCTTGTGAGTCGAGGGTTTCCAAAAGCCCATCCCACCGAACCGATTAGCCGCTTCCTTAACCGACTCGAAGGGCGCTGACGTGTCAATCTCCGCCCTAACCGACCAAGAATCGACTGGGTTTTTCTCTACCGTCGCCATTTCCAAAGCTAAGGACAAAAGATGCAAACAACAGTCCAACTAGCTTCGTCTTACTGTGTGTGTGTGTGTGAGTGAGTGAGAGTAACGGTCGGCAAGCTGTGGATTGTGGGTAGGTACAAGACAGGCGTTAGGTTAAAGAAATGATATGATATTTGTATAAAGTTTGGATCTTTTTTCTCACCTCTCTTTTCCCTAATGCAAGACAAAATGTTGAGATTCAACGGAGGGAAACACACAATATGAACCAATACAAAATATAATTTAAAAATACCTGCTTTGTGTATCCCAACCCAATACTAATGTATGTATGTTTGACGGGTCTAAATTACTAACAAATTTTGGGGAAAACTCAATTTTTTTTTTCTGATGGTACATACAATAGTTTCTCTCTATTTTCCTTAACATACTAGTTTTAATTTTATGATTTTCGTGGAAGGCTACTGTCAAAGGCTTATTTCCATTGGCCCAAACACTTCTATTCAGAAATAGTAAATCCGCCAAAGCCCAACTTGAATATGCGGCCACACTTGACGTAATGAATAGAGGTCTATCATTTTCTTTATAATTAATTTAGATTTTGATTGTATATAAATCATTTTATAAATGAGATATTTATGCTGTCCAATCAGCTTGTCATATGCTGTCTAAGTCTCACTCTCGAGCATAGCTTTGAATGGGTCCTATACCTAAATCTGGGTTAACAAGTAAAAACAGAAGTAATTGACGCTAAAGAAATTGTGAATTAATTATCTATATAGTTCACAACGTGTTTCGTAGAATTAAATTATTAACGAGACTTCTCAGCGATATTTTGGGCGAAGGAATGAGGCCGACAAGTCTCGGTAGGACCATCTTCTTCACTCTTCAATCTTCCTAGCAACCTCTAATTTATATCGACAAAAGGACGCATCCAAAACAACAAAGGGGCATACTTATTGAAGAAAGAGATCCATCGACGTCACATCTAATTATATTCATATAGATTTTATGTATATTCAACTTAGGGGGGATGATGTAGCAACCAATATACTATTCAATTCAATCGTATTATTTTTAGTCAATAGTTGTAATTTTGAATCATGGGCTACGTGATTTCATGACTCATAAGAATGCAATTGACGATACATAAATTTGGAAATACACATGGGATTTTGGAGATATGATGCTAATAATGATTTTATTTGTAAGTATAAAAAGATTACCTCACTAGATTATGTCATGCTTAATGTTGCATGGAGAATGTGTTGCATGAGATTTCATGGATGACGTACAAAACTTGCTATATCTAAAACAAAGGAAACTAAAACGTCATAAGTATTAAATAGTTACTATTTAGGTGGTTCCATTTAAATTTATTCTTTTTACTACTCCTTATCAACATCGCATGGGGAGTGTATGAAACCATGTGCCTAATGAATAATATGCTATTTCCATGTTATTTATTTCATGCCACATTTAATGTTGAAATAATGTTGTTGCTAGAGAATGGCACATGGAAGATGGGAGTAAGTATTTACAGAAATAAACTGCATTTCGTTCAGATATATGCACTTTTTTTTTTGTTGCCAGCCAATACATCTGAATTTTTAAATTATTAACAAAACCACACCTATAGTGTGTTGTATTGCATCGATCCGATCGACAAATTTTTTAAAAACAAAAATGTGTTAATGAATCCCAATGACTAGTATAAGCATCTCATAAAAAAAAAAAGACAGTTGGGTATTTACACATAAACAGTGTTTTAAAAAGCGTTTAGTTCCGATATTGCATAGCATAGATAGCGTAGCGTATTGCGTGAGTATTTTGATCGTGCCACATACACGGCAAAAGATATATTATATATATATATATATATATATCAATACAAGTATCTAAGACACTTCACGAGCTATATAAATATATATATATATATATATATATCACGAGCTATATAAATATATATATATATATATAAGTGCGCGCGCATGTGTGTTAAATTTTATTTATTTTCAAATTTTATGTAAATTTTAATGTTATATTATTTCTCTAATAAAAATCTCTTGGCTTACGATGTATGGCAAAATTGAAGAATTTGCCGCCACATCGCCTTAATTTGAAACAGTTTTGAACTTAGGATAAATATATTTTACGATTTTTATACCTTTTGAGCTTAAAGAAGAAAAAAATAAAAAAATAATAAAAAATGCTATTTTTATTACGCTACAATGCGTTTTACGAAATTTTTGCGCTATATACGCTACGAGGCGCGCTACACTTGCGCTTTTAAAAGACTAGAATAAAGTTTTTGCACATAGGTACTCGATCCGCCGCAGGTACGCCATTTAACACAATTAGGTACCCTATAGCAACGTATTATGATTCGTAATACGTTGAGAAAATAGTACGTCATATATAACACATTAAGGTACCATATAATAACCGTATAGGGTACCGTATAAACGCGTGACGTTGTACGCAATATACACATAAAATGGTATGGCAAGAGTGAGAAAATTGGTACAAACAATAAAATGGATACCTATCTATAAAATTTCTGACGTAGGTACTGATTTGTAATTTTTTACTCAATTAGTTCACAAGACGGTACTTCAAATATATTACATATATATATATATAATATATATATATATATATATATAACTCATATAGAAAATGTCGTGAGCACCGGGCACCTGTTGTGTGGTATTTTTTTGTGCCACGTTAACATGCCAAATGTCATTGTATGCTGATTTGGCGCGTTGATGTGGTTGGTGCTCACGAAGGTGCATAACATTAATATATATATATATATATATATATATATATATATTAGATCTCACTTTTTTCTTACAAATCAAACTCCCTGTCACTCCACTTTCTGAGCAAAAACAAAGATGACGACGACGATTCAGACAAACACTGATCAGTTCCCTGAAAAGAAATCATCATTCAGAATCAAACACGACGACGATAGCAGGTTCTTCACGAAGCTCCTCTCCAAAGAGACGTCAAAATCTCAGACGCCTTCTTTTAGGGTTTACTACGGCGACGTTTCGAGCGCCGTGCCCTTCACATGGGAGACAATACCAGGCACGCCCAAGCACAGATCTCACGACGGTTACGACCTCCCACCTCTTACGCCGCCGCCGTCGTACTACGCCAGCTCCGCCGGCGACCTCATGGGCGGCGGCAAGCCGTGCTGTAAGAGAACGGCGACTGCTACTTACTATTCAAGATCCAAGCTTCGTCGGCTTATTCTCCGCGCTTTGACGACCTTAAGAAGGGTCGAAGGCGGCGGCGGTAATCCCAGGAAAGTGGTGCTACACGCGCCGCCTTCTTCGTCCTTGTCTTCGCTGTCATCTCTTTCTCGGTCGTCTTACTCGTCAAATTCTTCGGAGAATTCTTCCACCAAGCGAAGAAGAACAAGATTTTCGAGCTGGGGTTCGTCTTTTGATGAGAGGGCTTTGGTCGACGATGATCATATTCATATGAGATCTTCCGATCAGTGTTGCTTCGGCGTTAGAAAGGTCAGTGCGGTGGAGGTTCACGGCGGCGGTGGTCATGGTTACTACAGTTCTGTGAAGAAAGCTTTCTTGTCTCTATTGGGTCGTTCTTGCTAATTTGAAATCATTAAGGTTTGTTTGATGAATTCAAGATTCATAATGTGTCTGTTCTGTGTGTTTTATATAATTGTTATTTCTCTCGAACAATGAAAGCTCGATCTTGGTATAAATGTAATTAAATTTATTAAGATGCTCAATCTTTACTGTTCTGTATAAGATTTCGTCATGTAATGTCAAGAACGTCTATTTGCTTTAACGGAGATCGTTAAATACTTCAGTTGCTATTTTCAGATAAATGGCAAACATTTATCCTCAATAAATATAATATTATTTGGGAGGCGACAAAGGGAAACCAGTAAAGTAAAAAGTTGTGTAGCTTTGGGGAAAAACACAGGTCTTGGATGAGGCCAATAAAATTGTGTAGGGTGTGACTTATTTAATGTAAAGGAACAGTTGGTTGAGAGTTTCTATCAATTTAATAAATAAATTCTTTTTTTTTTAGTTTGTTTTCTATAAAGTATCTTACATGTGTGGAATCTTTTTGTCGAGTTATTTTCCTCTTCATGCACATTAATTGAGTAGGGCAGGAAGCTTCTTTTAGTTGTGAAGTTATGGGGCATTTATGGTCAAAATTAGTACTCTGACCGATTTTATTTACATGTCGTTTGACATTTTTTCGCTCGTATTAAGAAATAGAATAAAATGTCCAATATACCCCTATTTAATTTTAATGAGAGTTAATATACTTATTGGAAGTTGTAATATTGCAAATCATAAAAGGGTAAAACTGGAAATATGATAAATATTTGTATTGAAATCTGTAAAACGAAATCTAATTAGAAACAAAATTGGAGAGCTAAAACGACATGTAAATAAAATCGGAGGGAGTAGTTTCTTTCAATAATTGTTTTTCTTTTTCTTGGAAATTTCTCATTTCACCAAAAGAATAGTTCTTTTTCTTTAAAGAAAAATATAGAACAATTGGTAAACCTCGACATGAGAAAGAAGATCACGGAGTATGATTTATGAAGCTACCAGTATCAGCTGAGGAGTAGGGACGTCCCATTCGTGTAAGAAATTCTCAATTGTCGGCAGCTTTTATATATCTCTATAGATAATTGAATTAAATCATGAACTAAATTCATGTAATAGTATAATGTCAATTGAAGATAAGGCACGCAGTTGGCCCATACACAAGAACATCGTCTGTATTATCTTATTTTTTTTTCCCTTAAACGATAGCTTACATTAATAAACAAAGATACATGGACTAAATAGCCCAAAGGGTCTCTCCGGTAACACAGTATCCGGTAGAGAAACAAAGGCTCATAAGGAGCAATGCATCACGAAAAACAAAATAACAAGCCGACAGAAAACGAAATAAACCTCGAACTTGGACCAAAAATCTATAGAACATACGACAGAAAAGGTTATTAATCCAAATCTACGGTAATCTACATTATTTTTGTCCAACGCCTCAAGGTTATCGTCTTCATCGGAAGAGGCTCCACAAGGGAGAAAAAAGCTCCACAACGGGAGAAAAAGCTCCCGGCCTAATGGCCGGGAGAAACGAGCTCCCCACGGGAGACTCGCGGGTGGACGATAGTGCGATGTGGCGGACTGTAGTGATGGCAGACTGTAGCGATGGAGGTGGCGGCAGGGGCAGCGGACAGCAGAGGCAGCGGCCAGGTGGTGGCGGCCGGCAGAGGCAGGAGCTGTGGCAGATCTGGCGGAAAAGACGGAGCCGAAGAAGACGGAGGCGGCGGCGATGGCAACGGAGGAGGCGGAGGCGCAGGCGGCTGCAGAGGATGCGAAGGCAGAGGCGGCTTGGTGGTGGCAGCGGTGGCGGCTTGGTGGTGGCAGCGGTGGGGTGGACGAATTTTTTATTTTTTTTTAAACAAAGAAAACAAAAGAGAAAAGAGCTCCCCCTACCTCCATATTTTCCCATAACTAGTATTATCTTACAATTATTCAAAAAGAGACGTCATTCAAGAAAACTGATCTCATTTCGAGGAATACAAGTTCCAAACATTTTATTCACAAATCTATTAGTAGAAAATTCACATTTCGTAATTCAATTTCTCCATTCGATTATTTTTCTTTTCTAGGTCGTTAGATGCCCCCCCAAACACACGTCCAATAATAGTTCATGCGAATTTGGACCAAATTGTATCTTCAAACTAGTTATGGGCCGACTTGAGTTTCATTTTGCACTGCAGATTTTCATAATTGATATTAACCCTCCCACAATTCATAGAAAACAAGCGTGATAACATTTAAAAGTAACATAGCTTTTCGCATGTACTATTATATAATCAATTCAATTAACTTTTTGCATGGAATTTAAAAGAAAGAGACACGCTGAATGAAGTATATGGATACCATTATCATGTTTGGGGAGATGTCGTTAGACTTTTTATTACATCCTATCCTAGGCGAGATTTGGTGACAATTATGCAAGGATGAAATATCCACACGGTTTCGATTAAAATTTTCATAAACGTATATAAATCCATGAACAATCAATTTTCAATGGTAATAAGCCCACGCGTTTGCTTTATACTTAGGTGCTAGATTACAAATTTGTTTTCTTCATTAAACCTACCAAAAGCTATCCTTTTTTTTTTTGAAAATTCAAATGCTGCATCTTTGAACTTGCTACACGAATATTTCTAGTTCTTACTTTTATTTTTATTCTCTTCTCTTTTTACCACCTTTATCATAATATTTCTATTTTTCCTGGCTTGTTAAAGATATACCGTGCTTAGTTAAACATGTTTCAGGACAAATAAACGAGCTTGGCAAAAGAATGTCATTTCAAATATAGATGTCGTAAATTGGACTTAAAAATCTGAAGAGAATAAGTTACTGTTATTTTGAACTTTATTACATGAGTGGATAATATTTTAAGTGCTATTTCACAAAGTAGAAAAATTAATGAACGCCGTATAGGCCCATGCAAGAATGCTATTCAAGTCCATTTCTTCCATGAGCTTTGACAATGGAAAGAGACAAGAATATGGCATATCTAACTTTAATAGTCAAAAGTTGTGTAGTTTTAGGTTCGATTCTGTTAATGTTTCGTATTCGGACTTCAATTTTTATATTATTCAGCTTTCGTATTTTCTTTTCAGTTTTCTATTATAGCTACTTCCTCTCTCAAAAAAGGTTTCTCTTGAGGATTGTATATTACTTAGTTTTTGGCTTTTGATTTCAGGATCACAAATTAAGCTCTTGCTGGTTAAAGACAGCTTTTTGGCTTCCATGTGTGTAATTTATTTTTGATCCATAAAACTAGAAAATCAAACATAATAAATATTTTCTTACATATCACATCACACTAACACATAATTATTCCATACGAAGAAACACACTTTCAGTTCAGACACACCAAAAGTCCCACCCACCATCATCAGAACTCAACGCATATCAATCAACTAATCATTCCCAGACCTATCTTCATTAATCTCCTCAAGAATCGCAACGAGCGCAACAACAAAAGCATAGTCGACGTTGGGGTAAACCGTAACCATAAAAGTATCCTTCCCAAGAAGCAAGCTTTGAGCAGTGTGCTTCCTATGCATCTGTGCTATGATGTTTTTCGAAGATCCTTGGTATATGACGCACGAACGCTCGAACCAACTTCCCTCGATTCTGAAATCGCAGGCTTCTTCCCTCGTGTTCTGCGCCATGAAAACGTCGAGCTTCGTCTTGAATTGGAGCAGCGAAGACTTCTTAACGCTGAAGAGATAGTCCTTTGAATCCGTGCTCTCTCCTCTGAACACCTGCCATCTTTTGTGCGCACTTAGAAGCTGCAATAGTGAAAAAAAAAAGCAATCTTTTTTGGCGATTCAAGAATCTAACCCGATAAACCCTTTTCCCAAAAGGGATCGAAGGAAGAAAAGATTGAGTTTTTTTTTTTGTGGGTACCTTTTGTTGGAAGGTGATGATGGGATTTCCGTTGGCGTCGAGCAATACGCGGCGATCGCGGAGGCTGAACATCTTGCCTTTGATTCGAAACAGTATGTTGCCGTTGACGTCGGTGACGGCGAAGCTTCCCTCGGCGAGGGTCATGAGTTTCCTGGCGATGGTTAGGTCGACGGGGTAGGGCGCGGAGAAATGTGGGCTGATCACGGCCAGCGACGACGGCGGATGGTTCGGCGGGTAATAACTCGCGCCGGCGGCCATCTTTCTGCAGAGACTAAATGCTGATGAGGAGGAAGGAGATGAAGAAAGATAGAAAACGATGATGATGTTTGAGCTGCTTATTGGAGATGTAAATTGTTATTTGATTTGAGACTTTTTGTGGGTTATTATAGTGCAGATGAATCGAGTCATCGACAGCGCGTATAGTTTTGGGTGTCGATATCGACGCTGACTTTACTTTTCTTTTGATATTTTTGAGGGGATGAAATGAAATGGGAAAAGGTCAATAATAAGAAAAGAATCATTCGTATTTTACATAATTTTTTTTTTGTGTGGTGGTAGTAGCCCTTCTCTTTCGGCGTTTTGATTGGTTAATTGTCTCAATTTTCCTTTTTTGCCTATACATTCATTGCCTGGAAACTGCTTGGAACTTCATATTTATTTTATTATTACTTAAAATGATTAGTGTAATTGTCATTTTACACTTCAACTTTTGATTTATGAAATCACATCCTCACAAATCAATTTTTTTTTCTTTTTACATTCTTAAAATACTACACATTAGACTTTAAACTATTATTTCATCAATTAAACATTGTCGATACATATATAACTCCAAGTATAAAGTAAGATAGCATATTTACGTGTCCTTTGATTTATTTATATTTTTTAATCTAACCCTTAGTTAGACGTGTGATATTTCTCCATGTCAACAGCCGCCGTGTTATTACGAGTTATTAAGAAAAGATTTGAGTATTATTTTAGTGGCCCAATAACATATAGCCCCAATGTGAAACCCCACGCTTTTTTATTGCTTTTATTATTTCCGAAGAAATAAAAATATTTGAGATTTGAGAGGGGTAATATGGTCAGTACAATAGAGAGCTGTCTGTCTAAGAGTGAAACACGTGACGCAATAGAAATGATCGATCAACACTGTAAAAGATGGTTCCTTTTCCATTTGTAGAGTAATTTCGATTTTCGGACGGGGTCGATTCTTCCTATCAATCATTTACGTATAGCGCCAGCTCAGGTGCTCAACTCTGTCCTGGTCTTGTTCGAATCGTTGACTCTCGGATTGGTAAGTGATGTACTATCTGAACAGCTATCGAATTAGGTCTAGATCTGCGTTTTGTTCGTTTACGACTGTGGTGTTCGGTTTCATCGCTGGTTCTTCTGTTTCTTTGATTTCATGCGAGAGGAGTTCATAGAAGCTTACTGGTGTTGCTTGAATCTAGGCTTGTCTTGAGCTGATTTGGGACAAATTGATCATTGTTGTGGATTGTTTTTGTCATTTATTATTTTTCTTTTCTTCATTCAAGTATTTATTTAACATAGGACGATATTTGGTTTTCGCCTAAAGTTTGTGAACGCTGTGAATGTGAGGAAAACTTCAGTGAAGGTGAAGAATGTTTTCAGCATTTCATTTCATTGTCTAAAACTTTAATATTTTCTTTCGTTGCATAAATTCCTGGGGAGTGCAGTTTAATATTTTTCATTGCCTTACAGGCTCGAAGATTTAAGGAGAACAGACCGTCCAACACAGAATGTCAGGACAATCGCAGCGCTTGAACGTGGTCCCAACCGTGACAGTGCTTGGAGTGGTGAAGGCTCGCCTCGTCGGAGCCACGAGGGGCCATGCCCTGCTCAAGAAGAAGAGTGACGCCCTAACGGTGCAATTCCGTCAAATCCTCAAGAAAATAGTATCCACAAAAGAGTCCATGGGAGACGTAATGAAGACCTCCTCCTTCGCCCTCACCGAGGCCAAGTACGTCGCAGGCGAGAACATCAAGCACATTGTTCGGGAAAACGTCAACAGCGCATCCCTAAAGGTTCGGTCCCACACGGAGAACATCGCCGGCGTCAAGCTGCCCAAATTCGAGTACTTCTTCGAGGGCGGTGGAGAGTCCAAGAACGACCTGACCGGCCTTGCCCGGGCGGGCAGCAGATCCAGGCATGTCGGGCAGCTTACGTGAACGCCATAGAGCTCCTAGTCGAGCTCGCCACGCTTCAGACGTCGTTCTTGACCCTCGACGAGGCGATTAAAACGACTAACCGAAGGGTCAATGCTTTGGAGAACGTGGTGAAGCCTCGACTGGAGAATACGATCAATTACATCAAGGGAGAGCTCGACGAGCTCGAGAGGGAGGACTTCTTCAGGCTGAAGAAGATTCAGGGTTATAAGAGGAGGGAGCTCGAGAGGCAGAGGGAATCTGCTAAGGCCTATGCTGAGGAGAAGGCCGCTGGCGAAATTGCGCTGAAGAAGGGTGTGCCTCTTGATGATGCTCTCGAGATGTTGTCTCATAAGGATGAGGACATAATCTTTTGAGGTAATGATAAACCGTGCTAGCTTCATTTCTCTGTGTTTGAGATGTTGTTTTCTTTATGGAAGGCATGAGATGAGAGTATCATTGGTGGAATTATGAATACGTTTTCTCAGAATAAGAGAGACCTCCCCTGTGTCTGTGTGTTTTGTATTGAAAACTGGCCATCGTGTAAAGATTTTTAACGTAAGTACTAAGTTCATGTACTATTACTATTTACTGGGTTCAAAACGTCTTCGTTTGAATCCTTGGGATAGGATTTCATTACATAGGCATATAGGATGTCATTCCACGTATCGGGCAATCCCGGGAGGCACCAGTGTAGGCAATCGGCATAGCTCTCGGGTTTCCTTAGTTGATCTTCTGTTATGGGATGCTGGAATTTCCTGTAGATCGTCGGGTGCGCGTCTTTTCTATAATCCGACAAATGTGTTATGTTCATGTATTCGACTTTCAGTCCTCTTATCTCTAGGTCTCTTATGGTCGATTCTGCTATGCGCATCATTTCTCTGTTCGTCGAAATTCCCCAATACCCTTCTTCGAGGATCGGCACGTGTTGGTTGTAGCAGTGTTGCTTGATGCTCCATGATTCGCCCCTGCGTTTTAAAATAATGAGAGATCTCACGTTTGGTTGCGTCTCAGTATCAAAACGACATCAAAAGTTGAGCTAATAGATCGTAGGGTTAATGACTTTTTTGGTCGTATGATTCAGGGACGTGACACTTTCAGGACTTCCAACTTAAGGGCCGAGTTGTAGTAGCTTTAACTTTTAAAATTATAGCAGCTCAATGCACCGGAAACCTAGTTTTGACCTTTAACTGCGTTAATCCTGAAAGTTAGCGTACTGTAATTGGTTCTTCAGATTGCAATTTAAAAGTTAGTCTCCCTAAAGTTGCAACTCATCCCCTACGTTGAGTGTCCTGATATTGTCACATCATACTTGAGGAACGAAAAAAAAGTAGTTGACCTCTAAACGATTACGTGGGACGTACCATTCGTGTATCGGGGAGAGGCTCATAAAGTACATCTTGGTCCTTGTTCGGTTGATGTTGATTTCCAACCAGTTCGACCAAGTGTTTAAGGCCATCTCGTAACGGCGTAGTTTCATCTCCACTTGCTTGTATACAGCATTTGGGCTCCCAAATGCTCCCCATCTGATGCAACAAACTTATCGCCATTACATACATGCGTTGGTCGTACTCGATCATCGTATTGGCTTATGATGTTTTTTTTTTCTGAACTTACAGAAGCGTTATAGTTGGATGTGTCCACCAAATATACGTATCGAAGATGAGGATATCTGCATCATTCCAATGCTTGGCATGCTTTTCGATCGCCTCGATTCTAACTATGCGTTCGTCCGGCCTATGGATCGTCGGGTGGTCGTTGTTAGATTCGACCAGAAATGGAGACCAGTAAAACCCAATAGTCGAATTGAATTCCTACGTAGAAATTAATTAGTGAAAATTTGTGACTGATTAAATAGTTTCTGTGATGGGATGAACTCACTCACCATTGATTGAAAGAAGATGAAGTTGCCATCTCTGATGAGCGTCTTGTTTTCTGAAGGTGATAGCGATGGCTCAATCAAGCAAAGCATTGAGTTCCATTGGTTCTTGTTCAGTGAATCCCCTACGAAAATAAGCTTCTTCCCTCTAATCTTCTCCAGGAATGCTCTGCCATTGAACCTTATCGCACGAATTTCGTAAGACATTAATACATATATTATGTATAAACAGAGCTGAGCTAAGGTAGAAAGAAACCTTGGAAGGTCACATTGATGAGGTTTCCACCTCCACTTCTGATATTTCAAGTCTTTACGTCCGTACTTCTCACATGCATAGTCGTCTAAGATGAACGAGCACTTTCTGTCACTGTACGGCGGTCGGGAATTCTCTTCGTATAACCATTTGCCCGAAAATAAATCACACTCTCCATTCGAATTGTTGCTACTGATTAATACTTCACTGTTTCGAGTGAGGATATGGACTGCAATGAAGACCAAGGCTATGAGACTGAAGCCTGCAAAATAATCCAGCTTTGAGATGATCTTCATTGCACGAGCAATCTTCTTTACATCCATATGATGATGGCCTTTGAGGGGATTAACGATTTCTTGCTTGATTTGTTACTGAAAAACGGATTTTGATTGAGATGATAATACACCATTAACATCACATCCCCATGAATTATTGATGCATGTGCAGTGAGCTGTTAGCTATTTTTCTTCACATATACAAAAGATTCCAATAGATACGACCCTTTGGTAGATTAAGTTTAGCTAATCCCCCAGCCATTCTTTTAACAATAAACAATAAGGCAGGTGGATCATGAATGAGTTTGTTAACCTAAATACATATACGTAGATAATATATATATATATATATATATATATATATATATATATATATATATATATTATATGATTTTCTTTTCCCCAATGGCAACAAACAGGAGTTGCTCTATTCTCTGGTTCTTGGGATTGAATTTATGTTTCATATTATTATATTAAACCGACAAACTTGAAACAAAACATAGCTAATATGGTGTAATAATCCTACAAACAAACGCATTACTATTATTAAAACCTCGCTCGCTCATTTTTCAGCGGCGACTTTTCGCCTGAGAAGCTTAGCAGCAGAAACCATGTTTTCGAGGGCGGGCCTAACCTCGGCGTACTTTCGAGTCTTGAGACCACAATCAGGGTTCACCCACAACACATTCAACTCGAGCACATCGAGCATTTTCTTGATTCTATCAGCAATCTCCTCGGCGGAAGGTATCCTCGGGGAATGAATATCGTAACCCCGGGCCAATTCCAGCCCCGTACTTCACTCCCTCGCGGAACACCGAGAGGAGCTTCTCGTCAGAGCGGGAATTCTCGATAGTGATGACGTCAGCGTCCATGTCGATGATGGAGTGGATGATGTCGTTGAAGTTGGAGTAGCACATGTGCGTATGTATCTGCCCAAATTCAAACCAAATGAAAAGGTTGAAAGAAAGCGATGAGCACAGAACAAGAAAGAACCTGAGTGGTGTCTTGGACGCCGCAGTTGGTGATTCGAAAACCATGGACAGCCCAATCTAGATAGAAGCCATGCTCTGCTTTTCTAAGGGGAAGGCCTTCTCTTAGGGCAGCCTCGTCGATTTGTATTACGGTGATTCCAGCCTTTTCAAGGTCTTCAACTTCGTCCTTAATGGCCAATGCAATTTGATAGCAAGTCTCAAACCTGTATAATACAAACCCGAAAGAAGAGTACTTTTTTTTCTTAACTACTTAAAAAGCAAAATGGTTGTGGGGGTTAGAACTTAGAAGCATGGTTAGCTAGATTACCTTGGTTGATCGTTTCTTACAAAGGACCAGTTGAGAATAGTAACGGGGCCGGTGAGCATTCCTTTCATCGGGCGGTTGGTCATGGTCTGCGCGGCGCTGGACCAGAAGACCGTCATTGGCTCGGGGCGGCTCACGTCGCCGTAGATGATCGGTGGCTTTACGCAGCGAGAGCCGTAGGATTGAACCCATCCGTTGGCAGTGAAGGCAAAGCCAGACAATTGCTCTCCAAAGTATTCAACCATGTCGTTCCTCTGATGTCCAAATTGACGAAGTACAGAAATATGAAGTGGAAAAGGGGTATTTTGTTTGTTTTGAGTAAAAAATTATGAGACTGATATTCGGGTTGGCTCACCTCTGGCTCTCCGTGAACGAGAACATCGATGTCTAACTCTTCTTGGAGCTTGACGACTTTGCTGATCTCCTCTTTGATAGACGTAATGTACTCCTCTTCAGAGATCCTATCAGCCATAAGAAACTTCGGAC
The DNA here is from genome assembly GCA_027422505.1 of Craterostigma plantagineum. Classification (NCBI taxonomy): domain Eukaryota; kingdom Viridiplantae; phylum Streptophyta; class Magnoliopsida; order Lamiales; family Linderniaceae; genus Craterostigma; species Craterostigma plantagineum. The sequence continues at coordinate 6,198,651 of JAPQWV010000039.1, read as the reverse complement.
GAGATCAGAAAACAAGGGCAAAAGATAATGAACAGAAAAGCAAAACAAAGAAACGCACTTGTTGGCCTTGTATTCACGGCGAACTCGTCTGAGTTCAATAGTTTGAGGAAAGGAACCAATGGTGGTCGTTGGGAGGATTGGGAGGTTAAGCTTCTTTTGTTGTGCATCAAGTCTGGCATTAACATTTGTTGCACGTCGATGATTAGAACCCTTTAACGCAGCAGCCTGGGGACAAGGACAAGGAGAAAGAACAGTTTTATTGGAAAAAGACACATGTCATGGAAGGATTAAAAGATGAGCAATGGGTGAGAAAATCACTCACAGCCTTTTGAACAGTTTCATTTGTCACCCTTGGAGAGAATTTTCTCGATGACTGAGCAGCAGCATTAGCAGAGAAGAATTCCTGAACAAAGTTGAGCAACCCAGTTTACTAGTTAACTTCATTGAGTCCAAAAATGTAGTAAGGAAGATCATATAGAAAGACAGGATTTTTACAAGAATCTTGCAGAAATTAGTATCGAGCTTCAACCAGTATATGAATTACGAAAATAAATGGAAATCACTGCGCCTTTAGGCTTTACAAGGCATTAATACTTGGACATACCTCGTCCTTCGTCCCAGCCAAAGCCTTAGCCAAAGCATTTACTTCAACCACCTTTTGTGCGGCAAATGCAAGCCACGACCTGATTTCTTGATCCAGCTTAGGCTCATTAACCAAATCCACGGCAGTGTGGAGAAGCGAACAAGAGGTCGACACGACAAGCCTCTCTGTCGTAAAAGAGATGAAAAATAAATCTACGTTAAAGGCATAATAATAACTTAAACTTATTTACATATCGAACTTAGCTTAGCCAAGTATATACCTTTTCCAACAAAGTCTTCAAGGGACTTCAAGGTGATAAGAGATGCATCCAAATCATTAGCCCAAATGTTACGCCCATCGACAACTCCAGCGAATAGGAACTTTCCAGAAGGAAAATGACTTTTAATCAAATCAAGTGTCTTGGATCCACGGACCAAGTCAAAACCGAAACCAGAAACTCCGCTCAGTGATGTAAGAGTTTTGAATGCAGGCTCAGGTACATCAGCAAAGTATGTCTCGACTACAACGTCGATCCCAGACAAAGAGGACGACAGATCACCATAAGCCTTCGTAAATGCTTCCAATTGGTGAGATTCGAGATCCATAACCAAGCTGGGTTCATCGAATTGGATCCATGAAGCACCAGATGCTTTCAACTCAGTGATGACTTCCCTGCCAATTGACATATAATTACAAAATATTCGTGCATGCGTAATTTTACAGTGCACCACGGATTAACTAATTATATAAATGATGTGAATAAGTAACTTAACATGTTTACGTCTCCCTTACTTGTAGATAGGAAGAATTTGTTCCAGCAGAGAAAGAAGTGGGAAATTTTTTTCGACACCTTTTGCAGGTTTCGATAATAGTAAGTACGTAACAGGACCAACAATTACCGGAACAGTATCTACCCCATGCTGTGCCAAGAAACACCGAATCATCAATGCATCATCAAACAATCTACAACATAACAGAAAAACGCATGTAACACCCAAAAAGCCTCAGATCCGATACCGCTTTAGCTTCCTTGTACTCGTTCACCGCCTTGTGGGAAGCATAAGAGAACTTAACATCAGGACCCAATTCTGGTACAATGTAGTGGCTGCATTAAAAAAAGAAACATGAGTACAATTATAAGAAGCACAGATAAAACAAACAGAAGAGCCTTATGAACAAAATATGATCCCTCACTTACTAATTGGTATCAAACCATTTGGTCATCTCCATAGCTGGAACAGAAGCATTTCCTCTAGCCATGGAGAAGTAAGTGGAGAAACCAATTTCTCCACCCATCCAATTATATCTTGGAGGAACTGCACCAAGCATCGCAGTTGTGTCAAGAACCTGATCATAGTAAGAGAATGTGTTGCTCGGAATATATTTTATTCCAGCATTCGACATCTGCTTCCAAATAGATGCTCTAAGGTCAACTGCAACTCTTTCTAAATCTTCTACAGTGCTCTTTCCATCCCAGAATGATTCGAGGGCAAATTTGAGCTCTCTTTTTGGGCCTATACGGGGATATCCGACAATGTGAGACGCCATTGTTCTGGTAGTTCAAAAAAGCAAATCAATAATGATTGTTATGAGAAAAAACAAGACGATTACGCACGCACACTGGCACACATAATATTACGGTACTCAGCAACAGAAACTTTCTGGGGTAAATTAACAAACAGAAGGCGGGCGAAATCAGGTAAATGACATAGTCCATGATTTTAAACGACAACCTCCTCCACGACTCATGCAATTATGTCCATTGATCACACCAATTCTAAAAATTAAAAAAAAAAAAATCGAAAAACAGATGGGACCATCATACGCAATTGGAACGCGGGAACGTGAAACAATGCAGACAGACGTAAGCTTAACCAGACTGAACAGCCACTTCATGTCAGATCTATAATGCTCCGAAAATGAGTTCTCTTTATTTCATATCTAGTAAATCTCAAAACAAATATCACTCAACCACCCAAATCCTATCCTCATGCTCCTAAAGCCACATCAGCACATTCGAACTACTGTTTAATTAAAACATATCGCAGAACGAGAACCAAAAACCTCTCACCAATAGTTTTCAGCAGCTAAATTAAGAATCGAACAACCGCAAAGACGATAGAGTGTGCAAACAAACCAAAAAAAAAGAATCTTCAAATGAAGCATAATAAGATAATCAAAACCTTTATATATAGATAGATCAACCAACAACACGACCAGCGGTTTACACAGAGCGACAGAGATTATCACTAAAACTTCTATACTAAAGGATGCAGCACAAGAATTTCGCGGGATGGACAATCGTGCTTACTCTTTTTTACCGCAGTTTCTTCTCTAAAACTAAGCAATCTGCTGCTGTTCACTCTTTTTCCTTTTTTTACGACCGTGAAAAGAAAATCGCGCGTCTCTCCACGCGCCATGCTATTTAGCATAGCAGATCGTGTGTAGCCTGAGGTCAAAGTACGGCCCAAATTTGTTTTCTAAGTGAAGGTAATATGTGCTACAAGCCCAATTAGAAATTTAAAAACGGCCCAATATGTTGCGAAAATAAGAGAGTATTAGAATAGATACTTCATATTATAGAATTCTTCAAGGCAAAGTGCCGAGTACAATCAAATCAACAATCCAAGCAAAGCACGACGTACGAACCAAAGTTTCTCTCTCTCTCTCTCTTTTCTTTTTCTTTTTTCATTTTGACACGATTTTATAGACTTATTCTGACATAATATTAGGACAATTGATTATTAAGAACACACACAAGATACAAACATCATTCAAGGCAGTAGAACGTCGTCGGTCTCCGATCAGTCGCTATCACTGTCGCTGCTGCTGCTGTGGCCGTGCTCATGGCCGTGTTCCTTCTTCTTCTTCTCTTTCTTCTTCTTCTCTTTGCCTCCGTCGACGTGCTCGCCGCCGCCTTCGCCGTGGATCTTGTCTTTGATCTTCTCCACTAGACCCTCCTTGTGCTCAGGTTTGTGCTGCTCGCCGCCGTAGCCGCCGCCGTGTTCAGGTGCTTTGTAGTGCTCGCCACCACCGTAGACGCCACCGTGTTCGGGTGCTTTGTAGTGCTCGCCACCACCGTAGACGCCGCCGTGTTCGGGTGCTTTGTGGGGCTCGCCGGCGTGCGCTGGCTTGTGCTCTTCGCCGTGCTTCTCACCTTTCTTTCCACCCACGCCTAGCTTCTCCTCGATCTTATGAATAATTCCTGACATTTTTCTTTTTCTTCTTAGATGTTTCTACTATAGAAGTAAATTGAAGAGTTGGGATGGTGTAATGAGCTGTGTAAGGCGTCTCCTATTTATAGGGGAGGAGTGTTTTGAGTTATGACTATGCAACATTATCCAAATAAAATGTATTAGAGATTAGGCTCTAAAATGTATTACAGATGAATTATTTAAATTAATTATTGCAACGCTCACTGGGCCATAGCGTGCACGCGGCATCATGCTACTCGTGGAAGAGGACATCTCTTTCCATCAAACGATGCGCTTTATGTACACTAACGTTATTCGTCCATGCTATTTAATCTCTTGACGAATTTTGGCCATATTTATTTATTTTAGTTGGGCATATAAAAAGTATGAATTGGGTCCGATTTCCTAATAACGTACATTTTCTTTTACGTATTTGGTTAAATATGTTGTAATGGGACACCATGATGTCATTGCCGACCATATTAAAGTAATGCATGGCCCACGAAACACTTGAGATGAGAAAAGAAGGAGATGCTTTAACCACGTGAAGGTGACAGGCAACTCTTGAATTAACTGCCGACGTTCTTGATTCGTTCAAATATTTGGAGGAGCCAGGGCCGTAGCTTCCATAAGCCCAGTGATGCGGTCGCCTCGGGCCCAGCTTTGAAAGGGGCCCAAAAATTTATCATACCTATATGTAAATATAGCGTCGCGGTTGGATATATCTCGTCCATAACTTCTGAAATTAGGTGTCGTGAGGTAGACGACGACTAATTAGGGCATTTCTGGTATTCCATTTTATGGTTCTTGGCTTTTCAAATGTTTGGCCCAGTTTTTAACAAGCGTTTGTTCGTTAGAATATAGAAAATAACATATATTATCCAAATACATTAAGCAATGTAAATGAAGTTTAAAAAAAGAGGAATAGCTTGAAAGTTTATTTATCTCGTTAAATACGTTATTATTAGTCTAGATTATGGTAGTCTTATAATTCTATTATTTAAATTTTCGTACATTGTTTAACTTTATTGAATATACACGTTTGAACATGCTTATTGATGTTTGATTTGCATTATTTTCCATTTTTTCTTAATGACTTTTTTAATACTAATAAGAATTTTCAAGATATTTGTATAAATGTAATATAATACTATCTCTGTCCCACTTATTTCTTCTCATCTTTCTATTTCGGGCGTCCCACATAATTCTTCTCATTTCCAGTTGGTAAAAAATTATTCCAATAATTAAACTAATTACACCATTTATATTAAAAAAGACTTCTTAATTTGCGTGTCCACTAATAAGTTTTCTCTCTCCGTACCTTAAAAGTGTATCATAATATTAAACTAATGTAGTTTCTTAATCTCCGTGCCCACTAATCTTTGGGAAGAATTAAACGGGACGGAGGAAGTAGAAAATTTTGAAATATATGTAATATAATAGAAAATTTTGTAATATACATATGTGAAGTGTGATATAAACTTATTATGTGTTTTTAACCTCTTTACAAATATAACCTAGTATAGTTGCAAAGAAACTGATATATTTTACCTTTTTTTAAGAAAAGTGCGTATCGTCCGCGACCGCGTCGAGACAATGCAATATCTGTATTGCTCGCTTCTGCATCGACGTCCGCATGCGCGACGGCGCCATGCCTATAAAACACCAAGATAGTTTTTAATTTATGATTTAATTAACTTACATTTACAGTTAAATTTATGTTAGACTACGTATGTTATTTAGAAAAATACAGGGCCCGAATTTCGAGGATCGCCTCAGGTACCGACTTCGTGAGCTACGGCCTGGGAGGAGCAATCTACGGAAACCGCAATCTACGGAAACCTCACCTTCAAGCTTTTAAATTCAATACTTGTGGTGGACTTTATTTTGATTTATTTCTTTATTTGGTTGGGAATAAGGACACATATCGACCCCATTCCATTGCCGACACAACACTTTGCTCGCGAGAGATCTTGTATTGGGGATCACGTGGGCTAGTCCTTGACCTTCGACAAGAATTTGAGGGACTTTTATTACATATGTAATAACTACCATAACAATAATAGAATGGAATAATCCGTGGTGCTGCTAGTAAGCTTAAGTACAGCTTCAAGTTTCAAGAACAATTGTCGCCCATTTTCGCCCACATGCAATGCAAAGACAATCTGTAGTTCCATCCATAGCGGACGAGATTCTTAAGACTCTTACCATCGAATGCAGTAGTTAACCAAAGGCAATATATTTGATAGATGTAAACTTTGTCACTAAATTTACATCCCACGAAAATCAAGCCAAGCCCATCACTCAACTCTAGAACCCTAAAAGCAACCCCTTCACGAAAGGGAAAACAGCGCTGGAGAAAATGCCCGACGAATTAAATGTACAAACCCTTCGATCGAAAGCGTGGCTTCAAAAGGGGGTCAGAGGACGGCGAGATGATTTGGCCCGAGAAATATAGGCTAGAATAAACATGGAGTTCGATGCCACCGATCCCATTTCTTGGAACACATTTCGAAGAACAAACAGAATCTGGAGGTAATAGGAGGAGTATCTCAAACAAGAGCCAATCAGGGATGTCGGCGTTCGAATTCGAATGAGCATCCATCGTAGACTTTCTCAAACGGTTTGATTCCTGGATTTCCATATCAAGATTTGAGATTATGTATACGAAACTTCGCGAAAAGGATTGATCTTTACTGGGAACGCTTATCTCCCCCCAAAAGCTAGGGCTCCAATAGCATCAATTGAATTGAAAACCAACGTTGTCTGTATTAAATTAAGAACAAAAGAACAATATCATAAATTAGCCAAGATAAAGGCGCGAGGCGATCCAATAATTCACTGAACTCAATTTAGCTGAAAAAGTTGCAGAGACGCACCAACACAATCACGATGAAACCAAACCTTAGATCGGTTCTTTCTGATATATGGATTGGACCGTGTTGGCTGAAGAGAGGCAATGGATCTCATTTGCATTAAATGGGCCGATAATTTATTATATACGGCCCAGTCCACCGATAAGATAGTATTTAAGCAGCGGCAAATTCATACTACCAATAAATAATACCTAATTATATATCGAAATACGAAAGGAACGAAGGTAAATATATTCTACGCGGACAATTAGTTGCATCGAAATGAGAGATAGAAAAAGCGAGGCGTCAATTTGTATCAAATCGTCAAAGATTGGATCTTTATTAGTCACAAAAGCCGATGGGTCGGTGGAAAAAGCGTCCACATCATATTATGATGATGTTTTCCCTTGTGTTTTAATAGAAAATGAGAATATTCTTAGATCAAGGAAACATGACTTCAAACCATGAGACCATGTAATTTTTTTCTTAATATACTTTCTATGTCGCCCTTGCTTAATCAAGAGACATGCAATGAGGTTGAGGAATTAGAGTTCGATCGAAGCAAGGATGATTCACAAGAGAGATGTTTCTTAGTGAAGTGAACTTCAATAAGAAAAAAAAGAAAGAAAAAGGAAACTTGCAAAACCATTACACACACTGCTGACAGTAAAAGAGTGCTGATGCACTGGCAACAAAAAGTCTTCTTGCACATTAAGTTTCGCACTTTTTTCACTTTTAAATTCAGACAACTAACCTCATTTAAACTGCAAGGCATCCACTAAAAACTTGAGATAACAAGCAAGAAAAGAAAAGGAGACAGAAAATGGGCGTTAAAACACGTAAGCTCATAGTAGAACTCGTCGAGGCGCGAAACCTCCTCCCAAAAGACGGGCACGGCTCGTCGAGCCCCTACGCAGTCCTCGACTACCACGGCCAGAGGCGAAAGACGAAAACCGTGGTCAAGGACCTCAGCCCCGTGTGGAACGAGGCGCTCGAGTTCATCGTCTCGAGCAAGTCCCCAGAGCTCTTCGGGGACGTCTTGGAGCTCGACGTCCTCCACGACAGGAACGCGGGACCCACCACGAGGAACAACTTCCTCGGTAGGGTTAGGCTCGACTCGAGGCAGTTCGTGAAGAAGGGAGAGGAGGCGCTGATCTACTACGCGTTGGAGAAGAAGAGCCTACTTAGCTGGGTTCAGGGCGAGGTCGGCCTGAAAATCTACTTCGTCGATGAAGACGAAGAAGAGCGAAAAGATGTTGTTGTTGTTGCTGCTGCTGATGCTGATAGTAAGGTTTCGGAACGAGGAGGTGTGTCCGGCGAAAAGACGGAAACGCCCTCGACGGGCGGTGAGGCGCCGCCGGGAAAAGATGGAGAGACTGAAGAAGCAACGGATGGTTCGAAACGAACGTCGGACGATGTTGTGTCTGCTTCAGTGGCGACGGCAGCCTTCGTTGCCAATATGATTGCGCCCAAGCCGATCGGCCGTGCGTCGTCGGTCGGAAGCTTTCTCTCGGAAAAATCCGACGCGTCGGCGGTCGAAGGGTCCTCTTTCGACCTCGTTGACAAGATGCACTACCTCTTCGTCCGCGTGATCAAAGCACGCCAGCTCAGCACTTCGGGTAAATAGATACGAGATTTCGCCGCAACTTGTCTGTATTGAATGACCGCTCCACCTAAAAGGTTAACCTCGAAGGAAATGTGTCCACTTTTTAATTTTATATAATTTTACTTCAATCCCGTGGACAGGCAATCCCGTCATCAAAATAGCCGCGTCGGGCCGCCACGTCATCTCCCGGCCGGCGTCGAGAACATTGGCGTACCTGAACTGGGACCAAACGTTCGCCTTCAGCCGCAGCGCGCCCGATTCCTCCCCACTGCTCGAGGTGTCCGTGTGGGACCCATCCGCCGCCCCCGACCCGCAACCAGCCGAAGAAGGCGACTTCCTCGGAGGGGTCTGCTTCGACGTCAGCGAGATCCCCCTGCGGGACCCGCCGGACGGCCCACTGGCCCCACAGTGGTACAGGCTCGAGGGCGGGTCCCGCGGGCCCGCCGGCGACCTGATGCTAGCCACTTGGGTCGGCACGCAAGCTGACGAATCGTTCGCCGACTCATGGAAGATTGAGTCTTCTCCTTCTTCTTCGGCGAGGTCGAAGGTGTACCAATCGCCCAAGCTGTGGTACCTAAGGGCTACGATCATCGAGTCCCAAGACATATCCACATCGGCGCCGTTCAAGGAATCTTGTTACCAAATCAAGGCGAAGCTCGGCTCCCAGGCTCTGAAGACGAAGCCCGTCAGGACGAGGACGGCTAACCCGTCGTGGAACGAAGACCTTCTCTTCGTAGCCGCCGAGCCGTTCGCCGAGAGCGACGACCTCACTTTTTACCTCGTCGAAAGCACCCGCGAGAAGAAGCCACTCACCGTAGGAGTCGTCAGAGTACCCCTAACGACCATCGAGAGGAGGGTCGACGATCGAACCGTGGCTTTGAAATGGTTCGCTTTGGAGCACGCCGACGAACCGAAGGGTCCGTACAAGGGCAGGCTGCATCTAAGGCTCTGCTTCGACGGCGGTTACCATGTGATGGACGAGTCGGCTCATCTGTGCAGCGACTACCGCCCGACGGCCAGACAGCTGTGGAAACCTCCGATTGGGACGATCGAACTTGGAATCATCGGATGTAAGAATCTCCTTCCTATGAAGAATTTCGCGGAAGGCAGAGGCTCGACCGACGCCTACGTAGTGGCGAAATACGGTACTAAATGGATACGCACTCGTACTATTTCCGATACTTTGGACCCTAGATGGAACGAGCAGTACACGTGGAGGGTCTACGACCCGTCCACCGTTTTGCATGTCGGAGTTTTCGACGGCTGGGATGTGTCCGAATCGGACAAGGAAACGCAAGCCCGGCCCGATATTCGTATCGGAAAAGTACGCGTGCGTCTATCTACGCTGAGCACGGGGAAGGCGTACAGAAATGCGTACCCTTTGTTCCTTCTTTCCCGAGCCGGGCTGAGAAAGACGGGCGAGATCGAACTGGCCGTTCGATTCGTCCAGTCTTCCCCGACCATCGACTTCTTGCACGTGTATACCCAGCCTATGTTCCCAACCATGCAAGCCGTGAAACCGATCGGGGCGGTCCAGCAAGAGTCCCTAAGGCTAGCCGCCGTCGAGCTGATCTCCGCCCGCCTGGCCCAAGCCGAGCCGCCCCTCCGGCCCGACGTCGTCAGATACGTCCTTGACTCTGAGCCCGACGGGTTCAGCCTTCGTAGGGTTCGGGCAAATTGGTTCAGAATCGTAAACGGGCTGGCGGGCTCGATCGAGGCCTTGAGGTGGCTCGAATCCACCCGAGCCTGGAAGAAGCCGACGGCCACCCTATTGGTCCATGCAGTGCTGGCGATGCTTGTCTGGTTCCCGGAACTAGCGGGCCCCACGCTAGCGTTGTACCTATTCGCAGTCGGCGCTTGGAACTACTACAGTCGCCGGCGAGCAATCGGCTCGCCGGCGCCGGCCCACTTTGACCCGAGGACGTCCATGGCGGAGGTTGCTGACTTGGACGAGCTCGACGAAGAGTTCGACAGAGTGCCTTCAGACATGCCGAACGAAACCGTTAGGGTTAGGTACGATAGGCTGAGGGTGCTCGGGACCCGCTTTCAGGCGCTGCTGGGCGACGTGGCGTCGATGGTCGAGAGGCTCGAGGCGCTGCTGACGTGGAGGGACCCGCGGGCGACGGGGATTTTTATGGGCTTGTGTTTTTCAGCGGCGGTGGTGCTGTTTTTGGTGCCGACAAAGGTGGTGGCTATGGCTTCTCTGTTTTACTACATGAGGCATCCTCTGTTTAGAGATAGGTTTCCTTCGCCGGCGCTCAACTTTCTCCGGCGGCTTCCTTCCCTGGCCGACAGAATGCTGTAGGCCGGAAAATTCGAGCTCTGAATATATTCTACGAGCAGTTAAACAGTGTGAGTCAATTACCCTTTTCCTCTGTAACCCAGAAAAGAACCTGAGTTTCTTGATCTTACATTTTATGATATATCTATCACCTATAATAATCTAAACTACAATGGTGCCTGCCCACCTAACCGAAAACAGTTCAATCTTCGAGCCTCAAAGAGCTCCTTCGAATCCACAGCTCATACATGACCATGTAAAACGCATCGTAATCGACGGGGGGGAAATGCCACTGAAAGTGCTTTCGCACCTTGGAAACGTTCTCCCTCAGAATCGAGTACTCATCCTCCGTCACTGCCTGGAGAATTTCCTTGAGGAGAGGAATATCAAGAGTGGCTACTACGATCGAAAAGCTTCGCCAGTCGAGTATATCTTGGAATGGGAGATCGTAGTGATTCGCTATTATTACAGGGACGCAGCCATAGTACAGCGCATCGCCTATTCGAGCTGTGTTGACTTCGTATCCTTTGACGTGTAGGCAGAACTTGCTCCGTAAGAGAGCCTCGGAATATGGCGTCTTAACACGCCCTGAATAAAAGGATAAATCGGCATCGTTTTCCCATACTTTTAGTAGAGTCTCGCGGACGGGCGAGTTTACTGCCCCGGCGAAGAAGGCCAGCTTTGTCCTAACGAAACATGGAGATTCAAACAGTCATCGAATTGACAATGATTTCAACGATTTAATCAGGAAAATGAATGTGCACGGTTGATCGACAAGACTTAATGAACCCGTTAAAAAAGATCGAATTTTGGGAACAAACAATTCTAACTCGAAACTACACAGAAACGTAGCGACACCTTTCGCGTCCAAGAATCATTGGGTCGTCTCGCCTGGGCCAGATTTGGGGCAAGGAAGCATCTTTATGAGCAATGTAAGAAGACGCATAGTAGCTCGACGAGCAGACAATTTGGATAGCGTTTAGCTTAACTTCAGAAGCTTTATCCATGGCTGTTCGTCCGATCGAATGGCACGCGACATAAAAATGATCGGCGCCGCCCGTATTATTCCAGAAGGCGTACTTATGTCTTATGTTGAAGATGTAGTCTGCTACAAAGTCTTTAATTCCTTTGGTTCCAATGCGAGGATCTTGTCTAAGCCTTGCGATTGAAAAGGGTAGGAAGAAGAGATCTGCCATGGAAGGGTCCTCAGTGATGAAATGGCTGTTCATAAGAACCTTCTTGAAGTAGCTTTCGCTAGCGTAGTTTCCACTTGGTTCGAAGTCCACGGGCAAGAGCACGTTAGCGAAGGGATCATCGCTGCTATGGGGATAAACGTAGATCTTCAAGGTTTTGTTCATTTGCTTGTAATTTTCGAAGAAGATAGCTCTGTCATGAAACAGTTCTGTGGCATTATTAGCATAAACCTGGGAACCTAAAACGTTTGAGACAGCACAGATGTTATGCAATAAACTTACACAAGAAAAATAAAAGCACAGACTCGCATCTTCAACAATGCAAATTCACACAAAATAATCAAAAACCCAAAAAAACTGAGCGAGTCAATACTTAAATCTCAAGATACCGGGATTTTCGTGACTTGCTGAAGAACCCTTGAAATGTGAGCTTAACTGAAGGTGTTCTGTACGAACGAAAAAGAGATTAGAAGTAGACGAAACGTAGATGAGGATCAGAAGTGAGGTTGTAAGAGCTAAAGCCGTGGGTATGAAATGGAACAAAGATTTTAAGTTGTTAGCCTGCGAGTGTGGAGATTGACGGTTAGTCAAGACATTGTAGAGAATGTGTAGGGAAGAAGCAGCCATTTTTTTCACCTGCTAATTTGATGGATTTCTGGGAGGACGTGGAAAAGCTTGAATCTTTGATTTGTAATATAAAAAGATATGAGAATTTGGGTCGGCATTGGGAAGGTGGAGAGGTCGATGAGAATGATCCTCGATGAAATTAATGTATCTTTTTTTCCTTTTTCGTTATTGTTTAATCAACAACAATGCGAATTTCGCATTCAATGGAGTTAAAAAAAACAAAGCAGTATTTTCTTATTGTTCGAAAGCGAAATGCCGTCTTTGTATATTTGATTTCATGTATTTTCAATAATTGGTATTTGGTAGAATCATCCTTTTCTAATTACTGAATAATTTATGCCCAATGCGTTTGAAACTGGGTAGAAAGAAACGACTAATGAGACATGTTGATGTTCTTGTTTTGTTTGTATATAATTCTTATATTTTATAGATACAGCTGAAATTCCAAGCTGGGTTACCTACGAAACTTCACCGTAAAAATTTGTGCTTTTTATTAGAGGCTATTATTTTTCTATAAATTCCTTAAAAACCACATCTTTTTTTTCCCTCAATAAATTAAATTCCCTCTCTCTCTCTCTCTCTCTCTCTCTCACACACACACACACACACAAAAGAGAGCTAATGGGAAAGTATATGCGAAACTCGAAGGCCTCAGCCAACGTGGCAGCGGTGGCGGAGGGGGGAGTCCGTACACGCGCCAAAACCCTAGCCTTGCAGCGCGTGAATAAGTCGGAGTACATGGAGCTTCGCTCGAGGCGTTTGGTGAAGCTACTGCCCGTACGAGGTTCCCGACGAAGATCCGCCGTGCCCAAACCGCGCAAAGTCGAAATTGCGGAGGAAGAAACGGTCAAAATTGACCACCACGACCGTCAAATTAGGTTTGAGGGCTCCAACGAGGTTGATGGAACGTTTGGGGAGAACAGTTTGGACTGCGAAGCCAGCAGCTACGGGTAATTAGCGTTTCCTTACGTACATATGCGTTCTCATCTTTGTTCTGACCTTTTAATATTTCTTTCTTTGTGTGTTTTCTCGTACCTTTCTTGATGTTTTTGGTTGTGTTGTCTGCCTTTGATGTTTTGCCGTGTACGTGAGTTTTCTCTGAATATCGGGCGAGGGTCTGAGAAATGTACATATCTTCTGAGGTTAAAGATGAGGACTTTGGCTTGCAATGTGTGCTTTTCTCCCTTTTATTCCTCTCCTTGGGATGGATTTCTCTTCAAAAGCTTCATTGCCTTTTCTGTATTTTTTTTTAAGTTTTCTCAAAGAATATTTTATTTACGCTTTCAGACTTAACAAAAAAAGACGATGTCTCTCTGCAACCAGCAATCTTGTGTTTCTTTATCATAAAAGTATTTCTACATCATTGATTTACGTTTGTTATTATGAGCAAAACTTTATGTTGCAGCAACTCTCTGATATGTGTCTCCATGGCACCCGAATTTGTAATGGAAAGCCATTTCCTCTTCTAATTTGAATCTCTTTTACTCGGGATAGTGTTTTGCATATGTTCCTACAAGAAATCTGAAACCTCGACTATGCTATATTTTTGCAGGAACACAAGAGAAAGTACACCATGCAGCGTGAATCGTACACCGCCTGAATCTCCTATGCAGCGTAGAAGTCAATCTGTTCCCATTGAGAGGATTCAAAATGAGCTTGGAAACATGATAATGCCAACCGAACAACAGTTGGAGGAATTCTTCGCCAAGGCTGAGGCGGAAATGCACCGCAGTTTCATTGAGAAGTACCTCATTTACCATCATCATCATCATCATCATCAATCTTTTCTTTATCTTTTTGGTGATATTGAGGTTCAATTGTAACCATTTATTTTAACGAGTCTTTGCATGCTTAGGTACAACTTCGACTTGGTGAATGATGAGCCCCTTCCTGGGCGATACGAGTGGATCAAAGTGGCGCCTTGAGCTCATCTTGTTAGCTAGAAGTGAGGTGGTAGAGTTACTATGTTGCCCCTGCAACTCTCAGTTGCTGTAAAGTGGAGCTCAAGAAAGTAGAGAAAGTTAGAGTTCAGATTTCAGACTAACCATTTAGGAAGTAGGAAAACCGCACAGAATGTTATGTTAGGCTTCTTCATAAAGAAATTGCAACCATCATATCTATCTTCCCTGTAATTTCTAGCTAGTTTCTTAGTTTAGGTGTTGCTTGTATTTCCTCTCTTTTGTCAAACTGTGACTGAATGAAGCAGTGGACTTATTATATGTTTTGGACATACGTCCGTAACTCTTTGTTTTAAGAAAAAATGCTAGAAAAAATAGACGTCTGATTAGATTTTTACCGAAAGGCACACGGCTTTGGGAAATGGGAAGAAAAAGATAGATTCTGCAGATGCCTCAAAGTAGCAGAAGAATCTTACAGTTGTTGTTTGTCTTCATCGTTGCAACATAATCTTAGCAGTACTGAGTCGAACTTGAATGTTGAACATTGTTTTCCTTCTCCAATGACGTGACATATGATGATGTTATGAGGTTTTATTACATGGTCGCTCGTATGTGGTCCATAATCTAATCTATACTGTTACATTTGTGTCAACTATCTATATAACCCTAAGCAATAAATCCTACTGATAATAGGCTTCTTCTTCTTCTTCATGCCTCTGAATCTTGTTTGTAAATGGCGTATTTATCTATCACTATCTATGATCATCTTGTGAAAATCATAGTCACACATAAAAGCTGCTGCTCTAAAAACACAAGTGGGCATTGATGGCATTTATTGAACATTACTGCTTACTTTTGAAATGGTGACTTTTAGAGTTTCTTTTGCTGGATTCTTGCAAGCAGAAGCTGCTATGATTATTCACGTGGGCCATTTTTGCTCAGTACATCTCTATTATCATTTCTTCCTTCGTTGAAGACGCAATTGTACGGTATTTTGGGTAATTCAAATGCAAATGAAACTGTAGATTTGTGGGTCTCATTTTGTTTGTTCAATGTGGTGTTTGCTAGTACAAGTCTCCATTGTGGTTAATTTGTAAATTTATTTCTATATTATTATAGAAAACAAGCTGTCTTCTTTCGATTCCATGGGTGGTGGAATTACACTAAATATGACAAGAGAAATTAGCACAGCCATCATTATTATCTTATCTCATTATTATTGCCCCCCGTTAGGATGCTGTGTGTTTGTATTTTGTCAACATCTTAATTGGAACTGTTACTTTTGGATATTATAGATTCTTTCAAGCCAATGTAAGGCCTTTGTTGAATTTCAGAGCAATAATTTAACTTTAGATTTGCATTTAAAAAAAAAAAAGTTTTTTTTTTTAGGTTCTGATTACTAATTATGCATTTCCTGAATATCGTTGTTGCATCTCTAACAAACTACTTTTACAAATATGGATATAAGCTACAAACCACATAAAAGCATTTATTTCGAATATAAAACAAACAATGATTCATTCTATTATTCTTCAGCAGCAATTCTGCAAAAGGCATTTGCGGAAAAAAATAATTATAGGAATGAAACAACAGAAAACCTGGGCCTCAACGATGTGAATGTGATTCCTGTATTGTGTTAGTAACAACTGTTCTTTCAAACTATAACCATTTACATACATCCTTGCTGTAGTCTTCTGCAGGAAAAAAAATTTGCAAGTTATAGCCTCAAATATGTGGAAAAACTATTTGCATGGTTGTATGCAAAATCATATACAGCGTTGGGATTCACCTGAAAAATCAGACTCAAGAATTACAAAACTCCCATTGTTCTTTTGATAAGTCAACAAGCTCCGAACTTCCGTCGTCAAACATTATCTGCCAATGGTGGACGGCGAAAACAATATCATACCATATACAAATATCAAGTATGGCTTCTGTCTTACCAAATGTTTTCTTGTCATGGAATTAAATTGCCTTATAATCCCAAAGGACCTGGAAATAAGGATGAAGCAAAGATGGATCTTCACCATTTATAGAGCAAAGTCAATCAAGCAATGATAAATAAGTGCACAGCACAATGATAAGAAGTCGAGCAAAGCAAACCGCTCTATTTGAACCTTTTATCAGAGAAGTGAAGAAATCTTATGATCTTGCCAGTGCAATTCCTTCTTCCACTCTTTCTTCTTTGAGCTGGCTTATTATTCACCTTCAGAATATACGATGCAGTGAGTTAGAACTGATAAACAGCGAAGTGAAGTTAAGAGATTACCATATCAAAATAACTGAACTTACACTAGGTGAAAATTTGCTCACATCAGAGGGGTTGGCAGCGATTTGTTTAACTCCCAATTTCTTACGACATTCTACAGTGCCACAGTGGCAATTCTGGTCAGCACCAAACTGCACAAACCTGCCATGAGTGAACAGATTATTAGGGTCCGGCCCATATTAGGGCTGGCCCAATTGCATGTATATTATATATATATATGTATTATGTAAAAAAAAAAAAAACAGATACTACACACGCACACGACACAGCGAAGGAGAGGAGAAGAGGAAAGAAAAAAAAAGAGAGAAAAAGAAAAGTGGGAAGAAAATTCAGATCCGGACGATTCGTTGCCCCGTTTTCGTCGAAACTTCGGGAGGAGAGTCGCCTCGATGTACTCTACACATCTACCGTGTCGGATCGTTCGGTTTCTCACGTGTTGGTGGTAATTCGCTAAACCTCTTTTGGTATTCCGGGTTTGTAACCCGATGATTATTGGAGTTCCGAGTTTGTAACTCGACGTCGTTGGTGTGGTCGCCTTGTCGGCGTAGTATTTTTGGTGCGTTTGGGTGTTGTTACCTCGAGACGTTCTCGAGAGGTGTTGTCCGTTGTACCGGTCGAACTTGGTTATAGTGGACGTTTCCTTGGATCGGGAGAGCGATCCCGTGGTTTTTCCCGTTTCGGGTTTTCCACGTTAAAAGTTGACGTGTTATTTCGTTTTTCGTCGTTGGTTGATTGGCGTTAATATTGCTCGTATTATCCGAACACGCCTAACAAAGTGGTATCAGAGACAGGTTGAATCGCGCTGTTGTGTTCGAAGTCATGGAGGGCAATACTAGTCGGATGGTTATGTTGAATGGATCGAACTACCATATTTGGAAAGGAAAGATGGAGGATCTTTTATACGTGAAAGATTTTTATGCGCCCGTGTTCGATCTAGAGAAACCGACTGATAAAAGCGACAAGGAGTGGGAATTGATCCATCGTCAGGTTTGCGGCTTTATTCGACAGTGGGTCGACGATAATGTTCTCAACCATATCAGTGACGAGAAACATGCAAGGACCTTATGGAGCAAGCTTGAGCAGTTATACGCTCGAAAGACGGGGAACAACAAACTTTTTCTGATAAAGCAGATGATGAGTTTGAAGTATCAAGAAGGGAGCAACATATCTGATCACTTGAATATATTCCAAGGAATTATTAATCAGCTATCTGGAATGGGAATCAAGTTCGACGACGAAGTGCAGGGTTTGTGGCTTCTTGGTACGTTACCAGACTCGTGGGAGACATTCAGAATGTCATTATCTAATTCGGCTCCAAATGGTATTTGTTCGATGGAATTGGTGAAGAGCAGCGTGCTCAATGAAGAGATGCGAAGAAAGTCGCAGGGTTCTTCTACGCATGCCGATGTCCTAGTCACAGATAACAGGGGGAGGAGCAAGAGTCGAGGTCCAGGTGATCGCAACAGAAGTAAGAGCAAGTCGGGAAAGTATGCCAACATTGAGTGTCATTATTGTGGCAAGAAGGGGCACATTAAAAGAGTTTGCCGAAAGTTCCTGAGGGAGAACAAGAATGCGAAGGGTCAAGATCATCAGACGACAGATGCTGATAAGGTTGACAAGGTAACCGCAGTCACGGCAGATTTCTTTGTTGTGCGCGACGACGATGCTGTTAATCTAGCTAGTCATGAGACTAGTTGGGTGATCGATAGCGGTGCTACGATACATGCTACACCGCGACGGGATTTCTTTGCCTCATATACCTCTGGTGATTTTGGACGAGTTATTATGGGAGACGATGGCGTTGCTAGAGCCATCGGTATCGGCGACGTGCGCTTGCAGACGGAGAACGGAAATACATTGATTTTGAAGGCCGTGAAGCATGTTCCAGAGCTTCGCATGAGTTTGATGTCCACAGGAAAGCTCGACGATGAAGGTTTCCACAGCCACTTTGGAGATGGAAAATGGAAACTCACTAAAGGCTCCTTGATCGTAGCGAAAGGTGAGAAGACGTCATCTCAGCTATATGTGACGCAAGCGAAGATTGCAGATTCTACCGTGAATGCAATCGACGATGGTGGCGCGACGGAGCTTTGGCATAATCGACTCAGCCACATGAGCGAAAAGGGACTGATGATACTAGCCAAGAAGAATCTTCTATCTGGCGTGAAGAATCCTTCGTTACGAAGATGTGATCATTGCTTGGCTGGAAAGCAGACCCGAGTCGCGTTCAAGAACACCACTCACTCGCCGAAATCAGGTACACTCGATCTAATTCACTCCGATGTTTGTGGTCCTATGAAAACAAGAACACTTGGTGGTGCTGTGTATTTTGTTACTTTTGTAGATGACCATTCGAGGAAGACCTGGGCTTATACGCTGAAGTCCAAGGACCAAGTGCTAGATGTTTTCAAGCAGTTTCACGCTTTGGTGGAGAGACAGACCAACAAAAAGCTCAAGTGTATTCGGACGGACAACGGAGGGGAATATTGTGGTCCTTTTGATGAGTATTGCAAGAAATACGGTATTCGACATCAAAAGACGACTCCAAAGACACCTCAGTTAAATGGCCTAGCTGAGAGGATGAACAGAACACTGATCGAGAGAGTGACATGTTTGCTATCGCAGTCACAGCTACCGAATTCTTTCTGGGGTGAGGCGTTAAATACCGTTGTTCATGTCTTAAATCTCACACCTTGTGTTCCTTTGAGATTTGAGGTACCAGACAAGATTTGGTCGGGAAAGGAAGTCTCGTATGACCACCTGCGCGTGTTTGGGTGCAAGGCCTTTGTTCACATCCCGAAAGACGAGCGATCGAAGCTTGATGTGAAGACCAGACCATGTGTGTTCATCGGTTATGGCCTTGATGAGTTTGGGTACAGATTTTACGACCCCGTGCAGAAGAAGCTTATCAGAAGCCGCGATGCTGTGTTTATTGAAGACCAGTGCATACGAGACATTCAGTCCGAGAAGTCGCCTAAGAAGTCCAGCGGTGATCTCCCTGATTTAGATCCACCTCCTGTACGTGTAGCATATCCCGATCAAGGGGGAGATATTCCAGAATCTAGCGGTGTTGGCAACGATGAAAATCCTATAGGCGATGTTGATGTTGAGCCAGCGGAACCTATTGATGAAGCTGTCGAAGAGCCTTCGGTTGAACCTCAGTTGAGAAGATCTGCTAGGGAGCATCGTTCATCCACGAGGTATCCTTCAGATGAGTATGTGATGCTAACAGATGCGGGCGAGCCTGAGGATTACCAAGACGCAATTTCTGTTGACGACAAGAATGAGTGGATGAAAGCTATGGTGGAAGAGATGCGATCCCTCTATGATAATCACACTTACGATTTGGTAGAGCTACCTCGAGGAAAGAAAGCTCTCAAGAATCGATGGGTTTATCGGCTGAAAATTGAAGAAAATAGTTCTCGACCACGGTACAAAGCTCGGTTGGTCGTGAAAGGTTTCGGTCAGAAGAAAGGGATTGACTTTGATGATATATTCTCACCGGTGGTGAAGATGTCCTCGATCCGAGTTGCTCTTGGTTTGGCGGCGCGCTTGAACTTGGAGATTGAGCAACTTGACGTGAAAACTGCATTTCTTCATGGTGACCTTGAAGAAGACATTTACATGGAGCAGCCCGAGGGATTCAAAGTTAAGGGAAAGGAGCATCTTGTTTGCAAGTTGAAGAAGAGTTTGTACGGTTTGAAACAAGCTCCACGTCAATGGTATAAGAAGTTTGATTCTTTTATGACCAGTCACGGGTACACGAGAACCTCTTCGGATCATTGTGTATTTGTCAAGAGGTACTCCGATGATGACTTTATTATTCTTCTCTTGTACGTTGACGATATGTTGCTTATAGGCCATGATACTAGCAAGATTGCGGCGTTGAAGAGAGAGTTGAGCAAGTCTTTTGCGATGAAGGACTTGGGAGCGGCGAAGAAAATTCTCGGCATGAAGATTTCTCGTGATAGGAAAAATCGGAAGTTATGGTTATCTCAAGAAGACTACATTGAGAAAATTCTCGAGAGATTTCACATGAGTAAAGCCAAGGTGGTTTGTTCTCCACTTGCAGGTCATTTCAAATTGTCATCTGAGAAATGCCCGAAAAGTGAGGAAGAAAAGGCCGATATGAGCAGAGTTCCTTACCAGTCTGCGGTCGGTAGTTTGATGTATGCCATGGTTTGTACTCGACCCGATATTGCTCATGCCGTTGGTGTCGTTAGCCGTTTTCTCTCTAATCCGGGAAAAGAGCACTGGGAAGCCGTAAAGTGGATATTGAGATATCTCAGAGGCACTTCCAAGACGTGTTTGTGCTTTGGCAGCGGAGAGCCTATGCTAGTTGGATATACCGATTCAGACATGGCAGGTGATACTGATTCCAGAAAATCTATTTCAGGTTTTTTGATGACTTTTGCAGGGGGAGCTGTGTCGTGGCAATCGAAGCTGCAGAAGTGCGTTGCGCTATCCACCACAGAAGCTGAGTACATTGCAATCACGGAGGGTTGCAAGGAAGCTTTGTGGATGAAGAAGTTTCTCGAAGAACTTGGTCTACGGCAAGACAAGTACGTTGTTTACAGCGACAGTCAGAGTGCCATCCACCTCTCCAAGAACTCGTCATTCCATTCGAGATCCAAGCATATCGACGTCAGATACCATTGGGTTCGAGATGTGCTCGAGTCGAAGCAGTTGTATTTGGCGAAGGTACACACGAGCGAGAACGGATCAGATATGTTGACGAAGATTTTGCCGAAGGAGAAGCTCAAGACCTGTCGGCGAAAAGCGGGCTTGCTTGAGCCCACCATATGAGCCGGAGGGGGAGTTTATTAGGGTCCGGCCCATATTAGGGCTGGCCCAATTGCATGTATATTATATATATATATGTATTATGTAAAAAAAAAAAAAAACAGATACTACACACGCACACGACACAGCGAAGGAGAGGAGAAGAGGAAAGAAAAAAAAAGAGAGAAAAAGAAAAGTGGGAAGAAAATTCAGATCCGGACGATTCGTTGCCCCGTTTTCGTCGAAACTTCGGGAGGAGAGTCGCCTCGATGTACTCTACACATCTACCGTGTCGGATCGTTCGGTTTCTCACGTGTTGGTGGTAATTCGCTAAACCTCTTTTGGTATTCCGGGTTTGTAACCCGATGATTATTGGAGTTCCGAGTTTGTAACTCGACGTCGTTGGTGTGGTCGCCTTGTCGGCGTAGTATTTTTGGTGCGTTTGGGTTGTTGTTACCTCGAGACGTTCTCGAGAGGTGTTGTCCGTTGTACCGGTCGAACTTGGTTATAGTGGACGTTTCCTTGGATCGGGAGAGCGATCCCGTGGTTTTTTCCCGTTTCGGGTTTTCCACGTTAAAAGTTGACGTGTTATTTCGTTTTTCGTCGTTGGTTGATTGCGTTAATATTGCTCGTATTATCCGAACACGCCTAACACAGATTACATCAATGCCAAAGAAACTACATACCGCGCAAACTTCTTGAAAAAAAAGCGCATAAAAATCATACTGATAGTCATAGGTCAGGTGCTCGCCCTTTCTAATATCACGAGACGCAAATATGCCAATTCTTATCTCACCATCGATCATCCTGTAATAAATCGTTCATTTAAAGAAAAGGTTGGAAGCTCAAATATGATATAAATAAAGATATCATCTAACCACTTCTGCATTTCGGTATTTGGACTGCAGCTGTGATTTATGTATCTCGACTTGTTTCCCTTATAAGTAGCATCTATCACCATGTCGCGGTTGATTTCGCACAGGTAAAAATTACTTTCTCCACGATGCTTCATTTTCCAAAGCCTTTCCTCACATGTTTTATCGTCAATAACTGCAAAGGTTGCAAAACTTTCACATACGGCTAGCACTATAATTTTTATAAACTCTCACTGAAAAGCATATCACAAGTACCTTCTCCAACATATTCAATTACAAACTCTCCTTTCTCAATATCTTCTTCCGCCACCACTCCCATTCCACATTTATCAGTCTGAAGCAAGTAAAAACTGTAACTTTGGAAGATCAATTACCAAGGCCAAACCAAGAAATGACTGGGTATTTACCTTCACAATTTTCATTTTCTTCATAATTCTTTGGTGAAATGGTTTGTTTAAGCATGAACTCCCACATTTGCAGCCAGCGGTGCAGCTAGACATCAGCATACTGCAATAGTGAAGAGGCTAATTGGACACAAATAACTGTAAGCATGAAAATATTTCCAAAACTTAATTCCTTACCTGCATAGGCAATCTTGACCACAAACAACAGAAGATTCAGCCGATGTGTTACATAAGCAAAAAATGCCATCCTCTTCCAAACGTTTTCTAATCTTCTTGGTGAGATATATATCTACGAAAGTTAAGCTCCCCAAAAATGAACTCAAAAAGGGTATTGCAATGAACGAAGCTAAAAGAGCCTTGTAATTGTAAATGGAGAATAGCAATATTTTAGCAATACAAGATTGCTCATAGATAAAAAGACATAAATAATAAACTCTTTCAATGCCAAAGATTAATCTAGAAAATATCATATGGTTGTGTTGATGGATACTTTTCCTGATGGAACAGTAAGGCAGAGGTTTTGATTTATTCAAAGATTCTGGGAGCTCAAAATCAACTGGACTTCCAAGCTGATTCACCAATATATTGAATACCTGTTCAATCCCAACACATTTTGCCGTCTGGGAAGAGATAGCAAAGAACATAAAATTACAAATGAGAAAGAATAAGTTTCGGATACAGTAATGACGGACAAAACGCGTTACACGAATCTGATGAGCAGTCGCACATTACCAGTAATAAGGTTTCAATCATAGGGAGGGAAGCCAAACATTTACAACTTCATTTTCTTATCACTAACAGATAGTTAATGAAAAGAAGAGGAGCAGTAATACTGCGAAAACATCATGCATTTTAACACACAGACAAGCGAATTTATGATCATCGTACCCTTCTCGTAGCCTTCATCCTACTATCCGTTAGCAATCCAAAATGTACACAGCGTAAGAGAACTCAAATATCCGCCTCCCGCCCAAACAAAAATCACCTTTCTTGGTCCAAACAAATCCTGACTTAGCGTAATAAAGACAATTACGTTTGTGATCTGTGAACGCTGAGTGAATTGAGTGGAGAAGAAGGAAATGGCTTCGCCTGGGAATTGTTGGGAAGGAGTTGAAGTGTTCTTGCGAGAATTTGGATTTGGGCTCGAAGTTATCTTTTTCTTTTACAGTTCTTTTGCAACTACTCTCTGTTTTTGAATTTATTTGCTACAAGCAAAAGAAAATAAATATGAAGGTAGAGAAAGTCATTACCTAATATATAGTCAAAGGAAAAATAGTTAAATATATTAAAAGGGATGTATCTCAGATGGTAGAGCGCTCGCTTAGCATGCGAGAGGTACGGGGATCGATACCCCGCATCTCCATTTTCGTCATAATTTTGTATTTTAATTCTTTTTTCAACTATTTATTTTCTCTTCCATTACTTATCCGTGGATATTTGCATATTGCATGAGACAAAATCCACGTGGCGATCGATGGTTGGTGAATGCTATTCTCTCTCTTGTTTTGCGCACCTCAAGATTTGTGCTCGCTCTGCTAATCTGAATCTGAACGGCAGAAATAGAGACCTTAGTCCTCATCATCATCATCATCATCATCATCATCATCAAATCTCTAACGAGCTTCATAGGTTGAGTATGGGCAAGACAGTGAGGAAGCTAGATGTACTACCCCAAGTCCCAGCTGATATAGACATAGCCAATTCAGTCGAGCCACTTCACATCTCTGAAATAGCGCAAGAACTCACCCTCAAGCCCCAACACTACGATCTCTACGGGAAATACAAAGCTAAGGTATTCTAATCCTTACGATACAGATCTGTAACATCTTCGCAGTAAGCAGCAGATTATCGTCTTATTTGTTTATTGTAATGTAACGATTGATGGCGTGGGCATTAACCTTTTCCAGGTATTACTGTCCGCGCTCGACGAATTCCAAGGAAACAGAGATGGGTATTACGTGGTTGTCGGTGGAATTACGCCTACGCCCCTCGGCGAAGGCAAATCCACCACCACCGTTGGCCTATGCCAAGCTTTGGGAGCTTTTCTTGACAAAAAGGTCTGAAAGTTTCTCCTTTTTCTTGACAAATAAATGGAAGGCGTAATATATAGTAGTTGCTGACCGTTGATTTTCTTACAGGTGGTGACTTGCCTACGCCAGCCATCGCAGGGGCCCACCTTCGGAATCAAAGGAGGGGCGGCGGGCGGCGGCTACAGCCAAGTAATACCCATGGACGAATTCAACCTCCACCTAACGGGCGACATACACGCAATAACCGCCGCCAACAACCTCCTCGCCGCCGCCATCGACGCGAGAATCTTCCACGAATCATCGCAATCGGACAAAGCCCTCTTCAATCGCCTGTGCCCTCCCAACAAAGAGGGCAAGAGGGCCTTCAACGAAATAATGCTCAGCCGATTAAAGAAGCTGGGAATGTCAAAGACGAGCCCCGACGAACTAACCCCCGAGGAAATCAAGAAATTCGCCAGGCTTGACATCGACCCCAACTCCATCACTTGGCGTAGGGTCATGGACGTAAACGACAGGTTCTTGAGGAAGATCACCGTGGGCCAGGGGCCCGAGGAGAAGGGGATGGTAAGAGAAACTGCCTTCGATATCTCGGTCGCCAGCGAAATCATGGCCGTCTTGGCTCTTACGACTTCCTTGCCCGACATGAGGGAGCGTTTGGGCAAAATGGTGGTCGGCAATAGCAAGGCTGGCGAGCCCATCACTGCCGACGACTTGGGCGTCGGCGGGGCCCTCACAGTTTTGATGAAGGACGCCATAAACCCGACCCTAATGCAGACTTTAGAAGGCACGCCCGTCCTAGTCCACGCAGGCCCGTTCGCAAACATAGCCCACGGAAATTCGTCCATAGTTGCCGATAAGATCGCGCTGAGGCTCGTGGGGCCCGGCGGATTCGTGGTGACCGAGGCGGGCTTCGGGGCGGATATAGGGACGGAGAAGTTTGTGAACATAAAGTGTCGCTACAGCGGGCTTACGCCTCAGTGCGCCGTGATAGTGGCCACGGTTCGGGCCTTGAAGATGCACGGGGGCGGGCCCGAGGTCGTGGCCGGGAAGCCGTTGGCCGGGCCTATACGGAGGAGAACGTGGCCCTCGTGGAGGCTGGGTGCGTTAACTTGGCCAGACATATAGTGAATACGAAGGCTTATGGGGTGAACGTCGTCGTGGCTGTGAATAAGTTTTCGACGGATTCCGAGGCTGAATTGAACGCTGTGAGGAACGCTGCTTTGTCTGCCGGCGCTTTTGATGCAGTAATCTGCACCCATCATGCCCATGGAGGAAAAGGAGCGGTAAGTTTCTTACACGGGTTTTTAATTACTTCGACTCCAACTTGTGGGAAAACGTTAAAGATCAAATCTTTAACTGCTTCGACTAAGTCCGGTTAAGGGTCCCTTCTTCTTTTGTCGATCAAGAACGAAACTTTACCGTATCTGAAGCTGAAAAGATGGTTAAGTTGATGTATCATAGCGCACAAAGCTCATCTTTCTTTTCCCAGGTGGATCTTGGACTCGCCGTACAGAAGGCGTGCGAGGGCGTTTCTCAGCCATTGAAGTTCTTATACCCTTTGGACGTAAGCATCAAAGAGAAGATAGAGGCGATTGCGAAATCGTACGGGGCGGCTGGGGTTGAATACTCGGAGCAGGTATATATATATTATGGGTTATGAAATTTGCTTCTTTTCCGAGGGATTTAAATTAAATGCGATTTGTGTCGTCGTGAATGATTATTTTATCAGGCGGAGAAGCAGATTGAAATATACACGAAGCAGGGGTTTTCTAATCTGCCGATATGCATGGCGAAGACGCAGTACTCATTTTCGCACGAGGCGTCGGCGAAGGGAGCACCTTCGGGTTTTGTGCTTCCAATTAGGGACGTGAGGGCGAGCATCGGCGCTGGGTTTATATATCCGTTAGTGGGGACGATGAGTACGATGCCTGGGTTGCCGACGAGGCCGTGCTTTTACGACATTGATATTGATACCACCACTGGCAAAATTGTGGGCCTCTCTTAGTTTCTGAGTTTTTATTTTTTTGGATGATTTAGTAGGAGTTTCATGTGTCACCTGTTCTCTGTAATAATACTGAGACCGAGACAGACAGAACTGTAACGTTTCTCCGTGCTTTGAGTTTTTCTTTGTTTTCTTTGTATTCAATTCTTCTTTGGATTTGAATTTTCTGAGAAATAGTTCGCAAAATCTGATCTTTTAGTGTAGGGTTGGAAATATCAAATTCAACTTCTTGTTTACCAACCGCGTTTTGAGAAGGTTTAGTTCAATAATAAATGATGCAAAACTTATGTCGAAAACCATACCATATGTTTGAATAGCATAAAACTAGTAGAACATAATCAAGACCGAAAAGAACGAATATCAACCAGTGTTTTAGAAAGCAAAAGTTCGCGCGCATCAACGCGCGGTTTTGCGTAATTCTACTAGAAAACGCGACGAATCGTTAAAAAAAAGCGTTTGACGGAGTTTGCGACGGAAAAAAGAATAAAAAATTACTTGTTCCACGGAAATTCCTGTCAGTAGCAGGACAAATGTATTTTTATTTTATTTTTTCAATTTTTTTATAATTTTTAAATTTACCTCCACCATAACATAAAAAGCGATAATCTTAATGTAATCTACGTGATAAAAATAAATAAATTCATCTAATTTATTCTTTGTTTAACAACGATCAAAATGACATGCATAGCTTATATTTTTAGATATCAAAACAAAATATTTTTTTAGTTTAGGTTTCTAAAATTTTATCACATATCTTTTTCAATATTTTTAGTGTTGAGGGTGAAATTAGACGTAAAAATACTATTAAATCTTATATACATGACTTGTTTAATATTTTTTTATTATTTTGAATTTATACTATTAGATTTTAAATATATTAGTGAACCCAAATTTTATGTAACTGAATAACGTGCTTATGGTTAATAATTTGTTATAAATTATGTTTCTTAACGTAATAAATGGCTTACCCGAAATACTCATGCAATACGCTAAGCTATTTACGCTACACGCTATCTGAACTGAAACGCGTCGCGTTAGGCTATGCGCGTTTTAAAACACTGATATCAACATCTAAAGACCATAAACAAGAAACAATGCCAAGAAGAAAGGGGAAGGAAAAGCCTCACAAACAAGATATGGATAAAATGCTTATTAGCAAACAGACACAGGTGATCTCTTCTCTCTTTCAATTTGTAGCCAGTGCGTGATAGGCCGATGATTCCTACTTTAAAACTCTTATTTGCTGTACAAATATCTCTGGGTTGTACGCACTTTCACGATCAAGCGATTTCATTTAGGGTTATCTTTGGCAATGTCATCCTCTTCCATTTGAACTCCACCCACAATCACACGTTCAGACGATTCTATAGCTTCATCCTTCGCTAATGTCAAATCAGACGAATTCTCACAGTTCTCTCCTGAATTTTCAGATTTCTTCCCCGCCTTAAACCCATCGTCTGTATAGCCTTCTCTATCTTCGACATTGGTAAAGTCACCATCCTTGTTATCTTCGCTTACTTCATCAGCATTATGTCGTATAATAGTATTCTTTTCTGCAGTGTCCACAGCAACGATCCTCTTCACTCTAGAGCTCCCTTCTCCATGGATATAATCTTCGCTTGAATCGCCATTATTGTCCTCCATGGAATGGACTTCCTCCTCGTGACTCTCAGTATCGTTCTCGGAATCATTCTCCAACACCTCCTCGTTACCACCATTTCCCCTCATCTCCAGGAACTGCAGCCTTCTCCTCAAATCACCCAACTCCCTCTCCATCAAGAACAACCTCTCCTTCAAAATAAGGTTCTCCTCTTCCAACTGGGCAATATGAGTATCCTGATCGTCGACCCTGTTTTCCAGCACGTTGTGATACTCCATCCCGCCAGCACTGTTAGGGTTGTACACCATCTCAAACCGACTCAAGTCCTGGTCCAATCTCCTCTCCACCTCAAGGTGCTCCTCCACGTCACTCTCGCTTGACCCTCCATCGTCTTCCTCCTCATCCTCGTGCCCAGGGGAAGACCTCAGCCTAATGAAACCCTTCATCGACCCATACCCATCCACGCCCCACTCTTCCTTTGCAGTGTCCACCAAGGCCTCCCTCGACGGAGAGAAAATTGGAGTCGGCAAAACAGCAGGAGTGCCCGGAGATGGAGACACCAAGGATGCGATGCCGCCGCTCTTCTTAGCCCTGATTAAGAAAGAAGTGGTGTTCCTAGGAGCAAAGGGAGCAGACCTATTATTACCATAGTAGTTGTTATAACTGTAGTTTCTGTTACTTGCCCCGCCAAGAGTCGGGTTATTACCCATGTTTTTGTTGTAGTTGTTATACTTCTTCTTTGGAAAGAACTTCCTAGTCTTCAATCTATTCTGACGCTGCAATTCATTCAAGCCTGGAGGCTGATAATTGCCAAAGTTCACATTCCCAACACCACCGCCATTTCCAATCATATTTCCAGCAACACCGCCAGGAAGTCCAACTGAACCAGAAATCAGGTTTTGAGGAAAGTCATTTCTCCTATTATCATTAGATTTATTCGACCTTTTACCCTTCCAATTACTCCTAGGTCCCAAAGAATTATGATAAGGTGCTAGGGGTTTAACTGAACTAGAGAGGTTAGGGTTCGGAAATTGAGGAAGAGGAGCTGCCCACATACCGTAGTTTTGATTCATCGGTACCATCTGCACACAAAAAAATGCAATCATTAGCAAATCCAGGTTATTCTAAAGCTCAACGAAGAGGTTTAGGACTATTATTAATTACCTGTGGTTGAGGCTGGGAATTCATCTGATTCATACTCATCATGTTCTGACTCATGCTCATCAATTGCGGCTGCTGCTGCTGCTGCTGTGGAACTTGATTCATCATCGCCTGTTGCTCGTTCATGTCAGCTTCGCAGACCGACTGTAGTAAACAAATCAATCCAAAAACCCAAAAATCACCGCACGATTTTCTTAGGCTCAATTAATACGCCGATCTGTCCACTTTTCGAACTCAAAACGCTAAGATTTCAAATTCCAACGAAGAGTCGGAACCCCGATCAAAACTGAAAATCAAAATCAAACCCTAGAAAAGCGAAACAACAAAAATCAGGAAGCGCAGGTTATCCAAGATTGAAATCAGATCTAAGGACGACAGCGAGTTAATCAAATTTCGATCTTCTCTGCTGGCGTTCGAATTAATATTTCTTTTATAAATGTTTTCTTGTTCTCAAATTTCAGGTCGATTTTGTGTGACGTCTACTGCGTGGTTCCACGAGGCTGGGGCTGTTTATATAGAGGCGCGATGGACAATGGACGGCTGAGATTATATCTTATCTTTGAACGGCGGAGATTGAGATAGCGTGGAAGATAAGAGCAGTTAGGAGTAGAGTAGGGTTCGGTTTAGTTTTTATTATTATGAAAACCTCCTCAGATTCATTATTATTCACATCGAGTGCCATTATGCTCAATACGACGTCGTTGCGCTCTTTCACGATCTTTTTGTGAACACATTGGCACGAGAATCGTGGAATCCGTTTATCTTATTTTTGCTTTTATTTTTTGTTCTTTTCTTTTTCTGAAGGTAAACTAAGGAATCCTTTTGCTATTTATTTAGTGGCACGAAAGAGACTCTTGTGAGTAAGCAACGATAAGATTTGTATTGAATTGAGAAACTGACGCCATTAAATTCGATTTCTCCCTAAATCATTCAATTCCATTCACATAAAATACAAAAATAGATTTCTAATTTTTAAAATATAATCCGATTGATTGGTTGGACTTGGAATTTCAAGAGTCGAAAGGTGTTATTGGGTCAAAGTTAATGGGCCTGGGCCCAATTGGGCCTCATAATAACTCCGATAGTCCGTTATGATGTTTGACATAGTCTGCTAAAAAGTCAACAAATGCTTTGTACCAAACTTGATGGTTATTATTTCCTCAATTGTGTTATATTTAATGACGCCCTTAAAAATATTTACGTAGCAAGTTGATAATACAGCTGGAAAAATTGAATGCTTTACAGTAATAATACTATCTTAAATAATAACACGTTCTGATTGTGTCTTCTAAGCTACTAACTTTGTCCCAACAAACAGACGATTGGTCATCTAATTGATGAAGTCTCACCAGGGAAGTAATTGTGTCTCTTTCATGTCGCTACCATTTATTCATATGCTTGAATCTCAGTCTCCCCTTTATTTTTTTTTCTTTTTTTTTTAAAAAATAATTATTGTTTTCATCTTTTTTTTTTCCCTTGCAGAACGTGTTAGTACAGTAGTATTAAACTAGCTAATCAACTCATTGGTATTAGGCTAGCATTATCTTTGTAATCCGTAGACAAACATGTCGACCTAGGATACCAAATTGTGTAATTTCAAAATCCCAATATTTTGACTCTTAAAAGCTAGTTGCTTTGTTTATTATTAGGGAGCATATTATTAATTAAATACCTGTTCAATGCACGTTCTTTCTTTTAGAGACCATAGAAACTAAAAGAGTGTTGTTGTAATAAGCAAAGTTTATAAATTAAAAAAAAATCAGGAAATCTTTTTTTTTAAGCTGACATAGATTCTCACCCTTTTCTTTTCCTTCTAAATTTCAATTCCCACTAGCGCCAAGGATAAAAAGATAAAGATATTACTTATATCTTCTTATGTGTGAATTAATCCAAAAGAAAAGGGTCTTATTTTATTTCTCCTTAATGAAACAAGAAATCATCACCCTAGTGAGATTAGGTTGGATGAATACTACTAACTGTCCTTGTAAGTTCAATCCTTTTGCACCGAAATCTAGTTTTCAGTTCACATTAGGTTCTGTCTTTTGACACACAAATAAATTAAATATGTCTATCTAAAATATATGACCCCCATTACAGTCTTGAAAAGTGAATACGGAAAACCAATCACACAAAACATATCTCTTCTTCACGCGTCTCTCTCTCTCTCTCTCTCTCTCTCTCTCTCTCTCTCTCTCGTGCTTCTTAAATTCTTACTAAGAGCTAACTTGGTGCCAGTTGTTTCACTAAACATAGCCCACTTATTTAAAATCTCTTAACTTATCTATATATCTCTCTCCGTGCTTTGCTTTTCTTCTTCCATCGTGTTCTCAGAGTTGTGTCTGTACTCTTCAACCAACGTCCTAAAGCAAAGCAATCCAATTAGCTGCTTTCTCATCAAAATCTTGGAAGTGAGTCAACTACTGCTAATCTGGGATTTTTTTAAAGAGGAGTAAAGAAAAGCGCATGTATTTATTTATATGCTTTCACTCACTACTGTGTGACAGATTTGATTAGTACAGCTCTTCTAACAGTTTACTGGTAATAAGTTCATCTTTCATTATCTTCATACTATTGTCTGAAACTCAAGCATGAGTCCCTTTTTTCTTGTATTACTCGGATGCCCATTAGAAGCAGCGATGAGAGTATTTGTTAGCCCAAGGACAGTATAGTCTTACACAGATCTGCTATTCCTACAATCTTTTATTGGTCTTTTTCTCATTTGCATGTGCTTGATGGAGTGTTGATTCTTGCAGATAAATCATTACCCAGTAGAGAATATGGCCTCAAAATTTAGGTTGAATTTGAGTATATAACTGCTGTTAGAATCATCAGTAATCGCTTCCTTCTGCGGATATGTCCCAAGATAAAGAGAAAAAAAATAGGATCTTTACACACAATTTCCATTATCTTTGGTAAGCTAATCATTGTTGCTTGCAAACTTATATTGGTGAAAGAAAAAAGCCCCTTGCCCTGACATTCCCATTCTCTACTCTCTAAAGCCAACATTTCTTTTTTAGTTACACGATATTATTCTCTAATACGCTCATGTGATTCAGTTCAGACAAGATCAAAGATGAGGAAAGTCAAATCAAAGGGCAAGAAGCTATCGGCCGGCGCCAGCAATGAAGATCCCACGAGCGATGAAGAGAGAATCCCAACACAGAAGAGGAGAGGAAGGCCTCATAAAGCAATAAAGGACCAAAAAACCCAAGAAATATCAGCTGAGAGAGATGAAGAAGACAGTGAGGAAACGACGAATGGCAGCAGAAGCAAAGGATCCAAGAACAACAAGGCCGATTCGATAGGTAATAAGAAACGCAAAAGCAACGATGTTGAAATGGAAGAGGTCGAAAAATTTCCTGGCAATGAGAGTATGGGAAGATCGAAGCAGTCGAGGCATAGGAGGAAAGGTAAGCCTTGCCGAGCGCCCGAGGCAGTTGTAGAGTGCACCTGAGAAATTTTCTGGGCAAAAGGTTTTTTTACTGTTAGAAAACTTCTTACTTTGGCTTGAGAAGATGAATGCAATGCAGACTATGTTTTGAGACTATTAGCTATATTTTGTTTCACGTTTCTTTGAAGAATAACTTCAATCTTTTTTTCTGATCTATCAAGTTTGAAGTGTTGGAATTCTCTTGCAGCAGTTGGGGGTTTTTGTCATGGATCATGAACCGATTAGGAGAGATAATTGGGCCGTTGTAGCCCATTATATGT
Organism: Craterostigma plantagineum; assembly: GCA_027422505.1. Taxonomy (NCBI): domain Eukaryota; kingdom Viridiplantae; phylum Streptophyta; class Magnoliopsida; order Lamiales; family Linderniaceae; genus Craterostigma; species Craterostigma plantagineum. The sequence goes on along the minus strand of JAPQWV010000039.1, from coordinate 6,165,580 downwards.
TGGGCTGATGAGAATAAATGGGCCTTTTTAATGTTTATCTTTAATTGGGAAATTTAGTAAACTAGTAAACTTTAAGATTAGAATCATACCAAATACAATATCCCAAGCTCTTCACGCATTAATGTACTAAGGCAATAATTACGCATGAAAGAAAGGTGGGTTTTGTTCTCTTTCGTAAAAAAAAATGATTGTGTGTGTCTTAATTAAGGTGCAACCTTTTTATTATTTGAAATGGGAATGATGAGTTGATGGCGTAAAAATTCCAATGAGCAAATCAATTGATCACATCACTGAAATATTAATACAATGATGATTTCATTGGTAAGGATCTCTACTGAAAATCTTTCGTAGTTATTCCCCTTGTTTGCTTGCAATGGCTTAATTTTATTGGAGAATGGTGGAGGGATATTAGTTAAGACTTTGTAATCAAATTTGAAAATATCCATCACTAGCGCGTAATAAAATATACATGGAGCAGTTTACTTCCATTTTTAGCTGATATGTAATGTGTTTATGATATTGGATCGTGGCTGAGATCATTTTTCTCTTCAACGTTTGTGATTGAAGTAATATATGGTACAGATGGATCAAATGCAGATAATATTATATATATACAAAAATATTATGGTGCTCACCTTGCGTGGTCACCTTCCGTGGGCACCTGTTGTGTGGCATTTTTTTGTGCCACGTCAACATACCAAATCAACCCCCGACGGATTCACTATTTGGCGCGTTGATGTGGTTGGTGCTCACGAAGGTGCCCACGCAATGTGAGCACCATAACATTACTCTATATATATATATATATATATATATATATATATATATATATATATTTGTTAAGTTCAACATTGAATTATTATTAAATTTCTATCACCTTCCCAGTAACGTAGAAGGATCATTTCAACTGTTTTTATTTTTACTTTTCATATACTTGCCATAAATTAAAAGCTAGTAAAATATGCACGACATGACACAAGCAAACATGTTAAAAAGTATTTGGCAAGCATTTGTTCTTAAAACTATTGAACTCGCAATGCAGTATAGTAACTTTCATTTCATGCTGACTTAATAACGGTGTTATTTATCTATTTATTTTCTTAAGTAGAAGATGTATAAGTATAGATACTGTAAAACAAAAGATATTGGATTTGTCTTTTGAACTATTCAAAAGATACCGCATTTTGGTATATACCGAGATATACCGAAACTATTTGCTTGGAAATAATCGTCGAATGACCTCACACATATATTTACATTATTACATGGATTGTAAAATACAATTTACGCGGTTTGAAATTTCGTTTCATTCATTTTAATTTTGTTATATTTCATTTGTTTCCCAAAGCCATAACAAACACAAGATAATCCAGGACGAAATGCCCAAGGGTATGCTCCTTTGTCTCCATTAATTGATATATTTGTCGAAGCTTCGACAATACTATATTAGTGCTTTAGTTTAGAAAGATTCCACTCTTTCATCACATATTCAGTTACATTTAACGGGTAACTGAATAATAACAATAAAATAATAATGACGATGGCGATTAAATAACAACAATAAGACTCAGTTATACATATTGCGCAATGTGGACATTTTCTCTTAGGTAATAATTACAAGTTATAAAACACATCTTAGATATTCAAGGAGCAGACCAACGTCACTTGTTCATATATTGATAAAGGTTTCCGTTAGAGATTAAATAGCATTAATCCCACATGTCACATCATTGCATCAAACTAATCAAATTCATCAAAACCTAAGTAACTCCAATTGTTTACAACGCTAACGCAAAAAAATAAATAACTGAAAGATTATCAAATCAATGCTGGCCGCCTCCTCTCATAGTATAAAATAACAATAATTAAAAAGCATAATAATTGGAATATCTCCAACATACAGACGAACATACCAATTTAATTCTTTGAAATAACCAAAGACTGCTCATAGTTTTAACAAAACAATCCACAGTGAAAAATGAAATAGTTTTAGTCTTCAGTTTGTCACATACCTTCGGACTATAAAAGGCATCTCCGTGATAAGAAATTAATTAGGTAAAAGGGATCAACAAAAAGAAGTGACATTGGTCAAGGTTGTAAGAATTATAACATAAACTATCATCTTTTCTGCCATTTGGCATTTACAAGGTTCCCTCTCTGAAGCACTTCATGCAAAAGCCAGTAGTAGTGTCATTTCATGCTTACATCATATCAGCTTCTTTTTTTCAATAGATTTTATTCACAAGCAAACCACATATGCATTATATTATTATTTTTAATTTCTGATTCGCTGCAACAATAATTAAGAGTTTTTCCTTGCATAGCAACATCATGCAATAATGAACTTGTAATGGTTTACCTTTGATCTTCTCAGAAACATAGATGCAACCTATGTAGATTTTGTCCTCAAGTTTGATCTTTAAATCCCAGGCACTGCAAAACAAGAAAAAAGGATAAGCAGTTACAAAATGGATCCCGAAAAATTATTCGAAGATCAGTTCACAAAGTTGCATCCAAGCATGGCCGTGAATACGAGGTTCGCAATTTTAGGGGGCGGGCCGAGTGGATTATCTACTGCTTATGCTCTATGCAGGCTTGGTTACAGCAATGTAACAGTGCTTGAGAAGTATCACACAGTTAGTGGAATGTGTGAATCGGCGGATATTGGAGGTGAACAAATAGAGAATTATGCATTATTACCATGATGTCTTATCACATTAATATGTAATAATGACCTTAAATTTTGCTTGAGTTTACAGGGAAGGTTTATGATCTTGGAGGACAAGTCCTTGCAGCTAACAGTTCTCCCACCATTTTCAACCTGGCAAAAGAGATGGGATGTGAGCTTGTCGAAATGGATTCTCACAAACTAGCACTCATTGATAGCTCAAATGGGAAGTTTCAGGACATTCGAGTAGCAGATGATTATGTATCAGCAATCTCAGTAACTTTAGAGCTTCAGGTGTGTTTCTTTGTCTGAATGAACATTGATGTATATATCTAGGATTTTTGTAAGTATTTTACAGATCGAAGATTTCATACCTATGATGCAGGAGAAAGCAAAAGAGTCTGGTAAAATAGGAGTGCACGCGGTGAGTGACTTAGCATCAGATGAAACTCCATCTTTTCTTGAGGCTCGAGGGTTGAAATGTGTTCCTAAATCAGTACAATACGGTTATACTGCGTCGGGGTATGGATTCGTACAAGACATGGCTTACGCTTATGTCCACGAATTCACGAGAACATCCATGGCTGGAAAGATCAGACGCTTCAAAGGAGGATACATGAGTTTCTGGGAGAAACTCAGCGAGTCTTTGCCAGCGCAAGTTCTCTGCAACGCAGAAGTAATCGAAGTCAGACGACGTTCGTCGGGCGTAAATCTCATCCTGAAAGAAGGCGAAGAGGATTTAAAGACTTTAGAATTCGATAAAGTCGTAATTTCGGGAGCTTTTCCTTTCAAGAATGGGAAGACATATCGTTCGCCATTAGCCGCCTCATCAGGTTTTTTTGAATCTCCCTTTGATCTTTCTTGATCTTTTCTGTATCTTCTGAATGTAATTTTTTCCGTATCTGCAGATTCTGAGAGCGAAGTAATGGATTATACCGATCTTGAAAAGGAGCTCTTCAGCAAAGTTCAAACGATAGATTATTACACGACTGTGGTGAAGATCAAAGGATTCGAACACATACCTGTTGGATTCTATTACTTTGGCGAGTTCATGGACGACCCGAAAACCATAGGAAATCCAGTGGCAATGCAGAGATTTTATTCAGACACGGATATCTTCTTGTTCTGGTCATACGGTAACTCGAACAACATCAAAGGAGACCAAGTTACAGAGTTAGCTAAGGGTGCAGTAATAAGAATGGGAGGAAGAATTGAGCAAGTTGTTCTTCAGAGGCGGTTCAAGTACTTTCCCCACGTTAAGAGCCAAGGTAATGTCTCGTCAATCTTGATATTTTTTTCTTCCCTCGATCACAGTTAGTCTATGGATAAACAAACAACTTTGTATGCAGACATGAAAGACGGGTTCTACGACAGAGTAGAAACTGAGCTTCAGGGTCAAAACAACACTTACTACGTAGGCGGGCTTATGGCATTTGAACTCACAGAAAGGAACTCGAACTACGCCATGGCTTTAGTCTGTAAGCACTTCGCTTGCGAAGAACCGATCCCAAGATTTCCTTACGTAAAGGTAGTTTATTCTCAATAGCTTCATCATCGTAAGATCAGAAGATATAAATCGTAAGTATAAGACAGTTAATTGCTTCTTTTCATGCAGAGACTGATCCCAGCGAAATCTCCACTCCTCGATCGAATCCCACGTAAGCTAGGTGAGATCGAAGGCGTGGAATTTCAAGATCTTCCAAGCCTCGACTGCTACTTAAGGCACTGGGGAACACATCAGATCATCAGAAGCAGGGTTCTTTACACTTGGCTGAGCGACGAAGGAGAAGTATCAGGACAAAGAACCTACCAAGAACTCCACGCCAATGCAGCTTGCATCGCTGAGAAGCTTTTGTCCAGCCAAAAACCTGTAATAAAACCAGGCGATAGGGTTCTTCTAGTGCACGTTCCCGGCCTAGAATTTGTCGACGCCTTCTTCGGCTGTCTAAGGGCGAGAATCTTGCCCGTGCCAGTATTACCGCCCGACCCACTGCAAAGGGGCGGCCAAGCGCTCCTCAAAATAGAGAATATAGCGAAATCTTGCAATGCAGTGGCGATCTTATCAACTTCGGGTTATCACACGGCTGTTAGAGCTGGCGCTGTAAGAAATCTGATATCTCTGCCCAACAGAAGAAAATCAAACGCAAGGTGGCCCAATCTCCCATGGATACACACGGATTCTTGGATAAGAAAATCCAACGCCAATTTTGCCACAGAAGAAGTGGATCGCAGCGAAGATGTGCCTCGGGCGAGCGATGTCTGCTTTCTTCAGTTCACGTCGGGCTCGACGGGCGATGCGAAGGGGGTCGTAATAACTCACGGAGGCCTAATCCACAACGTAAAGCTGATGAAAAGGAGGTACAAAAGCACGTCGAAAACCGTGCTCGTCAGTTGGCTGCCACAGTACCACGACATGGGATTGATCGGCGGGCTCTTCACTTCTCTAGTGAGCGGTGGGACCGCAGTTCTTTTCTCGCCCATGGCTTTCATTAGGAACCCCCTTTTATGGCTCGAGGCCATTACAAAGTACAGAGGAACACACAGCGCTGGTCCGAACTTCGCATTCGAGCTGATGATAAGACGATTGGAGCTCGAAAAGAACAGAGACAAGAACTTCGACCTCTCTTCCTTGGTCTTTCTCATGATAGCAGCCGAGCCAGTACGTCAGAAGACTTTGAAGAGGTTCATAGAGCTCACTAGCCGTTATGGCCTTTCTCAGTACGTAATGTCCCCTGGCTATGGCCTTGCTGAGAACTGCGTATTCGTTTCATGCGCTTACGGGGAAGAGAAGCCCATCCTAGTAGATTGGCAAGGAAGAGTTAGCTGTGGATATGTAAAGCCAAACGACCCTGACGTTGATGTAAGAATCGTCGATCCACAAACGTGCCAAGAGCATCAAGAACCTGGGAAAGAGGGCGAGATATGGATTAGTAGCCCTAGCGCTGGAATTGGATACTGGGGAAGAGATGAGCTGAGCCACAGTACTTTCAAGAACATTCTCAGCAACGACGACGAGCCACGTAAGATATACACGAGGACGGGCGATCTGGGAAGGATCGTCGAAGGCAATCTTTTCATTACAGGGCGGATTAAGGACCTCATCATAGTCGCTGGAAGAAACATTTACTCGGCTGACGTCGAGAAAACAGTCGAGGGCTGCTCAGATCTCCTCAGGCCGGGCTGCTGCGCAGTGATTGGTGTTTCAGAGGAGGTTTTATCGGCCAAAGGTATTTCGATCCCAGAGAACTCTGATCAAGTGGGATTGGTCGTTATTGCAGAGGTTAAGGATGGTAAGTCACTTGGTAAAGACGTCGTCGAGCAGATTAGGACCAAAGTTGCAGAAGAGCACGGCATAAGCTTAGCTTCTGTGAAACTGATCAAGCCTAGGACCATCAGCAAGACAACCTCGGGCAAGATTCAGAGATACGAATGCCTCAGACAGTTTGCAGACGATACGTTGAACTTAGTGCCCGAGCAAGCTAGGCCTAAACGTCTCCTCGTAAGATCAAACACTACTGGGACGTGTAGAGATGGTCACACGCCTAGGCCTCAGTCCTCGAGGCTAACTTATACGGAGATCGTGGAGTTTCTGAAGAAGCTCGTCTCAGAGCAGACGAATACCCCTATCAGCAAAGTTTCTATTACAGCAAACCTCAACTCTTACGGCATTGACTCCATTGGCGTGGTAAGAGCTGCTCAGAAGCTTTCAGACTTTCTCCGCATCCCAGTTGGCGCCGTGGATATCTTCACAGCGACTAGCATCGAAGATTTGGCCAACTTCGCTGAGAATCTTCTGATCAAGTCTCAGCCTCAAGAGACAAGAAATTCCTCGTCATTGCCTGAAGCTGACGAACTCTCTTATCAGTTACCTTCCGAGGTTTCCTCCACGGAAGAGGTTACCTTATCTCATCAACTTCGTATTGTGTCCCTTCAGTTGCTCGCTCTTCTTTACGTCTCTTTCTTGCTCATGTTCCCCGCGTACCTAACCATCTCATCTTACATGAAGTTGATATCTTCGAACCATCCTCTGATGACATCAGCTCCCTTCATGCCTTACTTAGCTTCCTTAGCTTTTGCGCCTATAGCTTGGATGACATGCATATTCGCCACGTGCGTATGCATCTCTCTTCTCGGAAACTCGTTTCTCCAACCAAACTTCGCTTTAAACTCAACCACTTCGATTTGGTCGTACGATTATGTCAGATGGTGGGCCCTATACAAGGTTCAAGAGGTTTCTTCGAAGGTCTTCGCAGTTCACTTGAAGGGAACTGTGTTTCTCAACTATTGGTTTCAGATCTTCGGAGCAAAGATTGGATCTTCGGTCTTACTCGATACAATTGAAATTACAGACCCTTCTCTCGTCTCTATCAGAGATGGATCTGTTCTAGCAGAGGGAGTGCTATTACAGAGCCACGAGGTCAAAAACGGAATATTAACCTTCCGTCCAATTCGAATCGGCGAGAACTGCTCGGTGGGCCCATACGCCGTCGTGCAGAAGGGAAGCATTATAGGAGACGGGTGCGAAGTGCCTCCATTGCAGGCCGTCGAAGAGGGAAAACCTGTTTTCAAGTCATCTAAAACCAGCCAAAAGGTAAGGAAAAAAAAACTGCATATAACTGCGAAGATTCTTACATTGATCTTTTTGTTCTCGCCTCTTGTCAGGGAAAAGAGCTACAAGCTGAGGGAGACAGCAAAATCAAACGAATCGTTTACCACCTAAGTGGGATCTACTTCGTCGGTTTGATAAGCAGTCTCTCAGCAGCCATTTCTTACATCCTACTGTCCTCGAAAACAGAGAACATCGAGCACTTCATGCTCCTCTGTATCGCCGGAGCTTTCCACTGGTTTCCTTACGCCATCGTTGCCTTCGCCATCGTCTCCAACGGTACATCACTGAGTCCACTGAGCTTTTCGATCTCAGTTGCCGCTCTATACACGGCCCACGGTTTGATACTAAGCCTTCTGACATCCTTAGCAAGCCAACTCTTGTCCAAAAACCACAAAACCCCACCACCTTTAACAACAGCATGGCTTCGCCATAGGATTATCGTCGCTTGCCATCTCAGATTCGCAAAGCTTCTTTCGGGGACAGAAGCTTTCTGCATGTACCTCAGATCGTTGGGGGCTGAAATCGGCGAACACTGTTCGATCAGGGCTATTAATCCCATCTTGGAACCCGAAAATCTGTCGATGGGGGCAGGCGTTCACTTAGGCGACTTCAGCCGAATAATTACAGGGTTTTATTACCGTAATAACGAATTTACCAGAGGAAAGATCGAAGTGGGAGACAACTCAGTCATAGGTAGCCAAAGCCTCGTCTTGCCTGGAGCTACCATACAGAGGGACGTAATCCTCGGCGCTCTTTCAACAGCTCCGACGAACACGACCCTCCAAAGAGGCGGAGTATACATTGGATCTCAACGCCCCGTCATGATAAAGAACACGACCCACGAACTCGATCGGAGGATCGAAGAAATGGACGCAAAATACAAAAAGATCGTCGGGAATCTCGCAGCTAATTTGGCTGCTACAACCTTAAAGGTACGAACTAGATACTTCCATAGGATCGGGGTCAGCGGTAAAGGAGTGCTAAAGATCTACGACGACATCAAAGGGATGCCCGAACACAAGATATTCAGACCAGGCAAGACTTTTCCAATCATAGTTCGCCACAGCAACAGTTTGAGCGCCGACGACGATGCAAGAATAGACGCACGTGGAGCTGCTCTGAGAATATTATCAGACGAAACTCAGAAAGATCCAATATTGGACTTGACCCTCAAGACAGGGAACGCTTTCTACGCACGCACCATCTCAGATTTCGCCACCTGGCTAGTGTGCGGACTGCCAGCGAGGGAAGAGCATGTCAAGCGGGCCCCCCACATAAGGGACGCCGTTTGGAAATCCCTTCGAAATTCGAATTCTTACACGGAGATGCACTACTACTCCAACATATGCAGGCTGCTGAGGTTCGAAGATGGGCGGGAGATGTACGTCAAGTTCAAGATTAGGCCCTTCGACGAAACGATCGACGAAGATTCGGGCAAGGTGGAGCCCACGGGGATCTTACCGCCTGATACTGGAGCCATACCGAGGGATGCCGACGACGAAAGGCCATCGCTTTTCCTGGCCGAAGATTTTCAGAAGCGTGTGAGTTCGATGGGCGGGGTCCGCTACGTTTTCCAGCTGCAGCTAAGGCCAGTGCCGAGAGACGAAGAGATGAAGGACGTTGCCCTCGACTGCACAAAACCATGGGATGAAACTGAGTTCCCACTGATCGATTTCGGAGAGATAACCATCGACGAGAACCTGACGAAGGAAGAATCCGAAGCGCTCGAATTCAACCCTTTCCTCAGGTGCCACGAAGTGGATGTGATTCGCGCCACGTCAGCGTCTCAGAGCGCTTCGATAGATCACGGCCGTTCGTTGATCTACGAAATCTGCCAGCACCTGAGGAACAACGAGCCTCTTCCACACTCTTGGAGGGCTTTCATCGAACAATCCGACGTTAAAGTAGATCTCTCGGCGTGTCCCATAGCAGCAAAAATCCCAGAAAAAAAGGAGGAGAAGGAGAAAGTGACGCTCGCAAGAACAGGGCAGCAGACTACGTGGGCGGTTTTCGTACAACCTCTGCTACAGACATTCTTGCCTTACCTCCTCTTAGGGTATTGCGTCTCCACGCCGCTGAAATGGCTGCTCTACGGCGCGAACGCCGTGAAATTCCCCTTACAGTGGCTCCTCCCTCTGTTCTGGGTCGCGTCGGGGTTCTGCGCAGCCCTAGCCTGCGCGGCGGCGAAATGGGCGGTCGTCGGAAAGAAGAAGGACGGGTCGGCGGTGCGGATATGGAGCAGATCCGTATATTTGGACACGATATGGCAGGCTTTTAGGACGATCGTGGGTGAATACTTCATGGAGATGACGAGCGGGTCGGCGATCTTCGCCGTTTGGATGAAGATGATGGGATCGCAGGTCGATTTGAGCGGCGGCGGAGTTTACGTGGACAGTGTGGGGGCTCTGCTGAACCCTGAGATGGTGGAGATTGAGAGGGGAGGCTGCGTAGGGAAGGAGGCGCTTCTGTTCGGACATGTCTACGACGGCGGCGACGAAGGTGGTCGGGTGAAGTTCGGTAAGATTAGGGTTTGTGAGAGTGGGTTTGTGGGGAGTAGGAGCGTGGCTATGCCCGGCGTGGTGGTTGACGACGGCGGCTGCCTTGGAGCTCTGTCTCTCGCCATGAAAGAACAAGTGGTAAGGTGAAGGTGACGACTTGACAGCGCAGTTAGTAGTCTATCAGTCACCTGAACTGTGATCTTATGTCATAATAAATCTATTCTATTCTATTGCAGGTTAGTAATTGGACTTAGCTAATTGTGTTACATGTATTGCAAGGTTGCCAAGATCATTTTCTATCTAGTAGAATATATGTATACATATGGTTTATAAAAAGCAGCCATAATTATGTTTTCTTTTCTCTTTTGTTTTTCCCTTGTAGTTTTTGTTAGAATAAATGAATAATGAAAATATATATCATATATAACTAAAACCGAAATAACTAATATTATAAATCACATTTATACTGCTTTAATATCTGAATCTCTTTGCAACGAGGCATGTCTTATATTTGGAGACTTTAAGAGTAATGTGTCACCGCAAAATAATTTCCCGTCACTCCATTTTAAAAGCAAAATTTCAGGTCTCAGTCAAGTTTTTCGGTGAAACGCTAATTATGTTAAATCCATCCGAAGGATCATGCATTTTAATATGGACGATTTTATATTGCGGTATCAAGAGCTAAATCGCTTCGTGAAATATAAACGGGGTATGATTACATAAAAGCCGCACAACGTGCGGCCACATCATCTAGTCTATACTATTATAAACGGGAAATGTGGCCATTTCTCGAATTTTTTGTAACAAAAATACTGGAATAGTTGCGTCCTCGTTAACTTGGCAGAGACGGGGTCAGAGATTCTCGTAAACTTTTTGTGGAGTTTTATCCTTATTTTAGTTTTCGCTTATTAGAGTTTTTAATAAGTATTTTATATTTGTGTTTTACTCTTCCCTTTCATTATTTTTTATTGTAAGCTATTCTCCCTCTTTTTTTTATTTGTTCTATTTTTGTGTTTTAGTTTTCTCTTTTGTTTAATGTCATTTGAATTTATTATATATGTTTTATTCTCTCTTTACTTTTTTATGAATTTAATTATCATTTTTAATTAATTTTTTGTTCTCTCCTTATTTTCATTTTGTTTTAATTTACTAGTATTTTTTGAATTTTTTTTTTACTTTCTCTTTTTGAATTTTGTCCCTTTCTAATGTTAATTTAAGATTTCTTACGTTTCGTTAACTGCATGCCGACACGTGTCAATTTTCCATCCAAATTGGCAGCCATCTAACGGCAGGACCAAAACAACATTGTGGACTAAATTGGTTGACGCGAAACATCAAATATTAAATTGATCCATGTGTTAAACAATGGGGACCTTTTTTATATTTTCTCCCGGGCGGCTTGCTATTTGTCAAATCCGCTTATATTTTATCATATATGAAATATTTGGAATTAAATATAAGTTAACCATTTCCAAAAAAGAACACATAATTTATGGTTTGATTCATGTTTATAACTGAAACTCTTGACAACGTGTTTCAATATAGGAGCTCAGCAACGTCCAAGAACACCGAGTACAATAATTTGGCGGTATTAGAAACTAGACAAAGAAAAAATAGACAATATTTCCAAGGACAAAATAAGGAAATTAAGGAAAGCCAATTTGAAATACTAGCGCATCAACGTCCACGGTAACCTAGGTTGATTACTCTCATGTCGTCATTCATCAACTACAACTTAGTTTTCTTGCAGCAATTGAGATGTTTCGACGTAATGAAGTAACTCTTGGTCCATTTATTACAACATTCGTATTTGTTTTTCCTTAACATAGTTCTCTATAAATACATTCATCTATTGACCCAAGTTTTTCACAAATCAAAGCAAAAAACCATCCAGTCCCTCCCAATACTTAATTTCTCTCATACACAGCATCTCAATAAGAAAACAAAAATGGAACCAGTATTTCTTGCATTGAAGATTGTAGTACTTACATGTTTGTTGTCATCATTGCACTTTTCCTTGCTAACTGCAGCCCGAAATATACCTTCTTCTTCCATGTTAGAAAGGCACGAGCAGTGGATGATGCAGTACGGACGTGCTTATAGAGACGACCAAGAAAAGGCCATCCGCCTCAAGATTTTCGCAGACAACGTAAATTATATCGAGTCATCTAACAAAGCCAACAACAAACCTTACGAGCTTGGCATCAATGCGTTCGCCGATATGACTCACGATGAGTTTAAGGCCACTAGAAATGGACTAAAGGTTAATCCCTTCCCATCATCGACGGGGACACCTTTTAAGTACGAGAATGTGAGTGCAGTGCCTTCGAGCATGGATTGGAGGAAGAAAGGAGCCGTCACTCCTGTCAAGGATCAAGGCCAATGTGGTAATTAAACTTCGATTGCTTCAATCGTATCTAGTAAATCCAATAAGGCTAGCCTGACTTTTACTAGCCAAATGTCCAAACTAATGATTAAATAGACCGAGGACAAAGACGGTAGAAAGTTGATAATATTGGAGGCATAAAATAGACATATCAGCCCTCGGGGCAAAGAAAGGCATTCTTCTATCCTATTACTTGGAACATAAGTCTGTCTATTATGTATCATCATCAACAGGAAGCTGTTGGGCGTTCTCAGCAATAGCAGCCACAGAAGGCATCAATCAGATCTCGACGAAAAACCTAGTCTCACTCTCCGAGCAGGAAATCGTGGACTGCGACCGAACGAGCCAGGACGAAGGATGCTCGGGCGGGTACATGGAAGACGCCTTCGCCTTCATCGTAAAAAACAAAGGCATAGCCTCGGAATCGACCTACCCCTACACCGCCGCGGACGGCGCATGCAACAAGAACGAGGAGTCTATCCACGCGGCCACAATATCGGGATACGAAAAGGTCCCTTAGAACAACGAGGCCTCCCTTGAGAAGGCAGTCGCGAATCAGCCCGTTTCGGTGTCGATCGACGCCAGCGGAATGGACTTCATGTTTTACAAGAGCGGGATTTTCACCGGGCCGTGCGGGACGGAGCTCGACCATGGCGTGACTGCCGTTGGATATGGAAGTGATGGAAATACTAAGTATTGGCTGGTGAAGAATTCGTGGGGGACGAGTTGGGGGGAGGAAGGCTACGTGAGGATGGAGAAGGATGCTAAGGCTAAACAAGGTCTTTGTGGGATTGCTATGGATTCTTCTTATCCTGTGGCTTAGCCTACCCTAGCTAAATGTATGTCATTGCAACAACTCTATGTGTATGTATATAATGTATGATATATGATCTGTATCAAGAAAATGTCTAAACTAAAACGTTATTATTATTTAACTAGATGACGTGGGTGCGGCTTCTACGCAACCGTACCCCGTGATCAAATTATTATAACATTTCATAAAAATATAAACGAAGTAGAACGATGTTATGTTAGATATACATAAAAAAATGTTGTTAGTTTTATAGTTGTTACACATTATTCAATTATTATATAAATTAATCAAAAAATTTAAGTTTTTAAATCATCATTTGTTTGCTAGAATAGAGCACATTCACATGATTGATAGGAAGATTTTGGGCTTTTTAAATAAAATAATGTAATTCTAATCCAAATTTAATAAAATGATATTATTTCGCATGAAATTAATAAAATATAGCATAACGCATCCATTGGATGCGACGAGGTCGCGCCTATAGCCGCAACGATGATGTGGAACGAAGACAAGGGTGGTCTTTTTTAATTTTTATTTGCATGGCCCCAAATGGGGGCGACGATCACTTTTGTTTTTTATTTTAATTATTTTATATTTATTATTTATAAAATCTATCAAATCATAAAATCACCTTAATTCAATTGATTTAGATAATTAAAATTAATAAAATCATCTAATTTATTGTTTGATCGTGACGATTAAAATGATATGCATTTCATATATTTTTCAATAATCAAAAATATTTTTTATTTTTATAATTAAAATATCTTATACTTTTTTTATTCGTTCCAAGAATGTCAACTCTTGTCTGAGAAGCCTGTTTGAGATGAGATGAGGTGAGGAGATAGATTGAGATGGTCTTCGAAGCGTGTTTTAGCATCATCACAACTGCGGGCCCACTAATTGAGATTGAGATGGTGTTTTCCAGCTGTTAATTATAAAAATAAAAAAATATTTTTTATTATTGAATCTGCGTTTACTTGATCTAATAAAGCACGATAAGGTAATATTATCACACCTAATAGTGTTCACTTTAAATAAAGTTCAATAGCATAGAGTCCGCTAATATCTAACAAACCCGGTACAACTTATCCTATGGGCCGAGGTAAGATAACTTATCCAACCCCCATTAAATGCAAAAAGACCAAAATACCATTATTTCACCCAATCATAAAATTATTTTTATTTCATGTAGTTTATATGGTAAAAATAAATAAATACACTAATTTGTTCCTTATTTCTTGCTGATCAAATTGAAGACAAAAGTTGTGTTATATTGGAAACTAAACAAGATAATAACAATATATAGATGTTAAAATTAGGGAGATCGACATTTTTAGTCCCCGATGTTCGGGGCACGGGCGTTTCTGGTCCCCCAGGTTTCGAGGTGACACTTTTAGTCCCCAATATTACCGATTTTGGACAGTTTTGGTCCCTCGATTAATTTAATCGCTAATTTAGACGAAATTTAACACGTGAGAGCACATGATCTGCTTTCACTCGACGTAAAACCTCATAACACGTCTATTTCTTCGACTTAAACAGACAAGAACATCATTATACATCACTTTTAGGAAATGGTCGACAACCTTGAAAATGAGTTAAATGTGGTACGTAATGATGCTCACGTGCGTTTAAGTCGAAGAAGATGCGCTATGAGGTTTTACGTCGAGTAAAACGAGATCATAGGCTCTCACGTGTTAAATTTCGTGTAAATAAGCAATTAAATTAATCAAGGGACCAAAACCGCCCAAAATCGGTAACAGTGGGGACTAAAAGTGCCACCTCGGAACATGGGGGACCAGAAACTCCCATGCCCCAAACATCGGAGACTAGAAATGTCATTCGCCCTTAAAATTACAAAGTGAACATGTGATCCATGTAAATATCAAAATTATAATCTTGGGATAAAATTGTAGCGCATAATCCTAAACGGACAACTAAACACAGCCGAAATGCATATCATTTTAATCGTTGCGAAACAATCAATAAATTAGATGCGTTTATTGATTTTAATTATGTAAATCAAATGAAATAACGGTGATTTTCTAATTTGGTGGATTTTATAAATAATAAATATAAAATAAGTCAAAAAAAAAGAAAACTGAACGTCGCCCCTGGGGAGCGACCCAAATACAAAATTAAAAAAAGACCACCTTGTCTTCGTGCCACGTCATCGTCGCGGCTACGTCTTATCCAATGGATGCGTTTTGACCTATTTTATTAATTTCGAACGAAATAATCCTATTTTATTAAATTTTGATTAAAATTACATTATTTTATTTAAAAGCCAAGATTATCAAAATCTTTCTAACCTTATACACACCTAATATTCATTCACGACAATAACTTCGAACTTAGAATAAAATTGTGCCACCATTTATCTATCGTATACATTTTATTAAATATGATATACGTATGATTTATATAATCTTTTATATTTTTTAGTTAATATGATATATATATGTATAGGTATGCATCACATTATTATAAAAAATATTCAGAAACATAAATGAAAACAAACTCCTTTCAACGTTAAATATTATATGTACATATGCATTATTATATAACAAAAAATAAAAACAAAAAATCATATTTTCAGTTAAATATGATTTATATCATTATTATATAAAATGCACTAGTTTATTACCTGTGCATACGGATTAACTACCCGTAACCATTTTATATTAATAAATAACTATTTATACTGAGTAGTTTTCATGTTTTAACAATATTTTTGATCTATTATAATTAATTATTATGGGACACGTGGCAGCATATAACGAGACCTACGTTTCCTTGGTAAGATTATCAATAACAAAAAAGAAAAAGGAAAAAAACACAATATATATTTTTCAGTTAAGTATGATATATTATTGCATTATCATGAAAAAAAAGAAATAGAAAAAAAAAGACAACTAAATCCTTCAACATAAGTATATCTATATGAATTATTATTATAAAAATAAAATAAAATAAAATGCTGGCAACTGAAAATACAGGTTCCACGAACAATTAAAGGCAATCAATGACCTGAGTGTAAACTGGCCATATTCCCTGATTACGAAATCACTCGGCGGCCAACGGCTATGATTATATAAGGTAACGTAAGATTATAAAATATTTACCAAATATTAATCAACCCAACGGCTATAAAGCCTACATATATACACAGCAAGCAAACGAAGAGTACTCTTCATTCGCAGTTCTGAAAGTGGGGAATCCTTACATTTACGAATCAGCGTGGGCTTTTAATCTATGTTTCCGTCCCAAAATTTCACCGATAAGCGCTGCGATCGCATTGCTTGGTAAGTCTCCCCTTTTCCAGGGTTTCAGAAAATTGATCGCAGCAGCCTCGAGGTTGTATAACCCTAGGCTTGTGAATTGGTAAGCGCTATAGCCTCTGTTCCTTCTTATACGATGATTCGTCTGCATCAATGTGCTTTATCGATTGGCGTATTCGTTGTCCGAAAAAAATATCGAGAACCCTAGGCTTTTGAATTTCTTCCTATTCTATTTCTGAAGAGCTTGGTAAACTATGGATCTTCAGTGAGTGGGTTACCGTATGGTGTGAAGGTTAATACAAATGGATCCTTTTTTTGGGTATTGAGACGATGATGCTTAATGTGCAAATAAGAACGACATTGCACATACTACTCTATGAAATTTGTCCCGAGTTGGAAAACTGGAAATTCAACTTCTGATTCAAAAGCCTCGTTTTTTGCTCTATAATGTTATAGTCTTGAGATTATTTTCGATCATTTACTTGATGCAAATCGAGATAATCTCAAGATTGATATGTGCTATCGTAAATTGTCCTTGGATGGACATTGAATGAGGATCTTCTGATTCAAAGGCCCCTTTTTTACTCTGTACTATCTTGAGGCTATTCGACGATTTACTTGATGAAAAATCGGATAATCTTCTCAAGATCAGTATGTGTTATCATAAATTGTCCCGTGATGGAAACCGAAAATAAGAATCAACTAGAATGTTTTTGACCCGAAAAGAAAGCCCTTGTTGTTGTTCGATCCGTCTTGAGCTATTCGACTATTTACTTGATGAAAATCGAATAACCTCAAGATCGATATGCGTAACGTAAAATTGTCCCGAATCGTGGTTGTGCCTAATCATTCAAGATCGGTATGAACGATATTGAGGTATGTATAGCATATATTATAAATCGTCCGGCATCATGGGTGTTCTAAAGCTTTTATATACCTAGTGTAAATCAGCTTTTGTGAAGCAACTTTGATGTAACAAACTAAATTTAAAGCCCCTTCTCTGATTTTAGAAGTCTCGAATTGTGGGTGTGTGTCCTAATCATTCAAGATTGGTATGAATGATATTATGATATGCATAATATATCATAAATTGTCCCACATCGTCGGTTTTTCTGAAAGCTTTTGCATGCCAAGTGTGAAGCAATTGTGAATCAACGTCTCAATTTAAAGGCCCCTTCTCGAATTTTACTCTTGAGGTTATTCGATTATGACGATGGAATTTGAGCGATGTCAAGGTTGGCATGGATGATATTTTTTTTTTTATATAAATTGTCCCGAATAGTGAGCTCCAAAGATATTACATGCCAAAGGGTTATTTACAATTCGAAAGTCCATTCTAGGATTTTTAGTCCCTTTAATATGTTGATTTTGAATTTTGATATGAATCAACGTTTTACTCGATGAACTGGGTATCTTCTTAAGAAGCGTATGCTTAGATATATCATGATTTGTCCCTAATCATGATCTCCGAAGTTTTGCATGCGGAGTAAGAATCGATTGTATTATGCTCAATAATCCGAGCTTTTTTTGAAATAACAACAAATGGAAATGAATCTGTTCAGTTCAAAAGCCGCTCTATTAATCTTGGGATGAAATTCAACCACGATATACGGTAGGTAATTTGTCCCTAATCTGTGAGCTCTAGAAATGTATGCAATCAAAAGCTCTTCTCTGCCAAACAATAAATACGAAGGATGGTCGAATGTAACGACTATGATCGTGGAGGAATATACGATGTTTTCACAAAAGGCGCAAAAAAGAAAGGATTGAACATAAGCTTGAGTGCGTAATTTCGTATCTTGTGAAAGAACATATATTAGTACTAATTAGCAACGCTTGGTTCTTTCTTTCTATCACAGAACGGATCAGTACAGGGAGCTAAGCTCACTTTCTTAAACTGTTGAATTTCCCAAATTCAGTGCACTGAGTTCCTAGAAAAATGGCCCGGCCAAGCATTCAGCCGGCGGTTCGATTTCGATCCAAAGGAGATGGCCACTGATGATATTACTCTGCATCCCGATTTTCGTTGCCTTCTTCATCCGAGCTTCTTTCAATTCATGCAATTCTCGCGATTACACGCAGACATCAAGTACAAAAACAGCTATGGTCGTTCCAAAGGTCCCGCCTTTGGTTCGCAAATCAGTAATAGTGGAGAGAAAGAAGATAGTCCACTGGGTTGCTCTTGGTTTCGCACGAGCTCTCCCTTTCGGGTACGGATAGTTGATGACCTCTGACATTTACATTTTTGCACGCTGTGTATTTGGCAATTTATAGTTGATCGGACTGACTCGTAATCTTGTTGGGGGCTGGCATGCCTTTTATTTCGGTAGCACGGTGGTTCACAAAATTGCTGTCAGTAAGTTGTTAGAAGCACAATTCTACAGATTGGGGAAACTTATTTCCTGAAATCGGAGCTGCAAATCATGAAACTATGGACGAGGGTTGTCATTTTGGAATTTTTACAGGTGGGCCCTTGCTTCTGATGGAACATGCCTTCTTGTTAAGAGCTGTTTGGTACACGTGTTATCTGGATTTCAAATCAGAAGCCTACTGAAACTGATGCAGTAGTATTCAGTTTGGAACAAAAGATGTTGGAGAGGGGAGTGGAGTTGAGGTAGTATGTTGATGTGTTTATATCATTGAGGATTTGGTTGGGCGGCTTTATTTCCGTTCAGTTCCTTTTTGGGACTACCACTTGAGGATTATGGCGGTCAAATGCAGGTTTTCTCAGCCAAGGGCCAAGAAGCTGTTGATATAGCCCTTAAAGCTGATCTGGTCATTTTAAATACTGCTGTGTCTGGCAAGTGGCTGGACACGGTGCTGAAAGAGAATGTTCCCCGTGTGCTCCGCAAGGTTTTGTGGTGGATTCATGACAATGCGAGGGCATTACTTTAAACTGGAATACGTAAAGCACCTACCTGTCGTTGCGGGTGCTATGATTGATTCACACGCTACCACTGAATACTGGAAGAACAGAACTCATGAGCGGTTGGGGTAGGGCTTTATATGCCGTTATGTTTATGATTCAAGACCATTTTTAGTGAAATACAATGCGTGTACTTGGAAAATCAAAATTGGAACATATTTTTTTGGAAAAAGGGTTCCTATCGCTTTTGACGTTTCATGTAGTTTTGGCAACTTACTAAAATAATTGTTGCATGCTTCTTCTTGATTGGCCTCGTTACCTATCCGATGCTTACTTTCGAGAAATTTATTATGCGGTTGTTTGTTACTGCTACGGATTTTCTTTCTTGACTTTCTTCCCCATGATCCCATCCAAGTGTCGTTTGCTTGTTGCCGCTAAAACCAACAAAATTGCCTTAGTAGTATTAAGATGCCTGCTACATATGTTGTGCATCTTCGGAATAGCAAAGATTTGATGGAAGTTGCTGAAGATTTCGCAGCGAGAAGAGTACTTGGAGAGCACATTAGAGAATCACTTGGAGTACAAAAAGATGATGCTCTTCTGTCTGCCATTATCAACAGTATGTTGTTGTCAGTTGACTAATTTTTGTTCATTATCAGAAGCATATCAGAATCTTTCTTATCCGTAGTTACTGTGCTGTTTCAGGCGTTTCTCGTGGAAAAGGTCAGGACCTATTCCTCAAATCTTTCTACGAAGCTGTGCAGCTTAGCAGAGAGAGAAATCCGCAACTTCCCTCAATGCACGCAGTTGTAGTAGGAAGTGATATGGGCGCGCAGACAAAGTTCGTAAGTGAACTTCCGTAACTTTGTTGCCGAAAAGAAACTGACGGGCCTCGTCCATTTTGTCAGTAAGACCCTCAACGTCTCCCCTTATTTGGCATCCATTGATGTTCTGGTGCAAAACTCTCAGGTACTTTACTTGTAAACCCCACAAAAGAACCTCCGAAATGGTGAACAAATAGCATCGCATCATCTTGAGATAGGCCTTCGTCTGTTGTAGGCACGCGGGGAATGCTTTGGGAGGGATTACAATCGAAGCTATGGCTTTTCAGCTACCTGTCCTGGTTAGATTACAAACATTCCCTTCATCTCTTCCATCTCATTAGATCTTGCACGAACGTATTTGATAAATTTGAACTTACAATAAAGTTCTTCGATTAATTTTATTATTTATCATGGGCAGTAGGGTACAGCTGCTGGGGGTACAACTGAAATCGTTGTAAATGGAACGACGGGTTGGCTTCATCCTCCTGGAAAAGAGGGCGTAGAACCTTTAGCCGAAAACGCGGAGATGAGGAAGAAAATGGGAAATAAAGGTTACATGAGAGTCAAGGAAATATCCTAGAACAACACATTACTGAACTGAAGGATATTCTGCAGAAACCAAAGAGTGAGCATTGTCACTAATAATTGATTCTTGCTATACATTTCTGTAAAAATGTTAGGGCATGCATCTTCTTAAACGAATGGAGTTGAGATTTGCCACGGATCTTTGTTTTTTTGGTTTTGTGGGTCCTATAATACTCCATGGAAACTATATCTACGCCATGAAATATCATGACCACGTTGCCTGATAAAAAGGTCCACTTGTCCTCTATGACATCTCTGTATAGAGATCAAGATACGATTTTTACTTGATTAGAGACGCACTCATTCAACTTAAAATATAATTATTAAAAAATAATATAATTGTTTATATCTAAGATATTTACAAAATTTACGTATCAAACCTAAGGTATAAAGGTCAGGTAAACGCTACCACATAGGGAAATTAAATAATCTTTCTTGATCAGGTGAGGCACTCATTCAACTTCAAGGAAGCTAAAGTACTACAGCCATCATTGCCCAATGTTCTCGTTGTAAAATTATATTCTTGAAACATGAAAAAGGGAAGAAAACTTGACACTAATAAATATCCTGTTTCATTCGTCACTATCCAACAAAAAAAATTATTTTCTTTCAATAGAACACATAGAGAACATGGAGAGGGAGACACTCATGCCTTTGCTTAGTATGATCATTGTAGAGGTTAGCTTCGCCATTGCAAACATACTCGCGAAGCTTGCAGTGGATTCTGGGATGAACCCTTTGAACCGTGCTGCTTATAGACAAATATTTGGCTCAGCCGTGTTAGTACCTTTCGCTTATATCATAGAAAGGTAATAAGCATCTTTTTCGAGTCACTATTTGGTTCCTTAAGTGGTGTTCTAACGGCTGCAGACTTACAGGAAAATGAGGCCTAGAATGACAGTGAAAATCTTCTTGATGATCTTCTTATGCTCCATACTAGGGTTAGTATTACATGGTAGCATATCTCAGATTCTTTTGTGTGTGTGTGTGTGTGTATATATATATTGTTTCTGCAGAAATATCACTGATGCAAATTACATTCGCTATCGGTCTAAACAATACAACTGGGACTATTGCAAGTGCCTTATTCAGTATCAGTCCTACAATAACTTTCATCATTGCAATTCTCTTTAGATAACTTGCATTCCTTTTATATATCTTTCTTCACCTACGTTATCATAAATGTAACGAAATGACCTTTCCATAATTTCAAGATTAGAGAGGTTGAACCTTAAGAGTAACGAAATGACCTTTCCATAATTTCATATTCCAAGGCAAACACTAAAGCAACCAACTGACATCATGAACTAGCAATCAGATTTACGCTACAGCTCCAATCGAAACCTTAGCGAGGATTCAATTTAAGCCCTTTCGCCCCTAATCCTCCTAGCCAGCTGAATATCCTTAGGCATAATGGTGACTCTCTTCGCGTGAATCGCGCAGAGATTCGTATCCTCGAACAAAGCCACGAGATAAGCCTCCGCCGCCTCCTGCAGGGCGGCGACGGCGGAGCTTTGGAACCTCAGATCGGTCTTGAAATCCTGAGCGATCTCCCTCACGAGCCTCTGAAACGGAAGCTTCCTAATCAAGAGTTCGGTGGACTTCTGATACTTGCGGATCTCACGCAGCGCCACGGTTCCAGGTCGAAAGCGGTGGGGCTTCTTGACGCCGCCGGTCGCCGGAGCAGACTTGCGTGCGGCTTTGGTGGCGAGCTGCTTGCGCGGGGCTTTGCCGCCGGTGGACTTGCGCGCGGTCTGCTTTGTACGTGCCATGAATTTGACTGTGCTTGTTCTTCTTTTGTGGATATACTGTGTGGTTTAAGGCGTGGAAAATTTATTTATATAGCGCGGGAGAGGTTCTAAATATTGTGTGATTTCTGTTGGACTAACGTGAGCCGTAGATTAAATTTGGGATCCAAGGGCGATAAGGTCTTGATCCGAGCGCGCGCGGATTTAGCCAATCAGAGAGGGTTTTAGGAGAGTCCAAGGATTTAGGGCCTTTTTGATTATATCAAGGGAAGAACCTACTGTGTGTGGTTCAGATTACCTCTTCTTCGGGTGTCTTAAGGGATATAGCTCCATTGCTTGGATTTATATGCATATCTTCCAAACACAAGGACAAATTTATATGCAATGGGACAAATTTCAAACATTTAATACTATAAGGTTCAACAAACTTATTTTTTCTGTAAATTTAATTTAGGATTAGTAACTAAAATATTTTTAGTGTAGAAAATACAGTTCATTAGTTCTAAGCGAAAGTAAAGGATTTGAATAAAAACACAGCACTTTAGTGTAAGTTAATTGTGTCTTGTACTGCAGATTGGGAAACAAATATACTAGTTGGTCAAATTCTACCATTAATAAATTGCTAATATCCAACATAAAATGTGATTCCATCCAATTCCATGACGTCTATACTCTTATATAATTGCTTTAGACTCTAACGTGACTATAAACTGTCAAATTTGGTCCGTCAAATTATGTAATTTAATTAATTGAATACTTTTCATATAACTTTTACATTTTTTATTTATTGTACTTATACCCTTATATATTATGTTTCTACTTTTATATTTAAAAATTATGTTTCATCTTAAACATTAAAAATTAGTAATCTCAAAATTATAAATAATATTAATAAAATTATATTTTAAGCACGGGGAGTGTGCGAAATGTAGCAAGTACTTGGTACTTATAACTAAACAAGACATGAAGCAGGTACCATGATTTAATTAAATATACAGCATTTTGACATAGAAGAATCAATTTTCTAAACCCATCGCTTAGGCTTAAATTTGGTAGAAGGTACTGAATTATCCGTCGTCATGTTCGACGATTTCTCCTTTAGAGGCTTCAATTTCTGCAAGCTCGAATTCTGCTCTTTAGAAGAAGCTTTCATCTTAATAAGTTCATCGCCAACCTTGGAAGGAGCTGAGATTTCCCGCCTCTTCGAAGCCACCGTCGACTGCATTCTTTTCTCGGGATTACAGCTGTCCGAATCAGACGAGGATGGGCTCGTCGTAAAATCCATGTCGTAGAGCAAATTATCAGCCATGGATGGAACAGCACCCACTTTTTGCGGGCTAGGTAGTTTAGGAGAGTAGGAAGTTCTTCGAAACCTCGAAAAGTTCACCACCTTCTGCTCGAGGGCTATTACATCCTTGCGAAGCTTGTTGATGATCGTATTCTTCCTGCGTATAATATCTTCGAGTTCTGCAATCCTCTGCGCGAGAAAAATATACGATTATTACTACAAACCGGGAAAAAAAAAGGGTCCGAAAACAGAGCAGTTTGTCACCTTAGAACTCAAAACCTGGGACGATTCGATAAAAGCAGACAGCTGCTTGATTGTAATATCCTTCTCTTCGCTCTCTTTCTCAAGTTGGTGTTCGCTTGCTATTGTATCCAACTGCATACAGGCGTTATTATGTATAACATATGTATAAAACTAGTCGCTTTTATACGATTCAAATTACCTGAATATCGATGGAAGAAGCAATGCTAGGAGCCCAATCGGAAAGATCAGACATACGACGTTCCTCTGGTCCCAAAAACGCATTAGAGAGTCGTCGGGGCTTATTGACGGACACTTCGTCCTCGTTTATTCCCTTGACCGGCGTATCGATCTACAGAGTTATAAAAAGTGAAATCTTTTTTCGAGTATTCTTATCCCAAAACTATATCTTTTTTTGTTTACCGGGGAATTGTTGAGCGGAAGGAGCTCTGCACAGCTTGAAAGAAGGATCAATGCTTTTATCGATGGGATTAAAACCATGATGTGGATAGTTCACTTGCTCACATAGGTTGTCTAGTTTTTCTTGCATGCTCGAAAGAACTCGATCCTACAAGACACAGTATTCGATAAAGACGTATAACAAAAGCATCATCTTTTTGCCTCTGGCAAGAGAGAAAAAAAAAAAAAAAACAGAGCCCACAAACTTGAACTTCAAATTCAAAAAGGTACTTTCACCGAGATACAAAAAAGAATCAAGAAAAGTTCATTTGATAAGACATTAAAAAAAGATGGAGAATTAAGAATTGGGATGCAATAATGCACATAGCAACCGTAAAGTCATTAAACAAAACAGTTCAATCGGATGGCATTAATGAATCAACCAGACTCTGCATATCCTCCAAAGAAAATGACTTCAATTCATAGACGAAAAATTTGAAAATTAATATAAGAAAAACCCACCCTTAGTTCAACGGATTTCTGCAAAGCTACGATCTTTCTATCCTTCTCCGACCTGATATACGCAGAAGCCACCACGGCTACGATTAGAACCCTTTGCATTGGAGTAAACATCTCCCAAGCCAGAGTCTCTTCGGAGCTAAGCGTGCCATTTGGGTCAATCGTTTTCGCAGCCGTGGCTTCATCGGCTCCGACGAGCCGACCCTCGAGGGACACCCAAGCCAGAATCTGCCTCCTGGCTCGGCACACCATCGGCTGGCTCGGCTTGGCTAAGCGGCGCGAGACCAGCCGTCGTGAAGAAGAAGAAGAAGGCGTGGCAAATGGCGTTAGCGATATAAGCATTGGAGGCTGAGCTGAAATGAATCCGAGCTCTTCTTCGTCGGCGTTGCTCAGAGACATGGCGTGGATGTGAATTGAACTTCGGAGCGTTTGAGGTTTTGTATCGTGTGTGTGCAGTGAAGAAGACGAACCGGTATTTCTTTTGCTTTTGTCCCTTTATGGGGATTTTTTGAAATTACTTTTTGAGAGGGAACGTGGAATTAATATATCTTAATTTTATATCGTAGTAATATGTATGATATATGTATCGTTTCTTACATATTTGTTAGCATTTCGACAAGGAAAAGTTTGAATATTTTAGAAGCAGATCGTTGAGATTTTAACTTATAATAAGTAAAACATTTTCTTTTTCGAAAGAAAAAACATTATTTAACAACATTGAATAATTGGTAATAGTACGTGAAATCTAATTTTTGGGCCGACTAGGCCCACGAAGTCAAGAAATAGAAGCCCATCAGTATATATGTTAAAAAGCTAAAAGAGATTAGATTAGAGAAATAAAATACAAAATGGTGAAAAATACGAGATTAGAGAAATAAAATACAAATATAATTTTTCAACCCCCAATTGATGGGCCGCCGCTGGTAATCGGAAACAGATTTCGGTGTGTGGGAGTGATTCAGGTAGCTATGATTAATATCAATGTCTTTCTGTTATGTTGTTGATTCTCCTTCGGTCATTGTGTTGTTTGATTCCTTTTATTGGAGCTTGGAAATGTAATATTTCAGCTGAAGCTGATGTTCTTTCTTGTTTGCGGTGTTAGATGATTTATCAGTGTGTTGATTGCTTTCCGTAGTTGTCTGGGAATCGTATTTTGCAGGGATCTAAGCTCGAACAACTTCACATGGAATTGAATAGCAGGTTTTTGTAGGATTTAGGATATTTCCTCTTACTGTTTTATATAAATTTCTTTGAAGGTACAGAAGAAAATGGTGTTATTGGCTTAAAATGCTGATAACTGCTTGCCCATTCTTTCAATACTTGGAGGCTTGTATAAATGCCTCTGTTTCTTACATACCATGCTCTTTCATCTAATAACTGTGTTTATTCAACTAATATACAGGCCTTCAGCAACGTTTCTTCTTCACAATGCTCCAAAAAATCGCCCAAATAAAGCTCGTGAGCTCCCACACCGATGTCTACGACCCTTGCGACGATTCCTTCGCACTAGTCGACGCTCTTCTGGCCGATCGAGCACACCTATTGCAGCACAAGCCTTCGATATGCATGGAGATTGGCTGTGGCAGTGGATACGTAATAACCTCTCTAGCCCTTCTCCTCGGGACAAATTCCACCTTCCCTCCTTACTACATCGCATCAGACATAAACCCTCACGCCCTAACCATGACAAGCAAAACCCTCGAAGCGCACGGCTGCAGTGCAGAGCTGATAAACACTGACATAGCCTCGGGGTTAGAAAAGCGCCTGGCAAGATCTGTGGATGTGATGGTGGTGAACCCTCCTTACGTCCCTACGCCAGAGGAAGAAGTGGGTTCGTCTGGGATAGCTTCGTCTTGGGCGGGAGGCGAAAATGGAAGGAGTGTGATCGATAGGATATTGCCAGTTGCTGATTTGCTTTTGTCTGATAAGGGGTGGCTGTACATGGTGGCGCTCGAGGCGAATGACCCTTTGGAGCTGTGCCTTTTGATGAGGAAGAAAGGATACGCTTCTCGGATTTTGCTGCAGAGGTCTACCGAAGAGGAGAGCCTTTATATCATCAAGTTCTGGCGAGATTCTGACACTCTTTTGGAGGTTGGTGAGTGTAATGAGACGGAGAAGAAGGAATGTGGCGGTATATTCTCGAGCTCGCTGCCCTTTTCTCCCTTCTCCCTTTGGCGATTGGGCAATCGCGGCGTTTGACTGTAACTCGGAGTAAGGCAATCCCCATAAAGTGTGTTTAAATTTTCCCGTTCGATGAACGTTTCACGGTTAGCCATTCTTGACCTATTCGATATTGCAATCGTAAATGTCCAGTTTCAAATATTCGTTACGTTCGCAGGATTTTATCCCCTTAAGAAATGAATGGTAGCAGGTTTATGCTAGGCTTGTATCTGCATTTTTTTGCTGGGCTCAAACTTCTTCATTGCAGGTGCAGAAGTCTCGTTGGGACAAATCACCAGACATTTGCCGGGCAAATACATACTACAGTCAGAAGCTTTCAAGTTCGAGGTTGTATTGCTCTGTCCTCTAATCAAATAGGTAATTACTAAGCTTTCTCATTATATAAACATCATCTGTTACAGGTTAAGTTCTATGAACAAGCCAAGAATGTGGATAAATGCTCCGAACCATATCAATCAATCCAAGCGTGAATTTCGCATTCCATGTGCCCCCTCTTTCTATCAATCGATTAGTTTTCTAACACTTAGTTTAGTTAGGACAACACAGAGAATGCAGTAGTAGAAGCAGTTGGTACTCGAGAAAGAATCACATGTGACACTTTTCTCCTTGTTTGTCTGTTAGTTGATATTAAAGTGGGACATGCATGGAATAGCAGAAAGTTGATAATAAAATATGCAAGAAAGAGGAAAATGCCAAGGTTTAGTTAGGATAGTTTTCTTTGTTCGTTTTATTATTTAATTAAGAACACAAGGAAATCAAATGAAATAATCCAAAAGCTTGTTGAAGGATTGAGACAGTGTGCTAGAGAATGAGCAGCAGAAGCACATGGATAGTTTTGGATGTAATGAATATTTGAGGGGGAAAAAAGAGAAAATTTTAACATGAAAGTAAAAGACACTGTTCCATAAACATCCATGAACATTATTACTCGTTTGATTGGAAGTTTTTGTGAGATTGTAGTTAAATGTGGAATTGATTGAGCAATGGTTTAATTACTACTGTCCCATGCATGTTCTGTTCTTGTCTGCTAATCTATCTAAGTAATATTTTAATGTTAAATCAGTAGCCATCCACGGAAAAAAAAGGACAAACACAAATTGAGCATCTTTTATTATTATATACTATAATGAATTATAGCATAAATTCTGTTCGTTTCAGCCAAAAGAATATATCAACACGAAGATAAGGAAGAATAATTCAAATTGAATAACAATATAGCGTCACGAGGACTTCCTCAACGCGCACGGTGGGTGCAACTATCAATTTATGCAATTACAAATTACAATTATTTAAATTGTACGCAGATTTTCAGGCAATTTTAGCGACTGAAGTCATGAGTAGATTTTATTAATATATATAGTATATAGATGAAGGCATGGTATGACCACTTTTAATTTGGGTCCCCTCTTCGTCGAAAAGGTTAACTTTATCGAAAGCTTCTAAGGTCCCCAGAACTTCTTAACATTTTATTACTATAAGCCAAGAGTAATTGCATGAACTACCACCTTAATCAAAGAAATACGGCATAACGACGACTAATGACAATAATTGCAATCAAAACTGCGAAATTAAATCGAAGTTGTATATCCCCTTGACTCCACGTGAAGAACTCACAAAGCAAAATGTTCAAAAGTATAATATATGAAGATTATTATTTATTACAATAAGTTGCAATAACCAAAAAAAAAAACCTTGACGCCCTTAAAATTTCACATCAACAATTAGTTAATCTATTGCTAATCTACAATCTACATGTGTACACTGACGTTAATCCCTGATCACCGCCGTTATTCTCGTTTTTACCGTTACGTTCATATACATACGTAATGAATTATAATGAACAACCTTAGAACTCCGTCAAAGAAACGGAGCAACTAAACTCCTCCTCCTCATTACGTGACGGAGAATCTAACGTCGAAGACGGCTTCTGCTTAATCCTCTCGATATATTCCCTCACCCCAACCCCAATTCCGTCAACCTCCGTCAGGTCCTCGTTTAACGGCACAAACGGCGGTCGCAGCACCTCCGTCAACAAATCCCACTTCAACCCTCTGAAAAACTCATGCTCTTTAACCTCCCACGCGCCTCTAAACCCCAAGCGGCGCGTGGGATCCTTCACCAACAGCTTTCCGATCAAATCGGTCAACGCATTGTTGGGCCTTCCCAAATTCTCCGCCTCGCCGAAGACTATCTTCTGAAACGTCTCCTTCCTATTACGGCCCTTGAACGGCGTCTTTCCGTACGTCATTTCGTAGCAGAGAACGCCGAGCGCCCACCAGTCGACGGCGAACTCGTGGCCGTCGCCGCGTACGACTTCCGGCGCGACGTATTCCTCCGTTCCGACGAAGGAATTCGACCGTTGTTGGCCGGCGGCAGCCGCCGTGTACGACGAGGAGCAGCTGCTGCTAGAATTCAAACTGTAGTTTCTACATTTCTTTCTATTAACGACTGGCAAAACACGCGCGCTATTCTTTATCTTCTTTAACGCCATTATTGGGAAGTATTTGAACTGCTTCTTAGTCTTTGCTTTACTGTTCCCAAAATCGCCGCCGTCTCCGAACTTCCGGCCGGCGGCGGTCTTCTGCATGTCACGTGACAGGTCAAAGTCGGTCAAAGTCACGTGACCAGACGGCTGTACAAGTATATTCTCGGGCTTCAAGTCTCTGTACACTATGCCGTCGGCGTGGAGGCGCTCGACGGCCAAAATAATTTCAGCCGCGTAGAAGCGGACGGCCGCCGGAGAAAAGACGTGGTCGTTCTGCTTATAACGGAGGCTGTTGAGGTCTCCGCCGGAGCAGTGCGGTGTGGCCCAGCATATGAGGTCGGGCTTCTCGTCGGAGCCGATGAGGCGAGGGAGGAATGGGTGTTGGTCCTCTGATAGGCGGCGGAGAACGGAGATTTCACGCCGGGCTCTTTGGCCGGCGTTAGAGGATGGTTTCTCTTCAACGACCTTGAGAGCGAATTGCCGGTGGTGGTCGTCGTCGACCAGGAGAACCGTGCCGGTGGCTCCTCGTCCGAGGAGTTTCAGTACTCTGAGGTTGTCTAGGCTGAGCTCCGGCAAGGGATTCTCCATCGGAGTTTAATGGAGGTGCGGAGTTAGGTGTGGTGATAGGGATGGTGGAGACGAAGATAATATAGGGAGAGATACGTATGTGTATTTATATATGCACGCACACGTACATTACATAATTAAGCATTTCATCATATTTAATTATATATGTGTGTTGTGATGTGTCCAAATTAAAATCTTTTCCTTGAATTATACAAAAGGAAGATTCAATTTATAAAGTTCAATTTGCTAGACAAACACGAGTTAATAACTCCTTTGGTTCATCGCCCCATGTTAGGTCATTTAGTACGATGTGAGTTGTCTATGTCTTAATAAAAAAATGTCACGCGTGCTTTGTAATTAGGGGGAAATACGAGGGTCACACGTGGAACAAGTCACTCTTGGAGTTTTAAGAGTGAAAAGGATGCATCAATTAATCACATGGGCCGCCCCACAATTTACGGGAAATTGCACGCGTGCCCAATACGTCCACGGATTTTAAGAGTTTTTGTTGGTGATTGGAATGTCGTTAGCTCGTCGTTTTCTGCATAATACATTCTTGAAGTGATTAAAAAAAACTGATTATTCGTTCATCTTTCATGAATAATTTTTTTTTTTCAAAATATGATTTTTTTTCTCCCCTAATCATCGAGGCATTTTAAATTCGCATGTATCGGGGGCGCATTTAATGCGGGCATGTGGGTTGCTCTCATCTTATTTTAACTGATTAATATAATTAACATTTATATGTAATATGAGAAATTATATATATTACTTCTCAACTAAAGTAACAAATTCTATGTAACTAATCATATGATATAATATACCTTTCTGACCACTCAAAGATGATAAGCTACTGGTTGTTAATTGAAAGGTGAGTAACGTTTAATCTTACAAATGATGACAAGTATACATACGCTAATACGCAATAATCAAAAGAATGTTCAATATTTTTTTTAAAAATACTATACGTGTAGAGACTTATTTGATGTGGATGTAATCATCCTAGAAAAGCTAAAAGCAGACCTAGTCATGGAATTTATTCACTTATTGGCTTGGCTTTTGTATAATTGTCGTTCTTTGGTGTATCATGATCGTTTATAATATTGAGGAAAATTAATTTTATTAAATAGGTCACGAGTGGTGGGTATGATGCAGCTAGCAATCGTGTACCATCATAAGATACTACGGAAACGAAAGATTTGCTGACTACATTTGAAAAAAGCAAAATCATACGAAACGAAAAATTAATTACAATTTCATTTATCTATTGACATGATAACTTTAAACATTTATATGTTCGACTTTATAACATTTCGTGAGTTGTATATAGTATGTCGGCTGCTCTCTTTTTTAAAAAAAAAAAAATTGAATTTCGTAACTTCATTACACCTCGTTAAATACAAAATATATGATAATTGGGAAAGTGTTTTAGCACTTAAGGAGTCCCATAATATTCTCGCTTTAGGTAGCACAATGTCTTGGAAGTAATATATATATATATATATATATATAATTGTCATTCTATCTATAAATACAATGGAGCGTCAACTTAAGAATAACACATTTAGCACTTACCAATTTTCTAATCACCAAAGCTCTTTCAAAAAATGTGTTCTTGTCTGCCATCATCATTAAGCAGGAAAAAAATGCAACGTTCCATTCCAACTAAGTTAAAGGTAAAAAAAGGCAAAAAAATAATACTATTAGTTTTACAAAAAGAAAATCTTATTTTGGTAAATATATTGGAAGGAAAAAGGTGCCGACACTTGTGATGATGGTTGCCGGCCATAATCATAATAGATATATAGTTAGTGATTACTAAAAAATTTACTTAAAATTGAATGGTGAATTTTATGAATTAATTAGCATAATGCGTAGGAGACTTGTGACAATTTCATATTGATATGTTTCTGTTAATTAAATCTTTCATATGGGAGGTAACACGTGGCATCAAAATATAATGGATATCTAATGGAAACCTTTTACTTAAAAATAGGGTCGGGGACATTTTCATCCCATGACTACGTTTTCGAAAGTGCTGTGACGAAACTTGCAAGGAAAACAAACTATTACTAAAATATATAACATTTGTTTTTTACTTGATGCCAAGTAGTCCAATAATTGATCACATAAAAGACAAATTATATTGGGGCAGTTGTTGAATTCGTGTATATTTTGATACTGTTGTCATGAATTAACAAAAAGAACTTATACATGAAATATAAACTTTGGACAATGTGTAATGCAACAACTTCAAGCCGAAACTGAAAATTAAAATTGTTCCATTATGCACTATACATAATATCCACTGTAGCACTGCATTCCATTAAAAGAATTCCACTCAAAATCAATCCACCTCTGATTCTGAAAAAGAAATGATAATTGCTCACTCCACTAGCTCTAAGTGACAAAAAAAAAATTAATTTTATTTCATTCATCCTCCTAATGGTTACTGGCAGTGGCATACTGTTATTATTACGAAGCCCATTGCCAGCGATGTGTATATGTCAGAAAAGAAAGTCTTGAGCGAAATCATAGTTGTTATTATTATTCTACTTTATTATACGTACGTGAAAGCATCATTGATTTAAATGTAAGATTTTATATTATATGTGGAGAATTTGCGTGTGACTAGTACCTCCTTACTTGGGAAAAAAATTAAAATAAAATGAAAAGTGTTATAAAATATTTATTATGATTTATTAAGATTATTTTATATATATTATGATTATAATATATGGAGAGATTTTAAAGGGAGATAATATATTTTCTATATTGATGATCTTACAATGCAACTTAAACACCTATTTATACTAAAATCATACACTAAAATACAATTTAATCATCTATACAACTCATACAAAAATACAATATATTTTTATACACCTCATCTTATCATAATTCATGAGTCATTAATATTCCAAAAACATCCACATTTAATCATACAATTTTGATGATTCATTGTGATGAATCATGATTTAATTTTGATGACTCATTATTAATGAATCATAATTTGTTCATAATACTCCCCCTTGGATGTTTTTCAAAGAATATATTTTAGCTTGTTGCCTCATTAAAAACCTTATTGGGAAAACCACATGGGAAAAACCACAGTTAAGGAAAAAAGAGTGCAACACATATTTACTCCCCCTGATGATGACATCATTTTAAATCTCCAAGTCTTCGAATGCCAATTTCATATACTAACCTTCTGAAAATTATTGGGGGAAGTGCTTTTGTGAACAAATCTGCAAGATTTTTATTTGATCGCACTTGTTGTACTACAATATCACCACTTTTCTCCAACTCATGTGTAAAGAAAAATTTTGGTGATATATGTTTTGTTCTATCACCTTTGATATATCCATCCTTTAATTGGGCAATGCATGCTGCATTATCTTCATATAATGTCGTTGGAAGTAACTTTTCCGATAATAATCCACAAGTTTGTTGCATATGCTGAATAATCGATCGCAACCAGACACATTCTCTGCTAGCTTCATGAATCGCTAGTATTTCAGCGTGATTAGATGAAGTGGCAATTAAACTCTGTTTAACTGATCGCCATGAAATAGCAGTTCCACCATACGTAAATAAGTAACCCGTTTGCGATCGTGCATTATGTGGGTCGGATAAGAAACCAGCATCTGCATACCCAATTAAATCTGTTTTCAACTCATTAGAGAAGAACAGTCCCATATCAGTTGTTCCTTGAAGGTATCGAAATATTCGTTTAACTCCGTTCCAATGTCTACGAGTCGGCGAAGAACTGTATCTTGCCAATAAATTTACTGCAAACGCTATATCAGGTCGTGTATGACTTGTAAGATACATTAGCGCTCCGATAGCACTAAGATATGGTACTTCAGGACCGAGTATCTCTTCATCATTTTCACGTGGTCTGAATGGATCTTTATTCACGTCTAATGAACGGACGATCATGGGAGTATCCAGTGGATGAGCTTTGTCCATGTAAAACCTTTTCAACACCTTTTTCGTGTAAGTTTCTTGATGTACAAATATCCCATTCTTCAAATATTCAATTTGCAGTCCGAGACAATATTTTGTTTTACCGAGATCTTTCATTTCGAATTCCTTTTTCAAACAATTAACCGCTTTCGACAACTCTTCAGGAGTTCCAACTATATTGATGTCGTCGACATATACTGCTATAATGACGAATTCGTTTTTCACATATCCTCATAAATATACAAGGGCAAATTTGATCATTTGTATAGCCCTCTTTCAATAAATATTCACTTAGGCGATTATACCACATACGCCCGGATTGCTTCAATCCATAAAGCGACTTATTTAGCTTAATTGAGTACTCATCTCGCGGCCCTGAATTTTCAGGCAGCTGAAATCCTTCCGGAAGCTTCATATAAATGTCACTGTCAAGTGAGCCATATAGATAAGCAGTGACGACATCCATTAGACGCATATCGAGTCCTTCACGTACTGCCAGACTAATTATATAACGAAAAGTAGTTGCGTCCACCACAGGAGAATACGTCTCCTCATAATCAATACCAGGTCTCTGCGAGAAACCTTGTGCAACAAGCCGTGCTTTATATCTTACAATTTCTCCATTTTCATTTCTCTTTCTAATAAAAACCCATTTAAATCCAACCGGCTTTACATTTTCTGGTATGCGGACTACAGGTCCAAAAACTTTTCGTTTCTCAAGTGATTTTAGTTCTTCCTCGATTGCATCTTTCCATTTTGGCCAATCTTTTCGTAGTCTGCATTCGCTTACAGACCTTGGTTCATGATCCTCATTTTCATTCATCTCATTCATTTCAAGTAGCGCTACGTTAAATGAGAATTTATCGTCAACATTGACTTTATCTCGGTTCCATCTAATTCTGTTCTGGGCATAATTGATGGAGATCTCTTCATTATTTTCAATATCTTCAGGTACCTGAGTTTCATTTGTATCGTCATTTATGCCCATCGACTCTTCTTTAGTAGATAAATCATCGATTGGACCATTCTTATTATTTGCTCCTTTTCTCTTCCGAGGATTTTTATCTTTGGAACCGAATGGCCTACCACGCTTCAGTTGTGGTTTAGGCCCAATATCTCGTGTTTGTTCTGTAGAAACATCAATTCTTGCAGGAGCATTAACAGCCGGAATATGTGACTTAGTCACTCTCTTTGGGTCAGTAAAGCTGTCTGGCAATTGATTCGCTAAGTTTTGTAAATGAATTATCTTCTGAACTTCCAGTTCACATTCTTTCGTTCGAGGATCATAATGATTTAGCGATAATTCATTCCAACTAATATTTCTTTCCAGCTGTTTCTTTTCTCCCCCTAATGTCGGAAAATTTGTTTCATCGAAGTGACAGTCGGCAAATCTAGCCGTGAATAAATCTCCAGTTAGCGGTTCCAAATATCTTATAATAGATGGAGATTCAAATCCGACATATATTCCCAACCTCCTTTGAGGTCCCATCTTTGTGCGTTGTGGTGGCGCAATTGGAACATATACCGCACATCCAAAAATTCTTAGATGGGAAATATCTGGTTCCGGACCATAAACCATTTGTAATGGGGAGATATCATGATAACTTGTTGGCCTGATGCGAATTAGTGCCGCTGCATGTAATATAGCATGTCCCCAACAAGACGAGGGAAGCTTCGACTTCATCAATAATGGTCTTGCAATTAATTGCAGACGTTTAATCAACGATTCTGCAAGACCGTTTTGCGTATGAACATGTGGCACAGGATGCTCAACATCAATACCGATAGACATACAATAATCATTAAATGCCTTGGAAGTAAATTCGCCAGCATTGTCAAGGCGTATTTTCTTTATAGGATAATCCGGAAAATGTGCTCTTAATCGAACCAACTGAGCAAGCAACCTCGCAAATGCCACATTCCTTGTAGATAATAAACATACGTGGGACCATCTACTCGATGCATCAATTAATACCATAAAATATTTAAATGGTCCACATGATGGGTGTATCGGCCCACAAATATCACCATGTATACGTTCCAAAAATACAATAGATTCATTCTTTACTTTCATTGGTGATGGCCGAACAATTAACTTCCCTTTAGAGCAAGCAGCACAAGATAATTCATTAGATTGAAGAATCCTTTGGTTCTTTATCGAATGTCCACGTGAATTTTCAATTATTTTTCGCATCATAATTGAACCGGGATGGCCCAACCGGTCATGCCTAACATTAAATGTACTGTCTTCAGTAAACTTCTGGTTTACGATAGCATACGACTCAATTGTTCTTAGATATGTATAGTATAACCCAGAGTCAAAAGAAGGTAATATTTCCACGATTCTTTTATCATTTGAAATCACTTTTGTCATGTGCAAATATTCGACGTCTCCCTTTTCTGCAGTCTCAACATGATATCCATTATTTCGAATAGCTTTAAAGCTTAGTAAATTTCTTTGAGACTTAGGAGAATATAAGGCATTTTCGATTATTAGCCTTGTCCCTTTTGGTAGTAAAATGCTAGCTCTTCCGGAGCCTTCAATTATATTTGTACTGCCCGAGATAGTAATGACACTTTCTCCTTTCATTTCAAGATGATCAAAATATTTCTTATTTCTCAGAATCGTATGAGTCGTTGCGCAGTCTGCGAGACATAATTCTCCATTGCACATGCTCGTATCCATTGTATGAATGTCCTTAATAATAAGCACATAATAACCATTATTATTGATAACAAAGCATGTAAACATACAAATAACTTAACAAACGATGCATATAATACAAGCATATAATACACACACATAATTAAACATATGATAATAACACATAAGGGAATCACATCAAGCTTATTGAAAATCCGCGGCCTCGAAATGAGTACTTTCATCATTGACACCAGAAGTAGAGGCGAAATCACCCTGAACAAGATTTGTTTCAATTTTCTTTCCTTTGTCCTTTTGATATAATTCAACGAGATGTTTGGGCGTGCGACAAGTTTTCGACCAATGGCCCAAACCACCACAACGATAGCATCGCTCATCATTATCCTTTTGTTCGGTGTGCCTCTTCTCATCCTTATTATCATAGCTTTTCCTCTTCTGGGGAAGACTTTGATAACCACCACGATTGTTATGGTAACCACCACGGAAGTACTGATAATCACCACCATAATATCCTTGGCCACGACCTCGGCCTTGACCACGGCCTCGTCCGCGGCCGCGATATCCGCCACGTCCACGTCCACGACCATTACCTCGATTATTATCATTATTATTCCGCCTGACCGCATTCGCTTCAGGGAGCGCAGCCGCACCGGTTGGTCGGGATTCGTGGTTTTTCATCAACAATTCGTTGTTTTGCTCAGCCAACAATAAAACAGATATTAGTTCTGCATACCTTTTGAATTGCCGTTCACGATATTGTTGCTGTAATACTATATTCGACGGATGGAAAGTGGTGAATGTTTTTTCGAGCTTATCATCATCGGTGATTGCTTCTCCACATAATTTCAATGTAGAAGTAATTCTATGAACTGCAGAGTTATATTCATTCACCGATTTAAAATCCTGCAGTCGTAAATTTATCCACTCGTACCTTGCTCTCGGCAGGATAACAGTTGTCAGGTGGTCGTATCGTTCTTTCAAACTTTTCCACAACTCAGCCGGATCCTTCTCATTTAAGTATTCAGTTTTCAGACTTTCATGAATGTGGTGGCGAAGGAATATCAAGGCTTTTGCCTTATCCTGAGGAGTGGTGGATATGGTTGTGTCACTGGCGTCGGTTGTGCCTGCATCCTGATTTGTTGTGGTTTTCGCAGCGATAATGGTGTCACCTAAACCTTTGGTTTTCAGGTGAATTTCGGCATCTAGTGCCCAAGATAAATAGTTCTTGCCGTTGATATCCAGTGCAACAAATTCGAGGCTTGCCAAGTTCGTCATATTACTATAAAATATAAACAATAAAAAAAAACACAACAAAATATTAAAAGAGATTCATAACTACTCTTCTTTGATATCCTTGATAGTTTCTTCTTCAGTATCTTCTTTTGAAAAAAATCGTATGAAAAACTCTATCAACATCCAAATAAACATTACCAGCATCCCAATAAGTGCCCACGTAATAATAATACATATAAATAAATGTTCTTCAAGCATCAGATAGAGCAACGACATGATTCTATAAAATTTTAAAATCAAATAAGTTAATAGATAAAATTATAATATAATGAAATCTATTCAAGAATATAAGTAAAAATTATTTATTTATTTTTTTAACTATTCTGGATCTCATCACCTTAATAAAAATAGAAAGTCGTATACCACAATTAAACCAACGATTAGTATAAAATTATGGTACCTCGACCAAATTGAAGAACTGCGAAAGACGTTGATTCGACGGTTGAAGTTGATTTCTACGGCGGAAGTTGATCTTGACGGTGGAGCGTGATCGTGCTGATAACGTGTTATAAAATATTTATTATGATTTATTAAGACTATTTTATATATATTATGATTATAATATATGGAGAGATTTTAAAGGGAGATAATATATTTTCTATATTGATGATCTTACAATGCAACTTAAACACCTATTTATACTAAAATCATACACTAAAATACAATTTAATCATCTATACAACTCATACAAAAATACAATATATTTTTATACACCTCATCTTATCATAATTCATGAGTCATTAATATTCCAAAAACATCCACATTTAATCATACAATTTTGATGATTCATTGTGATGAATCATGATTTAATTTTGATGACTCCATAATTTGTTCATAATAAAAAGATCATCCTTGCTTTATTCGAGCTGAAAATAGTAAAAGCTACTCGAATTCAAAGTATGGACATTTGTCTCTAGAAAAATATAATGCAAAGAGCAGTATTGCTTTGGTCTATCCAAACATAGAGATCATATTGGGCCTTTCTTCAATTACGATCAGTCAATTATTCAAATAGTATTGTATGTCCATATCGGACCACGGACCATATTGGGTTTTCTTTCGTCGTCTCGAGAATAATAGATTCCAGATTTTGATGATGAAATATGTTGTTGATTAAAGTAATACCAGTAACGTTTGCACATCCCTATGCTATTTATATAAATATTTGTTTATTAAATTTATGTTAGTTTGAAATATTTTATAGAAATCGTGATTTAAATTTAATTTGTACGTTTTAAATATGTAAAAAGAAAACTCAATTTATTATATATTTAAAGTATGATAGTGATTAACTAAAAACAATACTAAACTAAATATAGTAATTAATAGTTAATCATTTTTTTTAATTTTATTATTTAATATTTTCAATCTCAATTGACAAGACCTTTAATCTTAGCCCCTATCCCTTAATATAATAAAGAAATTAGAATGTATACTTTGGATTAAAAGCAGTAATGCTTTTATCACCCATATTCGACGAAAATCCCAATCTTCAAATATTTTATTATTAATCCGTTTCCTAATTCGCTCACCTATCACGACTTGGTCATGCATTTTTAATCTGAATCGACATACATATAAAATATAATACGAATAAGACATTATACTATTTAGTTGAGACAACTCAGATACAGCTACTTCTTTGTACACGCGCTTTTTTGTTTTCCATTACTGCGATTGTATATATAAACTTTTTTAATATTTGATGCGAAATATGATGAGGTAAATATTGGGAAAGAAGAAAAAAACTGCAGCTATCGACGCTCGAACATTTCCTTCGTTCCACCAATCACATGAAAGCCTTGAAAGAAAAGATAAAGGAAAAAAATAGTTACCGCAATAAACAATCACATAGGATAGGACCATCACAAAATCCATAGTTTATCATCATCATCATCATCTTCATCACCATCACAGAATAAATCATAAGAAAATATTAAAAAAAAAAAAACTAGCGCTAAAGGCAAGGCGTAATATATATTTAAGCGAAAATGACCGAAATACCCCTACGGCCGATTGACCATCCTACCCCTCCGCCGAGATCAAACCTTGACCAGCTTCGCCGCCCTGACGACGGGATTCTCCCTCCTTATCGCCTCCCTGCCGGCGGCCTTATAGTCGTAGCTGCACTCGTGCCGATCGGCGTACCTATGCTCCGAGCAGAAAACGTCGCCGCACCTGCATCGGAAACCCACCAGCCCGACCCGCTTCCTGCAACCCGACCCGGAGCACCTTCCCGGGTTTCTGCTGCTTCCGCCGCCGCTCCCCTCCTCCCTCGGCCTCTTAAGCGGCCTCCTACGCGCCTCCTCCGCATCGCGTGGAGAGCACGCGCCCTCGGTATTTTCGTCTGGATCTGACGACGCGCTGGCGCGTGGGATTTGGGAAGGGATCGCCTGCGGCGGCGGGGAGAATCGGGCGGCGGAGAGGGCTTCGTGGGATTTGAGCTCGGTGGTTTCTTCTTTGATCTCTCCGTTTTCTGTGCCATGTTTTTTCTGCGTTTATTACCTTTTTCTGTTGTATTATCTATTTTTTGTTTTTAATTTTTCGTTTTGGGGGATGAGAGGTGGGTTTGATTTGGTTTCCTTTCTTTGGAGGAATATGATGAAACGAATGGAGGTGAGAGACTTTGAAGGGGGTTTGGGTATAATGTAAAAATATTATATGAAATGTTTATTAATTTTGGTACGAATATTTATACCGTATTTATTTATTTTGGTATGAAGTTGATACTGTATTTATTGTTTATTCGTTACGTTAGGTTTTGGTGTGTGGAATGTGAGGCTTGTTGGGAAATGTATGGCTAAGAGTAATCAAGCGTTTTACGGTAACATAGTTACCCTTTTGCCCTTCTGACTTTGAACGTGGCTAGAGCTAATTTGTGTATTATTCACTGTCCTTATAATAAACACACCCCATTGTTCGTTGACCACTTATTGGGCCCAAATTGAAGTAGAGGCCCAACAGTAGGAGCTGGGTTCAGGCCCAATTGATGGGTAAAGGTCTAGCGTGTTGATCGTTTGAATCATCTAATGCTTCAACATGTATTGGAGTCTTCTTTTACAAACTATTATAGCAATTTACATTAGCAAAATATAAAAAATCAGTGTCATATGTTATGATCAAGATATAAGAAAAATGTTATGCGCCATCCATTAAAACTATTAAAAAAATCGAGGAGATCATAAGTGATCTAGGATCCATTGGAAATCAACGAAAAGCACGTCAAACGATGTTTGGCTACTACTATATAATAGATATTGGGACGCATAGAACAAGACATTGGCCTGCACATGGCTTTATTTGAACATATATTAATTTGTTGACTCGATATTAGCAAATTTTAGTTAAACTTATATTATACATATATATAGTTCATCTAGTTATGCATAACGGTATTCCATTTGTTTCCGTTGTTCTCGTGTGTGTGTGTTGTCCAGATGAAACTGATTAGGAGAAGTTTAATGACATTTTTAATATTTATTTTCCTTCTACGATCAATACAATGATCAAGATAAATATTTTGATATCATGTATTTTGGGAACTTGTTAATAGAAAAAGTAGACTTAATTCGTAACTTGATCTGATGTATTTGAGGGTCATATTACATATATGCATAAAGTATATATATTGGGAAGTTTATGAGATGTTTGATGCTAATGTTAGCATATAATATATAACGACCGCAAAGACAACTCACACACACGCTTTTTCTCCCAAGCAAACAAACCTAAAAACCCTAACCCTAGAGTTCAAAACCTCTAACTATAATTAATTTATAATAATGAATTCCATAGGTTTTAATAATTCTGTGTCAAATGAGCTAATCGTTTCGAGGCGACACGAGCAGATACTTACACGGCGTTCTTCAATCTTGCCTCTAAACTATCAAATTTTTGGATACGGTTTTCCAAACTACCCTTGCCTGTCCTCCTAAAATTGCGAATCAAATGAAATTAAATAAGATATTATATCACCTAATTATCAAATATAACATGGAAAAGAAAACTCGGTTTATTTAACCAAGACACACATACAATATGTATCATCCGGTTATTTTATTTTTCGTATAGGCCATAGTTTTCTATCGGTGGCATTTACTGCGTGAGGAAATTCATCTGTGAAAGCAATATTGTGATTGTGAACTAATGTTGATAAAAAAGATATATTTAATTTATTTTTTTATCGTGTTTATAATTTCTTGGATCAAATGCAGTTATAATCGTTGTTGCAAATATAACGATTAATAGTAATAATGTGTCTCTGCTCGAACTCTTTGGAGTTCGTCGATTCAACCGCCATTTTAAAAAAATTGTGATATGTAGCAGCCTATGATGAGCTATACATACAAAAGAGAGAAGCATAGCAATGGTTCTAAATTCAGACAGCATGCGAACAATACAACGGATAATAAGGGGGATTTAATTGATTGCTGTAAAGGTCAAATAGCATTTATCAAATCTTGGGAAAGTGTCACATAAGAACGCCACGTGGCAGCCACATTCCGTCGAACATGGCCGCGAAACCTGAAACTGAATCGGCGTGTTGGTCGTCTGCCGAAAAGTAAAAGGAAAGAAAGAAACATTGAAAGGTGAAAAAGAAGAAGAAAAAAAAAATTAAATGATCGTTTGTTTTTCAGCAGCCATAATTAATTTATAACTGGCCGATATATCGAATCCCACCACAGTCATCAACTTACGATGTTTCACCTTCACAAGTTCCAAGTTGTGATTATTACGTAGATGTGTGTACACCAGTATATAAGTAATGAATTTTATAATATAATATCTTATGTTTATGTGAGAACGAAATGGGATTTCATGGAAAAGAAAAGACGGGTGGCAATCTATATTCATGGATTCATCTGCATAAACTGGCAAAGTCAGCTTTTTTATAAGTAGTAAGTAAATCAGCCCCCTCTTCATCTTTCTCATTCTTTGTTTTAGTATAGTAAGAATCTAGGGTTTGATTTATATTATTTTGTTCTTGTTTATTGTGATATTCTTGCATCGGAATATATAACTAATCAATTCCAGTCATTTGTTATATATCATGTTCGTTTTCTTCTTGAGTCAAGAGCTCAGGGAAAGTTTCATTAATCAGTTTTATAGGGTTCATCTAGTTTCTATAGTAGATAGTATTAAATTATAAATGAGATATAAGACACCACTAATCAAGCGGGAGAAGTGGGTTCTGCCTCGTTAGTGCGGAGCTAATTAACGTTATTATTTGCTTCATCTACCAAATAGGTATGTTTATACTATATGTATTTAGTTACATATTGTCAAGATCACAACATTAAAGATACCGAGATGTTCATCAGAAATAAGCCATTTGCATATAGAATATAAGCTTCCCCATCGTGTCTTGCTCATAAGATCTATTAG
This sequence comes from Craterostigma plantagineum, assembly GCA_027422505.1. Taxonomy (NCBI): domain Eukaryota; kingdom Viridiplantae; phylum Streptophyta; class Magnoliopsida; order Lamiales; family Linderniaceae; genus Craterostigma; species Craterostigma plantagineum. Next base: position 6,122,310 of record JAPQWV010000039.1, on the reverse strand, counting down.
GGTTTATAAAAAGAACATTTTCATTATATTTATTTATCCTTATCGAGGAGATAAGAATATAGTACATTTACTGCTTGGTAATAAAATATCTTAGTTCTGTATTTTTATTTGTTTGAACGTCGTTTGACTGAGCCAGTTAGTAGACAGAAGGCACAGAAACAAATATAGGCATATACACTGACTGGGATACACAGCTTCCCCTGGAATTTCTACCGATTACATTACTTTCCATTTTATTAATATTAATTTTTTATTTTATTTACTAGCAATTACAAATAAGGGACATGCACTGCACAACAAATAAATAACAAGTGTGTTTAACCTTTTGACGAGTGCGATTTCCAACTCCATGGTCAACAGATTTCTTACTTGGAAAAGCCAAAGGAAATCGTCCACTCTTACGGTTCATCATTTTAACTCAATGTGACAAACCCTAATTGATTCCCACACCTTTAGTTTAAATACTAGTCAACATGTCAGAGATTTCTCAATATAATATTGCGTTTCCGTACTAGATATATCGCGTCTACACATGCATGGTCACACGGGGATCGACAATCTTGCTTTTCTTGGGTATATGCAGTTCATTATTTTCATAATTATTTCACATTTATTTGCTGTTAGATTATTTATTTGAGTTAGATTTGTATATCATCAAATAGCTAGCTTTGGTTCAAGTAGGGTTCTTTTATTAAAAAAAGATAGTCTTCTTGTCCATGAAAGGCGTGATTTTTAATATTATGGAAATGTTGGGTTTTGGGGTGTCATGTTTTACGTCGAACGAGGAAAGATAGTCCCAATAAATAAACAAGTGGGGTTGGAGTTTTAGTTTGGAATTATTTATACTTTGGAACTTAATGGACCACACAGCTTCTTTTTAGACTCTATCATAAGCCACTCGTGCAATAATATAGTGAAAATCTTGTATGCTCTATAGACTAAATCGAAACTTTAGGAACGTCCAAGCGTATAAGTGAAATATGTCTCTGTATGTACCTGTGTTCCGCTTATACACGATCATGGTTCTTCAATTTTTCCATGGTGCTCTTACCTTATTGTAATCAACACATACCAATCAACATCAACCATTGGGGCAGCATGTAATGAATAATTGTAGTTGGACTTGATATTGGGTCATAATCGTTTGATTAGTTAACCAGTCTTTTTTATTTTGAACTACAAGTAATTATTATTCTAGCTGCTTGTATGTTGACTAGAGTCAAAACGAGATATGGAGATTTAAATAAATATCTACACTTCTCTCCCCGTACATAGTCCTTTTCTCCTCTCATCGCCTTCTCTCTAATGTATGTTCTTTTGTTCTCCATATGAGAGAAGACAGAGAGAGAGAGAGGAAGGTTTTATGATTCTTTCACTCTTTAGGTTATAGTTGTGTCAGTTTCTTATATAGCCTTCTACTGCTAGAACTTTTTCACTTGACATGATTTCACAGATATTTTATCTTTCCCTACCCCATCACGAGTGACTACGGTGATTCTTAATTATTCCTCTTTTTGGCTTATGCAGGGAGATCATCAGATAACTCAGTGATTTCATTCTTTGGCTATTCATCTTATTATTACCATCCTTCCCAAAAGAAGAAAACCTAAATTATATTCAGACAAAAAATAATGAATTCCAACAACTGGCTTTCTTTTCCTCTTTCGCCTACAAACCCTTCATTACCAGTCCACTTCTCTTTAGGGTTGGTCAACGACAACATGGAAACCCCATTTCAAAATCACGGTTAGTCCACCATTATTATACAGTTATATCTTCATTCTATACCCTCGTTTTTAATCGACAAAGAACCCTAATTTTTCTTTTCTTGTTTGATTACAAAAACACGAGCAGCACCTTACGGAGATTGGAACAACCTTGTCAACACCACAACTCAAGAAAACAGCAGCAAAGTCCCAAAAGTAGCAGATTTCTTGGGAGTGTCGTCGTCCAAGTCATCAGAGCTCGTCCTAGCCTACAACGACCACATCCAATCTAGTCGACATGATTCAGACTACGTGTTTTCGGGCAACAACAACAGTACTTTGGTTTCAGTCCAACAAAGCTTGGGAGGAGATGCCGACGTGGCGGCTGCCAACTTCGGTAGTATGCAACAACTGACGCTTTCTATGGGCAGTAGCAACAAAGACTCGGCAAGTGAGACAAGTGCAGAGACTAGTAATAACAGTATCAGTGTCGCCGAGGCTACGCCGAGGAAGACGACTTTGGACACTTTTGGACAAAGAACCTCCATATATAGAGGTGTAACGAGGTGGGCCTTGATTTTTATATATTCTATCGTCCTTTTTTTTTAACTATTATTTTCTTGTTTTCACTGGTAATAAGTTTTTGGATTTTTCAGGCATAGGTGGACGGGAAGGTATGAAGCACATCTCTGGGATAACAGCTGCAGAAGAGAAGGTCAATCAAGAAAAGGGCGTCAAGGTTAGTTACAGTTTGCTGTTAATTTTTCTGATGTTTTCTTTATATATGTTGTAATTTTTCTTTTATGTTCACAATCCGATTTCGTTTTGCAACGCTGGTACATACGCAATGGTTTTTCTGTCCTGCAGTCTATTTGGGTAAGCATATATGCTTCTGTTACATTAATATGACAAATGGTACTATATCTAATTCTTGTCGATATGTAAGGAAATTGTTCTTTTTTGTTTTGCCTTTTGTTAGGAGGGTATGATAAAGAAGACAAAGCGGCTAGAGCTTATGATTTGGCTGCACTCAAGTACTGGGGAACTTCGACAACTACTAATTTCCCTGTAAGAGTTAACGAATATCTTAAGGAATAAAAAAGGAGATATAATTTAGTTGAATAAATATGTTATTCTTAATTGGCGCAGGTTAGCAACTATGAGAAGGAAGTGGAGGAGATGAAGCATATGACAAGACAAGAATTCGTTGCTTCAATCAGAAGGTGCGTGTACGAGGTTTTGATTATCTGCCCTTCTCTACATCTGCTCAGAGATCGTTAATAATAATCAAATTAAATCGTCAACTATATTTGCATCATGGGAGTCATTTGATGTGTCAGATGGTTTTTTTGTCCGAAATGAAGATCAAACTTCTTTCTCTCTGTCGGATTTACTCTGCAACTTCTAATCATGGACATCTTCATTCCTCTCTCTCCCTTTGGATATTATATGATTTCATTATCCTTTATTATAAAAAAATACATATATATTTTCAGGAAGAGCAGTGGCTTTTCCAGGGGAGCTTCCATGTATCGTGGGGTAACAAGGTACTATGAAATAAGTACTAAAAAGGGTTGCCCTCAACCATTAACGTCCTATTTTTCATTCTAATCATATATAGATTTAAATTGGAAATTTATTATATAACCCATTGTTATATTTCTTCCTTCTTCTCTGAATCCACATACACAAAGGCATCACCAACATGGAAGATGGCAAGCAAGAATAGGAAGAGTCGCTGGAAACAAAGACCTCTACTTGGGAACATTCAGTAAGCAATCAAATTACCTTAAACTTAACTTTCCAATTCAACAATAAATAAACGAAGCTTAAAAAAGTCTCTCAATTTTTTTTCATTCAACTATTTATTAAGGCACAGAAGAAGAAGCTGCAGAAGCCTACGACATAGCTGCAATAAAATTTCGAGGGTTGAGCGCAGTGACAAACTTCGACATGTCTCGCTACGACGTAAAAGCAATCCTCGAGAGCAGCAATCTCCCAATAGGCGTCGGCGTTGCGAAGAGATTAAAGGAAGCCCAAGCTATAGAATGTTCTAGAAAACGCGGCGAGATGATAACCCTAGGAAGCTCGACTTCTTACAACTACCTCGGTAACCCTAGCTCGGGAAATATCAACGACCATGCCCTACACCAGCCATATAATAACCATTATTATCACCAACACCAATTAGCCTTCGATGCACATCCTCCTTTACTCTCCCTTCAAAACCACGACTTCTCAAACCCTAATAATCAGGATTATTCTAACTATGGGAGTTATCTTCAGACACAGCTACACTTGAATCAACACAACATTTCGTCTTACATGAGTGGTAACAATAACCCTACTCATCATGGGAGTTACAGCCCGGCATTTTTGCACGGGTTGATGAGCACTGAAGGTGGTGGGCTCGGGTCGGGTGGTGGTGGGTCGGGTCTGGATGATATGGGGCTTGTGAAGGGGGATTCTGGGCACGTGCCCGCGGGTTATGGGGCGGGTTGGTCGGGCGAGACGAGTCATGGTTCGAGCGGTGGGGCTCGTGGGTTTTTTTCTCCTTCTATGTGGAATGAGTGAAGTTATTAGGAGAGTCTCTTTTTTTAAGGTTTTGAGTGATGGTAAGATTTAGGGGCTGTTTTACTTCCTTTGATTTTTAATTTATGTTCGTTATATAAGGATGATTAGTTTGGGCATAGAATGTGCTGGTTATTACTAAATGTCATGTATGTATATATGCATTGCATGGCAGGGAGTAATGTTTTTCGATGCACAATTGAAAAAAAAAAGGCTATTATGATGAATTAGTGTCGAAGTTTCATTTAATTTAATTTAGTATTAATCAAAATATGAATGTACTTATTTTTTTAAGGGGGCAGCTGATTTTTGAAAACAAAGAGTTCTTTTTTTTTAAATCGTATTCGAGTAAAATATTGTGTACAATGTAATGTTTGATTTATAGCCCAACAAGTAAAAAATGACCCAACAAAGAAATTGAAAGCCTTCATTCAGTTATGGCATAGTCAAATATATTGGGCTGAAAATGCCACAATCCGTTGCAAAACCAAATAAAACTAATAATAGACTATAGTGATGATAATCTTAAAACTTAAATAATTTAACTAGCATTATATGCTAGATTTATCGTATAAAGTAAATGATAAGATAAGTATAAACATTTGAAACTATAAAAATTTATGTAGATATTAAATTAAGACATGGATTCGATTATCAAGGCAAGTCAACACACACGATTGCTTTATATATCTTTTTCTAGCTGCTTCTCGTCACTCTCGAAGCCCTAGGCCAGACGCCAAGAAATCGCCACCGATCACCGACTTTCGCCGCCGAGCCCCTTTTATCGAGGTAATATTAACGATCTTTTATGTTGTTCTTATTTTACCTGAGATTTGAAGGACCTTGAATTTTCATATCGTTGTTCCTTGTTGGTGCCATTTTGGATTTGTTCTTTCAATATGTTTCGATTCAATTATGGTCGTTTTCGTGGTCCTGCTTGTGAGAAGTTACGTATTTGGCATAGATCATCCCGATTGGATCAGTTTTTCAGGAGCTGTATTGATTTGCGATTGATAGGGAAAAAAAATGCCTGCTAGAAGATGCAAGTGGACTTTGGATCTGTGATTGTTAATAGAATATGAATCTCTGCTTCAATCGCTGTATCTCATGTCATTCTTCTTCGGTTTTTGATGGATTGGCCCAGCCTACAATGCTTTTCCCTTTTCAGATATAGGTCGATCTTAAGTTATTGCAGCTTGGGAACATCAAAGTTGTTGATATCTATGCAGTTTCTGATTGCTCTTGATTTCTGATCCAATCGATATAGCTTCACCTATAGTATCTTCTCACGCCTCACCTTTCTTCATTTCTAGGACCCGTTAAACCAAAATGGTTCGTGCCTATTCTCAAGAACACACTTACAAGCACCCATGGGAAAGAGTGACCACAGCCTCCTGGAGAAAATTCTCCGACCCCGAGAACAAACGAAGCTTATCTCACATCCTCGAGGTCGACACGCTGAGCCACAAGCTCGAACCCGAGTCTGGGAAACTTCACACCACTCGGGCCATAACGATCCACGCCCCTGGACCATGGTTCGTTAGGAAGATCATCGGTCAAGACATATGCCACTGCGTCGAGTCGACCGTCGTCGACGCACGGTCCAAGTCGATGCAGCTCGCCACTCGCAACATCAGCCTCCAAAAGTTCATCGAAGTCGAAGAGAAGATAAGGTACGAGCCTCACCCTGATAATCCTTTGGGCTGGACCATTTGCAGGCAAGAAACGAGCATTAGGATTAAGCCCTTCTCTGCGTTGGCTTCCATGGCTGAGAAGATCGAGCAGAAGTGCGTCGATAAGTTTCAGCAGAACAGCGCTAAAGGCAGAGAAGTTATGGAGAGGATCTGCAAGTATCTTGAAGCTGAATCTGGGGGAATATCTATTTGATTTCTTTCGGTAATTTTGAAGATGTTAGTTTCTGATTTTCTGGGTTTTCTGGGTAATTATTACGTGACAGTCTGAAACCATGTAACGGTTTATAGCTTCTAGTTATTGTCTCGGTGAGACTTCATATGAGTTTTCGCATTAGATGGAACTTTGTAGCTTCCTTTCATCATAATAAACTTGACTTCAATTCCATGATATAATACATTCGTGAAACTAAAGATTGCGAAACATTTGACATATCCCAAAACCTATATTATGCTAACACTAAGCTTAACATCGACATGATTCCAAAAAATCAATTCTTGGGTGGGTAAAGTTCCCACAAAGCCACGGTAGCATCTTCAGAAGCTGAAGCCATCAATTTACCGCTCCCAGAGAACGACACAGCGTTGCAAGTAGCGTGATGATACCTCAGTATAGCCAAAGCATTGCCCTTGCGATAATCGTACACTCTCACCCTATGATCCCAACCGCCCGTGGCAAAAATCTTACAGTCGGGCCTAATCGACGTCGCAGCTATGCCTTGCCTCTCCAAAGCTATCTCTTTCTTGATCAGAAAACTTCCCGTCGAAGAATTCAGCGCAAACATGGCAATTTTCTCATCAGCAGAACCTGAGATTCCTCCCTTGGATGTACTGTCTATGCACAGAGTTAAAACTGGCTCCGAATGGTACTTTACGGATGTTAAAGGCAGTGATGGATTCCTCGAATCCCACCAAAGAATAGATCCATCTTCATACCCCGATATCACGTTTATGTAGCCTTGCGATTCGCACGGGGAAAAGGCTTGAACAGACATGCACATACCTCTAGCCTTCAAAGCACTGTTAGAGATAGCTGAGGATTGAGGGAGGTTTATGACCTTTCTAGCGTTGTTGACGTCCCAAATCTCGACTGTAGACAGATCTTCGCCGGCCAATGCAGCCAACTGTTCAAACTCGCCATCAAGAAAACTGCTTTCTTGATCGTTATCCACCTCTTCTCTAGTGATAACTCGATGGAACAGTGAGAGTTTGCAGAAGTGGTAAGCATTTGTTTTGAAAGTAGAAATAGGGCTACGAGACAGACCAGATTCTCCGAAGTCCCAATACTTAACGGTCCCATCTCTTCCTTGAGTGACTACCCTTTGGTTATGGGCACTACAGGCGATGCTTACGACCCCATGAGCTGCGCTGTGGACCCAAGAAGAATAAAGGGTTCGATGCTGTAGTGTGTCCCACAAGCGTAGCTCGCCGTCCGTCGAGCCTGTGAATAAGATGTTCTTCGTCGAGTGGAAGCAGACGTCTGTGACTGAAGCTCGGTGGCCTCGGAGGACGGCGACTGGATCCGGCGGAGGACGCTTGCTCATTGTTTTTTCCCCTTTTTTTCAGTTAGTAGAGGCAATTTATCGAACAGTTTCACTGCAAATGATCAAAGATCGTTTCTTTACAGGTAGACGAGGAAGGCAGCCAAAGAAACATGGAGTTTTTACCAAAGATTGTTTTTTTCAAGGTGGGGTTTGTCCGATCGATCTTTTCGCCGAAGATTTCGCGGATTGAATCTCAACCCAACAAGCAACAATAGCAATTTATCTCAATCATCAAAGAAAGGTACAGAGATCTCTTATCTTCCTTTTTCACACTCATTCTATAGGACATTCCGATCGCCGATGAATTGAATTTTAACTTTTTCAGACGATATCGACATAGAAGGATTAAGTTATACCATTCCAAAATAGTATTTTGTTAATATAGTCGGTCTTTCTAGTCAATTGGTACATGTAAGGGAAATTCATTAGTTATCTTTTGCTTATTTTTTCAACTCAGATATTTCATCCAACTCAAACAGAACTTGAAACAAATGGCTACTAAAACTCAAGAGCGAGGAGAGCAAAACAACAATATATTCACAGGTGAGAAAAGCATAGCCATGGCAGAGTAATCATAATTTAACAGCTGGAACATGTCTTCAAGACATGAAGATACAAAGTAGCAGCAACAACCTTAAACGAAAGGCACACACACAGACACAAACTCGAATCTCCACTTACACACAGAAACAAAAGACTAACGAAACACTTTGCCCGCAAGTATTTTCAAATCAGCCCCTTGTAAAGCAAACAAACGAAAGCCCAATTTAGATCTTATCGAGCTTCTCCGCCTTAACCACAGGGTTAGCCTTCGCTATCGCATCTCGATCCATAGTACGGTAATCGAAGGGACAGCCGTGCTTGTCAGAATAGCGGTGCGACCCACAAAATAGATTGCCACAACGGCACTCGAAACCAGTCAACCCAACCCTCTTCCTACAAGTGGTGCATCTCTTAGGAGCTTGTTTGGCCTTGGTCTCGCTTGGCTCGGCTGGGCTCGATGAATCGACCGAGGGCGGAGATAGGGTTTTGGGGGAGATGGTATCAGTTTTTACGCTGAGTTCGGTCTGTGAAGAAGCGACTCCTTGCTCTTCGTTAGCTGGCGAAGATCCATTGACGATGTTTTCAATGGAGGAAGCTGCGCGCTTGGCCTGTTCTTGCTTTAAGATGGAGTCTTCGTAGCATTTCGAGCACAGATTCATGTTTGCTGCGCTTCCGAAGAATCCACAGTTGTTGGCGCACAATATGGGTCCTTCTGGGGCGGGTTGGCATCCAGTTTCTTCGTGCTCCATGGCTTCGTTTCGCAACTTCTGTCGTCACTTCTACGAATTAGCTTCGTATGTCAGAATGTTAGGAAAAGAATCTGCTTATCCATTGTCAATTTTGCGAAGGGGTAATGCTAAGAGTGATGGCTTGAGAACCATACGAATCTTCCATTTTGGCCATGGAGATGAAAGGGAGAGCAAATGAAGGCTATATAATACTTATAGCTAAGAAAGGAAACTGAAATATCCATGGACAGAAGCTTATCGTGTGAGGGATCACACATATTTTTCTAACGACCTAACGCAAAACGACAGTAAATTGCGCGCAAAAGCTATATGCTATAACAGAAAAACGGAAAGTAACGATTTTCAAGCAGGAAAATCCCCCAGAAAAGCTTTGTTTTTTGTAGCCAAAAGTATCCAAATCAATCAATCATTGCTTCAAATCAATGTAAAACTAAGCATTCATTTGAAACACAAGTTGGAAAAAGAAAACAATAACCAACAATATTGTTGAGATACAGAAATCATCAGAGATAGAACAAGTAAATGAATTCACCTTCACGAAATATTCCCTGAATTTCATTATCACGTCAACGAATTGAGCACTCACGGTAATAAAACATAACGAAATCATCGTAATCAATTCTAATCGTAGACCATTTTGCCTTATGTTTTCACAAAAAAAAAAAAAAACAAAGGGAGATGCAGCATCAAAGTAAAGGCAAAACATGCAATAAGTTAGCTTGAGCAAAAACAACCACACAAGTCCTAATCAGGGATGAATATCAACAACAAAACTCCGAAAAAGATCAACACCCACCACCCAAAAGGTCCGTATACAACAGATCTGCGACGTTAGCCTAATTCACAAATAAAAAAAATGTCTACCGACGCGAATCGAAAAGGAATTAAATAAGAAAGATTGTGGGACTTACCCCGAAAATTAACAGCAGCTACAAAAAGAAGGAAATTTTGTGCTTTTGCCCCCCTCTTTTTATGATGCCTCGGAATTCTCCTCTCCTTTCTTCTTCTATTGTTTCACCTGAGATTCGAGGTTAGTAAAGAAAGAAGAGAAGAATGAGAAACGTTTGTTCCTTTCCACGCAACTTATGCAAGGAAAATAAATGTACGTATATAAATGGAATATGGATAAATATGCTTCATAAAAATATGATTGTGGTGGAAGGTTCTTAATTCTTATATGCCAATTATTTTAGGAGGTAAAATTGGCTATATCAATATTATAATAAACCATTACAAAAATAAGTCTTATATTTAAAAAAATTTTAATGACTCAAGTTACTAATGTAGTTTTATTTTTTTATATTGGTGTAAATTCATTTATATTTGTTAAATAATATTTACCATTGTGATTAGATTTAGGTATAGTTATCTAATTTTATAAAGATTAAGCCAAATTAGCCCCAGAATTTCCAGCCCATGGGCCGAAAGTCATTCTTTGGGCTTTCTTGTCTTATGTATTTACCTTCTTTTCGTAAGATTAAACTTAACTACTTTTTTTTTGAGAAATCTACACATAACTCCTAATCCCAAAATATTAATCAACTAACTTCCCCTTCCCATTTATTCATCATCAAACTCCTCATTTCAAACTTTTATATCGCATAGCTACCTAATGGACTATTTTAGCCTTATAAAAACAACAATATTACCAAAAACCTGTCAACACCCACGACCTCCTACCCAAATATTGTAGTACGAATATACGTATTCTTGTAGTACCAATGTATAGATGTTCGTGGTACCATACCATGGTACCATTCCGTGAGATAATGTAATACGTATGTTATTTGTAGTACCTTTTCCGTACCATTTGCTTAACTATCGCAACTCCTACCCTAAAACTGTACCCACGGACACCTACCCAAAACTTGTAGTACCAATATACGTATTCTTGTAGTACCAATGTATAGATGTTCGTGGTACCATACCGTGGTACCATTCCGTGAGATAATGTAGTACCATACGTAGATTATTTGTAGTACCTTTTCCGTACCATTTGCTTTAAGTATCGCAACTCCTACCCCAAAATTGTAGGACAAATATACATATATTTGTAGTACCAATATACAGATGTTCGTGGTACCGTATCGTAAGCTATTGTGGTACCATGAGTAGGTTACTTGTAGTACCAATATTTATGGCAACAGTCACGGACCAAAAATAATTTAGATGACCGAAAATTCCTTACCCAAACTTGAAGTACCACTATACGTATGGTTGTAGTACCAATGTATAGATGTTCGTGGTACCATAACGTGATATAGTGCGGTACCATACGTAGGTTACTTGTGGTATCTTTTTTCGGTACCATGTGCTCAGCACAAGTAACCTACGTATGGTACCACACTAGCTCATGATATGGTACCACAAACATCGATACACTGGTACTACAAACATACGTATATTGGTACTTCAAGTTTTGGTAACGAATTTTTCGGCGCCATCCGAATTTTTCGAGTCGTGACGGTTACCGTAGATATTGGTACTACAAGTAACCTAATCTTGATACCACACTAGCATATAATACGGTACCACGAACATATATATATTGTTACTACAAAAATCGTCCATGGGCTCACGGGATGGTACGGCGAACATCTATATATTGGTACTACAAACATACGTATATTGGTACTACAATTTTGGGTAAGGGTGGTTCGTGGGTGTTGACAGGTTTTTTGGTACCATGAACATTTGTACATTGTTACTACAAAAATCGTCCATGGGCTCATGGAATGGTACGGCGAACATCTATATATTTGTACTACAAACATGCGTATATTGATACTACAAGTTGGGGTGAGGGCGTGGAAATTAATAGAGGGGGTAAAATCGTCAATGAGATACTACAAACATACGTATATTTGTACTACAAAATATAGGGGTAAAATAGTCCATGAGGAGTTATGTATAAGATTGTTTTGATTTAGGGAGTTTGTTAATAAATAATATGAAATGAGGAGTTATGTGTAAGAAAATATGGGGGAGGATTTAACGGAAGTTACCCTTTTTTTTAACTATTTATGGTGTCTTTTCCAAATTATTCAAACAAGTAAATTGTATCCTATCGGCATTTAAATTAAATCCGACCTAAAATGGACAAGAATGTCAAAACAAGTGCTTAATAATTGTCCAAATGTTCAATTGTCAAATATAATTTTGAAATTAATGTCCTAATGCCGGAAAATACCTAATTAAATTGATTTCGCTGCCCTACTCATAGAAATAAATATTAAAATTAACCAAATCTATAGCCATGACAGTGACACACCAACTACCTCGTTCGGTAATAACTATTATGTCACCAAGAATCTGTAAGTGCTAGCAATGTGTCTTTCTTGTGAGGAATAATACCACTTATGGTCCCTTCTAGTTTTTCTAATTTAGATCGAATCCCTTGTAGTTGTAATAGTAAACATTTGTTGCTCAATATGACTAATCGACGACTTCATGGCCCAAATCTGAGAAGATGAGGAAACCAACTATATAATCACACCTTTACAAAACAAGTCTTTTTACAATTGTTTAACTTTCCCTTCTGTAGCACTTTACTTTAGCCTCAAATCTTCCCTCCCTTTATAATTAAAATTCATATCGAAGTGGCTCCATAACTTTACATGATTTATGTGGCTTGATCTTTAGCCCCACTAAAGAGACAGTTCTTTCGAATTCGTTGGTGGTAATGATCACATACCTATGCAATAAAAATCAGTTCTTGCTTCTTGATATCATTATTACATGCGTGTGTGTTTCATTTGATCCATTTTTCTGAGGCTCTCAGTTCATGGTTCCTTCGTGATCTGCTAGAATTTAATGCAAGCCCACCTCACAAAAACCCTTTGATTCCTTCGGTGATTTTCATTACATTAATTTCAGATTCGACATTATAAGATGAGCTGCCCGTATATTCTTACCACAGCTTCGGTCTCTCTCTTTTTTTTTTGAAGATCAATGATGGAAGATTATGAAGTTTTGGAACAGATTGGGAAAGGGGCTTTTGGTTCTGCGTTTCTTGTTCTTCACAAGGCTGAGAAAAAGAGGTTGTTCCATCTTTTCTTATTACATTAACATTTAATTGGTTTCTTTCCCCTTTTTCTTGAGGTATAACTCAATGTTTTTTCTTCCCCAGGTATGTCTTGAAGAAGATACGTTTGGCTAAACAGACAGAGAAATTCAAGAACACAGCACATCAAGAGGTATATGCGTTACTTGCAAGATATTCATGGTAGTTCAACTTACCCCCTTTTGTCTTTTTCCAGTGTTGCTTGCGTGTCTTGTATATTCATCTATTTTCCAACATTTCTTTCTTTATTAAATTGAGACATAAAATAAGACAGAAATGATGAATACAAAGATTGTATTTTTAATGTTTCAACTACCTAATCGAAACTCTATATCTGCATGATCAATGATATCTTTTTTCTAGAAATTATAATGTCCTTCACTCCCATAATGTCGAAATAATTTTTGATTGAATGAACAAAAACAATGTAAACTTGAGTCTGAATATTTTCAGATGGCTTTGATGGCAAAGCTTAGCAATCCATACATAATCAAGTTCAAAGATTCATGGGTAGAGAAGGTGTGTCAATATATTTTTATTCACTTAATAAGCATTTACGTCATCCATTGAAGATCATGGCTTACAATGTGTTATATTTTACCAGGATTCATTCGTATGTATCGTAATCAATTACTGCGAAGGTGGAGACATGTAAGATACTGTGATCTTCCTTTCAACTGCGATATTTTTCATTTTCACCCCATTGTTTTTACTATGTAATGTAATCTCAGGGCCGAGATAATCAGAACATCGAGGGGGATACATTTCTCCGAAGATGTAAGAATATGGGAAAAACTAGGTAGTGTTATTCTTTTAGGTTGTATTTATCCATCATATGTTATTTCTACGCAGAAAATCTGCAGATGGATGACTCAGCTTCTTATAGCTTTAGACTACCTTCACTCGAACCGTGTCCTCCATAGAGATCTCAAGGTATTTAAATATATCCATGGAACTGATTTCGACTGGAAAATCATTCGACCAACTTACTTGACAAGTTTGCCGTGGTTATGAATGCAGTGCTCGAACATCTTTCTTACGAAGGATAATGAGATCAGGCTCGGTAAGATCACGAGAATGCCCAAATCACACTCGTTATTACAGTTGAATCTAATAACATAATTCCTATTAACAGGCGATTTTGGGCTGGCAAAACTGCTCAGCAAAGATGACCTTGCTTCATCTGTAATGAATGCTCTTTCATCTCCTTCAAACACACACACGTCACACACACACACACACAAGTATGTGTGTCTAGCTCGTGAAACCTTGATGATTGATTGTATAGGTCGTGGGTACGCCAAAGTATATGTGCCCAGAAATTCTAGCGGATATTCCGTATGGCTACAAATCGGATATATGGTCTTTAGGTATGAGCAGAAAAAAAGAAGCTAACTTTATACACAAAATTCAGCCCCTTCACTAACAGATAAAATCTTGCTTCAGGCTGCTGTATGTTTGAAATTGCTGCTCATTCGCCTCCATTTAGAGCTGCAGTGAGTCTGAGCTTCAGATTCTTGAATCATAATTCCTCCATAATAAATCTTTTTCGCTGGTGATGAAATACAATTTACCTATTATTCTGCTGATCAAATAGGATATGGCGGGACTCATCAACAAGATAAACAGATCGAGCATATCTCCTCTCCCTACTATATACTCTCCTCCACTGTAAGCAAGCAATACAGTATATTCATCTGCATTTCTGCTATCAGCATAAGAACAATACTTCGAATCGTTATTACTACAGGAAGCAGCTGATCAAAAGCATGCTTAGAAAAAGCCCAGAACATAGACCTACTGTAAGTTCTTAGTGTGTTCATGATCCACTTTCAGCATATGTAATAACAGAAGCTCCATTAATGATAGGCTGCAGAGCTCCTAAGGCATCCTCATCTTCAGCCCTACCTTTCTCAGTACAAGGGCCTATCTCCAGTCTACATTCAAGTCAAATCCCAATCGAAATGCATCTCCCCAAGAGTCCCTTTGTCTGAGAAATGCGCTCGTAACAGCAGCAGCATCAAACTGCACAAGAACTTGCCCAGGCAAGAATTTTCACGCGAGAAAAAGAGGTTGATCGAAAGTAGAAAACACATCGATCGCAAGAAGGCGGTAATAGAACCTTCGTCTTCTTCTTCTTTGGGATCGAGCACGGTGACAGATAGGCACGACGAAGAACAGCCCATCAATAAAGTGGAGAAAAAGCAGAGCGTTTGCGTGAATTGGCTGCCTATTGAGGACAAATCCGAGAAGGATGCGTCGAAATCGGAGCTAAAGACTGCTCCTTTAATGTCGAGAAGCCGCAGCGTTAGGTGTGGCGGCGACGGCGGTGATGAGAGGGCTGAAGCTATCGAGTCCCTTCTTGAGCTGTGCGCTCGGCTGTTGAAGCGCGAAAGGCTCGAGGAGCTTAAAGGCGTGCTGAAGCCCTTCGGCGGCGACGGCGAAGAGTTGGCCGTTTCTTCGAGGGAAACTGCGATTTGGCTTACCAAAGGGTTGATGAAGATTCAGAGATGCAAAAGTACGACGTCGTAAGATACAAGTAATCGGGCTTGTAACTACGTATATTAGTTTTTTTCAATATTACATACTAAAAGTAAAAGGGGATTCACCACTTAAATACCTAGATGGATAAAAAAAAACGAATCAGTCCCTTGTCAGACATTTTTATAACCTAGGTACCCACTTGAATTTTATTTTACTGATAGGTACCTAACTGACCGATTTACCCCTGCTGAAACTGGTTTATTACAACCTTACCTGGGGGCTGGGGTTTCATTTCAGCGATGGTTCGTTCATAAAATAAAAAAAACTCATACACCATCCCAAACCAAATCGCGCGACCTTCTTCCCGAAATCGACCCGTGGTTGTTTTGCTTCAGATTCATCGTCGTGGGTTCTCGCTTCCTCGTGGTATTCCTCTTCTGAAATCGATAGGTAAGCCATTCGCATCATTACAGTACGTCGTGGCATTTCGTGCGGTATTACCATTATCAATAGGCTTGTATCTAGTTTGATTTTGCCGTTATCCGTTGGGTTTAAGCATTTTTGGTCAATGTTCGTAACATAGATGCGTGTTTTTTGAATGACATCGATTTGTTGTTAGATTAGGGTTGTTTTGGAATGGTTCAATTTACTGTGGTAGCTTTGTGCGTGTATTTTGGAATGAGTGGATTGATTGTTGTCGATTTGGGGGTTTTGGAATGGGTCGATTTGGGGTTTTTCGAATGGGGTCAATTTGTTTTTGGTACTACATTATCACTGTATTTGGTACCGTTTGTTTGGGCAAATTGGTACGCCGTGTGTGAAAAAAATGGTACTGCTTGTTAGCAGTGGATTTTTTGCAGAAATGACTCCGCGGAACAGATTGAGCTGTCTTCCACGTGCCATCCTGCGCTCTTTCGATCTACCATAAGCAATTTGCAGGGTAGCATGACCCCTGATAAAAAAGAAGCTATAAGAAGGTCCCCGTTTCATTGGTAGAATTTGCTTTGTTTCTAACTGTTGCATGAATTATGTGTGGTTAAGGTTGATGGACGAGTTGGCGGATCTCATTTAGAGTGGAGTGTTCGTGTGGAGAGGTTGGAAGCCGAGTTGAGATTGAAGGACGAGGTTATAAGAGATCTAAGGTCAAATGTTCCGACGTGGAAGGATGATGTGTCCAAGGAGGATGCGATGGAAGAGGAAGAGGTTGAGGCTAATGAAGTCAACATGAGACTGTTTGGAAACTTTGTTGTTTATGTTCATTAAGTTGTTCTTTGACTTGGGGATGGGACTATTTGGAGACTCAGTGAAGTCGTTTGTTGTGTAGTTCTATGAGACTGTCCGTATTTTTTATCTGTTTGGTTAAGTTACTTGAATATGTTATGAGACTGTTTGGAGACTTCGTTTATGTAGGCTAACTTCTTCTGAGTTGGAGATAATACAGTTTTGAGACTGTTTGGAGTTTGTTCATGACTCAGTGATGTTCGTTTGTTGTGTAGTTCTGTAAATCTGTCCGTATATTATGCAGTACCATATGTTTTTATATTGCCGTACCTTTTCTTTTACATACAGAGTACCATAATATGCAGCTTACCGTACCATTATGTACAAATATACCGTACCAAAACAGAAGATATGAAGAACCTTGTCTTGTATATTACCATACCACATCTTTTATATACGGAGTACCAAAATATGCAGCTTAATCTTACCATTATGTAACTATATGGCGTACCATACACAGAAGATATGAAGTACCTTGTCTTTCGTATTACCGTACCATATTATTTACATACAAAGTACCGTAATATGCAGGTTAACCATACCATTATGTAAATATATATCGTACCTTATATATCGCACATGAAGTACCTTATCTGTTGTACAATAATATACATTGTCTTGTACAGTAAGGTACCTTATCATTTACATATATAGTACCATAACCTGCAGTTTTACCGTATCCATACGTATACATTTACAGTACCCAGATATGCAAGTATATCGTACCATTTGTTATACGATCGAAAAATAAATACATTCCTAATCGAATCGTGTTGTCCTGCGTGATTTTGACAATACCTAACAATAACGAAATGAAAAAAATATGAAAGCCTAATGCACCGAATTCGCAGATGTAGCACTCACCAAATTATTCAAATTATGTTGTAGATGTTCTTGCTTCTATCCTTATACTATAATGAATCTTGGTATTCTAAGATTTAGTTCATGCGTGCGGGGCCTAATGCATTGAATTTGTTCTGAAACGTATTTAATACTATATTTTACTGTTCTACGGTGGTTCGAGATGAAAAAGTAATTCGTACGACCTCGAAAAATACTAGCCCTAGTATGACGTACCATATATTTAAGGGACGCCATACCAAAAATAGCTTTGTAGGGGTACCTAACGTTTTGTTTGAAGCGTACCAACCCAGACACGGTTGCAGTACCATAAATTACATATGACATGTAACATCTTATGAAAGACACCGACATGTCAGATAATGCTGTCTTTATGATTTAATACCTTGTATGTCAGAATCTGTCCAGTCATGACAGAGAAAAATTCAGAAATCTGTCCACTCATGACAGAAAAACGTCATAAAAGTGTTCAGTCATTACAGAAAAATGTAAGAAATTGTCTCTTCCTTTCTCCACATCAACATCTGCTGAAATGCTTCGTTTGTGATGAAAAATAGCCGAGTCTTAAATTCGAAGTCTTACTTTAATTTATACGGTACCTACTTCTGAAACGATACAGTACCCTATGTTGTACACTTAGGGTACCTAAATGACTTAAATTACAGTACCAAACTTGCGTATATAAACGTACCAAATTGGCATATGTTACAGTACCAAGTTCGCTTATATTACTACTATGTTGGCATATCTTACGGTATCAATGATATATTACAGTACCAAATATGCATATTACAGTACCAACATGGCATATATTACAGTACCATAGTTGCGTATATTAACGTACCAAATCGGCATATATTACAGTACCAAAGTTACATATCTTACGGTACCAAAGCGACATATATTACAGTACCAAGTTCGCTTATATTAGTACTATGTTGGCATATCTTACGGTATCACTGGTATATTACAGTACCAAAGTTAGATATCTTAGGGTACCAACGTGGCATATATTACAGTACCATAGTTGCGTATATTAACGTACCATTGGCATATATTACAGTACCAAGTTCGCTTATGAAAGACTATGTTGGCATATCTTACGGTATCACTGGTATATTACACTACCAAACTGGCATATATTACAGTACCAAAGCAGCATATAATTCGGTACCTAATTTGCATATCTTAAGGTACCAAACTGACATATATTACAGTACCAAATGTACATGTATTACGGTGCCAAATGTGCATACATTACCAAACTGGCATAGGTTACGGTACCAAATATGCATATCTTAGGGTACCAAACTGGCATATATTACAGTACCAAACTGCAGTCATTACAGTACCAAATTACATATATTATGGTGCCAAATGTGCATATATTACTGTGCCAAACTGGCAGTCATTACAGTACCAAATTTAGACAAAAACAATGAGCCATATCCTATTGACACATTTGGAACGAAACTTTGGAACGGAACTTGATACTTTATTGAGTCATGCCGGGAATCGATATCCAACCACCTTCTTTAGAGGGATACGTATATATCGATAAGCGTCGTTGCTTCATTGATAAATAGTAAGGAAGACTCCCTTTTATACTCACATATTACAAATAACGTCCCGCCATCAACCGAATTTGCAGACGTCATATTTTCAGATAATATGGCAACCTGTATAAATGGTACGATGTATAGTTTAGATTGGTACTGCATAACTGGACATTTTGGTACCGTATAGACAGGTTACTTGGTACGTAATATAAAATACACAAAGATACTACATAACATCATTGTTTTAAAAGGCGTTTCATCGCGCGCGTCGAGGCGCGCAATAGCGAGATTTTCCATCAAAACGCGTCGAGGCGTAATTTATTTAGCGTTAATTTTTTTTATTTTTTGTATTTAGCGACGGTTTTTTGGACGCTACATCCGTCGCAAACCTTTTGTATATAATTTTTTTTAGTTTTTCTATTTACCGACGTGTTCTGACGCCATATCCGTGGCAAAAGGTTTTTTGTTTTTTTTTATTTTCCAACGCTAAATGCTTCCGTACAAACTGATTTTTTTATTTTTCTTTTTAAAACTTCCACCAAATAATTAAAGCATCCTTATTTTGAGTAATTTATATGATAAAATACATAAGCATATCCAATTTATTCTTTATTTTATGACGATCATAATGACATGCGTATCATATATTTTTTATATCAATATAATTTGCGATAACGATAAAAATCATTTTAATAGGCTATTTTAATTTAACTGATAGTAAATTGAAACTGCTATGTTGTTTTAAATGATATGGGTCTATTGTTTGGGATTATATAAACTTTCCAATATATGGTTATATATATTTAAATTCAATTATTAATCAATTATTTGTATCTTATTTTTTATTTCATTTAATTTCTAGAGAAAATATTGATTATTTAGTCTCATAAAATCAATAATGACATAAAAAGATCATATTTATATTTATTATATGTTATATATAATTTATTGTATTATATCTAGCTTATCCGAAATACTCACGCAACGCGCTACGCTATTTACGCTACGCGCTACCGACACTAAAACGCGACACCCTACGCTTTGCGCTTTTTAAAACATTGCATAACATACATGTCCAATCGGACTGTGTCGCATAATATATTTAGGTACGGTAAAACAACATACAATGGTACGTAATATTCATAAGAAATGGTACGTCGTAACAGTTATATAAAAAAAATCTGAAATCTCGATGGATTAGCCTCAATAACTATCAAATCCTAACATTCCACTCTTATATGGAGCTCTTGGATCGCATTGAACTCCCGGATTTTGGGCTAAACCTTGAACAAATGCGTGAAATCGATTAACAAAACCCAAACCAAAAGAAAAGCTTACCTGACAAAATCAACGCCCAAAATCGAGAACCCAACGTTCAAGGGGCTCTTCGATCCTTGTCCGGCGCCGGCACGAGCAGAAGGAGGTGGTCGGAAAGAAGAAATTCGTCGACGGCAGGCTGGGCTCGATTTTTGCAGAGAAAAAAAAAACTGAAATGAAGTTCTAAATCATTTAATAAGGGCATTTTGGTAATCTTTGGTGATTAGGTACCTAACTGTAAATTTTTTATTCCATTGGGTACCTAGCTATAAAATATGTCTGACAAGGTACCTAAGTGGCTTTTTTGTTTTGTATTGGGTATTTATGTATAGATTGCCGAAAGTAAAACATCGTGACAAAGTATTGGGATGGTAAAAAAACCGAATAAATAAAAAATGAGATTGTATTGTAAGTTAGGAGTGTTCATCGGTCGGTTCGGTTCGGTTCGGTTTTTTCAAATTTCGGTTCGGTTTTTTCGGTTTTCGATTTTACGTATGGTTATTCCGATATCAGAACCGTTTTAATTTGGTTCGGTTCTTTTTTTTTTGTAATTAGGTTCGGTTTTTCGGTTAGGAATTTAATATCAACAAAAAATGAGCTGAAAATACATAAAACAATTTATGATTATTAAAAACAAAAACTATTTATGGAACGTCACATGTAGCAAAATAATTCAAAGGTTAAAAAAAAACAACATGAAAATGCACAAAATCTATCCAAAATATAAAAATATTCATATGAAGATATTGCAAATTATTTGGAAGATAAATAGTATTTGATGGTGAGGAAAGCATTCACCTAAAAATGGAAAAATATACAATGTAATTTATTTAATGTGTTGTTTACGTTATGGGAGAAAAACATATGATTTTTGATATTTTTCTATTTTTGATGTAGTATGATAATTTCAGTTCGGTTTTTCGATTTCTTCGGTTTTACGTATGCTTAATTTCGATATCCGAACCATTTTAATTTGGTTCGATTCCGGTCTTTTCGGTCGATTCGGTCGGTTTTTTCGATTTTTCGGTTAATTTGAACACCCGTAGTAAGTATTGGACAATGGATAGGAAAACCATCACAACACTGTTAGATGTGGAGTCCACAAGGACAACGAGATATCAATTGCATTCTTTCATTTTATTTTATTTTCGGTTAGGTAAGTGGTGAGAAGTATATCGATGTATATATTAATGCCATATTCAGATTGTCCTAACATATATGTTGACATGCGAATGTCTTACCCTCACACTAATATGTTTGACATCTCATCTCATGAAATCGTTTTCATCATCATCTTTTTCGAGAGAGAGACAAAGCATGATTGTATATTTTATTTATTTATTTATTTATTTATTTATTTTGCATACTCATCATATATGATATAACGTTAAATTAGGATTTAGAAAAAAATAAAATTAAGGGACTTTACATAAAAATACCATTTGAATAAAAAATTTGCAAGTCAGTACCCTGTCAGTAATTTTTATATGTAGATACCTATTAGAATAATTTTTTGCACATTGTTACCTGTTACACCGCAAGGTACGTCCTATAACAAATTTGGGTACCATAGAGAATACGTCCTATAACAAATTTGGATACCATAGAGAACCATATTGTGGTACATATGAGAAAATAATACATCATATAACACATTAAAGTACCATATACAAACGTATATAGGAACCATATATGGGTACCATATAAAACAAGTGACGTGGTATGTAATACACATAAAAAGGTGGTCAAGACTGAGAAAAGGTACACACGGTCAAACATTACTTATATAAAACTTTTCTAACATAGGTGTGGTTTGCAAATTTTTATACAATAGATTCACAGAAAAATTAATTGAAATATCGGACATTGCGATATTAAATGGTTACGCACATGTCGCATCCATCATTTAACGTTCGGGAAATTAAATATATCTGATTAGAATAGGATCATATTTTTTGGTAGGTACTGATTATGCTAGTTATTGGTACTTTTTCATGCTAAACTTGAACTATTTAACAACCTATATAATAATGTGATAAATAATAGATTTTCCTAATAAAAGGGGATCCTTGATGGTACCAAACAGTATCCAAAGTACGAATATAGGTCGGAGTCATTTATTATTACAGAACGTATATCCAATTCAAGTCGACTGAATCTCTCACTAGGTTAGGTTAGGATAAATCTATTTTATTTGAAATGACTATTAGTCGTCCCTAAATATTTTTCTAAATCACTTCATTTCACATATTGTATCTACGTAAATTGTTCACTCATCAGCAGGAAAAAAGAAGGTAAAAGAAAAAAGCGTTTTCCGATACAACTGCAACGCCATTTTACAGCTGTGTTTAAACGAGGATTATACTAAAAAACTACCATAGAACTAAAACATACTCCACTAAACCCTCGAAAACTAAAGCATATCCTTACAACAACTACCAGCTCAATCATCAACTTCGCAGAGAAAGACATTAGCCAGAAAAGTTACTAATAATCTCATTATTATCTTGCTCAATCTCAGAAGCTGCTTCGTCTTCCTCGTCCAAGCCGCAATCTATCCCATAAGCTGAGTGCCCATCGCCGAAGGCCTTAATGTGATCTTTCAATGACCTCTTGTGCTTGAAATCCGAGCCGCAAGTACAGTACCAAAGCCTACCACAGTTCTTCTCATGCGTCCTCCAATCTCCTCTTACAGCAAATGTCTTATTGCATTTCCTGCAAACGAAGGGCTTCATCCCATGTTTTCGCTTGTAGTGTGTCTGAAGGGTTCTGAAATCTTTCAAGGGTTTGGCTCGTGGGTGGTCAATGTTGTTTCTGCAGCCCGGCGAGCAGCAGTAGCATGGGAGCCTAAGCATGGCCGTGGGTTGTGTGCCTCTAAGTGATTCTGGGCCTTTTCTGTACTGCGAACCGTGGCCCCACATGTGCATCTGTGTAAGAAAGATGCAGAAAAAATTTCATTTTTATGAGGTGGGTTTTTGTGTTGATAGACTGCTTTTTGTTCTGTGGTGGGATGGGTTAATTATTCAAGAATGAAATGATGTCAATTTGGTACTATGCATGAGATTTGGAGTTAAAAATGTATCCTAGAATTGCAAGAAATTTTATGGTAATAATTAGGGTAAGGCCATAGTGCTGTCAAACGTAATGATGAAGTGAGAGATAGGTATAATAAAAGGATGGGTAATAACAGTAATAGCAAAACAAAAGAAAGGAAGATAAAACGGATTGTTAATGAGCAAAAGCGAAAAGCTTTGGGTAATGAAATATTTTCACTTTTGATAAAGAGAAAAGAAAAAAACAGTGCTTTATCTGCTTCTCATGTTCCTTTCATTAGCGAAGGGGGTAATACTATGTCTCTGTCAACATTCTGATCATGTTAAACTTATCAGTATCTTAAAAGAGTCTCCTTTTTCACATATATACTCTTGCGAATCTAGAAAGCAACAGAAGTTATAAAAATTTTCATGCAAAAATGCCCCGTTATTCAGTTCTTCTGATGTGTATTAAGGTTGGGCGTTGCACATTGAGAACCTCCTAAGTCCTAAATCCTTCTTTTCTCTATCTCTCGTATTTTTTCTCTTTTAGTTATTCGTTCTTTCCATGATCGTCGATGGTGAAAAATTAAATCTTTTCCAATCCCATGAAGAAAGAACCATGAAAAACGTTCAGTTTTAACACAACTGCCAATGTGTGTAATTACAAACTTCAATGACAAAAAGCACAATTTCTGTGTTGTTCAATCAAATAAAGATGGTGCGGTGACTGACCAGGGTTAACCAGGTAGATTTATACAGATCCCAAAAAAAAACCCGCCCAAAGTTCATCATAATTAATTGAAAAGATTAAAAAAGAAAACCCTAAGGACCCATAGTTCACATACCAATCTAAAACAAACCCAAGATTTCAAAAAAAGTGAAAGTTCGAATTTTTACGCTGGAAAAGACGTGCGTGTTCTTGTTGCAAACAAAGAGAGTGATGGGCTTTCTCTTTTTCAGCATAATCAAGAAATTTTTGAAAAAATAAAAAGAGAGAAAGCATATCAGATGCAGTAAAGCTCCACGAAATAATTAGAGAGAAAAAGAGAATAAAAAAAGCTGCTGTCTTTGTATTGTATCTAATCCAACCATACCTGCATGTTATTGTATCTGTTGAACGTCTTGAAGCAAAGAGGGCAAGAAAACTGAGTAGGACCAATCAAAATCTGCGCCGGCGTTGGAATCCAATACTGACCCTTATTGAGTGGGCTGGTGGCGATATACGATGATCCACCGCTACTAAAGGCGACTTCAGCTTCCTTGTTATTACCGTTACAGTTCGGCGTGTCCGTAGATGAAGCTGAGATCCTAGAGATCTGATCAGAATCGTTATGGTAATTGCTCGGTGCTGAAGAAAGCCCTAGGTTTAGGGTTAGCGAGACATGACTATTCTCTTCGTTTTCTTCTTCTTCTTCCTCATCGTCGTTGAGTTGATTGTCGATGTTCTTGTCAACCTCCATAACAGCAGCAAACGATGAAGCTCGAGGAAGATTGCTTTGACTGCCATCGTTATTTGCTGGCTTTGATGGGCTCAAGCTGAGTAAGGGAAGAGCCTCTTTGAGTGGAGGCGAAGGAGGTGAGTGTTCATATGAGTTTCTTGTGTAAAAGAAGGGACTGCTGTTGATACTACTGTTAGCCGAGTAATTGAAGCTGTGATTGTAAGTGTAATAATTTGATGCCAGTTTTGAAGAGGAAGTTGAGGGATTGAACTGATGAATAGGGTTATTGTTGTTGAAGTAATTGTAAAATGGATCAGCCATGATGATGATCTACAGAAAGAAGATTAAGAGGAGGAGAAAAAGATAGAGAGATTCAATTATTATTTTGTGAAGTAAGGAAGGAAAGGAGAGGAAGTGAATCAGAGAAAGAGGGTATAGCAAAACAGAAAGGAAAGTAAAAAGTAGAAATTACCAGAAAGTTGAAAAGGTAATGACCGAACAAGAACACTAGTGGGGAGAGGTTATGGTTAAAAAGCTATTTATGATGAAGCAGATAATTGCTAGAGGATGAAAATTTATTTATGAAAGAAAAGGAACAAGAAAAACCCCACGTAATTGTAAATTTTAAGCAAAAGAATTGAGTAAAAATCGCAGACAAGATATCACTTGTGAAAGGTGACTAGTCAAGGTAGAATTTACAATGATGCTATAAAAAAACACACTCACATAGAGATAGAGAAAGAAACAAAGAAACAAAGATTGGTGTTATGGGATTAGTGAGAGAGAGAGAGAGACAGAGGGAGAGAGATAGAGGGGAAAGAGACATATATACATACACACAGTGGTCTTGGGAACGACAAAACGAAACAAGCCGAACCCTTTTCAACAGTGATTACAAAAAGTGAAGTGAAGCCAATCCATCAACGTAAAAATAATAATAAATAAATAATTTTTTATTTACGATGACCCAATATTTTAAACCCGAGAACCAAGACATGGGCATGAAATTAGGGTTGGTTGTGTCTCCTTCACAACACTAATACATCTATTCCAAGTAACAAAATGTATATTTATTCATATATTGTGTTTCTTGGAAACAAATGTTACAAAAATTGAAGAAAGAACCGGCAAATGCTTTGATAGTAGAGCATTGGGTCGGGTTTTTTGGCGAAGTATTACACACAGTAGTACACGGTGTGAGGATACAAAAAGAAAAATAAAAGAGAAGGAAAAGTATACTGTCCCTACATCTTATTGTTTCAGATCACACTTTTCTTTTAGGGATAATTTAACAGAAGGGATTAGTTTTAACAAGAATTAAAGAAAAGGAATTTTGACTTTTTCAATTAAAAAAAAGGGAGTGAAGTTGATTAGGTTAGTAATTAGTTAATCTTCACTTAACTAATAAATAGTTTAATTATCTATTTCATAAAAAAAAAAGAAATTTACTGTTCATCTTCTCTATCTGTCGCTTTTTCTCCGTCGTTTTTTCTTCTGCAAATGGTTTAAAAAATTAATCCCAACGAAAATCCTACACCCATTAATATATTTCATCCTGTTGTTGCATTCACCGTCTCCCTCTCAGAGGTCGATAATTTCGTTTTTTAGTCGACGATTTCGTCTTTCGTATTATTTTATTTGAATAATCTGTTTAAGACATTTTCGACCATAACTTTCGATTCGGAAAACCAATTATCCTGATTCAAGCTACTTGATTATCCAAAACTTTTATGTTTTACACTTCTTCTAATTCGAATTGTATCGACTTGGAAATGTGTTTTTTGGATAAATAAGTAATTAGGATAAATAATTTGAATAAAACTAATTCGACCTTACGAATGTTCCAATAATATTGAATAATTCGAATTATATTCGAATAATTCGAATTAAATTCGAATTACATTCGAATAATTCGAATTAAATTCGAATTAAATTCGAATTAGCTGTCAGGAAATGGCAGTTAAGACATTTTCGACCATAACTTTTGATTCGGAGAACCAATTACCTTGATTCAAACTTTGTTGGACATCTAACTTGATTATTCAAAACTTTTATGTTTTACACTTTTTCTAATTCAAACTTTATCGACTTCAAAAATGTGTTTTTCGGAGACATAATTAGGTATCAATGTTCAATGAAGAGGTTTAATATGTGGTATCAATGTCTAATGAAAATGGCAATGCGTTCTACAATGCGATATTAATTTAGTTGCAAAATTAATGAAGACATAAAATCATAAAACTCAAATATTTATAATCACTACATATGTTTGAATCACAACAATTTAAACATAATTCACATATTCGGCACATATATGAATCATAATCGTATGATGTAATATCTCAACACATTCGACGTTCCATTAAGGTATGTGGTAAATGAGTTTTGACAACAAACTTAACTATCAAAAATTTTTATTCTGTACATTCTTTACATTTTCTCGCGTGATACCTATTTTCTCGTATTCTTTACATTTTCTCGCGTTCATCACTAAAAAATGGCAGCTCACACATTTTT
This sequence comes from Craterostigma plantagineum, assembly GCA_027422505.1. Classification (NCBI taxonomy): domain Eukaryota; kingdom Viridiplantae; phylum Streptophyta; class Magnoliopsida; order Lamiales; family Linderniaceae; genus Craterostigma; species Craterostigma plantagineum. The sequence continues at coordinate 6,094,950 of JAPQWV010000039.1, read as the reverse complement.
TATCATAATTTTCGATCCAAGACGCCAATTACCCTGCTTCGAATTCTGTTGGACAGCTAACTTAATTATACAAAACTTTCGTGTTTTACACTTTTTTAAATTCGAAGTCCAAGAATGTAGAAAATTGGTCTTTTTGAAACGTAGTTCAAAAATCGCAGAAAATTCAAATCAAATTTGAATAAATGTCAGTTAAAATATTTTCGATCATTCGATTCAGATCATCAATAATTTCGACGTAAACTTCCACGTACAGATAACTTGATTATAAAATTTTGTGTTTTAAGTTTTTCTAATTCGAAGTTTATCAGCTCAGAAAATGAGTGTTGGCTAACATTTCGAATTCTTTTAGAATTTGCTTTCAAGAAATAGCAGTTAACACATTTTCGATCATAAATTTCTTCAGAGTATCAATAACCCGACTCAAACGGTTTTGGATAGCTAACTTGATTATACAGAAGTTTTATGTTGTACACTTCTATGAATTCGGAGTGTATTGGCTTGGAAAATTAGTGTTTCGTAAGTTGTCGATTTTTTTTTCAAATTTGTTGTTCATAAATGACAGTTAACACATCTCCGATCGTAACTTTTGATCGAAGACATCAATTACTCTGATTCGAGTTTTGTTGGACAGCTAACTTAATTATTTAAAACTTTTATGTTTTATACCTTTTCAAATTCAAAGTGAATCGACGTCAAAAATGGATTTATTTGGATACGTAATTAAAATAAGTAATTTGAATAAGAAATTTCAAATAATTCCAATAAAATCGAATAAAATTCGAATTGTTCGAATAAAATTCGAATATAATTCGAATTATTCGTATTAAATTCGAATAAGTCAGATAAAATTCGAAAATCAATTTTTAGTAATTTTTGAATATTATTTCGAATTATTCGAATAAAACTCGAATTATTCGAATAAAATTCGGAAAAATTCGAATAAAATTCGAATTATTCGAATTAAATTTGTATAATTCAGATAAAATTCGGAAATCAATTTTTAGTAATTTTTTGAATATTATTTCGAATTATTCGAATTAAATTCGAATTGTTCGAATAAAATTCGGATAAATTCGAATTAATTCGAATAATTCGAATTAAATTCGTATAATTCAGATAAAATTCGAAAATCAATTTTTAGTAATTTTGTGAATTTTTTCGAATTATTCGAATAAAATACGAATTTATTCGAATTATTGGAATAATATTCGAAAAAATTCCAATAATAATTCGAATAATATAATTCGAGTAAAAGAATTCGAATAAAAATTCGAATAGTGTTTCAAATATAGCACTCGAATCATTGAATTCGAATAACGTTCGAATAAGAATCGAATAAACAATCGTACAAGTAATTAAGTTTAGCTATCTCTAATCATTTTTTGAGTAAGGATATTTTGGTAATTTTAAACTCAATCCCTTTTACTTAATAATATAAGATATGAATCCCTTTTCTCAAAATCTCCCTTTCTTTTACATGCCCATCAGTCCTACTGTTCACTCGTCGCCTTACCAGCTTTGTATACTCACTTCTCTTACATACAACGTACTGTTCAATACTGCATATATATATATATATATATATATATATATATATATCATATATATGTATGTTAATTAAAACTCATACATTGCAAATACATCCGTATGCAATATGTATTACTGCATCTGTCTCTGATCATCGTTTCTGTATTTGTGCATGTGTAGTTCTGGCTTTTGCTATTATGAATGGTGAGAAAAATAGGTCCCATTTGATTATTATGACTTCGTTTTAATGCCAGAGAATACTATGGTGTAGTAACTATCATGCAGTTACGTATATGCACTGTCTTTCATTATTATATGTGTATCCCCACCTGATGATTTCTTCTTTTCTTTTTTCTTTTTCTTTTAGATGTAATTTGTGTTAAGAAGATAGAAAAATAATGGACGGAAAAAGAAAAATAATTTTCGTGGTACGAAGAAAAAGACAGTTAAACATCCTTAGAAAATGACTTGGTGAGGTTAACAGAAGATTAACAAGGGAATCAGAAATACGGCCTCACATGATCGATTACTACATATAGAATTATAGATTATAAATATTTAGTAAATTGGTAAAACGTGTGGATATTATATAAGAGAAGGGATATTTAATTGGAATAGGGACAATATGGATGTCTTGTCTGGCTCTTCTGAAAAGCTACAGCGTATGAATTGTCCTAAAGATTAGGCTTTTACTGATAGATAATGAGTTTGACTCTTTCATTAGATTTTGCCTGCAGGCAATATGGGGTACGGTAAAAATATATGTGTGTATATTACATTTATTATTATTTCTTATTATTTCTCTATTCATCTTCTTTTATCATGATATGATCAAACAGTGGTCAAAATTCAGAACTGTTCATTCTTGGTGACCACATAGTGGTCTCAGACCTACTCGTCGTTGCTTATCGTCACGAAACCCTTGTAGACCTATTCACAATTCTAACATTATTAAATCACATATAAAATTTTGATAAATAATCTGATAGCTTACCAATTTTCTCGTATCAGTGTTCTATGTACAAGGGATTAATCTGATCGACCTTTTTTTTTACCAATATAAACATGAGAAACTTCGACTCAATATACGCGTGTGTGTGTGCGCGCGCGTGTCTGTTTGGTCACGACATATTTATTAGATATCTTTATATACTATTGTCATTCACAAATGAATAGCGTTACTGATAGGATGAATAGTGTATTTGTACAAAGGACAATTAAGTATCTTGTCGGGATAGACACAGATTGTACCCCTGCACTTACTAATCTAATTGAAGCCAAGGTTTTGAAAACCGGACGGACCGGCCGGTTCCGGCCGGAAACCGGCGAACCGGCCGGAAATCCGGTCCGATTCCGGTCCGGTTTAAGCTTTAATTAAAAAAAAAGAAAAAAGACAATATTAATATATAAGGTAAAAAACGAATTACTTACAGATCTTTTAACGTGGTCTGGTGGCCAGGTAATGGGCTTATTACATGACAGGGCTGGGTTCGACTCCCTGGTTGCTCATTTTTATTATTTTATAATTAACTCATAAATCATATATTTTATTTTTATATCGATTTGACCCCAAATTTTATAATTTTAATTTCTGTAGCCCATTGTATAATTAATTCCTAACCACCAACATAATTTACCTTATTTAATTTGGACCCACAATTTTATAAAATTCTACTATAGAAAACAATTACTAATAAACATGTATATAATTGTTATTTGGTTGATTCATTCATAAAAATACATAGAATCATATATAAATATACCGGTTTGACTCCGGTTTGATTTCGGTTTTATACCGGTTAAACCACTAAACCTTAAACCACTAAAATTTCCGGTCCGGTTCGAAAACCCGGTTTCAGAACCATGATTGAAGCCTTGAAATATTTGAATAGAATGTCCAAATATTGCTCTTTCTTAATTGAGATGTAACTACTGAAGCATATGAATCGAAATCATTAAAGCCCTGGGTTTGCAGAGAAATTGTGGCAACGAAATGACCCAAAAAATGCAGTTATGAGCTGTGTAACAAATAAATGAGACTATTTCTTATGTATTTTATTAATAGATGCTCGTTATTCAAATAATATGTTTTCTTCGTATAGGTCGAATGAATATTTCTATGTTGTAAATAAGAAATACAGGCACTATTTATCACCAATCATTTTGATACACTATTATTAGAACTGTCAAACCTTATAAATAGTTTTCCAAACCGAATAAAGCTACATCGGAGCAAGTGATTCAAATTATGCAAAGGGGATATTTTCGTTCTTTAAAGGGGATATTTTCGTTAAGTCCCTTGTCAGGGTCTAAAATTTTAGTTCAGGTCCTGTTAGAAAAAAATTAGTTTTAAGGACCTGATTATTCAGTAATAATTTATTGGTCTGCAGTAACAATTCATTGTTCCTCAGTAACAGTTCATTGTTCTGAAAATAACAAAAAAAATCATCCGATAACAGTTCATATATTTTTATAACAGTTATATAATTTAGGTCATTATCTTTAAATTTTACGAAAAATTGGGTCCTTTAAACTATTTTTTTCTTCTTAAAAGTCCTAATAACTATTTTTAATCACTTTGGGGCCTGAATTTTAATATACCCTTCTTTAAATGATTTAAAAAGGTTAGGTCTTCCTAAAAAACTATTCTTATTATTATAAAAGAACGAGTGGAAGACACGAAAAGGAAGAGTCCGTATACTTTCATGAGACCTGAGAACGTGAAATACTAATAAGTGCAACAAATGGTAATAAATGCAACATGCAAAAGCTTGGATTAAATGTCCTCTTTGATGTCCACCCACATTCCAAAATATTATATATATATATATATATATATATATATTCATTAATACGAGTTGGGTAGACTAAATCTAGCTTTAGCATGCAGAAACGCCCACACACAAAGGTAAATTATTTTATGTATTACGAATACGATTAAAGGGTACTATTCTATATATGTCTATTGCTATCTCATGTAATAATTGAGTTCGAAATAAAATAGTCGTATGTACATTTAATGTGTTTTTGGAAGTAGGCTTAAATTAATGAAACATAGAGTCGTGGGGATTGATGCCAAAAGTTATGTACCATTCAAATTATAAAAATTTTCCTCAGTCAGGCACACCACATCCTTTATTCTCAATGCCTGGGAAAATTAAATACTTTTTGCGGAAGACAATAAATGCATATTTCTTTGCATGTTGGTCTTATGAAGACAAAACAATTGAAATAAGTGCAGTGCGGTAGTTAGTCAATTTATTTTTTAATGTCATAAATTGAATGGACGAGATTTAGTGAAGATTTACGTTGAATAAAAAAAAAGCGTCTTAGGTCATACTAAATAATAAATCTGACTTTTCATTTACAGTGAACAACTAACTAAATCAGAGATAACACCTCGAAATATATGTATGGAAAGATTAACTTTTTGATCTCATTTATTAATTTAATGGTCCCGAGATTGCACGAGGGATTTTTGTGGTCAGAAATCTCTACCATTGTTCGAAGATATATACGTGTTTAGAATTCCGACTATGTTAGACCTTTGTTTGTCCAAAACCTGTCTTTAGATTTACAAACATTACTGTCCTTCTATCCCTCATTCCCAGTCATACAGTTCTAAATATCAGTTACTTTGTTTCCCTTGTGATTGTTATAATCGTAACTGTAATAATAATTTCATTTCATTCCATTGAAGTCTTTCTAATTAGGCAAAATTATAAAATTATGTCACTAAGTATACAGTTTTCGTTTTTGGGTCACTATGTTTGGTAATTGCAAAAGTAGGTCACTAACTCTTCATGTGAAAACAATTTTGGGTCATATTTTCAATTTTAGGTCACTAAGAATATATTTTTTCGATTTTGGGTCATTAAGTTTACATTTTTTCATTTTTGGGTCACTATGTTTATAACAGTAACAAATGAGCGACCCAAAATTGAAAAAATGTAAGCTTAATGACCCAAAATTGTTTTCACATGAATAATTAGTGATCTACTTTTGTAATTACCAAACATAATAACCCAAAAACGAAAACATGTATACTTAGTGACCTAATTTTATAATTTTCCCTTCTAATTACGTAGGAATGTGAGCTAGTGGTTGAAGACTTGAAGGTCATGCCAATTAATGGGCTTTCGGGAAAGAATATGATGCATTTTATTATTTTAATATATAATTAATTACAGTCATTTCTTACCTGCGGTTTGCATCTTCAGCTGGCGAGTGTTCCCCCGTCGATCCGATTGAAGCTTCTCCGTCGTTTAACCTCCGATTGTTTGTTGTCTTTCCGATTCGTACGTCTACGGACGAAAATGGTTAGCTACGTTCTTGTTTCTACTCATTTTAATAACTGATAATGCTGTTCAGATCGGTTATGCGTATTGATTGTGTTTTTGCTTTAATCGTTGTCGATGCAATTTGATTCTTGTTGATCTTATTTTTTCTTTGCTTATAGATCCACTTCGTTCTTCTTATCAGCCGACAAGGGAAAGTCAGGCTCACGAAATGGTATTCGCCTTATTCTCAGAAGGAAAGAACTAAGGTATTGTTTTTCTTCATTCGCAAGTTAATTCAGCTTTTTGTTCCATGGAATTTCTCAGCTAGTAGATTTTTGCTTTTGTGGAAGTTGAATGAGTTATCATGTGTAGATTAATTGTTTGTGGGCATAGGTTATTCGCGAGCTTAGTGGTTTAATCCTTACACGTGGCCCCAAGCTCTGTAATTTTGTTGAATGGAGGGGATATAAAGTTGTTTACAAAAGGTATAAGCAATGCTTTCCTTTGCCTCGTTCACCTCTGCTTCTATATATTCAGTTTCAGTTCTAGTATTCTTGCAAATGGGCGTATTTCTCATTGCACAAATGTTAACATTTTACAGGTACGCTAGCCTTTACTTCTGTATGTGCATCGACCAGGATGATAATGAATTGGAGGTCCTCGAAATAATTCATCACTTTGTGGAGATACTTGACCGCTACTTTGGGAGTGTGAGGCCGAGATAGATTTGTTAAACTGCGATTGTTGACTTACTTTATGCTGATTTGTTAACTTGTTCTCCTATTCGATTTCAAAATTTTTTTGTTTTTGTTTTTAGGTCTGCGAGCTGGATTTAATCTTCAATTTCCACAAGGTGAGATATGTGGCCTGCATTCTATCCCTCTTAGACTGGTTAACATGTTGGCCTATATTAGCTTGAATATAATATGTGATTTACCTTGAGAAAGTATAAGAAAATAAGTTCCAATTTATGCTCACTAATGTTGGTCTCATAGTTTAGATTGACGGTAGGCAAGTTAACTGGATCTGCAAAAACTTTCTTGGCTCCAATGGAGTTTATCGTCTTTCCTTAATCCTTGTTTTCGTTTTCTAAATCTATCACAGGCTTATTACATCTTGGATGAGATTCTGATTGCTGGAGAACTTCAAGAACCCAGCAAGAAAACCGTCGCACGTCTAATCGCCGCACAGGTTCTTGAGCCATACCATTATAATGCATCGAAATGGGATGTAAAGTTTACCTTTTCATTAATAAGAAAGACCTAAGGTTAAATCACTTGGTCACCTATTGCAGGATTCCCTGGTGGAGGCAGCTAAGGAGCAAGCAAGTTCAATCAGCAATATGATTGCTCAGGCAACAAAGTAATAAGAAACCTTTTCAACGATACTCTTTTTTTTAACTTGCGGTTATTGTGTGTTGAAGTATGATTGGGAAGATTGAATCATTTGGTAAGAGAGCTCGTCATTGGAATATTTGAAAACGGAGGAATATGTGCTTTGTTTAGTTTCCAAATCGAACTATGTTTGTATAAAACCTCGAGCTGAAGTTTCTGTTTCCTTCAACTTCCAACTATTTCTGTCTGCAATACAACAATATACACGCAAGAGAAAAATACAAAACGTTCAAGAAAATTGGTTCCATAAAGTAGGCCATTAATAATGTTTTCATACTCCAGTTGGACGAACAGTGAGCATTTGATATTAAATGGGTTAGAATGCCGAATGGTAAAAGTTGTAGGATCTAAAAGTTAATTTTCCAACCACGTATAAAGTACGACCACAGAACATCAGCTGCTCCACGAATTCACGACTCCCCACCTCACATTCGCGGGGATAGAATAGAGTTGGCTATAGTTATCTTCTTCCATAGCCACCACAGTGAAGCACTGCTGTAGCTAGCAACTATGGAAAGTTCGGTCTTACGCGGTGCTTCTTGCTTCGTCTGTTGTGCCCAAGGTGAGTCTCCATTTATGTTGTTAAATATGGCATTTTTTTTAATCGTGATTCTGATTTATTTCTTCAGATAATGGCAGAGGTGGAGGAGCTCTGAGAAGAAATTTGCAGGTTTCGTTTGTCGGAAAAGCGCCTTATCGCGAGAATCGTCTTTTGGGAGCAAGAAAACGTGCTGTTATTTCTTCCTGGGTTCATATCTTTCGCCTCCGTTATTTTATCTATTTCCGTGGTTGTTTTTGTCTATGATGATTGGATTGGCGATGATCGAACGCTAGCGATGTCGATTTTTTGCCCTATGTGTTATTCAGTTGGAGAAATTGCATCTCTTTGATTCTGTTTATTTTGCATCCTCCTTGAAATGGACTAGGAAAATAATCATTTCGTGATTCTAATTAGTGAATTCCTTTCTTTTCAAAAGCGTTAAAGAATCCTCACCTCTTTTTATCGAGAATTTTCCAGAAATAGTATGTGATCTGCTCCCATTGTAGACATAACTACACATGCATTCGCGTGAAATTCGAAGCAGATTTCTTGTTTCACCGATGACAATCTAACATGGATTTCTTCTTCTTGCTTTGCAGCTGGGAAGAAAAGTGAAGAAGGAGACCGTAATTCCCGACCCTGACTACCGTATTCCAATCGTCCTCCTAGGTGAGTAAACTGCTCATCTTTGATTCTTTCTGTAAACATTTTTTTATTCACATAATATGGTTATAAAGTCTAAGCCTCTTTTACTCTGTATAGGATCTGCTGGCGCTTTTGCATATGCAGATAACATAGCTGCAGCAGTTCCTTTTGGCCTACTTGGACTTCTCCTTTTAGTCCAGGTAGATCATGCAAATCCATATGAAAATGTATACTCTTAGATATGTCCTTTGATTGCTTACGTTCCCAATTTGTTGTTGTTGTTATTGCAGACAACTCGAGTGAGATTCGTCTTCGATGATGAGGCATTGGTTAGTTCATCCCTCCCATGACTTCTAACTAATCTGATTTTTTTTTTTCTCATCGAAGTCATGGGATTTAGCCTTATTATACCAACTACAGGAGGTAAAAATTGGAGACGAGCTTCAAGAGTCAGGCGAAAACGTATTCGTAGGTGGAAGAAACCGTTGGAAGTAAGTAAAATCGGAAACACACAAAGCATAGCCCGCCCACAGTTCTTTGCCATCACAAGAAAAGTAACGAGGTTTGATAACCTAAGCTTTGATTAATTAGGTACTCGACGTTCATCAACTGGGAGCTATGGTGGCCTAACTTTCCAATCTTAGTTTACTTCAAGGAAGCTCAGACAAAGCCCGAAGGACAGATTCACTTCTTCCCAATAATCTTCGTAAGTATTCGTATCTTTCTTAATGCAGTTTATGACACTATCGATAACTTCATCGAACCCTATTTTCTTGCGAACGTATGTATGAAGAACGGGAAACAGCTATACGATACGATGGTCGAGAGATGCGGCCCTTCGAAAACTAGCGGACCCAAATAAATTTTTGTAAGCTCACTAGCATTTGACCTTAATTGTCAAGTAATAAATATTATGAGTTGGATACTAAATCCATGTAGGTTCTTCCCTATGTTTACGTGGAAATCTATGTCAAGGTTATCCAAGATTCAGAAAAATTTGAAGTTTCCGTGAACTCAGACGATGATTTCATGCATGATACGATAAAGGGTGCAAGATACATGAATGTTAGTCACATAATTAAACTAAGATAATAAAGAAAACCATCGATTTCTAACATTCTATAAACTGATTCAGAGCCATTAACAAGTCAGAAAAGTAGTAGTGTTCATCTCTACAAAAACTCGGGGAGGAAAGAAGAAGACCCTAACTAAGCATAAGCAACCTAACCCCTGCAAACTATACCATCATAACATGTTCGTCAAAATACCAATTTTGCCCTCAACCACTAAAACGTCCCATCGCTTACACCCCATACAAAAAAAGCCATATCCATCAATCCCATCGCCGCCATTACTAACTCGGTCGGCGCTAGTAAAGAGGAGCCCGGTTCGGCGTGCCCTTCCGCCGGCTCACCGACGCACTCACCGAGACATCACAAGCCGATCGACAGACCGGCCTGACCATGCTGCTCCTCTTCTTCCTCACGACCTCAGCCGCCGTGCTCGCAAGATGCTTCGAACCGCCGCCGCCGCCGGTGGGCAAGTCGCTGCTGCAAGAAGACTCGGTTTTCGCCGGTTCAGCGACGGAGTCGTCGAGGCCCGGTTCGGACAGGGAGAGGAACTCGCACGTGCGAAGGTACGCTGAAAGGTCGCGGCTTGACCTCAGTATGTACTGAAGCTGTTTGAAGTTGCAGAATTCACCATCAAATGTACGAAAGAGACAAGACGACGATGACCCATTTGGCAATTAAATGGATTTAAATCATGGGTTTTGTGTAGAATTAAAAGATAAAAAAGGGAAGTGCATGGGACCTTGCAAGAGAGTGAACAGTATAGGTAAGCTTCTTGCAGGTTTCTGTCGCAGGTTATGCAGAGGTTGCCTGAAGAAGACCTTGGAGCTCTTGTCCTTGGCCTTTGGTTTATAAATATCACTTTCGCACTGTTTGTAGTGTAGCACTGCGCCCCAAAAAAAAAAATTGAAAAGGAAAGAGAGCTATCTATCATGGCAGAAAAGAAAAAGACGGAAGGTAATTTTCAAAATTCAAAGAGTTGTTGCCTACCTGAACATGAGAACAGTCCATGAGTTTCTCTGCGTCCACGAGCCTTATAACATCATGGTACACATACCTCCTTATCTGCAGAGAAAACGGAGAAAAAGAGACTGAAAAATACGACAGAATTCCAAGAGACATTAGCAGAAAATTCTTTTCCAAGAATGTGAGTTATACCTGCAATAGCCTGTGAGACCGATGATACTTGAAGCAATGAGGGCAGATTCCCTCGCAACAATCCAAGCAAAAGACGTTCTTCTCATTCTTCTTTGAATCTTCGTGAATTATGCAGGCGTTGAAGAACTTCTCACTCAGAAGAGAGGTGAGCCACCTCGGCGCATCCATGGCTGAGGAATCAGACTACAACAATAACACGCACGCACAGGCCCGTGATTAATTAAATTAAAGATAAACCCTTCAGAAAAAAGATCGAAGGAAAAATGATGATTTAGAGACAAAGAAATACGACCCACCATGATCTTAGGGAATGAGAGCAATAACTCTGGGAAAGAACAGTGAGAAAATAAGATCTTGGAAATTCTGTAATTGGAGTCGTGTGGTGTAGTATGGGTACTCTAGGCTATATATATATGTATAACCATATATATTTGATTTATTTATTGAAAAAGATTATTATAATTATTGTAGGGTGTGAGAAAAGAGAAACGGCGCCTGCTGAAAAACAGAGGAAGGATAATAGCGAGTGGAGAGAAGTTGGATTCATTTATTGGAAGTACTGTTCTTAATTACTAATAAATATATATATTGATGTTTTTTATAATTAATATTTTGATTTGCTGTAAGACATTGGGGTGGTTATGCTATTTTTGTGAAGTGTTATGTGTACGAACTGTACATTATATTTTAATTTTTGTCTTCTTTATAAAGAACGGCCAATGGGCTTATGCTATGCGTCTGATACAGTACTGATGCACGACGACAATTTGTCGTGTATCCTCTATATATGTAACTTACGTGTAGATGGAATTTTAATTTTGAGAATATAATATTATTTTATGTATTCTATAAATAAAGTAATGAGTGAGAATGTAAACATCACAAACCCTAGGCTAGAGGTTGACGAAGATGAGGGAAGCGGCTCGACAATTACTCAAGATTGTGACTTTTGCTCGTTTCTCAAAGAAAAATTCAAAATATTATCATATAAATGTAAATATATATGTCTGTGTTCACGATAGTTTGCAGTGCTTCTTTCAAGTTTTCAACTTCGAAGTTTAACATGGTAATGCCATTTTAAAATTACTTATTGGTATTATCGTTGATCACTTTATTTTAAATAGGCGAAAATAAATTAAAAAAATGACGAACGTAACAAACTAACTAAATCCGTATTTGGACAGGTGTTATATTAGATTAAGATGGGATTTCGTGACGTGGTTGTTTCCAAGTGAGCCTCATCCAAATCAAAAGAAAAAAATAAAATTAAAAATCAAAGCTAGGCGGATTGTGGTTTGGTTTGTGGTCATGAATAAAATGAAAGCAAATGGCTGTATATATTCCTGCACCTAATTGACGTCAAATATCAATAATAAATATTGGAAACGTCTGCAAATTAATATATTAATAGCGCATTGGAAATTATGGAAAATATAATCGACTCTATTACTATAATTATCACAATTATTGATTAATATGTATGAAATCAAGAATTCATAGGGACACGCCATTTTTCAGCTTTCTGAAATCCCAATAAATAATGACCTGCGGTTCTTATGTTGCTGAACAAACTCAAGATTAGGGTTTTCATTAAATATATATAATTTATAATGAAAAGTATTCTAATGAAGGAAAAAGGTGTTACTCACTGCAAGTACTTTATCTCAAACTCCACTTGAGCCGTGACCTAGTTTATAGTACGAAAGCGACAAGGTTAATTTTCCTTTTTATTTTTCTTGTCATTTTTCAATTAATATTTTTTTCAAAGCATTTTTCAATTAATATTCACCATTGTTTTCTTTGATCTCCGCAAGAAGACGAAAAAAATATTAAATCCTTATCGACCCGTTGGCAGAAAAAGCAGCCAGAAAACAAAAAAACACAAGTAAAGCATAATTAATAGTATCACAAAAGAAGCAAAAACGTATGGTATCGTGTTTAAATGGTCGTATAAGTATATATAGCAAAATTTTGTAATATTAGTTTAAAATACAGACAAAGAGGCGTTTGGGGAAGATGCAAAGGTGATAACACTGAGCGTCGTACTACTCTGAGAGCTTATATATATATATATATATATATAGCTGCTGATATCTCTACAAAAGAAATAAGCAATGTTTGTATCGTAGTGTATAGGTCAATAGCTAGGCACACATGGCCTTTGATAAAAATGAATATTTACTTATATATAGGCGAAATAATATAATAATTTCCTTTTGGTGAAAGCTAGCTTATGTTTCTGTGGTAGGTGAATTGTTTTGTAGTCAAAATTTTGTGGCTTCGGGCTGCTTAGACAGCTAGAGTTTTGATGAGAATGTCAAACATGGACAACAAAAAATCTTCAAATTTGATTTTTTTTGGTTGCGAGGTGTTGACTTGTAAATATTGCGAAAAATATATACAATGATCGATGCTGCAAAGTAACAATAATAAGGTATTTACTCCTCACATTTGCTTTCGGACACTTGGAGTATGACACGATTTTTAAGAAACTCATATTTAGTAATATAGTAAAATTAAAAGGTAAAAAAATGTATATTTTTACACGTCTTTTAAGAGTATTTAATTATTTATAGATTGTTTGTGATAGTTTTTTTGCTAAAATAGAAAATGTACAAAAGATAGCGAGACGACAGATATAGTAAAATGTACAAAAAGTATTGGAATGGAGGGAGTATTATTTAACCATTTGAAGACATTTAATAAACAAAAAAGATTGAGCTTGCGATGGGCTAGATGACACTCACTTTATGGGCCAAAGATTCTTGAAATTGAGTAATTCGAAACCAAACGTTATCAACTGATTATTGTTCCCAACTGTTAGTACGTGTACGGAATTGGACCACTGAACTAATGGCGGTCTGAAATTGTATTTGGGTTTTGCCCAATAGACGATTATTGAAAAATGGTAACCATGGAATATGATTATATACTTTTTGCAAAAAATTAATCATTTTCATTAATGTTCAACTTCATTATACCGACAATGATTCCTCCAATCATTAAGTTCGAAAAGCATGTCCGTTCTCTTTCGATATCCTGTCTGATTAGAGACAACGTACGTACTGTTTGCCCACATTGAATTTAGACATATGTCATTTCATTAAATAAGTTTTGGTGGAAAAAAAAACTGTAACACGAAACTATTTTTTTCTTACTTTGAGAGGCAACTTCTAAGATGGCGTATTACCCGAACCTTAATATCATAACTATCAGAAATATATATATATATATATATATATATATATGTATATATATATATATATTATATACTATACGACAAAGACATACCATTGCATATTCGTTGGTGTTAGGACCAGTTTACGCGTTTAAAGGGGGGAATAAACACACGATTATCTATTGTTTATTTTTCGGTTTGGTCTCGTTAAAAATTAATACAAGTGCCTGATATTAGTACACGTTGATTGGTGCGGAATAAATCGGTCGGTTATGAACCAAGACCGGATGTGAGTCGTAATGTGTGTGTTTTGCAGTACAAACAAAGTTTGTTTCTGGATGTTCGGAGCCAAAAATATCCTACGTCTCCCATTTTTCCTAGCAAGGAAGGTAATGTATTCACTAGAAGCCTCGATTTACAACCCTTGTCGTACAACCTCCTTAACTAGACTGACTATATACAACCCTCACGGTGAGGGTCGGTTTTCATTTTGGAGGCCCTGTTCTGGCACAAAATATTAAGGCCCATTTGATATTTTTTTTCCTTTGTGTGGCCCTATTGAGATCTATTGGGCCTATTTTAATAATTTTTTAAAAAATACAGCTCATTTTAAATGAGTATGGCCCTTTATTAGACTGGGCCGGATTTATGGCCCTGTGCAGTAGGCCTGAATGCACAGGCCCAAATCCGGCCCTGATCACGGCTATATTATGCTAACTGAACTCCTAGTCATTGTAGACAGCTTTTTACAGTCCGTCTATTTCAAGAGTTTTTTACAGTTCCTTGAAAAAATCACTCACTAAACTTTCCGATTTAGTGTAGTGATGACAATACCTTAATTCCTTTCTCGCTAAAAGAACTTAACACTTGTAAGCTTTGAGCTAATTCTCTCGTTCTAAAAATTCAGAGTTGGTGAAAGTGATCGGCATGCATATCCCTCATATTTATAGTTGGGTTGAAGTTGAAGCCCGTTGTGTATAGCTCTCCATGTACCGGACATAGAAGCTTTAGCCAAAATGGGTTTGTCCTGTCTTGCAACAGTCCGCGATGTGCATTTGCTTTATTCCTTATTCAGCTTTGCTTGACATCAAATTGGCTCGAGCGGGCAGCCTTGTATTAATTGTTCGTCAGAAGTTTTCAACTTTCCTCGTCTTGAATGTGCTTGAAATTGTCCCGCATGGCATGTTCGGTATCATGCAGTTCGGTCATCAATGTACTTCTGGTATGGTGTCTTGATCCGGTTTCATCGCTTATAATCTGCTGGCTGTATTCGGTTTCACCTATGTCTAAGCTGTATACTTAATTAACTTAAGTTCAGTTATCGAAACTATTAACCTGAATATTTAAATTAAGCAGTTTGTCGATGAAAGACTGGTGAAAAGGAAGAAGAAAAACTTGGAATACAAAATAATAGACGATAAACAACAAGCATCTAAAAAATCCATGAACCATAAGTAATTTTATAAGGCAAAGCTTCACTTAAAAAACATTCAATAAGCGTCGTTAAACAGCACACAAAATCATTCAAGCAAGCGTACACAAACAGTCGTTTTGCATAATCTTAACAACCCTAACTAAACCACGGAAGATCGATCACAAACACACATAACAATACATGAAATAATAAATATATAGAGAACAACACAGTAAGCGCCAATCCGACTTAGTACGGAGTCACACCGACATTTGCAAGAAACCCATCTTTCATAAGCGCCACGTCATCTCCTTCCTAATTAGATATATATTATAAGGAAAAAAAAAAGATACATCAGTGTGTGCGTGTCTTTTTCTTTAAGCCCATATGCAAATCCCACAAAGATCTAATCAAGATTTATTTTAAAAATTGTGTCAGAATTTCAGTGGTCAAGAGATAGGGTTTGTAAGATAGATAGATATGTACCTGTTGACAAACATTAGGTTTCTTCACGGGTTGATGATCAGGCATGAGTCCGAAGTGAATGTGTGGAAAGTGGGCCCACTACAGAAATATCATTTAGCCTTTTTTTATAATTAAAATTGAATTAATTAACTAAATTCTTGGCTATGGCTATATAGAGATCTTACATTTTTTGCTGCTGCACTGAAGGCCTCCCTGTGGCTTATATCAGGGTTTCCAGCTTTGATACGTTGGATCTCATCCCTAGAAAGTTGAAAGTTACTTAGAAATATATTTAAATCAATACATTCTTCTCAGATTTCGTTCATAGAAATCCGCGTGACTGTTCACATATTATAAAATAATAACAATGTTTCAGAGCTTTGCATTAAATTAAAAGAGCAATTATGTGTAAAACGAAGCTGCTTAACGACTAAAGCTGCAAGAAGAGATGAAAGTCTATACTCATAGATGATTTAGCTATTCTTTCTAGATTTGTGTATATATATATATATAATATACTTACACACAAGATGCTTACTTGATGAACCGATTATAAGCAGATGGCACTCGTTGTCTTTTCTCTGGGGCTGTGAAAAATGGAAAATTATAATTTGCAGAAAAACAATAAAACATAAAGTCGAGAACACGCATTAAATCACTTTGGCTGGCTCTGTGTGTGGAAGTGTACATTTATCATCACTGTCGCAATCTCAATTTTCCATTTTTTATTTTATTTTTCCATCTCATCACCACTTCATCATTGTGTAATGATTTCGCTTTTTGGTGAGTTTCCTAAGATTCCACTGATTCAAAGCTGTCTTGATTCCCGGGGAAAAGGAAAAAAAAATGTTTCTAGCTTTGTAAAAGACTTCAAAAGAGCAAGAAAAAAAGAAAAGAAAAATCATATTTTTGACTGCCTTGAAGTTAAAAAACAAAAAGGTTTTTCCTTGACTGCAAGAATACGTTAAACAGGCTATGAGAAGAGAAGGGAGTAAAAAGGGCAAACAAGAATAGGGATGGGAAACAATTTGGAGAAGAAACCCTAAAAATGGAAGAGGGCCACATATTATATAGTCAAAACTGCTGATGAACATGCGCTCACATGAGATTTTGCCCTTTGAAAAGTAGAATCGTTTCTGTGCAATAAAGTTCTTTTCCCTCTTGAAGAATGAACTCTAAAGAATTACTTTTTCTTCAAAAAAAAGAAAGAGAGAAAAAAGAAGAAATCTTATTTTGGTTGAGAAGCTACTGTTATTTTGAAAGGCTAGTGTCGAAAATGACTGAAAACATTCTTACAACACTCAAAAGCACAAGGGATAATAAATAAAAGCAACAATGGAGACCCGTGAAAGAATTTCCCTGTGATAGCATATGCTTCTTCATCAGTAAATAGTCCATTTAGCTAATAAAGTCTTATTATGTACGCATGTCAATATCAGTTTGGCACACGTTAGAAATATAAAATTTTCTTACGCCTGTTAGCCATTGGAGGCTTAGGCAGCTCATCAATGGCACGGAGAGGCGCAAAAGACTCGCTGGGATTTGGCTGATTCATCAGCAAATTTGTGGGTGTGTTTCGAATTTCCTCCTGTGTAAGAAACAGACAATTAGTAATTGAGTTATAATCAACATATATATACACACCAGGGGATCCAAGTAATTGGTGGTTTTCAATGATATATCAAGATAAGTATAAGAACCCCAGAAAAAGAAACCCTAATATGTACTGAAAATACGAGGAAGAACAAGAATCACCAGGAGATTCTGAGGAGAGAAGAAAGAGTGTCCGAGATGAAGCTGATGATTCGCTGAAGGAAGAAGCAAAGCACGCATATTCACAGACAAGAGGTTGGTGCAATGCCCACATCTCACAGTCACATTCTTGAAGAAACTTGTGCAAGGTACACTCACCTTATAAATTAAACAAGGGAAGGAAAAAAAAAAAAAAGAACTTAACCTTCGAAAGGGCATCAAACATCTCATCAAGTGGAAGCATTCTCTTGCAAGAAAACCAAACTAATGATTGAAGTGAAGCTTATAATACTATATTATTATACGTACCGCAAGGACAGTGTCACAAAAGTCACAACGAACATAGCAGAGCTGTTCCGAGGGAGAGATGTGGTGATGGTCTGGTGTAAAAACAGATGAAGACGACATCGTTTTTTCTCTTTTTTTTTTTAAATTTTCTTTCTTTGATATTTCGTCAATTCTATCTCTCTCTCTCTGACTTGATTGATTGATAGATTGACAGAATGGAGGTTATGTAATATATCGAAACTTGGATCTGATTCTCTGAGCGGTGTTAAAAAATGAACTTTTGGGGCTTGAGATGCTTGTTAGAAGACAGGAGATAAAGTCTAGTGTGTGTGTGTGTGTGTGTTGAAGGAGAGCTGTGTGCGCACTAAATATAGATGAGAGGACTCAAACAAGGAGAGAAAGTGAAAGTATGTTTTTATTATGTTTAGAGGTCCAAGAGTTAATTTTTTGCTCACTATCGTTTTATTATTGTGTAATGAAATGTGGTTTGTATCTTTTGTAATGATCTCATACTTCTCACTTTCTTTAGGTTTAGTGGTGTCGACGAGAGAAAAATGGTTGAAAGATTTTTTCTTTTGATAAGTATAGACACAAAGATCGAAACAATAATCACGTTCTCTTATATCTCATATATATGGAACAGCGTGGTATTGTTGATTAGTATCTTCTCTTATATTCTTTATAAAGATTATAACCATCACAAAAATAGTTAATTTCTAATTTAATTTGGTCCGTCAATTAATTTCAACGAATAATGTTTTATCTCCAATTAAAATTTGATTAAAAAAGAATTATGAACCCAGTTTGTAAATAAGAAAACTGACATTTAATTTCACCTTTTTGTCTACAAAAACAAAATACAACACGTTCAATTATTAACAATCCACTATCTTTACTTACTATTTTTAGTTAATTATAATTATAAATTTAATATAATAAATCAACTTTTCGTTCTAAATTTGAGTGTGCAAGAATACTAGTAGCGAATAATATGTAGCATCCACTTTACATGATGACTTTTGAGCATATTACGAAAACAGCATCGGATGATAAGTATCGCTGTTTAAGCGATCAATATCCAAAGTAGATAACGAAGTTAGCACTATGCTATAAATATACAGCCTCGAGTTGAATCTAATCGATGAAATGAAATATGTATATATATTGAAGCGATGTACACTTGCACAAATTGTATGATACATCATGGACCATCTTTACATGCATTTGGGCACACTAAAATCCGTAGAAAAGCTATGTATGGTTGGGATTCTCAATGGAAGTCATTTCTACCGAGAGAGAGAGAGAGAGAGAGAGAGAGAGAGCAGACGCGGCAGAGATGGGGGAGAGGACTGAGAAAGGGACGTTTGCATGCCCCTCATTAGCTTTCACTCATTCACAAGTTGTTTTCGTAATTAATATTAATGTCCAACTCTTTCCTTTTTTTTTTTAACATTTTTTTTATTTAGATTTAGTGGTATCTGTTATATAATATCTATTAAAGTTTAGGGATAGCCTTCACTCTTTCTTTACAACGCCTTAAATAGCGGGCACCTATCCAATGCAGTTTAAAACTATGTTCTTACAAGTTACGAGTCAAAGTACTTTAGGATCTACGTCGTTTAGGTCATGGTCAGGTCATTTAACTTAACATATAGCTTTTATTAATGATATTACACATGGTTGTCTTCGCATCCAACTTTTATGATGGAATTTTAAGTAAATATGATAGCTTAGGGCATAAATTTGTATGATTTGTGATTCAAGTTTAAAGCCATATTTCTATGGATATCAAATTTCAAGCTTTACTAGACCTACATTTCCATCTTTGCAGATTCCATGGAGCAAATAAAATTTTCGTACACAGTTATGTCACGTATTATTTTCTAACAAAAACTGTTTATGAGGGTTATCACGATTTTATATTATATGTTTATTTATTTTATGATTTTACTGTCGATCGGTGTCTGCTTACACACACACACACGCATAGATACGTTATTTTCAGTGAAACACAGAAGGGCAGATATCTCCCATTTTCTCACTATGTAGCTTCTTAATTGTCCTTTACATTTACATACTGCAACTATCTGTTTGGCCAACATACAAATGCGAATCAAATTACCATCCAATGTTAAAATTCTATTTTTCATATTCGTTTTACCATCAACAAAAAAGACCAATTTTATTTTCGTGCTTTTTTAAAACTCATTTCCGCAATATTATTGACCATATAAAGGGCACATATACCCTACACTTTGCTGAAAGAGATGGCTGTCGTCACGTCTTCTCTAAAAATAATTGAAAACTATCACATCCTCTAGTGTTCGAAGAACAATTGTAAGAAGAATGTCTTATACACAGATATAAAAAAAGAGACTTCAATGATATGCAATGTTATGTTTAGACACGGTGGTGGTCAATGCGATTTGTATTTACATTCAAAATTGTTGAGTTATTTATTTAATTATTTATAACTCAGAGTGATTGTGTGGATCAACGGACATGTTCATAAGTCAAATCGATAATCTTCCAAAGCATGTGGGACAACGTTTCTGCGATAAATTGCTCAAATTTCGCTAATTATAAAGGTACAATATTTATTTATTTTCCTCTAATAAGTACATTTTCACAAAGAAGCTCTTTGGTTTCTTGGCTTCAAGTAATTATGTCAGCTTCTGCAGTTTTGCAAACATGCATTATTGGTCTGAGCTACGACACTGTTCTTCGTCAAGGGCACACATGCAAATATTTATTACTCGTATATATCGAATCTTGAAAATACCGTAATAATAAAAAAATAACCGCGTGAGGATATCTATGGAGACAGAACAATTGTAACAAAATACCACGAGGAAGAATGCTCTAGTCTCCAGTTTTCTTCCTCGATAGGCACGCACAATATACCTACTTAGAAAGGGAAAAAAGGAAAACGATTATTTCTACTAAATATAATAATACTAATAAATGATATGCTGTCTACCAAAACCTCAGCAATAAAATGATATCAAACTCATTGATTTTGTGATCTGTTGCTGGGAGATCGTAGATGTAATCTTTGTCAGCATCTGTCTACGTTGACACGAAGTTTCCTCTTCTTTTATTACACATGTTTATTTTTGTTTACCTTTTTCTTTTTATTACGAAATCCCATGACCCGCTTTACTTAGGCACAAGTCTTTTCATCTTAGTACGATACTGTACTATGTACATAGATTGACTGTTAAATCATAGTAGGTGCGTCTGTGTCTATTAATTACTGTATTATATGTTTACATATTTTGTTGAGAACTTGTAATTAAATCGCCGTCGTATGGGCTTTTGATTCCTACTTTTTAAAATTATCTTTTCTATATCTTGTTGAGACCTTTAACTTGATCATTAGACCAACGTTCATCGGACAAAAAAAATTACATATTTAACATAATTAAATACTATATCCTTTTGGATTTCAAAAATATGTTGTGGAGTAGAATCTATAATTTAATAGATATTTATGTGAATAATTGCGGAGACATATAGATAGGTACATGGTGAAAGATTCATGCTTTTATCCATACATCGCAGTAAAGGGTTTGCTGAGATTCCTCCAAATACGTTACAAAAATCAGGGACTTTTATCTAATCCAGGCATTCTATTGCTCTGTTTGGTTATAAAAGATCGGGTTATAAGGCCCAATATAAGTTTATTTTACTAAGCCCAGTATTATTTATCTTACCCCATATAACAAGTCTATTTATATCGGGCTTCGCGGGCCGGTGAATTAATTCCGGGCCGTTATAAGAAACCAAACACTCTATTATCAGTTATTATTTATATTATATGAGCTTATATTGGATAGCAAACGGGCCATATGTATAATGTATGTATGTAGACACACAGGTTTAATAATTAAAAGTTTTTTTTCTAAATTCTATACATAGCACTCCCTCCATCCAGCAATTTTATCACATAAGTTGCTGGACACGCAAATTGAGGTGACATTATTATAATAATATAGTACAATGAAAATGTAAAAAAGTGTATATTTTGACACGTCTTTTAAAAATATTTAATATTACTATATTGATTATTTGTGATAGTTTATTTTTTTATTTTTTTTTGGTAGAATGATTTTATTCATTTACCACATCCAAGTTTATGCAACCATACATCACCCCAATCCAACTATTTAACAAACGCTAAACAAATGGGTAAGTGCACACGCAAAAAACTGATGAATCTCCAACAGAGCACTTAGCACGGCATGTAGTGCGAATTCTCCATTTCATTTCTTGAGCATCCGTATGAAAGACTTGCTCCGCAGATCTCTCCCCCATATCATGCATTCGCATGTTCCTTTCTTGCCAACTATGATATAGTATCGAAGCCAGACATGTTAACTCTATTCTGCACATCCCTTTTACTCCCCACTGAAAGCATCCAATTTTCCAGAAATAAGGAAATGTGATAAAATTATTGGAACGCCCGAAATGGAAAATTGTGATAAAATTAGCGGGACGGATGGAGTAGATAGAGAGAGAGAAGTCGAGAAGTTCTCTGAACAAAATCTAGTGGGCCGAAAAAGGAATAGCCCATTCTGTTTTTTTTTTCTTTTTCCTTTTTAGTTTTTGTTTTTATTAGTAGAAATAGGAATGAAAAAGAAGCATTAGTGATTAGACCTTCCTTAACACTCAGCTTCAATAAAGAAAATAAGAAACGTTTTAATTAATCATTTTACAGAGCGAATTAACCCCAGCTTGAAGTCTTGATTGTTCTTGATTTTCTTTGCGACAAACCCTAACTGAAGGTACTTAGTTTCACACAAAATTACGATGAGAAATAAGATGTTGGAAAGGTGCTAATAGATACGAGTGCAGTATTAATGGACGGTGGATCAGAGGCAGCAGTCGATAGCACAGTATTATCGTGTGCGAAATGTGGAAAGCCAGCTCATCTTCAGTACAGTTCCTCACCGTCTTCCTATGAATTGTTGTTTTTTTTTTTTTTAATTTTGCTCTGTTTGTTTTTTTTTTTTTTAATGTAGCTCCTGTAATTTAATTCAGTACTGTACGCTTATGTTTTGTGTTAGAATTTACTTCTGCGTTTTTTTTTATTGTTTTTATGATCATGGAAGTTTAATCTTCAAAATTGTTCATATGCTTGTCGCCAGGTGCCCGAAATGCGTGAAGTTGAAGCTTCCTCGTGAAGCAGCTTCTTTCTGGTTTGTTGATTTGCATTGTTTTCCAATTTACATCTATTCTTCGTTTGTTGTGAATATCTGAGTATTGGCAAACACATTCTCAACCCAGGGCTGCCATCGAAGCAGTATGGATTTGTAATTGGAAGTCTGTCTTTTGTAATTAAAAGAAATAATTGGGAAATATTTTCTGCAGTTCGCAAGATTGTTTCAAGGATTCATGGAGTTCGCACAAATTGGTTCACGCTGAGCAGCAATCTAATGTTGCTTCTGATAATCCTGGAAAAAACATGGATGGATGGCTCTACTGCTTGAGGAAAGGACAAGCTCGAACGCCCAAGCTTCCATATTTTGACTGGACCTGGTAAAACAGTCATTGCTCAATTCATCGTCTTGCTTATATTCTTTCTTTTTTTTGCAGTTTGTTTCGAACTCGTGGAATTATATTCGTAGATGTTTCTTGACAATTTTCCTATTAGATCACTAAGACCATGTCCTATATCGGAGAAGCGTACGGTACCTGCTCACATTAATCAACCTGACTGGGCAATTGACGTAAGCTGATCAATTTGTGCTTTAAAATTCTAAATCTTTTGGCGCCTGAGACATCACATGTCCGCGTAGACTGTTTCTGTATGTTTGATTATATAAGTATGATTAAAATTGAAATCTAATGTTTCTCATCTGAAGAAATTGAGTTCACTAAATCTGAACTTTTTTCAGGGGACTCCAAAAGTTGAACCCAATAGTGATCTGCAACGTGTTGTTGAGGTAGTCTGTTGATTTTCTTTTTCGCTTCGTTGTTTTAAATACGTATGTGATTGAATATCCTTTTTTCATAAAAGATCAAGATTCCAGAACAAATAGAGAGAATGCGCGAAACTTGCCGAGTAAGAATTCTTGTTCATTTCAAAATGTTGATTAATATACCTTTTTCATATATTTTTTTTGTGTGCGATCTTAACTACACAAGTTTGATATTGTTCTTCATTGTTCCAACTCTGTTTTACCTACAGATTGCACGGGAAGTTTTGGATACTGCTGCTCGGATCATTAGACCGGGAATTACTACTGATGAAATAGATGCGGTGGTTCACGAAGCTACAATTTCTGCAGGCATTAATTAAATTCACCATATCACTTACCGTTGATAGAACAGAATTAATGACCCGTGAATCTGCTGAATGCGAACCACTAATAATATGGGCATGTATTGTCAAAATAATACAATTTCGTTTGCTTGACTGTGTCCTTAATATCATGCCCTTCTTCTGTATAGCAACTAATCTTGATATCAAATGTTTTTCTCTCTGCAGGTGGCTATCCACCTCCATCGAACTATTACTTTTTTCCCAAGTCGTGTTGCACGTAGGTATTTAAATTAAAATCTTGATACGTTTCCTCTTCTGTTACGTAAATACTGGCTCATCCCTTTTTCTATATCAGGTCCGTAAATGAAGTAATTTGCCATGGAATTCCAGATGCAAGGTATCTTTTCTACACGCACACTTGATTTTCGGAGTGTACAGTTCTGATTCTCCAGATGTTTTCTATTACTATAAACACTTGATATCAAGGGAAGTTCTAAAGTTTATGTTGGTATTTTGGGTTAAGCTTGTTTTGCTTAACAGACAACAGTGTTGTTGAAGAGTAAATGACACGTGAAATCATCTATTAGCCTTCAGAATTGATTTGAATTTCCAGAATAATGTATAAAACTTGCCTTCCGCCTTTGTGCTTCTCACCTCCCTCCCAACTGATTTTTACCTTGCCAGAAAATTAGAAGATGGCGATATTGTAAATGTCGATGTTACAGTTTACTACAAGGGGGTGCATGGTATGCATAATAATCTGATGCCTTGGATAGTACATTTGTTTTGTCCATCTGACTCAAACATTGATTATGATTTCTGCTCATTTTGAAGGTGATTTGAATGAAACTTTCTTCGTCGGTAATGTTGACGAAACATCTCGAAAATTGGTTCAGTGTACTCATGAATGCTTGGAGAAAGCAATAGCAATTGGTAAGTTTTCCACAACCATACGATGTGTAAAAACTTATTCTTTCTCAAAATTTTCATACATAACCTTACAGCCTTGCCCCCTTGCTAGTGTAATCGCTCTTAATGATGCTATCCCTGCTTCGATATTTGTTTCATGTTCCTACCGATGGTCGATTTAGACCAAGTATCCATTTAACTTCATTAAGTTTTCTTGTTACTCTTACCAAAGTTCTCCCCTTTGTCAGTCAAACCTGGAGTACGCTTCCGTGAAGTTGGGGAGCTTATTAACCAGCACGCTTCTATGTCTGGTTTCTCTGTGGTAACCTTGCTTGTCTCAGATTTCTAGACATTTGTCGTTATATTTTTTTCACTTCAATTTAAATCCTCCTTTATCATGCGTAGGTGAAATCTTATTGCGGTCATGGTATCGGTGAGCTTCTTCCATTGTGCGCCTAATATACCCCATTACTCGAGTATCCTGAAAGATGTGATATAAATGTTGCCTTTTATTCATCCTCCTCCATTTTGGATTTGACAATGGAATCATTTTTACTCACTCTCTGTACTGTATACCTATATATATAAATGTAATATTTGTTGTCTTCATTAGCTTTGTTTTTATTTATTGACCTGCATTTATTACCTTAACCCACTCTATTAGAAATAAAGCTGTTGGCGTGATGAAGGCTAAACATTTTCGATCGAACCCATGATCAATGCAGGTTAAAAGTTCATAACTTTCTTTGTTTCCTGAGCTTTTCTGATCAACACACACGCACACACACTTAAAACTCACTTTTTTTTCGAGGAATTTGGCGTGATCGAATGTGGCCCGATGGGTGGACTGCTGTAACAGCTGACGGAAAACGCAGCGCTCAATTCGAGCACACCCTTCTGGTACATAGATGTCAATTGCAATACAAACAGAATTCATATCTGTGTAAAAATCGAGGATTTAGAGAGAATAATGTTTTTCCTTTGCAGGTGACTGATAATGGAGTTGAAGTCCTCACCGCTCGATTGCCTTCTTCGCCAAAGGTCTTTCCTTGGTTGTGATTTGAAGGACGAAATTTTCTTTCTATAAACTTTTGTCCAAATGGGGGAAAAACCTGTCTCTATTTCTATGTTGTTCTTGGATTGTCATAACGAAAAGTAATAAAACATTACACGAAGAAAATAACGAAATTAGACCGTATGTTAACAAAATAGTATATCATCATTTTTATCCCTTTGGCATCTACAAGAATAATATCTGAAAGCCACACATATTTTTCCTTGTTATCTCCTCACTCACCTCTAAATTCCTCGTTTGTTTCACTCCACACAACACACACACACACTAACAAGAGATAGAGAGCCATGGCGTCGTCTTCCCTCACACTCTCTCAAATCCTCACGCTCCCACGCGCCACCCCAACCAATCCAGCCCTTCCCCGAAATGGCCCTTCCCCCCTCGTCCTCACCCACCCGACCGCGCCGTCCCTATCCCTCAGATCGACGCGCCGCCGCTCGAGGAACCTTCCCGTCCGACCGTCGGCGGCCGTCGAGGCCGTCGAGACCGCCGCAGACACCGAGCTCGTGGACAAATCCGTCAACACGATCAGGTTCCTGGCGATCGATGCGGTGGAGAAGGCCAATTCGGGTCACCCCGGCCTGCCCATGGGCTGTGCTCCGATGGGTCACGTGTTGTACGATGAGGTCATGAGGTACAACCCTAAGAATCCGTACTGGTTCAATAGGGACAGGTTCGTCTTGTCGGCCGGCCACGGTTGTATGCTGCAGTACGCCCTTCTTCACTTGGCTGGATACGACGCCGTTAAGGTTCGATGTCCTTCTTTTCTTCGGGTTCTCTGTCCTAATTTACTTAGCTAGCGATCTCCTTCTGCATCGATTGTTCTTGAAGGTAGCGTAGTTTGGCCTCGTTGTCCTTCATATAAGTTCATAGTTCTAACTTAACGATCTGCATTCATTGTTCTGAGGGTAGCTTAGTTTGTTCATTAGTTCGTGTTTAGTTTGTGAAACCTTCAACTGCTGTATTCTTTGATTCTATTCTTCAATGGTGGAATCATAAGCTTAAAAGCTGTGTATGATGTAGGAAGAGGACTTGAAGAGTTTCAGACAGTGGGAAAGCAGCACGCCTGGACATCCCGAGAACTTCGAAACGCCTGGGGTTGAAGTCACAACTGGTTGGTTGTTCTTGAATCCTTAATTTTCTTTAATCATTTCCAAATCAAATAATAATTTTACGATCTAATTCTTACGTCGTTACTTTGTGTGTAGGCCCGCTTGGCCAAGGTATTGCAAATGCCGTTGGCTTAGCGCTTGCAGAGAAGCACTTGGCGGCACGATTCAACAAACCAGACGCTGAGATTGTCGATCACTACACGTAATATTCCATTTGTTTTTTTGTTTTTTTATCAAATCTATGAAACTATTTTCTCATTTTGAGACGTCTAAACCTCTCCTTATGATGAAAAAAAGTTATGTCATCCTCGGCGACGGTTGTCAAATGGAAGGGATTTCTAACGAAGCATGCTCGATCGCTGGTCACTGGGGACTTGGAAAGCTCATTGCTTTATACGATGACAACCACATTTCCATCGACGGTGATACTGAGATTGCTTTCACCGAAGATGTTGGCAAACGCTTTGAAGCCCTCGGCTGGCACGTGATATGGGTTAAGAATGGTAACGATGGCTACGATGAGATCCGTGCTGCCATTAAAGAAGCTCAGTCCGTTAAGGACAAGCCCACTATGATCAAGGTTGGATGTCTTACTTTGAATAGTGCGTTTGTTGAGCTTCGTTTTTTCTTCTTATGGTTTTTTCTTTGGGTTTGGATTCGAGCAGATTACGACGACTATTGGTTTTGGTTCTCCGAACAAGGCAAACTCTTACAGCGTACACGGAAGTGCATTGGGAGCAAAAGAAGTAGAAGCCACAAGGCAGAACCTTGGATGGCCTTACGAGCCTTTCCATGTCCCCGACGATGTGAAGAAGTGTGGATTTTCCCTTTTTTTCTTTTCAGCACTTTGCCTTTCTTCTTCATCATTTTTTTATTACCAGACATTGGAGCCGACACACGCCCCAAGGCGCTTCTTTGGAATCGGAATGGAACGCCAAGTTCGCCGAGTACGAGAAGAAATACCCCGAAGAAGCAGCCGAGCTCAAATCCATCATCACCGGCGAACTACCACAAGGCTGGGAAAAAGCCCTACCCGTGAGTCGCTAAAAAACCCGCCCCCCCAAAAAAAATCTAATCTTTTTTCTGTGCGTGAAAAAAATCACGTAACTCTTTTCAAAATTCTCATCTTCTTCGTAGACGTACACGCCCGACAGCCCTGGGGACGCCACGAGGAATCTCTCCCAGCAAAACCTCAACGCACTCGCAAAAGTCCTGCCCGGCCTCCTCGGGGGCAGCGCTGACCTGGCGTCCTCGAACATGACCCTCTTAAAGACGTTCGGCGACTTTCAGAAAAATACGCCCGAGGAGCGCAACGTTAGGTTCGGCGTAAGAGAGCACGGAATGGGCGCAATTTGCAACGGAATAGCGCTACACAGCCCAGGGCTGATACCGTACTGCGCAACCTTCTTCGTATTCACCGATTACATGCGAGCAGCCATGAGGATCTCCGCCCTTTGCGAGGCTCGAGTCATCTACGTCATGACCCACGACTCAATCGGGCTTGGGGAAGACGGGCCCACCCACCAGCCCATCGAGCACTTGGCAAGCTTTCGGGCCATGCCCAACATTCTCATGCTCAGGCCCGCCGATGGGAACGAAACGGCTGGCGCTTACAAGGTAGCCGTGGAAAACCCTAAGAGGCCCTCGGTTTTGGCGCTTTCCCGCCAGAAGCTACCTCAGCTGCCCGGGACATCCATCGAAGGGGTGGAGAAGGGCGGTTACGTAATTTCTGATAATTCGAACGGTAATAAGCCCGACGTGATCTTGATAGGGACTGGCTCGGAACTGGAGATTGCTGCGAAGGCGGGCGATGAGCTGAGGAAGGAAGGGAAGGGAGTGAGGGTTGTTTCATTCGTTTCTTGGGAGTTGTTCGACGAGCAAAGCGAAGAGTATAAGGAGAGCGTTTTGCCATCGAGTGTGACTGCTAGGGTTAGTATTGAGGCGGGCTCGACTTTTGGCTGGGAAAAGATTGTTGGGAGCGAAGGTAAGGCTATTGGGATCGATCGATTTGGGGCGAGCGCGCCGGCGGGGAAGATTTATCAGGAGTTTGGGATTACCGTTGAAGCAGTTGTAGCTGCTGCTAAGGAATTGCTTTGAGGTGGTTTTTTTTTTTTGGGGGGGGGGGGGGGGGGGGGGGGGGTGTGTGATCATTGTAAGAATTGATTGAATTTGTGAGGAAGAAATATGAAAATGGGAAATATGTTGGAAGTATTGGTTTTGTGTGTCTATTGTTTGTCTCTCTTGGCTTGGGCATGCCCTCGTTGTTGACTATGACTTTGGTCTTAGCACGCACTTAAAGAAATTCGTGCAAGTGGAATTCAATAATGAATTTTCTGCCGATAATGATCTTATCAAGAAATGACCTTGTGGTGAAGACTATACAATCAATAAGTAAGACTACATCAATTCAAATATAATACTCAGTAATTCATATGGCTTGAAAGCAGATTTTCATATATATGTAAGATTAAGTTCTTTTATGTATTCTCGTTTTGCTAAAAAGAAAAAGGAAAATAGGACAAAGCGTAATCATTATTTTGCAAGAATTCGGAAAATTATCAGTCGCAATACGACGGACCATTGCGGGCCATGTTACAAAAAAAAAAAAAACTATTTTTTTTACCAGTTATGATAAATCTGAGATATTTTTGTAAAATGATATAATGAACTTCTATAAATGTCACAATTTGCACATACGTTGACGAGGTAAAACGATCGACATATAGGGAAGTTTTACTGTGGAAAGGTCACAATTGTACTTCTATCACAAGCCAAATTGAAGAAGTGGTAACACCACCTATTATTACTTTCGTTACATAGCATTGAACACATGCTCCATAAACAATCTTTTTCCTTCCGTTTTTCTTTTCTCGCTGATGACTGGTTATGTTTACAGTCTTTTATGATCGATCTTATCAATATGTCCAGTAATTGACAAAGATATCGATTACATATCAACGTGAAAGACGGGCAACTACAATATGTTAGAACTCGTGACGTCATACATGACGCCATTACGTGACATCACTCCCCTTTATCGTTTACTTGGTCGTTCCAAACCCAAGCTCACGTTGTTATTATCAGTGTTTTGAAACGCGCATAGCGCAACACGTCGTGTTTCAGTTCAGATAGCGCGTAGCGTAAATAGCGTAGCGTATTGCAGTATTTCGGACAAGCCTCTTATTACGTTAAGAAACATAATTTATAACAAATTATTAATCGTAAGCACATTATTTAGTAAGTTTTATATAAAATTTGAGTTCAAATATATATAATCTAATAGTATGTATTCGAAATAATATGAATATATTAAACAATTCATGTGTATATGATTTAATTGAATTTTTAAATCTAATTTCACTGGGCCAACACTAAAAATACTAAAAATGATAATTGATAAAATATGAGAAACTTAAACTAAAAGAATATAGTATTTTCGAAAAATATAAGATATGCATGTCATTTTGATCGTTGTTAAACAATGAATAAATAGATAAATTTATTTATTTTTATCACGTAGATTACAATAAAATTATCCCTTTTTATGTTTGGAGGAGGTAAATTTAAAAATATTAGAAAACTAAATAAAAATGCATTTGTCAAATCATTAAAGGCCACGTCATCTCTGCCTCTCTGGCGCATTTCGTCCTCTTAGCGATGAAACAAGTTTTTTTAGTTGCTTTTTCCTATAGCGACGGATTATCCGTCGAAAAAAAAGCTTTTTGCCGTAGAAACACGCAAAAGCGCGCGTTGATGTGCGCGAAATTTCGCTTTTTAAAACACGGTTATTATTACCATAACTTAAAAAAAAACAAAAAAAAGGATCGTTAAGTAAGTATATGGCTATTGTGTGAATCATCATCCTGAAAAACACGTGGTTGCAAGAGCTGCCTTTAACGAATCACATGCAATGACTCGACCATCCACTCTGTATACCATAGAAAAAAACCATTTGTTAGAAAATAAAAATAAATGATGAAAATACTACGTAGCTGCTTACGTCCTGAAGATGACGTGAAAAATTCAGATTTTCAAGAATCCTCTCCGTTCAAGCAAAACACGTCCGTGCGCCTGCTAATTATTTAAATCGCAATTCGTCCGGCCATTTTTTCTCTATTTAAAGCGCATTTCGTCCGGCCATTTTTTCTCCGTTCAAAAAATATTCTCGTACAACAACCTTCGATAGCTGTGTTACATGTGCAAAGTACAAATTGGCATCTCTACAAATAATTAACGGCGTTGTGTTACACGAGGTTTTGGTCCCCAAGAACTGCTAAGGTAAATCTTCGTAGATAATTATTTTAATGCCTTCCTCTTACTTTCCCAGCATTTTCTTTTCCTCGGATCTTCTTTA
This sequence comes from Craterostigma plantagineum, assembly GCA_027422505.1. NCBI lineage: Eukaryota > Viridiplantae > Streptophyta > Magnoliopsida > Lamiales > Linderniaceae > Craterostigma > Craterostigma plantagineum. The sequence continues at coordinate 6,063,520 of JAPQWV010000039.1, read as the reverse complement.
ATATTAGTAAAAGTTCATGTTTAAATTATATAGAATGTCAGTTTTGACCGAGATCTTTAATGGTGGCTCCGGCTTGGCTTTGTCAACTATCAGCCAATTTTTACTTTAATTCAAACGAAAAGAAACTATAAAAAAACGAAAGAGAAACTAATCCTTCAAAGGTTCACTTTTCAGGACCAAAACACCCCAAAGAGAAAAAAAAGAAAAAAAAAAAATGGAAGCAACGGTCATTAGTGGAAACAAATTCTCAACCCTACCGACCCATTACATCCGACCCGAATCGGATCGACCCGACCCGTCCGAGGTCGAGGAATGCATCGACATTCCCATCATCGACATGAGCTGTCAAGATCGAATCCAACTAGTTCGAGACATAGGCAGAGCCTGCCTTGAATTCGGGTTTTTCCAGGTACAAGTCAAGATAGAACCTTAACTTCACCATTCATTCATTACTCTCTGTTTTTCTTACTACTCGTTCTTTTCCTTGATATAACTTGTGCTATAAGGTAATAAACCATGGTGTACCTCAAGAGCTAGTAGACAGAATCTTGTCGGTGGCCCACGAATTCTTTAACCTGCCCGTCGAAGAGAAGATGAAGCTTTACTCAGACGACCCTAACAAAGCCACTCGACTATCGACGAGCTTCAACGTCAAGAAGGAGACTGTTCGAAATTGGAGGGATTATCTAAGGCTTCACTGCTATCCCCTCGACAAGAATGTGCCCGAATGGCCTCACACTCCCTCTTCTTTCAAGTAACAATCCTGTGCTTTCCTGAGAGAAAAAAAAAAAGAGTATGTAATAACTTCATTATTGCTGCGATCGATTTGTAGGGAGGTGGTGAGTAGCTACAGCGTGCAAGTTCGAGAGCTAGGGTTCAGACTAGAGGAAGCCATTTCAGAGAGCTTAGGACTAGACAAAGATAGGCTCAAGGACATACTAGGATCTGACCAGGGCCAGCATATGGCTATGAATTACTACCCAGCCTGCCCCGAGCCCGAGCTGACCTATGGGCTGCCCGCCCACACCGACCCTAATGCAATCACAATCCTTCTCCAAGACTTACGAGTAGCTGGGCTGCAAGTCTTGAAGGATGGTAAGTGGTTGGCCGTCAAGCCTGAGAAGGGCGCTTTCGTCATTAACATAGGCGATCAGATTCAGGTAAAAGAAGATGCATATGTTACGGTTTACCTGCGGCTTACCCTGTAATCCCTGTGAATGATCTGTCTGCTATGAACTTTGGCTTAGGCTCTGAGCAATGGGAAGTATAAGAGCGTGTGGCATCGAGCACTGGTGAACGCAGACCAACCGAGGTTGTCAGTGCCTTCCTTTCTCTGTCCCTGTAATAGTGCAGAGATTATAGCTCCGAAGGAGCTTACAGATGGAGGGGCCGAGGGAGTTTACAGAGGATTCACATACGCAGAGTACTACGAAAAGTTTTGGAGCAGAGACTTGGAGAAAGATCAGTGCTTGGAACTATTCAAGAAATGATCATGCCATAGATCCTTATGGAAGTAGTAACAGTAATAAGGCTTGGGTGTAGTAGAAATAGTTGAGACTCTTGCGAATCAATAGTATGTTACACCAGCAGGGCCAACAAAGCCATTAAATTCTTTGCAAAGACTGCAAGAAATAAGCATACTTACATAAGACAATGCAGAATTAAAACTTGTGAAACTACGACTATGGTTACCAGAGTGTACTATGTTCACACAAATTTACATCCCACTTTCAGCAGCCAAATTATGACGAAATGGGATAAAATGAAAGAAACTCCGAAGCCAAGTCAGCGAGTGGCCTTCGCCGAGATTTTCAAAAGAATCTCTGCACAGTCTCCTTATGTCTGAATCCACGTCACCACAAACTCAGTCGAACCATTTTGGGTTCTCAGTGTAGAAGTTATCCACCTGTATACCCGTAAGACCAACATCTTGATCTATAGCATCGACATGCGACGAATGCCTTAAGGACTTGGACAGCTTTTCGTCGAACTCGCCGCCAGGCTTCAGCCACTTCACTTCCTTACAAGACTCCCCGAGCATGTCCTTCTCATCGTTCCTACAACCCACTCTCATTTGATCCCATGAAGCCACCTCGCCAAGAGTTCTTCCAAAGCTGTCCTCGTCATCTTCGATCACATCTGCATCTTTTCCATCTCCGTAAAGCCCCTGATGATGATCGTCGCCCCAATCTGGCAAATCGTGCTGAACGACCAGCATATCATCGAGGTGCTGCTTTCCAGAGGATAGCACGAGCGACCCTAACCCATCGCTCGATATGTTTTTCACCTTGTCCTTAATTTCAAAGAGCTCGCGCGTCACAGAGCCCAAATGCTCGGGCGGGATCTTTCCTATCCTGCCCTCGAGCAACCCTAACTCGTTCCTCAACTCGTGCACTTGCTGCAGAACGGTGTGGCGTAAATCCCCAGAGGATTCTTTTCCCCAAAATTCAAAATTTTCACCGTCTCCTTCCTCAGCACTGACCCCATACAACATCTCCCCATCCATCAAAATCCCGCCTTTGTGCCCAACCACCCGATGCATGATCCTCGCGTTCCCATCCAATGGCCCAGGCTCGTGGCCAGAATGCACAGCATAAAGCTTAAAAACTGCAGTGCCCTCCTCCTCGTAAACAAAAGTCTTGTCCTTGTCGTTGTAATTAGTTATAGGAACAATTGCCCTGATCCTAAAACCACACCCACATCTCTTCGACATATAAGGCTCCCTCTTCAAAATCCTACTCTTCTTTGCTGACGCCGGCATGCCAGCTCTATGGCATGCATAGTCCTTCACCTCCGCCATGAATGGCTTGTACCTTATGTACTTCTGCCTTATGCAAAGCACCACCTTATGTTTCACAGCCAATTGCTGCAGTTTCGTAGCCACTTCTTTGGCGGGAACATCGATTGATTCAGTGTACTCAAATCTCCTTCTCTTCGACCTCGGAGCACAGCCACTTGTCTCGTCAGCACAAACCCTACAGGCATCTACGCAGGTTCTGACATAACTCTCAGGAATCCCATAAAATTTTGCTCCGACGGTCCAAACCTGCTTTATCCTCTCCACGGTCTCCCTCAACCCTAGGTGCTTGAAATCAGCGTCGCTGTGAAAAGACATCACTATGTCCTGCCACTGATCCACGTGGGAGACGAACTGATTCAGGTTGTTCTTGAAGCAGAGTAAATTATTACCGACGAGGTTGCCGTCTAGATTCAAGGCGGAGGATTGAGACGGAGACACTTGCACGACCGTGAGCTTGTCCTGAATTCGCTTCCAAGCAGTGACGTAAGCGGTGTCCTCGTTCCGGTCCTTCCACACCGATCTCCAGCTGGAGAGCACCGACGGCAAGGTCGCGGCTTTGATCTCGTCGGAGGTCGCCAGTCGCCCTTCGATTAGGGTTTGGATCATGAGCGCGTGGGACTGCTTCGTGAAGGTGTAGAATTGGGAGGAGATGTGCGGGTCGGGGCTGACGTGGATTGGGGGAAAAACGCCGGCGGGCTTGAAGAAATTAGGGTTCGGTTGATCGGGCAGAAGGGCGGCGTCGTTCAGGGGACGATTGTGCTGATGCTGATGCTGCTGCTCGGCGTCGGATGAGGTGTGGCTGACGTCATCGTCTTCGAATAGGTAGAAGGCGTCGTCGTCAAGCTGGGGCTGGGATTGGGCGCCGTGGTGAGGGTTCAAGAAATTGGAATTGAAGAGGTCCTCTTCGATCTTATTTGGGCTGTTTTCGTTCATTTTTGTAGGGCAAAAAACTACAAACACCAGCGAATCGACAACAATAACATGGGACTAAGATTTCATCATCAAAAGGGTTTGTTTTGATAGGAGCTGAGTTGAGCTTTCTTTCAATTGGGGAAGAAAAGAAACGAAGTGAACAGATGAAAAGAGCAGCTTAGTCCTTTAGGAAGAATTCCTTTCACCTCGGTGTGTCCCACGAAGGTCGTATTTACGTCGTTTTTTTTATTTGTAAATATATATATTTTTAGTGTATCCGAAAACGTTAACAACTCTATGACTAAGTCTATATGCAACAAGAGTCGTTTGAGAGTTGAGACATATCAATAAACCCAAAAGAAAAAAAAAACATTATCAGCCTTCACATTACTACACACACTAGTCTACTACATTACAGATACCGAATTAATCAAGCTACGGAATTAAACATCGACAAAACTACCCTAGTTGCTACACTTCTTATAACAATTACAACGACTTGCAAGTCAACAATCTAACGTTACTATACCCAAAAAATCAAATTTTAATGTTACGTTTTAAAGTGATTTTTTTCGGTATAGTAACGTTAGTTTCTGTTGAAGGCATGATTTTGGGGCAAAATTGAAAGAAGATTGAAGTATTTGAGGGACTACAGCTGAAGGGAGCAAGAAGGAGAAAAAAAGGGTAATGACAAAAGAAAAAAATATATCGGAGGGACTAAAGTGAAATATAGAAAAAATATGGATTATTGATAGAATATATATAGTGGACTGTTTTTTGGTTCTTTAAAAAAAAAAATAAGGGTTTTCTCAATTATTTACTCACACAGGTGTTTAATATTTCTAGGGTTGACAATTCGTCATCTTCTTCACTATTTTATTCTCTGCTTCTTTGTATTGATCTGTGAGTTGGTTGTATAAATCTGCAACCTTGTGAAGATATATAAGATCGAAATTATTTTTTACATGGTATCAGAGCCGACAATTGTGAAATCGCTATTCTACATCAATCCTGAAATCTGTTCGCAGCGAAAGGAAGTTGCATTGGAAGTATTCAAGATCTTGATACCTAAATCGATCTGCACATATACGGTGATATCTACTCTTTATTCTATCTTTTTGACGAATCTGCTGCTTGAACTACTTTAATCTTGGAAAGTAATCTTGCCTCTGTTATACATATGGCTTCTGGAGTGGTTAATATTAGAAGTCCATTGTTTATTAGCACTGCTGATATGTCTGCAATAAACATAACCAATGTAGTTCTCACTGGCTGTGAGAACTATGCTGCTTGGAGCAACTCTATTATTCTGAGTTTAACCAGTAAAAATAAATTAGGATTTATTGATAATTCTGAACCTCGGCCTGTAGATAAAGAGTCAGGGGTAGAATGGGACAGGTGTAATGCTATAGTACTGTCTTGGTTATTGAATTCATTATCTACTGAATTAAGGACTAGGTTTGTATATGCTAAGTCAGCTTCGAAAGTTTGGGAGACATTAGAGAAGACTTTTAAGAAAGTTGATGGTTCAAGGAAATTTAGCATAGGTCAGGAAATAGCTACTGCTAAACAAGGTTCAGATAGTGTTTCAGTTTATTTCTCTAAACTTCAACAGTTATGGGATGAGTATGAAGCCTTAACTGTTGGTCCTATGTGCACTTGCGATGCACATGGTCACCTAGTTAAACAAACAGAGGAAACAAAGCTGTTTCAATTTCTTATGGGATTAAATGAGTCATATCAGTTTGTTAGAAGCAATATTTTAATGCATGATCCATTGCCAAATGTGGATCAAGCTTATAATTTTGTGTCTAGAGAAGAGTCGCACAAGATGATAACATCTGATCCTGAAAATAATTCTACAATTTTCTTTAATAAAGTACGAGTAGGTCAAATTCACATATCATCTGTAAACACTGTGGTATGAAAGGACATACCATTGACAGATGCTTCAAGCTGATTGGTTATCCAAATAAATCAAATAATAATAGTTATACCTCAAGTTTTAACAGCTTTAATAAAAAAGGACAAACTGGAACAAAAATCTTACAAAGAAAGCTAATTGTGTTGAATCTGATAGTTGTCCTTCACAGAATATTAGTGCTTCATCCTTGTTGCCAAATCTGTCTGCGACTCAGTATAACAAATTGCTAAAGCTGTTGGATTCCAACGACGATGAGGAAGATATTCAGAGATGATTGCAGGTGTGATTATTAATAATTCTTGTTCTTCAGACTATACCTCTGGTTGGATTATAGATTCAGGAGCAACCGATCATGTTGTTAGTAATCCAAAACTAACCATGTCCATTACACCTTTAAAGAACAAGAATGTTCAAATAAAGCTTCCAAATGGAAATTTGGTATTAGTACAGTTCATAGGTAAAGTTAAACTACTGGACAACTTGATTCTAGAAAATGTCTTAGTAGTTCCTGAATTCAAGTGTAATCTTCTATCTGTTTCAAAGCTTATTGTAGATAGCAATTGTTCCATCATATTGATAAAAATTTCTGTCTATTCCAGGAGCATCAATCCAAAAGGTTGATGGGGACTGGTAGGCTTAAAGGTGGTTTATATTACTTGTCAAATGATGTGAATTGTGTGCATAATGTAGAAATTGGTGCACCATCTAGGAAATCAGAATCGCATGAAGCATCACATAAGCTATGGCATGCTAGACTAGGGCATCCTTCTGATATAGTGTTGAAACTGCTAAAGACTAGATTAAATATAAGAGATGAGATAAATTCAAAGCCTTGTGATATATGTCACAAGGCTAAACAAACTAGAGATCCATTTCCTCTTAGTGATCATAAAACAAAAGATCTGTTTGAGTTAGTTCACCTTGATGTTTGGGGTCCTTTTAGAGTTGCTAGTCATAATGGGTCCAGATTCTTTCTTACTGTTGTTGATGATTATTCAAGAGCATGTTGGGCATTCTTAATGAAAACTAAAACTGAAGTATCAAGTTTTTTTGTTTACTTTTTGAATTTAGTTAAAAATCAGTTTTGCAAAAAACTGAAAACTATAAGATCAGACAATGGGAGCGAGTTCACTAATGCTGATTTTTCCAGGTTAGTTAGAGCTGAAGGAATTATCCATCAAACATCTTGTGTGGCGACTCCACAACAAAATGGTTTGGTAGAAAGAAAGCATAGGCACTTACTTAATGTAGCTAGGTCTTTAATGTTTCAATCTTGTTGCCCTTTATCTCTTTGGTCCGAGTGTGTGTTAGCAGCTGTGTTCATCATAAACAGATTACCAAGCTCAGTTTTGAAAGGTAAAACCCCTTTTGAAATTATGTTTAATCATAAACCAAAATATGATCTTTTTAAAGTCTTTGGTTGTTTATGCTATGCAACTGTGATTAATCCTAAGGACAAATTTGAGTCAAGAGCTAGAAAATGTGTCATGTTAGGTTACTATGAAAATAAAAAGGCTTATAAACTCTATGATTTGGAAAAAAAATCTGTTTTTGCCTCTAGAGATGTAAAATTTTATGAGACTGTTTTTCCTTTTAAATTGAACGTCAAAGCTGCTGATCCATTGGTACCAAAACAGGATATTGGGCAGCAAGACATGTTTTTGAATGACACTAACTTTTTGTTTGAGGGTGTCAATGATGACAACATGGCTGTTGGAGGGGGCACTGAAAATCTTGCTGAAACTAATGATGCAAGTAACAATAACAGCAGCATGTCTGAGGCATTTTCCCCAATTGCAGGAAATTCCTTGGAACCTGAACATGCAGAAGAAATCAGGGCAGAAAATGGTGGTTCACTTGTTGCTGCAAGGCCTAGAAGATCGGCTAAGTTTCCCTCTTATCTTTCTGATTATATTTGTTCTTTTACTGACCTTAAGCATAATGTCTTCCATCCTCTATCTAATGTGATTAGCTTGAATAACCTTGAAAGTGAACAGAAAAGGTTTCAAACAGTCCTAGATGCTAGTGAAACTCCTAGAAATGTAACAGAAGCCATGAAAGATAGGAATTGGAAGAATGCAATGGATGTAGAAATGAGAGCTTTAGCTGAAAATAGAACTTGGGACTTGGTAGAGTTACCTCTGAATAGGAAGGCTATAGGAAATAAATGGATCTATAGAATTAAGTACAAGTCAAATGGTGACATAGAAAGATACAAGGCTAGGTTAGTAGCTAAGGGGTATAATCAAAAGGAGGGGATAGATTTCAATGAAACATTTGCTCCTGTAGTTAAGATGGTAACAGTTAGGTTAGTTATTTCTGTAGCAGCCAAACTAGGATGGACTGTATTTCAGCTTGATGTAAATAATGCGTTTTTACATGGGGAATTAGAGGAAGAAGTGTATATGACACTGCCTGAGGGGTATTTTGACAAAAATGACAAGAGAGTTTGTAAGCTTAGGAAGTCATTATATGGCTTAAAGCAAGCACCTAGACAATGGAATGACAAACTAACTAGTGTTCTCAAGAAAAATAAGTTCTGCCAAAGTTATCATGATTACTCTTTGTTTTATAAATCTGAGAAGTCTGGTTGTGTTTATGTACTAGTCTATGTGGATGATATCTTAGTAACTGGAAGTGATCTTGCTGAAATTGATTCTCTGAAATTAATGTTGCATCATGAGTTTGGTATTAAGGATCTTGGTGAAATCAAATATTTTTTGGGTATAGAAGCAATAAATAATGTTGATGGCATAATTCTTAGTCAAAGGAAATATACTCTGGAATTGTTAGAAGAATATGGCATGTTAGGGTCTAAGCCTAAGTTCACTCCTATGGTAAGAAATTCCAAGTTTCGAGATATTAATGATAATGATCAGGATTTGGATAATGCTACTAATTATCAAAGGCTAATGGGAAAATTACTGTATCTCTGTAATACAAGACCTAATATATGCTTTGCTGTGCAAACCTTAAGTCAATTCATGCATTCTCCTAAAAAGTATCATCTTACTTGTGCATATAGAATTTTAAGATATCTGAAACAGTCCCCTGGAAGTGGTATAATCTGTTGTAAAGATTCTGATTGGGTGTTGCATGCATTTTGTGACTCTGACTGGGCAGCATGTGAGCTGTCCAGAAAATCTGTGACCGGCTATTGCATTTTTCTGGGAAATTCACTTGTTTCCTGGAAAAGCAAGAAGCAAAATACTGTGTCTAGATCATCTGCTGAAGCAGAATATAGATCTATGGCTCAGACTTGTTGTGAATTAATTTGGCTAAGAGGATTGCTCAAAGACTTGGGAGTAGACCAATATGATCCAGCTGATTTGTTTGTGACAACAAGGCTGCTATTCAAATTGCAGCTAATCCCATATTTCACGAACGCACAAAACATATTGAAATTGATTGCCATATAGTTAGAGAATGTGTTCAAAATGGTATTATTAAAACTGAGTTTGTCTGCAGTGAGCTTCAAATTGCAGATATACTGACCAAGGCTCTAGGAAAAGAAGCTCATCGAAATCTGAAGACAAAACTAGGAATGGTAGATGCTTTTGCCCCTTCATCGTGAGGAGGGGTGTTGAAGGAATGATTTTGGGGCAAAATTGAAAGAAGATTGAAGTATTTGAGGGACTACAGCTGAAGGGAGCAAGAAGGAGAAAAAAAGAGTAATGACAAAAGAAAAAAATATATCGGAGGGACTAAAGTGAAATATAGAAAAAAATATGGATTATTGATAGAATATATATAGTGGACTGTTTTTTGGTTCTTTAAAAAAAAAATAAGGGTTTCTCAATTATTTACTCACACAGGTGTTTAATATTTATAGGGTTGACAATTCGTCATCTTCTTCACTATTTTATTCTCTGCTTCTTTGTATTGATCTGTGAGTTGGTTGTATAAATCTGCAACCTTGTGAAGATATATAAGATCGAAATTATTTTTTACAGTTTCCGGTATATAAAAATTTTTAATTAAATAATTAAAAAAAATTCAACCATTAACAAAATAAACAACTAATAAAAACCATTAATAAAACAAACATTTTCGTAATCCCAGGTTACGAGTTACAAACTCGTATTACTAGAATACGAGTTACTTGTCCACGTTGGGCTGATATGGCATTTGAAGTAACTCGTAATCCCAAGTTACGAGTTACTCTTTTTTCTTTTTTTTTTTAACATATTTTATATTTATTAATTATGTAATCCACCAAATCATAAAAGCATCGTTATCTCATAAAAGCATCGTTATTTCATGTGATATATCAATTAATTATTATTTTTTATTATGTATATCACGTGAGATAACGATGATTTTATGACTTGGTGAATTATATAATTCATAAATGTAAAATAAGTTAAAAAAAAAAGAGTAACTCGTAACTTGGGTTTACGAGTTACTTCAAATGCCATGTCAGCCCAACGTGGACAAGTAACTCGTATTCCATTAATACGAGTTAGTAACTCGTAATCTGGAATTACGAAATTTTGTTTTATTAATGGTTTTTATTAGTTGTTTATTTTGTTAATGGTTGAATTTTTTTAATTATTTAATTAAAAACCCCAAAAAGGGGTGCCAATAGAATTACATATATATATATATATATCGATACTTGCGTTTATTTACAGATTAATAACGTACGTAACTGTTTCCCTGAATCAACGGTCTGGAAATTAATTAATGAAGCTAGTAGTCTACGACCGGGCCCAGTTAAAGCCCACAATAAATGGTCTCCTTTTCAAAGCTATCTTTTGTTGACCGTGGGCTTGGCCCACCTCAACTATATTATCACATTTTTCAATCAACCATGCAACTTAAAAAAAAAATTAAGAACTTGCAATAAAAATTAAATGAAACTTGTCCATAGAGAATTCCTGGGTGATTTACTCCTAATGTAACTAAATCTTTTTTTTTTTCGAATTGGGAAAACCTATCTTGACAAGCATTAGTAAATTTGTATTATTGAATCAGGGCAAGTCAGGAAGTAGTATATTGCGAGGGTGGTAGGTATATTTCCTGAAGATGAGGTGTAATAAGCTTCGTTACGAACTTAAGATATTTCAAGTCACTTGCTTATTTTTCGAAACTATTCAACTTCCTCGTCACTAAAAGTTCCTATCTTTAGTCATGGTCCAAACTCCAAACTGACTTAAACTAAATTAACATCAAATTCTTCAATCTTAAGCTTTTACGCAACATGATTAATAATACTAGTGATAATACTAGTATTTTGCTCACTCAAATGCGTGTGATATGTTAATTAATTATAAAATTTAACTAAAATAGAAGGTCGAATTTTGAATATAAAATGTCGTGAATAGTTTTCTTTCTAATTATTTAAATTTATTTGAATTGCAGACCACATCGATTTATCCCAAGAGACTTACTAAGGCGGATAAGTATCTTTGTGAGGATTTGGTACAAATAATTAAGTAGTTTTGACCACACGAGTGCGAAATCATAGGTCGACAAGAATTCATTATAACTAGCACACCCATGCGTATGTACCATATAATATACTTTATTTAGTTATGAAATAATAATACTAAAAATAGAAGGAGAAATGTTAGTGGGTGGTTATGTTTGACTTAGTTTGATTTAGTAATTTTATTGATTAATATTTTAATAAATAAAAAACATAACACTTGTAAAATTATGATTGATTAATAGATACACCAAAAAAAACAGTTTTTAACTCACCCAGTATAGATATTGAATAGTTAGTTAATCCGTGACTAAATCGTGTGTTTTAACGAGATTTCTCCAAAGGTAATGTAATGGAATACATACGAAACTCGCCTACATTATCATCCGAAAAACAATTTATTTGACCCAAAATGTTATTGCGAAACGTAAAAGTCGATGTTTATCTATTATATTATTAATGGGACACAAAATATTATGCAATATTAATAAGTAATATTTTCGATTGCTTCTTCACATCACACGCTTTAGACATAAACCGGGCGGCGCGGTGACTTGTATTGTGTGTGTGTATATATATAATTTATGTATATATAGGCGCCGTTACGTACTGTTAGTGTTACTATATCTTCTTTACTAAATCCATTTTGGCCATTTTTACTATTTAGTTGTTTATTTATTTACTCATCTTACTATTCCAAGGACTCGACGACATGGGCCTAGGCACAGCACGAAGGGTTGTTTATCATCTTGTTTAAATACATGAATATAATGAAGTTAAGTATATTCCCAAAGAACTAATGTTATTTTCCCATAAAGAATATTTTTTTAAAAAAAAATTGCAAATTAATGGTGTTCGTGGAGTCCACATGATTGCTGAGGTAATCATTGTCTCCTTCAGTTACGAATGACATCATCAAAATCTCACGTGGCAGTCCAAGCTGCAGAAAGACATTGTCCATGTTTTGCCTCATTTGACCATCTGTCAGTTTCTTTTTTCGAAAAAATAATAATATAAAATATTTTTGTTTTGTCATTTTTCTAGTTCAATGTATAAGGCACATTATACATAAAATAACATTTTTTATGACGTTTAGTGTAAAAAACTACTCAAGCGAAAACTTACTTTTATAATTCCGAATGAACGTTTCTATTACGTACCTAATATTCGTGTTTCAACTTCCTCTCTATGATCATAAAATAGCAACGTTATTCCAAATGAAGTACGACTGTTAGCATTATTCGCCTTCTCTAAAGAAAAGATCTTCATTGCATAAAATCGACATAAGTCGAATGACAGTTGTGACGGAGTTCTCAAATCTTTTGAAACATAAATATGGATGTGCATATAAGTTCAAAAGCTATTTTATACGATGATGAAAGAGGAAATAGAAGGAAAAGAATGAGCCAAAGGTATAGACATAAAGCTCCAATAGTTAGAGATTACGCTTTTGATCTCAATTTGTTGGCACGACTGCGTATCTTCGAACATTTAGGAGAACGAAAAGCGAGCGAACGTTTGGCAGTTCATAAAAGGTCGTCGAAAACAAACATTTATTCGTCGATTTCGCTCGAAAGATCATCGACTATTTGTCGTTGCAAAACCTAATTCGATTAGGTGTAAGTTTACTAGAACCTCGTTCATATGCTCGCAATAGTTCCCCTCTTCGTTTTCTATAGCAAGCTAGTTGCAAAATAAATAAATATACATCCTACATTAGGTTAGAGTTTTACATTATCAATATTGTCGAAATTAAATAATTTCCTGAACAAACTTCCACGGGGTTACAAATTGGATTTTATCTAGAAGCTGTATCATGGATCCTTGAAGTATGCGAATGGTAAAAACTAAGATCATACGGAATATGACGACATAATAGAAATAGTGCAATTACAGTCGCTTGTAATAAGATTTAAGTTTCACTCTCGATATTGTGATTGTCATACACAATCGCCTTGCCATAAAAAGAAAAGAAATACGAGTTGGAAGTTGGGTAGTCGCTATTTTCTTTCTTTCACCTTCTTTAATTTATATATGTTATGTTGGGTGATAAAAACAGCAAACCCTTCCTAAAGCATAAAAAAGTTGTTAATGATGATGACAGCCACAAATAGATAGTTACACCTCAAAGGAAAATCAAATAATATTAATTTCCGGGCCCTACTTGTTTCAACTCTAAAGATCGATCTACTCCGAAACTTAAAGAAAACCTAAGATACGGACCAAGCACGTATTATTTGTTAATGATGTCCTTGATTCGTAACACGTGATGTATAAATACTCCCATAAGGCAAAGATGTCGTTTTACATATAAAGAAAAGCCTATCATAGAGGTAGAGAAGAACAATACACGGTTTGACCTCAATATTTTTCTCAAGTTTTCTTTCTTTTTCTTTATAATTTCTCTGTGCACTCAAATACAACCTTTCGGCAAAAATCCACAAGGAAAAAACGATATGATCATCAGTTTTCGTTAAGCCAAAACATTCGTCACGAGTTATGCACAACATATAATAGAATATAATACATAGTTTTAATTTACAAAGGAAGGTTGCTTATCGCATGTTTGCTTCACGCAAGCAGCTATATGTGGCGTTTGCTTCGTCGCGTGGCTTCAAAGTATTCACTTTAGTGTTTAATATCAGAGCCCAATTCATCTTTCTCACGACACAAGAAATAATTAAATTATTAACCATCTTAATCTCCAAACCCTAAAGCCAAAAATCCACCATTTAAATCCCCACAGTAGCCATCGATACTCTCTCTCTCTCTCTCTCTCACTTCCCAAGAAAACCCTTGTGGCAATAAATGATCATCACAAGCATTTTCCTTCATGCAATTTCGCTGACGACATGACTAGTACCATCCCAAGCAGTAGCAGCTCCGCCGCCGCCGGGGGAGGGAGTAATTCCGGCGGAAGTGGAGGCGCCAGCGGCGGAGGAGGCGGTGGGCCTTGTGGGGCGTGCAAGTTTCTGAGGAGAAAGTGCGTGGCTGGCTGCATATTTGCGCCCTACTTCGACTCCGACCAAGGTTCAGGCCACTTTGCGGCGGTTCACAAGGTTTTCGGGGCGAGCAATGTTTCGAAGCTTTTATCGAGCATTCCCATCCATAAACGGCTCGATGCAGTGGTTACTATTTGCTATGAGGCTCACGCAAGGCTCAGAGACCCAGTCTATGGGTGCGTGGCTCATCTCTTTGCTCTTCAGCAGCAGGTAATAAGTACTAAAGACGAGTCTTTTCTTCATCTTACATTCTTTGTTATTGCAAACTTTGTCTGATTTGTTTGCTTCTTTTGACAAGATAGATGTGAGACGGTTAGATTTCTACCAAGTTACTTAATTTGCTTGCTTAGATCGACCCTTTGAAGCAAAGCCCATTCCTTTTTTCTCTTTCTCAAGATAGGGACAAATCTTAATCTCTGACAGTAAGTAAGAAAGAACGATTTCAGCATTTGATTGACACGTAGACAAAAGCATTCCATAGTAGTATACCTCATCGAGCATCGGAAACATCAACAAAGTTTTAATGAGGATGAATTGGGATCTGAGCTTTTTCTTACTATAAGTTTCAAGAAAACATAAATTCACTTTGACTTCACTCGTCATCGAGCTTTGATTAACCGATTTTTTTTTTCTCAGTAAAGGAAAAAGATATGATTTTGATATATACATTAGAAAATCCTTCGGAAGTAAAGTATGGACGATGATGTGTTGTAACGAGGGAACAGCTATTTAGCTTTTGCTGAAATCAAGAAACCTAACTCTGACTGATTTAACTATTAGACGATGATATTCTGGAATTTTAGTATTTACTACAGTATCTGTATGCTCTTCTGTGCCTTCCCTCGATATGTTCTTTTATTGCAACAGTCCTTAAGATATTGCTGCTATTGAGGAAACTGTCCTTTATTGTTTTGTAACGCTTGACGAGAGAAGAAAAAAAAACATAAATGAGGCCATCGCGAGCATGTTGCTCCTGCTACTACACTACTATTACTATCTAAATTCTAATAAGATATGTTTTCTGTAATCCATATTATTACAGACTTTTCTTAGGTTTTCATCATATTTTTTCCTGACATAGGTTGTGAACCTTCAAGCAGAACTAGCCTACCTTCAAGCCCACCTCGCCGCCATGGAGCCGCCGCCGGCACCACCACAGCCTCAGCCGCTTCACTTCCCACCAACCCTAACTATTCAAGACTTACCAACAGTTCCTAATACAGTAATACCATTGACGACAAACTCATCATCATCAGTTCCTACATCATTTGACCTCTCAACACTGTTCGACCCCATCCATGTTAACCCTCCGCCGTGGACTGTGCATCGCCGTCCTCACAACCCATTCTCCACCGCCGCCGCCGCCACCATCAACGCCGCCGGCGAGATGGGTTTGCCTGCTACAAGCAGCGGCGGCGGTGGTGGGGATCTTCATGAGCTAGCCGAGCTTTTGAATAGGAATCAGACTTCGATATCATCTTCGGCTTTGCCACCTCATTCGAAGTAATAAGCAAGCGTCGTTTTTTTTTCTTTTGTTCGTCACTGGGATTTTAGTCGAGCAAGTTAGGGATTGGATAATGGAACGATCAATCTTGAATATAATTTATATTAATTTCTTTTTCTTATCTTTTTACGATGTGATGTACTGCTATTTTGGGAGTCCTAAATGCAATTTTTAATTCGAAAAGGATGACTTGTTCTTCTTACTAATAGTAATCATTAGATAAGATGCTCAAACAGTGGTCATGATTCATGAATAGCAAATTTTGGCCTATGTTCTAAAGTTTCATAAAATTGGGGAAAAAAATAGTTTCATAAAATGGGCCAAGTCGAAGGACAAAATATGGACGAATAAAATGTGATAAAGGGTTCTATGGGCCGAGTCTTAATTCAGCATCTCTGTACCACTTTTTAATTCTAGGGCACGTTTGCTTTTCTAGTTATAACCGGATAACACAAATAATAACTCATTTGCTGGTGTTTGGTTTATTTTTTTGCGGCCCGAAATTATTAAAGAGCTCGATATAATATTCTGGGCCTCGTCATAAACAATCTGACTGACCTAACTAAGATAAAATTAAACCAGAACAAAAAATGAGTCAATTACGAAATTATCCTATACCAAATCACAAGCCCTAACAGTGTTTCACCTCAGTTCGACTTGAAAAGAACATTCGAAGCTTTGTGATTGCGAGTCTCCAAGAACTCGGTATGAGCAAATGAAAACCTAAAGCATATATTTTGTCTTTTCTAAAGAAAAGATAGCTATTTGATATTAGTATTCAATGAAGCACAATAAACATCTCTATCTACCGTAATTGAAAGAAGTTGGCTAGACTAGATATGACTTGTTTCAAGATTTTTAGATTTTCCATTTGCTTATCACATCTCACTGCAATAGCAATAAATGGAGTAATAATTTTCAAGATTTTCTGAGGATTGTAATAAATAATCTTATAATCGGGCCAACTACTACTCCACAAACGATAAACGAGACATTCAAATCAGATTTGGGGGTGTTCGATCAGTAACCTCAAGCGAGAATGAAAATTTTGAACCAGTGGTGAAAGCCAATAAATGATCCTTGCCACATGTTTCTTCTTCTCTTAGAACTGATCTTCTTCTATTAGAATCGAGGTGAATGCCTGTTGACCTCGAAACTAGGTGAAAACCCAGTTTTCATTCTCGTTTAAGAAGATGAGGACAAGTTGGTCTTTTTGTGAAAATTCAATTTGGAACTGTCTAATAAACCACGTAAAGCAAACTTGATATTATTAAAAGTGGCCTATTAACAAATAAACCAAACACCTTTTAAACAAACTCTCTCGGCCCAATTTGAATAATGTATCTTGGGCTTTAATAAGGATGCTTATAACCAAACACAGCCCTAACGTATAATTAGCAAACTCCAATTTATTTGTACGGTACGTAATGTAAAATAAAAAAGATCAGTTGTTGAGAATATTGATTTTGCTAAATAGCGAATCTTCATAGTTCTACATTATATGCATGCGTACACGTTGATAGATTTTAATATAATACTTATATAAGTATATATACTAGTGTAATACATAATATATAGGGTTGTCAATGGGGCTGAGAATCCCCACTATTCTACCCACGTGGGGCGGGGACGGGGGAAATTTTTCCCCGCGGATATCCCCGCCCGATTATTAAAATAATATATATTACATTCAATTAATATTATTATTCAATTAATATTATTATAAGATAAATAATATTAAAATATATTATGGATAATATTAAAATAATATAAATATGTTTTAAATATTGTTTAAATAATACAAATAATATTAAAATATAGTTTAAATAATATTAAAATAATATAAATTATTTTTTTTAAAAAAAAAATTAGGATGGAGCGGGGAATCCCTGTGGGGACGGGGATTAGATCCCCGCCCCGAACCCTGTCCCGTTGACAATCCTAATAATATATGTACAATGAAATATTGTTTGTTTCTGCTTGCTACACGTGTCCATTTTTATTATATTAAACAAGTAAAAAATAAAAGATAGTGAAAAAACCGCCCACTAACAAAGTAAAAAACACTTGTTTTCACGTTAAACCATTTCACCTATATTTTACACCCGCGAATGCACAGGCATAAAACTAGTACTAGTATAATTGTGTTCTTCATCATGCATTATACTCTCAACCTTATCTACATCTGATGAAATTACAATACTACGATACCGTAGAATCAAGGTGAATCTATAGAAAAGTACCCAATTGGATAAAATTTTTACACATAGGTACCCATGTCAGAAAATTTTATAGATAGGTACCCGATTTAATTTTACAATTTCTTTAGTCATGTCGTACCTTGTGTATATTGCGTAACACGTTGATATAGGGTACCTAAATATAGCATATGTCATACCTATGGCATACATGTGTATTACATAGGGCGTACCGAAATATAGCCGTACCATTTTGCTATATAGGATACCCAAATGTTTTGATATATGGTACTCAAATACGTTGTATGGTGTACTTTCGGGGATCGGGTACCTATGTGCAAAAAATTTATTCTGTTAGCTACCTACATATAAAAAAAATCCTGACATGATATTAAATTACAAGTTTTTATCCAAATATGTACTCATGAGCCTCGAATCAATGCAACTTAATTACATACAGCTTACAAGCACGCTGTCGATGGTTGACCATTAAGTGGAAATTACAGAGCATCGATCATCTCATTTGATTGAAGAGATTCCAAATCGATCAACATCAATTCACGTGAAGACCTTAATTTTGGTCGGCTTTTTTCTTTTTCTTCTTTTTTTTATCCCCATTATCCAATTAACGACGTACTTTTCTCAATCTGATTAACTAGTTAACCCAATTTGTATTAACTGTAAAACCCATTCACTTCTTACAAAAGACATGCATGTACTTTTTCATAAGATTTACAAATTACATGAAAGTAATACTAATGGAGTCCATGTTATTATATGTCCATAATAATTAGACAAGCTAGGTTGAAGACAACTGCTTATGTATTTAGATGGGGAGATTGATAGATGAGTCCATTATATATCTTGATTGAGATAAGCATTATTACAATCAAAGGTTGTCCCAAATGAGATAACCGTAGCTTTCCTTTTCATGATCTGATGCATCTTGTCGTACTTGAAGACCCCACGCACTATTGAGTTCTTGGAAGCAATAAATAATTACTTGGTGCCATAACTTTTTAGTTGATAAGTTAATATTGACCGTGAAAATTGCGTAGTTTTTCTTTTAAGAATACTGATGAACTCGTATTTTAAATATAGATTATAATTAAATATATAGGAACGCGTGAGAGTTTTGACCAAAATATAATAGAGCACATGTTGAACACGCTATGAGTGATGACATAGTAAAATAAGAACAATATGTTGAATTATGATATTTTCCATAAGTGGAAAGTTAACGTACCATATTCTCAATTTATGTATATATAAATATTGGACAAGAAAAACAACTGAATCTCGATGTAAAGTATATGTTGTACTATAAAAATAAAGTACAGTGATTGCGATTTGCGATTCCGTGAATATATATATTAGTTGAAGCCAATGATTTGAAGAACAATAGCAACCACATACTTGTGCAAATCTATTTTTAATATTATTACACCCTTTTCACTAAACAAATTAGATGTGGTTGGGGTAAATGGTGACCATCTCTTCACCTATTTATTATGGTGTCCCAATCATAAATGCAAGTGCTCGGCGTTTTGACATAATTTATCTAAATGTAGATGCATGTATCAATTAAATAACATTATTGTTCTTTCGGAATTTTCCTAACTTCAGAGCAAAACCCTCGGATCGAAATTAGGTTAGATTATATCATGTTCTTTTCTTCTACAAGTTCCCAAAATTACACTTACATACACATATTAATACATTTATGTCCAAATATATTTTTTTATGAAAAAATATCGACCCACGCCCATTACTCGTGGCTTGTCGTTCCAATGGCAACCTTTGACTCTCCCAACCAACCACAGCTACCGCTTGTTAATAATAATTCAAGATTCAGAAACAATGATAACTATATTTCTATCAATAGTGTATATATATATAATAAAAAATAAAAACAAATATATACAATACATGATTAAAGAGAATGGAGGGGACTTCCATTCCACCGAATAATTAAATATAACTGTTGACTTGCTCTTATCCAAATGCGTGATTCACGTCACATGGAGAATGTCTAATTATAAAAATCAAATATGTACATTATATATGTGTGTGTGTTTTCTTTTGGGGTCTGTTGTGTCTCATCTTATTACAATTTTCCTATGGCCCACATGTGCAATGAAATTATGGATATCATTTTCATCTCACATATATTTCTTTGTCGTCACCTACGCCGTGTCGTTTTCTGCATTAAAATCTACAAACCAACGCCATTTTCCATACCTCGAGCCATTATTTCCACGAAAAATTATGACACCAATGAGCGAAGTAAAACGAACTTGGAATTTTCATTGAACAAGTTGCTGATTTGTATTAATAATAATCATCTTGATATTGGACTTGATTCATGAACAAGAAGACTTTAGAGAAGAAAGTCAGTTGTTGCAAGTATATCTACCTTGGGCGAATAATAACCCTCGCCATCAATAATGGATGGCTTCATTTATAATGGCGTTGAGATTATTATCTCTCAAGCTAGGAATTCTATAAATGACATTTGTACAAGCAATCGAGTTTGAATTTGTGTTCAAATCGCACCGTCGTAGAAAAAAACATATTTATTTATAATATCAAATATTATCGATTAAAAGTCTAATATGAGCTCAAGTAGCTTTGTTCAATTTATTATGACGCTTAAAATGGTTATGGTTAGTACCTCTTTAAACCAATAGTATGCATTGACCTAAAACTAAGCCCTCATCGACATATATACGGTAATACCAATCTCATCTTCATCATTACACTCCCTCTCTCTCCCTCTCTCTCTCTCTCTCTCTCTCTCTCTCTCTCTCTCTCTCTCTAACTAACCTCGCCAGATACATCAAGAAAATCTTGCATCTCAAGTACTTTGGGTTGTTATCCAAGAATTAAAGGAGGAAAACGAATTTATATGGACTACCTAGCTTACAACCGCCGTCTACCACCACCGTTCCTCGCCGGAGATCTCCAGCTCCACCACCAGTTCCATCCACATACGGCCGAAAACGCCACCACCATCGACGACCTTAACGCCGACGACGGCGAAACCCAAATCCTGAAGAAGAAGAAGAAGTCCGAACCAGAAGAACCAACCACCGAAATCACGCCACCGTCGTCGAACCGCCGTCCACGTGGACGTCCGGCGGGATCCAAGAACAAGCCCAAACCCCCAATCGTAATCGCCAGAGACGGCGCCACCTCTCTCCGCTCGCACGTGTTGGAGATCTCGCCGGGCGCCGACGTCCACGGAAGCCTCTCCTCCTACGCCGCCAGGCGCCAGCGCGGCGTCTGCGTCCTCAGCGCCACGGGGACGGTGGCAGACGTCTCCCTGCGTCAGCCCACCTCTCCGGCGGATTCTGTCGTGACGCTCCGTGGAAGGTTCGAGATTCTTTCTCTCTCCGGGAGCTTTTTACCAGCTCCGGCGCCGGCGTCGGCTTCTGGGCTGACGGTTTACGTCGCTGGAGGGCGGGGACAAGTGGTCGGCGGCGCGGTTGTGGGTCCCCTGGTGGCTGATGGCCCGGTGATTGTCATGGCGGCGTCTTTTGGAAACGCTGCGTACGAGAGGCTTCCTTTGGAAGAGGACGGCGGCGGCGGCGGGCATGTGGCCGCCGGGAAGGAGGTGAAGGGGAGTGGTTTGGACGGCGGCGGTGATCAGAACAGTAATGACGTGAGTAGTGATGGAGCTAATGCTAATAATTTGTTCCATGCGATGCTGGGCAGTGGTAATCTGAATCATCAGATTATGGCCGCCGGCGGCGGCGGCGGCGAGGGGTTTTGGGGTGGTGCCAGGCCGCCGTTTTGATGATAATTGGGTGCGCTGTACGTCGCGTGTATATAACGCGCGCTTAGTGTCAATTGAGGATTGGATGAATGATTGTAATGGTTGATGACGACTTGTGAGTGAATAGTTGCTGTATTTATTGTAAAACATTTCCTTGTCCAATTAATCAATTTTTCTTCTTTCCTTCTTATGGATTACTACATAAAATAACCCCTTTTTGGAAACAAACATATATAAGATATAAGCGAATATTCGATTTTATGACGCGTCCATTGTCTATTTTGGAAACTGACACTATACCAGTTTGTACATGTAAAAATGGTAAAAATATTCGTATTCATTAAAATTTCAATTCCAAAGTCGATCATAAAATAACACATACATACACTATAGTTCATTGTCACCAAGGTTGTGAAACCGAGTTTTCGGACCGCATCGAAAATTTTAGTGGTTTAAGGTTTGTTGGTTTACCCGGTATAAAACCGGAACCGGAGTAAACCGATATCTTAAATACAATAAATATATTTTACATATGAATCAATCAAATAACACATACATACACTATACATGTTTTTATGAACTTTTTTCAAACTAAAATTATATAAATTAAGGGGTAAAATTAAATAAAAGTAAATTGCGTGGGTTGTTATAAATTAATCGTATGTCAAGAATTAAATCTATGAGTTGGGGTCAAATTTGAATAAAAATAAAACAATGAACTAATCAATTAATTATAAAATATAAACATTAGGGTGTTGGGTAGATTCGAATTTCAAACTCAAGTCCATTAAGTAAAACACCCACGACTTAACCATTAAATCAAACTAATTTATTGGTTTATTTTGTATAATTTATTTTAAAACCAACATTTATATTTATTTTAAAAAAAAATACCGGACCGGGACGGACCGGATTTTTGACCGGTCCGGTCTTCAAAACCATGATTGTCACGTGATATAGGTCACAATCCAAACATTAGTGGGTCAATACCTTAACACGAACTAGTATTTTTTGCACGCTAAATACATGTATTATACAACATACAAGTATACTAAAAATAGAGGGTAAAATTGGATGTACAATAAGAAATATAGTGGGTGATTTTCATATTAATTTTTTAATTAATTTAAATTGACGGACTAAAATTTGACAGTTTACTCCAGACTCTACCAAAAGAGTATACAACATGGCTTTTTTCTTTACATTAATCTCTTTCCTCAAATCTATCACACTTGTTACAATGTCATAAAAAACAGGTAACACAAGGAGTGCAATATAGTAGTAGAATGACTGCCATTTGTCATTTAATTAAATAAATCGCAAGTAAAAGAATGCTAATAAATAAAGAATTGGTTCCCTACTAAACGACAAAAAACAGCGACATTTCCAAATCGGTGCGAGGATACACTACAAAGCAATGAGCACTATTTTATCAACAGATGATTAAACATTGGGCATTGATGATGCAAACAAGGAGACTTTTTTTTTTTTGGTATGAATCACATTGTTTCGACGACCCGTCTTTGTTGATCGTACATTGTTTTGATTATGAGAAAGAAATGAAGTAATCGAGCATTATAAGGGGTCGCCATTAATAGCCAGCTGATAGAGTATCTGTTGTAACGCCAGCAATCAATCTTCTTTATACGTGAAACGAAAATCATCAAGAAAGGGAAAAGGAGGAAGTAGGGAGGAAAATGGGTTTGATTTCGGGAATGGTGATGGGAATGTTGTTTGGCGTCGCTCTTATGGTGGGCTTGAAGAATATGATGAGTTATCGGAGTAGCAAACGTGTAGCGAAGGTATTATTTTATTGTATCACTCCGTATAATTGCAATGTGGATCGTGTCGGCCTATTGTTTTTTATATCACAAGTTTTTTTGGATTCAATTGATTGACTTTCATCAGTCGATTCCTGGGCGTGTTTTATATTACGAAGGTAAATTTTTTTTTTCTTGCTTGCAATTAATGACTGGTTTTTTGTGTTATGATTCCATTCGTTGGCTTTCTTTGGTGTGGGAAGGCTGTTGATATTAAGCGACTGAGCTCACTGAGCAGAGATGATTTGAAAAAAATTTGCGGTGATAACTTTCCACAGTGGATTTCATTTCCTGTTTACGAGCAGGTATGATCTTTTGGTTCTTAGTTCGTTGGGATTTGTTCTTCTCATCGAACCAAAATGTTTAATATCAAGAATTTGCCACACTTTCAGGTGAAATGGCTGAATAAGATGCTGAACAAGTTATGGCAGTTTATTGCAGATGTAAGCTAATCTTCTTTTTGCAGCATACTATTTTTCTGACTCGTCTGGTACCAGGTTCAGGTTACATAGTTTAAATTTGCTGAGATTCTTACATGATGTTTTACCAGGCAGGAGAGGCAGTTATTAAAGAATCAGTTGAACCACTTTTGGAAGATTATCGTCCTCCTGGGATAACTTCTCTGAAATTCAGCAAGTTGTCTCTTGGAACTGTGGCTCCAAAAATTGAAGGTTTTCCTCACTGCAGTCCACTCTTTCTTTACAGTTATTATATTCAACTTCCCTGTCATCATTTCAGTATTTCTTACATGCATCTTTTCAATACTTCGCCTTTCTTATCATGTTTCTTCTTTATTACATCTGCATTTCTTTATTCATGCAGGGGTTCGTGTTCAAAGCCTTAAGGAAGGTCAACTAACAATGGACATTGATCTCCGTTGGGGTGGTGATCCAAGCATCGTATTAGCTGTTGAAGCTGCACTTGTTGCTTCTATACCTATTCAGGTTGGCTTTTCACTTCATATATTGCAGCTCCTCACTATTGTCTTAAGTCCGTTTGTTGGAGTATTTGCTGCCTCAAATTCTAATTTGAAGAATTTTTAACTAAAATGTTCTCTTATGGGAGTACTCATGCTTCTTCTCTTCTTCTTCTTCAGTTGAAAGATCTTCAGGTTTTCACCGTGGTACGAGCTATTTTCCAACTCGCAGATGAAATTCCCTGCATATCAGCAGTTGTCGTTGCTCTTCTTGCTGAGGTAATACATTCTTCATCGTTCCACGTAATTTCCCAGAGTAGTAGCTTTGAATCTCTTAGGCTCTTCTTCTCTTTGAAGCTAATTATGTTGGTCAATCACCATGCCTTGCATTCTTTTCCATTTCACGTTCAGCCAAAGCCACGTATTGATTATACCCTGAAAGCTGTTGGTGGGAGTTTAACTGCTATCCCCGGGGATTTCTGATATGATTGAAGTAAGCTTTATCCACCTTCTTTTTCTTGTCGAATCTTTTCCTATATCGTTGGGACTGACTGACTTTATTTGGTCATTTCGTTTTCCAATAGGACACCGTCAATACTATTGTGACAGATATGTTACAATGGCCTCATAGGATCGTCGTTCCTATCGGCGGAATACCTGTTGATACAAGGTGAATTCATGTCCTTGCTTGCCACTCCCTTGTTTTCCAATTGGTTTTATTTTGACACCTCATTGCAAAAAGTTCGATTGTTTGTATGGTTCTGTAATTCTGAAGTATCTTACAAGATTTGGTATAACTTAATGGGATAGTCGTTCACATGAAAATTTTGATCCATTTGGCACGTTGTTGATCATCTTGTATTATTCTTTTTCAGCGAGTTGGAGCTTAAGCCAGTTGGAATGCTCAAGGTAACCGTCGTCAAGGCAAACGACCTGAAAAACATGGAGTTAATAGGAAAATCTGATCCCTATGTTGCACTGCACATTCGCCCTCTGTTTAGAGTCAAAACGAAGGTTGTCGATAACAACTTGAATCCTGTCTGGAACCAAACGTTCGAGTTAATAGTGGAAGACAAGGAGACACAATCTCTGATAATCGAGGTTAGTGTCTCAATCTCTTTACAACTGCGCCATTAAAACTTTAGATTCTGTCTCCATGCTTCATAGGCTTATTATAAGTTCTGAATTCTCAAAACAAAAAAGGTATTTGATGAAGACATCGGCCAGGACAAGAAACTGGGCATTGCAAAGCTATCTCTTCACGAGCTCGAAGCTGAAAAATCGAAAGAAATAGAACTTAGGCTGCTTCCTTCGCTCGACATGCTCAAAATCAAAGACAAGAAGGATCGAGGAACCGTAACACTTCAGGTACATTTTATCATAGTTCGTAGTTCTAGTAAAGCTTTTCTTGCATTCATAGTCAAATGCATGCTCTCCCTACTAATTTCTTGCCAATATCTCAATCCAATATGATAAAAGGCCACGTTCTAGTGCGCGTGTATATACGACATTTTTTATGTGTGATTTCGATTGCTCTGTCAACCATCCCAGGCGTTCTATCACGAGTTCGACAAAGAAGAACAATACGCAGCCCTCGAAGAAGAGAAGAAGATCATAGAACAGAGGAAGAAGCTCAAAGAGGAAGGCGTAATTGGCAGCACAATGGATGCCCTCGACGGTGCAGCCTCGGTGGTGGGCACGGGAATTGGTGCTGGTGTTGGGCTCGTGGGCTCGGGCTTGGGCCACGGCGTGGGGATCGTGGGTTCGGGCCTTGGAGCCGTCGGCAGTGGCCTGAGCAAAGCCGGGCGGTTCATGGGTCGAACCATTACGGGCCACTCGGGCGGGGCGAAAAGGAGCGGGGCTACGACTCCCGTGAACTCTGTTCAAGAAAATGGCGGCGCAAAGCCGCTCTAAGGATCTTTTGTTTTTGGGTCAGTTTGAAAGGGCGGATTTTTGTGATTCTTTAGTATTTTGTGTTTATGCTCTGTTTTTTTTTTTTCAAGAATCTCTTTTGTACTCTTGAGGTTTTTCATCATCTATTGATCACTCTTTCTCTCAGATTATAGAGAAATGGCTATGCATGGAACTAATTGATCTAATCAAAGAATTGTCGTCCAAAATTCGGGAATTTGCTATGAATGTATTGTTCTTTCTTTGGATCAATTCGTTTGTTATTTCTGATTGCGATGGATAAGAAATATGTTGTCCCCACGTATTTAGTTTCTTACATGTTGTATGGAATATTCGTATCGAAGGCTTTTCAATTCACGTGAGATCGTCTGTCAAAAGAATACTTTTGTGTGGTGTGTGTTGTGTGTGGTTGGAAAAATTTAATTCAATTCAATGCGTTACTAAAAGGAATAATGAAAGCAAAAGGGATTTAATGGCTAACGTACTTTGTCTTGAAGGGCAACATTGAATATGCCTGCCTAGTATAGTACTCGATTATCTATTACAAAGAAGATGCAAGGCAGGTGGCTTAACTATTTTGTACTATACATTTACGTTATTTTTTATAGTAAGAAAAGTATAGCGTCGTAACCCTAGTTTCTTTACTATAAGTTCAGATTCATCTCCAGAATATAATGATGATAAACCAAATAATATTCTTTCGAATTTTATTGAAGGATCGTCGATTTAGATCAGAAACTCCGTTGAAAAACCTAAACCCTAATCAATCACGTAGTTTAATAATATTGAAACAAGCGTATGTCTATTGAGAAAATCATGTTTCAAGCCTCCATCTCGTATAAACTCGATTAAATGAATCACATATAAAATGATCCCAAGACGCAGAACTTAAAATGAGCGTACTTATAATGGTTCCTAATTTTATTCCCTATATGTACTATGTTGATATTGAGTGTAAGAACTCAACTCTCTCCCATTTAATTATATCACGTTGGTCCCCCTTAACTCGCATCAAATAAGCAATATACGACATTTATTGAAAAACACGCAAAGTCATAGGATAAAAAATGGAAAAAGGGCAATTTAAACTCTCACTCGAACCATAATAAGTTCATAACTTCGGCCATCTATGGTAATAACCACCACCCGCACAGCCTAGCTATCCCCACTAATGATGGCTAACCATACACAAGTAATTCATTAATTACGCGCATATATATAATGTATGAAGATCATTTCAAACAATATATCAAGACCATTTCAAGTTGGCTTCCTACACTTTTCTTCTTCGTGCCACCATATGTACATTCTCTTTGTAGTAATTTCTAATCGGAATTTTTTCGATGTAAATGATAAGAAAGGGCGTAGAATAGCCTTGCCAATTATGTGAAATGTCCATCTATTTGTGGTTCAACTCCAAGGCTTGATCTATCCTTCATTAAATAATAATATATCATGTTTCATATAGCTAAACTTGTAAAACTATTCTTCAACATAGTGCAGATAGCTAATATAAAATTTTCCGCTACGCACACACACACACATATTTATGTACATACAATAAAAACATCTTATATATCTTTATCTTAATTGATATTAAACTTCTTGAGGTCATTTCAATGAGAAAGTGCATCCAAGTATTAATTAAAATGGGGACATAGATTTGTCATCGATGTGACGCAGTGGTGAGTTTTCACCTTTGCATCTCAGCTCTCAGTGGGCACCAATTCGATCTTGATGTGTGCTTCTGCAACGATATATTAACTCTAGAATTAGTTAGTCATTTTATATTTTTTGTACGCCAATAATGTTTTTTATGTTTTTATAATGTCTAACAAAAAAGCCAAGTTCTTGTCAAAAGTTTAATTTCATCAAACATTCTTATTTTCATACTAAAGATAAGTGCAAGCATCCATAGATATATATTGCGTTCGTATGTGAAAAACACATGGTTGTATACCAACTTAAAATTCTTAAGATATACTCATTTTCTCCTTTTCTTTTTTTATTTTATTCTTGTGAGTTGTGATGACAACCACTGCCTACTCATATTCTTCATTGAGCAGTACTCACCAGAAAATGACTGTTTCATTGCTTAGGAGTGGAAATACCAGAAAACCCCCCGTCGAAGTTAAATAACTCTGGCAAACAATTATTTTCAATGTGTTTGATTTAGATTATCATATGATAAAAATTACAATCAAAATCTGCGATACTAAATTTGAAGGTTTCTTTTTGTTATTTAACAAATGGATGAGAGGGATAATACAGTGTGAACAGAATCTTTGACTTATTGACTCTTCGGACACATACAAGGAATGGAACAAACATTTGCAGTAAACCTTTTCAACCCTCTGTATGGTAAATTATCACCGAAATTTGCAAAAAAAGGGCAAAGTATAAATAAATGAGTAAAGATAAAGGCCATGACGACGAGAGAATAATAAACATCGAATTAACGTTTTTTTCTTGCAAGAGGGTGAAGTCCAAGAACTGAGGTTTTGTACAACAATATTTATAGTAAAGTGAAGGAATTTTCAGTACGCTTCTTACTTTATCTCACACACACAACACACACACACACAGACATACACACTAATCTCACAACTACCTTCACCTCACCTGATATCTGACGCTATTACAGTGCTATATATGTAAGAAAAAGTCTCGAATTGAGTGAATAATATATTTAAAAGAAAAATGGGTAGAGGAAGAGTCGAGTTGAAGAGAATTGAGAACAAAATTAACAGGCAAGTAACGTTTTCAAAGAGAAGAAATGGGCTGTTGAAGAAAGCGTATGAGCTCTCTGTTCTTTGTGATGCTGAGGTGGCACTCATCATCTTCTCGAGCAGAGGGAAACTCTATGAGTTTAGTAGCAATAGGTAAACAACACACACACATATCAAGTTTTACATCGTCATAATATAAGCCCTAAAAAACCCATTCACGAGTTTTATTGGGGATTTAATTCGTTTGATGTTAACATTAATATTCTCTCTTCAAGTGATATAAAACTGGGACTTTCTGATATTTGAACGTTGTTTTCTTGCGCCACTGTTTCAGTATTTTATTTTTGTCTCTTGATTTGTTCGAAAAGATTTCCTTTTTTTTTTTATCGGAGAGGAATTTTCAACGAGGAACAGTACATGTTTTCATGTTTTATTTTTTATGTTCATTTTTTTTTCGTTCTGGCCTTCTCTGGGAGTTTATAGTACAATCATGGAGAAGATATGAAAGAAAATACGTTTTGTTCGGTGACTGATAGGTATTATCTATTATATTTTCTGCAAATATAAGCTTCGTTCTCTAAGATCACTGCTTGGACCTTCGTGCAAGATCTAGGGTTTCTCTCTCCTTATTTTTGTTCCAACTCTTCACAAGATTTAATTTTTTTTACAAACATTTGTTTAGAAAAGCTCCAAAATTTTATCCTTTTTCTTTTTCCTACTCGATCTAAACTTCAAATTCTGTATAATAATATACTTCATGTTCTTCGCATTCTTGAAAAACTCATTCAATACTCCGAACCTTATGACGGAAAGGAAAGAAAGTAAAAATAAACGTATAAAAAGGACTTATTAAAGCCAAGATTTGATCTGCAAAAAAATATCTCTGTTGAAATGAAATGTTTGTTTTTGATGATTTTTATTTCTTTTTCCCATCTTTACTTGTAACAATTGTAGATTAAAGTTAGCTTGTTTACTAAAACAGGTACTTCCACTTTTCCGTTAGCCTTTCCTTCTTTTTACTAACTAGAGAAATAATCAAAGACCGACCATTTTGTTTCTTTGTCTTGGTTTAATTCCAATAAATTATTTTTTCGAATTATAGTATTCAACATATATATCTTTGCAACACAGAGGAATTCCCCTTCCTCTTAATTGAGGGTTTTATACGGATATTATACATTCATATATAGGCTTCAAATGGCAGTAATTCTTCCATGTTCTTTTGTGTTTTTTGTAATTTTCATGATCGTAAATAAACTTACAATAAATTTTCAGCATTACTAAGACCCTCGAGCGTTATCAACGTTGCTGCTTCAATCCTCAAGACAACACCGCTGAGAGAGAAACTCAGGTTTATTATATAGTGCTCTATCGAATTAACATATTATATATCCATTTGAATAATGATAATATAATTACGTTTCTTGTCTTACTTGTTATGTGTAGAGCTGGTACCAGGAGGTTTCAAAATTGAAGGCCAAGTATGAATCTCTTCAAAGGACTCAAAGGTTATAATAATTTGATTACCTGTTATAATATTCAATTTGTAATATTTAAACCTATGCGTATTATATTGAATGAATGGGGTGAAAAAGGCATTTGCTTGGGGAAGATCTTGGACCGCTGAGCATTAAGGAGTTACAGAATCTTGAAAAGCAACTTGAAGGAGCTCTTGCTCAAGCCAGGCAAAGAAAGGTTATTACCTTTTTTTATCTCTACAAAATTAGTAAACATTATATGAAAATAAACGTGACCAGTATAATCCAAATAAAACCCTATGATGAAGAAAAATTGCCCCTTTTCATCAATTAATTCCTAGGTATAGATTTGTGGTGGTAATACGTAGGGTTATGGGTCATTTTCTTAATTAGCAGACGACAATATTTCGGTAATCTTATTTTATATTTGCAGACGCAGATTATGACGGAGGAAATGGACGAGCTTCGAAGAAAGGTAACTGGATAATAATTAAATTAAAGGTTTTACACTAATAAATTGTGGCCTTGTAATGTATATAATAATGTATGATATGACCATGAAAAAAATATATACTTATATATAGGAGCGCCAACTTGGAGACATGAACAAGCAGCTCAAGATCAAGGTTTCCCTAGAGATATCTTCCGTACGTTGTATACAGATAATCAAACTTCATATATATGATGTAACAACTTCAAAGAAACATAAATCAAAATCAATAATTTTTGTAGCTTGAAGCTGAAGGACAAAGCATGAGAGCATCATCCCTACCTTGCCCATGGAACATCAATGGAGGCATTACTTCAGCTGATAGAAATTTTCCATTGCAAGAATTACCACCTTCAATTAACCTCATGGATATCGACCCCGACCCCATTTTACAAATTGGGTACAAATATCCAATCAACAACATGATCATCCTACTTGAATATTGTGTAATAAGAGTTCCCTTATTTCTTTCTTGTTCAATTTTTTTGTCAAGGTACCATCATCATCAGTACAATAATCTTGGCGAAGGATCGTCGTCTGTTTCAAGAAGCATTGGCGTGGACAGTAATAACTTCATGCAAGGATGGAGTCTCTAATATAATATTGATCTACTATGTATGCTCTAGTATTGACGTC
The DNA here is from genome assembly GCA_027422505.1 of Craterostigma plantagineum. Classification (NCBI taxonomy): domain Eukaryota; kingdom Viridiplantae; phylum Streptophyta; class Magnoliopsida; order Lamiales; family Linderniaceae; genus Craterostigma; species Craterostigma plantagineum. The sequence goes on along the minus strand of JAPQWV010000039.1, from coordinate 6,031,991 downwards.
GTTGTGAGAATGATCTTTGCGATTAATCTTCTCGCCTGAATTATGACTATATTGTCTTGTTCTTTCGGGATATGTTTGAACACTATTTTTTTGTTTCTTATTGTGTATTAATTGGTGGATATTCATCAGCTGCTAATTGTTGACTATTATGTGTCTGAAACAGTAAATAAATCTTCCAGATATTACATGTTATGTTACATTACAGATGAGATGAGTCGCTTCGATAGATAGATTTGACAATGACATCGTGGGCGGGTGCTATTACCAAGCTCTATTTGCTATCGCCAGGGGATAATCACATATATGTAGACCACAGATTCGATATTACTACGCGTGATTTATTTAATTGATCTGGCAATAGCAATTGTTCCCTTTGCTGCTTCGTTCCCCGCGCAATAACCAAACCGAGGCAAACAACGTCGTGTCTGTCTCTAATCAGTTGTACATTCCGCGAAGGATCTTTATGCAATCCTTAAATTATCACGGTGGACGAAAATAACGGCAAAAAAAAGGTAAATCGATATACGTATTGTTCTTGCCCACTGTTACGTGTTTGAAACGATTGAAATAATTGTTTTGACCCTTCGCCCTCACGGATTAAGATCAGCCAATATTCATCGATTTCGAAATTTCAGAAGGTACCCATTGCTAATCTTCCTCTAGTCACCTCTGCTTATTGATATGTATATACGTAGGAACGATCGAAAATTAGGAAAACCCCATTCGATATTGTAGCTTGATGAACATTCTTACCGCCTATGATTGCATCTCTGCCGTAATTCTGATAACCCAGTTCGTTTATTTTGTCGTAATTTTGTTTTTTCAGCTGATAAAGATCAAATCTTTGGTGCATACAAAAAAAAAAAAAAAAAACAGAGTTCCCTGTTTCGAAATCTGCAGTCTTGCTTGAGTTGTAGGAATGGATTACAACAATAATAGTTACCCTCCGCCGCCGTACGCCTACGGTTACCCTCCACCACCCAACCCATACCCTCCGCCTAACTCCGGCGGCGCACAGCCATCTTACCCTCCCACAACCACCGCCGGCGGCGGCTACCCATCCTCCGCCGCCTCATCCCCACTACCCTCCTCCTCCTCCTTACACCCATTCAAACTCCGGCCATTTAAACTATCCTTACCCTAATCCACCGCCCTCACAACCACCTCCCAACTATTACCCATCCCCTTATCCGTACAACCCATACCCATCTCATCCTCAACCTTCTTACCAAACTCATGGAAGCTTCCAATACTCACATCATCAGCCCTCGCCGCCAAGATTGAACCCTCACCATTATCAAGAAATCAGCCATGAAAACGATGCCCTAGCTAGTAAACCCCAACCTTACCCTTCCATCGACGCTCGCTTCGAAAAATTGAACATATCTTTGGACGATCACACTAAGCCCTCCGCCCCGACCCTGTCCATTTCCCCGGGCCATAGGTACAGCGCCAGCTCGGGCGCCGCATACGCAAACCCCAACAACAACACCTCCCTTTCGAGCGGCGAGCCTTCGAACATGCAGATCGTCCAAGTTTCTTCCCCGGGAACTTCCCGGAAGGTTCTCTTGCTCCACGGGAATTTGGAGATTTGGGTCCACCAGGCGAAGAACCTACCCAACATGGACATGTTCCACAAGACGCTGGGCGACATGTTCAACAGATTTCCCGGGAAGATCGAGGGGCAGCTGAACCGCAAGATCACGAGCGATCCCTACGTTTCCGTGGCCATCGTGGGCGCAACGGTCGCCAGGACTTACGTCATAACGAACGACGAAAACCCAGTTTGGAATCAGAACTTCATAGTCCCCGTCGCCCATTATTCCCCAGAAATTCACTTCGTAGTGAAGGACGACGACGTGGTGGGCTCTGAGCACATTGGGACCGTTTCGATCCCCGTCGAGCATGTTTACGGGGGAGGAAAAGTTCAGGGAATTTATCCCATTTAAGTGGGAATGGAAGGCCTTGCAAGGCGGGCGCTGTTTTGAGCCTATCGATTCAGTATTACCCTATGGAGCAGCTCAGTATATACCATCAGGGGGTCGGGGCGGGGCCCGAGTATCAAGGCGTGCCCGGGACTTATTTTCCTCTTAGGAGGGGCGGGACGGTCACTTTGTATCAAGATGCCCACGTGCCCGAGGGCAGCCTGCCCGCCGTGAAGCTCGATAATGGTATGCATTACGTGCATGGGAAGTGTTGGTGTGATATTTTCGATGCGATAAGGCGGGCCCGGCGGTTGATTTATATAACGGGTTGGTCCGTTTGGCATAAGGTTAGGCTTGTTAGGGACGACAGTTCGATTTCGAGGTACACTTTGGGTGAGCTTTTGAAGTCGAAATCGCAGGAGGGAGTTAGGGTTTTGCTCCTCGTTTGGGACGATCCTACGTCGAGGAGCATATTGGGTTACAAAACTGTAAGTTCTTAGATTGATGGTTTACGTCTTCGTAAATTTTAATTTTTTTACGAATTTTGTCGTTATTTTTTTTTTCTGGTGTGTGGTCGTTAGGATGGAGTGATGCAAACCACGACGAAGAAACTCGGCGCTTTTTCAAGAATTCGTCCGTTCAAGTTTTGCTGACTCCTCGGGCGGCGGGAAAGCGTCATAGCTGGGTAAAGCAGCAGGTATGATAAAATTCGTAAAATCGAAGCGTCTATGTTTTTTAAACGCGGGGATTTGTGTAGTTTAAATTCGTAAAAATTTAAAACTGATTCAGGAAGTTGGAGTGATATATACCCACCATCAGAAAACCGTAATAATGGATGCCGATGCTGGAAATAATAGGAGGCGTATAATCGCTTTCGTCGGAGGCCTCGACTTATGCAACGGAAGGTACGATTCTCCCCAACATCAGTTGTTCAGGACTTTACAGACTCTTCACTCCGATGACTATCACAATCCAACATTCACGGTAAAAATTCACTCGATTTTTTTTTCACTTTTATAGCAGCAATCTTAGTCGATGCAAATTTACACCTATTCCGTTATTTGTTTCGACAGGGAAGTTTGGTGGGCCCACGAGAGCCGTGGCACGACTTGCACTCTAAGATCGACGGCCCAGCGGCGTACGATGTCCTGGCAAACTTCGAAGATAGGTGGCTTAAGGCTTCGAAGCCTCACGGAATCAAAAAGCTTAAGATTTCCTACGACGATGCTTTGCTTCGAATAGAAAGGGTGCCCGAGATACTCGGAATTTCCGATGCGCCTTGCGTTAGCGACGATGATCCCGAGGGTTGGCACGTACAGGTAAATCATACGAATTCATCGCGAGCTGATGTTTTAAAAAAATAGAAACAGTAACCGTTCTGCTAGTGCTGAATGACCACTTCACCCAAAAGTTTAAGCTTATTTCCAACAGCTATTGATATGTATAATATTTTCGTGTAGATTTTTCGTTCCATCGATTCGGACTCTGTGACAGGCTTCCCAAAGGACCCTAAGGAGGCTACTGCAAGGGTGAGATGATTTTTTTTTCTCTTTTTTCCCCTTTTGGTAGATTTTATCCGTCGTTTAATAGAAATGTCGCGATTGAACAGAATTTGATTTGCGGGAAGAACGTTCTGATCGACATGAGCATACACACGGCTTACGTAAAGGCCATTCGCGCTGCCCAACATTTCATATATATCGAGAATCAGTATTTCATCGGCTCCTCTTACAACTGGACTCAATACAGGGATGTAGGTAAGTTTATTACATTGCCCGAGAATCATATAGACCTCTTTCGCCGGTCGAGTTCGAATGCGATAAAAAGGTTTTTGTTCTCTACGTTTTTAGGCGCAAATAATTTGATCCCTATGGAGATAGCGCTGAAGATCGCCGAAAAAATAAGAGCGCACGAGAGATTTGCAGCGTATATCGTAATACCCATGTGGCCGGAAGGCAACCCCACGGGCGCTGCTACGCAGAGAATTTTGTTTTGGCAGGTAACATAGAAAAAATAATTAAAAATAAATCTCTTTCGCATTTACGATGAAAAAGTTTTCTTACACCTACGGCGTTTGCAGCACAAAACGATGCAAATGATGTACGAAACGATCTACAAAGCGCTAGTCGAAGTCGGGCTCGAAGATGCTTACGTGCCGCAAGATTTCTTGAATTTTTATTGCCTCGGCAACCGCGAGGCTATCGATCCCAAGGAAACGGCCGAGAGCCATGCTACCGCAGGCACACCTCAGGTATGTATTACTATTACGCCTCAATTCTCGCCTTTGCTTGAGTCTGTGTAAGTAAATAGTTGTCTTAGGTTCGTTTGGTATGCAAAATTCGATGCGAAAAAGAAAAGGAAAATGTAATGGTACTTTTCTTTTTTTATTCTTGCATCGAATTCTCCGTACCAAACGCACCCCTAAAGTCCAGCCGTGAGCGACTACCAGTGTCTTTTCCTTCATCAGGGACTGAGCAGAAAGAACCGAAGATTCATGATATACGTGCATTCGAAGGGCATGGTAGTTGACGATGAGTACGTAATCATTGGCTCGGCGAACATAAACCAGCGCTCGATGGAAGGGACCCGCGACACGGAGATTGCAATGGGTGCCTACCAACCTCACCACACATGGGCGAGGAAGCTAAGGAGCCCACAAGGCCAGGTAAGAACGGCACATCGGCCTATCTGTTGAGAATATAAAAATTGGATTTTGTTCCATTTCGGATAATTCAAGCTTTTTAAGCTACTGTATATAAGATGTTTTCTCATCCTATTATCAATTGATTTTATTCGATTTTAATACTATCCTCGAATTTTTTTGTATTTATTTGGTCTTAAATTTTTATTTTTTTTTGTGTGTGATAGATATATGGGTATAGAATGTCTTTGTGGGCGGAGCACCTCGGAGTCCTCGAGGACTGTTTTGCCCGACCCGAGTCGTTGGAGTGCGTGCGACGGGTCAGATCCATGGGCGAGGCTAATTGGAAGCAGTTTGCGTCGAGTGAGGTGTCGGAGATGAGGGGACACCTGATCAAGTACCCGGTCGACGTGGATCGGACGGGTCGGGTCAGGCCGCTCGCGGGTTGGGAAACGTTCCCCGACGTTGGAGGGAATATAGTCGGGTCTTTCCTCGCTATACAGGAAAATTTAACGATTTAGGATATTGGGTGTTGTTTTTCTTTTTCTTTTTCCTTCCTATTTTGAGGATATGTGAGAAGAAACTGCGTAAAAACTACGTTAGGTTTTTGACACGTTATACAAAATATTACAATCCATTAAGAATTTGATTACGGGAAAATATTATTGAATGATTACCGTACATTTTATTTATAGAAGTAGATGAGCCCCATTTGAGATAAGAATACTGAAAAATAAATGTTGGACCGCATGCTTTTACAAGTGGTCCTCACTTTATCAAATCATCCATCATGATTTGATATCATGCCTTTCCAGGTAAAATTCCAAACTGACCAAAATTTATAGGAGAAATAAAAAAAAAAAATAAATCAACGTAAGCATAAACGGTGCACTCATATTAGATTATTAAAAAACCGAAGTGAAAATTTAATTAATAAACGACCTATCATGCGAATAAAACAAGTATATGTCCCAGGCCGTTCAAATCCACGTCAATGGGTGCCCACTGAGCAGCCTTTTTTCAATTTGGGTCCAATAAAGGATAAAATAAGGCCCATTAATTGGGCCCACCAATGGACAGATTGACCAATAGCCATCCAATGGGGCCCACCACAAACACCACTATGGACCCCTTTCACGGATTGTGCTCAACAACCACACCACGTGGGGCCCATCACATGGAAAGTTATCCTCGCAACGATTTATGGGTAACGAAATTTATACGATTTTAATTTCTGAAATACGAACTATTTTTTTTAGTTATCAAGTAGGTTTTGGGTTCCATCAGAAACCCTCCCAGACCGACACGTCTCCTTCTATCAGAGTATGTAATAGGAACCTTATATTGGATAATTAAAACACAACTCCAAATCCAAAGTCTAAAACAATTTGACATGAATTATTTCTTATTACACACAAGAAAAAAAAAAACTAATCTCTATTACACACAAGAAAAGAGAAAAAAAAAAAACTAATTAGACGAACGTGCACGAACGAGTGGGAACTCCTTATCTCGAATCTCCCAAAGAAACATCCTTAGGCATCTGCGAACCACTGTTGTTACTAACGTTATATCGCCTCTCTTCGCTTGCACTATCTCCCAAACACGGTCTTAAGCTCAAGCTAACGTGGCTCGAGCCACTCTGACGATGAGTCGCCGCCACGGTGACGCCCTGGTGGTACGAAACGGGCCGAACCGGACCGGCGACGTTGATTAAGGGTTGCAAAGCGACGATCTGCGCCGATTGATGAGGCGGGATGATCAAGAAAGCAGGCGTCGTCGAACCGGCGTTTGGGATGGCCCACATTGCCGTCGGAATGGGGACCACCGACGACATCAACGGAGCTGAATCCGACGAGTCCTTCGCCGGCGCCATGAAAGGGTTTTCGTCGTTAGCGGTGCACTGCCGTTTGTTATTGGGTCTGTTTTGGTTGCTGATGTTGGTGGGTTTTCCGGCGGCGTCTGCAACGGCGGTGGTGGGGACTCTTAGGGTTCCGTTGACTGTGGTGGCGATGGAGGGGACGGTGCCGGTCCCAGTGGCGGCGATTATCGCCGGCTCGGCCTTTTCGAGGAGCCAAGATATGGTTTCTCCGTCTGTTTTGTGGCCGAGCTCGCGGGTTAGTTGGAAGACCCTGGCGGCGCAGGTGGCCGGCATACGTATCCTTCGGCCGCGGCCTTCCACTTTGGTGTGGCGGTCTTTGGTCGACGGCCGTTTGACCGGCGGCGTTGGTGGTTCGGCGTTGACCGCCGTCAGATTTGGCTGTTCTTCTTGCTTGAGGGCTATATCGAATTGAAAAGTAGGGTTTGATGGCTTGCGATTCGATTGAGTTTCCAAGTTGATACTTTCGTAGGTGAAATTCTTGGTTTGGTTCGAAGCCATGAATTGTTTGTTATACGGTAAAGAAAGAGGTTGAAAGTATGTTTTGTTAGGGAAGGGATTAATGACGTTGTATATGTATATATATATATAATATATATTACATATATAATAATAATAATAATAATAATAGAGTTGCGAGTGCCATTTGAATTAGATTGTGTGCATTGATGAGGAAATCTAACTGCTGTGAGCCAACCCTTTTACATCATGGACCAACATCAAGGGTCCCATCTGACATGTTTTATTTCACTTTCTTTGAAACGTTTTGGGAATATTCCTTACATATGGAAGTAGTTGATTCCAAAATTTCTTACTTAGAATTACTTTGCAACTTTCTTTCCTCCACAAGTATCACACAACAACATTGACTAAGTTCAATTTGAAGCCAAACTCAAATAAAACCGTGAAGAATTAGATTCAAAATCATTCTCCCACATATCATAAAAAAAATGGCCTCTTAACATTTCTTGGACAAAAATTAGCTTGCACCGTGTTTGCAGTAAATATTAAACTCAACTTTCTTATGGGCTTACTTAATTATATGATAAAGGCTAAGTTAGTGGGGGACCCTTCTATATAGGTTGATATGTGGGGGTGTAAGTAATGGCCTGGTAGTAATGGAGGACCCTTCCCTCCCAACCCAAATTAATTATTATCTCTACCTAAAACTTTGTGCCAAAATTAGACCATAGTAAATCACATGAAATACGTTCATACTCCTAAAAGAGGCTAATGAAAATATATATAATATATATATATATATACAAATTCTTTCATTCGGGATACACATTTCAATTTAATTGGTGGAGATGATGTGTAATTAGTTTAAGTTATGGAGGGTCTATCTATATGCATTGGATTTAGATGTAAATACAACAAACTTAGCCCACTAAGAACCACTTGCCTATAATATAACGGCTGGTCCCTATTCTTTTCTATTTTCTACACTCGTATTATAATATCATGATATGAATTATGATCGATCTTCCCTAATTTTTTCCTATCGATATAAATGTAACAACACGACTGATCTTCAACAGCAGAGAAGAGACAAAGCGAAACCCTTTTATTTTTTTCTAGATCGAACAAACTACCAGACTTTGCTCGCCCCAGCATAAATGGAAGAAGAACATAAATTATTAAAATTCCAAAGAGAACTAACTATAAATAAATAAGAGAGGAGCCATATCATTCATTCCCTTTTGGCTCTCGACTCAAATCAAACCTTAGTCTTCCCTTTTCTGGCACGTTCGAGCTCAACCTCGGCATTCTTCAACTGTTCTTTAAGCAAATCCACTCTGCTTTCCAACTCTTCCACCGTCCCTCTAGCGATCGAAGGTCTATAAGGCGATACGAAATTCCTCGAAAATGCCTTCAACGCTTCGATCCCACAAACCTTTTTTTTAAAGATGCTCAGTTTAATTGCTTCGAAAGAATAGAGAATGAACGACTTATGATGTATAGATAGAATACCTCTTGGGGAAGCAGTGGTAGTTTTGTTATGTTGAAATCGTCGTATAAAGTGTAGAACTGATCAAGATACTTGTGCTGCATTTGCATCCTTGCCTTTAGCAACTTCGATTCTAAGACTGAAGAATAGAAAAAAAAGACAGCTTTCATCGATTTCTGGGTTTTTTTTCTCTGTAAATTGTAATAGAAAAGAACTGCCATGTTCTTTTCTTTTTTCTTCTTACCTTCTTCGTCGTGTATTACTTGGTTAATGATGATATTGTGAGTGTCTATCTCGAACTTGGTGAGCTCTTGAACGAGCCTTTCAGTTTCGTAGAGCGAAAGGAACTCAGGGATGCAGACGCATACGAAAGTAGTCATATCCTGAAAGAGTAAACATGAGAAATGGATATTTATTCTATTTCTATACCACCGTTTATTATTACAGCGAAGATCTAAGGATGCATGCGTAAGGACTTACTGGATCCTTAAACTGTTTGTTCACTTTCTGAATAACATCTTTCATTCCCTCGAGCCTTCCCATAATGCTTTCATCGCCGAGCTCATCCTCAATGCCTAACATACGAGTCATCTGTTTTCTTCCCAACAAATAAGAATATTATGACATCATAGTACTACTTCAAGCCTATCAAAAAGGTGAAAAGGGCACAAACCTGATTCAGCAACCCGCCGAATCTACTCTTCAAACTCATCACTTTGGCGATCCCTTTTTCTAAAGTCGAAGGAAATTGTAGCAGACGAAGAGTGTGCCCAGTTGGCGCAGTGTCGAACACTATAACGGAGTAATCCATGGTTTGAACTAACCTGTAAGAAGGCACAGAAAGTGATGAGAAAAATGATAAACAGCTGCTCTACAGCTGAACTACTGACTAGGTTCTGTAACTTGATCAAGATCAAGATTGACTTACTTGAGCATTTCAGCGAAACTCATAGCCTCATCAATGCCAGGGATCGAATTTGTTATATCTGATAATAATCCGTCGGGATCTGATCCACCCATATCTTCGTTTTCCACAGTAGGATCAACTTCCTTCAAGATAGAAAATCAGTATAAAGCTCAGCCATATTAACCAAGTTCTCATATGAGATAGGCTCTAATGTGACCTCATTAACAGCTAAAAGATGATCTCCATAACAGTAAATTATCATATGAGTGCTTCTCTTGAACACAGAATGCTGCATTCCGACGAGGCAAAGTTACCAATACATCAAAATCTTGCAACAGTGAAGACAAAACAAATCAATTATCCGAAAATCGAAGAAGATATATTCCTCAATGGCATACAAGTTAGAAAGAACAGAATTCATAACTTCAGAGACGAAAGAAAGAACAAACAGAATTCCCTAATACGGACTCCGCAGAACAAAAAGCCCAGCATTGCACAGAAGATGAAACAAAAATAAAATACGCCTTCAAGCCCATTAATCACAGTACCATGGCATACAAGTTAGAAAACCCATTGACAAGCGTAGGGGCCTTGGTGAATTTCTGATGGAATGCATCGCTCAAATTATGCGCAGGGTCCGTCGAGATGATCAATACAGATTGCCTCACAGTAGCTAAAAGGATGGATAGTATCGAACTACACGTCGTTTTGCCAACGCCACCTTTGCCACCAACGAAGACCCACTTGAGCGAGTCTTGCTCAAGTATGTTCTTAACGCTCGTCTCAGGCAAACTATCATTGGAAGCCATTGAAAAATTGAATTGGAGCTTTCTGATTTATGTGATGTTCTGCGTGCTCTGCTGAGGGAATATATATATACAAAGAGCTCGCCTGCGAATTTGGGCGTTGCTTTGCTGTCTCGGCGTCGTGTCGGCTTTTTTCAAGAATAAAGTAAATTTGATTTATTTATTATCTTTTCTCCACCGAAGTATTTCCATTTTCCACCACGTGGTTGTTAATTGCAAGTTAAGGCAACATATTGGGTTATTGCAGAATAGTCCCTTTATTTGCGTAAAACTTAAGTTGTTGCTTGTTTGATTTTAATGACGCTCGTGATTCAGTGATCAATTTCAACGATACTTTCCAGTAGTATATAGCTAAGGATCTTTTTTAAGTGGTTCAATTTAAGATATCAATCTCCAAATTCACATGCGAATTAAGTAGATAATACTCCAAAACATCATGTTAATACAGATGAAGAATTCCTAAACACGCATGCAAATTAATTACATCAACCCCTTCCTTCTAATGTCCACAGTTGAGTAATCAATGTAATTAAAAAGATGCTTCAAAAGCAAAACATAGCCATGATAAAACAAAAAAGAAGGGCACTGACATTTCTTGAATTAGAGGATTAGCATTTATACACCGACGCTGTTCAACTATTACAACGTTAAAATAACAGAAGCTTCAAAGCAGAACATTACATTAGTAAAATACGAAAGAGTACTATACTAACATTACTTCAAGATGATCACGAACATTTATATACGCATTGATAGTTTCAAAAGCTATGCTTAACTTAACCTATTCATCAAACCAAGTTGAAGAAATTATATGAAGCAAGATTATATACAGACACAGCAATCATATATGCCAAAGTCGATCATAGACTTCAGAAATCCTTTCGATTCAAGATCATGACGTCATCGTTGCTTCTCTGTGAACTCTGGGCTCGATTTCAGACACAGATATGGCTTCCACAGTACCTTCGTTGTCAGCTGAAATTTTCGTTGTCAGCTGAAATGGGAAGAAACCATTGTCTTGAGTTCTCGCCGACAACATCAGAAGTGGTATCTAAAGATTGAGACAGAGATGCTGTCCTGTCTTGAACGGACAGGCGACAAACTGGGCAAGTAGATTGCTTCCTCAGCCACGTGTCAATACAAGAAAGATGGAAGCCATGGCCGCATTTAGGCATAATTTCTGAGCACTTCTCTTTCTTGATACTCTGCCAAGCATATGGCACATCTGCAGAATTATACTAACATAGTTATTACACATTAAAGCCAATAATTATTTATATACTTACTGTGCATCTTCCATTGAAGCAAAAGATTCGCGATTGAACTTCATCGTCGGAATCCCGGCGACGGCGACGGGTTGGAGTCCGTTAATTCTGTTTTGGGGTCGCTGTAAGAGTGAAATGTGAAGGAAAATTGAAAAAAAAAAACGAACTTTATGAATAGAAGAGCTGAATAAATATAGTTGGAAAAAACGATGAACATACATATATGCCATACCATCTCAAGGTCGATCGTGGAGTCGATTTCAAACATTTGGTTCTCTTCGTTTCTTCGTCTTCTTTCGAGCCTTCTGCAAATGAGTCTAGTGCAGATAAAGACTATGAAAGTAGCACTCATCCCAAATCCTATAATTGTTGTTATCAGATTGATCCCTGAGCCTAACATATCAATACCTCAACTGTGAAGAAGATCTAAGGAACTACCCAAGATTTTGATGATGAAAATCCCTCAACAAACCTTTGAGCAAGAAAGTGTTATATTACAACACATATGAAATACATGGGCCAAACGACAAGACTCCGAATGAGTGACGACACGATCAGCAAACAACCATTCATTCATTCACAGGTCGAACAAAGAAAATCTCTTACAATACCAACTCAAGATGAGCAGATAGAAGGAATATAAAATAGAAGACAGACGAGGGCTTTTGCCCAAAACGAAAATCTTCCCAATATTTTCTTGTAAGTGGACTGAAAAAGGAAACACCAAACGGATAGAAATGAGAAGTAACAGGGTCTTGCGTATTACTATGAATACGTAAGAAAATAATAGTAATTCGTAATGTCAATGTCGCATAACAGTATCTTTCTTTGACTTTCGCTCTTGCTTGTGGACTTGCATTCTTGGTGGGTTCCATATATATCTCTCTCTCATAATGATAGGTTTGATATATAAATTATAGAGTCAATTCGAAATGAGGCCCATTTAAGGTTTGATTTCGAATTCAGGTCCTATTTGAGAATTTTTTAGGTTTAAGAACTCATTTTATGTGCTGTAAAAAGTGGTATGAAAGATATATGAACTGGTATAGAATGATCGTCTTGTGTTACAAACTTCAACATACTGGTATGCCAAAGCAATGAAGTGGTACTGCAAAAAATAAACTGGTATCAGATGATCATAAGCTGGTATCGGATTATGATTTTGTGGTACAGAATTTCAACATTCTGGTATCTAAGAGCAATGAAGTGGTACTGCAGAAAATGGGTCCTTAAAACTAAATTTTTTAGCAAGAGGGCCTGAATCCTAAATGATAGTTATAGGGGGGCCTGAAATGAAAATGCCCCTAAATTATATGGGATTTTTTACATAAAAATACCATTAATATAAAAAATTAACAAGTTAGTACGTTGTTAGTATTTTATATGCAGGTACCTGTCAGAATAAATTTTTTTGCACATGGTACCTGCTCGCGCAAGGTACATCATACCACACATTTAGGTACCATAAAGAAACATATTGTGGTATGTAATATAGCTAAAAATGGTATCATCATATAGTCAGCTACAAGGTATGAACGTTTATAGGGATCATATATGGGTACCATATAAATGCTTGACATGGTATGCAATAAACATATAAAATGGTACGTCGAGACCGTAGAAATGGTAAGCACAGTCGAACGGGTACTTATATAAAAAAATTTTTGACATGTGTACTGACTTGCAAATTTTTTATACAATTGAATATTTTTTTATAGATTCACCTAAATTATAAGATGTCCGATAGTTGATGAAAGCTGGGTTCTTTTTAAGAGTATTTGGCGGCTATAAATATCTTCCAACCGTAAAAAAAAACGGGTAAGCTTCCGTCTGATTCTTGCAAGCAAAGTATAATACAGACATGGATTCCTCTTGTAAATTTTGTCATTTTCGTAGCCCCTCTTGGACATTTTGTGCTGCTTTAGGGCAATTGGGAGGTTCTTATTATTTGTGTAGTACTAGTATTATTTTAATATTCAAAGTCTAAAAATCCCCTTAAAATAATTCCAAGTGGAAGAGTATTTCATCGGCCTGGCCTACTATATTTGCTGAAGTTAATATTTGTTATTGACAATTAGGGTCCGATTAGTGGTAGGAAAAGATAAGTGAGAACGCTGCCAGAATTGTTTTAGATAAATAATTTATGTATTTCACGAAGTTTAAAAAACAAAAAATCGAAATAATTAGCCCAAAGTAATACACGTATCACTATCCATTGAAGAAGCAACCGAGGTATAGCAACTCTATACTCTCGTTATTTGTTCAGAATTTCTGCTATCCATTGAAAACGCTGGGTTGACATTGACCATAGAAGCACACGGTCTTTTGAAGATTTATGTTAATTGAAAATATTGCAACGGAGCTGTTGTTTCTTCCGTTGTGGTCTGGTGGGCGACATAGAATAAAATGGTTTCTTGTGAATCCCTGGTTCCTGGATTAGCGATTACACGCAAGTACAGTGTGTAAGCACTCAGTGCGCAAGTACGGTTCGACTGGCCTCAGCCACAAGCTCGCTGCTCGTCGGTGCGAGGCACCTCCTCGCACCGGGGCTATTATTTGGGTCAAGACTCACTTAAGCTTCTCAAGCCCACTAAAATAATTTAAACTCATTCACATGGCAAGTACTTTGAAGAAACCCCCACGAGTTTTTATATTTATAGTGAAGATTTTCTTAGTGTCTAACCAATGTGGACAACTTTCTCACATTTACACACTATCAACCATTATATTCGAAAATTATACACTATCAACCATTATAGTGTCTAACCAATGGTTATCGAGCTTACTTCGAAAATTAACTTTGCATCACCCGAACTCGGTTTTGAGCTTATTAATATTCATTAGATTCCTCTCGAAACGTAGATTCGTGATCTTCTAACGGTTTCTCGTTTCGACGACCAACGGCTTCCCTATTTAATTTAATTCTGGACTGCTTTTATTAAGTGGGTTATTACCCAACAGTAGCTAGGTTTTGCTTCATAAATTTTCGATCTTTAGGTTATTATCTTTGTTTCGAACATCGTGGTCTCATTATTTCTGCAGGCAAGTAGTACTGGGCTGGGAAATGGGGTCGATCTTTTGCGGGAATCTGTGGTACGATGCTCGTCAATCTGACGTTGAACGCCTTTTCCAAAGATATGGGAAGGTTATTAGGGTGGATCTGAAATCTGGTAAAGCTCGGAAGTCTTTTCGTATCTGAATTATTTCTTGCTCTTTTGATGCCAAGTTTACATTTTGTCCGAGAAGGATGTGGGATATTATACTCAGATAATCTTGAGATGGTGAAATGAAGATGAAATTTGCATCTGAAAGTGCCTCCCTGATAGAGCTTGTGGCTGGTCTGATAGTTATTATAAGATTGTTCATCGAAATGAAATCATTGCTGAAGGTCCCTTTTTCTTGGAGTTCTTGGTTTCTTATCACATCTTTTCTGAATTTTAGGTTTCGCTTTTGTGCATATGGAGGATGCGCAAGATGCAGAGAAAGCGATACAGAAGCTAGATGGGATACAGTTTGGTAGAAAAGGACGCCAACTCCGTGTCGAGTTGATGAAGGTATCAATTCCATTACATTCCCTCATAGTTTCTAATGTTCAGTAACGTTTTGTTTTAGTTGTTCTTATCCAAAAAATTAACTTAAGCACTTACTTCCATGTGGAGCGTGAGGATTGGAGGCACGATAGCGCCAGATCTTCATCCATTTTGAAACCATCGAAAACTTTGTTTGTTACCAACTTCGACCCTACCGTTACAACTATCGGAGACATTACGAAGCATTTCGAACCCTATGGGAGGGTTCTAAACGTCGCAATCACAAGGAATTTCTCTTTCGTTCGGTTCGAGTCGCAGGAAGATGCAATCCGAGCTAAAGAAGTCACTCACAAGAGGTCGTCGCGCGTAAATTAGTATCAGGTTCTTGCGTGGCTTTCTTTTATCGTATTCATGTATTCGATGCAGTGAGATCATGGGCCAAGTTATACATGTGAAGTATGCATTTCGAGATGGTGATGATGAGAACCGAAGATACGAATACAACCCTGATTGGAGAAGTCGAGATTTATCGCCCAATGGAAGAAACTACGAACGTGGACGCTCTCCAAATCCATATGGCAATCGTAATCGCCCAGATTATGGACCCAAATCAGAATCTGAAAGAAAGGGAAGTTCCACGCCCGTTTATGGAGGTTCAAAATCTGATGACAAAGTTAGATCACCCTTAAGGGGAAGTCCCAGCCCGGGCGAAGCGAGAACTGAGCCAAGGGAAAGCCCTGTTGAAGAAAGACATCATTGAAGCTTGAAGGTAATGTATATAAAGTTTGCTTCATTCTTCAACTCTTCAAAATGTAACTGCCCTGTAATTATATTGATGAGAGATGACTGTTGGCTCGAAGTTTCAATTCACAGTGTTTTTTTTTTTTTCGTATTGCAGCCATTCTCCATCTCATTGCGAGCGCTCTATATCTTGCTGAAGTGGAAGACAATGGCTCAAGCAACTCAACTCACATCTGTTTTTGTGGTTGTAAATCTCTTGATTTTGCTCTGTTTTTGAACTTGAATTGCTTGTCTGTAATGGAGGTACGAACTATACAACTCCAATGCTTCTTCATGTATAGGATGAATTGAAGCATGCAAATTGCAAGTTATGTTACAGATGTCGATGCCCAACTGCCCAGATAACATTCAGAAAGAAAATCCCTCGTCAAGAGAGGAAACAAATACAGAGTAAAAAAAGTAAAATCAAGCGAATAAACCGACGGTACAGTACGAATGTACGGTACTAGGAAACCGTTTGCATCGCCGGCGGCGGCGACGTCCAGTACTGCTTCGTTGCAATGAGAAGCTTTCTCTAACATGAGGGCCGTCTTCGTGGTCGACCATTCTACTCTCCCATTGAAGCCCATCCACAACGCTTTCACCTTCGCCAAGACGTCCACGTCGTCCCTTATTATTACGCTCCCCCGAGGCCGCAAAATCCTATCCATTTCGAGCAGTATGTCCCCCACGTCGCATCTGCATACACCGACAATCACACCATTTTTAACTTTTTTTTTCGAAAAAAAAAAATTGATAATCGGTGCTTTTTTGTTTGTTTACCTATCCTTGTAAAGCGTAAAGACGGCGTCGGCGTGAATGAAATCGTAGGTCCTCGGATAGGTCGACATGGCCTCGCACCAATTCTGGTATGTCCCTATCAGTCCGCGCTCGTAAATGACTCCGAGCGTGTTCGTCTCGGCCTCGGGCGGGACGACGTTCATGACCCAGACGGGATCTTCGACCAGTGCGGCCGCAAAGCCGCCCAAGTAGGCGTTCATGTCGAGGAGGTTACGGTACCTCCCGGTAGGGGTGTTCAAATGGGTTATTTTTCGGTGTTCGGGTTATTCGGTTTGGGTTATTCGGGTTTTTGACAGTTGAGATAACCACCCGCAATCCAAACCGAACCAATTAACTATTTGGTTCTCGGGTTATTCGGTTTTCGGGTTAAGTGGTTTGGTTATGAAAAAAACCAATTAAGACTAGGTCCAGTAGACTCAATTAGGTAATCTCAATCGAAGAGCATGGGCGAAGATCCGCAGAAGCGTATCGTGGCGGATGCGTACGACTACGATAACGACCGCTGATGGGCCGATTACTGGTCGAGCGTTTTGATTCCGCCGCATACGGGGTCACACAGCGACGTCGTCAGGCGCTTCAAGCACAAGTTCTATCAGCGTTACATCGTAAAGCGAAACTCTTCTTCTTTCCTTCGATTAAGTTTATTCGTGTGGTGTTGATTATGGGTACCTTTCTTTGGAATCATGATTTTTTGGGGCAAGTTTATTGCCAACGAACTCTAGCAGCCCGCTCACTCAGCGCAGACATCACAACAATCTTCATCGTCCTCTGCTTCGAATGCTAACTCCCGCCACTCGCCATCGTAATTCGGGTTTGTTAGCCTTAACTTCTAACTGATTTGTGTTTTCTTCTAGTTGCTAGACTTGAATGATGAATCTACTTCTCTTGTAGGTGTTCGATCGATCATCGATGCGCCCAATCAGTACTATTTATTATGATTTATGTCTTCTAATTAAAATTATAGAGTAAATATTTTATTTCTATATAAAAATAATTATGTTATTCGGGTTTCGGGTATGCCCCAAATTTTTTCATCCCACCCGATACCCGAACCATTACCCCATTTAATAATTCGGGTGACCCAATTAGCCACCCGATCCCCGAATTAACCAAACCAAATAAGCCAATTCAGTTTGGTTCGGGTGGGTTAATTGAGTTACCCAAATAATGAACACCCCTACCTCCCGGGCTCTGCCAGCTGGGCATCGACGGCTTTGTAGTGCGAAACTCTCTTCCTCCAGATTTCCGTGTCGCTTTTGAATTTCTCGTCATCCATGCCTTTAATGCTTCCGCTTAGGATCCTCGGAGGGACGGCGGTTAGCCTCCGGGGCCATTTTTCGATCTCCCCACCGGCGATTTCCTTGACGCTGGATACTTCGGGCAACGGCGTTAAGCAGGCCTCCATCTTGGCATACCTGTGTTAGTTTTTATGCATTTTTAGAAGGGAGTTCGTTGAAGATGAATTACTAACAGAAATTGAGGGCTATATTCTAAATCAGTTGGATATGCGTAGTGTAATTGACAGGTCTGTGACATCGTCCCCTTTTTTATAATCTCAACATGCTCCCTCACTTGTGGTATGACCGAAAGCCTAACACGTTAACATATGAATCGGATGACGGAGAGCCAAACATCTGCTTCTTTACCATATTAGAACTAAGGACTTTATTCTAAAACCAATTGTCAATAGGTGAAGTTGCCTCTTCTCATATTATAATTTCAACAACAATTACCATGCACCATCGGGATCTCGACTCGCGCAGAAGGGAGGCTTCTTGAAGATCTTCCGATTCAACTTGCAGTGGACGTGGTTCGTCGCCTTCCTCCAAACTGCGAGGTCGTTCTTCTGAACGACCTTCTTCCAACAAAGGCTCCGAGCCATCTCCTCTATCCCCATCTGCTCCTCGTTGAGGTCCTCCCTCGTTCGGTTCCATCCCCTCCAGTGGTTCTGCCAGTTCACGGGCGGGCCGGATAGGATCCAGTATCCACCGGGTCGGAGCACCCGATCCACCTCGATCAAGTAAAGCCCATCTATTTTCCAACATGACAAAAAGAGCTCACAGTAAGTCCACGCACAAACCAAATGATAACGCGTTTTTTTCTTTTTCGAAAAAAAAAGGACGGCGCTCACCGTATTGGCCCCACGGGATTAGGCAACGGGAACAATGGGCGACGTCGAAGGCTCTAGCGGGATATGGCAATCTCTCCGAGGCCATGATCCCGATAAGGGCGGGGACCCCACGCTCGAGGGCGAATTGGACTTGCGCTTCGTGCGTGTCTTTGGGGGCGAACGACATGGGAAGTATGTCCCGAGATAGTAAATACGCACCCCAACTCGCGACCTTCGAAAACAAAACAACATAGGACACTTCAAAAGTTGTCATAAAAAAAAACTAGCAATAGGAGGAGTATCGTAACTTTCGTTTCCTTATCAAAACCCAAGCCCACATCGGTTTATTTATTTTATTTTTCTTTGCGACATTTATGTAACATTTCGAGCACAAAAAGGATAGCCAAGGACCACCGAAAAGGCTAGAAATGTTAGAAGTTCAGACACAAAATTGGGTTTCTCCTACTTTATCCCACCCGAAGATATGTATAACCTCTCTATCCGCACAAGGACATCGTTAACAGTCATCTACTCCAACAACATGCCAATATAGGGCGATTGGGAAAGAGCGTAAACGGAAAAAGATGATCTTGTTTTTTCATGAAATATCACGTATGTAATCAAATTCCATTTCTGTCGAGAATTCAATATGGGCTAACAGTCCAAAAATATATAAAATATATATAATGTATAAATATATGTAATACTATTACACTATCTCACTATCTATTTCCAACAATAAATATCCTTGGAGTGTACATGACGGAAAATTTGGTTCTTTGGTCCCCCTCCCTAACCACAGCTACAAGGCAACTGCCAATGTGTAATGGTGAAGTGATCTAAGCCATGTAATAGAGATAATAATGTCTTCTCAGGAATGCTAATTTAGTGACCATTGTTTGATAATCGTGATTTATATCAACATGTGCAACCCACCACCTTCCCTATACTATTATTGTGTATCCTAGTAAAAAATATAGTCATTTCAAGATCGAGATGGGAATATATGTTCATAGAGAGATTAAATTATTATTTGATGTGTATCAACTATCAAGTTAAATACAATTCAACCCCTCTCATCAGCAAGCCAAATATTCTATGACAAACAGACCATTGACCTTCTATACAACTTTTATCGATTCGAAGTAATTGCAAAACCACCTTTTGATAGCTTAAGCTCTACAAAAAGTACTTTGGGAAATCAAAGTTATTAATGGGGATAAACCTCCATTTAATAAAGTTTGTAATTACCGAATAGAAAGCTTTTAGAACCATTATTAACCTCAACAAGTAGATAACAATTTTGCAAATAAGAAAAGTAAAATTCAAGATAAATTATTATAAAGCAATATATAAAAATAAAACGTTGTTTACCCCACAACCAGTATCAATGGCAGTTCTAATGGATCCATCTTTCAAGTCAATGAGCTTGCCAATCTCGTCAATGTAATAATCGGCGCCACGTGGAAACATTGTTCCACCGCCGGGAAATTTGAACCGATCTCCTTCGAACCTGACCCAGTTCTGACCCGCTTTCTCCACCGTCAAATGCTTGTGTGGGACGTTCGCATACCACACGGCGTCTCTGCTCTCCGGCCACCTGAACGGCGTCTGATAGCCGTACGGCGCCGGCACGCGGCACTTGAGCGCCTCCTTCTCCGCCGCCGGGCAGTGCCTCTCTCGGTACTTGAGCATTTCCCTGTCGAATCTGAGGGATCTCTCCGTGTCGTGGCACGGCGTGTACTCTGAGAATTTCGGGTCGCAGGGTGGGACGGCGTGGGTTTCACGCGCCGCCGAGGGGACGAGTTGGATCAGCGAATCGGCCGTGTGGTGTGGCGTGAAGTCAATGTTCGTATTGGTGGTTGGCCGGGTGATGATTCTTTCGGCGGGGGTGGTGGTGCATGGGAGATTGGAGGCGGACGAGATGGTTGCGCCGCCGCCGCCTGCGCCGCCGTGGAGGAAGAGGGCCGTGAAGTAGGAAACGGAGCAGAGGACGATGGTGAGGGTGACGTAGTAAAGGTTGGTTTTTTTCGATGTTGATGATAGAGAGTGTTTGATGAGGTTGAAGAAGGATGATGATGACGACGATGGACTCACCATCTCAATCCTTTTTTCTGTTAATTGCGTATCTCTGTGTGTTTTTCGGGGAATGATGTGTGTGTGTGTGTATATATATATATATATATATATATATATATATATTTGTCGTTATGGAGTACAATTATGACGACTTATCTCTAATTTTTATTTAGTAAATTACAGCTAACTTCCTATCCTATGATGTTCGCTCGGAACGGCTATATTAAAAAATGATATTGACTTTCTAAATACTTTTTTAATAGATTGTATAATGTTAGTTGAACTGAAAATAAAAAGAGGGAAGTCGTGTGAAGCACTCGCCGGTATGGGCAAGTGAGATGCGAAGAGGTTCCGAGGGTTTTATGTGGGGGTGTGGTTTAAGGCAAGAATATGAGGTGTCGCTGATAGTAATATCTTTTGGACTTCATTGATATTACTTGCAATTAATTTCTTTTTCCTTGTTATGATTTTGTGTGTGGATTTCGTTCTTAATTCTGGTGGATTTCTAAATTGAATTACGGCCAAACCCATGGGTCGGGTCGGGTCCGGTCGGGTTCCATACAAAATATGTAGATCTATATATCTTTCTGATTATTAGGATTGGAAGTCAACGGTGTTATAAATGTAGGACTATAGTCAAGGGGGGTAAGTAGAAGAACGTTGATAAAGATTGTAGGTGTTGTAATTGAAGCATAATGAAAAACAGTGGTTGGAATTTGAAGTTTTGTCTAGTACGTCAGTTGTATTTTCTTTCTTCTCAGCGGATTCAGAGTTTATATACAGTAGTATATCCTGTATATTTGTGATTTTTGAAAGATAATCTAAATGTGTAAGAATTGGAAATTAAATTCGTTAGGCAAGATAGATCATAGGAGCACATTGGTTTAAAATGTAGCTTTGGCAAGAAAGTATAGAGGTGGGCTTTATTACTTGTTTAGTTCATATTACCTGCTATGTACCAAACTCCATGTGCTCCTTTTGAAAAAAATTAATGCCTGAATTAAATAATATGATAGTTATTCTATAGCTAATCTCCTCGTATGTTGTTGCTCTTATCCCATGACCCATACTTTTGTTCCATTTATAAACGCCGTCGTCGGCCTTGGTTTGGTAGATAGGCAAGGCTTTGAATTTAATCATCGTGCTTGCATTTTTGCTTTTAATTGCATTAAGGCCCACTAGAAAACTACACTAAGTGAGAGGACAAGGATTGGGTTTTTTATTTAAAAGGCCCAATAACAACGAAAAAGCTGATGTATTTTGAGACAAAAAAATTCGATCTTGAGTTGAGACATGGGATAAATGTAAGTCAAATATTTCAAAATTTATGGACTTGTATAATATACACTAGTACTAACTGCACGCTCTATCTATTGCTTGGTTTCTTTCTCCTTCTTTCTCTCAGATTGTCAAAACATATGATCTATAATTCCATATAGAGAACTTTCTTGGGTTTTTCATGTGCCCTTTAATTTTAAAAGCTCCAAGCCTTCTCTTTCTTTGGTTATTTCACCTGTTCTTTCTTCCTTGTTTGCACAAACTAAATAGCTTATAATTATAACAACGGTAGTTTCTGAAATTAGAGCTGATTGTTGTCACTAAAAATGTATCATCAAAGTAACATGAATTTTGGGGATTTCTTGGTAACAGTGCTTATTTTGGCGGTGGTTGTGAAAGAACTGTCCGATTTATCTAATAGAAAGGGAAACGACATGTCTTTTGTTGTTATAATACCTCAGCCGCCCATTATCACTCAATCTCTCTCTAACACGAAGCCTATATTCCGCTTACAAGCTTGCCTCTCTCTCGCACTTGTAATAATACAACTTACTTTCGATTATATTTATTATTTCTGTTGAGTATCTGGGATCTTTTTTCAGTGATGTTTTAATCTATTTTACGTGTTGCTCTTTCTCTTTCATGCAGCGGAGTGAGGAGTCAAGAATGGGAGAAGATCATTTCGAGCTGTCAAGTAGTAACAACAAAAGCAATGATAATTTAGGTAATAATAAAGTCGTCTTTGGTCGTAAAAGAAGCAGAGACGAAGATCAATTTATTCAATACGAATAAAGTTCCATAACAACTATCGGGCGGCGAAGCATCTTGAAGCTTGCCCGACGAATGACCGATAGCTTCTGCTCGGGCATATGCGCATCTTCTTCATACCCATCATAAGTGGAATAAGCTAATCCATGGAAGAAATAATAGTCTTAGCAATGCCAAAGGTGATCATGATATGGTCAATTATTACACTCGAGTGATGGCTCGAGCCAGCCTCGACGAGCCGGGCGAGCCTCATGGGACCGTGATGAGTGCAGCCACGTCAGCATGGCTAACCGTACCGCCTAGGGTTTTGTTCGATTTCTTGAGGGACGAAAGGCTGAGGTGCGAGTGGGATATATATTGTCCAATGGCTCTCCCATGTAAGAGATTGATAGTGGTTGTAAAGGGACGACAAGGAGATTTTGGCGATAATCGTGTCTCCCTCCCTCCCTCATACGTGCATGTGTAGCAAGTATAAAATTTAGTGGTAAATAAACGAAATTTTATGGTAAGAGAGAGACGTATGCATATTAAAGTTGAATTGTTTGTTCTGCCCGAAAAATATTGGACATAAAAGTCAAACCCGCCAAGTATTTACTTGTCGGCTTTTGGGCAGATGTGATCTCCATGATTGGTCAACCGTCAATCTAGTTACCTGAGTTGACTGTAATACAACAACAGTCTAGTCTGTCTAAGAAACGACTGGGGGACTTTTTACTCTTTTGAAAATTTTCCTTTGTTTTCCAATTTTTTTTTGTCGTGAGAAAGAAATATATATGTATATTTGAGGTTATGTATTAATATTATTGTATTCTTCTATCACAGGGCGAGGGGCAGGGCAGCATGCTGATACTGCAAGAGACGTGCATAGACGCATCGGTGGCGCTTGTGGTGTACGCGCCGGTGGACGTCCCCGCGATGCAAGCTGTGATGAACGGTGGAGATTCCTCTCACGTAGCCCTTCTCCCGTCTGGTTTCTCGATAGTTCCCAGTGGGCCCGGCGGCGCGCCTGACGGTTGGGTTTCAGATCTTGGTGAACAGTCTGCCGACGGCGAAACTCACGGCGGAGTCGGTGGAGACGGTGAACTGTCTCATCTCTTGCACGGTGAAAAAGATCAAACATCAAAGCCGCCCTACACAGTGCCACAGTTGAACGAATAAGGCGCTGAGAAATTCAAAAGTCCGACCATGTTTTTTCACACTTCACAATAATACATAAATAGATATGTAATTGGTCGAAATTTCTCAAAAAATCACCAATTATATATGGATATATATGTAATACGTGTGTGTGGGTGGTGCAGCGATATTGTTGATTGAACTTGCTATGGTTTTGATTTTTATCAATCTTTTCCTTGTATGTTAATGCGTGAAGAGCTTTTGATTTTTATTCACAAGGTTTTTTTTTTCTTGACTGCAACATTTTTATATACCTTCATTTAGTTTTAAAAGCAAGCCTTTCCATATATAATTACTATCTTTATTGCATTGCAACATATGTATGGAAAATATGCCAATGTTTTTAAACAACTGTTGGTTGATTTTCTAACACGTGGGATTACAAATGCATGAGTGAGGTCGTCGAGGGGCCAAGCGATCATCGACCGAACAAAGGCGAAGTGCCCCACATGTATTATGATTTATGATGGGTATAGAAATGTAATAAATGTACAGCCACCTAAACTCATACCAAACTGGGTTCTTATCAGCCAATGAGAAATAAATAGCAGACATATGCATGTCTAGATCACTGCTTGAAATCTGTGCAAAGAGAGGTTAAGTGATTATATATTTCTCAGATAAAGGAGGATTATTATTGGGTGGCTTTGACTATCATATTTTATTTTAAATACATTCTGTATAAGAAGTTGAAATTAAGTTTGCTATAGTGAAAGATAGGCTTGCTTATGGGATCATGAACCATGTTTATGGAATTAATTAATATGGAAAGGGAAGGAGGAGGATCCATAACAAACATTGTTCATGTCAAAATTTTAGGAGCAATAAGAAGTTATCTTATTATAAGCTACAGTGGAAGTATAATTACATCGAGGTTATTTATGCAGAAAGTAGCAGGCCATTCCATTCAATTATGTATTGGAGGTTTCCTTTTTGCCTGCAGAGAATAATCCATTACAGCTACATGTAAGCTAATGTCTTCTTCACGAGACATACTAATGGTACTAGGTTGCAGAGGATAATCATCCCTTCTTCGAGCTAATAAGCTATTGACAACATCTCCTTTGTTTCCCTGTTCTAAGTCGCTCTTGTCAGCAGCAACTTCTTGATCTTTTCTCTGCAGAGAATGACAATGGAATTTTCAGAAGATGAGAGTTAAATAAATACATCGAGGTATGTATCAAGAACCGCTTACTTACATGAATAGTTTGCAGCTCACCTGAGAAAGATATTCTTGCACCTGCATGTAGTAGTAGTAGTACATAGTTCAAATTCGATCATTATTATTTTATACTTGTTTTTTGATGAACATACCTTGAGTTTCATTAATGAAGATCGATAGTAGTAGCAGTGACACGATGACGAAACTCGACCTCATTTTGTGAGGTTGCTTGTTTTGTGAAATGAGTGATGGAAGAAAAGGGAATGTCCGGGAGAAATTGATAATAGCACACAAAACAAAAACAGTGAGTGTTGTAATATATAGAATAATGGATGGGAATTTATTGCTTTATTCATCTTTTTCCTTAAATGCTGTGTTGCATTGCAGCAAACCTCAAAACACATGGTGAATTAATATCACCTCTTGCAATGGGCCAGTGGCTGCTAAACCAGAAAAGAAAACAATTTTATTACTACCAAGTTAATTGATTCCATTACGTACAACCTTAAGACGTTATGAGATCAAATGCGAACATATCCAAAAGAACACAAGGGACCCATGTTGCTCATCGAACATGCATGGCATTAAATGCGACAATTGCCATTTTATCTTGGTGTTAGAAACTATTTGGCCATTTGGTTTGGAATTCGAAGGTGGATGATAGTGATAGATTATGGAATTTTTGGCCAAAAGGGATTCACAGTTCGCTGTAATAATATCAAGAACTTGATCACAATGTTCAAGTCAGACACTAGTTCTCAAGAATTGCATCCCAAATAGTCTCGAGACTCTAGTTCAAGTGAGCAATATCTATGTAGTAAGAATGGAGCTTAGAAACAAACATTCTCAGGAAACTTTTCATTATGTTGCGTGCTCTTCTGAAATCAGAGGAGAAGAGTAACCCAAATCTGTGATCATTGTTATCCTTCCACCCTTAGCGTCCCTCTCCATGGCTGGTTCTTCTTTGGAAAGAGCATTACAGTGTATAGTATGCGAAATTGGCCTCTCCTCATGGAATAATCTGAAAGTTACAGATGATATTTGACAACCCAAATGGATCCACAAAATGCTGAGATTGAGAATAGACAAAGTCGAGGAGGTAAACTTACGGGTGCTTGCAAAGGGTAGGGCATTGGAACGTCAGTGCATACTTGCATGTTGACAGCTCTGTTATCGAACTAATCATGGCTCGGGGCTCAGAACAGACGAACCTGACCTGAAAGTGGGAGGTAAATGAACATATTGATATGTTGGGGGATGAAAATTTTGAGGGAAACACTGTGTTCCAAAACTCACCTCTGTTTCTCGAGGCTCGTTTGTTAAATCGCAGATGGTCCCATTCTTGAAAACGTGAGAGTGGTACCTGCATATTGTAAATCTCAGACAATTCTATGATGAATTAGAATTTGAGTGTAAAGCGTGGATCATATTAGTTTCATACCTCTGTGACGCATCTTTTGAATGAGGATCCTTCAGCGTGGATACATCAGAAAGGTTTTGATTGTATGCTTCCGTAGCTTCAGCATCATAAACTCCCAAGACGAACTCTTGCACCAGCTAGATGGAAAACCACACCTCGGGCATCATTTACGAATTTTAAATACACACAACTTGGACATGACAAGTCGAAGAGATATGCGAGGAGGCATAGGCACAGAATTTGAAGATGCATAGTTGCACTGATTTTAAAGTCAAATAAGCTTACCTTGTCGTCCTCCAAATGAATCTGTCGCAACCGATTTTGGTAACAGAATTCGTAGGACCACCAACCCTCTTGCTGTAGAAATATACACACAAAATAGTTTACGGTGCAGTGGAATAATGAAGCCGCATATATCCTTCTTTTTTTTTTTAACAAAAAAGCTTACCCTGATAAAGCACCGATCTTTAAGCACTTCTAAGAGCTCATCTGGCGTCTTCAGCTTCATGCGTGTCTCTGATTCCATAATCATGCTGCTTATATTTTTTTGAGAGGCAAGTTTGCCACTCTTGGATTTCTCTATTTTAGGCAGAAAACAGAGGAACTTCTCCCCATTCTTGTTAGACATAGTCATAGACTCTTGGTCAT
The DNA here is from genome assembly GCA_027422505.1 of Craterostigma plantagineum. Taxonomy (NCBI): domain Eukaryota; kingdom Viridiplantae; phylum Streptophyta; class Magnoliopsida; order Lamiales; family Linderniaceae; genus Craterostigma; species Craterostigma plantagineum. The sequence goes on along the minus strand of JAPQWV010000039.1, from coordinate 6,004,865 downwards.
CTTCCTGAAAGCATAAAACCGTAGAATATTATCTTAACATGCTAAACACATACAAACACATTAGCAGAATATAGACTTATGCGTCGAAATTTACCGACCCTAACAAAGAATCATGCTAAAACCAAAAAATTTCACCTTAAAATGCTCGAGAAAAACCAAGTAATTAACATAAAGAACATGACTAGCAGAGCACAAAATGTAACTTACTGGAACGAAAGGTGAGTCTTCAAGATGGTATTCGATTTTAAACTTTGGTTCCCGAGAGCTCCGACCAAAAGTACCACCTTAATCAAACATAAATTGGTAGCCACACAAAATGAAGTCAGAATGGTTGAAACTTTAGTTAGCATATCAATATATACACTGGTATAAGCACAGCTGAATCATCCATAATCTATGCAACCGATTGAATATTGAACTTTCCCACGAGCACCAGCCTTAACAAGATTAGCTACGGCATTCATAGACTCAGCAATTTGACATTTCTGAGTAAAAACTACTCACAACAATCTCATGGCCAACGAACCTCAAAGAAAGATCAAATAAACCATAAGCAAGAGTGACAAGAAAAGAGGGCTCACAACTCCTGAAACTAAACCCACAGTAGCAAACCCATGTCCACAAATTGAAGAAGGATACTATAATTGAGGATTCCAACAAAATCACACTTATGGAAATTAATCACCTGTGTGAGCTGCGACGATCTGATCGGAGCTGACGCCGTTGCAGGAGATCATTACGATGAAAAAAACGGATGCCCACCACGGCGCAAGACCCATCTTTCCCTTCAATCCTTTACCTCAGCTAATCGGAAATCTCCGCACAATTCCAAATTCCTTCTCTAGTTCAATACGCAACTGAAGACGATGAATCACACAGCACCGCGCAGCTTCTTAGCGAAGCAGTAGTTGAAAAACCAAAGAGGAGACCGACTAGCAATACATTCCCCTCCCCCTGTTTATAACACGCCACAGCTTGTAAAATTTGTTATTATTAAAATTTTTATTATTATTCTTTTTTGTTACCTTTTACAGGGGTAATATTGGTATTTTTCTTAAAAGTGAATTTAGAAATAAAGCTGCTAACTGGAGAACTGAGAAAAGGAACTAACAGCAGAACTTAACAGAATACATGATTCATAAGCAGAGTTTTCTGTTGTCTTGACTTATATTGAGGCACAATGTTGATATATTCGCTTGAACAACATTTAGTAACGAACCTAGATTGAAAACTATTGTCTTTGGATAACGATTTTCAGAACGAAGAAAAAGAGAAAGACAAGCAATTTTATTTTCATCAATTTAAGATCCATGTCTTACACATAAGGAACGAACTTGCAAGAACAGACCCCCCAAAGTATCATCGTCAGAAGAAAGAAACAACAATCAGTTGTTAAGGCAATTTTCCGGCGCGGAAGATGGCAAACATGGACATGACTGAATCTGAATACTCAATGGCGTTTGCCTCCAAAAACTTTCCAATCATCTCCTTCGCCTTCTCAGGTTCCAAGCTTTCGCACTCAATCTCATACATATGCCCAAACTCATACCTAACCTCATCCACCTCAAGCTTCAGCCCTTCTTCCCATTCATACACATTCCTCACGTTTCCGAAGCTTCCCAGGAAAACTAACCCGTCTTCGATTCCGAATTCCTCTCTGACCCTTCTCATGACCCTCGAACGTTCGGCGGCGGAGAAGTCCGTCAGCCGCCGTGGGTCCTCGAGGCACGATTTCCCCACCAAAGGATCGAGCTTTTCCTCGTCCTCCTCGACGCGGCTGACGCCGTTGGCGATGACGGCTTTGCTCTTGAGGCAGAGGAAGCATTCCTTGGGGTTGCCGAGATCGTCGTTGTGGGACCGGAGGCGGAGGACGGCGCGGCGCGATGCGAGCTCCGACGAAGGGCCGTCGAAGAAGGCGTTGTGCTGGCGGTGGGTGGCGACGTGGAAGGGCGAGAGGAGGGTTAGGAGCTTTTGATGGGAGGATTTGTTTGGCAGTCGAAGTTTGACTTCGATTTCCATTCCTTTCTCGGAGTGGCCGACGAATAGATCTGGTAAATTGGATGAGAGATTGTTATGGAGGAGATCTATCTAATCTTGCGGAGGGTGGTCGCCCGCACGGCGGCGGAGACGGCGGAGGTGATTCTCAGGGATTGGGATTCTTCGATTTGGTGGGTGACCTTCAGATTTGGCGGAGATATATTATTTGGATAATTTTTCAATTTAACTGCTTTTTTTTTATGCAATTAAATCCAAGCAATTGAATCCAAGCAAACCCAAGACTTAAAAGCCCAATTGAATTAATTTAGCTTAAGAAAAGAATGGAATATAGCTTAAATTACCCTTGATCAGTTGATTTGATATTTCAAGATGATGAAGATGATGGATGATGATCACATATAAGAGACTGAAGAAAATTTATCATGTCCAGAGAAAGTCTCAGAGGATTCTGCTATTACATGAATATGATAAAGTCGCTCGAAAATCGCACAACAAGACGACGACAAGAACCAAAAACTAAAAAAGAAACAGAAAGCCAGGGCAGCTTACCAAGCCGTAGGCTGAACAAATTATATAAGCTATAAAAGACATCCATATCGAATCAAAGCTCCCATTTTCAGAAAATCATAAAACAGAACATTCTCAGTCGATCTTGACAGACGAGTAGATGAGCCTAGTGAACCAAAAGCACGCATAGAAACCAATGGCGCCCGTAAGGGCGAAGAAAGCGTACGAACCAATCAGCATATACCCAAAGTAAAGAATGCCCGAGACTGGCTTCGTTATGTTCAGCTTCGTAAAGAAGTAGAACGCTGCGTAGAGGAACAGATACAGCGCTGAAGACCCAGACGTCAAGTAAGACCTCCACCACCAAAGATAGTCCTCGCCGCACAGCTGAAAGTAGCAGAGAACTATGGTGATCTCAGCGCACGTCACTATCAAGATGATGAAGACAAGGAAGAGGAAGCCGAAGATGTAATAGAATTGGTGAAGCCATATAGAAGTCAGTATGAAGAAGAGCTCTATGAACACCGCGCCGAAGGGAAGTATCCCACCTATCAAAATAGAGAAGATGGGGTTCATGTACCAAGCCTGCTCGGGAATCTGCCTTGGAATCTTATTGGTCTTCACCGGGTCGTCGATGGCTGGCCTTTTGAAGCCCACGTAACTGCCCACAAACACTAAGGGAACTGAGATTCCAAACCACAGTAGGACTAGGGCGAACATGGTGCCGAAGGGGACAGCCCCCGACGATTTCTCTCCCCATATCAGAGCGTTTAGGACGAAGAAGACTGCGAATACTATCCCTGGGAACATGAAAGCTGTTTGGAGGGTGATCTTCTTCCACTCTGTTCCTTTGAACAATTTGTATAGACGAGCTGAGGCGTAGCCAGCGAATATGCCCATGATTGCCCATAGTAAGAGCATGGCCGTCATCAACCCTCCTCGGTTAGATGGGGATAGGAAGCCCAGGGCTGCGAAGATCATGGTGACTAGGACCATTCCGAAGAACTGTACGCCCGTCCCGACGTAAACGCAGAGGAGATCGGAGTTCGAAGGAGGCCTGAAGACGTCGCCGTGGACTAGCTTCCAGCCCGTCTCTTCTTGGGCTTCTTCTTGGGTTTCGAGCTGGTTGTACTTGGAAATGTCACGGTAGAGGGTTCGAAGCATGATCATGGCCACCATTCCCGAGAGGAACAGAACGATCATCAATGAGTTGACGATTGAGAACCAGTGGATTTGGTCGTCGGCCATGTAGAGGTATGTGTCCCATCTTGAAGCCCATTTGATGTCGCTTTGCTGCAAGAGGAGGCGCAGCATAGAATTTAGTGAAAAAATAATTCTCCCTTTTTTCACCTAATATATTAGCTCGGTTGGGTCGATTGACTAAACTGTGGCTCAAAGGTGCCTCCATTTCAACCATGGTTTGACAAAGATAACAGTTTTTCGGTGTCTATTAAGTAAGAAAAACATTACTTGAAACTCCACGTCATATGTGAAGATGATTTCCTTCTTTTCTTCAACCTCCTGAGGAGGGTCAGCGCCAGTGACGGTGCGTTTTGTATGTGGGTCGCAGGTTGTTAACCGTGTATTTGTGTCCTTATCCTCCCATTTGCCTTCGTATTCATGCTTGACACTGCAGGTGTATGAGGATATTTCAAGATAAGTTATAGGTCCGATATTAGGCTTGACATAAAATAATTATGCAACCGTACCTATACGGCTTTACTTCAAATCCAACGATTCTTGCAGCATCGGCTTCTTCATCCTTATGGTACTTTATCGTAAACGAGAGGTGGTTGTGAATGAAATATTTCTCCTCTGATTTCTGTGGACAAAAAAAAAAGTTTGAATGAGAAAATATAAAAGAAGTTGGGAGTTGACTTATCAAGTAGGCATTGTACTAATACTGCTTTCTCAACTTACGCCAGCGTACTGCCCTTTCAATCCAACTTCAAAACCATGCTGATAAATGAAAGTTTCCGTATCAGGTCTCTTATAAGGCATGACCAGTGGAAGATTGTCCAAAATCCTGATATTAAAACCAAAACCACCATCATATCAGATGAGTGACCAACGAAACACAATTTATACATGCATAAAATATTAAACTAATTTCACCTACATGTTCACTCGATACCCATCATCAATCTTCTCTTTGAATTCCTTGGCTTGTTTAGCATTGGGAACAACACGGCAAACAACATTGCACATCTGAGGTTCTCGCATCTTAAACTGTATGAACGATTTTCGTTGAGAAGTGAGAATATAAATGAGGTAATCAATCATCAGTGAAGCAACATCAAGACTGAAAACACACCACATATTGAGAGTTTTCAATTCGATCACCACGAAGAACTTCCCCAAGATTCTCAGCGCTGTCAACAATTTTCATGGGCTTACAGTAAGGAAGTGAATAGTAAGAGTAAGGAAGTTGAGTTTTCACAGATTCCAATTTGTTCACTTTCACCATCAGAGGATCTCCCTGGAAAACAAACACCAAAAATATGAGAGCCCTAATGAGAGGCTTGCGACAAAAGTTAGAAACGTAGGAGAAATAATGCATAACGAAGAAGACCCATCCTGCATAAGAAGAGATCAGAAATATAACTAGCTAGATGCGAATATTAACAAAGTCTTCCCCAGCTAAGCACTAGATGATATAACTACGATAAACAAAGCTAAACCAAAATGAGACAACTCTAGATCTACCATAATAATAACCCGATTTAGCTAACCCACACTCCAAATCAGGAAAGAAAGGAGCAACTTCATTGAATTATACACAAAAGAACAATACCAAGATGTACTGTTATAATGTCTACCTTCACGAAGTCTTGTGGAGCAACGCCAGGGAGATAAAACGAGCGAGCAACGTTGAAGATGCACAATAGCACGAACATGACGCACATCTGACTCGCGTGAGGCCCCATCCCCACGGCCTCCATTTTTCCTCGAGCTTTCCCTTCACTACAAACAAATCAGCAAATGCGCGCCGCGAAAACAAGATCTAGATCTCACTCGCCGCCAATATATACATTGATCAAATCCAAAGCGATCAATTTTCGCAATATATTTCTCCTTTTTCCCCAAAGAGCTAATGAGGAGGGGACGATTCGAAGCTAAATGCAACAAGAATAGAACTGTGTTGACAAAGTGGGTGAGAAGCTTGTTTTTGTGTATGGAAGGTCGGTAAATCTGGACCGTTGGATGAGATCCGCATAATCCGGCGGTGTATATTGGCTCGAGATGATTAGTGAATTAATCATATGTTATGTGTATTCAAGAACATAATTGCTACTTATTACATGTACTTATTAAGAAAATAGTTAATCCACGTCACTAATTCTCAGCTTTTTCATCAAGTAACCATTTTTATCAGCCCTAGCTCTAGCTCCCAACTCTGTTCACTTCATTTCAAACCCTAGCTGAAGAAAAATGGTGGGATCGGATGTGAAAGCAGAGACGATGAAATTGATGGATCAACGAGCTCTAATGGAGACTGAGATGAACATCATCGTCGAACGCCTTTGCCAGCCTGGAGGCCCTGGCCTCTCCGGCAACCTTGTCGATTCCGAGGTTGATTTTCTTTCGTATCTTGCTTTTTGTTCGGGCAATTGCCTGACTAACTTAATAGTAAGAAAGTTTGATTTGTATGGGTTGATTATATCTGATGATGATTTGCAGGGGTTTCCCAGGTCGGACATTGATATCCCAGCTGTGAGAGCTACCCGCCATAGGCTTGCTGGTAATCGTTACACATTAGAATTGAATTTTTTGTCCATATGAAACCATGGATTAGCTGTTGTATCTCATGCATAGAAGAAACATGGTGTTGAACCTCTGTAATGGTTCTTCAACCGTCATTATTCATGGGAATTTGCTTCGATATTGCCATTAAAACCTCGTCTTCTCGATAGGGCCCTGCCCGCTCAAGTGCTGCACAATTTCTTGATTTAAATGCTTAAATATGACTAATTCTCTCTGCTTCGTGGCATTTCAGAGCTTCGTAGTGACCACAAGGAGATTACAGGGAAGATAAACCGAAACATTCAAGTTCTCCACTCGGGCAGGCTAGCATCGTCAACTGCACCTGTGAAATCTCGTGGTTCGTTAGCAGGAGTTAACCTTATTACAGCTTTGTAAAGTAATAAGCCTGTTTTTTTTTACAGGCACAAATGCTCAAGATGGAGATATCAGCACTTCTTGGACTTCCCAAATTCCTATTCCTATTGAGGCCTTTTCGAATGCGATGGAGGTCGATGCATTTGCCACTAAAGCCTTTGCAGTAGTCGACGAAATCAGCGAGGCATCTCCAGCAGCGGAAGACGGCTTACAACTAGGAGATCAAATCGTGAAGTTTGGGAGCGTGCAATTAGGGGACAATTTGCTTCAACGACTAGCAGAAGAAGCACAGAAGAACCGAGGCCAAGTTGTGTCTTTGGTGGTAATGAGGCAAGGCGAACTGATTAATATTACAGTCACCCCTAGAGCTTGGTCGGGTCGGGGACTACTAGGGTAAATGCTTCGTTTAGCCCCGTCTTTTCTCGCTATTGAATTATTCATATGATTATGTTCTGATACGTTTTGTCATGCTATGCAATGCAGGTGCCATTTTCGGATGTTGTGAATGGATGGCTTGCTGATGTAAGGACGCTCCATTGATGACACTGAATGTTCTGATCTATGTATGATGTTAAAACCGAAGTATGGATGGCCAAGCTTTGTCTCTCTTGGACATTTTGTCAGAATAACTCCGTAGCTATTTCTGCGTTGCCTGTTTCCCACGTCCATCGACCATAGAATAGAAGTCCACAAATCCTCTAATATGAATTTCGTCGAACAGTTTCTGCGTTTGGCCCATGGCAAGTTGGGCGTTTAAAACGCCATTGAAGAACTGGCTGAAAATAAAAGGGGGGTCGCTGCAAAATCCCAACTTGAACACATGGGCCTGCAATGAATTAGATAATTTGATGATAACGCGATTTTATTGTAAACCATTTCTACTCTACCTAAAAATACTGATAAGACTTAGGTGGTCGTCTCGTCGGCGGAACCGCACGTTTTTTCAATAGATAATACTGAAAACTAATTTTATAATCAGAGCTGAAACCCATCATTCTCCTCCACGAAAGTTCACTTCTTTTCCCTTATTTTTTATTTTGGGTTAATTCCTTATCCGTCCCTCTCAAAGTTTAAACTTCCTCTTAAATACCACTCGAATTATTTCTTCCTTATAAGTACCTATCTGAAAATTTATTCCTCTGCAGTACCTAAAGGTCTTTTCAGTGTTAAAAAGACGAAAATACCCCTGTCTCACCTATTCCATTGAAGTTGAATAAATTATTTCACATGAATTATACCAGCAAAACTTGTTATTATACCAATAAAATTGAAATTATACCAGAAACTTATAGAAATTATACTACGTTATTATAATTCGAATTTTATAAAATGAAATTGGACATTATATCAACTGATTATGCTATTATATTAGAAATTATGGAAATTGTACCATTTGTTTTCGTAATTATACCAATAAATAAAGGTATTATAATTTATACAAAAAAATTAGGCATTATACCACTTATTTTGCTATTATACCAGAAATTGAGGAGATTATACCATCTATTTTCGTTATTATACCAATAAATATTGTTATTTTAATTTTATAGAGCGAGATTGAATTATATTACCAACTAATGTTTGCAATAAATTGTGGAAAATATACCATACATTATCGTTATTATACCATCTATCTCAGTTATTATACTAATAAATAAGTTATTTTAATTTTATACAGCAAAATTGGAGATTATACCAACTAATTTTGCTATTATACCAGAAACGGAGTAAATTATACCATCTGTTTATTAGGTTCAATTCTGCTGGTATAATAACGATAACAGTTGGTATAATTTCCAATTTAACATTATGTTGTTGGTATAATGAGAATAACAGTTGGTATAATAATCAGAATAGTTGGTATGATGCTCAATTTAATATCAGGTAAGGGTATTTCCGTCCGTTCACTGTTTAGGGGTATTAAACACACAACTTTTTGCAGATGGGTACTTAACAGGAAGATTTTTTCGTAGGGTATTGAACAGGAAGTTAAGTTTCTGACAGGGCCTGATAAGGAATTTACCCATATTTTTTATTTCTTCCTCCAACTTTTTATGAGGCTAAGAATATCAGTTACGCACATTTTCAACGCACGTACCAGTGCCAAACCTATACCGTCGAGTGCGAGTTGGCCCTATTAACAAGCAATAATCAAAGCTAAATTTCCACTGCGATTATTTCTTGGAGCTTCGAAGAGCTCTTACAAAAGCTTTGCCATTCCATGCAGCAACCACTACTTATACCAGGTTAGCTAAATGATAGAATCTTTGCAGTTGTCTGAGTCCTAAATTCTTTTTTAATACTATTAATCCATCCTCTCCGCAATCAGTGGAATAAGCTTCTGTGTGTTTGTTGGGTTTTCTTGTAGCGTTTGGTATCACTGAAATTCTTTGAGGATTTCTTTTCGGGATTTGATTATTATAATTTTAATCATATAACAACTGGCTTAGGTTTTCCGTCCCCTTTCCTTTTTCTAAATTATTGCACCTTGGTTCAGGTCAGTGGACTCGTACTCGTAGGGAATTTGGAGTTTTCTGCAATTATATTGGTTTGCATTAAATATATAAGGAACGAGGACGGCGACGATTATTTGAGATTATAATACTCAAGTGGTCAGAAACATACTGTTTTGTGAATTTCGTCCCAAAAATCTTGTCTTGTTTTCACCAATTTCTGCCTCCAAACTGCAGAAATGGAGGCTGAAGCTTCTTCTCCCACGCCCTCCAAGGAAAAATCCCTCCAAGAAAAGCTCGACGACCTTCGAACCGCCGCTCAAAACACATACCAAAGCAAGCCATTCTCTCACTGGCTCCTATTAACTCTCAGCGCCACAGCCATGCTCGTCGCTTTCCCAGCTTCTTCCATTCTCTCACGCGTCTACTACTCAAACGGCGGAAACAGCAAATGGATCATCTCATGGGTCGCCGTCGTCGGCTGGCCCATACCAGCCTTAGCCTTAGTCCCCACATACCTAATCTTGAAAGTAAATCCCTCCCCACTAAGCTTAAAAGCTTCTCCTTTCTTACATTCTCTTAGGCTTCTTCTCAGCCGCCGACAACCTCCTATACGCCTATGGCTACGCCTACATGCCTGCCTCGACAGCCTCTTTACTGGGCTCAACCTCCCTCATATTCTCATCCCTCTTCGGCTACCTCCTCGTCAAGAACAAAATCAACGCCTCGACCGTGAACGCCATCGTCGTAATCACAGCAGCCATGGTCATCATAGCCCTAGATTCAAGCTCGGACCTTTACGGAAACATCACAAAGGCACAGTACAACATGGGATTCCTATGGAACATTCTTGCATCGGCCTTGCACGGCTTAATCTTCGCGCTCTCCGAAATGGTCTTCGTGAAGCTGATGGGGAGGATATCCTTCCACGTCGTCCTGGAGCAGCAGACGATGGTCTCCTTTTTCGGGTTCGTATTCACCACTATCGGTATGCTGCTGAACGACGACTTTAGGGCCATGGCTTCCGAGGCGAGGGGCTTTCGTGGGGGTAAAGGCTCGTACCTATCGGTTCTCTTGTGGGGGGCGGTCGCTTTTCAGTTGGGGATTTTGGGGCGACGGCGGCGGTTTTCTTGGCGTCGACGGTTTTTACGGGCGTTCTTAATTCGATTAGGGTTCCCATAACGAGCATTGCGGCGGTTATATTGTTGCATGATCCGATGAGTGGGTTCAAGATTTTGTCGCTGGTTATTACTTTCTGGGGATTTGGTTCTTATGTGTATGGGAGCTATCCTCGGAGCAAAGTTCCTCCTACGCATGAATGATTGGTTGATTGATTGTTAAGGCATAGTTACACTAAGGTTGTGCTAAGGAGTATGTTTTTTATGGCTATGCTATGATAGTGTAATGACACTATATTACGTAAAAGAAAGGACCAAATAAGATAAAGATACATCGTTTAAAACTCCGATTATTTTCATCCCTGCCATTGTCTGGCTTTATGTGCTATGTCCGCTAATTCCATTTCCATGTGTATGTAATTGAATTGACAATGGATGGGTGTAATGGAAACGGTGCTTCAATATGATTATATATTTAAATAAAGGGGCAATTTGATTTCAGACCAACATAAGTTTCATTTAGGTTTCAGACCCATGTCGGAAAATTTTTAGTTTTAAGGACCCGATGCACTTAAGTGTGTCTCAATACCTGAACCTGTAGTACCACTTCATGGACCTTAAGTATCATTTCATGGTTCTGCAGTACCACTTTATCGTTCTACAGTACCACTTCATTGTTCTGTAAGAACAAAAAACGATAGTTCGATACCAGTTTATATACATTGTATAACACTTGAGTAATTTTGTGGTCCTTATCTCTAGATTTTATAAAAATCGGGTCTTTAACCCTATCTGACCGGGCCTGCAACTTAACTTAAAACATCTTTTGGGGTCTGAAACTTAATTAGTACTAGGGGTGGTTCGGTACGGTATACCATATCAAAATTGTGATACTGTATACCGTACCGAAATTTCGTTATCGAAAAAATCATACAAGTAGCATACTAAAATATCGATATACCTTACTATGCGGTATCATACCGAAATTTCGGTATGGTATCGATGTCATACCTTCTATACCTTCACACGGAGGGTTTTTTACCATTCGCCTCTCGTAACTCGTTAATTCGTTGTTCTCGAATTTTTAGTCAATTCAAACTCCTTAGGCCCATGGATTATTAATACCAAAATTTTCAAAATAAAAAGATTTTAATTCATAAAATTAATTTAAATAAATTTATGAAGATCCTTATAATATTTTTATCCATTTTATATTATTTTGAAATTATATAATATATGTAGCTGTGTGTGTATATATATATAATATTAAACATTTTAGTATTTTCTATATTTCGGTATCTAATTTTTAAAATTTTCATACCATTATTGTAACGAAAATTTTCGGTACGGTATCATACCTTACCAAAAACTTCGGTATACCAAAATTTTCAATATTTTTGGTACGTTTCGATACGATAAGGACGGTATATCGTTATTTCGATATATTTCCCAGTACTAAAATAAAATAGTACACAAGATAATCCCACAAAAATTGAAAAAAGAAATAGAGGAGAGAAAAAACAAATATCAGGGGAGAAAAGTACAAAAAGCCCTATATCATCCGATTCAAGAGTCGAATTCAGGCAATCCGCCACCACCAGCGGTGGAGATCCCGCGGCGTTGTCACCGTCGTCCTCTCTACAACTGCCTCTGTCAGCGGATAACGCCCGTTTAGTCTCGGGCGGACCAATTTTGCCGACCGCGTGGGGCACGAGCAATTCAGGTAACTACGGTTTTATCATCGTAGGAAGGACTTATAATGATGTAATTGGCATGAAAGCAGCGTACCTATTGACGGAGCTGCTCAGTTGTCTCGTTTTGGCTGTGTCGATCCTCTCGACGGAGCAGCTCAGTTGTCTAGTTTTGGCTGTATCGATCTTCTGAATTCGATTCGCTGGACCTTTCTTTGTTGAATCTGCTAATTGAGCTGAATGACAGTGTTTCTTGCATATGACTTGTTCCTTTTTAGCTATCGACTGGGTGTTAAGAGGGCAAACGCAGAGTGAGATCGTCAAAAAATAAGCAGACAAGTATAAGATGAAATTGGTAGAAAGAAACTTAATCAACTGAATGCATCATTGATATATTAAAAAATGTTTTTTCTTTTTGGTAATTCATTTGTGTTTCTCATATGCACTTTTGATTGTTTGGCTTTCAGTTTCTATATACTTTTCTATCTTGAAAACTTTCAGGAATTTTTTCTATGGCTTCGAGAAGAAACCTAGCACACGCAAATGAAGAACGTTATGTTCGAGCACGCGAAGCGACTCATCGTCGCCCATGCCACGATGCCCTTGAGGAAGAATTGGCGAGGCAAGCAGCGGAAATTGAATCACTTGTATCAGACAATCATAGATTAGCGACCGCTCTTGTGTCCATGAATCAGGATCTTAAAGCAGCACTACAAGAAGGAGATAGGATCAGAGAAGATATTAAGAACATCAATGCTGAGGGCGATGTTGAGATCAAGATTTTGTTGGATAAAATCGCGAAACTAGAAGCAGATGTAAGAGGTGGGGATGGTAAAAAGATAGAACATCAAGAGCTGCTCAGTGAAGCACGAAGCTTGGTGTCCGAAAGGGTGGAGTCAACTGAAAGAATCCAGCAGGCGACTCGGGAATTAGAAGACACATGCGCTGATGAAATGCAAGCTGAACTTGAGACATTGAGACAAGAGCATCAAAAGTTACGGTGAGTTTGATCTATTTTGAACCACAGTTATTACAATGTTAAATCCACATAAATAGCCAGCTCTTGGCTGTAGCTCTTAGGGTGCATGTTTGCAGTTTGCTTTAATATGAAAATTTGATGGTATTGCTCGTTTCTCAATCATTACTATTAATGCTTCAGCATGTCTAGTCGTAATCTCAATTGCATGATGGGATCTGTGTACCAGTTGAATGGTTGGTCATTATGTCTGAATTTGTCTAATCATGCTTTGCATTGCACCATGTTTTATAGGCTTTTACCTTCTCAAGAGTCAAAGCAGTCTAGAGTTTAATATGCGTCTATTATAGCACTTTGTTCCTAGAACATCATCTTGATATCTTTCATCTTTCTGCAAACACCAGCAAAACTTTCAAGCTCAAGAAGGGCCTAAACGCCGAGAAAGTGAAGCAAATGAAGAACTTGGAGAAAGACCTCATTCATCTGGCCGAACAAGTCGAAAGACAACGTGCTGATTTATTAAAGGCAGAGCAGCAGCACGCTAATGGTAAACTTCCTTTTCCCACCCAAAAGTCACTCTCGCATCTTAACTCAAAGCTTTCACCTTTAACGTTAGCAATCCATTTACAGGTGCATTTCCTCCGCCACCACCATGTAATGGTCCATACATGAACCATGATTACGCATATCCACCGCCGGCGATGCACTATGTGGACAGTTATGGCAGACCCATTGGCCAAATGGTCGGCCCCGAAGGTTTCAATCAATATTCTAATGGCGGGTTTGCGGTGGGTCCCCCGTTAGACGGGGCCATTTTTCATCCAGGTTGGGGAGGAAGCATGTAGTGTGTGGAAGACATTGACTCAATTGTAGAAGAAACTACACACATAGACTCATGGTTAAAACCGTAGGTATTTTTGTCTTGGCTTGGACAAATGCAAATTGCGTTATGGTAATTATTCTTACAGTTATCTTCGTGTATATTTGTATATCTCTTGGGTCATGCTTGTTGACCCGACCCGAATCGTGTACAGCGAGACAGCGTCCAGCCCATTACGCACTTCGTTTATTTGAAGAATCACATGCCTTTTTCCTTTTCCTCCCAACAAACCGAGAAGATAAGAACAACAGCTGAAGAAAAGATAACAGAAAAATGGTCCGCTTTAGCAATAATCTGGTCGGAATCTTAAACATCATCACATTCCTCATATCCATACCCATCATAGCCGGCGGAGTATGGCTCTCGCGCCAGCAGTATACCGAGTGCGAGAGGTTCCTCGACAAGCCCGTCATAGCCCTCGGCGTTTTCGTCCTCGCCGTCTCCATCGCCGGCATAATCGGCGCGTGCTGTAGGGTGACGTGGCTGCTGTGGGTTTATCTCCTTGTGATGTTTCTGCTAATAGTTCTGCTGTTCTGCTTCACCATATTCGCCTTCGTGGTGACCAACAAAGGCGCCGGCGAGACGCTCTCGGGGAAAGGGTACAAAGAGTATAGGCTCGGCGACTACTCGAATGGCTTCAGAAGAGGGTCAACAAAAATTGGGATAAGATCCACAGCTGTTTAGTCGACAGCAAAATATGTCAGAAACTTCTTGATCAATCTGGGTCAACCACCGTTGACCAGTTCTATCAAGAACATCTCTCTGCCCTTCAGGTACTTAATTTTCTTTTTTCCTTCAGCTCAATTTTGTTAATTTGATAGCTGAGATTTGGGTCTCGATATACTGTTAGAGTTCCCCACTAAAAATCATAGCTTGATCTTCTGCTGCAAAAATTTGCACCTTTCTCTTTGTTACGAAGCTGCTTTCTTAAAAGGTTATGTGCCTTTCGTCCTCATTGGATCGTGGTAGGCCTGATAAAAGTTGCTTCCTTTTGGTGGGCATCCCTTTCTTGGTTTTTATTTTACTTGAATTGTTATGTGAAATTGTTGGCATAAGTCATTGTTGTCCATACTCATTAGTACAGTAATTGAGAAGGAAAAAAAAAAGGAATTTTTACTCCCAGTTTGATCAACCCAATCAACTAGTCAACTATTAAGTTTAAGTCATTGTTATCCATGTTCATTAGTACAGTAACTGAGAAGGAAAGAAGAAAAAGAATCTTCACTCCCACACTATTAACTTTGATCAAAACATAGTCCATTTGGTTAGCTTCCTTTTCATGCATGTATCATCATCATCACTGACGAACTAATGCTATGATTCACACACAGTCAGGGTGTTGTAAGCCTTCGAACGACTGTAATTTCCAATACATAAGCCCGACGAATTGGACGAGCACGCCACAGTCATCCTCTGTTACGAACCCAGATTGCCAAACATGGAGCAATAACCCTAATTTGCTGTGCTATGGATGCCAATCTTGCAAAGCTGGGCTTTTGGACAACATAAAGAACGATTGGAAGAAAGTGGCTGTGCTCAACATCGTATTCCTTGTCTTCCTCGTAATTGTCTACTCCATAGGTTGCTGTGCGTTTAGGAACAACTTGGGGAAATAATCCATGGAAATTCATATCCTTGAGTAGATTTCACTTAGGCTTTGTTTGCTTTCTTGTTGCTGGGCTCGTACCTATTGCTTGTGTTATGACCGTATTGTACTTAATTCGTCTACTAATGTTTCTGGCATTATTATGTTCATAATATTCGTGTTTCAATGTTCGATGTAGTGAGATCTATGTGATTTCACTATGTTAATTGCGTGAATAATTATGGGGAAGAATGAGTACATGGAACTCAATTACACGTATTATACCTATATTGATATATTTCCCTTCGTTCCAACAAATGTTTCCATAAGCATTAGTCAACTGTGACGGCAATATCTATCCTTTTTGTATCTCTTTAATAATCGATGCGTGCAAATTTAAAAGGTGATGAGATGACTGGTTTTTAAGCATTCATAAAAGATTGAATTGGTAAGTGCGATGATAAAAGTATATAGGGCCACTTGGTTTAAGTGGAGATTGAAAATAATAATAAATCTCGAGGGGTTGAGTATTATTTTTGGTGGGTCGACTATTTAATTTTGATGGCAATATAAGTATCGTATATTACGAAGCGTGATTCAATTAAACATGATACAAGTGGTTGGGCTGTATGAAGCCGTGGAGAGTCTTCCTATAATAATATCAAACATGATTTTTCATCATTAATTTGAACTAACTAATTAGCTTGTGAAACTAAGCATCGAACACAATCATTGTCGCATGAAAAAATGATTCCTCACTTTGCTATTAAATATTATAGAGGATCTTTTATAAGAACTGGTTCTTAATTCCCTTTATTGATTAAGCATCTTGATTCATTGTTCTTGCGATAAAAGAGTAATTAATAGATGCCTACATGATATAAATTCGATATCCAACATAATAATATGTATAAAGAAATATTTAATTGTATGCTCCGTCGTCCATAATCATCGCATTCACGTGCTCATCTTGTTTAAAGTTATTTATATTCGAGTACACGCAATAAAAGGTGGTTATTCGTATTATTTTATATTTAGTATACAATTAAGTTAACACTGTCTAATTAATCCTTTTCTGACACTTGTTAGTGAAAGTAATTATGTCTACTCGATTTATATTCTATAGATTATCTACAATTAATCATTTTACCTGTCGATGATTTAAAACCGATTATCAACCAACGGAGGGGGCCATGACAGATGTATCACTAACATTCATATCTTATAAATTATAATGCTAAAAGCAACGAAAATTTAAAAAATGCGGTATCAATTTAAATAAACAAAGAATAGGGTCCTCCTATAATCGTCAAGTGCTCTTATCTTCTCGTTAATGGTTGTATGAGTGGTTAGCATACGTTGCTTCAGACTTGACATTGCATCTTTCCCTTTATACGTAACCCTTTGACGCTCTCAATGGGTCCTTTTTTTAATTTCCATATTATTCCATGCATAAAGATTTTGTGTTTGTATGTGACTTAGTATAGCTCATACCGCAAATCTTCTTTTTCCATGCAGAAAAAGATAGGCAAAATAGAATTCGTATACTATCCGATTTCGATAGAAGGGCTTATTCCATATGTTCACATTTCCACACATGCTCAAGCAGATAGCAATTAAGCATAACTAAATGAAAGTTGTTTATTACCAAACCAAGTTGAAATGATTTGGTGGGAAGCTCTTTATTCCCTATAATCTACACTAATATTATATAATAAAATCCACACGTTACAGCTCTAAATCAAAAGCTTTACATATACACTGCATGGCCCCAGGTGTAGTGTTGGGCAGGGCAGATAATCACGTTATAAAAAGGAAAACATCAATCGAAATTCTTACCGCCGATCAAATCAATAATGGCTCTAACGAAGGTTGATTCTTCTTCTTCTTCAGGCTATGGACTAAGCTTGTCTGAAGCTCACCCCGAGACAATGGACTTCCTATCTCACGCTTGGTGCGATTTCGCTCTTCATGCTTTTCAGCAAGGGACGACCGCCCACCAAGATTCGCCCTCCGTCAAGATCGACGGCTCCGATCGTTTCGCCCCGCCTTGGAAAGCAAACGATTTGAAGGTTGAAAAAAGATTGCATTTTTTTACCTAAGTTTGTCCGAAACTATGTCGTTCTTGCAATAAAATACGCTAACGGATGATAATTCTTTTTCGAGTTCCTTAGTCATGGATTTGGATGCAGCAGGCAATGCACCCAGAAGTGAACTACAACAGAAAGAAGTGGGTAAGAAGGGACTATTGGAAATAAAATTTATAAATCTAAAATATGGAATACTCCAAAGATTTCTTGGGTACCAATCAACCACTAATTTATGAAAATTACGTCTATGACTAGATAATAAAGAAATCAGGCCAGATGAGCGATTGCGATTTTAGTCTAAAGTATGATACACCCTCTTTAGGCTTTAAGCTTTTAGGCGAAGTGGGTCATTCACCAGAGACATTTACGGTTTTAGTCTCCTTCGGTACTTTTTTCTCGAGACTTGCTTGCCTTTCGTTTATACTGCGCAGCTTCCGTGGAAAATAGCGACGTTCAAAAGCGCATGGATCAAGAAGTGGGTCAAAGATATAAAACACAGGAGAAAAGACGAGCAGAGACTGCAAAGAGCCGAGGCGCACGCCGCCCTCTCCGTCGCCGGCCTGGCGGCCGCCTTGGCTGCCGTAACTGCACAAGGCAATGAAAGCGCTTCGAAAGATTCGACGCTCGCCTCCGCGGCTGCCTTGGTGGCGGCTCAGTGCGCCCGAGTGGCCGAGGCCATGGGCGCCGATAAAGAGCAGCTGAAGAGCGTAATTAGCTCGGCCGTCCACGGGATGAGCCGAAGCGAAATTCTGACACTTACGGCCGCCGCCGCAACTTGTAATGATTTTTCGTTTTTTTTCTTTTTTAGAGTTGTTATGATATCAAAGCAATCTCCCGCTCGCCGTCACCCGATTCGTATGTCCACATGTTATGCCGATCATGTCACACGTGAGGGGGCGTGTTGAGATTACAAAAATATGGGCGTTCGAATAATTCAAGTCTTCGAGTCACTTTACTTAGTTTTAGGAAAGACCTCTTAATTTCTAATGGCGATCATCAATATTATGTTTTCGTCTTTCCACGTAACGTACGACGATCGCTTTTGTTTTTCTTTTTTCATTGCAGCGGTTAGAGGTGCTGATACGCTGAAGGCTCGATCGACGTGGGCGCCGGCGGTGAATAACGAGGCGCACTTTGAGAAATGCAGGTCGATTCTCGCCATTGGGACCAATCTCGGCGTTCAGGAGACGGATGGTAATGAACTTTTTTTCTAATGTAATAAAGATTTATTAATCGCGGCGCTGGGATTTGGTTTTCGGGCTAACGAATAACTCCGATTATCGGACAGGAAGGTACCTCCACAGGTCGGTGAAGGTCATTCTTGATAATGAAGGGAAGGTAATGACTCTTTCTTATTTTTAGTCAAATGTTTCATATAACTGTAATTACTAAAGATCTATTTGCTTGAAAACTGAACTGAGGGGGCTTTTTGCAGGTTATTCTCAAACTGAAGAAGCTCAATATGATCAAAGCATTCTCGAGGCACATCGAAAGTGAGTGAGTTCTTTTATCTCTTTATAATATATGGATGAACTGATAAAAACTCAGTTTGTAAAAAATATATTTTCAGGAGTGGTCTTGGACATGCACGTGGAGCTATACAAGTGGCCGGAAGGTGGAGAAGCCGCCGGCGCCGGCACAGGGTACCTCATTGTCCTAACGACGGCGAAGGGAACGGTGAAGCTCGACATGGTAAACGACTACGCTCGATACCTTACATGGTCTGAGGCTATAAATCACATGCTGACCCTCTCAGCATCGTTGGCAAAGCGTTGTTTTCAAATCTACAAAACCTGAAGATTTTACCTGCGTTTTCTGGGAAGCTTTATATTCAGCACATAAATTAATGAAAACCATCTTGTATTATTGGTGACTGGTGTAAACCCACTTTCTTGGGCAGTAGTCGAAGCTTTATTGATATGATTATATTCATAAAAAGTTGTGGGTATGTACACTGACGTGGGGCCAAAATAGTTAATAGTATATAGCGACGATCTGAGATTTATTACAGCAGAAATGTCTGTAAGAAGAGACCAGACCGACCAGCGATCACCATCGTCACTTCTAATAAAGACTACGTATGAACTGTTAACATCGAACGTAGTTAATTGTCAGAAAAGCCCTTACCGCAAATTTTTTCAAGATTTTTAAAGACGGTAGGTACTTTATACTACAGTGGTCAATTCGTTTTATCTATTTAATTAGTTAATGAGTAATTACTATATTTGCCAATGCTTCATAACATCATACATATATCCAATTTTTCACTGAAAGTGGCAATTCGGCAGTATGGGCGGGTTATCTAAATTTGGATCGCCTCATTAAATATGGATACATAAATATGTATAGTTGTTCTGAGTATTAAAGTCTTGCTACCAATGCAGCAATCTGATGCACTGTATAAGCTCTACCTATTTGTCTACGCACTGATGATAATTAATTGATTTTGTTTCTCAAAAACTTGTAAAGACAATAGTCTCATTCTTCTTTGGACAGTAGATATAACGTAAGTGAGGAGGTAAAAGATATGTGTGGAGTTTTGCAGAGATGAGTGACAGATGAGTCGAGCAATAGACTCTCTCTGTTCAGTCACATTCATTCACTGCTATTTTCTTTGCTTCGTACTTGAATTTTGTTGACACACAAAAACACCTGCTCCTCATCAATTAACAATATATAACCTATTATAAACCCCATTATCAAAATTAAAATGTCCCATGCTTTCTAATGATTTAACCCCCATAATATCTTAAATGGTACGAGAGAAGCATCAGTTTTGCGCTACCTCTCTCCTATCTCTATATAAACATGCTTTTATGATCAGCCTTCAGAGATCGATCAAACACAATTGAGTTTCTCCTTACATTACAATTTCTCTCATTTCACGAGACTGTCTTACTTTTCTCCAATATAGTATATGCAAAGCATCGAGCATTGATTCAACGGGCATGCAGATAATTATTACTTCGGTGGTGAAAATATGGAAGAAGACACTATGGTTAGGGTTTGTGGATCGGTATTACAAGCGTTGTTGAGATATTTTGATATGCATGGTGCTATCTAAACTGAGCTTATATATATTATTAATTAAAAAATAAAGTTTAGATTTTCTTTTCTTGACCTTGCAAGGCTTTTCTTTGTTCTTAGTTTATAGTTTTTTATTTTCATTGATTTCATGAAGTTCGAATCTCCCATCTTCTACCTTCAATTCTATCCCTCTTGAGCTTGCCTGTTTGCGTTGGTGAATATATTGTATTGATCTCTTGCCTTTCATGTATTGTATTATTCTAACTTTTATTGTGCTGTGCCATCTTATTTAGTTATTCATCATATATTTAATAATTGAACGTCAGTTTTACTTTTCCTCGGTGCATAAAAATTCATATAATATATCCGCATAATCATACGTAAAACATGTAACCATGTCAAGGATTTGACTGTGATTATGTAAGGCTTTGATTACATTTCAAATATTTCACCAATAAAGCAACTATGTAACTCGATGTCAATGTACTTAGGAAAAGAAAGAAATCAACAAAGATAAAGCAGTGACAATTACAAAGAACTTTTTACCCCTTAACCGTTCTTCGTTCTAAATCTAAAAGCTTTCTCTTTTAAAGCATTTGCCAAGGATAGTGGCCAATCAAATTCCTAGGAGAAACAAGTAAGCACAAACGAAATAATTCAACATAATTCAACAAGAAAGCACAAGCAAATATTCGAATTGATGGGATAGAATAGAATTATCACCACGATGAAAATAGAAACTGAGAAATTGGATTGACGGCATTAAGGAAACTACAACTATCTCTTGTATTCGGGGAAGATTATTACAGTAAAATAAAGTCCATCTATTAAATGGATGTCTTATTGGGCAAGTCCGAATTATTTGGTCCGTCTATAACCTTGGCCCAGTCTTCCTTCGGTCCTATTATAATAGACAATTATAAAAGAACTATATTTATTATAAAATGAAATGACATGCCGAGTATATACTATAGGAGTAATAAATAGATGGCCTCAAGTTTCTTTTATCAGAAAGATTTCTTGTTCTTTTATATAATACATATGTTATAAATAATTATAAAAACCACTTGCCGAAGTGCGTAACATTTGTCAAAATAATATAAACATAGATTTTTTATTTTAGGTATACCAAATACAAATCCATAGTTGGTATTGAATTTTTAATCATCATAAACGTTTCTTTGGAGCAAACTGGTTTGGTAGAGACTATAGAGATATTGAGAAAATTAGGTTTTGACAATGAAAAAAGTATATGGAAAAATTAAATAAATAATGACGCAAATCGCATTCACATTAACAATATATCGATCTCTCCAAACGATCAGGCGCAAATACGTGACTGGAGATTGAATTCACATGAAATAAATAATACAATAGTCAATGCTAAGGTCAGGGACATAGTCTTAGACAGCTTTATATTATATTGAATATATGCAATAAAACAAACCTCATTGGGATTGCGATAGAGAACTTCAAAATTATTTGGCAAATGGAGACTTCTATTCGCTCGAGCACTGTGCCGCCAGGCAACACGGACATTTTCCTTGTCTTTTTATAACACAAGGTCAATAACGACAATAAGAGATTCTTACATTAAGGTCAATGGTGAACTAACACCCAAAATAAGGCAATTTTCATGGGCTTTTTGACCTATAGCTTTTATTAGTTAGCATCAAAAGTCAACGCCAAAAGTTTCTCTTTGTGGCCTCATGAAGGAAACTTATAGGGTTTTACTAAGAGTGAAATATATTTTGATTTTCCACTCCTACCGTTCTTGGAGATTTGTTGTTGTCGTCCGTTGTGAGTATTAGCTAGCTGTCATCTTAAATTATTAATGACGAAAATAACATTCTCATTTAATTTACATCAACTCTTATCATTAATTGCATGTGTTACGTGTACGTCGCAACTGATGTTATTGTTAAGAGGACAAGACATTGTTAGATGTTTAAAGTTGGGGACCTTATGAATATGAATGGGTACTTGTAAGAATGATTCACATAATTTGATCTTGTCTATAGCAACAAAATCACATTACCTATATATGATACGTTCTAGTAGGACATTTTATCGTATTTGAATTTCACGTAAGGTTGTAAATAAATAAGATTTTAAAAATTAACTTTTCCATATTTGTGTGAATTGCATGGATGGACTTTAGAACAATGAATGTTGTGTCTTTGACATATATGGATTGGTCAAATTCCCTCTGTGAGCTCAGTGACTGAGAAGTGGCTTTGCTCGCATCTTCAACCTCTAACTAAAAAAAGAAAATGTATTGCCATAATACTAATGATTTTCATTTGTAATTTTTTGTACCATTTCTTTGTAATTTATTATAATAATTATTAATATATATTAAAAAAAAAAAAGATGGAAGGAGACACGGACGCTTCATCCATGTCTCTTATTCGATGTAGCACAAAAAGCTATGAATCCATTAGCACAAGAAAGTGCATATATATTTGTCATTTTCCAGACTTGGGTCCACTCTGAGTTTCAATAAAATAAATTATCTCGAACTATTTCACGTTTGACTTTCAGAAGAAAAAAAACTAAAATTTGTCATTTCCCACGGAAGGGTCTTCCATTGAATCAGATATATAATAAAGGGCTGTAGAAGAGACACTGAAACTAGAATGTGGCATCGGAATTCAGATTTGCTTAAGATAAATAATGATATTGCGTTGCGATATAATTGTCCTGTTACCGCTTTGACCTATAGATAAAAATAAAGCTATAATAAAAAAAATTAAATTCATTGGGTCTGGTAAATTGCAAAGTTTAATACTTCCCTAGTCAACCAACCTACCAAACGCCTATGAAATCATCAAGTTTTTTCAAATTTTTTGATAGCCTTCAGAATTAACTACAGATCAATAACACTACTGTAATAGATCCAACAAAGCAATAACTTGTTTCGCTGTCCTTTTGGTAAAACTGTATTTATTGCATCATAAATTCAAAAAAAAAAAGGAAAATTTTTTTTAAAAAAAACACATTTATTATTTCTCTTTCCTCCTAGCTGCAATTTTTTATATCATCTCTGTAAAATCTTGACCTTCTCTTTATATCGTCACAAACTACCCAACTCTTCCGTTCTTAAGACGACGCTGACACCTGTACTTAAATGTAATAACATCATCACTGCAATATTAAAAAAAAACTTCAAAAATCTCCGTTCATCGCTTCAAACTCTCAAAACCATGGATTGGGTTCTTCTCCAAATCAAGGAAGGTTCGAGCTTTGACCACGAAGTCCCACCGTCGTCGCAACCGCCGCCGCCGTACTTCTCCTATCCACCGCCTTCGAACGGCGACGTCTCAGGTTTCAACATGAACAGAATAAGCCCCAGCATCCTCCTCATCATCATAATCCTCGCCGTAATCTTCTTCGTCTCCGGCCTACTACACCTCCTCGTGAGGTTCCTCCTCCGACCAACGAACAGAGACTTCGACGAAACCGAGGATGACGTCACCGTCCTCCAAGGCCAGCTTCAGCAGCTCTTCAACCTCCACGACGCAGGGGTAGATCAGTCATTCATCGACACTCTCCCCATCTTCGCCTACAAGTCCGTCATCGGCGTTAAGGACCCCTTCGACTGCGCCGTTTGCCTCTGCGAGTTCGAAGGCGAGGACAAGCTAAGGCTTCTTCCCAAGTGCAGCCACGCCTTCCACATGGACTGCATTGACACGTGGCTCCTCTCGCATTCCACGTGTCCTCTCTGTAGATCAAGCCTCCTCTCAGATTTCTCTCCGAGAAACGACTGCTCTTCGCCTATTGTCCTCGTTCTTGAATCCACCAGTTCGAGGGAGTTCGTGTCCGAAAATAATGGTAATGCGATTGCGAGGGTGAGTAATTCCCATTCAGGCCCAGGCGTTGGAGAGAATAACGAATCTAAAAAACCGTGTACTGAGATCCAAGAAACCTGCAGTAACAACGATGAAGAAGGCGGCGGCGTGAAGAAGGGAAGGGAAAGAGTCGTATCAGTGAAGCTTGGGAAGTTCAGAGCTATAGACGACGGCGGCGAAGGAAGCACCAGCGGCGGCGACGGTCGTAATAATGCCGACGCAAGGCGGTGCTTTTCCATGGGCTCATTTGCTTACGTAATGGACGAAAGTTCATCGCTGCAAGTACCCATTAGAACGCCTGCTGTTGCGAGGAAGCAGTCTATCAAGAAAACTCGTCTGTTACCGTTGACGCCTACGCACAAGCCCGCCATGAGCGAGTGCAGCTTCGATTCTTCTAGAAGAGACATCAACGGCTTTGAGGCGTTTAAGGTTGTCGAGATCCAAGGTGAAGACAGTAAGTACTTTGGTAGTAGGAAAAGCGAAAGCTTTTCTTTTTCTAAGACTTGGTTAAGGGGTAAGAAGGATCATTCGTCGTCTCCGTCGAGGAGGGCTTTCTCTTTTCGGTTTCCTACTGCAGCGTCGTCGACGAGGGACGAATCGAAAATAAGGAATAGTCGGAGGACTATATCGGAAATAGGAGTAAGCAGGTGGGGAAATGACAACCACAACAATGGAGTTGGAGGATTTTTCGACGATGAAATGATTCAGAGTTGCGATAGCTTAAATTCTGGGGAGAATAGTAGTAGCAATTTAGCAGCTTCAGCGCCATCTTTCGCTAGGAGGACTCTGCTATGGATTATGGGTAAGCAGCAGAATAGTAGGGTTGTCCATTCATCGTCCTCTTGTGATAATGTTTAGGATATTCATTCGTCTTTGTCTTTGTTAGCAGATGTTCTTTCGATGATGATGATGATTCTTGGTTTAAAAAGAGAATATATTTATGATCAGTTCGAAGTAGATGCGAGCAAATTCTAGTTCAGCATTTTGTCCATTTAGGAAAAGGGAGAAATTGAACGTTGATGCATCATGTATGCATGTTTATTTTTGTTTTAATTATTTCGCTATAAGGCAATTTGATTTTATTCAAGGATAGTGAGTAACTGTTTCAGCTACTGACTTGAATTGAGACTCAACAACGGCGTGCTTGAATACATGTCGTGTGTCGCATTTAAAGTTTTTGTTATAACATCTGCCCTAGTTGGTTTTGAGCATTTATGTGGATCTTGGTCCAAATAAAGTTGTTTATACATATATTTGAAAAAATGTTTTGTTATGATGATTACTATTTACTATTATATATGGTACCCAATTGACATCTTAAAATGCTTCTTGTAGGCAAGGGAAATTCAAAATAATAGTTCATTGGTCCAGAGAAATAGTAACTTCCAGAAAGAAAATGATCCCATTCCCATCGACCACATAACTCTCAACCAAGATATTAAATCCCACTTAAAAAAATATATTTAGATACGTATGAGCAATTGTGATGTGATCAAAGACGATAGTTTTTTTCGACACTCCATAGGACCATACCATGGAGAGAACGTAATACGAAGATATGGGTAAGCTTTGATTTCGCTGTTGAATATTCATTTTTGTGTTTATTTTCTTGTTTTTCCCGTAACAAAGTACCATTGTTTAGTATTTATTCGTTCGATTTGAAGTGTTGGACGAGATTTGATTGGACACACATGTGGTTGATATGCGATTCCTAGTTCCTTTACTCCCATCAGTTATATAAGATATATATCGTTACATTTTCGTATATTTCCTTCTGTAACTCAATTGGTTATATATCCTTTAAAATACGACAAATGAAAGATTGAATTCCTTGTATTATAATTTATCATTAATTAAAAGATCATTGAAATCTCCTTAGCATAGACAAATCCTATGCGGCTAGCAAGATACCAATTCGTTAAAATAAAGCAATAAGCGTAAGAAAAAAAATCACAAATCGCTATGATCTCACAATATCTGACAAAATTCGGAATTAAAAGACAAACAAGATTTTCCAATAGTAACTGATTAGTAGATTCGATATCGCCGAACCAATGAAGAAGATATATGATAAAGCCTATGTGTAATAAAACTATAAACTCGAATCGGTTACTTGCGGCTGGCTACGCCTTAATACAAATTCCATAGGACATCAAATACGATGGACTTTACCTGAAAATCCACATCTTTTGCATCGAAGATTAAAAATAGTAACCATTACGTCGTCCCTTTCAATCGAACAACATATAATTCCTTCTAGGGTTTTCGTCAATCGATTTCCATCTATATAAAGGCCCTTTCCTTTTCTCTTAAGCTATACAAGATCAAGAAATATAGAAAGAAATGTGCAAAGCCATGAAATCTTTTTCATTCATCCTTTTGTCACTAGCGACGATGTTATGCTCGACGACCACATACGCCGAGCGGGGAATTGCATCTTTCTACGACGGCCCATACACTAGTAAGTTCTCAATAACAATCATAAAAGATGATGACATTCCATGTTTACTTAATCGCCTTAACTTTGATATATATGATATTCGAATTATATTAGAATTGGCGTGCGGTTATCACAAGCACCAAGGAAACATGATAGCGGCGGCCAGCGATGCTCTTTGGGACAATGGGGCGGCTTGCGGGCGAAAGTACAAGATTAGATGCGTGGACGGTACAAACGGGTCGCCCCACCCGTGTAAGGGCAAAAAGAGCATTACCGTAAAAATTGTGGATTATTGTCCAAAGGGCTGCGCTAGCACTATCGATCTTTCGAAGCCCGCCTTTGCTGCAATAGCTGATCTTGACGCTGGCTTGGTCAAAATCGACTTTCACCAGTAAGTACTAATCTCATTAGTTTTTATTATTATTGTTGTAAATGTCGAAAACTATTTCTTTTTTTTCCCTTTCTTTTTTGAGTATTTACAAAGGTTGAGCATTAGTACATATTGTGTCCTCTTCTCATTAATGAGTCGTTGCTGTTGACAGAGTTTGAAATTGTCATACGGGGAAGATGATTGAGAAGAACAAAGCACGCGAAGAAGGGACAAAAGATAGTTTATATAGTTCTCTATAACAATAGTTGGGATTTACTCGATGTCAGATTGTTGTGTCAAAGAATAAATGATGGGGTTGTTCTAATTTAATTGCAAGAGAATGTTAGTCTTTTTGAGCCGATGTTACAGTAAACACTCAGTCTTCTATTTTTCTTGGTTTAACTGATGATTTAGGGGTCCGTTTAATTAAGGTCGAATATATTAGAAAGAACAGAGAGAATATGGAAATTGAATCTATTGATATCGCTGAAAGCATCGGGAAAATAGGAAGGAAATAACTGGAAAACGAATGTTTTCATCACTACACTATCACCACGCTATTACACCAGGGGCTTTTTTTTCGCGTTTTTATCTAACTTTCTGTGGGGTTCAAGACGATATGGAGTTGATAATCATTTATCTTACATACAAGATTATGGTCATAACGATGATATTTAGTTATTGGGCTGATTACGTTTTTCAGTTAATTCTTTTAGTTTTCCTTGCGCTAGAGCTTTATTGGGTTGGATTTTTCTCTTGCGTAAGGTGTGAGATTATAAAATTGGGTTTTGCCCCAAGTCGACTAATTCAAACTCTTATGCTATATGTATATAAGGGGCTTTCTCTCCCTATCACCGATTGGTTTTAGTAAGGACAACCCGATTTCTAATATGGTATCAGAGCGAGTTCGATTCTGCTCACCGTCACCCGATTCATATGTCCACGTGTTAGGACAGTCGTGCAACACGTGAAAGGAGTATGTTGATATTATAAAATTGGGGTTTGTCCCACATCGACTAATTCAAGCTCTTCGAGGTGCAATATTTCTCATTATTATTAGTTGCTTTATATTAAAAATCTAGGGCGTCCTTCCTAAAGCTATTGTTATATACAGCATGTGTGCAACTTGCATGTTGACAAAAAAACTGCGGCTCGGCTGGTTTCAAATCAACGCCAGCTCAGTCAACGCTCACGATTTTCAAAGTCAACCGTGGGATCTACCACGATTTCTCATTTCATCGACATCATTTACAAAGTCATCCCTCATCAAATTAAGGAATCTTAGCTGTTATTCTTACATCGTTGTCAAGACAGCTACGAAATACTCTATTACGTAAATTCAGCTTAACTAACACAGTTTAATGTGAAGAAATATGAAATAAGAAACTAGTACTACGACGATAAAACAAATAATCTTTACGAATGACAAGGTGCACTAAAAAGATATTCAATTAGAAAAAAAAAAAAAAAGAAAAAGAAGAAAGTGGGATGGTTACAACTTACAAGTTACAACTATGTGTAAGTGTAGGTAGTCGTAGTATATAAAACTGCTCTTCCAAAGTCTTCTTCTCCAAACAGGAGTGAGGCAAAACACACATACAAACACACAATGGGACGTGTAGATATTAATGCAACACAGTACCACCAAGGCCTTCAGCTTCAGGAAAATCAAGGGTCCAATCATCCTCCTCCTCCTCCCCATCAAGAAACTCCACCGCCGCCGCCGCCTGCAGAAAACCAATATTTTCCACCACCACCACCACCTGCCGCCGCCGATCAACCCTATCCACCGCCGCAGCCGCAACCCTCCCATCACGTTCCAGTCCCAGACAACAGCAACAATCCATGGTCGTCCGTACTTCCGGCAACCCACCTGCAAGAATCTCCAAAATCCAGCAGCTCCTCAGAAGACGAACGCCCTGGTGTTTTTCCACCGCCGGAAGACGTCATGAATCCGCCGCCGCCGCACCAGGCTGAGAATCCGCCCCAAGCCTTCCCTCCTCCGCCATCTCAGCAGCACGAGTACCATCCGTACAACTCCGCCGCCGACGAGAAGCCACAGGCGTTTCCTCCTCCTCAGCACGAATTTCAAGAAGAGACGCCTCAAGCCTTTCCTCCGCCGAGCAGTAATACTCATCAATTTGTCCAGCAGTTTCCTCCGCCGCAGCAGGGCCCTTTTTCGACCCATCAACAAACCGCTGCTTTTCCTCCTCAGCAACAAAACGCTGCTTTCCCTCCTCAGCAACAAAACGCTACTTTCCCTCCTCAGCAACAAAATGCTGCTTTTCCTCCTCAGCAACAAAACGCTGCTTTCCCTCCTCAGCAACAAAACGCTACTTTCCCTCCTCAGCAACAAAATGCTGCTTTTCCTCCTCAGCAACAAAACGCTGCTTTTCCTCCTCAGCAACAAAACGGATTTGTTCCAGGAATTCCGATGGTGGGTCAGCCTAATCAGTTCATGCATCAGCCTCAGATCCAAAATAATCATCCCATTTCGCCTTTCATACAGCCTCAGCCACAGTTCAACCCTTGGAGCTCTTCCCTCTTTGACTGCATGAACGATCCCCAAAATGGTACCTTTCCTCCTTTGGTTCTTCAACTGTGTTCCTTCCCCATTTATTATATCATCCAGCGCAGTTGCTAACATCTTATATCTTATTCCAGCGATCATCACGGCTTGCTTCCCTTGCGTGACTTTTGGACAGATTGCAGAAATAGTGGACGCAGGCAACACATGTAAGCTAATTTTCGAAAGATTATATGAATAAAGTATTCTCGGTTTCTCTTGCATGATGATATCTTGTTATTATTACAGCATGTAGTCGTGGAGGTATGATGTATGGGTGCATAGCTTTCCTCATAGCTATGCCATGCTTGATGTCTTGCGGCTATAGAACGAAGATCAGAAGCAAGTTTGGCCTAATCGAGTCGCCGGCGCCCGATTGGTTCGTTCACTGCTTCTGCGAATGGTGCGCTTTGTGCCAAGAGTATAGAGAGCTTCAAGCAAGAGGCCTCGACCCTTCCATTGGTATGTAAGAAAATAAATATATATTCTTTGAAACTGGAATGCGATGACTAGAGTTATTATTACAAATTACTCTTTCATGGTTTGATTAGGGTGGGCTGGGAATGTGGCCAAGCAGATGCAGCAGCAGCAAGTCCACATGACACCTCCTATGCAACAAAGGATGATGTGATGATTCATCGTACGAAGGAAAAAGAAGAAACAATCACCTCTCTGTTCTACTTTATACGTCTGAATTTTTCTTTCATTATCAATTTCTTTTTCCCGGTAATGTAATTTTTTTCGAGTTCTTGTTTGAGTCAGTTTTCATGAATTGTTGTGTGCTTTGATTGGTTTCACTTTGAATCTGTAAACAAAGACGAGGGAGGGATGCAAATTTACATTAATCTCTGAGAATTACATTCAATTTCGAATTAAGCATACGTTCATCATCGGGACAAACAGAAGCAATAAGCAGCAAAGTTGCATAACCATGCAAGTTATTACAAAATGTCGTGTCAGAAGTAACAGCCCAATCGGAACTACGAAGAACACATTTCATTTTCATTTAGAACCTCAGCTTTAGTAAATCATGGCTGCGTCGTCGAACTGTTCTCTGAAGAAGGATTAATAACCTGAGCAGAAGAAGCCTGAGATAGCATCACAGCTGTGGCCGAAGTCATAGTCTGATACTGCGAAGGCGGCACTTGTGAGGCAGCATAATACATTTGATCTTGACTGAAATTCGAATATTCATACCCATAGTTACTGGGCTGGCCTTGAACTGGGATTTGCTGAATATTACTACCACCGATGAACTGTGTCTGAATCTGATGAGAAGGCGGCGGCACAGTATATAGATTTGCAGTTGCTTCGCTGTAGTTGGTATTTGATTGTAATAAAGAATTTGGAGGTGGGGTCGAAGCACGGCCTGAAGGAAGGGTATCATAGCTTACTTGGCTTTGAATGTTCGTTGGATTTTGTAATAAGTACATGGGAGGAGGAGGATGATGATGATCGGTTACGTATATGGGCTGGTAGTAAGATGGCATGGGAATTGGAGGGCGTTGGATGTAATTTGTGCTTGGATGAATATTATAATGCTGGGCATGGTGGGGTGGAATAAGAGATATTAACGATGGCTCGACGGGCGGCTGTGGTGGCGGTGGTTGGACTGAGAATTGAGCGGTGGTTAACGGTGGTGGTGGTGGTGGTGGTTCTTGGACGGCGGCTGTGGTGATTTGAAGCTGTTTGATTTCTCCGGCCGATGCTATGCTGCTATCACTGTGCAAAAGAAAGACAAAACCATCATCATCATCATCATCATGAAAAGGAATGCACAGATGGATACTGTACCTGGCTATGGAATCAGGCGAGGGAAAATTGTAGGAATGCTTTGAATCAGGGGAGGGCAAATTATGAACATTCAATGGCTTCCTCTGCACAATTTGAAGAGGCAGAGGGGGCTTTCTCAGTCCACTTGGAGCAAAAACCCCCAAATCATCCGCAAAAACCCTATTTTCGCCACCGAGATTAGGTTGCAGCAGAGATTGATTGGGGATCTGTTGATCGTCTAATCCGATAGATTGGCAATCTTCGGCTCTCACTCTAATCGGTGGGAGATTCGACATTGATGGGGTCGAAGAACTCGAACCGAACGACGAATTAGTTTCCGCCGGCGGGGGTGAGTACTGAGACGATGAGTCTAGCGCCACCGCCACCACTTGCCGGACATTGTCGTTCGACGGCAGCTTCTTGCCGTCGCCGTTCTGATTATCAACAGCTTGCGATTCGAGATCTGCGAAGGAATCGCTGTTTTGGATATTCGCCGGCACTCGATCGCGCCTATCGTCGTCGATTTGGTCCAGCACCGTGTGGTCGATGGCGGCGGAGTCCGACAGACCCCTAGGGAGGAGATTCGCGGCGACGCCGTTTAGTACGTCCACGAACCACGTCTCCGATTTGGCGTCGTCGAGCAGAGCGCCCATGGAAGCCGCCGTCTCCGGCCGAGAAGGAAACAAGAACAACCGAAGGCGAGAGCAAGGCTTCAGCAGAGACGACGGCGAAGACGAACTAAATCGGTCGTACTCTTCGATCATATTCTCCAAATCCTCCTCCGTCGCTATCGATATCAGCGAGTCCAAATCCTCGCCGGGAAGCTGATACTTGATGGTGAAGTGCCTGCCGTTGAGAAGAGAGAGGGACAATCGGCGGTGGAGCTCCTCCAGGGAAGAGCGGCGGTCAACCACCACCATACGTGTCTCGCCGCCGACGTAGCACAGAGACTTGTCGTGGGGCCGGGGGATGATGTGGCCGCCGTAGCTGCACATAAGGCGCAGCTTTGGTGGGAGGACGTGGTGGTGCTCGGCGGCGGCGCGTGGGGAAGAGGCGGCGGATGAGGAGTCGTTTTGTGGGTTGGGTGGTTGCGGCGGCGGCGGTAGTGGTGGGTCCATCGGTGGTAGCTCGGTGCAGTTTCTGCTTGAAATATAATCGGCGATTATTAGTGTTGGTTGAGCATTTCTTGCATGTTTGTTTTGCTTCGCGTAATTTTGTAATGATATTAGTGGCAAAATATTATGGTGTGAGATTTTTCAAATGTGTACTATATGAGTTGCGTTCTGAGTATCCAGCTTATTAAATGTAATGAATGTGGGGTGTTTTGGCAGAAGAATTAGCTGTATCCCTTTAGTTAGGTGTTACTACTTATTTTAATATTTACAGTTGTTTTAGTATGCTTTCATCAAATCATAAGAAAAATAAAGTTAAATTAGATGTATTATTTATTGGATGGTTAATAAATAAAATCCATAAGAAGAAACAGAAAGTGAACAATGTCGATGCAAGTTGGGTCGGGAATGCGAAGAGTGTTGACTCACCGTAACTTGTGCTTGTTAGATCTCGCAAAGGTTGATGATACGATCCCAATAAATTAATTATTTTCCGTAATAGTGCAAAAAGCTAATTCACCAATCTATACTCTTTAGTCAAGTTAAAATCAATGACAGTGATGGATCCAAAGTTACTGCTCTCGATGTATTAACAAGAAATTCAAATAATAATACTATCAGGTATCTACACATAAATACCTATTTAATAAAAACTTACAAATCAGTACCTATGTCAGAAATTTTTACAGATAGGTACCCGATTTGATTTGTACCAGTCTCTTCAGTCATGCCGTACCTTCGTGTGTGTGTATTTCGTACCACAACACGTTGATATAGGTACCAAAATGTGTTTGTACAACGTACCTAATGTTTAAATAGGGCGTTCCTAAATGTGCTAAATCAATTTTCACGGAGTGAGAAAAGTAATGGGACTGTGATTGTGGAACAGAGGTTTCAACCGGCCGTCGATGCAAGCCCAGCCCAACATCAAAAACCAATTTGAATTAATCCATAAAACGTTTATATAACAATAACAAAATGGACACTCTTGAGTCTTAGCCGCAAAATTTACAAGTCGGACCAAATTAGCCAATTAATAGTTCTTTAGCCCACAACCACCTAGTTCGTAACTATAGAACCACTTCCACTACAAGCAAGGGATGAGCTTCAAAGCATCTACAAGTGTTTGTCTAAACCTATCCAAGTCAAGATTCAAATCTTGATCATCTAAGTAGATAGAACGATACCTTTCCCAACCATCATCATAAACGGCGAGTGGCTCTCCATACACCTCACTATCCGCCGGGAATTTCCCAAGCAGCGAACTTTCGTTCAAACTCGCCCGATACTGCAAATACTTAAGCTTCATGTCCTTCGAAGGCTCTTCGAAGTCCTTTTTCGCCAGCATGTCGACGCCGAATGGCACGATCTGTATAACGATGGAATTTTCGGGCAAGAAAACCATGTTCGTAAGGCCTGCGCCGTGGACTCCCATCATTACGTCGAATGAGTTCACGAATTTCGAAACGTAGGACATGTTCAGTCCCATTCCTTCGATCGTAGCAGAAAACCCTAATTTTCTAGCCATGTTCAGCACTTCTCTTTCGTTGATCAGCCGTCGAGTTTTCTCTCTTGAAAGCATGAGCAGTCGAGGGGGTGCATTTCTTCTTCTTATTACAGCATAATCCCTTGGCAAAGAGTAGGTCCTTCGAAGGAACCTTGTGAATTCTGTCATGGAATAGTGAGGGGATTTATTGGGATCGATGGAGAACTCTTTCTGGGCTGTGAGGCCCACGATGGCTCTCGAGAAGCACAGCACTCGATCTTCCCTGTCCATGTTGATCGCTTCGTATTTGGAGAGGCTATGAAGTATTAGTCTGTACTTTATATTCCACCATGGCTGAACGTTGCTTACGAGGAAGACGACTGATCTGTTGAACCTTCGAGAGGTTAGATAGAGTGGAATGAGCACGTCTGAGAAGTCGTGGAAATGGTTGCCTGCGTATCCGCCCGTGGAGAAGACGATCGCTGGGATTTCTTCGGCGCTGAAGTTTTTATCGCATTGTAGGCGCAGCTGATGATGAGTATTAGTTATTGTGATGGTTGTGGTGTTGTTCATGGCTGCTTCGTCTTCTCTCCTTGCATAAGGTTTTACAGTCCAAGTGATGTTGTTAAGTCGATCTTTCATGTCCGAAGAAGAAGATAGGAATATAGTTGATGAATTCCCATGAACTCTTACGTCACCGTTTAGTTCGTAGACTTCTGATCTTGAAGTGGTTAGATTTCCTGGGACTGACATGACAATATCTGTATGAAAACCTGCAACTTCGAAATAAAAGTTAAAAATAAAAAAAGATTAGCCGCTCAAGAAAATCTCAAATGAACGTGAAAACCCCACAAAGGAAAAAAAAAAAAGATGCTTTAAAATTCACACAGACATGATTACTATTATTACAATAGATTCTTACAGATGGAGAAAGGATTGGTAAAAGGCTTGAAGACAGTAATGAGCATAGTCGTCGCCGCTACAAAGCACACAATAACCATCCATGCTCCACATCCAAGATTGTCGAGCTCGTACCTTCTTTTGAAGCTCTTTGCAACTATCCACTCAAACATTGCAAGTATTGACTCGCTTACAGATACTCTACATATGAATGAACTTGCGGGGAACGATGATCATTTACACGGAGCAATAAATAGTTAGGTGTTAGAAGCCGGCGTTATGTGAGTAATTGAGGAGCAATTTATCTTTTGTTTGTTAAGTGTCGTCACCAAACATTGATTCCCTAGTTGATGCTTCTCACGTTTCAATATGTGTTGTGTGTGTCCTATATATACATATAATATATATATGTATTTTGATATGTATTTTGATGGCCTTCTCGGCTCTTTCGATTCTATTCATAAAGTCAACCCTCCAAATCATTCCCTCGCTACGTGCAAATATCATACGTTCCCTGAGTCGTTGAAGTTTAAAATACTTCTCTAAAACTTAATAGTTAAACAATGGAACTCAAGGACAACGATTGTAGGGCGAAAAAGGGTACCACTACGACACTACACTACATTGCTACCTCTTTTCTTACTAAGTTCTCCTAGTCTTTACCATGTTATTACTGAGGCGTAATCTGCCATAAACGAACGCAGGCATCCTCCCCCGAAGGCCGAACTAACCAAGGTTAAATCGTCCACAAAATCCAAACCGTATACTCCGCCCAAGTGAGCCCCCTTTATGGTTATCCTACTCGACGCCACCTCATCCACTTCGTATTCGATCACACAAGTGTCGAGCGACCCAGTTGCAACCATGCTACTGTTAGGAGCCCAAGCCACACAATGTAATAAATGCAAAATTTGAGGTATGAGACATGCGAATATAAATCTATTCGAGTTCGAATATTTTGTATCCGAACTCGCATACGTTTTTTCGATTTTTATTCGGTCTTGAAGAATAGGTTGGTTTTATTGCATTTTCTGCAGCATTATCATGACCGTTTGCATTCTGCGTTAAATCACTATTCGAGCTCGATTAGTTAAAAAAAAATCGATTTGAAGATCTTTTCCAATTCGAATATTCTGTATCCGAACTCGAATACGTTTTTTCGATTTTTATTCGGTCTCGAAGAATAGGTTGGCTTTATTGATATTTCTGAAGTATTATCACGACCGTTTGCATTCAGCGTTAAATCACTGTTCAATCCCGAATAGAACGAGATTTAGGCTCATGTTCAATTGCATTACACATGTCTTAATCCAAGACATCACTTAACCTTCACTCTATTACACCAAGAAAATCTTACAAACTAAGTCGCGACCGCCGCGGCGCAGCTCATCAACACGTCGGAAGATCGGTCGGCGGAGGCAACAGGCACTGATCCGACCCTTTCCCACTCTCGACTACGAAGCCCATGGCCAAACCCCACGAAGTATGCCCCTCTAAATGACAGTGAATGAACCAAACTCCAGGATTATCCGCATTGATCCGAATCGCAGCCCACCCGCCCATCGGAACCGCCACCGTATTCCGCTCCGGCGGGTCGACCAGATTATACGCCGGCGGATCCTTCTTCGCGTCGAAATTCCCAAA
Organism: Craterostigma plantagineum; assembly: GCA_027422505.1. Lineage (NCBI taxonomy): Eukaryota > Viridiplantae > Streptophyta > Magnoliopsida > Lamiales > Linderniaceae > Craterostigma > Craterostigma plantagineum. The sequence continues at coordinate 5,968,279 of JAPQWV010000039.1, read as the reverse complement.
CCCTCTTCCGACGATGAAGAAATTATGACCGTGGACGTGGATCGGATGGTTCTCAGGATTCAGAAAGTTCGTGTCTTGGAAAACGATCTCGAGCTTCGCGCCAAAGGGCACGCGCAGAATCTTGGTGCCGAAATTTGGGTTCATGTTCTCGGCGATGGGGTCTACGCCGGTGTAGTTGAAAACGTTCGGCGGATTTTCCGGGAAATTATCAGAGGAGAAGTCGGGCTTTAACTTGCGGTAATGGGATTCGAGCATAGAGACGGCCGGCCGTACGAACGACTGATTGTTCATCGAAGCTGCGTATCTCTTGCCCGAGAAACCCTGACACGTGCCTTTCACGGGGCAGTCTTGGAGGTTCAGTCCTATGGTAGTTATTACACGCCTCTCAATTCTTGCAGGGACGGCGCAGGGATAGTCCTTCGAGCCAAGGCTTCTCAATTTACCCGAATACTCGGCGGCGAACGGCGTGTCTTCCATAGCGGGGAGATTTTGGGGCAGCTCATAAGGGGGGCGATTTGGTTGGGGCTTTCGCTCGCCGGCGGTCGAGTACCTAAAAAATCCGATGGTGGTCGAATTGTTGAAGGGAAAGACGGAAGTGAGGTAAGGCCGAGCCGCCATGGCGTAGGTCCGAGGTTCTTGGTCGGCGGTTATAAGGACGTTGGTGGTTTGTCCCGGCGTGATCATTATGGCCGGCGTGGAGAACGGTTTGGTGTAGACGGCGTCTGCTTCCACCACCGTTAGGGTGTGGTTCGCCACGGAGAAGAAGAGCTCGTCGTTTAGTGCTGCGTTGATTATTCTTAGCAAGTAGGTTTTCCCAGCTTCGACTGTCTGAACGAACGTATCTAATCTTGAGCTTGAGCAGTTGTACAAAGGGCCGGGAAAGCCGTTAATGGTGTAGGCGTCGGAGGCGTTGGGCCCGCCGCCGTACAGCATCATTTCTTGCTCCACCCTTTCGATGTCTCTGTTCCACCACTCGCCTGAGATTGCAATTAAATGAATTAGATATACGACGGTGAAGATATTGTTAATAATTAACTGAATTAATTAATTTACCGAAGATGATGGGTATTTCTCTGTGTATTGGAGACGGCGAGGAAAAGGGAAAAGGCATGCGAGGGTAAATGATGAAGGCGCCGTAGACGGTGGCACGCTGCCACAAGTAATGGGCGTGCCACCATAGGGTGCCCCGCTGACCCGAAACGGTGAAGTTGTACGTGTAGGACTTTTCGGGTCGGATCGGGCACTGGGTTATGTATGCGGGCCCATCTGCCCACCCAGTTCTCAGCTGACGAATTCCATGCCTAATTATAAGCAATCAACGAATTTAACAAAAGAAGGCGTGAGCTGTCATAAATGATGCTGTTTGAAATCGTGCTTCATCGTGCCCCATTGATAGGGCCGTAGCCAACAATTCCTTACATGATTAAAACACTAAGATAGCGTGTTTCTGTAATATAAGATGCTTAACTATATAAATCTATCGATGCATGCAATTGCTAATCACAGTGTTAACTACCGAAGTTCTTTTGAATAGGAGTTATTGCATGATTATCAAAGAGATAGCTCACATGGACAAATAAACATGTTTCTACGACATAAACAAATCAATAACATATGCTACTCACCAATGTATTGTCGTGTTTCTAGCGACCTTGTTGGTGACGGTAATCTGAACGTTGTCTCCTTCTCGGACAGCAATAGTTGGCCCTGGAAATTGGCCGTTAACTGTCAAGACTTGCCTCGTTTGGCAAAGCCTCTTTACGTTCTTCCACTCAACCTGCGAATTTTCAATACCATTTTTATCCATAGCAGGAATTAGAAGACACACACACACAACACACTCACTATGTGCGTGAGGAAGAAACAATATATCTTACATTGAAGTGGAATCGCCTTGTGGGTGATGAAGAAGAAGGCACGGCGAGAAAGGCGAGTATTATCGAGGCCAAAACTAATAGAACATGTAGGGAAATATTGCGTTTTTTCATCATTAGTATGTAGAAGTGAAAAAATCCTGGGGTAGTTGTAAAGTATGTCTCACTAATGCCACCAACCTCTATGCAGAATATCGTGTATATATATACAAGTAGAGGTTGATATTAGGGAATGTATATTATGGGGGAAATATCTCTTAAAACGTAACAAAAAAAACAAGTTGTAGTAGTGGAAAATAAACATATTGCAATGATATATTAGTTATCACACATGCTTCAACGTAAAATTCTAGGTGAAGAAGGTATCGACGAATATCATGGGGAGACAAGATTCTTATCCAGGCAAGGACAAGCGAAAACTATTGTTACCGAGGAGGTTAGAAGACAAGACAATAATAGATAGTTTATCTTATTCAAAGATCAAAACAATAAAGCGAGTAGCTCACATGTGCATTACGAGTCAAATTGAGACCATGCAATACCTTTCTATAATAATGCCTTTCTTCGGCCTCTTATTTTGCTTTTTCTTCTTTAAATTGAATAAAGCCAGAATATGAGGTTGTTGAAGATCCTTATTGATGGGTGGCCAAGTTGGCCTTTTCTCAAGTGAATAAACGACTGAAATTATCATAGATCTAATTCTATTTTTCTGTATATAATATAGTTAGCATGATCATGGTAAGCTAATCCGTCTACTTGATGCCAATACATTACTTGGCTCGTTTTTGTTCAGTTTACACGTGAGAACGTATGCCATAGGATTTAACAAATTTTAAATTATTTAGTAACAGTCATGATGCTTGTCGTCACCCTCGCAAGTATCCAAATATCTAACAAATAAGACGAAAGAAAAACTTAAAAGTTTCGAAATTACCAAACCAAAAAACTATGATTCTTTAAGGGAAACTATTTTGAGTATTAATTGTAAAAAAGAATAATAATTCTACCCAAAAATAAATTGAGCAATCGCCATAATAAAATTGTTGAAAAGAAACAAAGAAAAACTTACAAGGGTTCGAGACAAAAATAACAAATCTTTGAGAAAAAAGAATACATAATTCAACATTAGTTCTAAATTCGTTTAGTTTGGCCAGAGTTTGGGCCATTTTCTCCCCTGAGACTGATGCGTTTCACCAGCAGCTTGCGCTCTCTGAGAAACCGACCAAGACACAGCAAGCAAAGTGCGACGCCACAACGCCATAGAATTTCGGACAAGTTCCTTACGAAGAGGACATTCACGGATTCGGACATTGTGAAATGCAATACCGCAATAACCAGTCACATGCGCAAGGGCCAAGTCGACGACGCACTGCGCCTGTTCGACGCAATGCCCAGAAGATCATCGGTGTCCTACAACACCATGATCTCTGGGTACTTGACGAATGGAGAATTCGGCCTTGCCCAGAAGGTTTTCGACGAAATGCCTCTAAGGGACTTGGTCACGTGGAACGTGATGCTCAGCGGGCTCGTGAAGAACAAGAATCTCGGGTCTGCTCGGAGGCTGTTCGACGAAATGCCCCTCAAGGACGTTGTCTCTTGGAACACGATGTTGTCGGGGTATGCGCAGAATGGGTTCGTAGAAGAGGCCAGGAGGATTTTTGACACTATGCCCGAGAAGAATGAAATTTCGTGGAATGGGATTCTTGCCGCTTACGTACATAATGGGAACCTTGAGGAGGCTGCTAGATTGTTCGAGGGTAAAGAGCGTTGGGAGGTTGTTTCTTGGAATTGTCTGATGAGTGGGTACATGAAGAAGAAGAGGTTGGTTGAGGCACGGCATGTTTTTGATAGAATGCCTGTTAGAGATGAGGTGTCTTGGAACACGATAATTACCAGTTATGCGCAGAATGGGAAGTTGGACGAAGCAAGGGAGTTGTTTGAGGCATCTCCTGTAAGGAATGTGTTTGCTTGGACCGCTATGGTGTCGGGTTATGTCCAGAATGGCAAGTTAAGCGAGGCGAGGATCATTTTTGATGAGATGCCAGAGAAGAACGTCGTTTCTTGGAATGCTATGATTGCGGGGTATGTGCAGGGCAAGAACATGGATTTAGCAGGCGAATTGTTTGAACAGATGCCTTGTAGAAATATTAGTTCCTGGAACACGATGATTACAGGTTATGCTCAAATCGGAAACATCGAGAGAGCAAAAGCTTTGTTCGATGGGATGCCACAAAGGGATTGCATCTCGTGGGCGGCAATCATTGCTGGATATGCTCAGTGTGGCGAAAGTGCAAAGGCATTACAAATGTTTATTGCTATGAAAAGGGACGGCGAGATATTAAATAGGTCAGCATTCACTTGCGCTCTAAGCACTTGTGCAGATATTGCTGCTTTTGAGCTGGGGAAGCAAATGCACGGGCGGGTTATGAAAGCAGGCTACGAATTTGGTTGTTATGTGGGGAATGCTCTTCTTGCCATGTATTGCAGGTGTGGAAGCATTGATGAGGCGTATGAAGTCTTTAAAGGAATCGATGATAAGGATTCAGTGTCATGGAACACAATCATTATCGGTTATGCAAGGCATGGCTTCGGTGAAAAAGCTCTCAAGCACTTCGAACTAATGAAACAAGCAAGTATACAGCCTGATGATGTAACCATGGTAATATAAACTTCTTCTCACCCTTCCCTTACAAGCAAGCAAGTACACAGCCTGCATTTAAGCCTTTTTCTCAAGAAACCCCTCACAAATTTGGAATTTCTCGCTAGCAGATATGGACATTCGCTCCTGCAAATCAAACCCCATTTCATTTACAATGCTATTTTCGTTCTAGGTAGGCGTTCTATCTGCATGTAGCCATACAGGGCTGGTAAAAAAGGGCGAACACTACTTCAACTCCATGACCCACGACTACGGCGTCGTAGCAAATTCAAAGCATTACACTTGCATGATCGATCTTCTTGGACGATCAGGCCGCCTAGACGAAGCTCAAAAGCTGATGAAAAACATGCCTTTCGAGCCCGACGCAGCAGCTTGGGGAGCCCTTCTCGGGGCCAGCAGAATCCATGGAAACACCCAATTAGGAGAGAAAGCTGCAGAAATGATCTTCTCGTTAGAACCTTGGAACGCAGGGATGTACATTCTGCTCTCAAACTTGTACGCTGCTAACGGGAGGTGGGCAGACGTCAATAGGATGCGCCTGAAGATGAGAGGTACCGTAAAAGTTTTCCAGCACATTAAAAAAAGATCGAACCCAAAATACGTAATGCTGCCACCTATCGACAGATACTGGCGTTCAAAAGAATCAGGGATTTAGCTGGATCGAAGTGGAGCGCAAGACTCACACTTTTTCTGTGGGAGACAATTCCCACGAAGAGAGCGAAGGGATACACTCTTTCTTGGAAGAAATGGACGTTAAAATGAGGCTCGACGGCTATGTTTCGGCCACAGAGATGGTCCTCCACGACGTCGAGGAAGAGGAGAAGCAGAATATGCTGAAGCATCACAGCGAAAAACTAGCCGTTGCTTTCGGGATTATGAAGGTGCCCGGCTATAGGCCCGTTCGCGTTTTTAAGAACTTGAGGGTTTGCGAGGATTGCCACAGTGCTATCAAACACATGGCCAAGATTGTGGGGAGGTTGATAATATTAAGAGATCCCAATAGGTTTCACCATTTCAAGGATGGTGCTTGTAACTGTGGAGATTATTGGTGATGGATGATGGGTTAAAACGGGTTGCGACCCGGTTTGAAGAATTTGCCTTTGGAATGGATCTGGTGAATCGGGTCGGGTCTGGGACGTTGGCCGGTCAATGCTTATTCTTGTACGATATGCATATGTAATTAATGTGGAGCATGATAATGGATGTGATGCACCAAAAATGGATTGAGTTGACCGATGTTTGAATAGACATCTAACGTTATTTGGAAAATGACAAAATAAGCTGATCTGTACTGTATGTAAGATCTATGATCAATCGTTTAATTAAGCTTTCCTTTGTTCACTTTATATTTATTTGGAAATTGGAAATCACAATTAGCTAGCTCTCTTTTTTTTTTTACTTTTTATTTATTTTTTTTAAAACTTTATTCTCAATTTCGTCACGCACTAGCACGCACTCTTTGGCGTCTTTTCTCTCTCTTAAGTTCAATCAAACCAGAAAACTCCCGAATATGGAACCGCCGCCTCCGCCGTCTCCGGAAACGGTCGGACTACCTCAGCCGCCGCTCGCCGGCAGCTCCACTGCTGCTGCTCAGTCGTCAAGTCAACCCTCTTATGCTGAAGTAGCAAATTTGTCCTTAATTTACATCTCCTCTCTCTACTTGTCGATTCACTGATCCTAACTTTTGCTTCAATTTTTTTTTTTCTATCGTTCCGTTTCTGCAGATGATAACTGCTGCGTTGACCGCTTTGAACGATAGCAACGGCTCGAGCAAGCAGGCCATCGGAAAGTACATCGAATCTCACTACGCAAGCCTCCCACCGGCGCACGCCGCTCTTCTGTCGGACCACCTCAAGCTGCTCAAAAACAGCGGCGAGCTCGTCATGGTCAAGCATTCCTACAAGCTCGCAGCAGCTAGATCTACTGCTCTGAATCCCGCCGATGCTTTCCCAAAGAACGTCGATGCCAACGACGCCGTCAATCCTTCCGATTCCGCCACCAAGAGACGCCGAGGCCGACCTCCCAAGCCCAAGGTCGATATCAACGTAGAAATCCAACACGTTTTTGCTTCTTCACCTCAGAACGCTGGGCCCGTCGGACCGGATAACGCTTCTTCTGCTGCTACTGCCCCTGGGCGCGAGCCCGTTGGGCCGACGAATGGTGTGAAGAGAGGACGCGGCCGTCCTCCAAAGGCGGGGATTGGGGCCAATAGTGGGCCAGGGCGTCCGCCGAAGAGTGGTGGTGCGAGGACTGGCAGGCCACGTGGAAGGCCTCCCAAGGCGGTGAATGAAGTCGGGGCGGCGCCACGAAGTGTGAGTGTGGTGCCGGTGGTAAGACTAAAACGTAGAGGTCGGCCACCTAAGAATGCTGCTGCCGGCGGTGATGTTGGTGCTGGGAATTCTCAGGCCCCTAAGAAGCCGAGGAAGCTTTCTGGGAAACCATTAGGGCGGCCAAGGAAGGTATCCCTGATATAAACACTTGGATTGTTGATATGTTTGCTAAATTTGTTGGATTGAGGATATTATTAAACTCCGTGGTTCTTGATTTGATTACTATTTACTGTTTAGTTACTTTTAAGTTTCAGTGATTCAGTCTTCTCCGTTAGACCTTATGACTGATTTTTTCTTTTGCCAGTTTGATGCCTATTGCTATAAAGATCATAGCTTTTGTTAGTCTCTCAGCCCAATTTTTCCCTCTGTTTTTTTTTTTACTGGCCAGAATACGGTGGCGATAGAGGGCGGTGGAACTGCAAACACAGCAGACTCGCGGTTGCAAATGGCCTACCTCGATCTGAAATCCAAATTCGAAACTTTGGTGAGTGAAATGAAGCCAGCCAAGTTCTGATACTTGATGCTTCTTCATATTTATGCAATAATTTCTCTTTTTTTCTTCACATATTGCGCCTGCAGCAAGGAAGAATCAGACAAAGCGCATCTGTAATTAGACCATGTCTGAACAACGAAGCTGCGATAAGCGCCCTACAAGACCTCGAAATAGCTGGAAGGATGAACCCTGTCGCACCACTGCCTACTCAGCCTCCACAAATAGTACCTCACCAAATTTAGAAAAGCTTGACTTTGGGAGGATTCGGCTAACTCAGAGCGTAAGTGAAAATTTAGTCTCACTGCTGACTTATGGTGGAAGAATGAAAAGATAATTTTTTAGGTATCTATGACTTAGTTGCTTGCTTCATGGGAACCGTATATCTGTGATTCATGTAATAATCAGATAGCTTCGTCTTCCTTTAGACACCTCTCAATTGTGCATTGTCGTCGTTCCATTTGACTGTAGTTTGATGCAGCAATGCAGCGAGATCTCTTTGGTTAATTTGTATTATGAGTTATGACTCTTCACACGTTTTTATTTAAACTCTTTGAATTGATTGTGTTTTATTATATTTATTCCTTTATTAAAAGAAACATGGCAAAAGGAGATGAATTGGAAATTGGAATAACTTTCGTATCAAGTATTCGTTCACTCTCCATTTAATATGAAGACTTGTCCAAGAATAAAGGACTTGAATACGAGGTGGAGATTACTCCAGCAAGGTTTTGAGCCTTATCCTTCAATGCTGACCACGCAGTTATCTCGCAGCCACACTTTCCCTAAAACCAAAGATGAATTCTTCAAAAGGATTCATCTATTAATTAGCGATCCATATTCCATATATATAACCTTGACCGTCACGATTTTGAATGAACGTTTGACCAAGGACATAAAAGGACAGCCAAAATTCGATTTCTGCTCTCTAGGAACCAATTGAAACTGGGGTTTTGTTAACAATTTTTCCATGGGAACTGTGATAGATTCGCATTTCTTGGCCCTCACAGCTATCGTCACTGTATGTGTATATGCTTCTTTGTACATAAACCTCTTGACGAACAGAAAACCGTGCATTTCATGGGGTGAAAAGTGAAAATAGAGAAGATGACATCTTTTTTTGTTGTTGTTGTAGGTGGGCTATCAGTTCATCTTCTTTGTGATCACTGCGCTTTTGAAGATAGACAAAGTCACGGACTTTGCAGGTGCAAAACCCCATACCACATTCCTTTTCTTTACTTTCCGTTTCATGTTGTATGTTGTTGTTGAAGCAGAGCATTTTGCTTGTTTGCTGAGGTTTAAATAACTAATGCCATTTGATGATCTTTGATGATATAATATTTTTATGCTACAACCACGGCTTTGCTTCGTAGGTGGAACAAATTTTGTCATTCTTGCTTTATTGACTCTCATAGTGAAGGGGTCATGGCATTTCCGCCAGGTAATTGCTTCTCTTTTAACCTTTTAGTTTCTCTGAAGTAATCCCTTTGGAGAATTGTTATCTTCTGAACCTTTAATGTTTCTCATAATTCTTTGAGAGGTCTTTTGAGCATCTACACAATAACAAGGCTGCATTGTAAGGAATACATGCCTATGATATGAAATCGCTCGTACACATTTGCAAGATTTATTAAAAATTCAAAGGAAAAGCGATTCTTTCATAATTTTCGTTGAGCTTATTCTTCAGGTGGTTCTGTCGATGCTCGTGGTTGTCTGGGGCCTTCGCCTAGGACTGTTTCTACTGATGAGGTAAGACCAAATAAGATGTGATTAGAAAGAAGAAAAAAGACAGAGAACACTGTTGTCAAATGCAGCCATTATTGTCCTATCCTCAATTGAATTTCATTCTCATTCTCCGACCCTTATCAGGATATTACAGTGGGGCGAGGATCGACGCTTCGACGAAATGCGCACTAACTTGGGAAAATTGGTCGTTTTTTGGATTTTTCAGGTTTTTTTTTGCATTTCCCTTTCTCATGTGGTCTGAAATAGGACTACTCATACATGCATATGTTGCCTTGACTATTTCCTTCAACTCTTTTACAGGCAGTTTGGGTTTGGACTGTGAGCTTGCCCGTAACAATCGTCAATTCCAGCAACCGAAATCCGCCCATTAACGCTGCAGACATCATCGGATGGATAATGTGGCTGTTAGGCATTATTATCGAAGCAACCGCCGATCAACAGAAGCTATCGTTTAAAAACTCGCAAGAGAATCGAGGAAAATGGTGCGACGCAGGACTTTGGAAGTATTCCCGCCATCCAAACTACTTCGGCGAGGTTTAATTCCTTTTCAGATTAATTTTTTTTTTTAAAAAAAAGACTCAATATATCTGCTGCTGCTTCAGATCTTACTGTGGTGGGGAATATTTGTTGCCGCAACGCCTGTGTTAGAAGATGCCGAGTGGCTCGTCGTCTTTGGCCCCATATTTCTTACGCTTTTACTTCTCTTTCTAAGCGGCATTCCACTTCTTGAGGTTCTTATTTTTTGTCATTTTTATTGTTATTACAATCGTTGCTCTCATCTTCATCTTGTCTCAGGCATATGATGTTCGAATCTTAACAGGAATCAGCTGACAAGAAACATGGCAATGTTTCTGCTTACAGAAACTACAAAAGAACGACAAGGTAGGTGGTCTCTGTTCCACCTTGAAAGAAAATAAACTTAAAAAACTTATGAATCAAGAATTCCCCTGTTTTCATTTCAGTCCTCTGTTCTTGCTTCCACCTGCGATATACGGGAATCTGCCATCATGGTTCAAGACGATATTCTTGTTCGAGTTTCCCTTGTACAGTCGAAGCCTCCCCCAAGAAGAAAACTGGTAATAATCTCCTACGCTGTATTTGTAATATGTTGTGGTTGATTTGAGAACCGTTCTTGAAGAAAGTACTGGGATTATATATAAACAAAGAATTTCGAATCAATAACAGCAACGGCTAGTAGTTTGTCTAGTAGCAGACACTTGATCAAAATCGTCATCTACACAGACAACTTCCTTCTTTCCCTGCAATGTAAGAACATTCTTATCAGCTTCTCCACCGTTCAACTTCTTACCCTCTAAGCTCTTATGGCACTTGACTCCATAGATTCTACGAATCATCTCAAGAAAAGCTTCCTCCACATTAAGATTCTCCTTAGCAGATGTCTCCATGAACGAAAGGTCCTCTAACTGAGCCATGGCTCGACCATCTTCGAGCCCAACCTCCCTCGACTGGGCTAAGTCAGTTTTGTTCCCAACGAGCATGATCACCATGTCTCTGCTACCAAATTCTCGAAGCTCTATAAGCCATTTCTTTAGGCTTTCGAAGGTCGATTTTCTTGTCACGTCGTACACTAGTAAGGCTCCTAAAGCTCCTCTGTAGTATGAACTTGTGATTGCCCTGAATCTGCAATCATAAAAGCCCTTTTCTTTATTATGTTTATCATGGTAATAAGATCATAGGTTCTTGGGAAGAAAAAAATTATATTATAGTTACGACCTTTCTTGGCCAGCAGTGTCCCATATCTGAGCTTTGATGAGCTTATCGGCAACTCTAACGTTTCGATAGGCAAATTCGACTCCAATAGTTGGCTTTGAGTCTAAGGAGAACTCATCTTTGGCAAATCTTGACAGAAGATTCGATTTGCCAACTGCTGAATCTCCGATTAGTACGGCCTTGAAGAGGTAATCACACTCTTCGTCGAAGGAATCTTCCATTAAATTTATCCTTTTATGCTAACTTGGTAAAGATTTGGCAAACTTCTTATAATAGCATGTAATAACTATGTGGGTCGTGGGCTATCGAGGAAGATGAGTTTATGGGTGTAAAGAAGTCGCTGATGAACTATTAAAGGAAACAAAAGATTGAGGTGTTGCCGATCATTATGGAAAGAAAAGATGGATTATTAAAAAAAAAAGGAGATTGATTGGTGTGGAAGGTAGTGATTAATGGCGTGTTGTAACAGTGATAATGACATTATGGTTGGTTGATTTATCATTCGATGTGGAAGACTCTCTAAGAGCTTTGTATTTTAATATTTTTATTACCATGATTCCCTTAAGACATTAATTTTTTAATTCATAGGCACATCCGAAGCTGAAAAGTGACTTGAATGTTCTTATCTCTCAACTGTTTAAGTGTAGTTTATGAATAACGAGGTTCGTGTGGATAGTATAATATCTTAAGGATAAAGGAAAATTGAATGGAGAATTATTCGTCCCACTATGTAGTTTAGTAGGGTAATGGTATGACCCAGTGATTTGACTAATTCGTTGATAACATAGTTTAACCCGAAACCATAGTGATAAATGAATTTTCGAGAAATGTAATTCATGTCAGTTGCAAGACGACACATTCGACATGTATTTATCATTAGTGTCGAAATAAACATAAATAAAAAAGACTGAAATAAACAAAACATAGGACTTTCCATTGCAAGACGATGACATATCCAATAGGACCGATCGGTTGTCTTTTGCATTTAATTTGTTGGAAGCATCGAACTGTGCCAAAATTGTCCGTTTATGTTTAAAAAGAAGGAAAAAAAAAATAAAATCATATTACTTGCAATAATAGACGTCAATTGAAGTGGTTCACGTAACTAGCAAATGTATTCTTGTTCGCGACTATTCTCTTCTCCTGTGTGTTTCTCTTTTTTTGTTTAATTCCCTTTTTTTTTCTCATTATCCTCTCTTGAATTGAAAAACAAGATTAGAAATTCCATTCCAAAAAAAAAAAGAAGATTGGGAAATAGAAGGATTTGATAAAAAAATGGAATTTCTTTCCAACAATCGGCCATAGCATAGTTTATCCTTTTTGTGTTGTTTTTTTCTTAAAATTAATTCTACTTATCAAATTACCTGTCGTATTGTTTTATGTTTTACTCAACGATTGTGCGTGCGCATGCAGCCGAAATAATTAGGACACTAACTTATTAGGTTGGGTCCATCGACATGCTCTGTCTTGTCTTAATTCACAAGCAAGAATCATTGCTGCGATGCTATGTATGTCCTTTTACAATAATTAAGCCCAACACATAATAGACTTGACTTATATTTAAACAAAACCTATGTTGGACTCCACTAACATCATTTTGGAATCAGCCCATCAAACATTCATAAAATCAAATAATAAATATATTCCAAACATGCCATTCCCACAATAGTTAAATAAAGTAATCCGATTTTATCTAATGGTTGAAAACAGAAACACAAATTCATGAAAACTCAGATAAACATACTCCAACAAAACAACACTAAAACGCCATACTAAGACAACTAAATAGAAGCTCAAGTTTTAAGGTCTGCAAAAGAAACACCCCTAATTTAGTCGTGGTGAGGACAGAAGGTTACCAAGTAGTTTCCGCCCGTACAAGTTGCAATGCTGGTGGGGTCATCGTAAGCGTAGGAGTAAGCCTTAGGGCAAGCAGTCTTGAATATCCTCGAGTATGCAGTTGGCTTGCAAGATTGTGGGTTGCCATAGTTGCCCGTACAGCAGTACCTCGGCGAGTTGAAGGCGAAGCATGCGCTCTTACAAGCCACCACTTGTCTCTTGTCGTGTGAACGAACTTGTAGCCCAACTGGGCACATCATGTTCAAGTCGCTAACACACCCAGCATAGCTGCACTGCCCTGCATGCCAACAAAGTGAATGGAGAAACGTAATCAATTTTCTTTACCAGTGTAATGGGAAGCAAGGTTTGACTAAGATTCTTGTCTCGTTTGGACAAGAAAAGCAAGAAAAAGGTCATCCATTGCTGCTGGCCACATTGCTTTTGCTTTCCTCTACTGATATATTAAGAATTTGATCATATGTTTGAGCTTGCTCGATTGTGTCTGAAAATTTACAGAGTGTAAAAAGAAACTCCTTTGTTTGTGGGCTTTGCATAAAAAGACTTGATTAGCAACTACAAGAACGAATCAGGCCCCATGAAACCAGAGGAAATGGAAAGGCAAGTGAAGAATCTTGACGAGATTTGCCTTTTCCATCACATTGAATATTATATTCACGAGATGGGTAGCTATCTTTACATATCTACAAGTCCATTTTTGTAGATTTGCAGCTTCTCTTAAGAGATCGATCCCAAGTCACGAGTAGTAAGATCTAGGGACAGATCTCCATAATGTATATGCTGATGGACATTTAACTACAGAATCATGTCTCAAAATAGGAAAAATGTAGTATAATAGTGAAGTAGTTGTATACCTTTGCCACGGAAAGGGGTGATGGAAATGGCGAGGTTGTACCCATCGACGAGGGAAACGTCGTAGAAGTCCTGGTCATTCCCAAGGGTGATCTCCGCCAGGGTGGCCGGCGGCGTCCCGCCGATACCATTGCAGTAGAGAGATCCGCCGCAGTCGCCGGTGGCGCACCGTCCTTTGCCGGAGGCGTCGAAGGAGCAGCCGTGCCTCCCCCACACGCGCCCCGACCACGCCTGAGGGAGCTGCAAGGTGTACGCCTTGTTCGCCGGAAGTTTGAAGCCTCCGTTTGCCAGGACGGGCTTGCCGGCGCTCGGCTGTATCCCCGGCCAGACTGGGTGCTTGCATTTGTTGTACAGCGTCATCGTCGTCGCCGAGACATCTGCGTAGCAGAAAAAGTAAACAGCGACAAAACGCCGCCGACGACGAAGATTTACTACCGTGAGAAGATGTAATAGCTAAATGAGGTTGCTGCTTGCTTGTGTATATGTATCTAAACCTGAAAGGAGGTTGAAGACGACGAATGAGATGAACAAGATTAGGGTTTTCGTTTTCGACGATGGCTGTCCCATGACTCTTCTTCGACTTGAGAGATTGAAAGCTGCGAAAAAAATGTGCTCTGCGTCTACTGTGAAGAATGACTGAAGGACAGTGAAGGAGAAGATAATCAAAGTAGGGGTTTTTATAGAAAGAAGAGAAATGTAATTACCTAATTAACCCAACTCTCTATCTAATTGTAATAGGCTTTTTAATTAAAATAGGGCCTTTTCAGCCCATAATCAATAAAATAGGGTTGTTTAGAACGAAATTAATAAAATAGAGGGAAACGCGTCCATTAAGCGCGTCATCGCGTCTAATAGCCGCGACGCCTATCGAAACGGGCCTCAACGGGCCTCAATCGAATTATTTAACTATTGGGCCCTTTAACGGGCCGTCGCGCGTAATAGATGCGGCGTCGCGTCCAATAGACGCGACGACGGGTTTAATAAACCCGTGACCTTTCTTCCCCATTTTCCTTTCTTCTCCCTCGCGATTTCTTCCTCCATAGCTGCTCTTCTTCGACACAGACCGTCCGCGAAGCTAAGGAGAGCAACGACATACCCCGACAATCCACGACGTAGCTTTATTCTTCCTCGTCATCTTCAAATTGGGTAAGAATTTGAAATGTCTTATTTTCGAATTTTCGTTAAATTTTGTTGAAGTTGTGATTTAAACCTATGTTCTTGGTATAATGTATGGTTTAGATATCTTGAGTTGCTTATTGGATTGATATAACACGTCAATTTTAGATATTTGATTCGATTTTGAAATTTTCCCCAAATTTGTAACCTAATTTTGAAATTAGGGTTTTCTAGTTTGATTGTGTTGAATTTTCGATACGTGATTCAATTTATGTGTTGATGTTCTGTTTGTTTGTTGATATTTGTGGCGATATTGACTTGTGAACGATCAATTTAGGATGGATACGTACGAATACTACGGTCCGATCGATCGTTCGCTGTTGATATTCCAGGATAGTCATCGTTGTAACGATGTACTATCCAATTCTGATGGTGCCCTAGACACGCCTTTGACCGTTAGGGGTTTGGAGAGTGTCGTTTGGGGTAAGCTTTCACGACCGGTGCGGTTGCACGGTCGTATTCTGGAGAGGTTGGATACTATGTCCTTCTACGGCGTGTATAGTTGTGGATCTCAGAAGTTAGATCCACACTTGATCACGGCCCTCGTAGAGAGGTGGAGGAAGGAGACGCATACGTTCCACTTGCCTGTGGGTGAGGCCACCGTCACTCTTGAGGACGTCGGTGTGCTGTGGGGACTCCCCATTGACGGTCACTCGGTCAGTGGTATTATCCAGCACAGGACGCAGGATCAGTGGCTCGATTACTTGGAGGAGCTGACTGGTTACAGACCTGCAGTGGGGTTGTATCTTGGACGGCGTTAATGGAAGGTCTGAATGCCCAAAATACATACCCGAATTTTTTCACTCCAGACATGTCTTCAAGATGCCACCACTTCACCACCGTTCCGGGGTTGTATCGTTGCAACGCTTTCATGAACATAGGAAGCTGTTGGATTGACGTTTCCCATGTACCATAAACAATCTCTTTTGCTCGCTTGAGTCCATGCCATGCTTGAATATACGAAATATCGTACCCAAAGGTATCTTTTACGAGCTGTTGCACGTTTTTAGGTAAATACTGAGGGTCGTTCTTTACCGTTTGGATTAATATTCTCGCGATTTCAGTACGCGAAACATTACGATGGGTGCTGGCCAACTCGTGCGTGAAGCATGTGTGCGGTCCACCGTATCTCGTCACCTTCCAAAAAAACTTTTCGGTTTGAAGACTGCTCGCAGTGTCCAGTTACAAGCGTCGCTGTGGTTGCATCTCACGCTCCATGCGGTTCTGTTACTTTCGGTCACGTGGTACTCACGTCTAACGACCCTCAAATGGTAATCGTTAACAGCACATTTTAATTGTTCTTTGCTATTAAACGTCATACCTACATAAAATGCGGGATCGTCCGTGTCGTAAAAATCACCACCAGTTTCGTCAGCTTCTGTGGGAGCCATTTGATAAGAGGTATTAAACGGCACCGACTGATATAATGCTCTATTCTCTTCTAGCTCACTTGGCATTGGTTCATCGTCATTTTCTTCATCGGCATTTGCGGGATCTGGCAAATCGTCTAGTGCCCCACCCTCGTCATCGGCTTCAGAGTCACTGACGTCACTATCTTGGACGGCGTCGTGATCGATCTCAGGCTGCGCCACCGTCGAACTAATAGGAACGCAACGGCTGCTCGAAGGTATATCTTCGTCAGGGGCAAACGAAATATTCGTCAATCCTTCAGTAACTGAAGCAATGTCAGGAAGCCCGAAGCTCGGCGCGGGAATCGTCAACTCGTCGGGAGGATATACGTTGCGCTCGAATTGAACGATCTCGGTTGCCTCGACAAAGACCTCGATGTAATCGAGCTCATTGTCGGGATCCAAGAAGTATGCCAGGTCGGCATCACTAGACAATAGCAGGAGATTATGATACAGTTGTGAGTGTTGATAGTATTCGTTCTTCGCACGAACGATTAAAAAGAAAGCATTGCTGTCGACAGAAGTCATGTCGTACAGCATACTAAGAAATTGCTCGAAATTGGTATCGCGACGAATTCGTCGATAACCGATGGGTTGAAGACTATACTGTATGGTGTTTGATCCGTGTATGATTTCACCGCCATAATAAACAACTATTTGAATTTTTCTAGACACCATATTGGATATGTATGAAATTTTATGAATTGATAAACGAAATCGAGCGGCTTTAAATAGGGAAAAAAGACGCATTAATTAAACGCGGCGTCGCATGCATTAACAGCGACGACGCGCCCATTAACAGCGACGATAACCCATTATCGTATGGGCCATCGTTAGTGGGTCGTTAGTGGGTTTAGTGGTGGGTCCGTTACTGTGTCTAGGTCAAGCGACGTGTCTATTGACCGCGTCGTCGCGTCCAATGGATGCGACGCGGGCCACAGGCGGGCCCAGCCGGGCCCACCTAAATTTTTACGAGCTTAACCCGTGCCACGTCAGCCGCCGCGTCTAATGGTTGCGGCGTCGCGGTCAATGGACGCTTTTTCCTCTATTTTATTAATTTCGTCCAAAACAACCCTATTTTATTGATTATGGGCTGAAAGGGCCCTATTTTAATTAAAAACCCGATTGTAATATCTTAAATTATGCCCACGAGCATCGACTTTTATATTCACATATTACAAGACTTTAAATTTACATATGTGAATTATGTCTTACGTGCATAAACACGTTGATAAAACTAAATACAAGGATTTACCATAACTATATTACCATATTTGGTTGTGCAATTTCCTTAAACTTTATTAAATGTAAAAGAGTATTAAATTCTGCGTTAATTTAGAAAACTGAGTACTAAAAGGAAAAAAAAAAGTGTAAAATCCCAATGCTTTTTTTCTTTTTGGGAATGTGATAAAAGAGACAGAGAATCTTTACTGTGCACACTGACTATACGATACAAATACAATACAAAAGCCGACGAGAACATGAAAGTAAATATTACAAAATAAATTAAAACTAAAAATGTGTGGGCCGTGAAAAAAATCACCAAAGATCATGTGCAGGGACGATTTATATTTGAAGGAGAAAAGAAAACACTATTTATTCATTTATATTCCCGAAGTATTTATAATGTGTGCAGAGAACTATGCCTATAATCATAAAATCATGGCTACATTTACAATGTCGAGTTTTGTGATTTCTCATTATTAGTAAGTATATAAGTATTTCTATATCATAGTATATGTTATCAATAATATCATAGTGCCAAAAAACCCTCTCGCGACTCGAGGATAATGTGTCAGAGATCAGAGTTGAATTGTCCCGCACTAAAGCAAATAAAATAAAAGTAAAATTTATCAAAGTCAAGAAATAAATAAAAGTGGTACTACTAAGTTGGGTTTCACATGTCTCTAGGGCCAACCGAGCCAAAGGGGAATCCAACCCCCGCCATTATATTGATCACATATTTCGACTACGAAATTCTTTAATTTAGAGATTATATAAGGAACATGATAGTAATAAGGATAATCGATATGTAAGTGTAATACAGTCATTATTTATTTATTATTCTGCATTTATCAACCTACAAATTTTTTTAGCATTTCGTATCAAATGTGCGGTGCATATGATAAAATAGCCGTTAATAATCATAAATAATGCTTTCATAGTACGGAGATTCTTTTAACTATTTTCAGAATTGATGTCAGAATAATGGTCGAGTCATATTCCATGATATGTAGCGAGGACATACGACGGTTTATTATTATTATTTTTATTAGTATTATTATTATATTCTTATTATTATTATCATTATTATTAACCCAAAGCTGTGAAAGTAATTCTAGGACGAAGCATGGGCCTAACTTCTAAGCCATTTTAAGGCCTATTTGTAATAGAGAATTGCCTTTACTCGTCAAACATTGCCTTTTTTTTTTTGCTACGATAAAGAAAAATAATTCTCTGACTCATAATTTGTTTTTAAAAATATATTCGCAAAATCGAGCTGACTGACGAGTAGAGTCGAGTCGCTATTAGGCAAAATGGAGAAGTCGTGGGAACAATCGCTGGACACTGACGATGCTGACCTTCCTTCACTCCTAAGACCCTGCAAGCGGCGCCGTTCGACGCCTGAAATCCCTCGACGATCGCCACCGCCTTCTCCCGCTTCCACTATCCCTGGTCCCGCCGGCGCCGTTCAAGCCGCAATGCGCCGCAAAGACCTCGATTGCGCTTCCAATTTCAGCAACGGCGGCGTTGATAGTGGCGGAGGAGTTATGTCGACGCAAGAGTATATACGGACTGCGATGAGCGATGATTCCGAATTCGACGATGACTTCACTCGTAGTCCTTGGCTGTCCGCGCTTAAGCTTATCCGTAACATATCTGCGTCGATTACTTCGTTATTTTATATTTATTTTATGTTTTTTAGAAGATCTTCCGCAGAAATCCAATTTTGGGTGTTTTGATGCATGCGCCTGTGTTTTGCGTGAGTATATTGTTGGCGGTATGATGACGAGTGGTGCTCTATGAACTCTTCTCCAATAGGCAGTGAAGATCGTGCAACCAAAAGAACACCGATTAGCTCTGTAAAGAAGTGCGTTGGTACTGGCAAGCTTGATTTGGTAAGATTGTGCATATTCCAATTCCAACAAAAACGGAGCTTATATTCATCAAATGTATTCTGTATGCATATGATGTGCTCATTGTCATCATTGTAATGCGGGTCTAACTGAATGGATTGTTCTTTATGAGCCGTTGTTGCCTTTTAAGATTAAGAACGCATACTTATGGAGATATGCTTAGAATGACTATTTTGTAGCATGTGTAGGAAAGACCTCAAGCTCAGCATGAACTGGGATTCCCTTTCGGAAGTGATCAGTTTTGTTAGTTTATTAAGCCCACAAGTCCTTAATCTATGCTTTCTGGTTTGTTATTAGCTTGTGGCTGTTATCAAGTCATCTACGCCAAATGGTCTTGGGGGTCTGATGGTGACTTTGAAGGTATGAAATTGGGGCACTGGGAGTGTCGGTATCAATATTTATCATAGATTAGGTCATGATATGCTGTTGACTTGATGATGATGGTGATGATGATGATGATGATGATGATGATGATGATGATGATGATGATGATGATGATGCGAACTCTTAGGATCCTTCTGGCACAGTTGGCGGCAGCGTTCATCACAGGGTCCTTACTGAAAGTGAGTTTGGTAGAAACCTTACTGTTGGTGCAGTCATTGTGCTTACGAAGGTATAATACTAGTTTCGTCGCCAGATTGTTACAATTTAGGTGATATTGTTAAGGGATTTGCAGAGCTTATTTCACTTTTAATTAGTGACCTATAGCTTCACCTTTGTTGGCTGACAAAGGAAGGATTGTGTTTCCACAGGTCGCCATCTTTGCTCCTGTAAGGACAGCACAGTACGTCAATATAACATTGAACAATGTGGTTAAGGTGATGCTACTTTCAACTTGTTATGCAACTTCGAACTTGTTGGGACCATTACTCTTCTGTCATGTCCTCTTCGTCTCAATTCATTTTCCTCTTTATTTTCAGGTATTCTCCCAAGACGGTGGCTCCACAGAACAATCGAATGCTGCTTCACATCCTGTCCGAAACGCTGATCCCAATCCTGGTGTGTTTCATATTCATATTATCTTCATTTCAATAAATCATCATCATATCAAAATTATTCGTTCTGACTGTTAAGGCTTCCAATGAAAGCTTCATTCTCTATCTGATGATATTTATAACAAACGCTTGATACAGCACACAATGTTACAGCAGACGAATTTGCTAAGGAGAAGCAGCAACCCATTAGGGCACTTGATCAAGAGTCTGCTAATGGCAATAGCGAAGCCATAGCAAAAGAGAATAACGCTGCGGCCATTGGAAAAGGCTGCGATGAAGAGAATATTGAAGATCGAGTTCATATGCACACGCAGCATCTTCCGATTTTGAAATCATCATCTCTGCCCAATTGGACAGATGAACAGCTAAATGAACTCTTCGCCGACGATGATGATGATAGTCTACCATTGTCTTGATGTTTAAACTTCTACTGCATGCTAATTGCTACGTATATAATATACGGAATCTGTTTTCTCTTGTAGCATGAAAAAGATCTGAAGTTTGACGTTCAGCTAGAAAGAAAGGCCCATATGTCCTTAAGATGGAAAATCCATGTATTATATTCATGGGAATTGTTCAATGGTTTTATTAGAATAAATTCAAGCTTGGCAAGTCAACCTAATCTCTTTTGTCTTTGTCTTAAATGATGTAAACAGTGAACGAAAATCCACGCAAGGCATTATTAACACGTATAATAATATGGTTAGTTGCGATTTGGTAAGTAGCACGTCCCTATCCAAGATAATTTGTACTATTTGACTTAGGCTTGTATTATCTTGATTCATTGATTGGTAACTGTTTCCCAATTTTCCAACTATACCAAAAATTTTATTATATATTTTCTTCGGTCACGTTATTGCGTCCTTTATTTTCCATTTTTTACTAAACGAAAAAACATTTCACCGCTCAACGCTCACCCCACAAATGCAGTACAGTCTATATTGTCAGATAAAAGATCAAAAGAAAATGTATTATTATTACATGTTCACATACAAAACAACTTCACTCATCTAGTCGTCTTCTTCATCAAACACTTCGTCTTCACATATTCCCCTAAAGTTTCACTCTTTACAAATCTCATCTTCAAACACACTTCGATTAATAGATGAAAATCCCTTTACACCCAAAGCCATATTAGATAAATAGCATTTCGAATTACATAGTCGAAACTGCTTCGTTTTATTTCCGAATGTTGCGTCACTTTCACCCGTCGAACGATCTTCTGCCACAGCAATCTTCGCCCACAATCTCTTCTCCTTCTTCCTCCGATCTCGATTCTCAGGTAACAATTTTATCAGAAAATATGGGACTTGTAATTAGTTGATTTCTTTAACAAAGGTATGTTTTTTTTTTTTGCGACAGTCCACAGGTTCATTTTTCCATGATAGAAGCACAACCTTGGGGACACTCATGGGCGTCACTGTCCACACCATTACCTTCCGAGCATCCTCCCGCGGCCACCGCCCTGGCCCTCCTCCGCCGGACAACCCATCTGCCTCCGCCGGAAGGAATTCCCAGAAGCGGCGGAGGTGGTGGAGGCTCTGCAGCGACGAGACCGATGCCAAGAGAGCTTCACTAGGACAGTACTTGGAAGTCGAGAGAAGGTCGTCGGAAGAAGGGATTTTGATGGTACAGAGGAATGGAAGCAGAGCCTTGTTCGCCGACGGAAGGGTCCTGCCGCCGTCTAGGCCGGAGGATGTTGAGTCGTCGCCGCCGCCGCCGCATGGGCTGGCGGGGGTGTGCGGGTTCACGACGGTGGAGCGGTGGTGCTGCCGTGTGTAGTGTGTGTGTGTGTGTGTGTCTGTGGAGACTTCTAATGGTGGCAAGTAATAATGATGGCTTCTGCTTTCTTTTTTTCTTTCTCAGATTTGCTTTATCCGATCACGTTCTTCATCTTTTTTTTTTCTACTTTACTGTATCTTTTATTATTATGATGATTTGCATTGTCCAATCAACAAATAGTCTTCCTTTAGGGGACTTTCCATCAACACACATGCTCCATGTCTTATTACCATGTGAAATATCATAATTACTAACCATTATAATGTTAGGTTGGTTGTGACTGTGAGCCAGGAATATATCCTGACTCTCAGTTTCTATTTAATAATCTGGATTTTTATATAATCACAACGGTATTCAAACTTCAATTATAATCCTAAGCACGTCTTGTGATTTACATTACACCAACCAGTGATAGAAAAAAACAATTTAAAAAGCAGAAATAACGAAACATAAGATAGCTGAAGATGATAGATCCTTCAACAACAGACCTCTTTATTTGAAGAAGCTGAACTCTTATTCGGCGGCGGTTCTAACCTGCTTGTTTGCGACATACTATCACATATTCAGACAATGTGATCTGACTCTTTTTAAGGTTTGAAATAATTAATACAATTATATTAATAAACAAAAAGACTGTTATATGATTTTGGCTTGGCATGGCTCAGTCAAAATAAGGCAAAATTATTATTTTAGGTCACTGTTTTCGTTTTTTGGGTCACTATGTTTGATAATTACAAAAGTAGGTCACTAAATATATATGTCAAAACAAATTTGGTGACCCTCTCATTTTTTGGTCACTGAGTATACAAATTTTTTATTTTGCGTCACTATGTTTTTATGATGCGAAAATGGATTTAATATAACGGCCAAAAAACATAAAATACGTATACTTAGTGATCCAAAATTGAAAACACGTATACTTAGTAACCGAAAAATGAGAGGGTGGCCCGAATTTGTTTTGACATACATAGTTAGTGACCTATTTTGCAATTATCAAACATAGTGACAAAAAAAGAAAACATGTGAACTTAGTGACCTAAAATTATATTTTAGCTGTGAAAATAACAAAATAGTAAAATTGTACTAATAAATCATCCATATAGAAAACCAATAACAAGGCCAGAAAATGGTGATTTACGTTATTGCAGAGAGATTCATGCATCGGCGGTTGCACCACACGACTTGCTTAACAAGGCTCAATCCTTGTTGCGGAGTTACGTTCGATCCTTTCAAAATCTCGGGATCGTTGAATACGTTGCCAAACACTGCACATCGCTGGCGACGATATCTTTGAGGGGCCCACAGCAAGAGGCTGGCGGCCTTAATGGAGGGCTGATATGGCACTAATTCTGATACGCATGGAAGCGAGCCTTGTGAATAGCCCAACAATGAGCACGAGATAAGGAAGAAGAGAGAAACCGAGGATGAAATAATGGGAATCAATGCCATGTTTTTGGTGATGTAATAAGGGTTGTGTTATGACTTGGTTTATATAGAGGGATGGATCGAGTGGCCTTTGGGTTTGTTTTGACAAAATTTTCCTTGCTATTGTTTGAGTGAGCCGTTATTGGACTTTATCTCGGAGGGTTTTTGGAGTTGTCTAATTCCTGCAATAAAGGTCTCCTTTTGACATGATGTTTAAAATTATTTTCGTTGAGGTAGAAAGTTACATATGTTTCGTAACCTTTTAATAGCATGGAAAGGGTCGTGTGACTTTATATTCGTGGTAGATGAGTATTAGGGAATAGAAGGGTTTGATTTGATGTAAGCTGTCTTGAAAAGCACTCGTGGTTTTATACATACGGACATTTGTGATTTTTTTTTATTACGGAAATACTTATCTGATGTTTATTCGTTGTATTATTACATGATTGCTCGGATCAAGTTTGGAGTGCTGCATACAATATGACGTGGGCATTCGACTTGGGGTGGAAAAATCAGCAGATTTTTAACTTCGAGGATAAAATGTACAAGCATTGGGACATCTATATGATTTTATTGAAAACAATGATATGTTGAAGTTAACGGAGAAATTAAGACAAAGACATCTTCAATCCAAACGTAGGCGGGCTTACTCAGTCGTAAGAACACTGCTCTTCACTGAGCTGAGGGGGCATCGTCTTCTTTCTTCTGCTCCAAGTACCTTAGTAAAGAAGAATTGCAGAGGAATGAAAAGGTTAGTCACATCTTTATGGATACACAACCTCAATATAATTTCATGATGGCTCGTACGAATTACCCTTGGCTCTTGGCCCAGCGAGAAAATTGATACAACTGCACAGTTTCGTTCGAGGCATGGCAAGCAAGTAGCAGATAGTTGCGAGGCTGAACCATCCACGCGAACCTCATGAACAATCCCGAGTATACGCACATTGCTGCGTTTAACATTAGCAGCCATACAAAAATCGAAAAAGAGAAATGGTGATAAGAAAGGGTGCAATAACTAATCCTTTTCTGACCAACTCAAATTTTAATACATACAAACCTGCAGTCATGTTGCCAGATATCATTTCTGGAGGTTTCTTCATGTCCACGAGGCCCTGGGGCGAAGGAAGAAGAATACAGTTAAGTTAACAGAACTTCACCGAATAACAACAAATAACTAGGAATCTATGTGTAGCTTAGAACTAAGTGGTGTAATAACATACGGCAATCACAAATCCCCAGTTGGCTACAGGTCCCCAGAAGTGAGTTGTCTTGGGACCGATTGGGCTGTTCAAGAATGCTTTGAATGAAGCCATAGATAGTTCCGTTCGTTCAAATACCTGCAAAGGTGCAAGGAAGATCAGATCCATGGTACAACGAAGACTAAGAACATAATGCAATAAAATGGGATACTGAAAGCAGTGAACAAAAATCTAAGACAAAGTACTACGAAAACATGATTTTTGTAGAGGAAGTGTAAACTTCCCATCTGTGTAGATACCATGTTATGTGACTAGTGCATCATCATCATCATCGTCTCAATAATATAGGTCAACTTCAGAAACACCAATCCCCAAATATCATCCGAGGAACAAGAACAAGAGTATTAATTCTAGAGATATACATATTCCAATCCACCAGAAATACAAGACAACAGAAAAGCAAGCTGACCCAAATCAAGGGCACAATCAAATCAGCTATTAAGAATACATGTTTTCTTTTTTTTTTACAAAATAATTTAGCGTCTTTTTCATCTGAATATTAACATAAAAACCCAAACCAATCGTTTGAAAGTTTCCACTCCATAACGAATTCAAGAAATGAATATCCACAAACAATCAATAAAGAATAAAATGGGATTCATCAGACCCGAACAATTCCTGAAAAAGAATAGCTTAGGTCCAAGAACGATCTGTAAGTCGTCTTTACAGACAAGATAAGTACACGAAGGAAGCAAAATATTTTACCTGCGATATTTTCTCGTCTTTGAATTGATTTTGTCTCACTGTGTTGTGTGTGCGTGAGAGAGAATTAGGAGGAAACCTTTACTTTTTCCAGCTCCTAATGAAGTCGTAATTAAAAACTAATTACGGAGATGGGAAGAGTTAGAGTTAGGCTGTATGCTCAAACTATTTTAAAGATGTTTACGACGAATTAGTTTAAATATGTTTCCAATAAGAAATCATTTACAATTCACTCATATTTAGGACAAAACAGGCAGAGAAATCTAAGGTTAGAAAAATTAGAAAAATAAGCAAATAAGTATAATAAGAATTACGAGCTTAATGTAGACCAAGACTGACCTATGTATCTATATTAGATAGGAAGACTAAGAGGAGGCCGTAATAATTAATTGTTGAATTAATTTGCTGTTGAAGGAAGATGGATAGCTCGGTAGCTGTAGATCTTGTCGACTTCTTGAACGCTTCACCCACTGCGTTTCATGCCGTTGGTAATCAATCTGATTTTGATTCGTTCCTTTTTTTTTTGGCAGTAATCCGTTACTAGATTTGAAGATATTGAAGTTTTGAAGTTGAAAGCTGTTTTTGATTTGTATCAGATGAAGCAAAGAGGAGGCTTAAGATTTCTGGGTACAAGCAATTATCTGAGAGGGAGGAGTGGAAATTGGAGGCCGGCAAGAAGTACTTCTTCACCCGCAACTACTCAACCATTGTCGCTTTTGCCGTTGGTAAAAAGTATGTTCGCGCGTTGGTACTGTTTCCCCAAGTGTGTTATTTTTAACCAATTTTTGGTCTTGTATGAGCTCCCTTTCCATGGGTGGTTAAGCTTTTGTTTTTGAGTGGGAAAACAAAGTGGGTGTTACCAAGTTTTCACAGCGTGTGTATGGATAGGATAATGGCTATTAGAGATTGATTTGGATTGGAAATTCGACGTAGGTACGAGGTAGGGAATGGGTTCTACATTATTGGTGCACATACTGACAGTCCATGTTTGAAGCTGAAGCCTGTTACAAAGGTAATATTGCTCAAAATCAGTGTTTTACTGTTTCTATACCATTTAAGAAACAGTGGTAGTCTCTAATTATCTGATTTCAGGTGTCAAAAGGTGGATATTTGGAAGTAGGTGTGCAGCCTTATGGAGGTGGTCTCTGGCATACATGGTTTGATCGTGACTTGACTATAGCTGGGAGAGTAATTATAAGAGTTGAGAAAGATGGCTCTGAGTCATACTCGCACCGCCTTATCAGAATTGAGGAACCAATTATGCGTATCCCAACTCTGGCAATTCACTTGGACAGGTGTCTGTAATTTGAATCTTGTATATAGAGTAGAGCCTTTGTGTATTTTGTTGGCTTCTTATGTTTACACGCTTCTTTTGTTAGGGACGTCAACGATGGATTCAAGGTGAACAAGCAAATCCACCTTACCCCAGTGTTGGCTACATTGGTTAAGGTAGTCTTCAAACACTTTGTGCAAAATACTTTTGATTTTCCTGGAAACGCTACGTTGATAGATGATCCGAGCCAAGTTGCTTTACTGTCTGGTGTCTCAATCATTAGTGAACGTCTCTAAAATCATGGTAATTGAATTGTCCACTTCTTTAATTTATCTTTTCTATGTAATTGCTAAATTTATTTTAGGCTGAGCTTAACAAACAAGCTTCGGAGAATGGCTCTGTGGATGCCAAATCAAGTGACGAGAAGAAGGTTGATGGAAATTCAAGTATAAACCAAAAGCACCATCCACTTCTTCTGCAAGTTAGTATTTTTACCTTACCGACTTGTCAATTGTCATCTTCATTTTTATGTGAGCCTTTTCTTTGGCTCCATTTAGTATTGGCTCGACAACCTTATATCATATTTACATCGGTTTCCCTTTCTTTCAGCTGATAGCTTCTGAAGTTGGATGCCAACCACATGACATTTGTGACTTTGAGTTGCAATTATGTGATACCCAGAAGAGCGTTATTGCTGGTTCATTGAAGGAATTTGTTTTCTCTGGAAGACTGGATAATCTATGCATGTCATTTTGTTCGTTAAAGGTATTGTATTCAAAGGCATGGTTATACACATGAAGCCTGAAGGCGCCTAACATGATATAAATCGATTGAGAATTTTGACTCTCTCCTTCTGATAGTGGGAAATAGATTACTTCGCCTCATGGTCTTAAATTGGATCGAGTTGCTGTTTCAATTTTCGCCTCCTCGTAAAAATTGATCAATTTCAGCTAATAGAGTATTTTTAATTTATGATATACTTGCTCTTCGTTCCAGGCATTGATAGATTCAACATCATCCGATAACAGCCTCGAAGATGAGACTGGAATTAGAATGGTGGCTTTGTTTGATCATGAAGAGGTCGGATCCAATTCAGCCCAAGGAGCTGGATCTCCTGTACTCTCTGATGCCTTATCTCGAGTCACTGCTTCCTTTGGCTCTTCGGAGGTACGAAATATTCTCTCGCCAGTCGTGTTTCAGTCGTGAATTTTTTGTGTATCCTGGTTCTTGCATGCGTTCAACATGCATAGAAACTTAAACTTCTCATGTTTAGTGTTATAATATATTGTAACAAAACACAAGTTATGCTCTGCTGTTATCTATCTTAGCATTTAATTAGCTGATGCCTGTATATATTGTTTTCTAACATGGCGCACTTACAGAAGCTGATCCAAGCTGCCCAAAGGAGTTTCCTGGTATCAGCGGACATGGCTCATGCTTTACATCCAAACTATTCGGTACATTATTACATTCTTCTCTTTTGTCCCTTCAACTACAATCTGAAGAAGGCAGTTCTCACTGGCACTTTTGTTATCCCAACTAGGACAAACACGAAGAGAACCATCAGCCAAAGCTTCATGGCGGGCTCGTTATAAAAAACAATGCAAACCAGAGATATGCAACCAATGCAGTAACTTCCTTCTTTTTCCGCGAGATAGCAGCTAAGCACAAACTCCCCGTTCAGGTGAAAAATCAGTAAATCTAAAACTTTATGGAGAATCTTTCGTCTTGTATATATATTTTGAAGTTTCAATATTGATTTCTGTGTTTTAGGATTTTGTGGTTCGCAACGATATGGGTTGTGGGTCGACCATTGGTCCTATTTTGGCTAGTGGTGTTGGTATTCGCACGGTTGACGTCGGAGCCCCACAGCTTTCTATGCACAGCATAAGAGAAATGTGCGCAGTTGATGATGTGAAGCATTCTTATGAGCACTTCAAAGCCTTCTTCCAAGAATTTTCGAGCTTGGAAGCTAAACTTGCAGTTGACGATGCGTAGAAGAAAGAGGCGATTCTATTCTGTCGAAGTGCACCGTTTATGGTTGATCATCTGCTTAAATTAAAAGGAATGTGCTTTTTTCCTTCTTGCTAAATCAGAATGAACTACTTCTATGTTTTGAAGAGACCCAAAACATTGTTCGACCAAAATCGCTTGTGAATGTAATAACTGTTATGTTGGACCATAATCGATAGTTTTTTCTCGAGCTTGAAGTCAGAGTTCGAGTATTGAAAGCACAACAAGCTTGTCTTGAGAAAACCAAATACAAAATTAAACGTATAAAAATTCCCAAGTCGTAGTAAATTGAAAGCCCCACGGCAGCAAGATTTGCACTCTTAACTTAATCAGCCCTATTATGGTGAGAGAATTAAAAATCCACGTATTGGTGAGAGGATGTAATGAAACGAAACGATTAAAATATCATAATTCATATATCGTGTTGTTTATTATCAGATATGTCTGTATTATGTAGTTTGTTACCTATACGTATCTGGTAAGGACAACTTCTGGCTAATTCGTATAAAGTCGGACTTGTAAAACGTTTGCCAACAAATGTAGTAAAAAGGGACCAAAACTCTACGTAAGAAACAAACGTGTGGACACGAACGACGACTCGTTATTGGAAATACTAACGTTTACGTGTGCATGCGAGGAAGCTCCACGAGTTTCTCTATTTAAGGCAATATATTCTGATGATGAACCAAACAGAAGGAATCAAGATATAAGACAATCTGCTTGTCTTTTGTCTCTTTAATTTGTTATATTATATATCCCTCCTTGCTCAAAAACCCAACTATTTAAGAAGAGACGACGTCGATCAACTTTTCTTTGAACTTAATATAATGGAGAATGTTACAGAAAACATGGAACCACAAGTAGTACCCACAGTAGTAGACTTATCTCTTCTGCACGACCCTCTCACCAAAACTTCGATTATCCGGCAAATCGGCGAAGCTTGCCAAAGACACGGTTTCTTCCAAGTAAAATGATTTGCGTTTCTATTTTTCTTTCTCATTCTAAGCTGATTTTGGATTCCATATGATACTTGAACATAAGATTCATAAGATAAGATTGCAAAAGCTAATAATGCAAGCAGGTTGTTAATCACGGCGTACCCCACCCATTAATCCAAGCAGCTTTAGATGTAAACAGAAGATTCTTTGAGCTTCCAAGTGAAGACAAAGACGTTCTTACGTCAGACGATGTGTTTAAGGAGGTGAGATTCGGACACATGAATGTTAGAGGATTCTGAAGGGATTTTCTCAAACTGTACTCATATCCACTAGACAGATACATCAAATCATGGCCAAGATTCCCACAAGACTATAGGTAATAATAATTCTCACTACTCTTTGCTGATTGCCCCGTATATAATATTTACATAGAAACGGCAAGCTCCACCCTTAATCATATGACAGAGAAGTCATGGGAACATATGCGACGGAAGTGAGAAAAATAGCCCTAGAACTGTTCGCAGGGATCATGGAGAGCTTGGGCTTGGGCGAAACACACATGAAAGAGAAGTTCGAAGGGGGCGAACAAATTCTTGGCGTCAACTGGTTTAACAGCACAGTATCGAAATTGAAGTCTGGCCAGCCGCCGCACACTGATCATAGCATCATAACGATTCTTCTGCAAAGTTCGCCGGGGTTTCAGGTCATCGACAGAGACGACAAAGATCCCACCTTGTGGAAGAATGTTCCGTGGGCTGAAGGGTCATTTCAAGTGCTCGTTGGAGATCATTTGGAAGTACTGAGCAATGGGTTGTACAAGAGTTTGTTGCATAGGGCTGTCGTCAGTTCTTGTACGAGGTTGTCTGTAGCAAATTTTCATAGCCTGTCGGCGGATGAAGTTGTGGAACCTGCTAAAGAGTTGGTGGGTGAAGAAGGTGGTTTGATTAGATACAGAGGCTATAGCTTGAGTGATTACCTGAAGCATCTTGCTTTTGGCGATTCAAGGGCTTTTCTTGAGACTGTAAGAGACTAAGGGCTCGTTTGTTTTAGGAAGGTTTATATAAAACCGATTAATGTGTAATATATAAAAGGGGAATTCCATTGGTACCACTGTGTTTTAGGCTTATTCAGCTGGTGCCAAAGTTATTTTAATTCCGATAGGTACCCCTGTGTTTAAGTCTTTTCCAACTGGACTCGAAGTATCTTTCAATTTCAGTTGGTACCCCTGTGTTTAAGGCTTTTTCAATTGGCGTCCAATGTGTTTTCAAGGTAGATACCCCTAACGTATAACGTCGGGATTTTAAAAAGCTACAAATGTGATATTAGGTGTCGGTTTTTAGTTATTTCTAAAATTCCATTAGCAATACACCTAGAAAATCTCTTCGGCCCAAAATCATGACGTTATAAGTTAGGGATATCTACCTTGAAAATACTTTGGATACCAGTTGGAAAAGCCTTAAACACAAGGATACCATCTGGAATTGAAAAATACTTTGAGTACCAGTTGGAGAGTGTTAAATACAGGGGTATCTACCGGAATTGAAAATAACTTTAGGCACAAGCTGGAAAAGCATAAAACACAGGGATACCAAGTGGAATTTCTCAAAATAAAATGTGTGTTTGGTTAGTAGGTTTAAATAAACACATGTGATGGAGTGTGTTTATTTAAACCCCGGCATGAGTTTAATGCAGGATTATATAAACAAATGGATTACGTATGCCTATGAACCAAATAACTGAACATGTGCTAAACCCAACTTTAAAATAACTAAGCCCGTGAACCGAGCCAATTATATAATCATATCATAATTTGCCATGCCTCATGATAGACTTTAAGATTGTAATAAGCGATGACCTAGGAATAAACCCAGGCTTTGTGTTTTCTTCTCTCTCTATTTCTTTATGCCCTTTCTACCTTCGATAATTAGTAATTTTATGGTATAGTTTCAGACCCCAAATAATGTTTTAAGTTAGGTTTTCGGTCTCAGGCAGAAAATTTTTAGAGTTAAAGACCCGATTTTTGTAAAATTTAGAAATAAAGACGTAAAATTTACGCAAGTGTTGTACAATGTATATGAACTGGTACCGAACTATCGTTGTTACTATAGAACAATGAAGTGGTACTGCAGAACGATGACTTGGTACTGCGAAACCTATGATGTGGTACCGCATATCCATGAAGGTACTACATGTCTATGAAGTAGTACTAAAAAATTTAAGTGTATCGGATTCTTAAAACGAAAAATTTGAAATCTAATTGAAACTTTATGTTGGGCCCTAAGACCTAATTGCCCCTAATTTTATTACCTAAAGCTGAATATCAAGTGGATCTTTTATCTCACTAAAAGTGAGGCTTTTTGGAGATGATGAAGAGAAAAAGAAACGACGAGGAAAAAGAAACGAACGAAATGGATATTGTGTGGCAAACACCATCTAATCCACCACAACGCCAAGATTACATTTTTCACGACGGTAACGTTAATTTTACATTAGGGGTATTTAGTCCAACACAAAAAATTGGAAAACCCATGGTTTTGATTCGTGGGTTTATGCTGTTTTGGCAGGAATAAGATATGTCAAACCGTATTACTTCGAGTTCATCTCGCATGTACGTGCTCAATCAGTTTTGTCTTCAATTTGGTTGATGTCTGACGTGAGTTAAGCTGTGAACAGGCGAAGAATAGGTGGGCTGGGAAGACTATTGTCGACTTGTTCGCCGACGAGTTCAAAGGACGGCCGCGCGATTACTATGTCAGTTAAAAATTATTTCTTTTCCGTTATTCAAATGTACTGCCTTCCTTCCTCGTTTTGGTCTTAGTCTCCATTGTAATAAGGTGACTGCTGTAAAATCTGGGCGCATACAAGTTGATGGATGCAAAGTACCTACTTCACATATAGTCCAACCATCGCAGAAAATTAGCCATTTTCTACACAGGTTAATCCTTCTTTTAACCCTCCTCTGTTTCTTTGAGCTGAGGGATTTGGCTGTAATGCCAAGTTTTTGTTTGCTATAGTCTGCTAAACCTTTAATCACGGTTATTTTTCCATCTACTTCTTCTAATCGCTCGCTCAAGACAAAGCTGCGACTCAATTTATTGATAGTCGAAGACTGTAGTGTAGGCACGAACCGCCAGTTATGGCCATGGACGTGGAGATTCTACATACAGAGCCCGACGTAGTAACTGTTTGTAAGCCTGCATCAGTTCCTGTAAGTGATGTATGGTCTTTTTTCGGTTCAAATTATTCAGTGACTCTTAAGACAGATCTTTTGATTTGAGAGATTTATGGGATTGATTTCTGTAATTTAAGGTGCATCCTTGTGGCCAATATCGCAAAAACACAGTTGTTGGAATACTGGAAGCAGAGCACGACTTGGCACCATTATTCCGTAATTCTACTTTTTTTTTCCCTTTGGTTTTCGTCAAGCTTTTTCCTGCTTAACCCTCTCTCTACCTTTGAATAATGTTCTTGACCTGAAATTTTAATCAGCAATTCATCGACTGGACCGATTGGTGTCAGGACTTCTAATCTTAGCCAGAAGTGCTTCGAAAGCTGACATCTTCCGCCAGCAGGTGAACTTCTCTTACAATCCAATGTTGTGGTGACGATGATGATGTGAAATGAAACTTTGCAGTTCATTAAGAACTCTTTGGTGATTTATTCCTAATATAACAAGCTTTTTCCTCCCCGTGGAGTATGGGGTAAACAGGCCTTGACAAGCATTAGCAAATTTGTATGCTATTTTTTGCTGCAGATTGAATCAGGGCAAGTCAAGAAGCAGTATATTGCGAGGGTGGTAGGAATATTTCCTGAAGATGAGGTCTAAGCTTTCGTTATGAACTTAAGGTAGTTCCACTTGATTGCTTATTTTTCTGAAATTATTGCACTTCCTCATAACAGCAAGTTGCAAACGTAAGTGTCAACTACAATGCTCGAGAGGGAAAGAGTACAGTAGAGGTATTCAATTCAACCTTCAACAAAGACAATATTGTACTTGCTTCCATGTAAGCTCCTTAATATGCTTGAAGTTATTCATCAACTTTCTGATGTAGGAGAAGAATCCATCAAAAGGGAAGGCCGCTTGCACCAAGTTCACCAGAATCAGTACGAACGGAGCGGAAAGCATAGTATCCTGCGAACCAATTACTGGCAGGACACACCAGGCAAGTACTTAACATAATCTTGTCTAACTTATTACCATCATGGTAGCGTTAATGGCTAACGTACATTGGTAGTTTCATCTCAGATACGCGTACACTTGCAATATTTGTGTCATCCAATAGCTAACGATGCGCTTTACTTATCGAAAGACGTTGCTCATCGTTCCACCAAAGGGTTAAGTGCATCCGATTCCTTGCCATCTCCCCTGCAACTGAACCTCCATGATGGCGAAGATGGTGATGAGGCTTCTAACATCATCGATCCCATGTGTACCAACTGCCCGAATTTGGCACCCAAAGGGTAGGAAAAGAATGGATATATCATATCATCCACTTGTTATGTATGCACTTATGTCAAACATTGAAATGAATCCATATATTACTGCTGTGCACAGATATGATGGACGTGAAGAAGGGCTTTGGCTACACTGTGTGAAATATTCAGGACCTACTGGGTGGACTTACGAGTGTCCTCATCCCGACTGGGCAGCCATCTCTTAGTTCGATTACTCTGTTTTATTACATGGCGAATCGTTGGCTCTATTAGATGTTATAAAAGCCGCTGTGAAACTCTGCGGTCATGTAGAAGAACAATTGCAAAACCATATATATATGTCCCACCATTTTTTCACAGCTTTGCTGTGAGTTAAGAAAAAAACAAGCTGCCAAGTACATTTTCCAACGTTCAGAATCAAAGACCAAATTGCAAAGAATTTTCTACAAATATGTATTCCAATGGTATACGCTACACCTGCTTTGCTTTCCTCATCTTCTATCCCCAAAATTCTGTGAATTGGTTCGTCTCCTGCCAAACCTGAAATCCCAACCTATGGATGGATAAATTGAGTTGACGAAGTTTCTAGAAGAAGGGCGTGGATCTTCGTTATTTATGTTCTTTCTCCTGGAATTTGTATCTTTTGACATGGTCAAGTTCCTCATAGATCTTGACATCTTAGGATTGAAGTCCCACGAATGATCTTTGTCTACAAGCGAACCAAACGATGCGTGAATATCCCTAGCCGGGCGGCCAACTGCTCCGTCTTGGTGGGGAGGTGGGAATTTTTCGCTCTTGCTTTTCGCTTTAGCATCTGACATCATTCTCATTCGCTGCATTAGAAAGAAAAAGAAAAAAGAGAAAAAGTTAGACCAGCGTGAAATAAAAAAGCGTTCTTGATGAACGACATACATCTACGTTGGCTTGAATCTCTGCATTAGCTTCTGGCGCTGGAACTGCACGAGGGGCCTTTTCACGGGATCTGCTTCTTCGATTTCCATCTATCACTTGAGGTTTTATTACACCTAAATCACGTTGCCTACACACGAACATGGTAATTTCTCATTGCATTGGTCGAATGAGAAGAATGACTGCTAAGACTCAGCAAAAGGTGAAATGCCAAGTATTAATTATTACCTTCTAGCTTCTTCATGTCTCAATTTGATATCCATTTCCTTGCTAGGAGGAAATTTAGGCAAGCTCGAAGGGTCGCAAGCATAAGGTTCAGTGGTGAAAAACTGTATTGGTAGCCAATGGGGGATAACATTCTTTTACTAAAACAGAACTATGGAAAGCTATTCTGCAGCTAAAGCATTATACATTTGCTCCATATCAATATCTGAAGACTGTATAACATACCTCGCTATTCAACGCTGACGTGGCAGTCCCCCGTGCGTCGGCGTCAATAGACAGGAGGGTGTCTACTAATTCAAGAGAAGACGGCGGGAATTCCTTAAACGCCTCTCTAACGCATCTTTTGTACGGCTGCTGAGGCTTATAAAGAGTTGCATTTGGAAATCTTGATTTTTTCCAGTATTCATCGGACGGCGAACCGCATAATTTAAACACCTTGTGTAGTTGCTCGACCTATATGAAAAAAAAGTTAGGATTTTGAAGAGATGAGCCACAGTAACAGCACAAAAAAGTAACCAAAGGCAAGTTCTTGGATAAAAAAGTACCTCGGTTCTTCCTCGTAGTATAGGCTTACCAGCGAGCAGCTCTGCTAAAATACAGCCAGCGCTCCACAGATCGACGCCGACGCCGTAATGAGTCGCCCCAAGCAAAAGTTCGGGCGGACGGTACCAAAGGGTAATAACACGGCTAGTCATAGGCCTCTTATTCCTTGGGTCGAAGAAAGAAGCCAACCCAAAATCAGCTAATCTTAGTATTCCTTCTTTGTCGATCAGTAGGTTAGAGCACTTTATATCACGGTGAAGGACGCCATTTTTGTGGCAGTGGTCGAGCCCAGAAAGTAATTGTTTCATAAAGCACTTTACCTGCAATAAAACATCGAATGCTATAAATTGCCAATCAGGCATATTTATGGCAGATATTCCCCGGAAATAATGAACCTTAAGATACAGGATAGATTCGTTCATTGATGCATACATTACATTACAGCACCTCATCAAACTTGCCAAAAAAATTTAGAAAAAATATAGTGAAAGAATAACTTCGAAGCTGATTTTACCTGGGCCTCGGTGAACTTGGAAGTTTGCACAGCAGCAAGGCCAGCAAGATCGTGCTCCATATACTCGAACACAAGGTAGAGACTGCTAGACATTCTTGAAATAACGAGACCTTCGAGCTTTATTACGTTAGGATGGTTTAGCTTTCTCAAGACAAGAATCTCCCTCGCCATGAACCTAACTGTCTCGGGCTCGGCATTGTCAAACCTTACTTTCTTCAGCGCCACGATCTTCCCTGTGATTAAGTCCTTCGCTTTATATACATTGCTATATGTCCCCGATCCAATCTAACACAAAACAGCCGTAAGAAATACTAAAAACAGGGGTTATTAAACAGAACTAAGATAATAAATTCTTCATCTCTGTTACATCTTCAACCCAAATCAATGGCATGCCGTTATCGATTACACTCAAGGCCGCAAGAAAATCAAAGTGAAGCACAGCCAAAATACACCCAATGAATGTATTTTCCATCAGCAAATCAAATACTATACAGTTGACTCTATCTAATACTAGCACCAGAAAGATATTTACCTTATCTAACTTCTGAAATGTGTTGGCACGGCGTGGTTTCCAGTCCTTGACGGCGTGTCCAGCCACTTCAACCAGCCACGCCGGCCAGACCTCGGCGGCGGAAGACAAATCCCTCCTCAGGCGAAATTCTGGAAGCGGCGGTGCAGCATCGGCGGATTTAACCTCTTCGTTTCCCTTACCTACGATCTCGTTTTGCACCGTGACCGCGTGCTGCTCCGATTCTCTCCGGCCGTCTTTTTCATTTTTCCGGCGAGACTTCTCATGACGAGCTTCTGTTTTCCTTCTGAACTGTTTGCCAAAAGCACAACCCATGATCCTGAATTTAATTTCTTCAGCTAAGCTAGCAGCTGAATCTAGCTGCCCATTTTGATTCAAGCGGAACCTTTCAGATAAGACTATAAAAACATTACTTTTCGAATCTCGGTTCGATCCCAGTATAGGGTTTTGTACATATCTGCGTGAGTGATACGATACAACAAAACTTGAGCAAGTAAAATCCAATCCAAGTAGGTACCAGAAAGAAACTTTAATCGAGGAAAGGAACAAAACAATTAATTTCTGTGGCCCTGTAACTAAGCATTAATTGCTGCTGGATCTTTACGTGTATGTATTATGCTTGCTTGTGCTTGAAAATTGAGGACTGAGCGTAGTTTATTCAGGTTGAAAACGCAGAATGCTTCGATTTCATTGAAAAAACGTGTGAAATGTGCAAACGCTATGATATGATGATGAACCTTGTCAAAAAGGTTGAAACTGTCTGTACATTTTTGGCACCATTTTCTGGAAAATCTGAGTGAAAAAGGGAAAAAGAAATTTTTTTACCCCTTTCCGTTTGCCTATTTTCTATTGCTTTCCTAGAATTGTGTCACGCTCACGAACTTCAATTAATTAAATAGCTAAC
Source organism: Craterostigma plantagineum (assembly GCA_027422505.1). Lineage (NCBI taxonomy): Eukaryota > Viridiplantae > Streptophyta > Magnoliopsida > Lamiales > Linderniaceae > Craterostigma > Craterostigma plantagineum. The sequence continues at coordinate 5,930,573 of JAPQWV010000039.1, read as the reverse complement.
AATTCCTAGTTTTTAGGGTGAATCTACATAAAAATACTAATTTATATAAAAAAAATTGCAAGTGAGTACCCATCACCCGTTTGATTGTGTGTACTATTTTTTCAGTCCTGACGTACCTTTTTATATGTGTCTTACGTACCATGTAACGCGTTTATATGGTAACCACATATGGTATCTATATACGTTTCTATATGGTACCTTAATGTATTATATTTTAGTATCATTTTCTCACAGCATTATGTATCATAATACGTTTCTCTATGGTACTACCTTAATGTGTTCTATGACGTACCGCGGCGGAACAGGTACTAATGTGCAAATTTATTCTAATAGTTACTTACATATAAAAAAATCTGACAGGGTATTGACTTGTGAATTTTTATATAAATGAGTATTTTTTTTTTCGGTAGATTCCTTTTTTTTTTAAGATAATAATTATTCCTTATCAAATTTAGCAATAGAGTGAAATTGATATATCAATGGTAATTTTTCGAGAGTAGGTTTTGATGTAGCATGGGCCAAGGCATAGTTGTCTTTTGTCATGTAGCACATAGATACATACCTAACTTGCCTTCATTTATTATATCCATATTCTACGTAATTAAAACTATATTCTGACTTTCCTAAATCATAAAAAAAGAAAATTGTTGTGTATGTTACTAATTAAAGGCCGGAACTTGAATATTATATTATTGTTCTTATATTCCAATCACAATTCGTCCCATATCTGGAACACCATATGGGCCTCAGATTTGTTGGGCTTGGACAAGGACGGCCAATATATGGCCCATCGTTTTTTGTAGTGGAATTTTACTATAATCGGCCAGGGAATAACTATTGATAGAGAAAAAAAGGTAAAAAGAAAAAGGAAAAGAATAAATGGGAGAGAGAGCGCACTAGGTTTGATTCCACCAAACCAAATTTTGTTTGTTCGTAATTTTACTTTAATTCAAATAGTGTCAATTGTCAATTGTCAAAGGTTAAACGATTAAGTTGTCACACATTGGTTTGAACCTTCAAGTTCCAACATCAATATTCAACCTTCAAATTAATTGTTCACTTCGAAAAAAGAAAATGGGAAAGACAGAAAAATATGATATGCTTTTAGTCATGGGACCACAAGCATTCTGAAACCGGGTTTTCGAACCGAACCGGAAATTGTAGTGTTTTAAGGTTTAGTAGTTTAGCAGGTATAAAACCGTAATCTTTAAATATAATTAATAAATATTTTGTGATTGGATCAACTAAATAGCATAGATTATATAGATGTTATTTAGTAAGTTTTTTATAGATATATTAGAATTTTATAATATTGATGATCAAAATTAAATAAAGTAAATTATGTTTGGATTAATTTACCAGGGGCTCCAGAAATTATAACTCTGAAATTCGGGGTCAAAACAAAAGAAATTAAAAAATTTGGTCCATTAGTTAATTAAAAAACAAAAATAAATGTGGTCTGAGCGATTTGAACTGGCCCAACTAGATAATAGCCCAAACTCGACCCACTAAACCTAATGAAATAACGACTTTCTCCATTTTTACTAGTTATATCGTGATTTTCTGTTTTTTTCTTTTTTTAAAAAAAATAGCTTAGACCGGACCGGAATCGGACTGGATTTCCAGCCGGTTCGGTGGTTTCCGGTCCGAACCGAATGGTCCGGTCCGGTCTTCAAAACCTTGACCACAAGTAGTTTCCCTTCCCCGCGGACTAATTATGTTGGCTGGCATTGATAGCATAGCGTCACAATTTTTTTTTCTCAGTTATTTGTACTCATTTAAAGTACATTGTATGACAATGGTCCTATATCCTATCCCACTCTGCAGCTCAAATTTCGTTTTTAATTGACGATGTATTAGATAATTGGTGCCAAAGAAAGTTTCACATGAACGAAAACATACATAAGTACCATTGACCTTTGTTAATTTGTCAATTTTAGTTCATTTATTTATCGCATAACCATCAACCAACATCTAAAAACAAACAGAAGACAGATAAGAGATAGAGACAAGAAAAGAGATCTAACGTTGAAAAAGAAAACGAAATAATTACAGCCAAGCCAACCAAGTTCATGAAACTCATAACAAAGCAGCTAAAGAAAGACACCATAAAAAACAATATCATAACATTTTTTCTTAAAAGAAAAGATAACTGAAAAAAAAAAAAGAAAAGAAAAGCAAGGACAGCCCACAAATGGGATTGATCATAACCATAAACAAAAACATCTTAAAAGACCAAGCCAAGCCATCTTCTAATCTCTTCTTCACTCAACCTCACTAACATCATGATCATCCTTGCCTCCGCCCCTAAAACCCGCCCTCCTCAGCTCCTCAATTCTCCCAACAACCTCGGAGATCGAAGGCCTATTGTCAGGAAACTGCGCCGTACAGTCTATCCCAAGCTGTAATAACTCAACCATTTCCCCCTCAACGCTCTGATCGTACCTCAAAAGCTCGAGGTCGAAAACCTCTGAAGTCCACTCCTCCCTAACCACAGACTGGACCCACCTCGGCAAATCGACGCCTTCTTCGTTTAGGAGCGAATGGGAAGGCGGTTTTCCCGTCAAAAGCTCCAATAGGAGTACTCCCAAGCTGTATACGTCGGCCTTTTGGGACACCTTTCTTGGGTCGGTTACCTCGGGGGCCCGATAGCCCAAGGCCCGTTGGGGAGCGGTGGGGGGGCCCACGATTTGGTTCAGCCCGAAGTCCGCAACTCGCGGGTCGTGGGCCTTGGTGAGGAGCACGTTTGAGGATTTGATGTTGCCGTGGGAAGATGTGGGAGATTGGGAGTGTAGGTATTGTATGGCGATTGCTGCTCCGTGGGCGATCTTTGAGCGTATTTCCCAGTTTAGAGGCGTTCGCCCGGCGCCTTTGTTGCCTGAAAGTCGAGAAATCGTTAAATAAAAAAAACAGATGGTGTCTTTTTACTGTAGTAAATGTGTGAAACTATCTACGACTAAGGTCAAATTGTCCCAAGATCTTTGTTTTTTTTTTTTTTGCAAGATTGTGACTTGGAAGAAGAGGTCAAAATCATAAATGAGACGATTTAGTGCATGCAGATGGACGGATATGACATTATAAAGACAAGTGAGGGAGGGACCATTGACAGATGGGAAGACTCGTGAGTGTGAATCATTTTCACCTAACTTAGTTGGCGATTTTTTTATTACATGGACAGCCATCAAATCACATAAGGCTATTGTCTTTCAAGAAAGAACAAATAGTTGGAGAAGATCATGTGAGGTAATTAAAGATGCCGACACAAACAACCAATCAGCAAGGTAAGTCCAAGAAACAGAGATCTCTAAAACTCAGAAGGTGTTATGAAATGAAACAAGAAATGCAGTTCGCAAGCAGAACTGAGATTCTTTTCTCCTTCATATAGTAAGAGAAGAAACGCCAAAGCAAACCAGGCCATGGACATAGAATTCAAACAATTATAATGCTCACCATGGAATGCATATAAACAAAAATAAAAAAATTCAACGAAAACTCACCATGAAGAAGAGCAGAGAGACTCCCCATAGGCATATAATCATACACGAGCAGCTTTTCCTCTCTACTGTAGTAATACGCTCTAAGAGGCACCAAATTCTCATGATCCATAGCCCCAACTCCTTCAATCCTATCCTTAAACTCCCCCTCGGCTAAAACCACGTCCTTCAACCTTTTCACAGCCACGGCGGTCCCCACTTCAAGGACTGCCTTGTACGATGTGCCAAACGTCCCCTTACCCAATACCTCGGCTGAAGCCCTCAAGAGTTCCTCAAGATCGAAAACCCTCGAGCCATTTCCGAAGAACACGAGCTTCTTGGAAGCTGTTGCACCGTTCTCCGAACCACTCTTTGCGTTTGAATTCCCATTTCCTACGCTCATAGCTGCTGCTGCAGCTGCAGCAACAGAGAAGCTGTTGCTGCCGTTCTCAGGCGGCAAATCTCCACCCTTTTCTTGGTTAATCATGCTGCTACTTTCTTGGTCCTTGATTGCCACTATGCTTGGTGTAGACCTAGCTTTGACACTGTTTCTCTTTCTGCACACGAAGAACACAATCAAGACCAATAAAAGCAAGCCCACAACAGATCCAATCACTATCCCAGCAATTGCACCCCCAGACAAGCCTCTTTTCCTTTTCCCACCGCTCAAAACCACAGCATCAGCATTACTGCCACCATTGTTACTACTGTTGGTAGGCGCAGCCTCAACTGAACAAACACTATCAAGTGGTTTCCCACAAAGGGAAGTACCCAAGAAGGAATCTTTGCTCAAGCCCACAAGCCCCTTCGGCACAGAGCCGTTCAGAGAAGGATTGAAACTCACATTAAACTGGTCGAGGTTAGGCAAGCTCAAATCAGGCAAAGCCCCAGTAAATCCGTTGTTCTGAAGGTACAACGTTCTCAGCCTCTTCAAATCGTTGAAGCCGCCTGAAATCTCGCCGGTAAAATTGTTCTCCCCAAGATTCAACCTCACCAATGACTTCACCTTGAACAGAGATTCTGGGACAGGCCCAGATAACATATTCCCTTGCAAGTATAGATTTCTGAGGCTCGTCATCTGCGACAAATCGTCAGGTAGAGGGCCGCTTAAACGGTTCAAGCGAAGGCTTAGGGTTTTGAGGGAAGTGAGATTTGAGAAAATACCAAAGGGAATAGGCCCTGTGAGAGATGAACCTGGAAGACGCAGAACGGTGACGGAGTTTCCGCCGTCGTCACAGTGAACGCCCTGCCACGCGCAGGGAGAGGAGGCGTTCGCGTCCCAGAAGAGGCTCCGGCCGCCTAGGGCGGAGCGAAGGCTTAGGAGGGCTGCGGTCTCGGCCGAGATGTCGCCGGAGGTGCTGGTGTTTGCGGCGGCGAAAAGTAGGAAAATGAGCAGAATGTGGGTGGCCATTGTGGTCTCTGTGCGTTTTCAAGGCCGTGTGTGTTATTCTTCAGACAACAAGCTGAGATGAGCTCACAAAAAGAAGAATCTACTTTCCGGCGAGCTGAGATGAGAGTAGTTGGCTGTGTTGTGTGTAATGTAACTGCGCGCATTAATTTTGTATTTATTTGGGGTTTGTTTGGGATATGAGGCGAAGTGTTCTTTCTTTCATTATTATTTATTCGTTTGTTACCCCTTTCTTTTCAACTATTTACAAAAGCATCCCTCACAAAAAAAAAGATTATTTATTTATTTATTTAATCGTCAAACTAGTGAAGTGAGGAAACACAAGGAGAGGATGGAAATTGGAATGGAACTTGGAAGTAACATTTTCCATTTATTACTATTTAGTATTTTTAAGTCAAATCAAACAACCAAAATAATAGCCCCCATATTATTACTATCATCCTTTTATTAAATTGCAGATTATAAAATAATATGCGCCCATGTATATTTGTATTGTGCTGTGATGTATATGGCTGTATGTACCGCACGCGCAATCTTCACATATAATTTTCGTTCTTAATTGTCGCATCCCAACATTATATAACTTTTCGTGAGCAATTCAATTGCATATCTTAAAGCGATTCATATTTCTTTCTTTACATAATGATGTCTTTATCATACGGTTTAAGCTTCAATTTTACATTTCATGCAACGATTGACCTTTTGCTGTTACTATGTAATGCTTAATTTTGATTGTATGAATTTTTAATTAGCAGTTTATGTTTCGCTATATGAGTCGTTGAAACAAAACTACTCTTCATTATATAATGTAGTTGAATGATTGCATTGCAAGGAGAAAGGTTGAAATATAATATATTAAATATGAAAAATAAATAAATAAATAAATAGAAACCCTATCAAAGCTGCTTCATGTGCGTGAGGCTGATTTGGTCAGGTAAAGGTGAAAAAAGTGGATTATTACTGGAAAAAGAGAAAAAAAAAAAAAGTTCAGTCATCTTCTGGTTAGTTATTATTTTATGATTTATTATAAAATAATACTTCTTGGTCGTATCAAAAGGTCTTTGGATGCTGATTTGTCAGTTTATTTTCTAAATTAAGTATTCAATTAGGAAGCAGATGGTCCATTAAACAAATTATAATAAGTAATCAAACTATTACCCACGAAAGAAAAAGAAGGGAAAAAGAGTACAACTTCTATGAGCTGTTGCTTCTTTTTCAAGCTTTATTCTTTCATGTAAGGAAACATGAATCCCCATTGTAAGCAGTAAACCGAATCTATCTCATCGTGTATATTATTACCATATGGTTTTCTAAAATCATAGGACTTGGTTGAAGTCACTCCACGAAGGTTGACTTTATTTGATATGAGCATCTTTATAGATATTGATAAAAGAAGTGATTCTATAAGTATGGCTTTGACTGAAACTGATGGGCAGAGATGTCATTGTCAATTTATTTTAGAACAAGCCTAATTTCAACCTAATACGGCTGCTTCGAACTAATTATAAACTGTATGTGCGGTTTCGAAGTTCAAACCTGTCAACCATCCATAAAAGAAAAACAAATTAAATTAGAGAGATCATCTATAACAATATAATATTGCTCGAGACATTTGTTACTAAAAACTCCTTTTAAAGGCTTCCCAAGTTAAAATCCATCGTAAGGCCCAAACAAGCAAGCCCATTATTACAGGCCCAAACTTCACGGGTCCAAAAGAGACCCATCTCGTGTATCGGAAAGTTGATCCGACCCATCTTTGATAAAGAAACATTTAACATAAAAAGAAATATCGCCGTTGCCGGGGATCGAACCCGGGTCACCCGCGTGACAGGCGGGAATACTCACCACTATACTACAACGACTTCGCTGTATAGGCTTCTATTCATTTTATAATTTGGACGAGTTTCCCCCCAAAAATGGACTATTGTTTAGATTTAAATGAGTGGACGATAAAACCAACATTCATACATGTTTTCTTGGGGAATGCTACCTCACATTATTGCGTCACGTCATACTTGAAATTAAAATACGTAGATTTATAAGCAAAAAGACGAGTAGTTCTCTTATGAGCGCAGAGACGAACCTAAGCTGGATATATTTAGTCCTAAATCTAGTTCAGAAAATCAGTAGCACTTGAAATAAAAGATGAATAATCAAAGTTTCAGAGTAAGAAGTAAGAATCCATTTTTTTTTTGGCAAGAAAACGATGACTACTTCTCCATTTTCATGTAATAAATTCCCGTCGTAAGCTTCGGAAGCACAAAAATCGAGGGAATCGAAGGGCACGTAGCAGTCATCCCTTCAATGGCTCCGTGGGCTTGTGCGCTGATTCCAGGCATTCTTTAGCTCTGTGAACCTTCGATTGCAGATAAAAACTCCCATTCTGAGCATTCCTTTCGAATAAATTATTGTACCTCTGCCGCAAAAAAAAAGAACGAAAAAGGAAAGCAAATATTAGTTCGAGGATTACAAATCATGCCATGGCAGCGAACATTGTTACTAAATTATAGAAATAAGATGGCGAATACGAGATCAGAAGGAAGAAAAACCTGCAAAATCTCCTCCCAAGATGAATTCTCAGCGACGCCGAGTATTTGCCTTGCCTCTGAGTCGGTCATCGCTTTGCTGCCTCTCTTTATGTTCTGTACTGCTTCTTGAGCAACTCCGTTCTTCGCAGCATCTGTGAAGATACTCATGAGTAAAATCGAACCATACAGCAGAAACTTTTTCTTCGTTCGTTTTTTGAAGGAAACTGAAAGGGGTTCGAATCTATATGATCGTTTTCAAAGAAATGTAAGAAGTCTGGAGAAAAAACTGACTTGCAAGGGCCTGACGATAGGCTTGAACGAACGATCTAGCCACAATCCCCGAGCCCATAATGAGCAAGTTTGCGAGAATCCTTGCAGCCTGCCAGTCACCTAATTAATTAGCTTCATTATATCAAGTATCAGCTAATTCTTCTGATTTTTTTTATAATCCATCAAACGTCGGAGAAAAAAAAAGATCATTGGAACTTACCATTAATTGGTTGCTATCTGACTGCTTATGAGATTACAGCTTTAGGTGACCTACAACAAAAAGGATGAGTAACTGATCAAAGACGATCGCAAGCTGAAACCAATCAAGCCACCACTCATTAACATAAAACATATTACAATCGCAAATTGGTTCAAAAGGTGATCCTCATCTCATGGGCTATCTAATCAATGACGTTTCTTGATACAAAGGAAAACTGAGACAATATAATGTCACCAACGGCACCAATCATATTCCGAATGGGAATCAGTAAAAAAAAAACAGAACTCTATAGAAAGTTTCATAGATTACAATATCAGTGAACACTATACAATCAGGACTTACCACATAGCAGATTTTACGGAAAAAGAAAAAGGCATAAGAGCTCTGATAAAACAATCAATCAAGTGATAAATCCTACAGCTCCAAAGAAGATGAGATGAGCCACAAGCAAACAAGTACACAACCAACAACTGGGATGGGGAACGATAAGAAACAAAAGTGAACCATCCGAACAAAGAACACAGCAAATGAATTGGGGGCAAAGTAAAACGTCAATTGGGTGGGAGATTCTAAATTACCGTACGAGCACTCACCGGAAATTCTGATATAATTACGAAAAAAGAAGAAAGATGAGCCTTTTCTCGATTTTACGACGATTGCCGCTGAACTGAACTCCGTTTTAGGGTTGTCAATTGGTTTGTTTCTTGGGAACCAAGTTGAATTGAAAATTGAAAAGTCCGATTCTTGCTCAATGCTTTGGGCTTTTAGTTGCCAGATCACTTTTCATATTGCAAATGCTACACTCCCTGGAATTCCCGATCCTACCCTTTGTAGACGGTCAAATTCGTTATATATTTTTAATAATAAAAATCTCTATTTTGGTGTCTACTTTATAAGCATCATTTCACCTCGTGAAACACACACTGCTACTTTATCCATGTTACTACCTTTTCCCCATTTACTTTTCTCGTACAGCTAAAGCCAAAACCTTAACAACAGTGTAAGAAGCTACACAAACAATTACTTAAAGCAGCCATCGCCAACTTATCTTCTCACTCCATTGATAACCTCTTGTAAAAGCTGCTTAAAATTTCCATATCAACAAAAAAGAATGTCTACATCCTAAACTCCAAACAAACAAACCCAACCATCCCATTTCTTGAACCTGAAATAAAAAAACATGCAGAGCCCAGGAATGAATAACTCTGAAGCAGATAATAACAACGCAGTGAAACCCAATACTACTAAGAAGAGCCTTGAAAAGAAACCCTCGATTGGGTCAAACGTCATCTCTAGCGCATCCTCTGTAATAAGGCAGGTCTCAAAAAAGTTCAAGCGCGTGGCTTCAACCGCCGGCAGCAGCAGCTTCGATCACACAAAAAGAGCTGCAGTTTACGTTCTGACAAAGCTGAAGTTCATCGGAAAGAGCGACGCCTGCGCTGCATGGTCTGACGTTGAGAAGAGATTTCAGAAGCTTAACTACAATGGCCTTCTCCGTCGCTTGGATTTCGGCGAATGCATAGGTTAGTAATATACACATATGCTTGTGCGTGTACTGTGTGTGTTGTGAGAAGGGAAGCTATAATTTTGTGAATAATCTGAAAGGTATGAGAAGGGAGTCGAAGGAGTTTGCATGTAAGCTTTTCGATGCACTTGCTCGGAGAAGGAACATTACTGGGGACTTTATAACGAAGTCGCAGCTAAAAGAGCTTTGGGATCAGATTGTTGACACAAGTGTTCAGTCTCGGCTTCAGACATTCTTTGACCTGTAAGAAAGGACATTAAACTTTGTGTATGTATATAATTGTATATAATCATCATTTACTTGTTTGTGTACTGTGTAATCAGGATCGATGCAAATGCTGATGGAACTATCACCGAAGATGAGATTAAGGAGGTTGATCTATTATGTGCTGATTAAATTTAAATAGATTAACTGAGATCATAATTATATATCATCGTCTGCAGTTTCACTAATCTAATTTTCTTTTCGATATGTGTTGTAGAGTATAATTTTGAGTGGCAATGCCAACAAGTTGTCCAACGTTGAAGAACATGCGGGTGATTATGCAAAGCTGATAATGGAGGCATTAGATGATGCCAACCTAGGATACGTAACGGTACGGACGATTTTTTTTTCTTCCGATTTTAAATGAGTTTTGATACATGTAAGATAAGTATAAACGAATGAACAATCATTACTTCATTAAAAATCTTTAACAAATAAATTGGATAAAGTTGCATTCATATTATTGAAGAGGTCGTCGTGCATGGTTATATCCTTTCACTTTATGGGATTTGGCATAATGCGTCTCGAACCAATAATTGCGAGGATTCCATATGATTTGCAATATTAGAACATTTAATTTTATTATAATAACGTTGTACAGAAACCACGATAGTTCCTAGGAAAGTGGGAAAATGATAGGATATTTTGAATGTTTTTGTGACTAGAAATAATTTCAAAAAGTTGATGTCTCAGTAAAGAAGACATGACATAGGTACGTCCACTACCTAAAGTGAAAAGGAATTTAAAGTGTAAGAATTTTCAAAGCTTGCCACAAAAAAACATCTTATTGCATGATTGAGCTAATAAGACGACAAACGTCATATTGGAACAACAAACATTTGAATAATCCTACGATAAAAAGTTTCGAAAAAGAAACGAGCAACTTTTATTTCCCACTAGCTATATGTTGCCTTTGACGTACTTCTCCATGTTTTGATGGAAGTCCGAATGAGGTGTGACGACGTATATGAATATCTATTAGGTCACATAATAACGTGGACAATATGGTAAAATATAAGGCCATCCCATAATATATTAACGCTAATAATCGCAGCAATGTGGGAAGACATCTAAAGCTTGGTATATTGAATGATCATTATTCGAGGGTTCATCACATATACATGAAGTTAAACTCTATGTTAGAAACCTAGTTTTTTATGACAAAAAAGTAAATAAAAAAAAAAACTTATAATTTTTTTTTTCATAAATAATATGCATGCAGAGACAAAGCTTGGAGGCACTCGTAGAATCGGTTAAATACTACGACGACGAGCAAAACATGAGCCATACTCCGAGCCACAGCAGGCTAAACCCTACGCCGTCGCTCATAAGACTATGCCGAGAAATCGAATACTTCTTACTCGACAACTGGCAAAGAATTTGGGTAACAGCGTTATGGATAGGGGCAATGTCGGGATTATTCGCTTTCAAGTACGTTCAGTACAGAAAAAGAGACGCCTTTAAGGTAATGGGACACTGCGTCTGCATGGCGAAAGGTTCCGCCGAGACTTTGAAGCTCAACATGGCTTTGATATTACTGCCCGTCTGCCGAAACACGATCACTTGGCTGAGGAACAAGACTGGGCTCGGCGTCGCCATCCCCTTCGACGATAATCTCAATTTCCACCAGGTGATATATATATATATATATATAAATAGTATGTTGAACGACCACTTCGCCTAAAAGTTTAAGCTTGAAGGGAATGAATCATCTTTTAAATTACATGTTTTACAGTATGCCCCCTCACTTCTATGCTGATTTTTTTTATCTAGTGTTACACGCGGAATTTTCTTTTAAAGGGTGGTCGAGTGGATTGCCGGGTCTCTGATATACCTTTCGACAGTATCCTTAATCGGAAATTTAAATAATATTTCGACTCCGTTAAATACTCAAAACCTACTCATGCCTTTGTTAGATTACCAATTGATTTTAGAGTTGAACGACCACAACGCCTAGTAAAGCCATTGGTTTCAGGACGAAAACCCTAATTTTAGTACATCGATCGCTGCAGTTGATCGGCTTGGCGGTGGCGATTGGAACCGCAGTACACGCCACCGCACACCTGGCGTGCGACTACCCTCGAATCCTCCGCGCGAGCGAGGACAAATTCAAGCCGTTGGCGCCGTACTTCAAGAAAAAGCCAACGAAATACTGGGAATTTCTCAAGGATTGGGAGAACATCACGGGCTTCGGCATGGTCTTCATAATGGTCGTCGCCTTCACTTTAGCTTCGTCGTGGTTCAGAAGGTACGTTGTGGAAGATCATCGTCGTCCGCAAGCTTCTTCGTCGTCGAATAAGAAGCGCGGTAATAATTTCTGGGCGGTAATGAACAAAATGGTGGAGAAGCTGAGAGGGTTTAATGTGTTTTGGTATACACACCATCTCTTTGTCTTCGTGTACGCACTTCTTATGGTGCATGGAATCAAGCTATATCTCACCAAAGAATGGTACAAGAAAACGGTAAGAATATTTGTGACTAAAATTTACGTATGTCTCCGATTGGAAGCTAAAGATTCGAATTTTTTCCTTGCATGGGCAGACGTGGATGTACATTACGGTGTCGATCGTACTATATTCATGTGAGAGATTGATTAGGTTGTTGAGGTCAAACATCGAGGCAGTCAAGATTATCAAGGTATGCTTTTTTTTCTTCTCATAATTTACCTTAAAAATATCCCTAATTATTATTGATTTGGGCGCTAATGATTGGTTATAAAGGCGGATGGGAACCATAAAGAGGTTCTAACGCTGCATATGTCGAAGCCTCATGGATTCGACTACAAGAGTGGGCAGTACATATTCATCAAATGTCCGATTATATCTCCATTTGAATGGTAAGAAGTTTGTTCATATGTTCTCGTACTAGCTTAGCTAATGATTATTTATGTTAATTTACGCTCTTTATTGATTAATTATTCAATATTATTTAATTTAACGTAGGCATCCATTTTCCATTACTTCATCCCCCGGAGATGCATTCATCAGTGTTCACATTCGATCCGTAGGCGATTGGACCCGAAAAATCCGAACTATCTTCTCCGACGTATGTAATATAAATATAAATACACACACACACACTACAAAATTTATTCACGACATTGATCAATATTCGCTTTCATTATTCCCCTATAACATTATCTATTTCAATAAACTATCCAAATTGGTACTTAGGCTTGTCAGCAGGCGAATGGTGATCGGAAAGATGGGCTCTTTGAGGACGGCGAGGACAATCCCAAGTAAGCATATTACACATTAATAACATGCTATACGTGTAATTTCCAATATTCACCACACAAAAAGAAAAAAAAAATTCTTGAACAATCAATCTAAAAGCTAACAAACTAATATTAAAAAATGCAAACCAACTCTCAAAAGCTACCCAAAGATCCTCGTGGACGGGCCATACGGAGCGCCAACGCAAGACTACAAGAATTACGAAATAGTCCTCCTAATAGGCCTTGGAATAGGCGCAACTCCCATGATAAGCGTCCTGAAAGAGATCGTCCACAACATAAAAACCCTAGAAAACAACCTTAACCTCCTCGAACAAGGACGATGCTCTCAAATTAGTGGCGACGAGTTCAAAACGACGCGCGCCTACTTCTATTGGGTGGCGAAGGAGCAGAGCTTCTTCGATTGGTTCAAAGGGGTTATGAACCAAGTTGCCGAGACACAGCACAGAGGGGTCATAGAGATGCACAACTACTGCGCAAGCGTACACGAAGAAGGCGACGTTAGGTCTGCTTTAATTACGATGGTTCAGTCGATAAATCATCGCAGGAGCGGCTTGGACATAGTTTCTGGAACTAGGGTTAAGTCCTACTTTGGAAAGCCTGATTGGAGGATGGTTTTTAAGGGTATTGCAAAGAAACACCCTGGGGCAAGAGTTGGTAAGGAAGGATATGGATATATTATTTATTTTCGCCAAAAAAAAAAAATAAATTTTATTTCATTTGCAGGAGTGTTTTATTGTGGACTACCACAAGCTGCTAAAGACCTGAGGAAACTAGCCCATGAGTTCTCGCACAAGACTCCTACTTGTACCAAGTTTGAGTTCCATAAAGAAAATTTCTGAGCCTACTATCGAGAATTTAAGACATAAAGAGGACCAATGTTTGGTAATGAAGGAGCCATCTTCGTCAGCCAGCATATACGTGTTTTGTGTGTGATTTATGTATTATATATAAGATGACGACGATGATTATGTGTGTTTGCTTGCGAGTACATGAATGTGTTGTGCGTTTTGCTTGTTTATCTATTTCCCGTGAAAGAAGGTATGAAGGCTTTTTTTCCGAACCGTGAATATCAACCTTCCAAATACGAATAAAAGATGGAAGATTGACAAGATGATATAGTTTTAGTTATTCTTTTGACTGAGTCGACATATACTCGGAGTTCCGTACGCCATTACAGAATACAGTTGATTCGACGAGCTCGGCGACTGTACGAGAAAGATAGAACAAGCAGCAGATTCTCGTGCTGACGTGGATGAGTTTGGCATCTCTGACTAAAGAGGTGACTGATGGTGTTTGGCCACGTGGAGCGATGTTAGGGTGTCCACAATAATAACACACCCATAATACTTCCACATCACCTTTTCTCTATTTTTTCCAATATTTTATTCTATAAAACTTTTATTCTACTTTTTCCACAATAATAGAACCACTATAACACGGACCCACAACTATAAATAAATATTGTTTTCTCACTCATTCTCTCTCCTCATAATATTTTAATATTCTATAACACAGTGTCATAAATATGACGCAGTGTCATACTCATGACACATCCACAATGGTGGTGTGTCATATAAAGTGCCAAATAAGCACATATGACACACATATAAACCACCATTGTGGTTACCCTTAAGGGAGATATATATGTACGTCCCTTCTCATTCGTCTTGAATATTGGTTTATCGTTTTCCCATTTTTGAACTTTTTTTGCAACATCTCTTGTTTCCCAACTAAGAATTTCCATCTCTATAGCAGAAAAAAATACATAAATAAATACTCGATGATCGATGCAACGATGTTCATAGTGAACACAATACTGAGACTTTCTCTACTGAAAATGAGATCTAGTCTATTTATAGAAATTGCCAAACAACAAAACGGTAGGCAGAACTCAGAAGAAAAATCGACACTTGGACAAAAAAAACGTGTGAAACTGATATAGATGTTTCTTCGTTTCTCTAAAAAATGAATCCAAATTCGCTACGTACGACAGCAATTAAATGAAATTGATAGGAACGATAGATTGCTGCATGGTTTTTCCCAATCAATGAGACGATTAGATATATATATATATATTATATATATATATACGTAGCATTGCAATACGTAGCAAATCAACGTAATCGTTCATATCGATCAACCATATATTATATACCATTTTTCTAAAAGTAACCAAAGACCATGGCGGTGTTATTGAAGTCGTACTTCTGCTACGTAGTAATAACGACATTGCTAGTTTTGTCCCACACCGAAACAGGCCCATCAAAGGCCCGAAAACGCCCGAATCAAAACCCAAACATTTCTCTCCCCAAAATTCACACTACAGCCCGGCCTACTCTCCAACATAGCTTCAACGGCGAGCTCGTCGGCGACGACGGCGGCCCAATCCCCCTCCACGAGACCTACCTCCATCACTGGACCGTCTCGAGGTTGTAACTGCGCAAGAACCACCTCTCCGGCGGAGGCATACTCGCCGGCGGTTTCGACCTAATCCCAGTAAGGAACAGAGGCAACGACCTCTATCACTACTTCGGAATCGGGGCGGAAACTCGCCGGACCGCCACAGAAATACCCGACCCGGATACGGAATTGAGGTGGGCGATGGGGCCCACCTTCCGAAAGGGTACGAGGAGGCGTGGCAGCTCAACGGCCACGCCATAGACGCGCAGGGAGCCGAGGCGAGGATCGAATGGGCTGAACAGAGTATAGGTGCGATCTGTACAACGTTACCTTGGACGAAAATGGCAACCCTTTGCCTTAGGATTACTACGTTGGATTGGTTGCTGCTATGAAGGCACTAGCTGTAAAAGTTGAAAGAGGGATTCGATCGAACGCTGGGATTGAAGAGACGGAACATTTACCTGAGGTACACGGTGAAGTACGTCGATTGGAGCGAGTCGATCGTGCCCGTGAAGATTTACGTAATCGACGTTACTCAAGTATTGGCCAGAGCAAGTGATTCGAGCAGATCTATACGTCACTGTACGGTAATAACTCTTACCTAATACCGATCTCTTCTCCGTTCGTATCATTTGATTCTCAGTTATTAATTACGTGGAGTACACCGCTGAACCTTGTCCCGAGGGCAACGACGCCGAACGATGCACCGAAATGAGGACTCTTAGGGCGAGTTTCCCGATAAACGGCTGACGTAATATATGGAGTCGGGCATCAGCACGCCGGTGCGACCGGCACGGCTCTTTACGGACTGGTTTGTCCTTAAATTGCTTCAATTTTGAAAATTAGTATCCCTAAATTGCAAACCCGCAGGTTGGGTGTCCTAGGGTTGATGTGGGGGATAGCCACGGGTAGATGTCGGAGGTCCTCGGGAGGGCTCCTCGAGGGCTTCTTCGGTAGATTCTGAGGCTACGCATACTGTCCCGATTTCGCTTCCGCCTCTTGCTTTAGGAGAGCCGTCCCCTCCCCTTGAAAGTGATTTCCCCAGTTCTGGGGCCGACAAGCCGCCGGCGAGTTGAAAGTACCGCTGCAGCAGTACTCTGGGCTGCCGAAAGCCTCACACGCGCTCCTACACGCCTGCCCGCTCGAGCTTCATTAGTAAACGAGCTGGCATCAGTTTCTCGAAATATCCTAAAAACAAAGCAAGTACAATTTGAAGCGATCTTCGCTCAATCTTGAGCCGCAACCTACTCCTGTAGTATCTGGTTCGCAGGCGCAACCCGAGCCTGCAACAACACCCATAGAGACGAATCCTCAGGATTCGACTCGAGGATTGGGTGCTGTTTTCGAGTGATTAGGTAACTTGCGCGGTGGAATCTAGGCGACTAGCTCCGGCCGCTTTTGGGCCGGCGCCCCGACGCCCGGCCGCGCTCGCTACGGGCGCACCCAATTTGGCGCAGCTTCGCGCGCTGCCTCGCTAGCGAGCGCGCGGGCAGAATCCTTTGCAGACGACTTAAATACGCGACGGGGGTATTGTAAGCGGCAGAGTGGCCTTGCTGCCACGATCCGCTGAGATTCAGCCCTTTGTCGCTCCGATTCGTCCCTCCCCCAAGCCCCGCCCCAAAGTGTCGCTCCGTAACTTACGGGACGATCAAGTGTTAAAAATAGATGAACCCTAATAAGTCACGTGTGCGGAGTAATTAAGTAGAGATTGAGTAGCTTATAAGTTGTTGGGCTACTCCACTCCACCTATCACCAAATGATTTTAATGATAGAAACCTATATGGGTCAACTCTTCTATTAAATGGACTGATGGTAGGCCCAATAACGAAATTTTACAGTAGTTAACCCTAATTTCAACAGTTACGTGCATGTGATCAATAATGGCCGACAGGACGGGCGGGAGATATGCGCTTCGTCTACGAAGATTTTCTCGGGCGAGACGCTAACGCTCGTAGCCAACTACAGCAGTGCGGGCAAACATTACGGAGTCATGCTTTTGTATCTATTAGTGGCCGAGCCGTCATCGGCCTACCCTCCGACGAACCCTATGCAACGTATTTCTTCGCGGGTAAGATAATCAATCTCCTTTTTTTAGATGTTCGGCTATGTGATGGTTGCGTGCAATTAGGTTACGATGCGATGAAGAAGGTGAATGTCGATTGGGCCGTGGCTGCGTTTGGTTCGGCTGTAATCGTCGGAGTTGTGTTTTCGGTGTTTCGTCGCTATGGGAATCGTAGGCTGGACGGCTATGAACCTGTCGTCTGAGATACGTTGTTGTTCTTCGTTACGTACATATCGTATAGAGCTTATCGAGCGTGTAATAAGTTTAGGCAATCTTTGTTATTTTTTAGTTCGATTTCTTCGCCATTTCGCGAAAGAAGCTCTTAAGCATATGGTGATGCACGCTTTTTTCTTTTTTTCTATTCTATTTCTAACTATGGTAAGGAAAGAATGAGGGCCAGATTAGCTTCTTTTTATAATGAGTTGATTGAAAGATCTGCAAACCCAATGACGTTTCTTTTGTAATAGAACGATTCAACGAGGGAGAACATTCTAAAGCAACCACAAACAAGCTTAATTGCTCCCTATTTCTGCTCGGAAAATAGTCAAGTCGATGACTTCTGCTGGGATTTCTTACAAGATCGACATGACGTGGAGCGATTTTGTGTGGAGGCAATATCTTTCTCTTTCATCTTGATTTTGGTTTATTTTGTCTTTCCCATGTTTGAAATTTTGAACTCCATTTTACGACAACATCTCTTCGTTTCTGAAATTTGCACTCTGTAGTAGAAAATAAATACACGTGTTGTGTTGGTTCATTCATCGTCTTGTGGACATGGCCGTTGACAAGTCTCTTCTCCTTAACTAAACTCAGTAGGGGTGTTCAAATTAACCGAAAAACGGAAAAAACCGACCGAACCGTAAATAACCGAACCGGAAAGACCGGAACTGAAAAAAACCGAACCGAATTGTAAAAAACCGAACCGCACCAAATTAAAATGGTTCGGATATCGGATTAAGCATACGTAAAACCGAAAAAACCGAAAAACCGAACTGAAATTTATCATATTGCATTAAAAATATAAAATATCAAAAATAATTTGTTTTTCTTACATAACGTAAACAACACAGTAAATATAATTTCATTGGTATACTTTTTCCATTTTTTGGTAAATGTTTTCCTCGCCAATCAAATACTATTTTTCTCCCAAATAATTTCTATTATCGTCAGATGAATGTTTTTATATTTTGGGTTAGATTTTGTTCCATTTTCATGTTGTTTTTTTTTTCCGGCCTTTGAATTATTTTCCTATATGTCACGTTCCATTCTGCTTTGTTTTTTAATAAACATAAATTGTTTTATATGTTTTCAGTTCATAATATTTTTTTGTTGATATTAAATTCCTAACCGAAAAACCGAATCGAAAAAAGCGGAACCGAATTATAAAAAACGAACCGAACCAAATTAAAACGGTTCGGATATCGGATTAAGCATACGTAGAACCGAAAACCGAACCGAATTTTAAAAAAACCGAATCGAACCGACCGATGAACACCCCTAAAACTCAGTGATTCAGTTTGGACCATTGTTTTAAAAGGCGTAGTATCGCGCGCTTTATAGCGCGCATTAGCGTAAATTAATTTGAACGCGACGACGCGTGGTAAAAATAGCGTAAGACCGTCCTTGGAAAAGAAGATGCTTTATTGTGACTAGAGATGGTATTGTGATGTGAATTGTCTGATTTGATTACTTTAAGTTCCTTGACTTTTTAATTACTTCAACCAAAACATAAAAAATCAATTATTTAATGTAATTTAAGTGATAAAAATAAATAAATTTAATTAATTTATTCTTTGTTTTACAACGATTAAAATGACATGCATATCTTATATTCTTTGATATACATAAGAATCATTTCTAAATACTACATTTCTTAAGTCTATATTACCTAAAATTATATTAGTTAACTTTTTAAATGTTCGTTTAATGCTGGAGCGTGAATTAGATTTAAAAATTCTATTAGGTTTGATATACATGAATTGTGTGTTAATATATTTTTTTGTATATTTTCTTGGAGATATATACTATTAGATTTTACATATATTATTGAACCCAAATTTTATATAAAACTTACTGAATAATGTGCTTATGGTTAATAATTTGATATAAATTGTGTTTCTTAACGTAATAAATGACTTGTCCGAAATACTCGCGCAATACGCTACGCTATTTACGCTACGCCTTATCCGAACCAAAATGCGATGCGTTGCGCTATGCGCATTTTAAAACACTGGTTTGGACTAAGCTAGTCTAGTTAGCTCTGAAAGTACGGCCAAGCTAGAGATAATCTTGAATTGTTGTAGTTCATCTATTCGTGATTTAAAATTCATATAGTACAGTCGTGTGCTACTCATGAAAATGAAAACTCCCAATTGATCGTATGAAAACAAGAAATTAACGTCCAATTAGGTTTAACGAAAACTGACACTTGGACAAAAACGAGTTGCGTGCAAGGAAACTACTGTATAATCCATTTTTTTCCTCTCTTTTTTCCTCTAGAGCAGGAATCCAAATTGGCCACGCATAAACAATTTGATTGGAAATTGATAGATAACATTGCCTCTGCCCCAATCAACGAGTGAAGATTCTATATATATATATATATATATATATATATATATATAGACGTAAGTAAATCAACGTGATCATACACATTGACCATATATTTTATTCTCATATACAACCCAATTAGTAGATAGATCATGGCGTTGAATACTACTCACTGCTGCTACGTAATAATAGCGTTAATACTAACATCCCTAATCAAATCCTCACGGGCAGACCCGAAGCCCGAAGAAGCCCGACTCAAAACCGAAGTATTCCTCTCCCCAAAATTCACACTACAGCCCGGCAAAGTCTCGAACAAAATCTTCGAAAACATCGATTTCCCGCGCGGCCACATAGCCCTAAAGAGCTTCACCGGCGAGCTCGTCGACGAACACGGCCGCTCAATCCCCCTCCACGAGACCTACCTCCACCACTGGGCCGTCTCGAGGTTCTACCGCCGCCGCGCCGGCTCCGGCGTCGTCGCCGGAGCTCCGGCCGACGATCGAATCCAGGTGAAGAACAGCGGCGTCTGCGAAAACAGCCTCCACCACTACTTTGGGATCGGGGCGGAGACCCGCGGGACGGCGACCCGAATACCCGACCCGTACGGTATCGAGGTGGGGGACGGGGCCCGCGTGCCCGAGGGCTACGAGGAAGTGTGGCTGCTCAACGTCCACGCGATAGACACGCGGGCGGCCGAGGATCGAATGGGGTGCACTGAGTGCAGGTGCGATCTGTTCAACGTCACGGTGGACAAAAGTGGGAAGCCTTTACCCGGAGATTACTACGGAGGATTGGGATGCTGCTATGAAGGAACGAGCTGTAAATTGGAAAAGGGTTTCGATCGGAGTTTGTTGGAAAAGAAGAGGAGGAGCGTTTACTTGAGGTACACGGTGAAGTACGTCGAGTGGAGTCAAGAGATCGTGCCCGTGAAGATTTACATACTCGACATTGCCGATGTGTTGGTAAAGGCGGGAGAGTCTCGGGGGATCGGAGTTATGCATTACTGCATGGTGATATGTCGTCTTTCCGTTCGAATCGTTGG
Organism: Craterostigma plantagineum; assembly: GCA_027422505.1. Taxonomy (NCBI): domain Eukaryota; kingdom Viridiplantae; phylum Streptophyta; class Magnoliopsida; order Lamiales; family Linderniaceae; genus Craterostigma; species Craterostigma plantagineum. The sequence continues at coordinate 5,909,593 of JAPQWV010000039.1, read as the reverse complement.
TCAGAAATATTGATTTGGACGGTCGAATAATGAAATATATTTTACGTATTATGTAGGTCGAGTACACCGTGGAGCCTTGCCACGAGGGCGATGACGTGGAGGGGTGCACGGACTCGAGGAGTGTAAGGGCGAGGTTTCCGATAGACGGGGACGTGATATATGGAGTCGGGCATCAGCACGCCGGTGCGACCGGTATGGCTCTTTACGGACAGGTATATGCCGTAACTAACAACTCAATGCTCTCTTATATCGCTTTGTTAGTCTTTTTCTTGAGCGATTTTTGTCGAACTGAAGTAGTCTGAGTCTAAAATCCATTGATATAAGGTTTGTCGGGTGTATCAAACTCAATCTCATATTGGATACGTAAAATAGTTGTGGCACATATAAGTTTGTGGTGTTTCGATATCGCTCATTGGTTTTAAACACAGGGCTCCAAATTTTTTGGGCCCCATTTTAAGGCTCAGGCCCTTAAATGAATTTTCAAACAACATTTTACGGCCCGATGTACTATATAACTCAATAAATGGGCCTAAAAGATTGACATTTGTTTATATCACATTTGGAACTATATATAGAAGAACGGGGCCACACAAATTAAAAATCGACCCTGCTTTTAAAGAGAAACGAATCCCACGTGAGCTTTTTATACTGGGCTTTATGTGGGATTCTAACGTCTAATATTTAAATTTCCAATGTAAACCGAATGACAGGATGGGCGGGAAATATGCGCGTCTTATCCGATTTACGGAGAAGGGCGCCAGGCGGGAAACGAGTCGGGGTACATAGTGGGAATGACCACTTGCTACCCTTCGCCGGGGTCGGTCAAGATTTCCTCGGACGAGACGCTGACGCTCGTGGCGAACTACAGCAGATCGGCCAAACATTATGGAGTCATGTCGCTTTTGTATCTGTTAGTGGCCGAGCCGTCAGCGGCGGCTAATTATCCTCCTTTGTCGAACCCTCTCCGACGCATTTCTTCTCGGGTAAGATGAAATCCGCTCCGGTCGTTTTTCGAAAACTATTTGAGTGATTCTTCGTTTTTTATCCGACATACGTTTTTGTGAGCGAGCAGGTTTATAATGCGACGGCGGATATGAATGGAAATTGGGCCGTGGCTGTTTTCGGCTTGGCCGTCCTCGTCGGAGTTGTTTTTTTCGTGTTTCGTCGTAGTGGGGACCGGGCGCGAGGGGACGGCTATGAGCCTGTGGTTTGATGAGATTTGTGCTTTTTGGTGTTTTGTATTTTGATTTCTATTGGAGCTCTTCTCGTGCTCCTCATCGATCACTTGTGTTGTGCTCCATAAAAACAATCTTGTGTTTTATGGAGTTTGCTAGTAGCTGTTAAAGTATTTGTGTACATTTTATATAGTCGTGTGATGCTTTTGTTGCTTATGGTCGAAGAGACCTGAAATTCAGACACACGCTATTGGGAATAATAGTCTTTTTTGACCCCAAACTTGTTCAAAGAAGAGGAATCCGAAATAATTAAATTAGAGAGGAGATATGAAGCTTACCACAACAAAAAGCTAATTGATGTTATGTAAATCAAAGAATCTGCGATTTTCACTACAGACCATATGAGAAAACTGTTCAGAATGGACCCAGATCTCCGGTCCCATATTTTTGTACCACTTTTTTTTTATCACTTTTCAAAAACATCATTAAACATTGTTCCGATAGTGTTAAAACACCCGTAAATGACATTGTATCATAAATTATATTTTATCAAATGCTAAAACACAAAAAAAAATCAATATAATGTACATTTTTGCATCGTGCTTTTCAATATATCATATTTTTTTCTATCATAATTATAGCTGTTATATAATTATTTTTTTGTGTTTTAACATTTGATAGAATATAAGATATGATACAATGTCATTTACGGGTTTTTTAACACTAATCGGAAAAAATGTTTAATGATATTTTTGAGAAGTGACACAAAAAATGGCAAAAAAATACGGGACATGAGATCTGAGTCCGTTCATAATGAAAGGAGATTAATAGTAAAAAGGTGTTAAATAACAGCCATTAATGCCACTTTTCTCTGGTCGCACGTGGGACAAGTCAACGGCGTTTCTTATGCATGTAATAAAACAATTCTGATGAAGAAGAACATTCTAAAGCAACCACGTGAATAATAAGAGCAAACAAAAAAAAGATGTAAACTTGCTCCTATTTATTTCTCGCATCGAATTCAAATCCTCGACGATAGACACAGACTCGAAATCACCACCGCGCACAGCCCACCGAGCCCCACCCCAAGAACCGCGCTTCCACTGGCCGGCGTCTTCTGATCATCCTCGACGACCACACCCGGCCCATCCTCCACCGCCGGCCCATCGGCGATCGGACCCTCCCCCGCCGGAGAATTCGCCTCCGGCGTAAGAACAGGGACGGGCGGAGCCCACGGAGCTGCGTTAGGCGTCAGGGATTTAGCAGGCACCTCCGCATACGCAGGAGACGGCGCCGGACTGCTAACCGTCGTGGGAGGCGCCGCGATCGGTGACGTCGCCGGAGAAGGCGCCTGAGACGGCCCAGGGGCTTCGACCACCCCAATCCCCGGCGGTACGATGGCGTTGCTGACGTGGAGGACGGAGAGGTTGTAAGGCTGGGACGCCACCGACTTCACCAGGTTCGAGACCGACTTGGTCCCAGGGACCGCCGAGGCGAAGGCTATGCCGCCGGTGCCGAGGCGCGTGATGTTCACGAACCCTTGCTGGGCCTTGGCGGCGCCGGTGGTCTGTAAAAGGGTGGCCATGGTTATGGTTCCTTCCTTGAGCTGCTGGAGCTTGGGTATGTCGTAGTAGTCGAGGATGACGTGGACGCTGAGGATCTTCTTGAGTACGTCCGGCGGAGTTCCGGCGATTGGGCCAACGTGCTGTTCTCCACCACCAGGACGGTGATCGTCTGCCGGCCGTCGATTTCTCCGGCGAGGTTGGTGTCGGTTAGGTACTTGTTGAAGGTGGCGAATTCTGGGAATGGGCTGAGGACTTTGGTTATGTTGAAGGCGCTAGCTTCGAGGAAAGGGACAAGGAAGAAAGCGATGATGAGGGTTATTGGTGGTAGCTTTTGTCTTGTCTCCATGCTTGGGAAACACTGATGTATTTAATTGTTTATTTTGTTATTTATATTATTGTTGTGTAATAAGGAATGTGGAATAATGCATAAGTGAGATTGCTAGTGTTTGTAGGAAGCTTTGAGAGCTTTGTTCTCCGAAGGAATTGGTTTGCGGTTGGAGGGCGAAGTTGATTCTTTCTTATTTCTTGACTAAGAATAGATTATGTAATAATTTCTCTTATATAGCAAGGAAGAGATATATAGTGTGGATGATCTCAAATGGCTGTTTCAATATCATGAAGATCCAGGTATTACGGCTAAAATAATTCAGGCACCACGAATCAACAAATTCTCAATGCGAAAATGGATATAAAACGAATTTTTCAAGGTTACAATACTATGAAAAAAAGGAGGGGGCAACGAATATAATTGAAATGATTTATGTAACTTAAGGTATATTTGCACATCTATATACGCTTGTCATTATCTTTGAATCTTTCAACATGACACGGGCTCATGAGGATTGCAGAAGGAAATATATAAATGTTGAGCTAGTTTGATCACTTATTGTCGCTAATTAATGTAATTAATTGATGCATCTATTCCGAACTTTTTGTAGATTGAATCCTCTGTTCAAGATTGATGTTTCAATTTGGTGTTCCACCAACCAAATTGTGACAAGTGTACAGTTGGTCAACTAGTTTAACACTTGGCGGGGAATGGTCGGTGGAACAGAAAGCCCAAAGGTGGAACACTGTTGTGGCACAGCCGATCCGAAACCTACTTTTTGCATCCTTCAACAACGTATAATATGCTCGTCAAGTTGTAGAAGGAATTATGCAACTGTTGGGCTCGTTTGATCTCTTAATTCTTGTTGTTATTCGTTTTGGAAGGAATATGGTCTAGCTAAGGTAGACGGACTAAATCAACGTTTATGACCTTGTGATTTTAATTCAGACAACTAAATATGTGTATGTTTGCACGAAGAGTTGACTCCAAACCCTTTTACCAGACGAAATGCGACAAAAGAAGCAGTAGTTAAAAAGACACACACACACATATATATATAATGTATACTTATTTTTAAATAGAAGACTTAGTCCAACATACGTATGTTGATATTGATCATGCATGCATTCACACGCTTATTGATTTCGACGCGTGTTATTACTAAATAGTAGTAAATATGGAGAATATTTGTCTATATCTCAAATGTAAATAATCTAGTGCGAGTTCAATTTACTCGGTCAGCAGCCCAACAACTCCATTGACAATTGTTATGTTTGAAAATGAAATCAATTAGTCGAAGGAGATACATATATGTATGTATATATAGGACATGCACGAATCTGCTACTAATCATCTAGGATAATCAAACAAAACACAACAGAAAGATGATGAATACTAATGATAATACAAGAAAAGTGATCCTAGTCCTCATTGTAATTGTTATCCTAGCTGCTTCTTCAACTCATGCCCGACACTTCCCAGGTAATAAATCTTAAGTTCCTTCAAATATATATATATATATATATACACACACACACACACATGCATGGCTATGTGTGTTGATTTCACTCACTAACTTTTCGTGCGATTTTATATGCATCAGATTATGCGAGTGATCTAGACGACAACGTTAGTGCAAAAGTTTCATCCACACATGACTTTGATGGTAGCAATAATAATTATCTGATTATTCATGGGCTCATATCAGTAGCATATGATAACTATATAATACAATTAATCGACGTCGTTTCAAGTTGGAAACTGAACAGAACTCCACGACAACCACCTCCATCACCAGCAATTCCACCAGGGCCACGCCCAGTTTCATATCTTCAAACGCCGTCGTTCGCTTCTATCGAGTGATTTAAAAAGTGTTTAGCTTATTAAACGCTCGTCTTTTATCTCCATCATGATTTTTTTAACTATCGATCCAAAGTGTAATGGCATTTATTATTCAAGGTAATAATAAAGTTTTAGTGACCTTGCTATCTTTCTATCGTCGGTTGCATGCAAAAAGGGGGGAGAATACTTTAATTTAAGTGGAGCTAGGCGTATTTTATTTATAAATTCAGAACTAATAACTCGTTTATAGTATAGTAAGTCCACCATTTTCGACCGGCAATTATAAACGTGTGACTTTTTTAATTGTTCGTTTAAATCTTTGACCATACCCATACCTATTATACAAACGTTATATCTAATCTAGTACATAAAAGCACATAGGCGACAGTTTTTGTGAGTTATAGGCGACGGTTGTCATGCGTCGCACAGAGCTCAGTCGCTCATCTTCTGAGTGTTGGGCGACGCATAAACAACCGTCGCCTATATCCACTGAGTCGCCTATGTGCTTTAATTTGTTTTTATTTATCTCATAGGCGACTGTTTCTTTCCTAGAAACAGTCGCCTATGTTTAAATTTGTTTTCATTTACCTCATAGGCGACTGTTTCTAAGTTAGAAACAGTCGCCAATGATAGCAACGTTGGTCATGGGCGACTGTTCTTTGGAAGAAACAGTCGCCTATGCGCGTAAAATTTCTTATTTTTATCATAGGCGACTGTTGCTTCCCTAGAAACAGTCGCCTATGATAGAAATTTTTTTATTTAAATTCTGTCATAGGCGACTGTTGCTTAGAAAGATTCGAACTCAATATAAGCCCAAAAACCGAAATTTCGCCACTTTTTTCCGCATTAATCAATGTCCATATCAACCTCAAATCGAATATAACACAAACATGAGCCTCAAATCGTAGAAACTAAGCCACGAAATCGCAAAATACCTCCAACTTCGAAACATTCGAACTCAATATAAGCCCAAAAACCGAAATTTTGCCACTTTTTTCGCATTAATCAAGCTCCATATCAACCTCAAATCGAATATAACACAAGCCTAAACCTAAACGTAAACTCAAATTGCTGAAATTAAGCCCCAAAATCGCCTAAAAAGCTAAAAATAATATTTCCAAGTTTTCAAAATTTCGAAACTTTAAAGCAGTAAATATATAGTTTAATAGAAGAAAATGAGTGTGAGGGTCTTACCGTGTTCTCCTTGAGAGAAATCGCCTTATATGGAGAGAGGTGCCGGCGGCGACTTCATATGAGCTGCTCGTGAGGGGGCAAGGTTAACAAAAGCTATAGGCGACGGTTGTTAGGAAAAACACGTAACGGTCGCCCAAACTTGGGTCGCCTATGTGATAAACCTTGGGCGACTCATGTCCGGTAACATGCGTCGCGCACAACGAAATAAAAAAAATATAGTGCATGGGCGACTCATGTTTCGTATACATGCGTCGCCTATAATGATAACCTTGGGCGACTCATTTCCGGTAACATGAGTCGCCCATACCCAAATAAAAAAAAAATTAGTTGTCGTTCATGGGCAACTCATGTTTTGTTAACATGAGTCGCCTATGTGATAAAAACCTTCGGCGACTCATGTTACTAAACATGAGTCGCCCATACCCAAATAAAAAAAAATTAGTTTTCGTTCATGTGCGACTCATGTGTAGTTAACATGAGTCGCCCATACCCAAAAAAAAAAAAAAATTGAAATGTGCATGCACGCTAGTTATGGGCGACTCATGTTTCGTAAACATGAGTCGCCTATGTTTTCACCCTTGGGCGACTCATTTCCGGTAACATGAGTCGCCCATACTGAAATATAAAAAATTTAAAATTCGTTTATGGGCGACTCATGTAAAGTTATCATGTGTCGCCTATACCGAAAAATATAAAACGTGGAAAAGCTTGGGCGACGCATGTTTCGTAAACATAAGTCGCCTATGTGATATAAACATTGGGCGACTCATGTTTCGTAAAATGAGTCGCCCATAAACAAATAAAAAAATATTTAAATTTGTGCATGATAAGAAAAGAAATGTTTTTTAAACAAGTAAAATAGTTGGGCGACGCGTTTTTTGTTACTAAATGTCGCCGAAGAGTTACTAAAGCCATAGGCGACGGTTTCTCCACAACGAGCGGCGCCTATGAACAGCGACACTTAAAAAAAATTACCATAATGCCACCGCTTCTATTATGGACGACGAGTTTTGCACAGCCGTCGCCCATAGTGCCGTCGCCTATTGCTTATTCTCTAATTAATCTCTCCCCATATGTTACCCAAACTCCTATTGTCAAATTTCAATCATAATGTGAGAACACAACACACTAATGTCCGACATATTAGCTAGAGTTTCCCTTCTTAGTTATTATAACACTTGCGAGTCCATCTCCGATCAACCTTGTTAGGCCGTTTTTCCTATTATTGTATCATTCAATAGACTTTTCAACGTGCATGTGTTTACCTCGTTAATCAAAGAGGTAATAATACCAAGGGAAAAAAAGAAAATAAAATTAAAAAAGAACTAAAAGAAAAACGCGGTTCGCTGATTGTATATTCTTTACAAACTCTTGGAATCAATCCCTCCTTGCCCTCAACTTGCTTGCAAACAACCAATTGCTAAATAAAAACTCCATTGCCTCATGTAAAAGAACTTGAACCCTATACAGCATTCATCGTACATTCGACAGCAGTTCAAATTTGATGCTTATCGCATGATTCCACTTGCTGACAAGATCAATCCAAGAGAGAAATGGTTAAAGAAAGCGTTTTTAACGAATATGGAGATGGGGTTGCGTGGTTTAGGGGTTCTTTAATAGGAAGAGGTGGATTTGGACGTGTTTACACGGCGAAGCTCAAGAACCCCAATTCGAAGTACAGCTGTTATCCGCCGCTAATGGCCGTGAAATCAGCTGAGGTATCTTCTTCGGCTTCGATTCAGAAGGAGAGGGAAGTCTTCAACAACGTTAAAGGGTGTCCGTACGTAATCCAATGCTTCGGCGATGAGACGACAAACGGCGCCAATGGCTTGATGGTGTATAACCTTCTGCTAGAGTACGGCTCGGCTGGGACATTAGCTGATAGAATCGTAGCTTCAGGCGAAAAGGGCTTGGATGAATTTGAGGTAAAGATGTTTGCTAGGTCGATTCTTAGGGGTTTGAGACACATTCATAATCTGGGCTATGTTCACTGTGATCTCAAGCCTGAGAACATACTGCTCTTCGACGATCCCCGTGGGGCTTTTCGATTTAGGGCAAAAATTGGGGATTTGGGATTGGCCAAGAGGGGTAACGAGAAGAATCACAGCAAGAAGAGGAAATTAGAACAGCCCTCTTGGCGAGGAACGCCTCTGTATATTTCCCCCGAGGCAATAACATACGGCGAACAAGAATCTCCTTGCGATATTTGGGCGTTTGGGTGTACCGTTCTTGAAATGCTGACTGGGAAACCTCCGTGGAATGAGAAGCAGCACGTGAACTTCGAAGATGTTCTTAAGCAAATTGGGGAGAAGAATTTATTGCCTGAAATTCCAGGCTGCGTTTCTAAGAGGCGAAGGAGTTCTTAAAGGGTTGTTTCGTAAGAACGCATAAGTTTAGGTGGACTGCTGACATGCTACTGTGTCACCCTTTCTTGAGTGATTTGCCTGAAGAAGATGAAGTCAATGAGGGCAATAGTGTCGTTGAGATTGAGTCCATTGTTTTCGTTTATGATAGCGAAGTAAAATACAGTAGCAGTTATTCGTTTTACGATGATGAAGATGATTCTTCTGTCAGTTACTGGTCAGATTTCAGCGACGATGGAGAGTGTGGAATCGAAGAAGGTGGAGAAGTATTGGGTTCTAGCATTGAAAAAGGGCTTATTACATTAAACGAAGAATCATCGTCTCCTTGTCCTGGGATTGAAAATGAGGGTAAGTTTTCGGTTGATCTTGTCGTGGCTGCAGCTATATGCTGAGAAATGGATTTGAAAGGCCATTCGTTGTTCTGTAGATTATTCGATTCTTTATCCATATATAAAGCGTGATTGATTCTTTTCTTGTGAGGTATGTTGGTAAAGTTTTTTTTGACGTTGTTGAGTTAGTTCATATCAGATCATAGTGGTGCAGACATCTTGATTCGTTGCATCTTATTTTTGTCATTCATTTCTTGGTAGCTTCTCTTATATGATAGGTTGTGACTATCCATTATTTCAGACAAAATCAAATAAACCTAATAAGTTTTTATATGAGAGTTGAGACGATATAAAATTAAATTATGTCGATGATGTTGTAATTAGTGTTATGCAGTTATTGGTAACGAAAGCCGTGAAAGGAAAGGATAATGTAAGGTGATTTTATCATCTTCCATTCTTTTTCATGAAATAGGTCAATTATCACAACTACTTTATGAACCATCGACATATGTCGGTTGAAAAAGGAGTTCCTCCAACTTTAACTAATTAATTATTGTTAAAACTCAATCCCCTCTCCAAAAATCTAAAGCAGAACTAACGGTATGGTCAATCGAAGCATGACATGTGGGCCATCAAATCAAATAAGCATCAAATCAAATATATTGGAATCATTTTTTTATATTCTAAAAAAAATAATAAGAATAATAACAAAAAAGGAAACTTCACTATGCATATAATTATCTAGTATTATAGCCTCCGTTTCGTTTTATCGATTACAACGAATCAAAATGAATTACATAGCATGGTTTTGTTTCTTCTTATGCTCTGCAACTTTTCTCACAAGCCCTGCCATTGAAGAAGGAACTCCAACGCCTTCCCTCACACAACCTGGTAAGTGACTCTATTACAGTAAGCTAAGCATTAAACTTCACTAGCAAACAAACATCATAGGAACTCTAGCTTAGATGTCATCTCATCTCACTCACAGATCTTCACAGAAGAGAGTTCATGCAATCAACAAAGAACAACGTAACTTGGATACAGAGCAAAGTTGCGGGGAGAGGCAAAGGGCCTTACGGCGGTGCAAACGTTGTTCATCGTCGACCCCAAAAGAACAACGCTTCGTCGTCACTGTTCATCAGCCCCTATGAATTCATCCCTTTTGCTTTAGCTGCTGTATTTTGCTATAACTGTTTTTGAGTACTCTGTTGTTGTACGTACTACTGACTGTGTGGGGAGAAGAAAACTTCGTTGTTCTATAAAGTTTTATATCGATCCTTTGTGAATTGTGATGGTGGGTAAGATAAAGCGCGTCAATCGTATAAAGACCATAAACATATTGGGCCTTGCGAATAAATTTTAAGGGAAAATCTCTGCTCAAATCCAAAAAGTCCTAATGTCATAAGCAGCCCAAGAAATAAACTTTTATTCCGAATAACTTTAGGAAAAAGAAAAACCATATGCTCTATTCTGTTCTGCTCAAAGCAGCTGTCCTCTCTCAAGAAGGCTCGATCTAAGTTGTTTCTCGAGACAAATTAAAGGAAAGTAGAATCTATCAAGAATGGGTTTATGGGCATTGTTAGGTGTGATATCGCCGTTCCCTTTCTACTATTACCTTTGGAACAATCCCCAATCATGGGTTGATCTCTGTGGGCGCGGGCGAGACCCATGTAAGGTAATGGCGCTAGTGTCGCATTTTCTAAAGCTCGTGCAGTTTGTGTCGCTTTTCTCGGTTTCCACGCTTTCATGGCCGCCGCCTTGGTATTTCTGGCCTCTCTTTGGCATTGGGCAGTTCCTCAACTTCAGGTTTGCTGCTAATATGTTTATTCATCTTTTTGGGCGGAATTGCAACTTCTCTTGCAGAAAAGAGATGTAGTAAGTCCGTGATTTTGTAATTACTCTCCAATAGGAGATGGTATCATTCAAGAAAAAGAGTTCTCATATGTTTAGACTGTGGTTAATGATCCGTTAAGAACTAAAAAGCTCAACTTTTTATGTTTGGGAACGAGTGAGCTGTATTTATAACTTGTTAGCCAAAGTATGGAGGCTAAGTTAGTATACTAATGGAAGGGTTTCGGACAAAAGAAGTTCGATTTTCGAATTGGTTTTGTAAGACTTTTTCTTTTGACTGGTAATAACACAGTAGTCCACCGTTATGGCTTTACCGTAGCAAATGCTGATCAAAAGATCACAAATTGTGATAAGAATGCAACGTTTATTCAACTAATTTGTCTGTGAATACGCAGGGTTTATCAGCTTCTGGGAGAATCTGGGACGTATTACGGCGTACGATTTGGGAAGAACATTCCATGGGTCACTGAATTTCCCTTTGGAGTGATCAGCGATCCTCAGTACGTTGGAAGCATCATGAGCCTCTTCGCCTGTATTTCTTGGGTCCCTTTTGCGTATATCCTCCTATGGAGCTTAGGATATGCGTTCATGATCAAAGTCGAGTCCCGCGAAGATCCAAAAACCCGCGCAAAGCTGCTTTCTTGAGAGGTTTCCTCTTTCTGATTTTCCCATCCTTTTCTTTCCCATATAGCAGAACAAAACTTGATTAGCTTGTGAGGATGGTTTTGATCTCTGTTTTCATTGCTTAGTACCGTCTGTTTGTCTGAACTGAGCAGTTATTACCAAAATTAACACAACATCCTTCGTATACAGTCAATAAAGAAATTCATCAGTCAAACCAAACTCAAAACAGGAAAAATTTTGTTACAAGATAAGCAGTTTTTACACGAAAGACCACCATCTTCTATGTCCAGTCGTCTCTTTGCGATCGCTTATTTGATACCTTCTGCCCGACGATGACGAGGCATTGCCCAACCACAACATCAGCGAAATCCCGAAAATGCTGGCGAGTGGAACCAAGAAGAACCATCTATTCCTCGGACTTACCCTCCCAGCACTGTTCTCCCCTCTCGAGCCTTCTTCTCGACCATCTTCACCTTCACTAACTTGACGAGCTTCGTTCGGTAAAACTCGATGAACATCAGTGTTCATTCTTCGATTAGTATGAAACCTCTCGTACCTGTAGGCTCCACGCCTCTTTCTTTCCTCGTAATCCTTATTGTCTGTTGGGAGCTCGTATCTACACAGTGGGCAGGTGTTCCTCACGCTTAACCATGGTAAGATGCAAGAAGGATGGTACACATGGAGACAAGGAAGCTGATTCGTTATGGTACCAACAGCAAATGATTCCTTACATACCGCACAATCTGTCTTGTCATGATCTTTGGTAATGGTGGCCGTGGGCAGACATTTTACAAATGATGCAGAGGCGGGCGGCGCTCCTCTTGTCAGGCTTTCAGTGTCGGCGAGGCGTTCGAGGAGGTTCTGAAATCCCTCAGAATCAATATAATCTCCGAATTCTCTTACATGGGACAAATCCCCTGTTTGTTCACTAGCAGTCATCAAAAGATTGGAGTACCAACGTGTTCTAACCATGGATGGGCGCTCAGCTTGTTGGGACAAGAAATCTCTAGGCAAGTTAGTGTGTTCATTGCTTGGCCTATTTGATCTCGGGAAACCACGATTGTGTGCTCTGCCTATATATGAATCAACCGTGCTAGCCTCGATTTCAGCTATCTCCCCATCACTGTAATCGTCATCTTCTTCTTGATCATCAGAGTTCCAATGGTAGATGCCAGCATTCATTGGGTCAATGTCAGTGTCGCTATCTACATCACTTGCTCCAAAGTTATCTATTTCTAGTAAACTTTGGTCATCATCAGAGTCTTCCACGTAAGAAAACGTATCAGTCTCACCACCGCTGAAATGCCTATACCTCCTCGAGCTGATGTTAGATTCGCTCTCCCCATAAACAGAGTCTACCCCATCACTTTCAGCATCAGAAAACACTCTGTGCCATCTCCTCGACCCATTCGAAGTAGTAAGAGAACTAGCACGACGCACTGGCCTAGCTACTATACTGTCCCCATCCAGCGATTGAAAGTCGCTGTCGAGATTTATGGATGGGTCTAGCCTTGCTTGGCTGATGATTCGTGAGAACTGTTGGGAGAATACACTCTCCGTGGACTCAGAACTGTTGTACCGTCTTCTAGAGAGAGGTCTTCTCCTACGGTAAACGTCTGGCGAGGCGATCTCAATGTCTTCCAGCAATAAGAACTTGCAATCACCACATAAGATGATTGATTCGGTGTCGCCTAATTCGTTGTCTGATGAAAGGGCTTTGTTGCATAAAGCACAAGTGGGCAAAGAGGCGTGAAGGGAAGGGTTGTCGAGAACCAAAGAGGTTCTAGAAGTTTCCCCTAAGTTATTATAGGGTGGATTCACGTCCATGCCAAGCTGAAAAGCAAACTTCTATTCAGAAAAAAAAAAAAAAAAAATCGAGGAACGAAGAAAGGGAAATACACACAATGGTGCCACGGATTCCATCATCAACTGGCAGTAAGTTGTAAAATTGATCCTAACAGATAATTCGTATGTTTTCATTGACACGATCAACGAAAAAGAGGAGAAACCACACTAATTCATGCCATGAACATACTGCATTGAAACCTCGATTCACCCACCAGCCCAGATAATAATCGAACCCACAAAAGTGTTTGTAAACTTTACAGGTGGTAAACAAAGGTGCAATTGGGGACAAGATCCAGCAAAAATAATTTATTATTACCAAGCAAAAAACCGTAGAAAACTTACCAGCAACCTCCAATTGACCTAAATCCCAATCGTCTTGAATTCGATGATTGAACAGCTGGAAAATCAAAACTCGGAATCAGATGAAAAGGAAAAGCAAGTGCGAAGAAGACTGGATAAAGAAAAGAGATAAAAGGTCGCAGGGGTTCTTCAAAGCATAGAAATTAGAAAGAAACAATGTCCAGTCAATATTCATGAATATTCTATCGGCTATGGAAATTCATTTTCTTTCTATTAGGCAATTATCATTTGTGCTTAAATTGTATATTTTCCAATCTTCTTACCGACATTACGTATAACATTTTACCAAATCGGATCAGATTATATCTGAAACGACGTTACAATTTACAAACAGCTTTTTTTTTTTACCATTCAGCTTCTTTAATAAGAAAAGATGCAATTAAAACGAATGAAGTTGAATGAGATGCCAAGGAATGAGATGCCAAGGCCAGGAATAACTAAATTAAAAAAAAATAGGGAGTCATAATTCTATGTTGAAGTTGATTACATTTAACTAAGCTTACATTTACAACAAGCTGTTCCATACATACGAACAGATGGTAGGATTTGTCATCAGCAGAATCGTACACATTTATTTGTATCTATGTTCATATTTTGATTAATCTCGAATTTAAAGCTTCATTGCCAACTATGGGCCCCGACTTTTGGATGTATTTCTTTCGCGACACACGTAAGTCGATTTCTAACTAATCATACTCTAAAGTTTGCTAACCAAATAAATGAGACATTAAAACTTATCTGACTTGTTTTATGCCGAGCATTTAACGGGTGAAATATGTGTAATTAATATAATATTATTATATAACAATAATATGTTGTTAAAGCCTTTAATCATGGAATAAACTCTTGGGGAACCAAATTGGAATCTAAGTCCTGAGAACTCAAATCATATTATTTCAAATACGAATGATATGGCGATTTCGATTTTGATTGTGTTTGGTTCTCGAGTATTTCGGGTTCATTGTACTCTCAAAAAGCTTATTCGAGCTCGAATACCTTATACTAGAACCCGAGTAAGTCTTGTCGATCTCGACTGAGACTTACTCGATCTCAAATAACACTTATTCGGCCCTAGAATAAACCTTATTCTGGCTTGAATAACAGCAAAAGGCTTATTTTCGAATTACCTTATATTTGAACACGAGTAAGTCTTCCGAGCTCAAACTACACTTATTCGGCCCCGAATAAACCTTAATCGAGCTCGAATATCGGTAAATCGGGCACGAATAACGGTTATCCGAACTCATACAATAGTCAAATGATACTGTATTTAGCACATCAACACATATACGATACGATTCATTCATAACGTAATACGTTGGCTACTACGCATGTCACAAAGCCTTGCGACAAATGATAACTCCAAATACAATAGAAACAAAAGACACAATAACTCCATCTCTAGAGTGGCAAAACTCACACCATGTTAAGGGCTTTCTGACCTGGAAAAGTACTTCACAGAACCGCTCGTTTAGATCTTCAATCGATCCCGAGTTATCAATCACAACGTCTGCTTTGCTCTTTTTCAAATCGAGGGGCATCTGAGCATTTATCCTACTCTGAGCATCTTCGGCTGAGGATTCATCTCTTGCCATAAGTCGTTGAAGCTGTGTCTGAGGGTCCACCCAAACCACAATTATGGGTTTCGTCCACTTATCAAGCTTGGCCTCAAACAACAGCGGGACGTCGAGAACGATGATATTACAACCCTTTAACCACAGTTTCAAGACTTGTAGTAAAATCCCAGTTGAAATATAGGGAGCCAGCAACCTGTTTTTGTAGACTAGACTATTCAGTTTAGATAGCATCAAAAAGGAAAGGGGCAACGGACGAAAAGAGTCCCAAATCGATGTCTAAATCTTAAAAATTTGCGAGTCTAACAACTCTAATAGATCATGTCATACCTGTTCACAAGCTGACGTTTATCAGGATCATTGAATACGATTCGGCCAAGCTTAGGTCGATCAACTTCTCCACTGGGTAGCAAAATCTCATCACCAAAAGCAGCCACTACCTTCTTCCACCCGCCCGTGCCTTTCTTCAGAACGTCCTATGACCACAAAAGTTGCACCAAGTGCAAGATAAAACTACGAATTGGGAACAGTAATGGATAGACTAGCAAGTGAGTGAAACATAAAAGGTCAACCTTCATCAGCTAAAAAATAATCTAAAACTGGAGAACGATAACACAATTGGACAACACAAAAAACATATCATAAACTACAACCGATCAGTTTCTAACTGCTCAAACATCAAACCATTGGACAACAATCAGTAATCCAACACTTTAATATGAGCTATCGCTCATATTCCATTATCATGAGATGATCATATCCGCTAAACTTACTTCACACAGCACAGTTGCTGCAATACACGGACACAGATGCAAGTCATCATCTACACAGTTAGAGCAACAAAGGAAGTCACAAGCCTTTCCAGTCATGGAGATTAGGTTGATTTTGACAGGAAAAACTGTTAATCAAGGGCAAACCAGAAATAAAAAAGAAAGAAAAAAAAAAAGGAAGAAGGCACGAATCTAGGGCATACGCGTGCAACGACGTCAGCATCAACGACAGGGACGCCATTGGCTTTGAATAGATTGGAGATTGTGCTTTTCCCTGAGCCAATGCCCCCGGTTAATCCGACGATCCTCATTCCTTCGTTCTACAAGCCAGAAAATATCAACACCGACGAATAAAGAGGTGAAGAAGCGTTAAAAAAAATCAGAAACAAAATAGATTTTTTTGGAGTAAAACAAAATAGATTTTCTGCATTGAAAGTGAACATCGGAGACTTCGAAGATCGAATAAGCAAATAAAACAAATTTGGGCAGCTTACGCTTCGAACTTGTAACAGATCAGATTTGGGCTATTTTTTCTGATAGTTTTCAGTTGGGATTGTGTTGGGACGAGTGCAGTTTGTTTTATGGGATGGTCTATTTTTAACGTGTGAACATATTTATAATTTTTTTTCGTACAAAAAGTCGGCACTCGTAGAGGTAGAGGTGGGCATTCATTAAAAACTTACCGAACCAAAATTTCGTTCGAGGATCTGAAGAACAGAATACCGAACCGAACTCAATCGGTTCGGATCGGTAAACGAACATTTTTCGGTTATTTACCAATAACCGAAGTTAAAGAAAAAAAATTGAATTTGCCCAAATCTAAAATACCATCACCGAAAAATAGAGCTGCCGTAGTCAAGCGAGCTGCTGTCGTGCGTCCCCACAAACCCTCGTCCACCGGGAACTAGCAGTGACGTGAGGGTGAGTGAGCTGCAGCCTGCGATGCCGATGCGTGTGCTGTGTGTGTTCATCAATCTTCATGTTATTTTTATTTTTTAATTCTTTTCTGTATTGGGCTGGGCCGACCTTTCATTTTGATAGCTCGGCCGAATCTTAATAATATTATTTATCTTTTGGGCTGAAATGATCAGGTTCCCGATCGGTAAAACGGGTAGCATTGAGCTACCCGATACCCGACCCGTTCAAAGCAATCGGGTATCGGGTTTTTCCATTCTTTCGGGTGAATACACGATCGGGTCGGTCAGGTCGGGTACCGGAAACCCGAACCCGGTCGCCCACCCCGTTAAAGGGTTCAACGTGAATTTAAAGTGTTTTCCACTTTGTTAGCAGGCGGTTATTCCATTATTTTTCTATCTTTTATTTGTTTAATATAATAAAAATGGACAGCAATCAGAAGCATGTATATATAAGATAAGATAACACAAGTGTAGGTAACTAAACATACAGTTGTTCGATAACACTTTCATGCAATTTCGCCTCGACTTTTTTTCTTTTCTCCGCCTTTATTGCAAGTAAGTAGCATGTATATATAAGATAAGATAACACAAGTGTAGGTAACTAAACATACAGTTGTTCGATAACACTTTCATGCAATTCGCCTCGATTTTTTTTCTTTTCTCCGCCTTTATTGCAAGTAAGTTGCATTACTCAGTGCGGTTGGAGGATTCGTGCGTTTACTTGGCTTTCGCCGATGTAAAAGAACCCATCATCTCTATTTACGCAGTATGTTTTAGGTAAGCTGAGAATATGGACATTTCTTGGGGGCAAAGGGTTCGATTGTACTATAAATCCATTCGATGTTGTAAGATTTCATTTGATTTGCACCTATTCTTTTCGGTGATCATGGTAATGTAGAGTTTGGGAGACGCAAGTCTGTAATGTGTGACATGTAATACCACAGAAGCATTTGTAATACGAATTCAACGTCATAAAATCCAGAAAGAGATTTTCAATAGTATAGCAGTTACGGAAAATCGAAATCAAATAACACTTGCACACAGCTCAAGTTATTTATGCGTAACGGTACTGAAGGTAAGAACAAGTACGAAAGGGTTCAGACACGAGTGCAATATACGGTAAGAAACCAACATCTTATTTCTGGCACGTCTTCGAAACATTTGTCACCTGAATCCACCACAGAAGAAAAGACACTAGCTAGTTAATAGAAGAGAAACCAAAAACCACCAAGAAATAAGCTACTATTGAATTAGTGCAAGAAATGTAAGAAAGGATGAGGGCAAGAATGCAGACTTCAGTGGCATCAGATCAGATCCTCCCTTTTCATGTTCTGTTCAAGTTTGAATGTATGAATACAAATGATTTCTTTGCATCATTAGATAAATCAAACCTCGATTCCATATCAACTAACCAAGCAATTGGGGAATACCTA
This sequence comes from Craterostigma plantagineum, assembly GCA_027422505.1. Classification (NCBI taxonomy): domain Eukaryota; kingdom Viridiplantae; phylum Streptophyta; class Magnoliopsida; order Lamiales; family Linderniaceae; genus Craterostigma; species Craterostigma plantagineum. The sequence goes on along the minus strand of JAPQWV010000039.1, from coordinate 5,891,420 downwards.
TAACATCATGATTTCATATCGACTCCATAGAACAAATGGAGACTGAATTAGGCAAATCTTCTCAAATTCAGGAGAACATATTAGATGAATCAATTTCTTCTTAGGAGTAAAGGGCTTCCATGTCCAATGGTAATCACAATTCACCATTTTCAGGTCACAATTTACCGCAACCATGTGAGGGCAGCTGAGCAAAAACTCTTCCAATCCGTCCGCAGACACACAGCACAAAATAAATGCAAAAAACGCAAGGAAATCAACAGAAATCTTACTTAAAATCAATCGGAGGAAGTCGATGTCGAAGGAGATGAAGCTAATATCTCCATGATCTTCTTATCCCTCCTCTCCATAGCCACATCCCAGACGTCGTTTCCGATGTGCTTGGGGCGTCCATGAGCGGCCTTGTGGATGAAATACTGGGCGTTACCCATCACGCAAAGCATCCCAGCGATGATTCCAAGCGGTAGCATAGCTTCTAGCCATATCATCCCCATCTCTTCCCACCTCCTTTCCACTCTCTTTCGCTGATCTACGATATGCAATTTCGATTGCGATTTGTAGGGATTCGTTTCTGAGCTGAGCTTAGTAGATTAGTTTCTCTTCTCCGTGTTGGCGTGGAGACGATGGACCAACGCCCACTTGTTGGGCTTGAAGTTCATATTGGGCCGAAAATTAAAATTTAAATAATTTACGATAAAATTTTATTATTAATCCAAAAATCGTGCTACTCCACTCATCCCTGTGCTAAGCTTTTGTGTTTTCTCTCACCTTGGATCTTCGAAATCTCAGCATTAATTCAGGCAACTACATTACGAATTAGTTCAAATTCTTGCGTATTTTTTCTCTCTGATTTTAACCTGATTCGACATCAATCAACAATCGATACAGACGTATATGATCGCAGCAATAAGCTTTTCTTTTGGGTCTGTAATAATTATATACAAAAGAAATTGAGAGAAAAAGCGGATCAGGATCTAAACGGAGAAAGTCCAAAACCGAAGAAAAGGACCTCAGATCTGAATTATTTTTCTGACATAATTTTCGACTGCCATTATTATGAAATTTGTGCATTGAATCATTTTCACTTGGCTTCAATCTCACGTTTCTCGAGGCGGCGATTTTTAACAGGCTTTTGTTTCTATCTCATAGCTGCTTTCAATGATCACAGGTCTGTATCACAGGGCTATTTAATTGCTTGTCGCATATTGTATGGATCTGCAGTTGGGTTATTTTTGTTTTGTATTATTTCGTTGTTGGGTAGCTCGACGTGTTGATGACCTTCTGACTCGTTTTTTTTTTTTTTTTTGCATGTTTCTTGATTTTGTCATTTTATTATATGCCTTTGTATTTGGTTTCCGGTTATGGCATTTTGCTGAAGGCTGTGTGGAAAGTTGCCTGTTTTTATTCGCTGCAAAGTTGATCCATATCGTCGTAATGATTTTCTGTAACTCTTGATTTTTTGATAGGGTTTTCTCAGCAAGATCGAATTTTGATTTTTTCTGAAGTTGGTGGTTTTGTTCATGAAGCTTATTGATTGATTGTAAGGGGAGGTGTTCTGAGGATTTTATATCGACGGAAAAGGTTATTATCGTAGGGGAAGGTGAAAATACAGATGGTGCAGTGATTCGGGAATTAGATAATCCTCCTCAATTGTTGATCTGTGAAAAAAGAAAAGGTCAAAACCACTCACTTTGAAGGCACTTCCTGGGGGTTTTGTAGGGTTTAATTAACTTCATTGGATTTTGGTTGTATAGTTATGCCATTCTCCAATGTGTTTTATAAGAAGTTGGTGGATTCTTCTGTATGTCTTCTTCAGACCGTCCATTGTTGCCTCACCCCGAACTCTTCGCTGCTCCGAGTCCTAACGCACTGCATCATAATCACCGCCACTCGTCTTTAGGGATCTGTTCTTTGGGCGGTTGTCTTTGCCAGACAACCTCAGAATACAGCTCATCAGTTGACGATGAGACGTCGGATAAGTTGTATGATCTGAAGGAATTTGAAGAAACTCTAACTCCAGCTCACAGTATAGCTGGCTCGGGAAATTTGATTGAACGCCCGGTTTTGAGACCCTTACGAAAAGAATTTAAGTCGGCCGAGCTCCATAAAAGGGTTCCACCGCGTGAGAGGAAACGCCTTGTGTCGTGGGGAGGTGTCTTAGACACACGATATGATGTGAGAGCCTTTGACGTTTCGGGAGCATTTTCTCTTGCACGTTCTTCTCAGAGGCAAAACTTGGACAAATCTCATAGGCCACAGAGGTCTCAGAGGTTCCTTCAGATCAGCATGCAGTTGGAAATGGAGGATAGTATGGCACAAAACAGTAACCCCAGGTTGATATATATCAATGATCCGAGGAAAACTAATCATAAGTGTGAGTTTTCTGGAAATGAGATTCGAACGAGCAAGTATACTTTCCTTAATTTCCTGCCGAAGAACCTCTTTATTCAGTTCCATAGGGTTGCTTATCTATATTTCCTGGCCATTGCTGCCTTGAACCAGCTTCCCCCTCTTGCTGTCTTTGGAAGAACCGTTTCACTTTTCCCCCTTCTTTTCGTTCTAACTGTAACTGCTGTGAAGGATGGTTATGAAGACTGGAGAAGACACAGATCTGATAGGAATGAAAATAATCGAGAGGCCCTTGTTCTACAATTCAATGAGTTTAGTCCCAAAGCGTGGAAAAAGATACAGGCTGGTGAAATAGTGAAGATAAGTAATGATGAAACTATTCCATGTGACATTGTCTTGCTAGGTACTAGTGATCCTAGTGGGATTGCGTATATACAAACGATGAACCTTGATGGAGAATCGAACTTGAAGACTAGATATGCTCGGCAAGAAACCAACAATTTTGTTCTTAAAGGGACAACAATATCGGGTATGATCAGGTGTGAGCAGCCGAACCGTAATATTTACGAGTTCACGGCTAACATGGAGCTTGAAGACCGTCGATATCCTCTCAACCAATCAAATATCATGTTGCGTGGTTGTCAACTAAAGAACACAGAGTGGGCGGTCGGGGTTGTGGTTTATGCTGGACAGGATACAAAAGCCATGTTAAACAGTGCAATGTCTCCTTCTAAGCGAAGCAAGCTCGAAACCTACATGAACAGAGAAACTCTGTGGTTATCGGTTTTCCTTCTGATAATGTGCCTAGTCGTGGCATCAGGGATGGGATTATGGCTAAGACAACACAAAGATTGGCTTGATACTTTGCCTTATTACCGGAAAGTTTACTTCCAGAAAGGAAAAGAAGGCAAAGAGTACAAATTCTACGGTATTCCAATGGAGGCTTTTTTCTCGTTTTTGAGTTCGATTATCGTTTTCCAAATAATGATTCCAATATCGCTGTACATCACAATGGAGCTCGTGCGTTTGGGCCAGTCCTATTTCATGATCGGTGACAGGCACATGTATGACAGCAGCAGCGATTCAAGGTTCCAGTGCAGGTCTCTGAATATTAATGAGGACTTGGGACAAATACGGTATATATTCTCTGACAAGACTGGCACACTAACGGAGAACAAGATGGAATTTAGAAAAGCGAGTATCTGGGGAAGGAGTTATGATGGCAATCTATCAACACTTGGCTCCTCACTTGACTTGGATGCCCGAGGTAGGCTTACTTCTTCGCTGAACTATTTTTAAAAGAAATATATATATCTTGGTGATGTATTTTCTTGTTCATTTTCTTTAATACTAAAGTTCGGTATACCTTTGCAGTTGGTGATGGTATTCTGGGTGCGAAAAAATGGAAACTCACATCTGAAATTACCCCTGATTCAGAGTTGATGAAATTGCTGTACAAAGATCCGCATGGAGAAGACAGAATTGCAGCACATGAGTTCTTTCTTACATTGGCGGCTTGTAATACTGTTATTCCTATTCTTACTGACAGTCAATCGATTGGATCAGACAGTACATCATGCGACAGTAGGAGACCTATAAATTTTCAAGGTGAATCCCCTGATGAACAGGCACTGGCCGCTGCAGCTTCTGCCTATGGTTATACACTTTGCGAGCGTACGTCTGGGCATATAGTGATTGATGCCAATGGTGAGAAATTAAGGTAGAAGGCTACTCCTTCAGCTTGTTTTGTCTGCTAAAAATTTCGAGTCTCATTAGGCATGTGTACCTTCTGAATGAGTTTGCTTAACTTCCACTAGAAAACGATCTGTAGTTTGTCTTTTATTTTTCGTGTAAAGAATTTATATTAAGTCGTGCGGAGGACCCTTGAATTTGATGTTATTCTACTAGCATGTAATTTCTTTAACGTTAAACTTAAATTTTAAGTTAATCTGACAGCTTTAACTTTCCTAATGCTTAAACGCAGGTTGGAAGTCTTGGGTTTGCATGAGTTTGATAGTGTTCGTAAAAGGATGTCTGCAGTACTACGATTTCCTAATGGTACTGTTAAGGTACTGGTAAAAGGAGCTGATACATCAATGCTCAGCATTCTAAAGGAAAATCACCCGAGTGATAATCGTATAAAAAACTCCACAATAGATCACTTGAATAAATATTCATTGGAAGGTCTGCGCACACTTGTTGTAGCTGTGAAGGAACTTTCCTACAGCCAAGTCATGGAATGGCAAAGGATGTATGAGGATGCAAGTACGTCTCTCTCTGATCGATCGTTGAAATTGCGCCAAACTGCAGCCTTTATCGAATGTGATTTGACTCTTCTTGGGGCTACGGCGATCGAGGACAAGCTACAAGAAGGTGTCCCTGAAGCCATTGAGTCCCTTCGTCAAGCTGGAATAAAGGTGTGGGTGCTTACTGGAGATAAGCAAGAAACAGCGATATCTATTGGTCTTTCTTGTAGACTTTTGACTGCAGATATGCAACAGATCATCATAAATGGAAGCTCGGAGAACGAGTGTAGAAAACTTCTTTGTGATGCAAAAGACAAGTACCTAAATAAGTCTGCTGCATGTTACTCTGACCAGATATTGGAAAAGAAAATGGAAGTTGAAATAGATTATCTTGAAACTTCTTCCACCAAACCGTCCAATATTGCACGGGGTACTGAGGAAGATGGCCATTTTGGACAATTGGCCCTTGTAATTGATGGAAATAGTCTGGTTTACATATTGGAGAAGGATCTAGAATCCGAGGCAAGTTCTTTGTTTGAAGATATAGTTACATTGGATAATGTGCAAATTTAAGGGTCATTGAATTTGATTTCTAGGTTGATGATGTGCTTTGCTGACCTAGCCTCATTTTTTTTGTTATTTTCCTCAGCTTTTCGACCTTGCAACATCATGTAAGGTTGTGCTCTGTTGTCGGGTTGCACCATTGCAGAAAGCTGGAATTGTTGACATGATTAAAGGTCGCACGGACGACATGACACTGGCTATAGGTGATGGTAAGTTAGCTTTCGTCGTTCTATTATGTTCAAGTTTCAACCACTTCTATGGTCTGTATCCTATTTCATTCAGTGATTTTATCTTTAAGGACGTTGCTTGTGGAAGTTTTATTGCTAATTCCTTGTAGGATCTATACGATTGTGATTCTTTCAATAAATCTTTATCAATTTTCATGCATTGCATCTAATAGTTTTTTTTTTTTCTTTTTATAGGGGCCAATGATGTTTCAATGATACAAATGGCAGATGTTGGTGTAGGAATTTGTGGTCAAGAAGGGCGCCAAGCCGTAATGGCTTCAGACTTTGCCATGGGACAGTTTAGGTTCTTGAAGAGGTTACTTCTGGTGCATGGCCACTGGAATTATCAGCGTGTCGGCTATCTTGTCCTCTACAACTTCTATCGAAATGCAGTCTTCGTATTAATGCTTTTCTGGTAATTCATATCCTCGTTCATCATTCATTCGCATTCTGTTCTCGACTTCTATGGGACACAAATTTACATTCTCGATTTTGCATCTCACTGTAGCAATCTTACATCAAGACATTATTTTTCTGTTCGTAGGTACATACTGTGTACAGCCTTTTCAACTACTTCTGCCCTAACTGACTGGAGCAGCGTTTTCTATTCTGTCATATACACTTCCATCCCTACCATCATCGTCGGTATTTTAGACAAAGACCTTAGTCACAAGACGTTACTCAAATACCCCAAACTCTACACGGCTGGCCATCGACAAGAGAGTTATAACCTTTCCCTCTTTTGGATGACGATGCTCGATACGCTGTGGCAGAGCCTTGTTCTCTTCTACGTTCCATTTTGTACCTACCGAGAAAGCACCATCGATATATGGAGTATGGGCAGCTTATGGACCATATCCGTAGTCATCATTGTCAATATTCACCTGGCAATGGATGTACAGAGATGGGTTTTTATCACTCATCTTGCTATATGGGGATCGATATTGGTGACCTATGGCTGTATGGTGGTGCTCGATTCTATACCCGTTTTCCCAAATTACGGGTCGGTTTAATTACAGTTACTTCTTCCTCGTAGCGATCTTACGTTAAGTCTATTTATTTTCTCATGATTATAGTTCTATTTCTGCAGTACTGTATACCGTCTGGTGAAGTCTCCATCTTACTGGTTTTGCATTTTGCTGATAATGGTCATCGGATTGCTGCCTCGGTTTACTTTCAAGATTGTGCGTCAGATTTTCTGGCATTCGGACATACAAATTGCTAGAGAAGCTGAGATTCTGAGAAATAGACGTTTCCTTGGATCGAAGGCTGATGATGAATCTTCGACACGATGACTCGCCGAACAGTTTAAAAGTCTCATAATATTCGCCTTGGCGACGAGCTATCCGTGATTGAACTGTAAGTTTGTGTTTCATGGATGATTTCTTTTTCTTACTAACAACCTTTTTTTATGAGGGTGTGTTGCTACACTATACCATGTTGTCTGAATTGTAACCTAAGTTTAAAGCTTCATTTTTAGTTCCTGGGAACTGTATATCGCACTTCAGATGACACGCTTTCAAGGACGGAGATTACTTGGGAAAGAAGAGAATTTTATGCAGTAATCGCTTTTTGTAAAGAGTTATAGGCTATAGCAATAGCATAGTCGTTTATTCTTTTGACCCTAATGTGTACTTGCAAGGAACATTGAGAGAGCTGTTCTAATTTATCTTTTCTCTATCCCGGTATCTTATTTATGTATGTAATAAATACAATTATACACATAAATTTGATCAACATCAACGCTACCATGGTTACCCATACTAGTTGAGTTAGACGGTGGACCTTCTAGAAGCTTAGTGTGAACTCGACTTTCTTTCCACATCTGTTTTTTTCCTTACTATTTATGTTTTATTAATATTAAAAAATATATAGTGTGAAGTGTGAACACCACCTTTTCTTCCAAACCAGCTACTGCTCCACTGTAAAGTGGAGATATCAAACATTTACTACGATGTTCCAAATTAAAATATATATTAGAAAATGACATTCTCCCAAATCTGATCCTAATCTTCAACTTGCTTAAGCCATTATGAACCACATAATTAAAAATAACACGCTGATCTACAGTTCAAGATTCAGTCGTTATCACGATGTAACCTAGGGCTCCGAAAAAATACCGAAATACCGTCCTTATCGTATCGAATCGTATCGAAAATATCGAAAATTTTGGTATACCGAAGTTTTTGGTAAGGTATGATACCGTACCGAAAATTTTCGGTGCGGTAATGGTATGAAAGTTTTTAAAATTAGGTATACCGATTATACCGAATACCGAAATTCTAAAATTTTTAATTATTTTTTATATATATACACACCTATATATATTATATTATTTCAAAAATATAAAATGAAAAATTAAGGATCTTCTCAAACTTATTTAGCTAATAAATTATTAACTTATACACAACTTTCTAATATTAGGCCTACCATATTTTACTTATGTAACTCAAGTAACGTTTAATTTGCCTTTTTCCATGATTTGGAAAGCGTGAAGATGCAAAGCAATTACTTTTTGTTAATCTTCACTAATTTTTAAATATAGTCGCTTCGTTCTAATTAATCTGTATATAACGTTGTATTTTGTGGTTATATAAAGTTTTTTGTTTTACTAAGGAGACTAGCTAAAATATGTAAATTATTTAAGGTCAAAAAATCTTTTTATTTTGAAAAATTTGGTATTAATAATCTATCTTATTGGGGCCTAAGGAGTTTGAACTGATTAAAAATTCCTAAACGAATTAACGCGTTACGAGACATGCATGGTAAAAAACTCTCCGTGTGAATAGTATAGAAGGTATGATACCGATACCATACCGAAATTTCGGTATGATACCGTATTGAAATTTAAGGTATACCGAAATTTTGGTATGGTACTGGTATGATTTTGTTGGAAACCGAAATTTCGGTACGATATACGGTATCACAGTTTTGGTACGGTATACCGTACCGAACCACCCCTAATGTAACCTTTATTTTAATTGACCGTTACACGCTATTAAGTTGTTAATGGCTTCTTTTAAAGAAATTTAATGAAGTGGGGGTGCTTGGAATTCTGAAAGTGTTTTACTATATACGAATGTGTCCATATCCCATACGGGTCGGGTTCAATTTGACAATGAAAATTATCCTCTCGAACTGAATTGTACATATTAAATATTAATCAGCCCTAATTAACTACATAGGCTATATCCTGTTAGTGACGTATTGTGACGAAAGCATGCAGACGTCATCAGCAATGCGCAAGGCAAAAAAAGACTCCACGCGCTAATCGGCATCGTAATCCTCACGACGGTACAGGTGTTACTGCCTCCCACCGAATCGCGCGTGGGGTTTCCCACTACAGTCCTACTCTCCCTGAAATTTCCTACGAGTTTCCCAGAATAGACAAACGGATAAAAAAGAAATAGAAAAACAAAAAAATAAGAAAAGGACTCCATTTCTAAGAAGCTACCCAACTCACGATATGTTATAAAAACTCACGAAGTCTTTTAGAGCAATCAGCATACTCAAAAGGATCAGGAGAAGAGAGTGAGTTAGAGCAAAGCATGGCTGCTTCTTCTTACTCTTTAGTCGATGCAAATGGTGATAGAATAAGTCCGATGAGAGTGCGTGATGAGCTGACACGTGGCCGTACTATGGCCGATCAACTGCTGGTCATGATTTCTGAGATCGTCGGAGGTGATTCTACTTCACCGCCGCCTCCCTCGGCGGCGGATGATCTTTTCTTGGCTGCTCGGAGTTTGGTTGGGAAGATCTCAGACGCTTTTGCACAGTCAATTCTGATGCTAGATGAGGAGGATTATTCACGTTTGACGCCGCCGGCGGTTGACTCGTCGGCGGTGAGAAAAATAGAGGATTCCGGCGACGATGGTAAGAGGCCGGCGCAGAAAGATCGGCGAGGTTGCTACAAGAGAAGGTAACGTACATAGTTAAAAAGAAAGAAAAACCATCATCCATCACTTGATGACTATAGCAAAACATTAAAAAAAAAGGTATAGTAATATATTGTTTTCGCAATCATCGTATTATTGTCATATTATGTTTCCATAAATTATGTGTGTCCGTCCATAAATGATGCCGACAATTGATGAGACTTGTTTGCCAATAATTGAATAAGAAGTTGCACATATAGAAAGCAAATTTAATGATCGAATTATAATTAATTATTGCAGGAGGTCACAGAAAACATATACCAAAGACACACCTAATTTGTTTCAAGATGGCCATGGCTGGAGGAAATACGGACAAAAAAGGATTCTTGACTCAGACCATCCAAGGTATAGATTAATAATTCCTCTAAGTCGACTGAGGCGCCATTTTCCTACTCAAATAGTATGATATTCATTTAATTCTTGATCTTATGGAAAACGCAGAAATTACTACAGATGCACGCACAAGTACGATCAGGGCTGCAAAGCCAAGAAACACGTACAGCAGATTCAAGAAAACCCACCGATGTACCGTACAACGTACGACGGCAAACACACATGCAAGAATTTGATCACAAAAATGGGAATATCACCATCGTCATCATCAGCCCATCATCAGTTATTCAACGACGACGAAGACAACGATATTATCCCTTCCTCCTTATTTTGGAATTTTCAGCATCAGCCCAAAAGTTATAATAATATCTCTGAATCGATGATCGAACAAGGGAATGGTAGCAATGCAATGAGATCTGAGATCGCCGCCAAAACGCCATCTTCTCATCAGTCTGACTATTACATATCTCCTTTTGATCCCTTCGATGCGAACTCCAATATCTCCGAGGTTTATTCCTCTACTGCGAGCACGCACGACGATACGATGGACCAGCAGCATATGAATGATGATATGTTGAATGGCGGCGAAGATTCTGTCTTCGATGAGTTGTTCATGGAAGGGCTGATCAGCTATAGAGGGTAAATTCGTCTGAGAATCATGGAGCATCAGCTAATTACTGTTATAATATAATGTTGTAATAGTGGATGATCGGAAACTTATTTTAGGGTGTTACGATATCATCATCTAGTTGTGTAGCCAACTGTAGCTATAGTTTTTGATATTTCGCTTATCGTCGTACTGTACATAGGTACTGTTTGTGCTGTAATATATAATACTTATATAGCTCTTATTTTAGTAAGTGTTTGTCTCATCGATCACTTGTCCACACATATATTTGTTCTAGTAACGTTAATATTTTTTTTTTCCGTGATACTTGCGCAACTTGCATATATGGGTCCATCGAAAAGTGCTTACACAGATTTGTTATTTAGATCTTGCCAGGAATCTAGGTGAATATAGACAGGATTCTCCGAAAATCTTAAAAGAAAAAAATTCATTAAAACTATATTAGTGTGCTATAGGAGAGGCTAGCCAGAAGCTTGGGGGATGTACTACAATCAAACTTTCGGATATAATTATTGTTCTACATATTACGATTTTTCTTTTGTGCCGTCCGCGCACTTGGCGGATTCTTTATAAGATTTTGAATTGATGCATGCACCCTAACTCAATAATAAAAATAAGCACACATATATATACTTGTCTTGTCTTTGATGATTGATGTATGTCAACGTTGGTTGCTATATATTATTAGTAATACCATTCATTATCTTTAACTTTGTATGTATTGAGGCACAAGCTGAAACCATCTTTTCACTTAAAGCCAGCATCGTATGATATTAAAAACATTTCATTTTTCTAAGTTTTATGGTCAGGTAATATAAAAATATATTGATAGGTTTGCTTGCACGATGGAGTATACGTAATGAGGAAAACATCAGCACGAGTCATAACCACTTATAATACTCATCAAATAGTTAAAATAATTTCTAACGCCATGGCCTTTATTTGTACTATCTCTTCACATTTGAAAAAGCACCAACAATATATAAACAAGAATTATTGTACACTGATTGATGACTCACATCACGTAATAAGAGAGAGCGACAACTGACAAGTCGTTAGTAAAGTTATCTTTGCCCCAATGGCCCTTCTCGAGGAAAGTAATAAATTACATAAAATACCCTTTGAAATAATAGTCTTGAGCCCAAAAAAATGGATCGAATCATAGTAATGGGTCGGGTCAATTTTTCGCTAAATGGGCCCAAATCACATCAATTTTGAAATCAATTGATTATTTATTTATTTAATAAATTTAGAATCATTAAAGATGTGTCCGGCCGGACGCCACATTTGATGCTATCCATACTTTCCTTTAATATCTCGTCCAAATGTAAATTATTTTGTTTTTTAAACATGGATAGGATAGAAATTAATTATTGGCAAGGAAGTTGAATTGGAGAGAGATTTATATCAGAAAAAGGAAATATTGTCTTTACCCAAGCCCGTAAATTTCACTCTCTTATTTAATTTTAACACAACTTAGACAAATGAAAACCGTTACCAGGAAAACTAGTAATGGAAGGAAATCATTTCATCATGTTAACACTTCACTATCCAAGATTAGGTTAGAGAAAGCAAAATAAGAACAAACAAACCCTTCCTACTACTAATTGATTTTATAGGATACGAATAGGGGTGGGCATCGGGTCGGGTAGTCGGGTAGTTCGGATTCGGGTTAAGATTTTCATTACCCGAACCCGACCCGATCTACGACGGCTACCCGATTGTCGGGTATATATTCGGGTTCGGGTACCCGACGTCGGGTACCCGACTTTGAATCGAAAAAATATGATTAAAAATTTTATAATGCAATATACATATCAAATATTCATGTTATATATCATTTATCACTTATAATATTTGGATGTTTTATATTCAATAAATATAATATATATACATATTTTTATATGTTTATTTATAAATTTTGAAAATATATTTTAAATTATAATGATTTATGCATTGATAATAAATATCACTTGTTAATTATGCAATAATAATAAGAAATTAATCAAAAGATTATTTAAACTTTAACACCAGTCACCACCCACGTTAGTATCGAAATCTAGACATGTTATGTTTATGTATAAAAACTAATATATTTTTTAAAATATACTACCTCCGTCCCGTTATTTTTATCACATATCTTGGTGGGCACGGATATTAAGGTGGTATTATTATAATAATATAGTACGATGAAAAGGTAATAAAGTGTATATTTTGACACGTCTTTTAAGAATATTTAATATTATTATATTTATTATTTGTGATAGTTTTTTTGCTAAATAAGGAAATGTGATAAAATTAGTGGGACGCCCGAAATGGCAAAATGTGATAAAATTAGTGGGACGGAGGTAGTAATTTGTAGAGTACCCGATCGGGTTATTCGGGTAATAAATTACTACCCGATACCCGACCCGATTAATAAATCTGTTACCCGATACCCGACAAATAACCCGAATACCCGACCCGAACTACCCGAATACCCGAACCCGAACGCCCACCTCTAGATACGAAAGCGAATAATGACGCCACCTATGACGTGTCCCTACGTCATCCAGCATATTGCTGCAATACAAAGAAACTCAAAAAAGAAAAAGAAAAAGGAAAAACCTCTGTTCGTAATGATTATTGCTTCAACACCAAACCGTCGAGCGTGCACTGAATCGGACGTTTAGGGCACAAGTCGAGGCCACGACAGCTGGCGAACAGCAAAGAAGAGGGAAGGCCTTTTTCTGTATTCTTCATATAAATTGGTAAGAAGAGCATCCTCCTCTTTGCTGCTGCTTGTTCTATTTGTCGATTCTTTTTTTCGCATAGTTAGTGTAAGAGTTGTGGAGTTGGGTCGACACTTTTCGGCTCTACCTACGTAGATTACGTATTTAAGCTGATTAAAGATGTAATATTGATAAGGTGGATAGCTTTCTTGCAACTGTTGCCTCACAGTAATCCTCCAGCCAAGATCTTCGTTGGACCTTTTGCAAAGTCCAAATCTTCGTTGCTTGTCTTGGTAAGATGAGTTTCCGAGTATATGCTTCTACGATTTGGACATCAACTGGGGCAACTTTTTCTTTCAATCTTTTTACTATCATGGCTCAATTGTAGCTCAGTTCACTGAATCTTTATGCCTTTTGTAGTAATTAATGGAGTGCATGAATGTGAAGTGTGGGGCTAAATCAAACTCTTCGGAATGGGAGAAGGGATGGCCTTTGCGATCTGGTGGATTTGCTACTCTCTGTGATCATTGCGGGTATGCATGTATTGATATTTTTACTTTATCTATTTTTTGTTGGTTAAATATCTCAAGTTTTAGTAGCTCTCAATGTTGAAGTATCTTCCCACTAATTTTAGAATTTTGTTTAGTGCTGCGAATTCCCTTTGCGCTGTAAGCACTATGGAAACCTTGTGTTTTATTGGAGTTTGAAGACTGATTATCTATAAGAATTATGTGTGGATTATCTACATTATGCACTCCGGCGAAATTCCTCTGCATATTAGTTGAATAGGCAAAATCATGAATCGTTGATATCTAAGTGTTAGGCTATCATCACATTTCCTTTCTGCATAGTTTTGGGTGTACTAACAGTAGGCCACCGTAGAACATGATGATCCCATATTGATAAATTGTTTAGGGAAAGGTAAAGTTGCTGACTTCGCATTATACTATTACATACGTTACTTAAATTCATGAGCAAATGTTAATAGAACTTACTTATTCGATTGGCTTAACAAAAGGAGTGCTTACAAGGAGTTAACGTTCTGCGAAACATTCCACTCCGAAGACAGTGGTTGGAGAGAATGTGACTCATGTGGGAAGGTGAGGCCTAAGGAATTATATACTACTTACTATATTTGAATTTTTTTCTAGGTTTACTTTTATCGCCAGACCATCCATTACGCACTAATTTTTTGCGCAATGTAATTATAGCGTCTTCACTGTGGGTGCATTGCTTCTAGTTCTTCGCTCGAGCTACTGGACGCCGGCGGCGTAATTTGCAGTGGTTGTAGCAAAAACTCGATCCTTTCTGCTGTAAGATTTCTTGCTTCCTATTTGACTTTTTTGTTTTTTTTTTCGTCATTTTTTCCAAATGCTGTATATCTTCTGATTCTTGCAAAGCAGATGTCGTCTGAGGAAAAAACTGAAGCATGCGTTATTACGAAAGAAGATAACACGGCCCACAATCTTGAGAAGACGGAAGGTGATGTCAGCGAAACTCCGATCCAAGAACACCTTCAACTACCTAAAATCAGCAATACAACTCCAGGAAAGATCTACGAATTACTGCAAGAAACTTCGAGCGTCCTAAACGTACATAAACCATCAGTCGAGACAGATCTGAGCATCAACTTACCCACTTCGTCGAACTCCATGTCAATAATGCCCAAGGAAAGAGACTTGATCCCTTCTATTTTCTCCTTAGAACGTGGAATTAAGACACACCATCAGCTAATGCCTAAGTTCGCAAATCCCATTCTTGCAACAAACAGCGCTCCACAGCTAAGAGTCGCTCGACCGCCCATCGAAGGGAGGATCAAAAATCAGTTGCTTCCACGTTATTGGCCAAGGATTACCGACCAAGAACTGCAGCAAATAACTGGAGAGTATCCTTTGTGTTTTTATTCGAGCCTTTTTTAGCCAATTAGCGTTTTAGTTTCCCTTAATCTTACGATCATCTCCCAGCTCGAACTCTACGATCGTTCCTTTATTTGAGAAGGTTTTGAGCGCCAGCGACGCTGGTCGAATCGGTCGTTTGGTTCTTCCTAAAGCGTGCGCTGAAGTAAGTTAGTTCATCGTCTTCCCGACCATTTATGCATGGAAGGAACAGTTACTATCGTTGCGCTTATCTTGGAATTATTAACATAACTCGGTTTTCCAGGCTTATTTTCCACCGATTTCCCAACCCGAGGGCCTTCCTCTGAAGATTCAAGACGTTAAGGGAAAAGAATGGGTTTTCCAATTTCGCTTTTGGCCGAATAATAACAGCAGAATGTACGTTTTAGAGGGCGTGACTCCTTGCATTCAGTCAATGCAATTACAAGCTGGAGATACTGGTAATCTTAAAACAACCTTTTTTTCCTGGGATTTTCTTGACTAGCTTATCTGCAAAACTTGTACCCTGCACTAGTTATTACATTCTTCATGGATGTGTTTCTTTCAGTTACTTTCAGTCGTATGGACCCAGAGGGAAAACTCGTAATGGGATTTCGAAAAGCATCGAATAATATGCTGGCGCAGCCGGTAAATAACGTCTTTTGTTTTTCTTTTCTAAATTGTGAACATGGCAAATGTAAATCAACAGCAATGCAATTTATCCCATGGCAGGATTCTGAAGGGGAACTTTGCACAGCTGCTGAGAATCTACCTTTAATGAGCGGATACTCTGGCCTATTTCAGACACTGAAAGGAAGCAAGAATGCCCCAATGACTTTATTGTCCAAACACGTATTATGCTCGGGCATTGAAAGTGAAGCTTCCAAGTCTGGAGAAAATGGTAATTTGCTCGCCCAGGATCGCAGGAGGAGTCGAAATATGGGATCGAAGGGCAGTAAAAGGCTGCATATCGATGAGTACGATGCCATGGAACTGAGGCTTTCTTGGGAGGAGATACAGGACATGCTTCTGCCTCCGCCTAGCGTTGAGCCCAGCACCACCTCAATCGAGGATTATGAATTCGAGGAGTTTGATGTGAGAATTACTTCTTTTTCTTTTCTTTCATTTTCTATCTTTAGTCATTTGTTTAATCACGGGTTTCATCTCTTTCACAGGAACCGCCGGTTTTTGGGAAAAGGGGTATTTTCATTTCTCGTCTCTCCGGGTAAGATGAAATGAGAGAGAGAGAGAGAGAGAGAGAGAGAGTATGCTATGATATGATTCTTGCATGATCTTATTCGAAAAACATCTGAGTAATAATAACCAGTAAGATAACATTTATAATGTAGGGAGCAAGAGCAATGGGCTCAGTGTGATAGTTGCTCTAAATGGAGAAAGCTGCCTTTTGATCTACGTCTTCCTCCCCAGTGGACATGTAGGGACAACGTTAACGATCTTACGAGGTTGGGTAAAAAATTTCTTTAACAATGGCTTACTGTAAGAAGAGCTACAGTTGTAACAAATTTTCCCCCTTCTTTCCTCTGATCAGAAACTCGTGTTCTGCCCCAGACGAACTCGATGCCCAAGAACTCGAGAATCTTCTGAAAATGGACAAAGGTACCGTACGATTTTGATTGCGCTCACCCTTACGTCTAAATCTCTTGTATCTTATATCTCCAAATTCAGAATTTCGACGCCGAAGGCTCGACGCCAATCCCAGCAACTACTACTCAGCGCACGAAAAACACGAACACGAATCTCATCATCAGAACGACCCGCCCACGGGCGACCCGAGCGGGCCCGCGACGATGACCACGAAGCACCCTCGGCACAGGCCCGGCTGCTCGTGCATCGTGTGCATACAGCCTCCGAGCGGCAAGGGCAAGCACAAGCCCACCTGCGCTTGCAACGTATGCATGACCGTAAAGCGCAGATTCAAGACGCTGATGATGCGCAAGAAAAAGCGCCAGAACGACCGCGAAGCTGAGATCGTCGCCGCGAGGAAGAAGAGCCAATCCTCCAAGGAAGGGATGTCGTCTGGAAACGATCACGAGGTTTTCGTTCGAGGCGGGTTGGATTTGAATTTCTGTATGGCGGATGATAGTTCGCCGGGCGCGAGTATGTTGGGCCTTGTGAAAGAGGCGACGTTGCCTTTGGAGGCGTACTTAAAGGAGAACGGTCTTACGAGCTTGGCGATGATTTCTACGGCGGGTCGAGCGCTCGAGGAATATGATTCTTGTGCTGCTGCGAAGGAGGTGGTCGAAGAGGTTAGCGCCGGGAAATCGTCTGATTAAAGGCGGGCCTTGGTCATGATTATTTATTACATACATGATGTTTTTTTTTTCAGATTCGATACTTTATTATGTTTCTTCCAAAGAATACTTAATCCCAGGAAATTAAATGTTTATCTACAACTTACAAGAACTTAAATCCTTAGATTTTGAGTTCTTTTATATCCATTGGTCGAAAGAACCACGAAGTATTAATCCCGGCGATAGTGAGGTTTAGAATTGCTTCGTACTGAATTCAGTCGAAGTATGAGGACTGCGATGACGCTGTGTCGAGTTACTAATAACATACTACTGAAGAATGGGAGAAAAAAATTTTAGGGGGAAAAAAAACGAATCATCATTTCAATGTAAAATTAGATTTCAAAGTTCAAAGAGCTATATGTAGACGGAGAATGAAACAGCATTTTCCAGCAACTTAGCGTGGGGTGGTTTTTAAGCTAAGACAAACTCGAGCGTATTGCCCTAAAGTCGATATGTAACGGATGAGATTTAGAAATAAACGTGGAACTGATACGAAAATTTCAAGTGATTTGATGTAAAATAAACGGAACGCACCACGACATTATTTTTAACAGACACGAAACGTTGAAGTTGGTTTGAAACAGAAGTTAGGAACAAGTTACGTCCACAAATTCAATCAAAAAAATAAAATTTGATAAACCATTAAATTCGGTTTCTGTGGGGTTTACATCAAATCAAACTATTGATCTCGTGAGTAATGTATTATACTACATATCATGTCATAAATATTCATTTCTTTTGTTCGGAAAAGAGCTTACCGACAAAGATAGCAATCGTCGTTACAAGGAATTCGAACAGTGTCGGTGAGTTTTTCTTTAAAAAAAAAAATCAAGTCGAAAGTTGATGTCAACCAACCCTATTGAACGTCTATATATTATACTTGTTTTATTTGTTATTGATCGTTGCCCTATGCAATACGTAAATGAAAAAGAATCGCATGTCATTTGTCATATATAATATGTACATGATATTTCATGTTCAAATTGATTTGGCACAAAACGTTTCCTACGTTGTTGAAATGTTCAAATGAAAAAGAATCACGCCGCATCGAATATGATCGCGAATCTTCGTCGTGCGTGACGTACGATGATTAAGGTATATAACGCCAAAATTTAGGTATTTTCTTTAGGTATATTAAACTCTTGAAAGTGTAAGAAATACTGTCCATTATGGCGGATAACTTCACATCTATTCATCTGACGACAGAAACATCGTCATACGATCTCAACAAGAACATGTTACAAGGTGAAAAGCTCGTAGACTTCACAAAATGTACTTGCTACATGTTCCCAAACTCATTTATTTATTTTATATTTATACGTACGGCAACCCTCACTCTTCTTCTTTCCGAGCTAGTCAAAACCTCATTTCACCCTGCAATCAAGAGAACAATGTAATGTAAGCTTCACTTTCTTCGGCATAATAAAAAAGAATTTGCCTCCATGCATGCAATAAAGCTAGCTATTAATAATAGAGAATTATATTATAGAAACATATAAAAAAGGGTTAAAATCATAAAAGCCCCCTGTAGTTTAAAAACTCATCATCGGACCCCCTTGTAGTTTAGAAACATCATGTAACCCCTTGTGTTTTAATAAATGTATCACTCTCGTCCTATACGGTCAGATTTTGTCTTCAGGGCAGGTTAAAAATAAGAATCTCATTTTTTCGAGCGCCTTGATCCTTATTGTCAATTCGTTATATTGATCTGAGTTCACGCCATTCCTTACTTGTGATTGTACATTCTCGTTGTCCGACGTATCATCTTCAATGTTGCTACTTATCGGATTTAACCACTGTAATACATGAGGAGGGTCTGCTTCGTTTCATTTGTGAGGTCTTTTAGATGAGCGTGTGTAAAGTTATTGGGAACATTTTCATCATTCCCACTAAAAAAAGTAAGTGAATAATGTGTCCCATGTGCATAAAGCGCGCGTTTGAGGGCGTCCGACGCTGACTGGGGCGTTTTCAGATGTGTTTTCTAAACTATGAGGGGGTCCGACGATGTTTACAAACCACAAGGGGGTACCGTGATTTTCAGGAAAACTACAAGGGTGTTTTTAGGACTTTACCCTATAAAAAATGCTTACTTTGAGCAGTCGGTCGATGGGCTGATTTCGTAAGGAATGTCGACCCCACACTGACGGGGCAAAGAGGCCGCCTTTTTATAGTCGACGTTATTGTAAGAGTTGGCCAAACTCTTCAGACACGAACAAACGTCCTGTTTGTCTGAGGTTGTCTTTGCCAATTTGTAAATCCCATTGACACCATTACAGCACTTGCCCGCCAAAGGTTTATTCTCAGTCACATAAGGAATGCAAGGCTTGAGGTACGAAACAACCGTGTTACAAGTAATCTCAGCCTCGGCTGTCTTCAGCATGGGACCCACGGCAGCGGCCAATACAACGAGGAAGATGGCGATCGACAACTTATTAGCATTCATGTTTTTAGGGCAGGCTTTTTTTTTTGTTTTTTCTTTGTTTTGTTTGCCAAAGAGATTTATTGTGTGTGTCTTAGATGTGTTGCAAATGGTTGTTTATATAGAGTGTGTGGAGGAGGGGTTGAGTGTCGATCACAGATTTTGTGTTAGGGTTTTAGAGAGAAAGAGAAGTTAGGCGATCCTTGGATGATTGATTAACTGATGCCTCGATATAGTAGTAATTGGTCTTGTGAAAGGTTTAATCTTGGAAAAATTTTATATGAATTTTAACCAAGTATTGAGATACTATAATGGAACTGTGTGAATAATAATAAATCTCTATGTTCCTTAGGTAGATATTGATATTCTATCTTAGAGAACGTCAAACTCGAAAACTAGGAAACTCTCCAATTATAATAATATTATAGCTTGAGATATTAGGTATTATTATTCATGAAATGTAAATCTGAATTAAGTAGTTAATGAGCGACTCCAATTCTATAAAACTGATGTTCAAGCAAACGATTGGCTTTTTTCATATTTGTTAACCTAATAATTGCACGATCAGGGGACTAGAGCTTGGTGTTTCGTACGTTAATTTTTCCAATATGATTTTTTCTTATAACTATAATTTTTTCATCGTTTTTTGAAGATGGCTAAATGTTATGCGATGCTTAAAATTATCTATTTATTTTAGGCGATTTTGCAGCTTTTTTAAAATGCTATTGCCATAGCCACGTACGTTAGCATTTTTATTCTTATATCAATTACGCAACAGATATGCTTATTACAACATAACACTTCATTACGTAGTAAAGGTTAGGAAGTATTATTCGTGCTCCAAGAACCAAATCTCCATACGATCTTCACTTAATCCTATATGTACAAACATAGAAAGAAAACGTCAACTATGCATATTAGATAATATAGCGTGCGTTTTGTGTGTGTAAGTATAATACGCTGTTTGTACTTACTTTGAGCAATCTATACTTGGGTCAATCTTGTACGGAATGTCAACCTTACATTTTCCCGGCAGCGAAGCAGCGTTCTTTATGGCCTGTCCCGGCGCCTTGTCGGCGACGGACTTAATGCATTTGCACACTGTTTGCCGATCAGCTGCGGTCTTAGCCTGGCCGTAGAGCCCCTTCAATCCGGCGCAGCAGTCCTTCGGCGGCGCACCACCGCCGCTTCCGAGCACGAATTTGATGCACGGCGAGAGATAGTTCAGCACCGTTTTGCAGTCGCCGATGGCCGCCTCGGCCTGCGGCGGCTGTATTGACAGCAGGGAAAGTAGCAGGGTAAGAATGAGGACGAGGATGTTGACCGACGTTGACTGATGAGCCATGCTTCGGTATATTCGTTTATTATTGCAGTATTAATTGTATGTCTTAACGATTTATTTTCCTTCGAAGATTTGTGGGGTTTTTCAAGATTGGTACGAGGATCGGTGTAGGAGTGGTGGGGCTTTATATAGAGAACTTGAATGCTCTTCGTGTGCGTTATGCGTTTTCGAATAATATACTTCCGAAGAAGACAAAAAGCCAAAAATATTAATATTTCAAAGAAGGGAAATTCAAAGGTGAAAACCGATGCAAAAACGAAATTATTAAGTGAAGCGAGTAGCATTTTATAAATCAACGGCATTGCCTTTATGTTGCCTTTGACGGACACGACACGCAACTAAGAGACAAGAAAGGCAAAAGGAAAAGGGAGTAAAGATCGGATCATACAACCCTTTATTGAAGAAAAAAAATACGTAGCATTATTTGGAGCCATGACGACGATAGGCGACTTATTTTCATGTTTAGAACTATTTTCAGCGAATAATATTATTATACAGAAATGTGTGATGCATAGCATTATTTCTTGCGAGATGCTTATATAGTGGATTATCGTTATAGGATTGTTTAAATGCAGAGACAACAAACAGTTAAATTAACCGATTTTTTACATTGATAATTTGATGCCTTAAATTTATAGTAATTAACGTTAATCATCATGAAAAGAACTATAACCCTAGGCAGGTCGTTCAAAATAACCTTTAGCACCGATTAATGATGGTTGGTTTTGTATATGATGTGGAGTAATTAATGATGTGCGTTTATATCATGTGGTCTGGGACTATATATATAGACAAATAGTCCTCTCGGATTTACATAAAATTGAATACAAGGTTATATAATTATTAGAGCTAGTTGGTAGCATTTATTTAACTTTATAATCTAAACCTAGTGAACTAAAACTGTTCCAAGACAAAGTAATGAATAAACAGACAAGAAAGCATTGGATCAGTGGTTAGCCTAATCATAGTCCTAACTCCACTCTTCACGTGTCCTTACTATAGGATTACTGTTCTTGGATTTATTTTATTATTTGTTATTACACCAATTATTGTTCTCTGTCCTTCCCCGGGAAAACTTGCACCATTATCACAAGAATGATTATAAAGTAGGGAACTAATTGTTTAATTAACAGTCATAAGCTTATTTTCGTCAAACCGCAAAACATAAGATTACGGAGAATATCCCATACACCGTAGAGGAGTAATACAAAACCTTTCTCCTTCCCAAAATCAAGACACTCATACAAAACGCAGACAGATGCTTATTATAACATAACACTTCATTACATATCACTACGACACAAAGTCAAGGAGGAACTGCAGTGCTCCAAGAACAAGTCCTCAGCCGTACGATTCTTCACTTAATCCTACACGCCATAACAGAAAGGGAATGTCAGCAACATAAAAATCATTTAAGTATGGGATGTAATAAATACATAAGCTTGTGTACTTACTTTGAGCAATCTACGTTTGGGTCAATCTTGTAAGGAATCTTAACCCCACATTTTCCGGGAAGAGCGGCGGCGTTCTGCAGAATCTGCGGCGTCGCCTGGTTGGCGACGGACTTGAAGCACCTGCACACCGTTTGCCGGTCCGGCGTGGTGTTAGCCTGACCGTAGAGCCCCTTCACGCCGGAGCAGCAGTTCTGCGGCGGCGGACCGTAACCGCTTCCGAGCACGTAGTTGAGGCAAGGCGAGAGGTAGCTCACCACCGTGTTGCAGTTGCTGATCACCGCCTCGGCCTGCGGCGGTTGCGTTGACAGCAGGGAAAGCGTCACGGCGAGGACGAGGGTGGTTCCGACCAACGTTGAGTGACGAGCCATTGCAATAATTGGGAGGTGATTAGATGGGTTGTTATTATTGCGGTTTATGTAAAATATAAATTCCTTGCAAAGGTTTGTAGGGCTTTTTATAGAGGGGTGGCTGCATGCCCCATTGGGATTTTGGCGATTATTATATAAAATGTGGGTCACCTCACCTTTAATATTTTTTCAATATGTTATCACCAAAATGTACGTTCTCTGCTATAGCTTCTTTTTCGCTTTACATTTTTTTAACAATATAAATATATAAACAACTATAGGCGCATAGTATACTGAACAGTTGTGTAAGTTGTAAGAGATGAGGACAGAAATGGGAAAATTTCAAAATCATTTATTACAAGAATGTGGGTAGTGGTTGGGTTGGGGTAGTTGATGTGGTTAATATCCTTTCCCTTTTTACAAATCCATCATTAACTGCAGTCACTAAATAAAAATACATATATTTAGTATACCTCTCCTCTCATAAGTAACTACGTTTTCTTCATTATATATTTATTTACGACATTTTAGTACACGAACGATTTTGCCGGCAATGTGGCGGTTGATTCATAAATTCTGGTGCTTTACAAATGAGGAAAGAAGAGCAATAGATATTAAATAGAGTATTCAAGCATCACATTCAGACACCTCATATTTAGATAAATAAATGAGTTTCTTTTAATGTGTAACACCGTACAGTTCACCTAAAATTGCAGCGCAATGCATAAAATCTTATCAAGGAGGAGAAAAAATCCAACTCATACCATTGTTTGAACGTACGCTGTAGAGCATGACACCGTAAATCTCATATTAGCTTTTAATGCCTCAACTACCCAACAGATCAGATTCATTAACCTGCAATCTTTGTCAGATCTCCACCTTCCTTCTATATCTCTAATTTTATTTCGTCTTTATTTATTTTTGTTTCATGTAAGAAATGTTTTAAATTTGCTTGGACTCATCTTTTCCTAATGGGCCCAACACAAATGGCTGAGGCCCATTATTCATGGTTCGTATTGGGCCTACTTGAAGACCCAACAAGGCCGGTCCAAGGTTGACACGTCATATAGCTCTGTGCCACCTAATTGTCCTACAAAGGACATGTGAGCAATCCGCCGCCCAAGTAATAACAAAAGCCAATCCATTAGATTAGAAGAGATTACGATCTTACTTGTTTTGTGCCTCATTTCATGTGACTGCCCTAATACCTCCCTTTTGAACATATATAGTTGAGCATTGCTTCGCTTTACACATTAAAAGTTCACACCCACCTGCCACGTGTCGGCCAGAACGAGCGTGCGTTACGAAAGAAAAGAAAGAATTTTTTTAGTGGCATCCATTTTATATTATCTTTTAACATGGTTAGGTTAATTATCAATACATCCTCACCGACGCAGGCCTCCTCCTATATATAGGAACCACAACCATCGAACAATTTTACACTCAATTAGCTCAAACTAATCATATCATAAAATAAGCTTGCCTTAATTATATAATAATGAAACACTCAACGGTTTGCGTCTTTCTTCTCCTCGTCTTATATCTAAGCCTAGCCCATGCAAGCCTCTACGGCGGCTGGCAAAACGCCCATGCAACGTTCTACGGCGGCTCCGATGCTTCTGGCACCATGGGTACTCACTACATAAACCCCATATATATATGTAATAACGTTTATGTAATAAATAAACTATAACAATGCATATTATTATTATTGTTATATAGGTGGAGCATGTGGATATGGGAATTTGTACAGCCAAGGCTACGGTACAAACACGGCAGCGCTGAGTACAACGCTGTTCAACAATGGGCTGGCCTGCGGCTCGTGCTATCAGGTGAGGTGCGAAGGCGGGCCCAAGTGGTGCGTTCGAGGCGGCGACCGGATAATAACCGTCACTGCCACCAATTTCTGTCCTCCCAATTACGCCCTCGCAAACGACAACGGCGGTTGGTGCAATCCGCCACGTCAGCACTTCGACATGGCCCAGCCCGCGTTTGTCAGGATAGCCCATTATCGGGCGGGAATCGTCCCCATTTCGTATAGAAGGTATAACTAACTGCACGCCATTGCATACGTACTATTAGCCAACGAGACTTTGCCCCTAGTGGTCGGATTGAGACTCATAAGGTCCTCTAGGGGAATGTCTCGGGTCTTAATATTTCTGACTTTTAGAGTCGCGGGAGCTCTATGTGGTAGCTAATGAGGCCTGACCTAGTGGTCACGTTTTGAGGCTCTCAAGGATAGGAATGGCAATCAGAACCATTAAAAATTCATTTAATCTTCAAATGGGTCCGTACCAACATAGAACATCCATAGTTTCGGAGAAGTGTGTGTTGACGGCGCCGTAAAAGGCCGGACAGCATGCATGAGGGTGGTGTAAGTGGGTCCAAACTCGTACTCATTTGAAGATCAAATGACTCTTTAATGAGTGCCGATTATCATCCCTACTCAAGATGGAAACGTCTTAGATTCGATCTGTCTGCCACATATTGATTTGTCCTAATTTGGCTAACCCGACTTACTTGGTCCATAGGCTAGGATTTTACTGGCAAAAAAATAGCTCTTTGACGTTTGTGTGTGTAGGGTTTCGTGCGTGAAGAAAGGCGGGATTAGGCTAACGATAAACGGGCATTCGTACTTCAACCTGGTGCTGGTGAGCAACGTGGGCGGGTCGGGTGACGTGCACGCCGTGTGGATAAAGGGGTCGGGCGGTGGGCCGTGGCAGGCAATGACGAGGAACTGGGGGCAAAACTGGCAAAGCAACTCTTACCTCGACGGTCAGTCCCTCTCCTTCATCGTCCGCGCCGGCGACGGTCGCACCGTCACGGCCAATGACGTCGTGCCACGTGGATGGCAGTTCGGCCAGACCTTCGAGGGTCCACAGTTCTAAGGAAGGAAAAAAGCACTACACATATAACACATATACTACAGCCATATAAAACTGCTATAAAATCCCCGAGTTTGTAAGATAAAAAAAAGTTATACTCCTACTGCTTGCCACCCCAAATCCCTATTACATTACTAAGACATATGTTTGTAAGAAGAGGCTGTGAAAAAAAGAAAAAAAAAAGAAAAGAGTTCCAACAACCAATACTATGCATCCAAAGCCAACCGCAAACCATTGCTCGCTCGCCCGAGAAAATTTCCGTCGAAATGTACAACCAAAAACTACGACAAATACATCAATAGTTAAGCAACGAATACTTTAACCTCAGAACAATCTTCCCCTTCTGCACCCCGAGCTTCCCGCCAGTCACGACCCAATGCCCGGGAGAATCTTGCGGGCCTTTACACATTTCGCTCGTATCCACGAATTTCGCCAATTTATTACCACCGCTCGAGCTCGACGGGCCCGACCCATCATCACTGCCACTAACTTCGCGTTTCCTGGGAAGCTTTTCGCCAGGCAAGTGGTCCCACAAAGACCTGCGTATCGTACAGCTGGGAATTCTCGAAAACAGTAGTTTCAAGTGCAAAACGTTCCTCGACCCGAAATCCCATACGCCGAGCTGGGCGCCAGTGACTACGTACGCGCCGCCCGCGGTGAGATCGTTGACGAAGGTCTCGGGATTTTCGATTGGAGCTGAGCTCACGTGTGAGAATTTCTTGTACTTGACGGGCTCGAACCATCGACTGTCTTGTTCCTCCGGGCCCTGCCATTTGGGCGGGCCTATGGCTACGTGTGGGTCCCAATACGATTGGAGAATCTTCGGTAGGGTAGATAGGTGTTGGACGTGGATGCTTAGTCTGTTTTGCTTCGATCCTTCAAGGCAGAGCCTCATGCCAGTAACTGGCCTACGTCCCACCGAAATCTGAATTGTATTTTTGGGCATAAATTTACCGATGGGTATAATATTTAAGACGTGTATTAAAAGGAGATCATGTGCTCTCACGTGTTAAATTCCATTTAAATTAGCGATTAAGTTAATTAGAGGACCAAAACAGCCCAAAATCGATAACATTAGGGACTAAAAGTGGCATCTCGGAACATGAGACCAGAATCGCCCATGCCCCAAACAATGGGGACTAAAAATGTTGTCCCGCCATAATACTTAAGACGAACTTAAGACGAATAAAGATACGAGAACGTACTTGATCTTGGCTGACGTATAATTTGGGTCCCATCATGCTAAACTGAAGGGAAGGGCAGACGGGCTCCTTCCTGGGTTGCCCGGGGAAACTATCTTGTAACGGGGCCCAAGCTCGAGGGACCTGAAATTCTAGGAAGTACCGAAGTTCTTCGATTTGGGGCTTATCTGTATGAGAACATATGTATATATATGGTGGATGAATATATTGGTTCGAGAACTAATACGATGAAGAAATTAACTTTTTTCTTACGGTCGAGGTACAGAGCTATGGCGCGTGATAAGTGATCTTTGCCTCTGCCACCGTCGAGGAGTTCTGTTATGGGGAAGAACGACATTTCGATGACGTCTGGCGAAGAACGAACGGTCTTTGCCCATTCGGCGTGGCTTCGCTCGAGATCGTCCCCGCCCCTCCTACGGAATATCACCGTAACGTCCTATAATTTACATGTCATGAGAAAAAATCTCACGCTATATAAATGAAAGTTTTCGACGTCGATTATTACATAGGAGCACGGTTTCTAGTGGTCTTATGTAAGAAAAAGATCGATGGAGTAAGGAGAAATAACAGGCAAAAGGGAAAGAAAAAGATCCTTTTCTGTATCGATTCATGCAGTTTATTACACGTACTTCCTTTCCACTCCCAGATAAGTAAGGTGCATTCGCAGGCTGGGGATGTATTCCTTGGCTGTTGAATAGAGAAGGATCGTTGCCCTGAATTACAATATTATGATGTTAATATAAATCCAAATTAAGGTCGGAAAAAAATTCAACGAACTCAAATTACGTCAAAGGTAAAAACCCTTGCCTTATTATGTCTTATCAAGCCAGAATTCGTAAGTCCCTCGGGGCTCGAAAACCTCTGATTTCCAATATCTTGGATGTAATTCTTTATCTCATTGAAGGACAAAGGCGACGAAACGTGCTGCTTCACATAGACCACGTCTTTACCTCCAATAGTCACGGACATAATAACATGCGTGCCGAAGTTTTCGATAAAGCTGCAATAGAAAATAAAGGTTCACTCAGTAGTTTCGAGGGTAAAAGTGCAAACAAATGAATGAGAACTAATTTTTTACCTGGCTAACGCAGGTGGGTCCCATGACGTAGGTACAGCTCTTCTTGCATTTTCAGACAGCGCTATATGCGTTTTGCCGAGGTAGAACTGAACGAGTGGAATAAAGTACCCATCGAAACAAAGGGACTTCGTAGAAGCAGAGTCTATATGCTTCGACCCCGTGAAACTAAATGCAGCGTTGAAGCTGCCGAGTGGAGTTTGCCCCAATAGACCAGCTTTTTCGTTGAAATATTCCACCATCTGTTCCATAATTCCAATTTTATAAACTGTAATGATTTGGGATGAAAGGATAATCAAAGAAGAGAAGCAAGCCTCTCTGATGTCCGAAGAATAAAAATCAAATATAGAACCACTGCGAATAATGAGCAACGATTCATCTTTCGTTACCAACGACTCGAAAAACAAGAAAGAAAATAACTTTATATATGTAACATAAAAGAACGTCTTAGAGTGTCAAAAATAGTCACCGGTTAACGCTTTACGTCACTTAAGATACGCAAAAGGTCGTTTTAATTTCATGATTGGCCATTTAGGGGGAAAAAAGGGGAAGACAGAGCATCTTACGTGTTTCGTGGAACCCATCAACTCACATGAGACATAAATATAAGATTGCTGACAAAGACAATACAGTTACAGAATTGCATATTAGGCAGTTAAAATCTATTTCAAAAGCTACAATCTTCAACCTAATTTAACCAACAAGCTTCAAGAATCTCCTCTAATACAATTGAGTGGCATACTAGCAATCAAATAATAAAGCAAATATGACAATAAAATCAGAATAGAAAGACTCTTTCAGGCGATAGGTATCGTGCAATGGGGAATGAGAATAAGCACAACTCAGAAGCAGGGAAACAAACATTAATCAATCAAAACAAACATAAATCAAACTACTTTCCAACTCTCAGCTATGAACTGAACAAAAAATATACAACTACGAGAAATCGAAGAAGACAAACCTCGCTATAGCTACAAGCGCCGAACCCATCGCGGCCGCCTGTTTCCTGGGAAATCTTAATGTCCCTCGAAACGTTAGGAACGACTAATTCATCGTACAAGTACAAATCTCTTGTCTGTTCATCAATATCCACAATTCTAGACCCAGCCACGCCTTTACAGTAAAGCAACCTAGTATCATAGTTTACATCAAATCCCCTGCCCAAAGCTTGCACTGTATTTATAGTTGTATGCAAAGCAGCTGCATTTTTTTCCCCCATATCAACACATCCCCAGCTTAAGGAAGAAAAATAGAAAAAAGAAATCGTCGATTAAAAATTAATAGAGCCCCAGATAAATTCCAAAGAAAGAATACAGCTTGAGCAAATCAAAACTCAATCTTTCGCTCGAAATTGATAATCAGGTAAACTGAACTTGTAGATCGGAGCATCGAGCTCAATCGTCGATCTTCGGACCCTTGATTTTTTTTCTCACCGTTTCTCCTATGTGGAAAAAGGAAGAAAACAAGAAAACGGATCTTTTGAGCTCAGAGTTGACTCGCACGAGAAATTAGCCAGAAAGAGATTTGAGCCCGTAAATAGAAAACGAAAAGCCTCGACTAATCTCCAAGATCTTGAATCTCCACTTGCCCTATAATTTCTACCAGGTTTTTTGTACTTGAAGATATTAAGTACATACCGCACCTCTACGATCATTATTATTGTATTTATTTATTTACTGAGTGCTGTTTGTGTGTGTACAGATACTCGAACCCTATTGACTCTGAGTTCTGTTGACTCTTCAGTCCGAACTCCGAATTCCGAAACACCCCACACGGGTCTCTCTACAGTAACACGGAATGGAATCTCAACCGTCGGATGATTTCCAACGGTTCGGATGATTTCCAGTTATCGAGTTTGACTTGTAAGAAGAAGAAAAGGCAGATTGCGTCCGATCAATGACAGTGGCAGCGCTTGTTGCGTATTTGTTGTGGAATCAATCAAGTGGGCCTTCGCCGCTTGGTATTTATATTAGAATTTTATCATGAAAGTTTCGATTTTTATTATGTTCTCGTAAGAAAGAAATGAAATGTGTGAACTGCTTTTTCTCATCTTGAAAAGTTGGCGTGTCGGTGTCCCAAAGGTTCAATCACATTTCAATGTTTGGAGTCAGCTAGGAAGACAAATAGCAACGCTAAGGAAAAAGCGATCTCATAAAATCAAGAACAATTATGTAAGGATTTACGGAGGTTTTCTTCTAAGGTTGGAAAACTATTCCAAACTACAATAATTCAATCAGCAGCATTCATATGCTGTACTGTATTCATCGCAGACATCAGACGAGAAACTTGTAAGAAAAAAACAAACCGCCCCATCATGTACAAACTACGAAGAACTCATGGCCTTCTTCGTATCGAAAAAAGCTGGCGAATAATTTGGTTGAAGCTCGGCCTCATTGGGATCTTCGACCCGACATTATTGGATTATAAAGGCGAGATTTTTGGGGCAGCATTTCTTCTTATATAGCAAAACTTCTCTTGCTGAAATTGATCGTATAATAACAAAGAAATAAGTATAACTGAGTTAGAGGTTTTGTCCTAAAATGAACTGTCAATGGATAACAGTGAGGAGACAAATAAGGGAGGGACTACTGTGAAACTCCTGAGAAGTTCCATTGTTGTTCAGTAAGCATTAACGTGTCTCCAGGCACAGAATAATAACTTTTTTTCTTTTATCGTTCTTTTGTAAGTTATTGCAACATTTTAGTCGCCTGTTTTTAGCAGGCTAACCAGCTCATCGAAGAACCGAATAGGAGAGCGAAAGTTTTCTCGTTCTTGAGCTTCGATTAGGTATATATTCAGTGTTTTAAAAAGCGCAGTGAAGCGCGCTATCGCGCAAAAAAATTCGATAACGCTTCGAAGCGTAAGGAAATTAGCGTTTTTTATTTTTTTACCATTATTTTATTATTTATAAAGCAAAAGATTAACAAAACACGAAATCAACACCGAACTTGCCGATCAATCCGCAAATTAGGCCGATCAAAATTAATCAGCCCAATAGGTGCAATCGGCCCATGAAGATACAAGTCCTACTTAAGGTTCAATATATAGACAATGCGATACTCTTTATTGCATGATGTTGCGGTGTGGGGCGAAGTGAATATGCTCTTTTCCCTTCTTAAGGAATTTGCTGTACGATTAGTGTGGGTCAAGTCAATTGTGTATTATTTTCTTCCATTTTAGTGCAATTGATTATTTTTTCTTTTTTTTTTGTAACGTATTCATTAACAATTACAAACCAATATGTAAAAACGCAATTTTTTTTCAAATTATTTAATGAAAAGTTAATGTTAGTTTGTTAAATATTGGATTTACGATATTTCTTTTTAATATTTAAATAATTTAGATGCACATATTGGCCGATAAAATGTTAATAGCATATATTATTGATATAAAAGCTACAATGTAGCAAGTAATGATGATTATGTTATATATTATGTTTTTTTAATTAATAAATGGCTAGCTTGAAATACTCACGCAATGCGCTACGCCACATACGCTACACGCTATGCAGTGGCGGAGCCAGAATTTCCACTCAGTGGGGTCATTTTGGTAATTTTACTAGGAAAATGGAAATTGGACCCCATACCCACTATTTTTAAGAATTTCCACTGGGGTCCTTTTAATATAATATTTTTCAATTTCAGTCCTAATATAATTTTTTTTACCCAATTTATTAATAAATTTTTTTTCCCAGTGGGGTCCAGTGACCCCACTGGTTCTCATGTGGCTCCGCCACTGACGCTATGGGAATCAAAACGCGACGCTTTGCGCTCTACGCGTTTTAAAACACTGGGTATATTATTATCAGTTATGATCGTCGTCCAGTGCTGAATCATCTCTTCCTTCTTCTGCTTGCCTCCGTGATTTACTCAAATTCAACGTACTTTTCACTTTTCAGTTCTTACTAATTATTACATATGGTGCTTAAGATAACCTTTTATTCTATCCACAACGTGCGAACTGTCCAGCAAATAGCAGAAATCACGTTGATTTAGTACAAACTCAAGACAACGTGCATACTACAACCTAACTATATCATTGAACAAAAAGTCTCCTTTTTTCAGCTAAAAACAAGTATAATTAGCCAGCTTTGCTCTTCTAAAAGATCAAGAAATGAATATCGACTCGTCGTTGCCTTCGCCTATCCCCACGGCGAGAGGCTCGAGGTCGGCCTCGAACCCTACTCTATCGCAACACATCGATAAAAAATCAACGCAAGTCCCGTTATTACGCCTTCCCGCAAACGCTCGAAGACGAAGTTGGAAAAATCCCGTCGAAGTCAGCTACGAATCCCTCGTACTGAGGGAGAGAGATTCCGTGAGGAAAATGCTGAGGTCGGCCGAAGAATTCGGAGTGTTCGGCGTCGTCGATCACGGGATTTTCGCGCGCGATCTTATGCTCTCTCTGGCGAAGAGCGAGAGGATTTTCGGGCTAACCGCTCGGTGCTGCGGGGCCAGCGCTTACGGTGATCACGAGAAGCTTTTATGGTGCGACGGCCACGACGACAAGATTATGGAAGAGGCTGCCGATTTGATCGGCGAACGGAATTTTCAGATTTTTCGGTACGTGGAACTTATTAAAGAGTTTGTATATTATATTGAGGAATAATAACTCCTTTTTTTTAGTCCAACCACTTCTAGAGGTGTCAATTGCGATCGTTGTCTGCGGGCCGGCCCACCCCGTCCAGCCAAGAGGGTTGGGGCCAGCCCGTGCGGGCCGCGGGCATAGGCAGGACGGGACGGGCTAGCCCGGCATATATTATAATTTTATATTTTATATTATTTATTTTATATAGTAAATATATATTACATTAATTAGAAAATTAATTAATGGTTCAATAATTATGGTATATTTAATGATATATTTATTAATGAGTACATTAATTACATAATTTATTAAAAGATATAAGAATTAATTAAATAATTCTTAAAAATTAAAATTTTGAATTAAACTTAAAATAATTTCAGGCGAGCAGAACTAGCCAGCAGCCGGGGCCTCATTTTCGAAGGCCCGCGCCGACAAACACCCGGCTTTGGCAGGCTGCCGGCCGACCCGGCCCGATGCCCGTCTTGACAGTACTAACCACGTGCACGACGTATAAGTCCATTTAGGGTTTCACTCTAAAATTAATTGGAAATGAAAGGGAGATGCACTAGCTTATAAACATACACAATTGTTTTGTTTTATTCTATGTAAGCATTTTGGCTTGGATACCCCCAACACAACACCTACGGTAGTGCATTCAGGCCCAGTGACCCCACTCGAAATTTTTTTATTAATAAAATACTATGAATTATTTAATATAGGATTATAAGTAATGAAATTTGTACTAGGAGGACCTCGGTCAATTTAAAAATAGTGTGTATGGGTTCCAATTATTGGACCCCATTAACTTGGCTTTCTACCAGTGTCAATGAAAATTCAGGAATGGGGCTAGAGCTGTCTTTGTTAAAATAGATAACCCTAAAAATCACAAGTGTCACGTATTGGATAATTGAGAAGAGTTTTGCTTGGTTATAATGTGCTACTTCGCATATCATCAATTAGCTTTAGGATGAAATCTGATTTAGCTTATATATGACATCTCTCCTTTTAAGTGGACCGATCTCAGGCCCAATAATAAAAATTTCACGGGGGTAGAGAGCTACCTTGGTGGCTAATATCTAGTGGAAATTGAGTTTTATTAATGATTGGACTTAAATTGAACATAATTAAAGTAAAAGGACCTCACTGGAAATTTTAGAAAATTGAAGTATGTGGTCCAATAAGACTGGAGTCATGCTAATTTTCATGCATGTCGGGGCAGTTATAGTTTCTATTACATTTGACGAAAGTATTGCCAAAAACTAAGCCACGCGCTCGACGATTCGAGCTTTACTTTATGCAGTCGTAAAATTGCAAATGCGTCGAGCCAACTACGAACGGTAGCGGAAGAATTGGCGGATATTATTTTCGAAAGCGGTCGAATTCTTACAAAATCCGAGGAGCCGATCAAGACGCGACGTTGAGCATTTATAGGTACCATCGGGCGAACATTATCGATCGAAACTCGTCGGAGATCGAAGGTCTTCGGCCAGAATCGTTGTCTCCGTTTGTTTTGCGTCTTAATCTTTATTTGCTCGAAGAAAATGGCGAGTTTTGCCTGGAATTGGACAATGGAGATTGCTTGTACTTTGATATGAGCCATGATTCTATTGTTGTCTCAATTGGAAAGGAAATGCAGGTAAAAGATTTGAGTATTAGAATATTATTTGTATTGAAATCTTAACGTTATTAAATTATTACAGGAACTAAGCCATGGAGGGTTTAAGTCCGCTCAAGCAAAATTAAAATTTATGCCATTCCTTCACACGAACAGGGCATCATTTTCCATTGACCAGAGATGGACAGCTTCGGAGAAAGTAGATACTGTCGGCAAAAAGAATAAAGTAATTTCATTATCTGATCAGATAATGATTGTGATTGTAATGTCATTATTGTATAATGTTCTTGCATATATTATGTATTCTTGATCGTGTATAAATATTTCGTTGAAGTTGAATAACAATTTATAATAATTACGCTGGCGATTTTGTTTTCCTTGAATATTGGGTTGTTTTATAAAAGCTTGGTAGTTTGGGCTTGGGGTAACAAACATTCGCTTGACAGAAGGATCTATATAATTATAAATATGTGTAAAATTAGATGAGTGGTCTAAATCAAGAGGCCCACAAATCTAATGACACAACGTAAAGATGATTTCTTTTTTTTTTTCTTTCATGACTACGAAGACGAACCACCACACTATATTTTAATACTATATTGTCGTTGTCCCTTTTTCTTCGACTGTTAACACCAACAGTTAATTATCCATAATTAGGTTTATGATAGCTTAACAATACAAATGACAAGTGCGTTTTTGCATATCTTTTAGATTGTTCGACGAGACAAAAGATAGTGCCAAGAATAGAATTAATCAAGCATATTGCTCAACTGATATTTAACAAAAAAGCAAGACTAGCTTTGTTTTTAGCGAGATATGAAGAGGTTCATCATTATTGTTAAAATTTTGGAAAAAAAATCATTATCGTTATAATAAGGGGATTTTACATAAAAATACCCATTAATAAAAAAATTAGCAAATCAGTACCTTATCAGTATTTTTTTATATACAGGTACCTGTCAGAATAAATTTTTTGCACATTGATACCCGCCCGCGCAAGGTACATCATATCACATGTTTAGGTACCATAGAGGACGTATTGTGGTACGTAATACAGTTAGAAAATGGTACCACCATATAGCTTGCCGCAAGGTACCGTATGGACTATGGAACATATATAGGTACCATACATGGGTACCATATAGATGCGTAACGGGTACGCAATACACATATAAAAGGTACGTCAAGACTGGGAAAATGGTACGCACAGTTGAACGGGTACTTATCTAAAAAATTTTCTGACATGGGTACGGACTTGTAAAATTTTTATACAATTGGGTATTTTTCTATAGATTGACCTTATAATAATTATATTATTATCATTATCTTTACCTAAAAAATGAAGTGATGTGCTCGAGCCCAAATACTTGGTTATTATCTTGGTAAGGAACTCACAGCTAGAGAACAATAACACTGGTCCAGTTCTTACAGCTTTTCCCCAAGTCAATTAGTTCATCTCAACGTATTAGGTAGAATACAAATAATATACATCATATGATTCTCCTTGCAATTATTATTTTTCCTTTATTTGTTTCTCGGACATGTAGAAAAAAACAAAAATAATTAACAACCAATGGCGAAAGATAACGTGTGGCTTTCTGCTCCTAGCAATAGATTATTCATTATTGGTAACAAACAGACTGAGAGATAAGAAAGAGGATGTGATGAATTGACTCTCAAGGTTGTGCGACTATATAGTCACGACACACACACGAACACACATAATGTGTGTATATATTATATATATATATATATTTGTGTGTAATAATTTGTTTTATCTGATAGCAAAAACCCTGAATGTGCGCATTCATGTGTGGTCCAGGATTGGGTGGGACGGAAAAAATCTTTGTTTTTTGACTAACATTTGCTACAAAGCACTTCGTTACAAAAATACCATACATGTATTGAAATATTTAATTATATACACCGCTGCATTGTATGCATTTATATATTGTGAACTGTTTGATGGATATAAAAATACTATATCTTCCTTTGTATCAAACCGACAAAGACTACAATCGAAACACAAAGCCCCTATGATTGCGATCATTTGATGATTGGACAAATATAAGGTAGAATGATTATGTATTTAGATCAAATATTCACAAGAAATATTATATCATTTCTCCATATAAGTAACAAAACTAGACTACCCTACTGGAATCTTGTCAAACCCCATTATGAACAATCCAATTGGTATTTTTTTTCTCAATCATGCATATAATATGCGTTTGCTTCTTTTCTTTTTTTTTTTATAAAGGCGCAAACACCCACAATCATTATTTATATTTAAAAAAACTATAAACATACTGCACATTGAGCTTCTAAAGATATCAACTATATACCCGCAAATAAAAGTCGTATGTTGATAATTAAAAAAAGCACCCTCACAATAAAACAAGAACAATTTAATAAATATCTTTTTCTCGTCTCGCTAGAAATTAAACCCAATCACTATCTAACAAATCCCAATTATAACTTATAAGCAGCTAAAATGCAAATATGGGCAATTAATCAATTATCTTTACCAATAATTCTACCAACAAACAATATACTTTCATCACCCTTTTTTTTCCGAAACGATAGCGTGTATACTTTCATCACCCTCGATCAAGAAATTAGATATTGAATGTTCCATTATTTGACGAATATAACCAATGCACGGTAACTTCAGGTTGAAAAATGTTAAAATCTTGCATCTTCTATCACGTGTCCTAAAATATCCACCTTTTTTTTCAAAATAAGAACATTAAAATAATTGTTATAAATTCACTCCATACAACTTTAGACACAACGGTGTACCCCAAAGTCCAAAAAGCTTATTCATAAAGGTGATCGCGCATGGATCTTGAACCTTTGCCGTGCAATTTTTTGAACAATATTTAATTTTCTAAGTACCATATTCAAATTTTTTCTTGCCTTTTTCGAATTCCCCGGGACAGTTTTAAAAGCTAAATGATACCTAGAGAAACTGTGATCTATTACAGCTTTGTAGTGTAGAGAAACTTGAAAGCTGAGATTTTTCAGCTTTGTAATAGCATGTATGTCTCTATCTTCTTTTGATAGCATCGCACTCCTATATAATTTTGAAAGGGGATTTTCGACCATTACCAAGTCACTTAAATCATTTATTCTATTTGTGATAGTAATACATGTTTATTGAAGCAAGAATGAATTTTTATAATTCATGACACGTTTATACATAATGGGTACAATTATTACATATAAGGCTACAATTAAACAACAAAATAAATCTATAATCACTTGCGACGAACACGAACAAAGTCAACCCAAATCTGCTTGAACACTTTGATAATTAAATCATGGTACTCGTCGGAATTCAACGAAAGGTAGCAAGCCAAAAGCTCCTCTAAATCCTTCGACTTTCGAATATCATTCTCCACAATCATCTCCACCATTGACTTTCTGAAGTCCTTCTGAGGATCCATGGAAGCTTTGACCACCGCTAAACTCTCCGACACGACGGCGCGTTTCGTGGAAGACACGCTCTTCCTTCCCTGAATCTTCATCCTCGGCGAGTTAGTTCGCAGCCTCACCCCGGACTGAGACGCCGCAGCCGCCGAGGATAACCTCGGCCGTACAGGGCTCGTCGTGGGTGCGGCGGCGATGTCGCCGTTCTTGTGATCGCTGTTCTTTGCGGCGGCGCTGCTCCATGTCGTGGTGGTGGTGGTCGTCGTCTCTTCCTTGACGACCCTGACGGAGAGTCTCCGCCGGCGCGTCTTCTCTTCCATGGGTTCGCCGGAGGTTCTGAGAGCCTTAATGGGCTGAGATTCTTTCTGGGTTTTGATCGGCGGCGGTGGGATTCGCCGAGCAGTGAGTTCAGAGGCGTCGCTTACTACGTTACATACTTTAGTATTATGTCCGTCGCCGTCGCTGATGAAGCTGTCGTCGTCGTCATTCCCAAGGCTGCAATTGCAAGAAGTGGACCACGACGACGACCCATCCCGACCCGACCCGTACCCACGACCCGACGACGAAGAATCGTCCATCTTTGTCCAGACAGACTCGAAGGTTGCCCTACACCTACAGCCAGCCGAGACGGGCGAGGAAACCAGGCGCGCCGGCGATTCGCGGCGCCTGGCGGCCACGTTTCTCTTAGTGCTTCTTCTTCTCCTCGCCGACGCCGACGACGACGACGACTTTCTAGGAGTTTCCACGGCGACGCTGAGGCTTTTCTTCTCTGCCTTGGTTGGTGAGTTTGGCTTGAGATTATCTGCAGTTAACAAGTCCCTAGTGAAGTAGTAAGACTTTCTCTGTTCTGACAAGTGGGGTTTTCTTGTTGCCTGCAAGTGGTAATGACGACATTGTTGTGATCAGAAGGAACTGAAGACTGTAATGATGACGACTGCAAAGCGGCGATTGATTTCTTGGTTGGCTTGTTGGGAAGATGACGACGACGTTGTTCTTCACTCTGCTTTGTACGGCTCATGTACTTGAGCTTGTAGAACCAAGCATTTGGGAGCATATCTGAGAATTTGAACTTGTAGTTACCCATTCGTGGGGATTGTTAAGATATCGGCGATGGTAGAGAGAAGTTGTAAGAGTTAGTAGTTATGGTGTTTTTGGTATGAAGGGATGGGTTGGTTGTAATAAATAGATTGGGACCTTTTTTTTTCTTTGAGTGGGTTCCGTTGGGAAGAAAATCGGTGTTGAGTTTTATTATTTTATAGAAAGATTTTTGGAATACTCGTTGTCCCATCCAAATTGCAACAACGAGTATGCTCCTTTTACTTTTTATAAATGCTGCCACTGTTTATTGTTTTTGTCTACACATACACGAAATTATAAATCTCAATGCTCCAATTGAACCTCATTAATATTGACCAATTTGGGTGTATTACGGTAAACAGGATTGTGAATGGCGTTTATGTTATTCACATTAATGGAAAACAATATGTGATAATGATTGATGGAACTTCATTTTGTCTCATTAACAAAAAAGCTTGCAGTAATTAATTGTCACATTTTTTCTACAATGATCTCTCTTTTGTCGTTATTGTGTTGATAATGAGTTCTTACCGTTTTCTTCTACTGTGTTTGTTTAACTTTCTCTCGATTTTTCAGCACAACACAAGACAGTCACATGATGTCTTTGCCCAGTGAGAAAGATTCCTTTGAAATAAACTATTTATGGCAAAGAAGCTATACCTAAAACAACGCTTTTCCATCATTCTTCGTTAGCTATCTATGCAAGCATGACAAGTCCCTCGTATCAACATTTTAGGGTTTTTCAATATCATTTCTCATCCATGAACACCAATCAGTAAATAAATAGATAAAATTCATGTCGAACAATGACTTGTGCTAATATTCTCATCGTCATTAAATACAATTAGACATTCTTCGTATTTGTTTTTGCTCTATGTGGTCCATTAATTGATGCTCACGTGTATCCAAAACACAAAATAACAAGAACCATTAAATTGTAGGGAGGAATACATCATTAAATTGCTTTTGTTTTTTTGTTTTGTCTTGTTTGGGTCATAAAACTCTCGCGAAAGATCGATTTGAAAAGCTCACAAAAATGTCGATTTGGCATCAGCTTTATTGCATTGCTCATCATCTATAGGGTTACTTAGAATTTCTTGCAGAAATAAACAAAAAATAATGATTAGTATTTCATGAGCAACGAAACGAAATCTAGTTATGGATTCATCAATTATTACAGCCCGGCCCAAATCTACCTAAGGCTAGGCTTGTATCATTACTGATATCAAAATTGCATATGTTGTCTTTGGGCTTGATTGATGCTAACTAGCTACATCAATTTTTTTTTTCATTAAAAAATAAAAGTAATAACCATAAAGTAGGATTTCTGTCCCAAGCAATTTCTTGATATAGTATACATCTTGGATGATGCATCCACTTCTATATGTATCGTGTCTGAGGATATTGATTATTAAACAGCTGTTCGAGACTTTACAGAATTGAATTCATACAGCTACCTATGAAAGGATTTCGACATAACTTAGGACGAATGGCTTCAATTGTTGCATTCGTGTATTAAATTAAATACTGAAATTTAATGGATAGAAATTGAAGGACTACCTACCTATGTTATGTCGTTATTAGACCTATATATGTTACATATATGATATTTGTTTTCTTGTTTTTCAAGCACGCGAAGATGTAGCACACTAACAAGATGAATAAATAAATTATTTTCTCTCTACGCAAAGAATACTACACCTGCTTTATTGTGATAACCTTATCATTTCCCAGTTGATTTAAGGTTATAATATTTAAATTAGTAAAATCTATCAAGTTGGTTCATCAACACTGATTCGTTAATCTTGATTGATGTCGTTATTTTCAGTTGGACAATCTAACTTACTACACTCTCGTTTTGCCAATTAGCAATTAGTTAATATTCTCTCCCGTTGACAAGTAATGTGATGTTTTCAAACTACTTGTCATTCTATTTTATATAATCGATATTATGATATTTCCAATTTTCAAAACTCACTTGTATTTTTTTCATCTATTAAATCATTTGTAATTTACGAGGCAAAGCTTTTACGTAAAAATATAAACAATTTAGGATATATCCCTAATTTCAAGTTGAGATAAGGAAAGGAACAATGCATAAATGGGTAGTTACGTTAGCTTACTCTCATCACCGGCCATTGCCTTCTAACCGTCACGATGACGTGTTCTCATCCCAACCAATCTTACCATTTTTTAAGGTAATAATCAGAAAATCAAACGCCTCTTATACTCTCCCACGTTAGTAACAACACGTAACTAAACTCTATTAAATAATCTTGCGAATTATGTCAATTGTTCATTTGGGTCAATTCATCCATTACATGTTAGTATTTCTAGCACATAATAAAATAAAGTTAATTATTATTAAATAGTTTTAATAAGTAATATATTAAAATACCATTTGGTAGTTATTATGATGTTATGGAAATAGGTGGTTTAAGAAGTCTTTTTTATTTTTCTAATAGATGTAGAAAAAATCTAATTGGTCAACTGATACAGATCAATTGACAGTTTATCCTAGTCCCTCACCCTTAATAGAAGAGAATAGATAAGCCATATTCTTTATTTTTCATTAATATTTTTCCTTTGTATTATGGGAGTTGTCTTAACGTCATTTCCAATCATATCAATATATAAACACGACCACTTACGAAGACTTGCGTACCATTGATGAACCCATAAAAAAAAAGGATAAAAAAACACAACCAAAACCTCATTAAATCCTCCGTCTCTTTGTCTCACCACACTTCTTAAGGCAAAAAATATCAAGAAAAGATGAGTCATCGTCCAACAACCATTAATGATCTGTGTAACGAAAAGCCATTCAGAATCATAAAGCAAGGCAACGACGACGGCGAAAACGAAGACAAGTTCTTCGCAAAGCTCCTATCCAAAGAAACATCGAATAACAAATCTCCTGCTTCATTCAGAGTCTACTACGGCGATGTCCCAAGCTCTATCCCATTCACCTGGGAAACAGTCCCAGGGACACCTAAGCACAAGCAGTCCTACTTCGAAAATTACGACGATGTCCCACCTCTTACGCCGCCGCCATCTTATTACAAAAGCATCCTCAAAAACGAGACATGCTGTAATAAAACGTCGATTCCAAGATCTAAATTTCAGCTACTCCACACTTTGCTGAGAAGGGTCAATCCCAAGAAAATACACGTGGCTTCTTCTCCTTCGTCTGTTTTGACTTCTTCGTCCTCTTCTAATCTGTCGTGGTCTCCTACTAATAAGAAGGCCAAGAACATATTACGCCGCCGAAGGAGAACGTTTTCTTTGGATGGGAGGTCGTCGTCCATGATCGGTCGTGGTGAAGAAGAGAGCTGTGATTATTCGAAGATGTTTGTTGGGATTAAAAGAGGCAGTGGCTCGGAGAAGATGCGTTATTACGGCTCGGTGATGATCTTGAAGAAGGCTCTGTTGACTGTTGTTGGGCGTGGATCTGATTAAAAGTAGAATATTTTAATGAGGTTCTGATCATTGGGGTTATTAATGTTGTCGATGTTGTTCTCGTATTTCGTCCTCGTTTGAACATTCGTGCAATGATGTTCATATAATAAATTATATTGTCCTAAACGTGAGTCACGTACGCCCATGAAATA
Source organism: Craterostigma plantagineum (assembly GCA_027422505.1). Taxonomy (NCBI): domain Eukaryota; kingdom Viridiplantae; phylum Streptophyta; class Magnoliopsida; order Lamiales; family Linderniaceae; genus Craterostigma; species Craterostigma plantagineum. Next base: position 5,849,198 of record JAPQWV010000039.1, on the reverse strand, counting down.
TTAAATTCTCATGCAGATGATATATAACTTTACAGAAGCTACATATGTGGGATCACTATCAATAGAAACCAAATAAAACAAGAAAATATAAGACGGTAATAGAGTATTGTCTCGTAATTATCATAGTCATCACTCGTATTTACATCTATTTAATGTGATTAGTTGAACGTTTGTATCGTAGAATTTATTCCATTTTGATATTTATTTCTGAAGTTATTACACGTGGAAGTCAATTAATCGCGTGACGTACTGAAGAGAAAGACGAGTGTTGGGAATATTTTTTAAGGATTCGTGTAGATAATTAATGTGCAAAAGTGCCAGAAACCGTATAAATCGCAAACTGATCATCAATTCTTTATTTCTTAAACACATACATAGCCAAAAACGAAACAATAACACAATTTTGAATACAAACAACACCACACAAACCATGTGAAAGAAACTCGACGGCAAGCAAAAAAAAATAAAATTAATCAAATCACCAAAAAAAAAAAATAATCAAGAATTCAATCATCAAATAAAGGGCTTGGATCAACAATAATCAATTAGCCCGCCTGCAGTTGCTTCTAATCTGCCCTCGATTCCCAGTCAACACCTTTATACTTCCCATCTTAACCATCGACCTCGCAAAATCCTTGGCAAAAGCATCGTAATCTCTGCTGTAACCCCTAACCAAAGCCTCCGTGTTAGAGTTTCCATTAAACAGTTCTTGATCAGAATGCAGCAAACCCTTCTTCTCCACCAAATCACCATAGTACTTAGCATCGAAAGCCCCAGCAGTTTGGTCCAAACCAGACAGGTTAGAATCTCCGCCTTGGATGGGACACATCTGCCTTTGTCTCCTCGCAAAGTCACCGTTGATGTTCGATTCGCTGTAGATGCGATTTCTGAAGTTTCGACACTGAGAAAACCCTATTGTGTGCCCCCCCGATAGTACGACGAGGTCTTTCAAGCTCAGCCCTTGCCTTCGGAAGTTGCCTATCAGAGCTGATAGGTTCATGAATGGCGCTGGGATATCTGAGTTTGCCAGGTTCATGTTTGCACTTGTAGAGTCTCTTCTTCCCAGCTTCACCTCCCAATTGGGCCCACCAAGCTTCAAGAGAAAACATAAACACGCATGTTTAGGGTTTTTGTCTCTCTAACTATTGTCCAAATTTGGTCAAATAATGGACAGTATATAATGCACAAACGGTCAATAAAACAGTAGATGCTTACAGCTACAACAGAATCACGAGCAGCAACAGCTAAAATGTCGGCGCAAGACATCACTGGGCGGCCGCAAACTTTGTCAACTTCTTGCTTTATTCTGTCGATGACTTCAAATCCTCGGGCAGAGTTGTTATTAGGTGCTGCGAATTTTTCGCTGGTGAAGCTCGAGGTTGAATCTAGGAGAATGGAACCATCACATCCCTGCGATGAATCAAGATACCATTATTACGTACACAAACTATACATGTATAGTGTTCGATTCTTTATTCTTGAAACATACGTTGACGAAGCAGTCGTGAAAATGCAAGCGCAACAAAGAGGCTCCCATGCGCCTTTCTTGTTTAACGGCGTCTTCGACGACTCGCTTTATCGCAGGTAGGGCTTGCGGGCATGTTTTGTAGTAGTAAGTTGGAGATAAAGAATCTCCAAATGCAGTTGTTGCTAAAGAGAGCATAATTAATGCCAAAGGATATGAGGACAAGAGTTTAATGGCCATTTTTTTTTGTTTGCTTTGCGATTAATAAGGATGTGTTCTGTGTAATAAGGATTAGTGTTTGTTTTTGTAAGGTGATTGACTATTAGGGTGGGTTTGTGAAGTATATATATAGGCATGGGATGGTGAGATTAATGGTTAATGGACTTGGACAACGCGTAATTGATCTCGTCTTTTAATTAAATTAATTTGAGTTGGTGATGAAATCTTCTCCTTTCTTACATGATATTGCGAATTACTCTTTTTTTAAAAAAAAAATGAATTAAATAAAGATTGGAAAACCAGCCGACGAGGTCGTCTAGAGGGAGTTAAATAAGTTCTTGTCTAAGAAAAATTTAATACTCGGGTATTTATGTTTTTATAATTCCGATTTGCAAGAGAAGGTACTAAGTAGGTCAAACAACTTGTAGATTTGAATGCGTCGTTTGACTTGTGCTACAATTAATTACTTGTACAGCAATTAATCACCTGCTTCTCCAATTTTCAATTTGCGAGTTTGAACAAGTATAATTGGGATAAACAAATAATAAAACCACTATAGAAAATATAAAACTTGTATGGAACGACATTGATACGGTCAATTGGATCATGAGACAAGCAAAGACTTCATGGGACAGTCAACTAAGTTGGACCTTAAATGCACCACATAGATATCTATATATATATATGGATATAAATACCAATTTGCCAATGCGATACAACCTATAAACAATTTCTAACTTATTGATCGGTAAATACAATTGCTTAAACCCGTATTCAGAAAACGATGGCTGGTTTTCCCCCCCACTCCTTCAGAAACTCTCTCTGCCCAAAAGCTCACAAACTCGTATTACATTAACCACATGATTTCGAGTTATTGTCTTAATATATACGATCTCTTCTCCTCCATAATACCCTGTAGTCTGCTTAATTATTTAACTAATCCATAGATTAGTTCAGATTCAATCTTGACCGTTGTTTTTGCTCCAAGTCCTTATGGCTTGTACAACTGCTTGTTTAACCGCCTTTGCATCTATGCTCTCCGATTGCCCTTCACTCTGCAAATTCATATGTTACAAAATGTCACAAAATTGCTCTATCATGAAGAACTTGGTGCAAATTGTACAAGTCTTATACATTATATTGATCATACAATAGAGGCAAAAAAGAGAGGATATTTTAATACCTCGCCAACAGCTTCGAGGCGGAAATTATCAGAACAAGAAACCCTAGCGTCGAGTACCACGAGGCCTAATTCCTCGAATGCTTCAAGTATTGAAACGAGCAAACCTTGGCAGTTTTTCTCTACGAATACGTTTATTAGAAATCCTTTTTCTAGGGTTTCAACTTTGACCTGCTATAGGGGAAACAATATTGACCGCATGCCTATCAAACATATGTACCATTGAAGACAAGAATGCTGCATAAACAGTAATTGTAATGTAAATATTGTGTGTGTATATGTATGTGCGTATATACATATATACCGCAGGCAAGTTAGTATATTCTTGATGGCTTGAGCTTTCTAAACTTGCAATGTCTTGGTTTAGTTTCTCTACCCTTTCCTTCAGTTCTCCTATGTACTTCGTGGCATCAACGACGATCGATGCTTTGTTAACCTGCAAATCGGGACAAGGATTTGGAATATTGCGTGGCTTCTTAAGCACAGAGGATGCACCAACAGCGAAGTCAATTATGTCCTAAAATGTCGAATTCAAGGGATGATCAATCTTAAGTAGTACCATTTATGAGAGGTAGCAAAATGATATACATACAGGAGAAGAAAGTCGAGAGGGGCTTAATTGTACATGTATTTTGCTCTAAACTAAGATTGATGGACATCAACTTTGATTTAAAACTTTATATTTAGCTGAATGAAGTTAAAATGGATAGTAAAGAAAACAAAGACAAGACTGATCTAAGCAAAATCCAAACCTTTAGCAATAAGCTGTTCAGTTCACTTTAATAGAAGAAAGATAACACAATTCCGTCAAAATCTGATTACACGTTCGAATAAATCGAAGGGATTCGATAAATATGAAAATACTTAAAAAATTCGCTTCCATAAAAAATAGATAAAGTAGTTCGGAGAAAAAATTAACATTATCTGAAAGCTAGTAAAATCGTTTCAACTTTGATGACAGACTGATGAAGAACAAACACAAGCTGCTGATACTTCGAAAGAAAAAAAAAAAAAAATAATAAAACGAAGAGAATGAAACAGATAAGGGAATACATGTAAATCCTACCCCAGAAGAATTCGTAACAGAACGAAGCTGCTCGAATAGAGCTTCTTTATTTCTATTTCCAGAATTCATATTCAGCCCTTCTTTATCTTCAGCACACAGAGACAATAGACGAAGAACAAATAAGGCGCTGTGTGGGCTCTTTAAATAGACGTTAACTAAAGGTGTGCATAACTCTCAAGCAATTGTGATGTTTGATTTCTTTGTTTGTATCTTTGCATGAGTGCCTCAATCTTGTGTAGATATTGTGTTTGGCGTTGACGATTTTACCCTCCGTCTGTTCATTATTTATTTATTCATTTATTTCTGCTGATAATATTATCATATGTACTTAATTGTGGAAATAATATACTTCAGCTACTTTGTTTTCATTCTTTTGTCTCGATTCTTTTACAAATAGAATATGGATACGTTAGAACTAAGATTAGTATATCGATGGTAACTGTTGGGGTTGAGCGAAAATATTTAATTCCGGGCCAGCGGTAGTTGTATTTGAACCCCGCGACAATTTATCGGATATTAATTAAAGTCGAAATGACACCGAAAGAACACCGAGATTTTTACGTGGTTCGGCCAATACCGCCTATATCCACGGAGAGACAATAGTTTTACTATATTTGAGAATATTACACGTACAAAATAACGCTCGTGTTTAAACCCAAAAACCCGAGACCCATCACCCACCCGGGTAATGTTTTTGTACCTACTCCCAACTACCCCAGTAAAACTAAACCCGCTCTCACCCTTATCCGCCCGGACAAGATTTTCATTTTTTTCTTTTCTTTTTTCCTCTCATTTTTCCCTCACCTCTCTCTCTATCTCTCGCTCTCTCTATCTAATTTTGGGGTGCTCTTTACCATTGATCGAGCAAGCTTTTATATAGGCAAGCTCAAGTGCTAAAAACAAAATGCCTAACGTCACTGCATACATCATGACAAGGGAAAATGAAAATGAATTTCTCCACCTTCGCATGCGTATGCACGGTTGAAAAGTCAACAATTCTCCCCCTTTTCAACATCAGAACCTTCTTTAGAGAACCTCCAGCGAACCCGAGAATGAGAGTAACACGTTCGTAAATACCACGAACGTCCATTGGCCTTCCTTGTAGCACCTACACATAATCCGAATCAAGAATTCTGATCCTACCCCACTTGATTCATTCAGCGGCCAATCTTATGTGCAGCTATGTTGAACCGACTCGATCCGTCGATTCCCGAAGAGGGACTTCGATGCAACCCCTTCTCCAGCAGGATTTTCCTTCTCACCATCGTCTGCCTCTATACCACGCTCGAGCAATTTTCGTGAACCCATCGAAGTCTGGGTATTATATACCATACTCACGTCCAAACGATACAAACCTTTGCACTCTTCTCCCTTTGGTAGGACCATTTCCGCATGTGTGATTTTCCCAGACTCCCCCTGCTATGAAACCCCATAGCCCTAAAATCTGACTGGCTCGAGAATATTAAAAAACTACGCAACTTTGGGACAACGTCACACCACCCAAAATGCGCACCGCTCCACTAACCATTTTGATCTTCCCCGTTCCAACACACCGAACAACACAACGATATCCATCAGCCCATGGAGATCGAAAAACCGTTCGCATTTCCCTAAACGCATCAAAATATTCTCTCGGAGCAAACCCGAATTTAATATTTTTCTTCTTGAGAACGAGCGCCATCATTAGAGACCGTGAGAACGTCTCCAAGATAGACCGTGTGGTACCCTCTTGTGGAATTTTTGCTAGCCGCTTGTCCTTCTTCCTCCAAGTCGGACCGTTCTTCTTATGTGTCCCGGCTCACCACATTTGTAGCATCACATGCCCTTCCTGCCACCTGGATTTGGACCTGCTGTTGTCCCAAATCCCTTTGGCATATCACCTTCCTCTATGATTCACTCTGAAAAATAGCCAACACCCAGCTATCACCAAAATTTGACCGCCTTCTCTTTTCATGCTCCAAAAGAGTTGACTCCACCATCCACCGTCTGCATCGTATCGTACCGGATGATTGTGATCAAATTATCACCCGAATCAGGAAGCGAGGTAAGAAGTAACAGGGCCTTACTTCTTCCTCTCCGACACATCTTGACCCCAAAATTTCCATCATTACTCCGACTTTTTCTCGTCGCCCATCAAAGCTTATATCCCCAGCCTTGACCAACGAGCATCATTACTCTTCTCTGCCACAGAGTGAAACCTTCCGCACCAGCACATTGTCGCACTTTGGTGTCATCTGTCGCTATTATCCTTGCAGAGACTCAACAGCCCAGCCCAAATAGTACTGATCAGATAATTCCCAGCAACGGCTAGCGACACAGTACTATTGCCATAACTCGCCAAACTCCACCGCCGCACAAGCTCCGCCCACACCGAGCATCCCATCAACGATGACCATCTTGTACCATTATTTCTAGCACAAGGCATCACCTCGTTGAACCTCACTCTGACACTGGCTCCCCCCGAACGACATTCCCTTCTGATATCTTTTCTGATGTGGAAGATCAGACACAGCTGCAACCACAGAGCATACTCAGAATACCAGCAGGGTTGGCTCTGATACCACTTGTTGGGGTTGAGCGAAAACATTTAATTCCGGGCCAGCGGTAGTTGTATTTGGACCCCGCGACAATTTATCGGATATTAATTAAAGTCGAAATGACACCGAAAGAACACCGAGATTTTTACGTGGTTCGGCCAATACCGCCTACATCCATGGAGAGACAACAGTTTTACTATATTTGAGAATATTACACCGTACAAAATAACGCTCTTGTTTAAACCCAAAAACCCGAGACCCCTTACCCACCGGGGTAATGTTTTTTTACCTACTCCCAACTACCCCAGTAAAACTAAACCCGCTCTCACCCTTATCCGCCCGGACAAGATTTCCATTTTTTTCTTTTCTTTTTTCCTCTCATTTTTCCCTCACCTCTCTCTCTATCTCTCGCTCTCTCTATCTAATTTTGGGGTGCTCTTTACCATTGAAGCCTTTATATAGGCAAACTCAAGTGCTAAAAACAAAATGCCTAACGTCACTGCATACATCATGACAAGGGAAAATGAAAATGAATTTCTCCACCTTCGCATGTGTATGCACGGTTGAAAAGTCAACAGTAACAAAAATATGATGAGCCCGCTTCAATTACTTGATAAATCCGTTCTATACATATTATTTGAAAGTGGCCATGGAATGATGGGAAGTAAAATGTTTACACCTGGTTTTCTGGTAGCCCTCATTTTTCACGAATGAAATGTTTTTTTGGAGCAATTCCACAATCCTTACCCCACTTTAAAGAATTAACATCGAGATAGAATTTTAATTATTATATACATAAGCGTCAAGTAACCTGGAATCTACAGTTTTCTCAAGGATCTTAGTACTAAGATCATGGTACTATAAAATACTCAATGGCTGGATCATATATACTGCAATCAATTCTTTTTTCGTGCTAGGGTTTTATAAGAGACGCGATCGCTTCGTCTTTTGAGCCACTGTTGCGTTGTCTAATAACTCATTTCGCATTCTTCCTCATTAATAATAATATGTGTGTGTATGTATATCTTTTATCTTTTCAAAGAATGGTAAGAATTAAATGCATAGTGCGAATGGCGAAAGCCCTAATCTTAAAATTGATTGAGTGAGGGTAAGAGAAAATGAATTATCCAAACCGACCAAATACTCTAAAACGTTCTGTCCCACGTACTTAAGTTTCTTATTAATTCGTATGCATTTTATATAACTACTTCATCAATGTTGTGTTCGTACTTTTGGCAGTTGAATTTGAAGAATATAAGCTTCTTTGCTTATATCTATTCTATATATGCATATATTGTCTCTGGACAGTTTAGTAATTTAGAAACCGGCCACAAATGAAATATGTTGTACGCTTTTATGTATATATATAATTTGTGTGTAACGACGGCTATGTTATCAAGTAGAAGAGGCTCTCCCTCGTCTAAAGATCCCTCGTGAGAAGTGTTTGGAGGCATTATAAATGGACAGCTAATATTAGTACAACGATATATGTTCAATCAAACAACAAAGACATATCTTTTTCTTGTGCACTACAATGCAACAACCTAACTTACACGGTTTTGTCAATCTCACTCAGGTCACGAGTCGTTCTTTCTTTTTTTCTTTATATATACATTGTGTGTGTGTGTGTGTGTTTTGTGTATGAAGTTTTCTCTCGTGCACCTCAATTAATTCCTAAAGGCATCTCAACCAACTATAATAAGTCTCAAATACAAACTTATAAATGGCAAAACGCGTAACAGTCAAGTACCCATCACGGTCCATATTCATCAAATTTTCTTGCGTAATATATCGGAATATATTGAACGCGCGATCTGTATATTTATCATTATTAATCTTGACTGAGGAGGATCATCCACGTAGATGTTAACATAAATATGCGATATTGATGCAAATCGACGTTAGAAGAAAGGAACGCTACATATGAATTATAGGCCAATCGGCTTCCTTGAACTTCAGGTTTTATTGCAACGTAATAAAGTAACAACTTTCGTTTGATTGTCATTTAAACAATATATGAATTAGCAACTTCCATATAGATAAATGAAAATTGGACATCAAGTACTAGTTTAATCCAAGGCGGTACGAGATATTATTCTCTGAGCTTTTACGTAAGGGACAATGGTTTAATTATCACTGACAACTGTATTCCATTTAACGGAATATTAATCTTTAAGGATAATACAAACACTAAAGATTCTCGTCGAAGCAACACATATGAATTAGAGACAAGCAAAGATAAACGAGTGTGGTTTTATTTGAAGCAAACAGCGATCTTTGAGAGGGTGGGTCCACGCGCTAGTGTGTGCGTGTTCGTGTGTGTTTTAGGTGTCACTCATTTGGTACTAATATTATAAACATAGTGACCCAAAATTGAAAAAATCTAAACTTAGTGACCCAAAATCGAAAAAATATATTCTTAGTGACCTAAAATTGAAAAAATGACCCAAGAATTATTTTCACATGAAAAGTTAGTGACCTACTTTTGCAATTATCAAACATAGTGACCCGAAAACGAAAACTTGTATACTTAGTGACTTAATTTTATAATTTTGCCTATAAATTATTCTCTACACTAAATCCATCACGGACGTATAAACAATTGGAAATGACCCGACAATACAAAATAAATATAAAAAATACGTGACCTAATTTTTGAGAATTTTTGTAAATTATCATCCCTCTCCTTCTCCTTCTCCTTCTCCTTCTCTTCTTTGTTAGACACTTACAAAATATATATTGCCGGGCAAAATAACTCGTCCCCAATACGTTTTTTAGCGAAACAGAAGAGTCATAAAAACTAATACTAGTATTTTACCATACATATGTGTCGCATATATACGTAGATACATTTGAGTGATAAATAGTAATGTTATTCTTTTCTATTATTACTAGGACACGATTCAAGAAAGATAGAAGGTTGTCGTATATTTGGACAAAGACAAAAGTAACAAGTACCCACCTTCTCACATGTGTGCATTAATCATCACAACAAAACACGTATACAGCAGCTCCAACCTTGTCTCTAGCCCTAATTCCAATTTCCCAATTGCCTTTGTTTTGGATCTTGCCCTAACTCCTACATCCCTTTTTCTTTTTTCCCAAATTCCCTTTAATTCGATATTTCGTTCATGTATTTTCTTTTATGGCTGCTGATCCAGCCAATGATTGTTGGGATATCGCACCATGTTTAATTAATCACTTGAATATTTTGTATAAACTTAAGTTTAGAGAGTGGTTATTTAGTCATCTTCACATTAACGTCAGGAAAACCAAATACCCGATCATACATAGGAAAATGCTTGTATACGATATCATATCACATACACACATATAAATTATAATATGTTTGGAGGATACTAATATATGATTGCAAGTAGGGGTGAGCAAAACCGGATATCCGAATTTTCGGATCTCCGAATTTCGGATATTCAGATTTTCGGATATCAAAAAATGATATCCGTATCCGGTCCGGTTTTAATCGTATATCCGAAAATTGGATATCCGCTTTATTCGGATATTTAAATCGGATATCTGCATCCGGTTTTTATATTTATTTTTTTTTATATTTTTTAATATTTTCTTTTCAAAACCGTATATTTTATTTCTTATCAAAATAAAAAATATATTTTTTCATATAAAAATTTCTACACATATTAATTAACACAATATGTGAATTTTATGATTTAAAATTACATAATAAATAATTAACATAGTACCACAAATTCACGTTAATTTTTTAACTTGCATCTAGATGTTTTTGTTTTTCTTTTTTATTTACAAAGGTTTTGGCAATAATAAAAATAATATGAATATAAATATTTCCACTTGGACGATTTTTTTCCTTTTTTGACCTTCATTTTTCATTTTGAGCTATTTTTCTTATTTGTTATTATTTTTTTAAATATGAAATCGGATACCGGATATCCGGATTTTAGACAAATCACTATCCGTATCCGATTCGGTTTATTTTAAAATAAATTGTATCGGATATCCGCTCCGGTTTTTAAAACCAAATATCCATTTTTTCAGGTTTTGAAAATCGAATACCGGATCGGAATCCGGTTTTCGGATATTTTTGCTCAGCCCTAATTGCAAGGGCCCTTTTTGGGAAAGTAGACTGAAGCCCATAAAATATGATATATTTTTCATTAATGGCCCGAACCAACAATAGTACATTAGTTTCAAGAATTAGGTGCGATATCGTACCTTCAATGCTCTATATCTATCAAGTGTCTTTGCGTGATAAAATATTGTACCTTAATTAATTATGACGGCTCGCACTAGTTGAAAATCTTTCCAAGTGCAAGTCAATTGCTGTGTGGGCTATGTATTTGGACACGATTATTTATGCTATTTTGTTACATTATTAATTATTTAAGACAATACATATATAGATTTACAACAAACACCATAGCTTTAATCTTTGTCTTCATTCATTTGACAAAGGATCACAACCAACGAAACTATAAAGACATAATCAACTTGAGGATTAATGTTTACGCTAATCATGTCCTTCCCATAAACTTTGCTGCCGATGATTGGCTTCCTCTGCATCTGTGTAAATTCAAGATTTCATTTAATTCAAACACAGCAGAAAATTTGATATTTATCTTGGTAACATATTTCATGAATGTTACCTGTGCAATAGGAATGGAATCCTTATCGTAGACCACAAATGATCTCTCTGGCCAGTTTCCGATAACCTTAAAGTCCCAAGACTTTGCTCTAACGTTTGGGTTAACAGATAAATGCACATCTAACTCAACCTTGAACTTCGCATGTGAAGAGTTTTTCGCTGTAAAAACAAGATCGGAAGTGTTCGAGCCATCTCCTTTAAACGCTTGCCATAAACTCTTTGCAATCATCCCCTAAAATTGATCAAATCATAAAGCTTCAACTAGAGTAACATATATTCAAGGAAGAAATTCAAGAAAACAAAAGAACCAAAATTTATGAAAAGGGTTCACCTTTTTCTTCAATGTTAGGACCGGGTTTTTATCAGAATCTAAAATAACACAACGGTCGCGAACGGTGAACGCCTTTTGCTTTACGGTGAAGAAGTATTTTCCTTCATCATCTGTGACCATATATTTAGCATTTGGAATGGCTATGGGGTTCTTAGCTATGGTTAGGTTAACTCGATTGATGATGCAGTATTTCGGGTTAAGTACTATCGTCGCCTTACTCATGATCTTTTATACTAAATTACACTTCGCTATTACAGTTCTGAGTTTTTATCTATCGCTTCAATGAGGAATTTATAGACAAAGTAAATCTTTTACCTCAAGTTTCTGCTTTTAGATTATATGCAACCTTTCGTGTAGTTACGTCAGGAAAAAGGGTTAAGAGAATACATGTGCTGTGATATCTTTTGCTGAAATAAAGGTTGAAGCATCTCACTACATTGTAGCCTCTTCGTTGTCCCTCCAACACTTCATCCTATCGATGCTAAATTAAATCATGCAAAATAAGAAGGGAATATAAACATTCTTGATATGCATTGGAATCGATTCTTGATTGATAACGATATATCCTTATTAGTTTTTACCACTTCCCTTTCCAAGAGGGGTGAAGATGCTTACAACATATGCCCGTAATCGAATTCAAGATTAGTTCAATAGAAGTCCTACATAAAAGATAACAAGTGTCACCTTTTGATCAATGCTTTCACGTCTTCGCTAGGGTGGCTAAAAATCGCCAATTTGATCTATCAATTAGTTTTCAATTTAGTCCATTTATTTGTAGTTAAATTAATTTAATAATTTATCATTTCACTTCTAACTCTTTTAGTTATTATAATTATTCATCAACACATTAGTTTTCATTTGAAAACAATATTTCATCTCAAATAATTATACATAAAATAAAGTAATAATTATATTTTTTAAGCACACATAAAGTGACTAGGCCCAATTTTATCACATTTAGCTCAAAGCTTTACTCGGCCCAGCTTTCCTTGACAACACACGTTATTTAAAATTCTGTTCACTTTAGAATTTAGATAGGACGTTTTTTAGCTCTAACGTCACCTACCTGTTAATATCAACACGTAGTCATTCTCTTGTTCCCTAATTATTACAGATTTTCTGAAAAAATGGCGGACCACTGTCATTTCTTGTAATTAAAGAAATTGTTTTAAAAAAACCATGTTTTACCTTGAAATTGACCTTCCTTGAGATAAAACGTAGAAGCATATAAGCTCTGTAGTTCTCTGATGTCTCAGAAATAAGATGGAGCGGTCACGATGGAGAAGATGGGCACATGAAGAACTAACTCAATTTTCATTTTTCATTCTTTTTTTTTTATTGCATGATGAGAGTTTCTAATGCACGTGCCCTGCTTTTCCATCTTGATCATATGCTCTCATCTAGTTTGAACTCTGATCTTCATGGAAGAAGTACATCTAACAATAGAACATTACTTGGTCTATGTGAGAGAAGACTTCATTACATCTCAACTGCTAGAGGATGGATGATTATATGGAGTAGGAAGAATATTATCTATCTATAAATAGACATATATAAAAATCGACAAAAGTTAGGATGAATTGTAGGGCCTCCTTAGATTTTCTTTTTGGGGCAAACTATTGTTGGAAATAAATTATATAAAATTAAAAAGTGATGCACTGGAAGGTTAACATTTTGGAATGGTCACTTAACATGGTATCAGTGCTTAATGACCCGGCAGGTCCTGGGTGGTACGAATCCTCACGCGACTACCCATTTATAAGAGGTACACGTTAATAGAGAAATCGGCTTTAGACGTAAGGGGGCGCGTTGAAATAAATTATATAAAATTGAAAAGTGATGCACTCCCTTCACAGTTAACCGTTTAGGAAAAGTGATCACTTAACAACTATATAATAAAACTGATCGATGCGTGAAGGCATTCACGGTTCTGCTGCTTTATATTGCGATGAACCTGAGAAATCAAGATTAGTGTTTTATCTACATAGGTATATGGACTGTGCTGTTTTCTTACCATCAATAGCACATGTATTGAAAAGTTTCAGACGGTGATTCTTAGAACAAGAAAGTCTGATAATGTCGGCAAACTTGCACACTCAGAGTTGCTAATCTTCATGAGCCACGAAAAAAAATAAAGAAACAGAAAGTGCTTGCCTAATTGTAAAGGAAGGCTCATTTAATTCAATAGCTATATATATCCACCAGCTTTTATTATACCAGAAATGTATGTATAATGTCACTTTAGAACGTAGGACTACTGCTAACGTTGAGAGATTCTCTTCATCTATTTCTTCCCATTTCCTTCATCTTAACTAAAAGACAAAAAAAACACATTACGTTTGATTTTAGTCAAATCCATCAATTCTATTTTTCCAGCCCAATAATGGTGGGCTCAAATTACTGAACTGGGCCCATTTATGCTATTGGGATTGATGTTCATTCATCGTAACACGTCATTAATAAAATTTTAAATCCTTATTGGAGATGATTAACACACCGAGCAAATTGCATTAACTATATATATACATATATTCCGACAATAAAAGATCAAAATCAAGCAATAATTCCACGAATGATCAAATGGCAAGCATTAGCCCAGGCAACGATCTCTTCACGACATCCCTGGGATGGCTCTGCCACAGAGTACCGTTGGAGTTCATCTTCAGACAAGGCCTCAGATCTCTTACAGTGAGCCAAGTATTGAAATATTCCCTAAACTGAGTTATGACGCCGCCTTTCAACGTCCAAACGTGGACCCAATACACCTGAGCGCCTTCCCAGCCTTCCACGACTACGCAGTCGTCGTCGACGGCGTCGATGCTCCGTGGATCGAACCTGAAATCCGACGGCGAGGATTTTCCGGTGAGCATCTTCATCATGTGGTGGCAGTTTTGCGGGCCGTGGAACCACCACTCTAAGTCGCTCGCTATGAGTTCTGAGATGTTCTTGTCGCCGGCCGAGAGGGCGGCGTACAGGCGGCGCACGGTGGAGGTGTTGGGTTTTCTTGGGTTGACGACGTTTTGCTGATGTTTATTACCTCCATTGGATTTCCCGAGATGAGTGTTATTAATTAGTAGTATTTATTTTTGTATGGTTTTTATGAGGTTTTTATTGTTTCTATGATTGCATGGAATGTTGTGTTTGGAGAAGAAGGGCGTGAGGCTTATATAGGAGGAGCATGGAGGAATATTATACTTTTATATAGAGAAAATAAATAATAATTACTCCCTCGTTCCAAAAATCTCCCACATCTTTTGTACATTTCTTATTTAGCAAAAAAACTATCACAAACAATCAATATAATAATATTAAATATTTTTGAAAGACGTGCCAAAATATACACTTTTTTACGTTTTAATTTTATAATATTATTAAAATATTTAGTTTCTTAAGTAAGAGTGTCAACTCCAAAATGTTATAGACATTTAGGAAAGAGGGAGTATGGAAATTTTAACTATTATGACCCATTCTATATAAAATGATTAAATCCTTGATGTGATGCGGATCATCCTATGTGATTATTTGGAACTGAGTATTGAACATCTGTCTTCTGGGGTCTAAAATTGATGCTGCATGTCAAATCACCTCTATGACGATTGACGAATTGTATTTTTCACATTTATAAATATTTTATTTATAAGTCTCTATGCAATTTATGGCGAGACACGCATTACTAATACAGTCCACAAGCGTTCATTCGGCTACTATGTCCTACAAGGCAAAAAGCCATAAAGAAATATTAAAATGGTGAGAAGAAATAGTATTTTTTTTTTTTAACGATGTACTAGAAAAGTAACAAAATTGGCATTTACGAACATATTCTAACCAAGCGAACATGAGAAGACTCGTCACACATAAACTAACCATTTGTCTCCATCGGTAAAGAAAATTTGCTATTATATGGCTTCATCGTCTTCGAGGCGTTATTTCGTCTTACATGGTTAAATCCCAAATTCGTTTAACTATTATATTGTCTAATTACTTTTGAGATCCCATTTATTCGAAAAAGTAGTTCGTGTGTTAGGCTTTCGCTTGTTTGTCGTGCCTTTGTTTATATCGCGCTTCGGTTAGCAAAAAGATGGCTCTCACTATGAAGGGTTATACCTTAATAGCTTAAACACATAAGTATAAAGTTAATTTGTGTTCACAGTGAATTCTAGGTTCGTGTCTGATAAGAGTTAAGATTAGAGCGTAGAAGTGTTCAACGAAAGATAATTGCATAGCGTGACTGTACATTTTTAAAATAGTATATTTTATACTGTTCATTAAATTGTGTTGTTAATTTATTTGCTAAATATTTCTGCAAATAGGAAATTTCGACGAAATTTCCAGTAGAAAGTGCTTGCATGAAGATGGCAATGACGAGAAGATAGAGATTATAACGAGGACAATAATTCAAGCAATATAGGTGCATTTAAGAATATCAGTTGGATCCAACTTTATTACGACGAGACACTGCCACTCGAGTACACTATTTTGGACATTCTTGATTATCAATATCCTCACATTATTACAAAACTAAGTAAAACAACTATTTGGCGTGACATGATATTGATACAATGAATTCAATATAACTTTGTTTTAAATTTGGACTAATACCCCACATAGTAACCAGCCCTCATAGATGGGAACTCGACAATAACGCTTGTTTTACTTCCCATCATTTGTCGAATCAATTCAAGAATTCTTGTTTGGCAAGAGTCGTAGTGTATGAAACCCTACACTTGATTGTGAGTACTTTATATTATATTTAATATCATATGTTACTTTATTCTTGCCGGAGTGTAATAAGTTCATATTTAAAAACTCTCCACGTCCTTAAGTCCATAGAAATATTAATCCGCAAACACTAATATTGAGTGCCCATAACTTGTTGGATCAGTTGGAGGAAATTCTTGTTTGGTTAATAAGGGTGAGTTGTAATAAAAACCCTACAGAAGATATGTACATTAAATTGATGCAATGCATTCTACCGTTCTTATCCCGAATATATAGTTGTTTGAGTTTATCTTGTATTGTTATTTATTTAATTGTTCTTGGTCTTCTGCTTTTTCATGTCCCTGTTCATGCCAATCTACCAGCATGGTAATTGCAGACGATGTTGGAAGTTAAAGTATAGTTGTTTTTTATATTTTTGGGAAAGAAAATAGAATAAACTACAGTAGTCAATAAATGTATAAATTTTAACTTGAAATAAAAATCTTTTTCATATCGTCAGGACTGAAATACATATATAAAATGTCTCTTGCATAATAATTGCACGCGTTTGTTGTATTTAAATATAGTATAATAAGGTCATCTTCAACCGAAAACTCATTCTCAAACTATGTAGTAATTCTTCTCCAATCATTGAACTCAAAATTTGCAATATTTTCTTTCACATCAACTTCTATAATTTTTCAATACGACCCACATATGTTACAACTTTTCAACTCCGACAATAAATAAATAAATAAATGATATTAGACTAAATAAACTTTTAAATATTCCTGTGGTATATTAATAAAAATAAATAAATAAATAATAAAAAAGTTAATTATAACAATTTTAATTTAATTATTAAATTTAGTATACAGTAAAACCTCTATAAATTAATACTCTATAAAATAATAATTTCTCTAAAATAATAAAAACATGCGGTCCCGACTTGGGCCTTTGTAAAAAAACACTAAATTCGATAAGATAATAAGATAATACTTTTTCGAAAAATACTCTTATAAATATTAGGTCCCATCAAAACTCTAAATTAATATTCATGAAATTACAGTTAAATATATTTGTAAATTGCTAAAATATTATAATTACAAAATATTCACGAGTTTTACTATGAACAACATGTCGTGTATCTGGAAGGTCATTACAACAAATAAACTTAGCGATATTATTATTGAAAAAAATAGCGTACATGATATATTTGCATGTAATATGAAGATAATATACTTACTCATCTCTCATCTGATTCATTTCGCCATTGGCATGAACTAAAAAATAGTTGATTTTACAAAAATTTCTTTTAATTAATAAAATATTAATTTATCGATATATTAATATCTCTGTAAATTAATAAAATTTAATAGTCCCAACGTTATTAATTTATAGAGGTTTTACTGTATATTGCTTTGTGGCAGTTAAAAACTTATGCTTCGTCAGTGGCGGAGCCACGTTAGAACCAGTGGGATCCTTGAACCCCGCCGAAATTATTTTTTTTCCTGTTATTATTATATAGGAAAATTGAGATTTAGACCCCATTAACTAAATGATCCCACCCAATGTTATAATTAGATTTAGACCCCATTAACTAAAATTTTATAGATATATTTGGACCCCACTAATTACAAGCTCTAGCTCCGCCACTGGTTTTGGTGTCAAATGAACCGCACGTATGCGTTTATATGAGAGAGAAAATGGCATAAAACCCATCTTGGGTATGAGTTTGAGTTTGGTTGGATTTTTTTTATGTTTGCATGATTATTAGTATTGGTTGGAAATGGTCTAAGGTCGGCTTGCCTCCACGGATGAAAAAATAAATTAAAAAATATACTCATTGGTTCATCAATTAAATTGAAAGCCATTTAAGAGAGGTGGGGCTTTTAATAGCTGTAGTAAGATAGCAATATATCATACCATGAGAGGAGAGTATCAGACACTCGTGTGGTTTTCAAACATTACATTATGGCATTTATTCGGTCATTTGCTTGAATTATAAGTGTCTTCTTCATGACAACTATGAGACTTTCAATTTCTTTTGACTCGTAAAATGTCATTGTTTACCTAACAAATTAATTAAAGGGGACCCGATTAGTGTTAATTATTTTTCTGATAATGTATATCCATGTAGATAATGACTTCACTATGTGTGCACGCGCTTATTTTCAGTTTTAGGTGTTCGTGTGGCTGCAATTTATGAACGATTATAGTTTATCTCTTTCTATCATGTCAATATATATATATATATATATATATATATATACTGTATCATTATCTTTAGGGGCACTCACCCAGCTACAAAATTTTGATTTAGAATCTCATGGTTGCTAAATTATATCAGAATCTTATGAACTTCGGCTTTGGAGTTGCATATATTATAGCAAACAAGATTACTGCATATACTCACTCGATCAAAATATTCTAATTTTAATATAATACGCCGCGCGAAAATTATAAGTTTAAAAAGAAACAATAGTATAGTAACCCATTATTTTAAAAGAGAAAAACCTTTTTCTCGTTACGTGATTTGGGCTTACGATTTAAATACGAGTTAAGAGAAACTATAGGCTTTTCTAAGAGCTGCTTTCACGTTTGGGCGTTTTTCGTTAATGGGCTAAATGTTCATCTAATCCGCATTCAGCAACAACAATATTATTTCTCGCATTAAATAATCGTTTATATATCCATCGACATAAAATCCGTACTATTGTAAAAGATTCGAAATCATCATCGCATTTATTCAGTCAACTACTACATTTTTATATTATTATGTTTCATATCCGACATTTCAAGGTGTCGCCTGCACCACGTGAGCTCATTCACAATTATCCAAGACAAACAAATTAATAAATAAAACTGACATTTACATAAATATAATGCTACAAATTTTACAAATATTAATCTCTGGGAGAGAGAAGTATAACAACTGCATTAAGCACGCAGATGTTCATCTCATCAGCTGACGACTAACTATGGAAAAAGAAAGGCATCTACAAACTATCTATCTATAAACATAGATCGAAGACTCTAATTAGTAAATAAAATTAAACGATGAACATCAACGAGCCTTTGCTTATTCGTGATGAAGAACAGCCGCGGCGAAGACCTTCGGCAAACTCATCTAATTCCTTGCTCATATATCTATACCTCGGCCACTTCTTAGCTAGATGGGGCGCCAGGTATGTAATAATATCTATACATATATATATATATATATATCGATTTTTTCATGTTCGTGTTTCACGTTCACCATCGATCTTGTAATAGAAACCTCAGTACTACTTATTACATCGATTTCTTATTATTGCATTCATAAACCAAAAAAAAACAGGATGTGGGAATTCTCAGTAGGGTTATACATGATAAATCTGTGGCCAAACTCTTTGCTTCTTCCCGCAATTTACGGAGTCATCGAATCTGCTTCTACAGCCATCTTCGGCCCTTTCGCCGGACACTTGGTCGATAAGCTTCCTTACATTAAGGTAATAATAATAAGGGATACTTCCATTTTCTTTCTTTCTTACTTTCTATTTTTTTTTTCCGTTGAAAGAATGACGGCAAATAGCTCAGCAGGTCCTTCGACTTTGGCTTTTATGCCAAAACGTATCGTTTATGATCGCGGGAGGCGCCGTAATAGCCATACTCGTTATTACCGATTTGATCACGACAAACTACGCAGCGTTTCTATCGCTCGTCGTACTCATAAACGTCGCCGGCTCCGTCGGCGTGTTGTCCACTCTGGCCGGGACGATCTTGATTGAAAGAGAATGGTAAGAACAAAAAGAAAAAGAAAAAGGAAATTCTAGATTTGATTGCACAATCTCCAACACATATGTGGGCCTTTGTTAAAGCAGATAACCCTAATATGTATGTGAGTAACCTTTGTTAAATATAACAATTTATTTTTAGAATGGAACTGCACGAGCATATGTGTGTCAATCCTTCTCATGTATGGGCCTGTACGCATAGTCCCGATAAGGCCTAATAACGAAATTTCACGCTATATATTTTAATTTAAGGGTGGTTGTAATATCGTCGTCAGCAGAAGGTGAAGGAGGAGAGGGACTCTCAAAGATGAACTCGACGATAAGGAGAATCGACCTTTCGTGCAAGTTGTTGGCGCCCGTGGCAAGCGGCTTCGTCATAAGCTTCGTCTCGCTCACGGCGTCGGCGGCGGCGCTCGCAGTGTGGAACGTCGCCTCCGTTCTGTTACAGTACTGGCTACTCACATCCGTTTACGACGGAATCCCTTCTCTGAAGGAAGCCGATCGGAGAAGGATCATATCGAGGGAAAATTGGATCGTGGTATCGGATTCTTCTCTGACCGATGGCGAAATGCCAGATCATCGTACTCGTTCGAACGAGTCGATATTTGAGAAATTCTTGAACCTTCCTTACGTCGGGGCGTGGAGGTCGTACCTTCGACAAGACGTCGTACTCCCGGGAAATTGCCCTTGCGCTATTGTACTTTACCGTATTAAGGTAATAAAAGGGCCCGTAGTAGTCAGAAAGATACCTCTGATAGATATAGCAATTGTGACGTGCATATAAGATATAAGCTTGTGGACTGCTCCTTATATTGTCAATTAGCTTTAGAGCATAACCCAACATGAGATTGGGCTTTCTGGGATTGATTCGATCCTATGCTGATTGATTTTGCTTTTTTTTTCCTTATTTCTTCGAAGCTTCGGGACGTTGATGACTGCTACATTAGAATGGCAAGGCATACCGGCGTACGTAATAGGAATTGCTCGAGGGCTAAGCGCTTTCGTCGGGATAGGGGCGACATTCGTTTATCCCGCATTAGAATCCCGCATGGCGACTCTGAGAACGGGTCTGTGGTCGATTTGGTCCCAGGTACTTACCCCATTGAAATATAAGAAAACACAAAATATGTATGTACTAAAATAATCTTATACAATATACATAGTACTAAAATTTTCGAAAATTTATGATAACTGATAATATATTTTTTTTCGTGACCGTGATGCAGTGGAGTTGCCTGTTGCTATGCGTGGCTTCGATATTTATAAAGAATAGGAGTTTCGCGGCGTACATGCTAATGAGCGGCGTCGCCTCGTCGCGCCTCGGATTGTGGATGTTTGATCTATCTGTCATTCAACAAATGCAGGTAAAATGAAACTGAACTTTGGAATGGGTTTTTATACTAGTACGTAGATTCTAAATTAAAGCATGGAGATTTAAGTAACGATTGCAAAAAATGAGATTAAGGATCATTAATGTTGTATGATTAATGAATAAAACCAGGATCGCGTTCCTGAAAGGGATCGATGCGTGGTTGGGGGTGTTCAGAATTCGCTTCAGTCTTTTCTTGATTTGATGACTTACATTATGGGCATCATAATCTCCAATCCACAGGTAAATAATAGCGTTAGTGTAGTGACATAAATTAAAGGGACTAATCATTTTTCTTATGTCTTATTTATCCTCGTATATATGTATTATGTAGGATTTCTGGAAATTGATAATACTCTCCTTCGTTCTCGTGACGGTAGCAGCTACGTTGTACAGCATATACATATTCCGTGTTAGGAAACATTTATTTCATTTCGAGAAGATCGTCGTACTACTTCGCTGGTGTGTAAGATCGCCTTAGGATGTTCTTTTTGGTGTTTTCATTAAAAGTGTATTTAATTTTTCATTGTAGTATGAATATGTATGTGTGTGCATTTAACATTATGCTTCTAAATACTACAATATCTTCGCGTAATGACGCCGTGATGCATGTTATTATGTTCATCGTATCGTATCTTGGATTTTCCAATTTTTTTTTTTTTTAATTAGCTAGAGATCTTAAAAGTCAAATCTGCGAAAGAGCGTGGTAATAGGCACGTCGTGACGTGACTCAGTTACCTACTTAGTATATTAATTAGTAATTAAATAATATTTATGGATAGTGATTAGTGATCCCGTCATCTTTAACCCTCTCGTATATTAGTTGAATAAAGTATTGCGTTTTAATATCAAATTTGCTACATTTTATTGTTCGAAATTATGTTTTAGATAACATGTGAACTAGAATATACATATAAATTTTTATAATTCTATTTCTTCATAACCATCGTCTACGTTTGAATATTCAACGGAGAAAATAAAACATTAAAAATCTTTAAACTCTCTCCTGTCTGAAATAAAGCCGCCGAGAACGAGTCAATCTTTGACCATCATTCCACGGTCAACAAATTGCAACCTTCTATGAAGAAGCCCAGGCATTTCTTTTTCTCATTCAACACTGCTTATATACAAATAATTCACCCTTTCATCTCCAACACTACTTTCGTTCAATCTAATTGATTCATTCAAACAAAAAGACTCCATAATAAGTTTTCCTTTTCTTTAAATAAAAAACGAAATAACACAGGGGGAAAATAAAAATAAGAAAAAAACAAAGATATGTCTTCTTCTTCAACGTCCCAATACCTCTCATCATTCACCGATCTCCTCACAGCAAACGGCAAACAAGAACAAGCCGAAGCTCACGCGCCGCCAAAGTACAAGTCATTTCCACCATCTTCTCTGCCCTTATCGCCGCCGCCTGCTTCTCCGTCGTCTTACCTCTCCTTTCCGCCGAGTCTGAGCCCTTCCATGCTCCTCGACTCGCCGGTGCTCTTCAACTCCTCTAATGTAAGAATCCTTCCACGCCTCCCTCCCACCATCGATGTTATTGCATACCACAAAACTTATTGACGTGTCTCTTTTCAGGCTCTTCCATCTCCGACGACTGGGAGCTTCGCCGAGCTTCTGTCCAAGGGCGGCGCCGCCGACAGTAATAATAACAAACTTTCCGATTTCTCTTTCCCTCCGTCGTCTTCATCTTCGGCTGGAATGATCGGCGGCTCGACTATGGTAATAAACTGTTAATTTGTTACCTTCATCAAACGTTTAATCGCACGAATTTCCATGTAACAACAACCTAACCATTACCGCCGCCGTGGAACACACAGAGCTCATTCAAGAAGCAAGACGGGATAAACCCATCCGGGTACAAACCCGGCCCGACCCAGCAAAACGGGTACCACACCCACCATCAAGAAAACCAGCAGTCATCGTACTTCCCTTCCCAGCACCAGCAGCAGCCACCTCAGCCGCCGCCGCCGCCGCACTACGCCAGGGAACAGAAGAAGTCGGACGACGGCTACAACTGGCGAAAGTACGGCCAAAAACAGGTGAAAGGCAGCGAAAACCCTCGGAGCTATTACAAGTGCACCTTCCCAAACTGCCCAACGAAGAAGAAGGTCGAAAGAAGCTTGGACGACGGACACATAACCGAGATCGTCTACAAAGGGGCCCACAACCACCCAAAGCCCCAGTCCACTGCCCGAAGATCGTCTTCTTCTTCGAACAGTGCTTCGGTTCTCTACGGTGGCGGCGGTAATAACAACAACGGTGGCTTTGGATCGAACGCTTTCCTCGAACATGGCCATAATGAGGTCGAAAACGCAGAGAATTCTTCGATTTCTTTCGGGGACGAAGATGTCGAGCAGGGATCTTCGATGAGTAATTCTAGGGACGACGACGAGTTCGAGCCCGAGGCCAAGAAATGGTTCGTTTGTCTAAATCACCATTTTCGTATATGCATAATGCTTTAAAAAAATCGACGATTATCAGCTTCTGATATACCGTGTTCTATTTTTCTTCAGGAAGGGCGAAAACGAGAGCGAGGGCATCTCTGCTTCGGGCAACAGAACGATTCGCGAGCCGAGGATCGTGGTTCAGACGACGAGCGACATAGACATCCTCGACGACGGTTATAGGTGGAGGAAATACGGGCAGAAGGTGGTCAAGGGAAACCCTAATCCGAGGTAATAAGAAGATGAAATAAATGTTGAAAACCATCGCTTCACCCACCCTAAATGCTTAAGCTTATAGGCAGTGCACTGCTTTTTAATTATATATATTTGCAACACGTCCCTGCCTCACGTTTAGCCTGATTTCTTCAAAATAATCAGTTCACCTAAAAACTTTAAGCTTGTAAGGAATGTATCGTAGATCAAAAGTTCTTACCTTTTTTTTTTCATCTCTCTTGCAACTACTATAGGAGCTACTACAAGTGCACTTCGAACGGATGCCCAGTGAGAAAGCACGTGGAACGAGCGGGCCACGACACGAGGGCGGTAATAACGACGTACGAGGGAAAGCACAACCACGACGTCCCTGCCGCCCGAGGGAGCGGAAGTTACTCGATGAATAGCCGCCCGCCGCCCGTAATAAGGCCATCCGCCGTAATAACACATAACAACATTAACAGCAGCATTATTAGCCAGTATTCTAATAACAACCCCTCGACGATGGGGAACGGTCAGATAGCGCCTTATACGCTTCAGATGAATAACGATTTCGAATTCTCGGGATACGGAAATGATCACCATCGCCAGATGATGGCCAAGGAAGAGCCCAGAGAAGACGAAGAATCGTTCTTTCGATCTTTCCTCAACTGAAATATGTATAGAGAATTTATATATAGGGACTGTATTTCTTCATTCTTTCTTCTTTTTTTTTGTGTTTCCTCTGTATGTGAGTTTCTTATAGGAGTATAAAAGAAGCTGTTACATTTGCAGAAAAGAACGAAATGTTTACATGGGAAATAAATGGATTTGGATCAATCGAATGTTGTAATAAACCTTTCGTCAGATATAAGTTTGTTTACAGAGTTTGTAGCCTGAGATTAGGGAGGACAAAGCGAGGGAGAAGAAGGCGAAGAACTCCATGCTTATGGCTGAAGCTGAGGCGTCTGTGAATATGTTGTCTGCTCCTTCTCTCATTCGGTTTGTCTGAGGGATTGCCGATGAAGCAGCTGAGATTAGTAGGTATGCGATAATCTGCAGAAATTCAAGAAAATGTCAGAATAAATTACTTAATTTTTTTATCGGAATAAAAATAAATAAACCTGATCGCCGAAAAAGTCAACCAACGCCGCGTTCCGCCATGGAATTATTTCCCGGCCGGTGGAAGCCTCGTAAAAATGTCTGAAGGTTTGAAATCCAGTGTATAGCAGCGATAGAATCGATATTGCAACAACATACCTATGGATGGATCATCGGAGATTATTACAGAAATAGAACGACGACCATTTAATTAAAATGCACTGTCGTTGAAGATGGATGTGAAATTTTTTTTGGGGACCTGTATTCCTCGTAATTGTCGAAATTTCTCCAATCGCCATGTCTGTTGGTGACCATGATGAGGAAGGAAAGCACTGAGAATATGAGGCCCAAGAAACGCAGACCCAAAGATCCTTTCTTTATGAGATCCTCTCTCTTCCACCTACGTACAATGTCCGCCACGCCGGCGGATCTTCCTCCGGCCTCCACGTCGACGGCGGCGCTCGCCGGAGGTGGGGGTACGGGCCTCGCCTTTTCTTGGTCGGATTGTTGTTCGTTGGGATTTGTCATGTTTCTTCCTCTTCTTCGTATGCAATCTCTAGAAAGCTAAAGGTGGGGTTTGATTCTTGCGCAAGGGAATTGAATGTTCCTCGAATTTACGAAAAAGTCAAGGAAAACGAAAATGCTATAGATGGACTGTTTTATTTATTTTTCTTTCTTGTTCTAAGTTGCTCCTCTGGTTTATCTCTGACAGCTCGGCTTTAGTGTATTTTTCTTTTAGTTCATTATCTGTCCTTTTCGTTGTATGTCATAATTTTTCATTAAATAAAACGGACATTATTTGGGTATTTTTAATTAAATAAAAAAAAAATAAACATTAACAAAATAAACGGAAAAGCAAAAATATTAATAAAATAGGCATTTTCGTACTCCCAGAGTACGAGTTACTCTAACTCGTAATCTGGGAGTACGATTTACGGGCCCAGCTGGCGCACTCTCAGAGTACGAATTAGTAATTCGTACTCTGGGAGTACGAATTAGATCTGGTTTATAACGAAACCCTCGCGACGAACTGAAACGACGAAGACGACGACGAAGCCGACGAAGACGACGAAGACGACGCCGAACTGCTGCCCGCCGCGACCGCCGCGATCCCCGACGCCACGCCACGCCGCGCCCGACTGAGACGCGACGCCCCGACGCCACGCCGGCCGTCGCTGCCCCGCCCGCCGTCGCTGCCCCGCCCGCTGTCGTTGATCCTTACCACATATGTGCGCTGATGAATTCCTGATGTTATGACTTCTGCTGTATGTTGTCGGACATCAAAACGGTATACAACGTGATCCCAAGATTCTGCCGTCCCACTTTGAAACAATCTAGTTGCATAACGTGACCAATCTGTTTCATTATTCGCCATTAGGGACGATGCTTCTTGAAAGCGATCACGAAAATACTGTACGCACCTGTGAAATTTAAGAAATAAAATAAAAAGTCATAACCACAAAAAGGAACGGACTGAAACAGCGTTGGAGCAGCAACGTTCGTTGGAGTGGTATCATCTGGCGCATCGTCGTCGTCATTCTCGTCGTCCTCGTTGGGATCAGGTAACTCGGATAAAAGTGGATCCACATCGTCCGCTTCTGAATCACTAACATGAACGTTTTCCTCGAGTTCTGGCACGACTTCTGGCTCCGATTCTAACACGGCTTCCGGCATATTGAATGGAACATGCCCCGACATCTCCAAAGAGACATTACTGAACCCTGCCGTAACTGAGGCAATGTCGGGAAAATTCGTACAGGTGTAACTCGAAGAACCAACTTCAAAATTTCGATGAGGCTCTTCGTTCAAATCAAAGTTTAGATTTTCAACTGTTTCAACAAAAACCTCGACACAATTGTTTTCTGAATCGGGATGTATGAAAAATTGTAAATCGTTGTCGTTGGAGATTTGAAAAAGCTGATGAAAATGGCGGGAATGTTGAAAGTATTCATTTTTGGCATGGATAGTCAACGAACAACGACTGCTATCAGAACCCGTAATTTCGAACAACAACGAAATAAACTCGGAAAAACTGGTGGTGCGACGAATTCGCCTATACCCAACAGGGCGGATACTATATTTGATGGTATCTTCAGATGATTGAATTATATCGCCGCCGAAATATACTATGACTTGTACGCGACTCGACACCATTGTTTGAGTTATTAATATAAATGTTGAGAAGAGCTAATGATATACGAGTCGTTCTGGGGAGGGGGATTTATAGGAACTTAAATCGTATCCTGGAGATACGAGTTAAGTAACTCGTATTCCGGGCATACGAGTTACGTGAATTATTGTAATAATTCACGTAACTCGTATGCCCGGAATACGAGTTAGAGGAATTATTTCCGACAATTTGCATGGCCATGCAGGTTGGTCGGCCACATAACGTAACTCGTATCCTTAGGATACGAGTTACTGTCTCGTATACTGAGAATACGAGATAATGCGCCATGTCATTGCCATGTCAGGGTCAGCGTGGTCAGCGGGTAATTCGTACTCTAGGAGTACGAATTACTAACTCGTATTTCCCAGATACGAGTTACGCCGACGTGTCGGGTCAGCGGGTCAACGCCCGCATGTAAATCGTATTCTGGGAGTACGAATTATTCGTACTCCTAGAGTACGAATTTCTCTATTTTATTAATACTTCTGCTTATCCGTTTATTTTGTTAATGTTTGTTTTTTTTTTGTTTATTTAATTAAAAATACCCATTATTTGTGACCGAAAGGATTGGAAAGTAAACATGTAGGGAAGTATAAGACGATCCTGGCATGTGTATACGTAACGTATCCATTGTTCTTTCTTAGAAAAACCATTGTTAAATTAAAAAAAAAAAGTTTTGTTCTCATGGTCACAAATATTTAGGACAAAAAAGAAACAAATAAATAAAAGAGAGGAAAGGAGAAAAACAAGGCCTAGGCTGGAAGAGACAGATATAGGAGAGGCAAGTGAGAAAGCATTTGTGCCATTGTCACGTTGAATGCGTCTTAGTGGTCATCCTCTTCGATCAAAATTTCTGATTCTCTTGCATGATTCGCACGTTGCTCCTTGTAATAATCATAAGAAACAATGAAATCCAAACCCGAAAATAAATCCAAGGAGCTATTTTCTTGATCCGTCTCCTATGTAAATTATACCATTTTCATCATTTCTGTATATGATCACAAAACAAAAGGTACATAAATTCTTCATCATGGGAGCGGCGTGTTCGTGCCATTGCGGAAGAAAGTTCGACGGCTTCATCGCCGACGAAGAAGAAAGAGATCGCCCCGACGAAGAATTCGTATCAAATGGCGATTTTGGCGCACGTATTAGGCTCCGAGGATCGTCCAAGTGCATCTCTATGTTCACCCAACAAGGAATGAAAGGACATAATCAAGATGCTATGACCGTTTGGGAGGTAAAATCATTTCAAAACAAAACACAAAATGCATGCTAATATATATGTCGACATCATAAAAAGTTAGTTGTCACACATTGATTAATCGCTCTTACAAGTCAATTAACGCCAATTAGTGTTATGAATGACCACTCAATTTATGTTATCAGAGCGAGTTCTGATTCATAAGTTTTTGCCATATATGCCTTCCTCAGAACTTCTCGGGCGACAAAGATATGTACTTGTGCGCCGTGTTCGACGGGCACGGGCCCTCGGGACACAACGTGGCGCGCTTTGTCAGAGATTCATTGCCGGCGAAGATCTCCGCTTCTTACAAGAAGCCGAGCGCCGATTGTAACAACGCCGCCGACGTCCTAGAAGTCGTCCGAGAAAGCGACGGCGGAGAAATAGAAGGAGGCGCAGAGTCGGGAAATCCTTTGTTCCTCTCGTGGAAATCCCGACTCATAAAGTGCTTCGAAGACACGGACGAAGCGCTCGAGGCCGACCCTTCGATCGAGAGCTACTGCAGTGGCACGACGTCCGTTTGCGTCCTTAAAAAGGTACAATACAATTTTTTTTCAGACTCTGTACAACGAAAAAAAATAAAAGATTTATTTCGATACATGAGAACTGAGATCTTGGGATCCTTACCCCCTGTAAATTTTCTCGTCCAATTATATCAGGGCGAGCATCTGATAATTTCGAACCTAGGAGATTCTCGGGCGGTTCTTTGCACGAGGGGCGAGAACGACGCGATTGTAGCCGAGCAGCTCACAGTCGATTTAAAACCGAATCTTCCGAGTAAATCGAATTAGCATTTGATCTCTTCCCTTCCCGCCCTTTTTTTTAATACGAATATTTTGAATATATATCAGACGAAGCAGAAAGAATAAGGAGTCGGCAAGGCCGAGTCCTGGCGATGGACGAAGAGCCAAACGTTTACAGAGTTTGGATGCCCGACAAGGACTGCCCCGGCCTGGCCATGGCTCGAGCCTTCGGCGACTTTTGCTTGAAGGATTTCGGCCTCATTTCGACCCCTCAAGTCACCTATCGAAAAATCACCGAAAGGGACGAATTCGTCATCTTAGCCACAGATGGGGTAAGAAAAGATAAATATTCAAACGAAAACGTTTTGACCGAATTATAGGAATGCGATGCCATTTATTTGTTTTCTTCAGATATGGGATGCGCTGTCGAATGAACAAGCGGTGAAGATCGTGGCGTCCGCCAAAGAACGATCCTCGGCGGCGAAGTTGCTCGTGGAAAAGGCGGCGAGGGCGTGGAGATACAAATTCCCTTGCGCAAAGGTGGACGACTGCGCTGCGATCTGCCTGTTTTTCAACCCTCCACGTCATCGTCTTCTTACCAAGTCGGCGTCCGAGGTTTCTAATTTGAGCTTCAGCTACAACTTGGGGAGCGCCAAGAGCGACGACGATGGGCTCGACACGATTCTTAACTGGAATGGGGACGGGAATCTCCAGGACGGCGAGCGATCGGCGAGGAAACGAAGGACTGGGAAGAAGAAAAAGAAGAAAGAAAGAAAACTCTAGTTGATATTAAGGGAGATGAGATGAGATGAGTGTTGACCTATTTGTTTTTTTGTTTTTTTTTTGTTTTCCGTTAAAGTAAGGTTGCGTTTGGGTACGCGGACTTTTTTGCGAAAAACTAAGTTAGCGTATCGAACAGTGATACTCTGGGCTTCGACCGTCGTACCTTCAGACTTCTCCTTTTCGTTTCGTAACTGAAATCCCCGTACCAAACGCAGCCTAATGGTGTATAATGTATATGATACTGTTTTGTAATGGGGTTGCAATCTATAATCCTGGGAATAAAAAAGATTGAAGCTTTTCCTTAACAATGGTCTGTCTTAAGTCTGAACACAAAATGGTCTGAAGAGCAAATGTACAAGGCATCAGAGAAAGTGGAAAAGAAATTCGTTCCACACGTCGGGGATGCCAGGCAAGCACCAATGGATGCAATCAGAGTAGCTCGAAGGGTTCGCCATTTTCTCGGGGCTCAAAGGCTCCCAAAACTTACGGTAAATAGTTGGGTGACCATCCTTTCTGTACTCTGAAAGCTGAGTGATGTTGAGAACAGTCACTTTGGGCCCGAGCCCGCTTATTACATCATCGACCATCCTCATCGTTGGCAGGTCAGAGCCCGTTCCCCAGTAACTCTCGTCAAGTATTGGATGTTTTTCGCCATAGCAGTTTCCTTCGCTTCCCCGAGCCCACTCTTCTTTCCTGTTTGTAGACAAGTTTTTGATGCAAAAAAGAAATCCCACTCGTTCGAATGTTCGAATATGATGAAGTGTTTGGGGCGTAGCATACCATAGATGTGTGGGTGACATTGTAACGAAGAAAACCTTCTTCTTCGATGGATCCACGTTAAGTGCAACCCAATTAGCCCAAGATTTCATCACGATTTCCATGCCGCCGAGCCCACTTATTTCTTCGCAGACCCCATTTTCTTCTTCGCTCCACCTAAAAAGTGTGTTGTTCGATAGGCATTGGGCAGAAGAAAAACAACCAATTTTAATCATATTTGGTAAAGAATATACTTACAGAATCTTGACAGGGCCCTGCCTCCACCACAGGTAAGAATTGAAGATCAGTATATCAGCTTTTTCCCACCTCGACGAGTGCCTGAGAATTGCGTCTGGGCGGAGTATCCTTTCGCTCATTCGATGATCCACTGCATCGTCGCAGTTAGATTCGACGAGGAGTGGGGCCCAAAGGAACTCTACCGTTGCATTATATTTCTGTAAAAAAAAGGAATTCTTTTGTGTGTAATCTCTGTATATTGAATTTGTTCCTTTTTCCATCAGATTTCCTTACCTCTGCTCTAAAAATCGTAAGTTCAGAGTTGGGCGTGATGGATCGTTCTTCTGCTGGGATTGAAGAATACAACATACACAACAACGATATCCACTGCCCTCTGTTCAACGAATCTCCGACGAACATTAGCCTCTTCCCTCTTATTTTCTCCAACATTTCAAAAGCATCCCACCTTACGTTCGAATCAAGAAGAAGCAAGAAATACAAATGATTCAAATGAAACAACTGAAATAGTCTATCAAAAAGTTAATCGTAAGAGCTAAGACATTAAGCTTGTTGCAAACTAGCGAAGAACAAGCTAATAAAGCACAATTACCTCTTCAAGTTGCAATTCTTGGGCTGCCATCTCCATAGCTGGTAATCTGTATCGGGCCTACCGTGCTTGTGGCAAGCCAATTGATCGGACATGTAAGGACAGTTCGATTCGCTGTACAACGGGCGAGAAGTGTTGTCGAAAATCCATTTCCCGGAGAATAAATCGCAGCTTTTCTCCTCTGATTTTGCAATGGGACGGCCAGAATCTGCCCTGTAAATAGCAGAAACGGATCTTCTCCCACTATACTCCACAGTGGAGCTGCATTTGGTGTTCTTATCCAAACCAGCTGCAAAATTTCACGCAATTCGCGAGATTAATCGCATTTTGACATCACAGTAGCTTGATTCCGAAAGGGTAAACAGAGATGATAGAATAAACAATCCCAGAAAACCCACGCGCAACAGTAAACTAGGTTAGATTAAACTTACTTGGAGTTTTCTTAGAAAGATTAACGTTGTGGGCAGGCGTAAAACCGAGTAAAGAAACGTCCCTGACAGTATTAGATCTTCCCCGCATATCTATTACATCAGCATTAGATCGATCTCGGTGAATCCCACTGATACTCGACTCATTGTAGAGCACCGTGAAAGCTATGAAGACGAATAATACGAGTGATATACATGGAAGGTGAGTTCTTTTCTTCTGCCATCTCTGCATTTTTCTCCCAAGCATGACCCCGCGAGAGAGAATCCCAGTGATCTTCTGATGCTAATTTCAAAGGATTTGGTCAGCTGACAACGACTTGTGGCGTGGAATATTGGGAGAAACACGGCAAAAATATTGGATTTGGTAGTTTCTTCCGTTAAGTAAACTTGGTTTTAGTTAAATACTATATTATATGGATACCCTCTCTTGGAGAAACCGGACAAAGGGACAGCTGAGCCCTTTAAATGCTTCAATTTGATGAATCTTGATCGTCATTCTGACCAACAATTTCATATGATTTTCAATGTAAAAGCAGTCCAAGATTCAATCTTTTTTTAACAATATATAACGTTGGGAAAAATAAATGAATTTACACGCATTTGAGTAACAGCCCACGAACATCTGAAATAATGAGGTAAAAGAGGAAAACTCAAGATCTTTCTTAGCGTCTTCCTTAATGAACAAACAAAACTAAAGCACAGCTAACGCGCCAGAACTGTCCAAGCTAGCCCTGCTAATCCCACGCCTATTAACATTCCTTTTCTTCTTAATCACTTCGAAATCAATCTCTTTACCACTCACGCTATATCCCTTATTATTATTACCGCCGCCGCCGAATGAGTTCTGCTTGTTATTAACATCTTTCGCAAGCATCCTAGCGATCCCAGAATACTGCAAAGACTCTGCAATCTTCAAAGCGCCGACGCCCTTATTCGTCTTAATTTCTAGGTCGGCGCCTTTCTTCAACAGCAGTTCTATCACGTCGGTGTGTCCACCTTCGACGGCGCACAGCAAAGCTGTGTAGCCCTCTTTGTCCTTTGCGTTTACGTCGATTCCCTTTTCGATTAGGGCCCGAACAACCTCAGCCCGGCCCTTGAAACAAGCCCTGTGAAGCGCCGTCCATCCATTCTGATCCCTGCCGTTGATCGAAGCTCCGTTTTCGAGCATCCTCAGAACCATCCTAAGCTCGCCCCTGCTCGCCGCCACGCAGAGGCTGTCCCCTAGGCGGAGGGCGTCGAACAGCTTCGTATGCCCATTTTCCGCCGCCAGGTCGTACGCCGTCTTACCTCCTTTGTTCCGTACATCCTTGTTGGCCCCCTTGTGCAGAAGCAGCTTCACCATGTACTCATCGCCGGCGCTCGAAGCTATGTGCAGCGGCGTGTCTCCGTAGCTCGAATTCCTAACATCTGTCCTCGCCGAGCTGGCCAAGAGAAGCCTAGCGCAGTCAACCCTCCTCTCCTCAACGGCTAAGTGCAGCGCCGTGTTCCCATCTTTCGTCAGCGAATTAACGTTAGCACCTTTGACCAACAGATGCTTCAAAACCTCCACGTGTCCGTTGCCGGCAGCCAAGTGTATAGGGCCCCACGCCGAGGCCGTCGACTTCTCAGGGCTCGCCTTGTGGGCCAACAGAAGCTCGACTACCAAAGCATCGCCCATGGCCGAAGCAGCCTCGAGCGGGCTCGAGCCCGACCGGCCGCGAGCTTCGATATCAGGCCCGAATTCGAGCAGAAGCTGCACTAGATCGGCCCTTCCTTGGGAAATCGCCAAGTGAAGCAAAGGTTGGCCGTCAGAATCAGTCGAATCGGCCGATTTCCAGGATGGGTCGCTCTTCTCAAGAACTTCTCTCACCTCATCCATGTAGCCCTTTGAGACGAGATGTGTCAGAACCATCGAGCCCACAAACATAATCTTTATCCCACTGTCAGAATACACCTGCTTCTTCTTGTTCGTGAACCACTCGCTGGGAACCGCCGTCTCGTGGCTCGAGGACGACGCGCCGCCGCCGCCTCCCTTGACAGACGCGCCGGGTGCCACCACGCTCTGCAGGACTATGGAGTCGTCGCAGTGTGGGAAGTGTTGGGGGAGGTTCGTGCCCGGCGGCAGAGAGTAGGTTAGCTCGAGGGTTAGGGTGGTTAGGGGTAGGATTATGCCCGACTGAGGTTGGATGGTGTATCGGGCTTTGTTCACGGGCTGGACCCGAAAAGCCACGGGCATTGTGTGCATTACGTTTCTTAGGGTTAGCTCGCCGTGGCATCGCTGGCTAGGCTCGATTCTTATGGCAACTGTGTTCGATGGTTCCAAGCTTATGAGCCTATCCATGGCGGGGTCAAACTAGGGTTTTCTTTTTTCTTTCTTCTTTTTTTTGATCAATGAGGTTGTAAGAGCATCTCAGCTTCGATGATCGTAGATCAAGAAACAGTGGGGTTTGGTGAGGATTGTGAGGAGAAGAGGTTAGATATATGAAGGGTTTGATATAGTGGCCGGCTTGAGAGAAAGGAAGCTTTGCGCCATTTGTTGGGAGTTAGAAACTATGTGGACTTGTTCTATTATGTGTCCGACTTGTGATAGATTATGTCCGTATATTCAAGAAACGGTCGAAATCTTTCGTAAGGGTCGTTTTCGCGATTGTGTTCGCTTAGTTTGATGATGCAAGGGAAATGAAAGGGACACACGATGGAACTCGAGCGAGGGAATATGACATTTGGGAAGGGGATTGTTTATTCCGTTTTCTTGTTATTTTTCTTGCACCAACGTAATGTAATTTGGGGGAATGTTGTGATATTGAGAGAATCGAGTGGAATATATTTGAATAGAATAGTTATTTTATATAAGACTACGTAATGGTATATGTTCAACATTGTTGATGTTGAGAACTACCATACGGTATAATGCTAATTAAACAAATGAAGTGGGATCGTGACTTTTTTCTATTTTGTTTATAAATTAGTAAACTACAAGGAGTCGCAGCTTACCAAGTCAAAAGAATATCGGAAATAAGAACATATGTAACACATTTCATAGTGAAGCTATAATTTTGAATTTAAACCGGCAAGAAAACTTTAACGCAAAGCTATGTTATATTACCACATAGACAGCCATATTCGGTGCATTTATTTAATTTTTCAAGAACGAATGAAAAAAAAAAAAGAAAATCAACTGAAAGCGTTACTTATTATCTAAGACAACAACAAAAGGCTTCATAACAACTAGAAACTAGCACGGTAGTAGTGAATGGAAAGCAAAGCAAATCACTTAGACGAAGCTCCTTTAAGCTGCAGCACCATCTCCCTCATGAAGAAGCATCTGATCAAAATGCCAGACTCCTACAATTTCGTAAATCAAGAATTTGATCAAAATTATGGGATGTATAAAAGAAGCTCATAAGATGATGAAGATAAGCTTGTCCAAAAGATCTATCTGTGCAGTACCATGTCCTTTGCCCACTCTCCTCAGTCGTGCCACATATTCTGAGATTTTCTTGATAGCTTCCACCTGGTAATGTATGGAGGAGAATTACATATTAGAACATTTAACTTCATGTGGGAAGATATTGTTTGAAGCTATCTCACTCACCTGCTCTTCCAAGAATTCAGACTCTATAAAATCTGCTAGCTGTGGGTCGTTGTTCTTATCAGCAACCTGAGGCATATATCAGATCAGAACAGTTCGCCAATTTCGAGATTTCGAATCACATCAGAAGGGAGCAAATTTCGAATGGTTAACGAAGCCTTACGCTGTGAAGTTTCAGGAGCTTTTCGTTGGTTAGCTTCTCCAAAGACAGAGCAAGTTCCATTGCTGCATTGAAAAAAAATAAACTCGGGCAATTTGAACAGTTGAACCAAAATTCAGACAGTGAATGTAATGTTAGAAGTAGAAAGATCTAATCTTGTACCGTATAAAGCATCGCCCTTCTCGGCGTGATCGAACTCTGAAGGTGGATTGTTTAGGTTAAATAGCTTCACTCTTCCTCCCCGCTTGTTCTGTATACAGAAGCAGAGCATTTGTTTTCAGAGCAGAAGTTTATCACAACTCACAAGCTACGAAAAATCTATGCCTTCCAATATGATTAGGATGTTCCAGTCCACCTGATATTCCATTAATTTCTCAGCATGCTCTCGTTCTTCTTCGCTCGCCTCCTTAAAGAACCTGTCCCAAGCACACACAGAGAATCATTTAACTACACATTCAAGAATCCATTTTGCACAGTCGAAAGGCAAGAAAACGCTTACTTTGCAAGGCCTTTCAGGGAAACATTATCTCTATCGAAGTATGCATACAGAGAATGGTAGACGTACGACACAGAGTACTCCACACTGAAACACACACAACATAAAGGGGTTTACTTTAGGCACATCAATCAAAAACTCGGCACGGTTCAAGATTAGGAAGTAAAAGAAGATTAGGAAAGCTTACTTGATCTGTTCATTTATGGAGGCCTCACAGTCCTCAGCATACCTCTGGCGAGCGAGCGAGGTGTTATGAGCCGTAGGGACCAAGAAATCCCCTCTCTTAACCTCATCGAACGGCTGAAACACGACGCCGGTCAGCTGCACGGAATCGTTCTGATTCGAAGCACTGAGCACAGTACCGTCGACTCGCCTCTTCGCCGCCAAGAAATTAGCGCCATAAGGCAAAAAAGAACCAGAGAACGAACTCCGAGCGTTCGACGGAAGTCCAAGAGAAGGAGAGCCCTGAAGAGAAGGCATAGAGAAGCCTGAAACAGCCTCAACCAACATTCTTACTTCACCTTCTTCCTCGGATTATTATCGAATCGAAAGAAAGCAGAAAAAACTCAAGCTTTGTGCGAAGGTTGTGGTGTGTATGTGTGTGTGAGACGAGGGGACTCTGTTTTATACAAGTGGCCAGCCGAGACGCGGCCCTAAAATGCCCACTCAAGGATGGACACGTGGCGAGCGGAGATGGGGTCCACATGGACAAGGCGTGTGGCAAGCTCGTGTCTAATCCAGAAAATCTGTGGCCTTCGTCTTCCCTAAAGACTCTTTGCAGAAGGAATCTTCGACATGTTCACACTTGGAAATTTGTCTGTTGGTGAATAATTGAGATTGTTTGTTTTCTATGTAGTAAATTCAATTCAAAATCGAATAAGCAACTATTTTTAGATCTCTTTCAACACAAAGGTGGGACTTTTGCATTAGAATTTGGCTACTGTTATGCCATCTCTGAGAACTTCATAAGCATCTCTGCTCCTAGATTTTTTCATCCCAGCAGTGAAATTAACCTTAGCCTTCTCGCAAGAGATGCAAGTCACTTTTGTCCAGACTATCACCTTCGTCTTGATCCCTTCTATGTCGGCCAGCTTACCCTTCTCAAGATAACCCGTGACAGTCGTGGAGAAACGCAGCACGGATGAATCTCTATAGCCCACTTCGCACGTCGAAGGGATGTATACGGTGATCCTCCCCGTTTCTTCGTTGAACTCGTAATTGGTAGAATCGCGGGGGAATATGCCTATTGGTAGGTCGTACTCCTTGAGGAGCTCGGGCAATGGTTTCTGCATTTTTCCTGGGAAATGAAGAATTGGGATTGTTTCGTTTGATTAAAAAGAAGAAACCTTCAAATAGATGAATACATCTACAGATGAAGCAGAAAAGATAATGGGAAATTATCAACTGACTGACCCTTCAACTTGTTAACCAACCACTTGGCTCCGTCTTCGATGCTCGTGGACAACGACTGGAAAACAAAGGA
Source organism: Craterostigma plantagineum (assembly GCA_027422505.1). Classification (NCBI taxonomy): domain Eukaryota; kingdom Viridiplantae; phylum Streptophyta; class Magnoliopsida; order Lamiales; family Linderniaceae; genus Craterostigma; species Craterostigma plantagineum. Next base: position 5,811,495 of record JAPQWV010000039.1, on the reverse strand, counting down.
ATATAGCAAGAACACTTTCAGTTTAACGTATACAAGATGTATGAATGCATTTGATGTTCTTAGTGGATCATATATAAACAATCGATTGATGCTTCGTAACTGCTAATGCAGAGTATATGATGGGAAGTTTCCGTAGAACTGCTCAACAGAGTGTGCTATGCTTAAGCACACAGAATCATCAAAACTCGAGTTTTTAAACCTACAGAACAGATACTTATTCATCCATGCTCGCAGAATTGACAATCACACCATAGTTTCTCTTGAGAAGCATTCTAAGGAAATCAATTAGCAGAAGCTAGATTTCAGTGATGATGACAATTCTACACCCAAGGCCACTGTGGAAACATCATAAGTAATCAATCACCTCCAAAAATTAACTATTACGAGCGAAACCAATCCAATTAACTTCCGCCAGCTCCAATACCACGGCGGCTAACTCTAAAGCGCTAATTCAAATCAACATCTCACGGAAAAATCTTCCAACGAGATTCCAATATTCAGTGGCTTACCAGCACGGATTCGCTAAGCGGACATAAAGGGGGGGGAAAAATTCGAAGTTCCATAAAAACATTACTGGCAAAACCTATAGTTCAAACCTTATATTAAGAGAGTAGAATCTTACGTTGATATCATCGCCAACTGAGCTAATTTCTTTGTTGGCTCTTTGACCCAACCAATACGAGCCAACCTTGTTCAGTATCTGATCCATTTGCAGCTGAACAACTCCAGAAAATAGGTAGTATTACTATAAAGTTGAGTGAATTTGTGCGCAAATTCCTCCCCTTAACAGCACCCTTCAAGCCCTAATTGTAGAGAGAAAAGAGAGATGTTTCGTTTACTTGACCGTTTCAAACTTCATTAGCTTTGCTATTAAGCATCGTAGCAATGTCATACTCTGATGTGGACCAATTGAGTTCTTGAGCTAACTTTGAAATTTTGCTATCCCAGTTATTAATTATTTTTGTAAAAGAATATTAAGCTCAAAAAACTTGACTCATTCCCCTCCACTCCACCATTTGCAATTCAAGGCGGTTATGAATACAAAATTTTCCTGGTTACTGATAAGATAATTCATTATTCATAATAATAAACCATGATTAATTAATCATATTACGGCTAACCCAACGCAATCCTCCATCAATTACACGTCTGCACCATAGTTTCTATTCCACGCGTCCCACACACCTCTACTACGTGGTTCTCTTTTCTTACACTAGTTATCTATATACGTATATTCCTTCCCCATGCAAATAAACATTTGAGTAAAGTAACAAAAAAGATAAAGATTTATAGGAAAAAGACTCGTATTGATCCTTATTCCAGGCTGTGACATATAGTACTTGTCATCAATTCATTTCGCCCCATCTCATTTTCTGTAAGTTTTTTTTTTTTGGGACAAAAATAATCGAAGTCTCTATCCCGTGTATGTATTTGTCCCCTTTCTTTGATCCTTCGTCCACCTTCTACAATCATATTTTATTCTCTCCGATCCTCTTAATATATATAACGGAGACTTCTCATCTTTCTATCATTTCTCAATAATATAAATATTAAGAAAAAAAGAATCAAACGCAGCCTATTGAAGATTTCGTTTTTTTTCCTTCATCTGAATTGAATTGAAAATTATCTGATCAATCAAAGGGATGGCCGATCAAGAACACGGTTTCGAATCGCCGGAGGGCCACCGCCTATGCGTCAACAACTGTGGATTCCTCGGAAGCCCATCGACGCAGGACATGTGCTCGAAGTGCTACAGAGACCTCAACCTCGGTGCCGCCGCCGCCGCGGTGGAGCCCATGCGCCACAACAAGGCGACTACGTCGACGTCCCTGATTTTGCCGACGAGACCTCGCGCGGAGGAGGATCTTCCGAGGTCTCCAGCCGCCGATCCATCTCCGGCGACGGGGAGGTGCGCCGCCTGTCGCAAGAGGACCGGGCTGACGGGGTTTAAGTGCAGGTGTGGGCCCACCTTCTGCGGGGCCCACAGATACGCCGAGAAGCACGGCTGTCCGTACGACTACAAAGCCGCCGGGAGAGAGGCCATCGCCAGGGAGAACCCGGCGGTGAGAGGTGAGAAGCTTTGTCATAAGATCTGAGGAAACGATCGGAGAATCGTGGCCGTTGGTTTGTTTGATCGTAGTCGCCGTCTCTCTCTTTCCCCTCTTCTTGCGTGTATTTTCATTGCACCTCTACTGTAAGAAATTTCGTCTCTAGTTAAAATCTCATATCTTCGTTCTGCGTGCATTAATCCCAGAAAATGATAGGGATGAACAGAAGAAAATGGACAAACACTTGCGTTAATCCCAAAAAATTAATAATCTAATATATACATATTTAATTCTTTTTAAAATCATAAATCCAATCTGTAGTTCTCTTTTTTTTATGAGACGAAAAGGACAATATTTTGTACATGTTTATTTACAAATAATAGTCAAGTAGCTATTGGTCTCTTCTCTTTGGAGAATCCGAGTTGGTGTTCTTATCGACATGGCTTACTCAATTATATCAGTTTCTTAATATAGATAAGAGCTTAAATATTGGTCTTGACTTTTATTCTAGATCGAGACAACGTCATGAATCAAATATAGCAAGCAGCCGACCTAAGCAAATATATTATCTAATATATTCTAATTATGTCGTTGAAAATAATATGCATGACGCCTAATCTGAACATGGACGTCTTATAGTATTAGAAAACCCACAATATTCTTCTTTAATTGTGTGATATCATTTGTTTCTGTACTATAAATTATGTGAACCTGAAACGTTAACTTGGGCCGACCCGCGACCTAGAGAAATCATTGTAGGCCCAATAGGCGCATTTAAATATTTGGTACTCCCTCCGATCTGCTAATTTTTCACATTTATTTTTTATTCCGGGCGTCCCACTAACTTTATCTCCTTTCCTTTTTGGTAAAAAATTAAACATCATTATAAATATAATTGGAGGGAACGGTAAAAGGTGGAAATAGTTAGGAAAATGTTATAAATTTAAACAAGTTGTTTATATCTAATCCAGTTGTACTTATTATGATAATAATGTCACCTTATTTGCATGTCCAGCAACTTATGTGATAAAGTTACTGGGACGGAGGGGTAAAAAAAATGTACAAGCATGCTAAGATTTTAATAGTCTTGTAATGTAATAATGTTAAAAAAATGTACGTTGTGGTCCTCATCCATATATAGTTCGCGAAGACTAATTAATTGGTCCTGCAAATAATAATGGTTCCCCAATAGTTTGAATTTTGTTATTAATATGGCGTTGGACTCTGAAATATATAACAAATAATATCCGTCAACCCACAGATTGTGGTGAGGAAAGGCAGACAAAAAAAGTCGATCCCTTGAAAATAAATATAAAAAAATCAATTAAGAATAACTAATATAAATATTTTGATTGAACCCTAAGCCTCAATATTCTAAAAAATCATTTACGCGGAACTTTCCTCCTCACGTGTTGGCTCAAAAACGCATAACTCAATTCCATCATTTTCCTTTGCAGGTAGGGTTATTATATTGATTGATTAAAATTGATCGATTCTTAATGAATGATCTCAATGAATCTAATGGAATTGAAGACAATTGTTTGTTTTCCGATTAATTTACTAATTTGAATCTTATTGAGAATAGATAGCCAGCTGTTCTATAGGTAGATGGATGATTCAATTTGCATATTATGATGATGAGCACTTATCTACTGAAAATAATGAATGCTTTGGAATGATGGATGCCCTAGCCCTATATATACACATTGATCATCCAAAAGTATGAATATCTGTCTATACATATTCATCTTGTCAGAATAGAAAAGTGTTAAATCAATTAATAGATGCAAAAGTATGACTTGGATATTGAATTGTAATCGACAATTGATTGTGAAGAGTGTGACCCTCGTTAAACATTTCCCAATTATCGCCATTTTCAAGCTTTGGAGATGTATATGTATATAGGAGTAGTTCATTGGAACCTACCAATTCATCATTAATGTCAGAGAATAATCAAGTACATCATTCAATTACCTTATGTCCAACACAACATCAATTAAAATTGCCACTTCATTTTTGTATGTAACAAAAAATTCAAATGCGATTGACGGTTGAATATCAAAATGAGTTTAAGCAGCATACTACAACCATTTACTCGGTTTACCTACAAAATGATAGTTTACTATAATTGTTTTTTATATAAGAAAAGCCATTTTTAAATGTGGAGGAAAAAATAAGTAATAAGTTAGCTTTATCCATAGATTAGCCCACATGAAACAACTACTTAACCATGATGCATTGATAACTCACGTTAATTGCACTCATAAACCATGATTCTCAAGAAAGTGAACATTATGACAAGAGAAAATATGACATGAATTATTACAGCGTTAACATGATTTGGGTGGACAGCTCGCTAATTAACTTTACGGCTCATGAACGAAACATTGAACATTGCAAAATCCTCGTGCCTCAAATCATTCTTCTTGTAATAATAGTATAGGTGGATGATGATGATGATGATAAAATGGCTGAGATTTTTGGGGACATGAATAAAGATTAACACGGCAATTTCGTACACAAATATAACACCAATTAATAAGCAAACAAAATAGAATGAATACTAATGATGGGTGGGCTGCAGATAAGTTATGGTTTGGACCAATCGAACTCATCATTGCGAATCTTCGCCAAAATATTTCAAGAACCTGAAACTCCCAAAATGCCCTTGGCCCATATATCATCCATCCGTTCACATTATAATCATAATAGTTTAGTTGGTTTGAAAGAAGAGCATTGAATGAAATCGTTTCATGTGGAAAGGAAACCTAATTATAACTGATATATCCATGCTTTAAGAAAAGATGCATGATGAATATGGAGTCATGTGGGCCCCACATCGCTTATCGTTCATACGCAGTATATATATTCACATTCACTTGAAGGTAGATTGCTTCAGTCTATTACATATCATCGCAGGAAAACTCTTTACTCGCCTCTCGGAAGAAGGTGATCTTCTTGCTAAAGCTAGACAACACACAGGTCCACCACACCCTCCCTCTCTCTCTCTCTCTCATTATATATATATTTTATATATACGTATAGTGAAAAGGGTAGGCAAAAAATGGCATGTTCATGGCTGTTTGTCAATCTGGTTTGGTCGGGCGGGAAAAGGGTTTGGTTCATTACATGGTTTTCTGCTAAGTTCGTTAACCACTTACGTTGGTTTGTGACAGAGAAGAAAGTGTTCCTTTTTTCTGTTTACCATCGGTTTTTTTCACTTGCATCCTTCCTAATAAACCTGTCTTCGATTTATCGATATTTCGAATGAAAAAAAATAGAAAAAGGAAAAATTTAGAGTGCAGATAGTGACAGTCATTAAGCACATTGTTTTGTTCCTCAGTCTTCTATTCTATTTAATTTGACATCTAATCTATCAAAAGTAAAATATAGCCAACGCTTCCACTCTTTTCTCCTTGTTAAGAATAACCAAAAAAAAAAGAATAGGATATTAATTTTCAGAAATGGAGAGGTTGAACTCAAAGCTCTACATGGAGAACTGCTACATCATGCAAGAAAACGAAAGGCTGAGAAAAGCAGCCGAGCTCTTAAACCAAGAGAACCAAGCCCTACTTATCGAGCTGAGGCAGCAGCAGAGACTCGCCGCCGCTCAGGCCACCGCCGACAGCCTATACGAAGGCGGCGGCGCCACCTCCTCCACCGCTTCATCGAGGAAGAAATCCAAGAAGGCCAAGAAGTGATGATATATCTTCACGACTGATAAATGTGGAGTAACGTGTCTATCTGTAAATTTATTAGTAGAAATTAGTGTTGTATTCTATAAGAAGAAAAAAAACATGTTGCGTAACTAGAATTTATTGTTGTTACTATCATAATCATCAAAGAGCCTTAACGTGTTCCCAAGTCCATATATAAGATTCGTTCAAGAAAATCCGAGTAAGACCTAAAAAGCCGTTGACTTGGACCATTTGTTGGGCTCGTCAGTTGGGCTTGTCATGACTATATATATCACGCACACATGTAGGCGCACAAATTACATAATCTCATACAATAATAACTATACGTCGATCATATTATTATTGCATGCCTCGATGGCCTTAACAATGGAGCCCGCCAAGGTGTATATATATGAAGTACGTTGTTAGCAGAAGACGAATTAATCGAAGAAGACAATCTTGAAGTTGAATAGTTGCGTGTAAGAGTTTCGATGATAACACTGCAAATAAAATAAAACTTGAAGTTGACACTTAAATAAAAGAGAGGGTGGAGACATGAGGAATCAGAAGATGCAGTTTTTTCTTCCGACTACATTCGACCGATAAATGCTATAATATTTTCTACCCTATCACTTAAAAACCTTGTTTAGTCCTAGTAATTCGGCTCGGGAATGAATCACCCAAAATTTTACATATGTTGAACAAAAATTGATCCCATTGATCTGAATCATGTTTTTTTTTTCCCTTTCGTGAACAATAAAGCTCGAATTATTGGACATGAATTACTTGAAAATTCAATGGCTATAAATAGTAAAAGTAAGGTTGCTAGGTCATGCTTATCTATAATATGTGACAGAAGTAGCTACCAAGTGGGTACGAACCATCACTGTGACCTAGTAGGGTTTCAGAAGCGATATAAATTGAACCTAGATAGACACCTTCATTAAACTGAATACGACAAAATTATTTTCAATATAATTCGAAGATATATTGTGTCAATTTCAAGAGCACGTGGGGTGGGGGGACAAAATACCGCCGTACAATTACTTAAAACTCTTCTAACACGACGACATAATTCTATTTTATATTTAAAACCCTTTTTTTGTATCATTGTTGTCTTACCTTACCTTATAATCCATGGCATCGAACTATATTTCAGTTAGGAGAATGAGAAAAACATAAATTTTCCCGTTGAAAAATCACCACAATAGACAATAGTACATAAAAATACATAGCGCATGGAAGAGAATTCAACTAAAAAAGAGCCGTCAAAAAAATATTTTTATTTCCTCCGCCCACAGTACACAGTACACACCACAGTTTAACGCCTCCTGGCAGCGGTTTCACGCTGAGCATTGAAGAACACGGCGGCGACAGGGCGGCCCAGCTCGTTATCGACGGCGAACCGCCGTGTGTCGAAGCGGTCACGTGAGCCAGGCAGGTTCTTCACGGCCAACCTTCCCTTCTGCTTAAAAAGAGCAAACACGAACCTATGGATTCCTATGACTGGACTTGGTGCCTCGTAGCTGAACACTTCTTTCCCTGTACATTGGTTTGTAATAAATGAATGTGTTTGTTGAATGTTTTTGCCTGGAGAATGCTTGTTATAACTTTCGAAGGGGTGAAGTTTTTCTTACCAAAGGAGACATCTGTAGTGCCTGGAATGTCTGTGACTAACCTGATAATAAGTAGCATGTGTTAATAAGTGGACATGACCAATGAATAGAGATGAATGGTGACCATTAATCGAACTATCTAATCGCCAGATCTAGAGAAGAAAAAAAGAAGACAAGACTGGATTAGGGTTTTCGAATTAAAGTTTTCCAATCCTTTCACCTCTTCTCTCTCCTTTCTTTAGTGGTTCTTTTGCAAACTGAAACCCTGGTAATGACGTCTTATCTTTGTCCAAGAAGTGAGTATTCTTGATATAAATAAAAACCCTTATTAGTAGTTCTATCTAGGCTTGCCCCCTTTGTACTTTTGCAAGCATATATGTTTTCTTGATCGACGTCATTATTAAGTTTAGTTGGTTCTTTAACTTCATTATCACAACTACACTAGAAACGTATTTTGTTTGTTTTGTCTTCATTTCCTTTGCATCATCAAAGACTTGGAAAATTGTAACACATGATGTACCAGTGGAGGTGTTCCCTTAGATATGGATCACTTGGACCTGGGACGTCAGGGTCAACCATAACCTGAAAATACAGAAAACGACAGTAATAATAATAATATTACATTCTCTGCATTTCATATGAGTTGTAAGAAAGAAGGACATGCTATTTCACAGATAATACCAAAGTGTAGAAAGTCCTCAAATCACCACTTTGAACCTCAACCCTAGGCATCGTTGCAATAGCAGAAGGAAAGAACTCATGGCCATTGAAGACATGTTTGTGACCAATGTAAGTTAAGTTCATCTTTGCCGTTGGGATAAAACTGTCCACTACATCACCTATCACTTTGCCAATTACGAGGGGATCTGAAGGCATTTTGCTCTTACCTCTTAACTTACTTGGAGAAGACGACTGTGCAGATAAAGGGAAGTAATATTACTTGGGAATTCTTTCACTGATAGAGAAAGGATAAATAAGCCTTCTTATATAGAGGATTTCAGAAGCACATTCTTCGCATACAACAATCAAAAGCTAATGGACATGAAGAGGTTTCTGGCTAGAGAATGTGCCAAAAGTACTACATATTTGGTACATACGTACAAAAGAAGGGCAATGAAAAGAACACAACTGAATAAACCGTCCCCCACCACATCTAAACCCCAAAAATACTCTCTCTCTCTCTCTCTCTCAATTATTCTTCCTTTTTCTCATAGATTGTGCTGATACTAGCTTCCCTTTCCTTTACAATAGTGGAAAGAGAATAAAAACACCATGCTTTGTGAGTAGACAGATGGAGAGGAGATCACAGTGTAGGCGGTCAAGAATTTGGGGGGAATTTGTCAAAAAAATCAAAGCTAAACAGTTAGCTAGCTGGTTTTCATTATTGAGAAACTTAGGCATAGATTAGTAACCTAATATCATTTTTATCTTGTTTTTCAATAACCCAAACAGTTTGATATTGTTTTTCAATTACCCAAACAGTTTGTTATTACCATCTTCAATTCACATTCTGTCGTCCTCACCACCACGTGTGAGCTTCGTATGGAGGGCCCTACGAATGATGTTAAGGATTAATCTGGTTTGGACCATAACTCACAACATTACAAATATGTGATTTGCGTACCCTTTTTTCATCTCCTATGGTTCCTCTTCTATGTCAGAAATTTAATCATAGTCGTATTGAATATATTATGCATTTGGTCCAAACAATTAGAGCTAAAGAGATTCAAGTACCAATGGACTTTTAAAGAATCGCACTTCAATATAATGGCATAGAGCATTGTAATGGTCTTTAATCACAGTCGAAATCTTCTTACTTTCGTAGGCAATTGCCTGAAATGGCAATGCTACAAGTATCATTTTCTTACTAATACACATTAAAGGTACAACTTTTATATGGTTTTAAGGGATAAATTACCAAGACAGCACATGATAGATGAGAACTTGGGGTAAAGACAGTTTCCCCAGAAATAATATGGAAATCCAGCAAAGATGAGTAGCAGCAAAAAATTCAATTCTGGCTTCAATTGTCAAAATATATGATGAAGGCAATAATACGCAGCATTCAAAATTTGCAAAAATTATGACATTAGCAACTCAAAGGTTGCCTTTCAGGGGAGAAACCAGAAATAATATGGAAATCCAGCAAAAATGAGTAACAGCAAAAAATTCGTTTCTGCGTTCAATTGTCAAAAAATACGATGCAGGCAATAATAGGCAGTATTCAAAAAAATTTCACAAAAAATGACGCTAGCAACTCAAAGGTTGCTTTTGAAGGGAGAAGGTACTAAACACAGCTACGAATTTGATCCAACTATTCGAATTTGAACTGAACCTCGACGTGCATATACTTCCTCATGAGCTTCACAATCGACGAAGTAAAGTTCGCCAAAGTCTGACACTCTTCATGGGTCTTACTATCGGACACAAACCCGTGGATCAAAAGCCTCCTCAAATTCGGGCACCACTCCATAAAACCCGCGACCCACATCGAGAAAAGCTCGTTCATCACAGTCCAACCGAGCTCCAAGACAACCACATTCTCCAATACAAAAGACAAGCCATGGAACCCATAATGAAAGGCAGACTCTTTCAGGTCATAGCTCAAGGAAAGATGGGCCAGCAAAGGGAAGCACGAAGCAATCGTCTCAACATCGACAAACTCATCATCTTCATCGAATGCTATGCTCCAAAGCCTAAGCTTCCTCAGCTTCGAAGACTTAGATATCATTTGGTGGAATTTCGCCCACATGATTGTGAAGTTGCTCACGTCGACTATCTCGAGGTTCTCAGCGCTCTCCCCTATGTCGAGATGAACGACGCTGACATCATTTATCTTTAGGCACCTCAGCGTTCCTTTACCAATGAGCTCAAAGAGATCAAAGGTGCAATCCTTAAGGTGAAGCTTCTCAAGACTGTCCACCTCGAGTATGAACTTGTCCAAACTGATTCCTTCGATGTAGATATCCTTCAGCGAAAAGCTGCTCAAATCCATCGTCGCCTGAGGATCTGACATGGCAATATCGAGACTAACCAGGGTTAGGGTTTCGATCTTAGGACAGGCGTTTAGAAGAAGGCTCAAGTCAAGGGCAGATATGCTGACGCAGCTCAAGGAAAGAGACGTCAAGCAGGGGAATCTCTGATAACTCGGTTCAACCCCTGTAATAGTATTGTGGGCCAATGTCAGGGATTCGAGCTTGTGCCTGCAACACTTTTCGAGCACGTTTATGTTTTGGCTCGTTTTCACATTGTAGTGAAGCTTACGCAGAGTGTCTCTAGTGTACATGAGCCAGGCTATGACCGGGGCAGCTGAGAATTCGTCCACATCGTCCATTATGATCGAAAGGGACTGAAGTCCTTTGGTCTGAAATATGGTCTGAGTGATGATTATCTCGAGCCTTGAGGTGGAGATTTCGTGGTATGCTGGCCAATCGTTAGAGTCGAATGTAAGAGTGTGAAGATGGTTTTTCCAAGCTTCTTGCCATTTTCGACAGGTGGCTGATGCGATTACAACGTCCCTCGCAGCACCGAGGCGTGACAGTATGTTCCCAATAACCTCAAGGGGAAGGTACTCCATTTCAAGTGAATGACTTACGAGGCGAAAATGGTGAGAAATCGAATCGAATCAAATCAGAGAATCTGTTGAGGCGTAGTAGAAAAAGAGGATCAACGCCACGGAAGAACGCGCAATTCAGGCATTTTAAGACTGTGTAGTGATTTATGTTCACAGCTGTTCAACCCAACTCCCAATTTAGATCGAAATCAAATCAAGACGCAAATAAAAAAGGGAATAGCAGTAAAGCTCCGATTAATGGATTCAAGAAATACCAGGAACCTGCCCAAATTGCAAACTTTTATAGACTGAACCTATCGGGATCTTGGTTTTTTTTTTTCCTATCGATTAACTCCTGAGAAAAGAAAATAGTCGAAAGTAAAAATGGGGATTAATCTCAAACCATCGATAAAAGATCGAGAGAAGTAAAACGACGATAGTACCAAGACAGAACAGAAAAGACATGGCTTCTTACCCGAAATCCTCCTCGTCAGAAATCGATACACATCGCCGAAGAACAAAATCAAAACAGCCACGTGAATAGAAATGTCGGTAATTTTGGGGAAATGGAAATGATGGTTAAGAGGACTAAAATAAAATGAGTGGGAATTGGGAAAAAAAAAAGATTGAATATGATTCGTTGGCTTATGAGGAAAAGGTTGGATCTTTATATGGGATGGGAGGGATGGGATGTACCTCTAAAAGCAATGAAGTGTAATACACCCCAAACGACACCGTATTTAAAAAATAATTTTTGAAGTACACTCTTGTTCCACTACGCTGCGCTGCCTTTGTAGTTAGTTGTACTTGTACATGGATAACTGAACTGAATGAAAGCGAAAATCAGAAAACTAGTAATCAAAATGTAAAGAACAAATCCTCAGATTTATATGCAATATCTTAGCAAAAGAGAAAGCTAAGTTTTAGACTTGGAGAGGCCATCCATTAACCTGTTATAAGTCCCAATGTCAGGTATAAAACCTCTATCTAACATCTCATCAACCAACAATTCACCCTCTTTTCTTCTCCCTTCTCTCGAATATCCCATAACTAAAATCCTACACATCACACCATCAATCTCCATACCCTTTTTGCCCGCCAAGATTCTCAGTTCATTCGCCTTAACGACTTGTCCCACGCTGCACAAATCATCGAGCACGCAGCAAAATGTCACCCCATCTACCAAAATGCCCTTCTCAATCATCTGTTGTACCAAAATCACAACTTTGTCAATCTTTCCTTTGCCCCTCAAGCCTTCGATCAACGTTGTACAAGCAGCTAAACTCGGGCCAAAGCCCTTTTCCCACAACATGCTTACCATTAATTCAAACGCCTTATCCAATTCCCCAGCGCTTAAAAGCCTCTGCACAAGCCTAAAACAGTCAAACTCGGCTGGTAAAACTCCCCTCTTCGCAAAATCGCCGATCAAATCGCATGCCTTCAAGACTTCACCTTTCCTCCATAGCCCATCCACCAAGATATCACAGGTGACGCTCGAAATGCCACATTCTAAGTCCACCATTTCTCTTGCCAAGCCCACAGCTCTCTCAGTGTTCCCTGCCCTGAAAAACCCACCAATCAAAGTGTTGAAACTAATCACATTAGGCACTGAGCCTCTCTCCTTCATCTCCCTAAAGAGATCCAACGCCAAATCAATCTTACCCTCTCTGCAACGCCCACTGATCAGAGTATTAAACGTGTAAATATCTGGGCTCACACGGTCGTTGACCACCATGTTTCTGTAAAAGCTCAGAGCTTTATCCATGTCGCCAGCCTTCACAAACGCATTAATCAGCAAATTGTACAGATCAACTCCAGGTTTTCCATCAATCAACTTCCTCATTACATCGAACCAGTGTAAAGCGTCGTCAAGCATTTTAGACCTGCAAAAGGAACTAATGGCGACTCTGTAGATGGGTTCCGTCTGAGGACAAGAGAATATGCCATCTTTTGAGCATGGGCACGGATTGGCGGCGATGAAGCGGAGTAGTGAAGGGAGGTGATTGAGGCGATTGGAGGAGACGAGTGAGCGCGTGAGGTACTCGAAGGTGCTGTGATCGTGGCGGAAGGTATCGTCCGCCGCGGCGGCTCGGCGGAAGAGTAGGAGGTCGAGATGGGAAAGGTTCGGGTTGTGGCGGAGGCGGCGGTGGAGGAGGCGGAGTAAAGCGGCGGGTGTGTTTGGGGTTTGGGGATTGGTGAGTCGGGTCAGCGTAGTGGGCGGTGGTGAGGTTGGGTCCTTCGTCGGCGGAGAAGGGGTGGGGTAGGCGTTGGCTCTGAGAGTCAGCCTTTTCAGGGGTGCGCGCCGGGACATGCTTCTATGGACCGGCGAATGTAGTTCGGCGACGAGTGTCAGAATGAGAGCGAAGTGAATTGAAAATTTAGATAAAATATAGGGGGCATTGCGTAATTTCTAGCTGACTTGGGTGATCTTATATTTATGCTCCAACGTCTGTCGATAATATCCGACCGTCATTTTTCCTAGCCGTGGCAGACAGCAGTCACAAGGAGACAATTACTGTTATTACAATCTACGAAGGTGCAAACTTTCCCTTGTGTGCATTTCTGTGCCCCACTGTTCTCATATGAGCAGCTACGTCGACATGATGAAAAGCTTTTGCTGACTTAATGAATCAGTTGTGCAGAAAACCTGTTCGATGAAATGTCTGCTTATTCGTATATTTGCAGGTTGCATCTTCGTTAACACATTACTAGAATGAGTGTTCAAAACCTCAAAGGAAGCTCAATCTTGAATGATTGTGGAGGGTTAAACTCCAGCCTTTATGCTCCTCAGATGAAGCCAAGTTCAACTCGTCTGATCTTGAGTAAGCATCGGGCTTTTTTTTACATGGAATGTAGCTTTCCAGAAGCAGAATTTATGTTTACATTTTTATCCAGGGACCCGAAGGACGACGATACGATGTGGGGTTCGGTTTCGGCCTTGTATTGACATACACAAGGTTTGGCCATGCCTTATTGCATATGTTTCTTTGGTTTGTTTAAAGAAATGAGGTAAATGATCGTTGGGTTTGTGTTCTATGTTATAGTTTGATTGCTGTAGCATACCCGGCATTCATATTTCATAATTCCATATTGTCTCTTTGGTTTACCTCTGAGTTTTTTGCTTGTCATCAGAACTTCTTTCATTACACATATCAACTGTGGATGACCAATGGCGAGATAATTAACATTTTCAGGGGAAAGTGAAACAAATTGTTGGCTCAACTCTTAAAGATTCTACAGTGGAAAATTCAACTCTTGTAACTAATTTTGAATCTGATAAATCAGCTGCGGAATATGCCAAGATGTATAGGGATGATGGACTCAAAGGTGGTCATGTTATCATGCTTGGAGCTGATCCATTGAGCAAATCAGCTGCCATTGAAGCTTTGCATGCTTATCCTGGTAGGCATCTTTCTCAATCTCTCTCATCACATGTGTCTCTACGTGTCGACATGGTCAGAAATCTGTCATGCTACAATGTCTATTTGAGAATGATTCTGCGGGGATCACATTACCCAATCTTTACTTTTCTAGTTGTTGGAATAACGTATTGTATTGACTGATAATATAACCAAGCTAAAGATTTTTCTGCTTATACTTACTATTACATGTAAGCTATCTAGGTGGTTTGCAAGTTGGAGGGGGTATTAATTCAAGTAATGCCTTGAGTTACATAGACGAAGGAGCGAGCCATGTTATTGTTACATCAGTACGTATCTGTCCTACTCTCCTTATGTGATGCTTAATACATCGGTTCCAATCCTCTTTAAATATTGCCTTCTACGATTAAACGTAAGGAGTAATGAGCTAGATTACAGGGTATGGCAAAAATCCTTATCTAGATCATTATGTTAGAAATGTTTATGCTTCCCCAAGTTTTTTAACTGCTCAGTACTTTTATTGCCATTGCAGTATGTATTCAGCGGTGGACAAGTAAATTATGAAAGGCTGAAGGAACTTTCACATATTGTTGGGAAACAGAGACTCATTTTGGATCTTAGTTGCAGAAAGAAGGTACGTATCCTTAATGATGAGATATATTGTCAGTAAGGTATTTTCTGCATTGTTGAAGGGTAAATTACAAGTACACACATCGATCAGCAAGTTAATTGAACTATTTTGAACGAGAATTAGGCTTCAAGAACCTGATCAGAAACTTCGATATAGATATCTAAAATCATCGCATACATGCAATTTATTAGTGACATAGAAACTGCTCATGGTGTTGCATTCAGGATGGTAAATACGCAGTTGTAACCGATAGATGGCAGAAGTTCACTGACGTATATCTCGACGAGGAAATACTCGGCCTCCTTGCTAGTTATGCCGATGAGTTTCTTGTCCACGGAGTCGATGTCGAAGGCAAAAAGTACATATTCACGATCTATGATTCTTTAATCGTTCTTAAATACACCCACGCACACACACATTGTTCCACTATGTAATAATTCGGGTCAGATCATTATCCCACTTTGCATTGTTACAACTTTTACTGTGACATGCCCTTTAAATATCCAAGGCTGGGAATCGATGAAGAGCTAGTGGCGACCCTCGGGCAGCTCTCTCCTGTGAGTTCTTGGTGAACTTCATGCTGGCCGCACACATTCTTTGTCTTTATTTCAGTTGCTTGCTATATATGCTAAATTTTTTTTATTGTTTTTCTAAGATTCCGGCGACTTATGCTGGAGGGGTCACTTTGATGGACGATTTAGAGAGGATCAAAAGAGCTGGTCTGGGCCGTGTAGACGTTACAGTGGGCAGTGCTTTGGATATTTTCGGCGGCGAATTGCCTTACAAGGATGTGGTAGCTTGGCATTCACAACAGAAGGCTTTGGCTGTTTAAGACTACATATTCCAAGTAAAATCTGACTGTTTTAGAGCAACTATGTTTTTCTTGAAATTACTCTGCTCTTATATAGAAGTCGGTAATGATCGAAGATAGCTTAAATATAAACTCCATCTCTGAAAATTGTCTATGCGATTTGTGTCTTTACCCATACAAATAGCCACTTCACATTAGTCTTTTTAAGTTGGAGACAATATCAAATGTCTTTGTTACAACTTAGAAGCAGTAAGTTTTCATCCCTCTAAACTAGTCATCTCTTTCTTTTCCTCCTATGTCTTCTTCCTACCACAAAAACCTAAGTCATAGAAGAAAACATAGAAGGAAAAGAAAAAAAAAATGATTCTAGCTTACATAACGCTATCTACTAATTCACTTCAGGTACACTTTCCAAAGTTGGAAAGGATCTTTTTGTACGACATTTATATCCCTCTAAACTGCATGAATCTCTTCTCATCACGTGATACTTGATATCTTCGATCGAAACAGTGTCCTTCTCTAACATTGCCTGCAGCTCTTGCTTGCTTATTACAAGCTTAATCCTAACAACACTGCTGCCTCTGCTTTCAGCTCTTTGCTTCTTCTCTTGATCATCATCAAGAACTAACTCATCTGCAAAACGAACTGTCTTCTTCTTCTTCTTCGTTGTAACAGCTTCTTTTTGTGAAGCAGTTTCTTTCGGTAAGGGAAGAAGATAGTACAAGCGACCACCGAGCATATCGTCCTCTTGATGAAGATTCCTTACGACTGGTAAATCGTCTGAGATGGCATGGTTACAGAATTGTGATAGAACTTGATGTACTTTCAATGGAGCTGTGTATTCTAGGATTTTTCCATCTGTTTTCATCACTCTAATGGGCTTTTGATCTTGAACAACAACTAAGCAGTTTCCCATCTTATGCAATAAATACTTGCTTTTTTTTTCTAGGCAGTTTCTTGTTTTGTTGGGGAGTTCCATTGGAGTGTATGCTCTTTATATTTATAGTAAGAGAAAGCAGGGCAATGCCCTTCTAGCGTCTTGAATTACGAGAATGCCCCTATAAATTTTAATGGTAAGTTAAGTAGCTCAATTAGATTCTCCTATATAGTGGACGACTACCGTACAAATTTAAGTTGGTTTTGTGGTAGACTACTCTTCACTATTCTGTCACGTTGACTATATGTAAAGCATGCAATGAATTCTAAATATTCCACCCAAGTAATTAATCTATTATTACATCAGGATCCCTATGATTGGTCGGTTGGACATAATGATGCTTCTTACATTGAAACTATTCCTGGTAGATGGCCATGGAATTATGGATTTTTCAGAAAATAATTACAATAAATATATAGAATACTTTCAAATGTCGTTATAAAAAATACATACAACCAACTTATGCTTTTTTAATGCATATTAACTAGTAAGCCCCTTAGAGTGGGGATTTTAAATGATTTTCCAAATTATGGGTTGGAAACTAACAGATAAAATAACTAGGGCTGCCAAGCAAAGCTTCTCTTTGACTCATGCGTGTGCAATATAAGTTTAACAAGATTATATGTATGCAATGCAAGTGAAGTGGGGCCCCACTTGGATACGAAAGTGCATGTCGATCCCATTATGACTTTAATATTGGACGGGGAATGGTTGCAAAAATAAAGTTGGGTTTAAGTGGTAAGTGATGTGAGTCACACGCAATCTTGAGATAAGCCTCTTCCTTTTGTGATTTTATCATTTCTAGTGGAGGTAACAAATATAAAGTGCTAATATTCTTACAAGAAATTCAGTATGGGATGGACGAATATAAATTTATTACATGATTATACTTATCTTTGAGCCTATCAAAAACTGGCTCGTTCTCTAAAACGTATGCTTCACTATGCAAGTATATCACACGTTTATTACTATTTATATAGGTAGGGTAATATTAATATAATATGAAAGTTGATGGCGTGCTACGCAGTAGCAGATGAATGGTAGTGCTCTTTTTAATATTTTCATATTATTTATGTATGGGTTGGGTTTGGGTATAAAGTGAAATTAGTAAGGTCATCGTAACTAACGTGGGTCTCATAGAGGCTTCGTCGTGTATATTATGCTATTTAAATGTTTTATGAAAATGCTTGCCTTGATTCGCCATGATAAAGCTTTCATTTTGCAACACATCATAAAAAAGCCTAGTTCAAAAAAAAAAATCAACAAGATCTAAGAAGTAAGATAATTTTGTCACAAAAGCTAGATAAAATAATTGCATGTTTGGTGAGCTCTTGTCACCATCTATACTTTGCCACCCCCACATACAAGAAGAAATGAAATATATTCACGAAAACTTCAATATTTAACAATTCGCCATAAAAAGCTCACTCGCTTTATGGCTTCTAGACACCGACGAAGACCTCGGGGAAGACGGTCTGCTGACGTGGCAAGACACTTGGCACCAATTCGTTGGACGGCCACCGCCGAAGAAAAACTTCCGCGACGGATTTGAAAGATTTTCCTAAGCTGATATTAAACCCTTATTTTAATATTATTTTGTTGCGCGTGCAGCAGATAATCTTGATTTTTTAATTCATTCTCTTCTATGCACTTGATGTTTGATATATTACTTTATTGACTGTACAGTGCGTAGGTTTTGATAAGATAAAGATAGTAAAGTGGGCATATATAAAATGGTTGATTAAATTATGGGAAAACGTACTACATTTGAATTCATCCGTTTAATTGTTTTTCTTTTTGGGGTTCGTTCAGCTGAAATTGTAATTGTAACATTACAATGTTCATGTTTTTTCTTAATTGAAATGCACATCAATAATAATCAAACAATTTGTTATCGGGCCAAATCCATATACAAATAACTCCAAAGTCCGATATTGTTTTACACAGCCCACCCCATATATATTTCGTAACTATTTTCACCAAAAAAGAGTCAAAACTTGTGCCCAAAACGAGTCAAAACACTTAATTTTATTGTGCTCACCTAGCGTGACCATTTTATGTGGGCACCTGTTAATGTGTCATCGATTCGTGTTATTTCAACATCTCAGATCGACGTCTAAGGTTGTGTCGTATTAATTAACCCTTCTAGGTGTCATTAATCGATATTTCGGATACTGATGTGACATATTGACACGATATACATTGATAAGTAAAATATTATGTAAGGCGTCAATATGCCACACCAGCATCCGAAATGTCGATTAATGACAGCTAGAAGGTGTTAATTAATAGGACATAACCTTAGACGTCGATGTGTGATGTTGAAATGGCACGAATCGATGTCACATCAACAAGTATCCACATAAGGTGCTCTAACGTGCTCATATAAGGTGAGCACCATAAAATTTTCCTATCTATGTATGATGCCAAAGATCAAATCGAAGAAAAAAACAAAAATGCGATAAGATAAACCACGTTGAAATTCAACTAAATGCCAAAAAAGAAATACTCCCTACGTTCCTTATTGCTTGTCGTTCTAGGTTTTTTTGGTTCCTAAAAAGATGTGCTGTTTTTTTAAGAAAAAAATATATGTGCATTTCCATATTTACCCCTAGTATTAAATAACATGAGAAATAGTTATTACATGAGAAATAAATAATGAGGGATATAAGAGACATTTTAAGTCATTTCTTAATAGTGTGTAAATGCTTAGAACGCCAACTAATACGGAACAGAGGGAGTAATAACTTCGTGATCAACCAACTTGCCAAAACCTTTCCACGTGGGACCCACGCACACTGCTGGCCACTCGCTTTTTTCAACCTCCTCGCCGGTCAACGCCGACGACCGCCGCCCTGAAGAAAACCGTTTCATCCCCCCAAACCGGGATGTTCCTGTTCACGAAGAGACGCCTCTCATGCTCACGCTGCTCCTTACCACCATCGGCTCAGCCTTGTCTGCCGCCGCCGTTCCTCCGACAATTTTCCTACTGATCCCAGGTGCGATGTCCTTTTGCAGCGATGACCCTAATTCTTAGATCGAAAAATGTCCAAAACCCTCAAATAAAACCCAGGTTTCTCAACCTTGGCCGGCTTCTCAACGCCGCCGCCTCCGCTCCTCTTGATGGAGTTTGACCTCCTCCGACACCTTTTCGACCTAACGCGGCCCATACAAGAGACCCTAGGAAAACCCGGGTCATTGACCTAACCAGTTGACTTCCCCGACGAGAACCTCTTTGTAGCAGGGAAAAGCCTTACGCTCGCCGTCTTATTACTAGAAAACCTGTAGCTCGCCAAAGCCCGCCATTTTGCGGGCCTAAGAAAACCTGCCCCACCCCCCGTTTTGACTGCTCTACTTATTACCCTCCGTTTAGGGTCAACAAAGTGGGTTTATGGACATGGGAGAAACAAATGTTTGTTTAGCCAAGATGATGAAAATAGGATTATGCCCGACTGAGGTTTGACGAGTCATCACAGTAATGACGGATCGCCTAGGTGATGAAAATAGGATGATATTTTACATTTTAGATCACCCCGGAAAAATTTCGGTGATCTTACATCTTTGTGATGTGGCGACCTTTCTAATTCTTTTTAGACAACATTTCCCCTTAGTTAATCATTTATACGTAATATATCCTTACTCATAGTTTAAATTATATAATTAAAGTATTTAAATCTTAATATATTTAATAATAAATAATTATATTGAATGATTATACAAAAAACTTATTATTAACTCTTAAAAAAATTTAAACTAGATATTAAAATAGTTATCATTATACGTAAATATCGTCTCAATAAATATAGATATAATCTACATAATTTAACATTTGTAGGGTTAAATATGTCATCGCGGTACCCCACATCACCGTGATTAGGCAAACGCACATCACATTGATATACAAAATTAAATATCACCTCAAACAAACACGGTAATGTTATATCAACTTGATGTTGGATTATAAGAAACAAACACCCCCTATCATTAATCTAATGGTGGAATTTAGATATTCAATTATTCGTTTGCCTTTCCTCTGTCGTAGCTATGAGATTCAAAATGTAGAAGCTACAACAGTTTTATTATTTAAATAGGTTTATTTCTGAGGTTGTTTAATTAGAGTCAACGAACCTAAGCAACTAAACAACCACAGTAATTAATAGTATAGTATATTCTTGAATGCACTTCACTTCACCCAACACCTTGTAACAAATGACAGAGAAATAATCCAACCTATACCGAGCTCATAAATCGTTTCCATCTTGTGGCCAGTGCTATCTTAATAAGCTTAAAAAAATTATTCAAATTCAAATGATATATTTTGACTCATCATTGAAGCACACACTCATCATGGACCAGCTATTGAACTCTTATCCCTTGTCTTGACATGCTTTTTACAGTTACGATATCTCTCCAAAAAGCGACGTTACAAGCATTCCTTACAAAGTACTAAGAGATCAAAGAGTGGACTTTGAAACTCCTCCATTTCAAATTATCTCACCGTTGTTCTTCTCATCAACCACCATCTTATGTCTTTATAATCAGTGTTCATTCAAGAACTACCTGAAAACCACCCCCCCAAATGGGCTGTATATCGTCGAAGCTCTTCGCCAGGGAAGAAACAAGGCGGCGAGAAAATATTTACAGAAGAAAAGATATCTACGCAAGCCACGTTGTCTCCCTCACTTCAACCACTTACGGTGTTCTCAAACTTGACCATCACGATCAAACTCAGACAGCTAACGACGACTCAGAAGAAGAAAGGGCAGTCGTCGTCGTAGATTCGAGAAAGTCATCATCTTCTTCTTCTTGCCGTGAAGAAGGACCATCTGAGATCATAAATTCTTGGGAGCTCATGGAGGGCCTCGAAGATGAAGTCGAAGTCACCCTTCATCCGTCGAAAGAGGTTCCAAAGTCAAGGCCTTCTGTTGATCTTAATGGAAAGCTGAAAAAAGTTTGGGGAAAGGAAAATAGGTGTAGCCCCAAAGCAGTCCTGAAAGAATGCAACAACAAGAAGCTTAGTCAGAGTGCGAAGAAACCATCTCCCAGGTTGTGGGCTTCAGCCAAGGGACAGAGATGCGATAGCTTGAGGGTTGATTCTGGGATTTTCTTGTCCAAAGGGAAAAGGAGTTTAGCCACACTCTTCGATTCTAAACTTAAGAAAGATGTCTACAACGCACATAGAGAAGAAGAGATCAAGAAAACGGACAAAACTTTCTATGAATCCAATGCAATCCTTATGTCCCATGAGAAGAAATGCCCGCCGGGAGGTGAAAGTTCAGTAGTCTTATACACCACTACGCTGAGGGGCATCAGAAAAACCTTTGAAGATTGCAACGTAGTAAGGAAAGTAATCGAATCCCATAATATAAGAATGTTAGAACGCGACGTATCTATGCACTCGGGCTACAGGGAAGAGCTCAGGGAACTGATGGGAACCAAAGAAGTGAAAGTGCCGTTAGTGTTCGTCAAGGGTAGGTTGATCGGCGGGGCCGAGGAGGTGCTGAGGCTGGACGAGGAGGGCAAATTGGGAATTTTGTTCGATGGTATCTCAAAGGCGAAAGGCAGCTGTTGTTCTTGTAAAATGTGTGGAGGTATGAGATTCCTGGTGTGCGTGGAGTGTAATGGAAGCTGTAGAGTTTTGAGTGGAGATGGGAGAAAGAAAGTGAAGTGTGATGAGTGCAATGAGAATGGTTTGATTCACTGCCCATTATGTGTTGTTTAGCTACAGGTTAGTGAAGGGTTTGAACCTTTTTCTTTCTTCTGAGTCTACGAGGAGAATATTAGGACAACATATTATTGAAAACTCAGTCTATATTCATCTCAGCTTGTCTGATAAATAAAGGCTAGTATATTTTTTAGATTACGAGGGCATTACCCAGTGAACCATGTCCATGTTTGCCATCCAAAAGCTCAGAATGGCTCAGCTGCTCCAACTTTCCATTGCTCAGAAGGAAGATTCGATTCGCCATTAGAACAGTTTCCAGTCGATGAGCAATGACCAAAACCTGATTTGTAACTCAGTGGACTTGAGTTTTATACTACCGTGATTTATGGAAAAATTATGAACTTCTTAGTTCGTACCGTACGATCTTGCATAAGGCTCTGAAGAGCTTGTCTGACCAACAGTTCCGATCTGCTGTCCAAAGCAGAAGTTGCTTCGTCTAAAATGAGAATGGATGGGTTCTGATAAAGTGCCCTCGCAATAGCAAGCCTGATGAGACATGTGTCGAAAATTTAGAAAATACAAAAGGCTATTATAAGTTGAGAGCGACTAAGGCGAAAAATGGTCGAAAAGAGTCGAACACCTTTGTCTTTGACCCCCACTGAAATTCGAGCCACGCGGTCCCACATTGGTTTGGTATTGGTCGGGAAGGCTCTCGATGAACTCATCTGCGTTCGCTGTTCGAGCAGCAAGTTTTACCTTGTCCATGTCGATTCCACTTACTAGATCTCTGTAACCAATATTCTCGGCAATAGTCCCAGAGAAAAGCACCTGAACAAATGATCGAAGCAAGCCATATATCTATCATATACAGATCTAGTAATAACTTGATTTGGATGGGCAATCTCTGGTGCTATTGACTAATAAAGAATGTATTTGACTTTGGATAGAGAGAGTTAGATTTTGAAACGAGAAGAGTCAATCCTCGCAGAAAAGATAGGCTGCCTCTAGATGATTAGTCCCATGTAAATGCTCTCTTACATCAAACCATTTGAGTATATATGGTGCAGATCACTCAACTGTATCCTGGGAAACTAGGCTAACATGTCGTCTCAAGCTCTCCAACCGAATTTCCTTGACGTTAAAGCCGTCAATTAGTATAGAACCTGCAAATGTGGCTCAAGTTTCAGTCTTAGATTTAAAATGCTAATTGAGAAATGCATCAGTGAGCATATGGACTCTCATTGAACACAGCTTCTCACCAGAAAGAGGTTCATAAAGGCGAAGGACAAGTTTCGCAAGTGTTGTCTTGCCTCCGCCTGATGGCCCAACAATAGCAACCGTTTCTCCGGCCTTGACGTGAAGATTAAGCCCGTCAAATACAGGAGCCACGCCATCTCCATAAGCGAAACAGAGGTCACAGAGGTTCATTTCTCCAGCAACAGAAGGTAAATCAATGGCATCTAGCTTCTCAATTACCTGTAGAGGCATTTTCAGAAATTAGATGCTATTAGTTTTTCGACAAATTGGTTATTAGACAACGTTCATGAAAAGATTCATATCACTACGTGAGAATTGAAGTTGGTCAAATCGAACAACCGCTCAATAGCTGGTTCTCCTTGCTTTAGTTCGTTGTAGGCTTTTCCTATACCCTGCGTATATCTTTAGTTTAACACTGTTACTTTAAGACGGCTACAGAGAAGAAAAATTAAAGATTGCACCCAAAAGCAGATAGCTCACAAAAGAATATCTTGCAATTCCAAGGAGAACTAAAAAATCTTTTTTTTTTCACTACTCATTTCGTAAGTGGCAGGAAATAATCGGGAAACTAGTTCGGAAATGACATATTGGCAAGTTACCTGGATTGGATCAATCAACAGAATGAGGGATGTTATGAAAGAAATCATGGATGACGATTCGACGGAGCTCCTTGACACAGAAAGAGAACATGCACAGAAAGTTGATAACACCGCAAAAAACATTATTTGTACTATCCGAGGGATTAAAAGCTTCAACTGCTTCTTATTCAGAACTGAAGATAGGTCAGCAAAAGCCTTTGACTGGAACCTAGTACTTTCATGTGATTCTGCATTGTTTGCCTTGACAAAGAGAATACAAGGAAGTACCTAAGACAAATTAAAGAAAATTATAAGTGAAAACATTGCCTGCTAAACTGACATAAAAGTCAGTAAAATTAAATCTCTCGTGTCAAAATCGCTGTTAACTAACGCGTGTTGGCAAATATGTCTAGAAGCGCTTCACTGAAATGCCAGTATGTCTCAGATCTCGTACAGAGGGAAGGACCAATTGTTTTAAGAGTTTCCAGAAATTATTTTCCGAAATTAAACAATGCAAAACCTCATTTAGGTATGCGGACAGGGCAGCTGTACTCAGATTCGCCCTGTTGGAAATTTTCCGAAGCTTTTCTCCAAGCCAGCCAATTAGAAGAGCCATTGATGGAATCAGCTGGAACAAGTACCGAAATATTGATTCTAAGTCCTAAGTAAAGCAAACCTCAACAATAATGTACCAGAAATAAAAAGGGAGGCAGCAAATTCTTTACCACTGCTGATATTAACGTTAGAGTTGGGCTAATGATTATCATCTGCAAAGCCATAGCCGATAATTGCAGAGTATTGGGCACAACAGTCTGCAGAGTGTGGGATCAGAATATAATGAACAGACAGTCGAAACAACCTCATATAAAATATCACCAAGTTATATTCAAACTCAAGAACAGATAAGCAGCTGAAAATATTGATCATCAATGATCGACCACTCACATTTAAGAGAGAGTACAAAGTATCAGCTACATCCTCTGCCTCAGCTGCAATCCTGTATGCCACGTCCCCAGGCAAAATCCCCTTCTCGCCCTCAAAAAACCCCAAATCCCTCTCCAAAACCTTACCAAACACATGAACCCTAACCTCGAAAACACACTTCAACGCTGCCTCCCACAGAAACACCTCCTGCAGATAACTCGCCAACGTTCTCACCAATACCAAAACCCCCAAAACCAAACCCTCTCCCTTCAAAGCTGCCACGTCAAAAATCGCGATTTCGGAAGACAATTTTCCAGTCAAGGGCACGATTTTGGAGAGCGAATAGACGGATATCGCGCTGCAGAACCAGCCAGAGGCGATCGGACGCCATTGGAGGTAGGGCTTGACGGATAAGAGCGGAGAAGGTTTGATAGGCTGCGATCTTTGGGAGTAGCAGTTGAAAGCGACCGTCAACGGCCGATTCTTTCTAGCTACGGCGGTTCTATGTTGTGGGCGATGATAGAGTAGTGAGATGTGATGATTATTTGGTGATTGAATTAGCTGAGACATTTTCTCGAATAGTGTGGAGTGGTGGAAACTTTCAACCGTTATTTTTTTAATTTGAGATATTTTGTGGGAATCGCTAACTGAATTTTGACAAATGTCTCAAGCCAATGCTTTCACTTCTTCCACATTGTTATATTCATTGTTGTTTTACTTCGACCTGTGTAATATGAAAAAACTAGGAGTGCAAATCTTGAAATATCATATGGATGAAGGTCAGGAAAAAACTCCAGTCTCTCAACTGAAGACAAACAATAACAGTAAATCCGTCATTCTGCATAGTATTTAAACGAAAAACTAAATTTGAGCAAAACACAATAATAGTAAACTGCAAGAAAATTTAGAGCCTCCTTCCCCTTCTTCCACCCTTTCTACGCGTGCTGTCAGTAGGGATTGGGGTAACATCCTCTGTACATATTCGAGAAAAAGAAAACAAGCATTAGTTTTGCAATTTGAGGGGACAAACAGTGTTTTCTAAGACTTCTCCATACATGTCTTTTAAGAATAACAGAGTGTTCGAAGGCAGATCAAGAAAATAATACCTATACGTCCAATCTTCATGCCAGAACGAGCGAGGGCTCTAAGTGCAGATTGAGCGCCGGGGCCAGGGGTCTTGGTTTTGTTCCCACCAGTGGCACGGAGTTTGATGTGAAGGGCATTGATGCCCAACTCCTGTAAAATTAATAAACAAGTGTGCCAGTAATTTGTAATTATTTATCACAAAGGGAACAGAAAAGATCAACGTATACATATGAGTAGAACGAAATGTACCTTGCATCGCTGAGAAACATCCTGGGCTGCAAGCATAGCCGCATATGGAGAAGATTCGTCTCTATCAGCCTTCACCTTCATGCCACCTAAATAGTGAGAGGAAAATTACATGGTCCTTTTTTCAAAATGTGGAAATTGATAGGCACTTGACTTACTACCTCCACAGTGTAAACAAAATACAAAAGAATAACAATACGTAGAAGTCGGACCTTCCAGTTTAATTTTAATAGCAGTCGATAAAGGAGTGGAAGCCATCAAATGAATAGGATGATTAAGACACAGATCAATCATATTCACATTTAGATTTGTCACGAGAAGGAATAAAGGGCTAAAAGAGTCTAGGATGCAACTGCATTACCAGTGATGCGAACCATGGTTTCACGGCCAGATAAATCAGTCACATGCTGTAATAAAGAGCAGATAATACTATCAGAAAGGAAGTAAAACAAAGCAAGACAAAACTGGTCACCAAAGGCAAAGATGACACGAAAAAGCTCTCTCACAGATCAATACTTACGATGAAGGTATCATTGAAAGATGCAAAGATGTGAGCAACGCCAAACACTAATTCACCATCTCTAGTGGCTGGCCCCAGGGTAACATTATCTTCCTTGGGCTCTCTAGTCTTTCTCTTTGACTGTCATAACAAAAAAATAGTTAACACGCTTACAAAAAACAGAAGCTTTGTCGAGAAAATAAGTCCACAACAGAACAGCAAAGAAAAAGCAATCATAAACATTGCAAAGGCGGACCAGCAATCTACCACATACGAAAATTTTCACCAATACAAAACACGAAGATGAGCTTCCGAACAATCAGCAAACAAACCATCTAGCCGAGAGTAATGAGTAAATTTCTTCTATGCTTGCCCATAAGATCATTATTACCAAACTTTCAGTGACAGGCAAAACACAAATCAATCATCAGCATAAAATTTTTTAGAGATAAACAGGCTGGTAAAATACAGAATAAACAATGTCAACGGAAATACCATGGTCGCTATTGGGGATGAGAACTTCCGAGCTGTAGAAAACCCTAGTGCGAACAGTGATGGCGTCTGCCGCCGAGTGGTGCTATAAATGCCTCAGCTAGCTAGCTCACTTCGAATCCCATCTTTGAAGATAATGGGCCAACAGTAATTTCGGGCCTTAACTAAACTACTCTGTTTGGGCTAACCCGCTGATATGCGGGCCTACTTTTTTGAAGCCCGCCCACCCGTTTTCATCGTGATATGATTTATATCTGAATTTTTTTTATTATTTTTGTAATTTTCAGCCAGACAGTAAAACAGAAGCTCTTCTTCTTCAATTGTTCGTGAAAATCAATGATACATTTTTCTTTTATAAATCATAATCTAGCTATCTCAACGCACTTCTTCAAGGCATCCAATAGACTCCTCATGATTCTCGGCTCGCCGGGCGGCGCCTCGCCTCTCTTTGGGCCATTTCTTACTGCCCGAAAAATCGGAGCCGAGCCATCGCTGCCCGGAAATACGAGGCAATCTATATGTACGAGCACTTCTGTGTTTCCATCTGTTCCAATGGTAATGAAACCAAGCCTTGCCCCACCTGGTATCTTATCAACCTGCATATATTATTATTACTACATCATTAATTACGAATCGTAAGTTCATATTCTTAGCCATAAAGATCCAACCTTTAATGGCAATGGAAGTGGCAAGTTAGCTCCTTGGCAGAGACTGTTTCCCCACTGCAATAAACTTCCTTTAATAATTAATCAACCATTTTCAGAGCGATTGTTAAAAGATTCCAAACAAAACATAATAGATAAGGAGAGGCGCGCAAAACCTGAAACAGTAGGGTTTCGAATCGAACAACGTCGGTGTCTGGGGGGAGTTTCATGGTCCCTAGGGAAACTCCATCTTCTTCGTTTTCAAGTGCCGATGATGACGATGCCTTAACCGCAGGTGCTAAGCGTTGCTTTCTTGAGTATTTCCCAGGTTTCTTGTTAAGGAACCGATGACGATGGTTCCTGTTGTTGACGATGAATGCTAGTGATTTCAGTTCAGTTGAGCAGTTTAGTGATGGCTGAAGATGAGAGAGACGTAATACGGTGTTTGGTAATTGCTTGGCTGCCTGAAGACGTGTCTGAGTTTTATTGTGTGGTGATAAACGTGAGGGGGAACGTGATGAAGAAAGAATATGGATAGAGGGGGAGTTCTTTATTGAGCGGAGATAGATGGGCCAAGTAAAATAGTGGCAATTACGTAAATAAAGTGAAATGAAGCAACAATATAAATGAACGGTAAAAAGTTACTTTGTCCCGTTATCTTGTGTATATTTCCTATTTTAGCAAAAAACTATCATAAATAATAAATATAATAATACTCCCTCTATTCTAAAAAGAAAGTCAATTAAGAATCTTTTACGCATATTAAGACATGAGTTAAAATGTCTTTTATACGCCTCATTAATTATCTGTCATGTAATTATTATTTTTTATATTGAACCTTGTGTTGTTATTTAATATGGGGGCAATTTTGAAAATTTACACATATATATTTTTTGAAAATACCCCAACGACTTCTTTTTCAGAAAAAAAAATATATGTAGAACGACTTTCTTTTTAGAACAGAGGGAGTATTAAATACTCTTAAAAGACGCGTCAAAATATTCATTTTTACATTTTGACTTTATTATATTATTAAAATATTCAGTTTCTGAAAAATCGTGTCATACCCCAATGTAAAAAGAAATGGAAAGTAATTGTTTAGCCTCAAAATTCAATAAGTATTAGATTTTGAGGGGTTTTTAATTAAATAATAATAAAAAAAACAATCATTAACAAAATAAACATCAATTGAAACTATTGATAAAACAGCAATTTTCGTACTCTGGGAGTACGAGTTACTAACTCGTATTCCAGGAATACGAGTTACTACTCCACGCTGGCCTGCTGACCATGACATGCTTTTCAAGTAACCCGTATTCCTGGAATACGAGTTACTCTTTTCTTTTTCTTTTTTTTCTTTTTAATTTTAACTTATTTTATATTATTAATAATAAAATCGACAAAATCATAAAAGCATCGTTATCTCATGTAACATACATAATAAAAATCCATAAACGCATCTAACTGTTTGTTTCGCGACGATTAAAATGACATGCACATCTATATTTTTCGAATATCGGAAATATATTTTTTATTTTCCGATAATAATTTATTGGACAGTAATTTATCATCTTCATTTTGTTTGGCAAAGCAGAACTGTAACAGACACATACAACAAGAAAGGGACCCGCAAAAACTACATATTATGGAAGAAAACTTTAAAGAGAGGCTCGTACTAAAACAGAGCAAAACTAGATAAAATAATACACCACTATATCTACATAAAATAAATAAAAAATAAAAAATATATTTCGATATTCGAAAAATATAAGATATGCATGTCATTTTAATCGTCGCGAAACAAACAGTAATTTAGATGCGTTTATGGATTTTCATTATGTATGTTACATGAGATAACGATGATTTTATGATTTGGTGGATTTTATTATTAATAATATAAATAAGTTAAAATAAAAAAAAAAAGAAAAAGAAAAGAGTAACTCGTATTCCAGGAATACGAGTTATTTGAAAAGCCATGTCATGGTCAGCAGGCCAGCGTGGAGTAGTAACTCGTATTCCTGGAATACGAGTTAGTAACTCGTACTCCCAGAGTACGAAAATTGCTGTTTTATTAATAGTTTTCATTTGATGTTTATTTTGTTAATGATTGTTTTTTTTATTATTATTTAATTAAAAACCCCAGATTTTGATGTATCTTTCAGTCGGACTAAGCAAGCTACTCTAGTCGAATATAATTAGCCTCTACTGGAGATTAGTATTTCGAATACTTGACTTATTTTTGTAGGACTTCAATTAACTGTTCAAATAGGTCTTTTTTTTGTCCAGTAGATGCTTCGTTCCAAAACGTATAATCATACAACTCCCACACAAGAACAATTTAAAAAAAAAAAAACATAAGCTTATATATTACATGATGTGATTCAAATATTTATATTCAAAATTCTTCAATTTCATCATCGATCATTGATATTATTTTCCATGCAACTATGGAGCAACTCGGCGTGACTACCCCCTTATATATGATATATTGTATCTCCTAAAATTCTCTTTTAACAAAAAGTAAATCAAACGCGTCGTAGAATGCTGTCTCTATCTGACCATATTATCTTGACTTGGACAAACTAATTGACCCGAATCGAATTCGCATAAACTCAAAAACCTTTTCCTACGTAACAACATCATCATATATATGTTATATGCATTTGAAAACGGGGTTTTCACATAAGTACCTATTTGGAAAAAAACTTGCAATTTAGTACTCAGTCAGGAATTTTTTATATGTAGGTACCTAACAGAATAAAGTTTTTGCACATAGGTACCCGATCCCCGAAAGTACACCAAACAACACATTTGGGTACCCTATCTCAACACATTTGGGTACCCTATATAACAGAAAATGATACTACGTATGTTATATTTAGGTACGCCCTATGTAACACACAGGCATGCTCGTAGGTACGACGTATCCTATATTTAGGTACCCTATATAAACGTGTTATAGTACGCAATATACACACAGGAAGGTACGATATGACTAAAGAAACTGGTAAAATTAAATAGGGTATCTATCTATAAAATTTCTGACATGGGTAGTTATCTGTAAAATTTTTTTCTAATTGGGTATTTTTCTATAGATTCACCGAACACCCCATACCTATATTTTCTTATTTATATTGAATGTCAATCTGATTAGAAACACACGTAGTTTCGTGTTGGGGTGTGTGTATATAATATTAGTAACCTGAGGGACCGATAAGAAATATATTACAATGGAATGGAAACACACATTAATTTCTCGAGACACGGCCGGAAATTTCATGAACCGTCTCTGTCAACGAAAGTCTCTATATAAATAACAACGTACTAATTTGCTTGACCTCTTCCATGATGAAAGGGCTAACTAGAATTGCTTGAGAGGATAGATTTCATATAGTGCAGATCATATAGATAAGATTTTCATGAAAATGGATGATTATCCTCCTATAGGTTTTAGATTTTACCCTACCGAGGAAGAGCTAATTTCTTTCTACCTTCACCACAAGCTTCGAGGCTCGGGACCCAACCTCGACAGAGTTATACCAGTCGTCGACATCTACCGTTATAATCCCCACGAACTTCCCGGTAATATAATGTCTACATATTGATTTTATTTCATTTTATCAAATTTTTTGCTATCGATCTAAAGTAGTTAGATGAAATTTAACTAGGGCTGGCTGGAGAGATATGTGGTCAAGAAAGGGAACAGTGGTTCTTCTTCGTGCCAAGGCAAGAAAGAGAGGCCAAGGGTGGAAGACCTAACCGACTAACTAACCATGGTTACTGGAAAGCGACGGGCTCGCCCTGCGATGTCTACTCTTCTTCGCAGATAAGTCGAAAGATTGGTAGGAAGAGAACCATGGTTTTCTACATGGGAAGAGCTCCTAATGGTAAGAAAACGGCGTGGAAGATGAATGAGTATAAAGCTATCGTTGATGAACAGTTGAGGGATGAACTGAGCCTATGTCGGGTATACAAGAGATCGAAATGCCTGAGATCGGCTTTCGACAGAAGGCCAAGCGTCGATGGAGCTTGTAATAACGATCCCACGAAACCCTATTTTCGTCACCCTAATAACGATTATGCAGCGTCACTACATGAAAATCCAAATACTAATATGAGTTTTACGCCCGAGAATCTCTTGATCGCTGCCAATCGAGATGATAATTACTCTACGGAGAGTACTATGTCGTCCTCCCATGCACATAATTCACAGTCCTTGGATAATAGTTTGTGGGATTTAGACACAGAGCTCAGCTGGTTTGATATGTGGTAATGATCGAACAAAATTATGATCTTTCGAGGTTGAAAATGGGATGTAAGATCGATATACTATCGCGCGCTAATTTTGGAGGGTTTTCCTTATTTGTTTTTGTTGTTCCTATTTTATCGATGGATTACGAGTCATTAGGAGGTGTATGAGCATGAACGCTTGATTACATATTTTTCGAGGAGTTTAACGAAGTTATAATGTAATACCATTTTGTGTAATAGCATCGGTCACTGATTTCTCAATCAAAGGGAGAGTAAACTGAAATAATGTGCAACATTCACCTTGATTAACTTATGGTTTAAAACTTTAAATTTGACTTACTTCGTAGTGACCAAATGACAGAAAACCCTAAATTTGCTCTGATATTCTCTGCTACTTGCGGAAAATTAGTAATCAAGGTGGAAGTCTTTCCTATCCATGGTCGGAAAAAAATGGAAAGTTTAGATCCATTTAATGTTAATTCTTCTCCGACAAAAAAAACTTTGTTGACTTGAGAGACCAACTTATTGACCGGAGGACTTACTTCGTTAGTTCAATCAATTCAAATATTTTCTAAGCAATTACTAATTCTAGAAAACGACGCGAAGCGAGCTAATCATCATGTTTCAATCCCATACTTGCGCCTGTAATTTCCTAGGAAAAAATATCAATATTCGTAGTAGTCGGTCAACCGTATAAAATTATATTTCTTCCAATTTAAGTAATCTCTTCCTCAGTTAATAAAATCTAGAGAGTGAAGTAATTTCATTTCAATGCATTGACGGTCAGTCGGTCATATACAAGAGAAAAAAACACTGTAGTGCGGAAATTTCTCTATTTTTATTTCCATTTTCGTGTTAAAAATGCCGTCATGCAAACAAAAGACAGAAAACAGAAGAAAAGATATCTAGTATACTACCATTCAGCATTTATTCTCTATTGCTGATTAAAATGTCACTGTTTCTAATCAACTATATACCGCGCATACTATATAGTACTTTATGAATTTATTACCGTGGGCGACTTCCATATTTGACGAGCTTCACTTCAACAATCTTGCTAAGGTATTTGGAATTGTGGGCTACGCTAATACGGCTTCTTCTATTCAGCAAATTATTCAAACATTGAGATTCCGAACATGAATTACATGTACATATCTTACATGACTTATAAAGCAAAAGGATCAAATCCTTTGGAAAAGTGGTGTAGTTTTTGTATCATAGTTTAGATGGCATTTGTTTGTCCGTGTATTTTTATCGAAGCTTAGTGTCGTATAGGAGACAGTTAGCATCAATGTGCTTGTAGTAATTAATAAGGACTTTAATGCGTGTAAGTAAGGTGATGGCATGTCATTAATGCTCATGTAGTAAGTTATGAAGAGGATTTAGGCCGATTGTGTATATACTGGCTTCGATTTCTAAGTCGTTTAATGATTTTTAACAGATATTAAGAAATAGAATTGAATGCCTCGTATACCTTTAATTAATTATTTACTGCAATTTAATTAATATAATCTCTCACCATATATATGAATATTGAAAATCACATAAAAATGGTAAAATTGAAAATATAATAAATAATTATATTAAAATATGTAAAACGACTCTAATTAGAATCAAAATTAGAGTAAAACGACGTCTAATTAAAATTAGAGGGGTTGGGATCCTCTATTCCACTTTCTGGATTCCACTCCGTATTCCAACGAAGGAAAATCGTTACACCTCCCCCCGACAAGTGTTAAAACACACATAAACATCATTATACATATGAATTTCATTACAACAAGTGTTTAAACAAAAAAAAACCTCATTATAGAAAAATACGTAATAATGAGGTTTTTTTGTTTCAACACTTGTTGTAATGAAATTCATATGTATAATGATGTTTATGTGTGTTTTAACACTTGACGGGGGAGGTGTAACGATTTCTTTCGTTGGAATAGGGAGTGGAACATGGAAAGTGGAATAGAAGATCTCGGCGAGGGAGAGTATAAAATATAATCAAATGGTTGTCGTCGTTGATTGACAATAAATGCATAATAGCAGCAAAATCTCGAGAGTTCTTTGACTCGACGCCGTACGATGATCATCGTCTCCATAACACAATCCCAACGCAAGACACAAAGGCAACTACCAAAAATGCCACGGCCAATATATCTAATAACCCTTCGTTCCTCAGCTTTCTCTCTCTCCTCTCCCTCCTCCTCTCCAAATAATCCTCGTACCTCTTCTTACACACCTCAGCCCTGCTCCTCCGACGACCACCTTTTCCAATATTACCCGCCCACGCACGCCGGAGAATTTCCAAGCTTTCGCCGCCGTTCAAGTGCTTGCCGTCAAAATCCTCCATCTCTAGGCTCACCTCTTTCACCAATATTGTACCACTGTTCGCCGCTCCACTGCCTCCGCCGCCTCCGCCGCCGCACGTGACCACCGCCGCGCACTGCACGTGGCTGAGGATGACGGCGTATCTCAGCTGTATTTCGCCGGTGAGCCAGTGGCGCTGTACGGAGAGGGGTTCTTGCGAGGAGAGGTCTATGACGTGGCGTCCTCTTATTGGGTCGATTACGAGCCAGCTCAGCCTCATGCTTTTACCGAAGGTTTGGAGGTCGTCGCCGTTGCTGGTCGTCGGCGGCGGTTCGATGTTCGTTGGCACGGCGTCTTTTGGGTCGATTAGGTCGATTCTGAAGGGCGAGCACTTGAACCACGACGACTCTGTTTCTGTTTCTTGTGCTTTGCTGAAGATGGAGATGGGGCTGTTTTTCTTGTAGTAGGATAGGTCGACTGCTGAGATTAATGTCGGCGGCGGCGGCGGCGGTGGTGAGGGAGATGAAGCGACGGAGGGGATAATAATAGCGCTGTGGGCGTGTGAGAAGAACTTTTGTGGGTCGGCGGAGATGAGGCGGCGGAGGAGGGGAGAGGTGGCGGTGGACGACCACGTGGAGTGGCAGAGGTCGGACCAGAGGCGGTGGTGGTCGGAGAGGCGGCGGAGCGTCGGGGAGCAGCAGGCGGTGGAGGCTAGGGAGGGGCCGTCGAGGCGGGGGAGTATGTGGGCTTCGATGATGTCGTGGTGGAGGTCGGATAAAGTGGTGGCGGAGGATTCGTCGGATGAACCGCCGGAATTCGCCGTCGCCGGCGAGGTGGTGGTGGTGGTTGCTGTCATGGATGAGTAATTTTGAGTGAAGAGCGACGGTATGGAATATTGATCAAAGTGTAGTGATGTTATCAATGATGTCTGAATACTTCATTTTTGGGACAGGGAAATGGGCTATATAGTCGTGGCAGGGGTGTTATTGGTTTTCGTACCCGAATGTTTTTATTAATTGCAAAACCACCTCTATATGTTGGCATTTCATATACAATTTCGATGAATATCACATCTGAAAAAAAAGTTAATAAATAAGATAACTATACATATTTTCATACAATTTTGTCAAAACTCTGCATAACGTTTACAAGGATAACTATTATTTTTATCATGATTTAGAGAAAAAGGTATGAGTACGATTTTGCAAATAAATTGAAAATACCAGGACGAAGATGGAAAAAAGACATTGTGAGAGCCGACATATGAAGTTGCTTATATACCCTTATTTAGGAGTGGAGTTGTATAATTAATTACTGGCACATGCGACGTTCAGGGCTAACATAATCGACATATTGACCTTAGATTAGTAATTTATTTCAATCTGATAAAATAAATGCACACATTTCAAAAAGGTGTATGAAAGCGTGCGCTATGATTGGACTTATTAGTCAACGGCTTTATGGTGGCCTTTTTTTGACAAGTATGAAAATGTGGGCATTTTGTAATATAAAACGCTGTTCTTGTTCAATATTTGAAGGTTCGATGAGGAAGGGGCATAAAAATCAAATATGTGGTCTGCCTTATTATTTATATTATAAGGAGTGCGTACTAATTCGGGTTTGAACATATTAATAAGATTAGTAGTATTTTAATTTCAGTGCCTACAATTATTTTATTTGCCGGTGTTTCCACGCGGACCTCGTATGTCTTAACCTTTTCTTAATTAGCATAATTCATTATTGAAGAGTCATTATCAAAGTTTTATATTTTTTAGAATCATTGACCGGAGAGATTTTAGCGATCTTATTCCATCATCAAGCTATACTTCCAACTATTTCGTTCACATCTGTATATTTGTCTATTCGGATAAATCCCAAAATTCAGGTCAAAATTAAGGACTGTAAATGTATTATCGAATCTTTTCCAGCTTCGAACCATTGGAGATATTTCGTGGTTACGATTGTTGTAATATCACAATCATCCAAAAAATAGCAACAATATTCTTACAGTAAAAGGAAAATCGCAAGTACGAATTTACCAAAGAAAACTCACCCATGCATTGGCAAACAAAATCATCCATGGCCATAATGCAGATAAATCTCCTGGAGAAGAAGCGCTCGAGCCCTATTTATAGCAGCAAAACACAGAAATATGTGCTCCTCGAGATCAGAAATCTGCTTCACGAAACTCGAACGATTCCTCATAAGCTGCTTCACTATCTCCTTAACGGAATACCTATCGAAGTCCCTGTCAAGCCCAAGACGTATAAGAAGCCTATCGTTCTCCACGGCAGAGTACAGCCTA
Organism: Craterostigma plantagineum; assembly: GCA_027422505.1. Classification (NCBI taxonomy): domain Eukaryota; kingdom Viridiplantae; phylum Streptophyta; class Magnoliopsida; order Lamiales; family Linderniaceae; genus Craterostigma; species Craterostigma plantagineum. Next base: position 5,774,591 of record JAPQWV010000039.1, on the reverse strand, counting down.
GCCACGAGCCTATCGATCGTATTAAGATCGTTCTGAAGCACATAAGTCCCCTTCGAAGCAGCGTCGAGCTGAGCAAGGTGAACCATCTCTCGTTCTCCAATCTTATTACAAGAAGAGACGATCGCCGGGCAAAAGGGGCCCACAGCAACCAACGCCACGATGGCGTGCGTGGCTATGATTACAGCTGATACAGTGATTCCAACCACAGAGGCAATCAGGCAATAGGCAGAGCCCGTCGAGCAGTTTCTCACAGCCTTGATCCTCGATTTTGACTTCCTTACATGGTGGTCGAGGTCAAGCCTCAGCTGGGAGAAGTTCATACGCACTTCTTCGAAGCTTTGCATGTCTTGGGAGGGGAAAGGGTTTTCGTTTCGATCGAAGCGTAAGAAGAGATCCAAGGCTGACTGGCATTGGGAATAAGACAGAGAGAATCCATCTGATGATTCGAACTCTGAGGAGATGACGTCATCGAGGAGGTCGTGGATGGGCCCGTAGAGGGCTCGGGCCCTATGGATGCTCTGATATAGGGCTAAGCAGAGGCGAGAAGTGTGTTCGCTGTGATCGAAGTACGAGGCGATGAGCTTTGTGAGAGGGCTGGCTTTTATTTGGGAGAGGGCTTCTTCTATGAGCTTCTGGCCGGGCTGGAGAATGGCGTGGAGGTGCTCTTCGTGCGAGTCTGATACGCTTTCTTGTTCATTTTGCGCGCCTTCCCTGTAGAATACTCTTCGAATTTCGCTGTACGAGTTTGTTTGGAGGGCAAGCGTGTATTCTCGAGAGAGGTTTACGGTTGGGGAGAGGCGAACGCTGGTGGACGACGATGGAGTGAAGTCGGTGGAGTAGCCTGTAAGAAAGCAAAGACATCGAATGGCGAACGAATCAGAAAGAAAGAGAGGAGACAACCTTGGGATCGATCTCCTAAGCTGAAATTGCTTCGAATGTCTGCCTACCTTGGGAAGTAGAGGATGAATAGTGACCGTTCCTGGACGAAAATGGGGGCTTCAAGCAATAATCTGATATAATCGGGGACATAAAGCACGGACAAATGTTGTTCCTACACAATAAAAGAAGCGTAAATCGGCGAGGCAACTATCAGAACAAAGCAACTTATATCAATTCTAAATGAGAAAAATCGATGCTATTTGGGCAGCATCGGCACAAAATTTCTTTCATTTTCATCCTCCTTAGTTGCCCACTACTAACCCTAGTCAGCAACAAGCTGTTCTTGAGTAGTAAAACAGCAGAACTTCACCAGAAACGTGGGACGGTAATAAAACCAGGTAATCGGCAAACTACTGAGATTAAGAAACTTCGACATATGAGCAACAAAATCTAAACGTACCTGGAAACGAAGAGGAAATCAAGACGGAGAATCTCAATCAATCAATCAATCTTTCAGCTGAGTATTGTTGTTGTTAAGCGAGAATTGAAAGTAGAACCGTTGATTCGTCTTGGAGAAGCTAGTCTATAACACGCGCCTTTATTGTGTAGTGTCTTCGGCGAGTAATTCTTTCTTCACAAGGCAGTAGTAAAATTTAATGAATCTCCCACAAAATTATTACTATTCTTGACCTTATTTATTTGTATCTTAGGATTCTTGTCAATCGAACACTTTCCGAGCCCCCTTAAATATCATTAACAATTGTTTTTCGCGTAATCTCTAATCTAATGAAGAAGGGGGTAGTAGTAGACTGTAGAGGGTATAATTATTAAATTTTTAGTCCTAAATTACCATGTAGAAGCAGAGTTCAAGTCCAGGCATGATTTTTAAAATTGGCCCATAAATGAAAACATTATAAAATTATGGGCCCAAAAATCCTGGAAAATGGGCTTGAATAACTAGATTGAATCCTTTGTTCCAGACTGGTGTTACAATATAGTGCTCCACCAACCAAATTGCGACAAGTGTACAGTTGGTTAGCTGAGTTTAACACTTGTCCGGAAATGGTTGGTGGAACACAATGGTGGAACACTGTTGTGGCACAAACGATCCGAAACCTTAGAATAACTCCATTCCATTCCATCTAAAGCTCCATCCTTGATCGTCGAACAAATAAATACATTACACAAGCACGGCCTTCTTTTCAGTTATTTATTTATTTTTTCACCAAAATCGTATTAAAATCATTCGTTTCGCTTTTGCATGCAATATGATTTTAAATCATGCCGATTAAATAAGTGAATATAGATCAGCTTGAAAAATAAAGATCAATCTCCACAATATTATCGGCATTATCGTCCTTGTTTCCTTACGTTTCTCAAACAGTTGTCAGTTCGATATTTCCCACATATTATATTTTATTATTCGTTGTTTACCGTTCAACTTATTATTATTACTTTGTGTTGTTACAATTTTTCCCCTTAATTTTCTACATAAAATTTACAAATGCCAGTTCCTTTTCTCCTTGGTGTTAGGATGCGTAGAGAAGCAATTATTGCACAAATTGCTTTAAAATACTACGGAAACGAGCACTACTAACAGGCAACAACAAATTATATAATTCAAGAATCCGTACACAATTCAATCCTAGAAAAAGGAAAAAAAAAAGAAAAACAGAAAAGAAAAGTCGCATGAAATATGTCTCTCATTGGTCACTGTCATAGTTGTAGTTCTCAACTACATAAACCTCTCTCTCTCTCTCTCTGGCTGCTGTTTTGCCTTGTACCGACAGCGTCTCTGAGAAGAACAGGTAAACTAATGTAGTAATTACAATTAGGTTTGAACCAAGATCAGTAGACAATCGTTTGATCTTTATTTATATACTACTGCTTTCAACCAACACAAGAAGAACAATATATGTTGCTGCAGCTATGAGTCTTTCGGAAGAAAAGGTTATTTTCTTATCTCTCGTTCAAGTCCTAAAATTGTCTGTATAAGCTATGAATATATCCTCTTCTTTCTATGTCGTGGATTCTTTGTTTTTTCCTCTGTAGAAGTTTTCGAGAGTGCTTTGAACTGTTCATCAACTTACGGGTCTAAATAAAGTTTCAAACTTTGCATCACAAAAACTTAGTTCGTTGATTTCTGCGCGCGCGCGCGTGTCGATCGGCTGGAATCGTATGTGGTCTTCAATGTAATGTCGAATTTTATGTCGTACATGATAGACTAGTAGGTTGAGTGGGTTGGTGAACCAACCCATCTCACCTACTCTATTAATAATATAATATTAATATATATATTATAATAGCTATTAGAGGAGCATCTTGCCTATAAATAGGCTTGATCCCTCATTATAAATTACACACCAAAAAAACCAAATAAAAGCCTAATAGAGAGAGGAAAGAAATAGAGAAAAATAGAGGGTTTGTTCGGTATTTGCTCCGACTATAAAGAGAGATAGTGTGTGTTTTCTCCTTTATAGATTGAGAGGTTGTAACCCCTATTTTTACCCAGTAATAAATTTCTACCTCGCCCGTGGTTTTTTACCCCAAGTTAAAAAGGGGTTTTCCACGTAAATTCCCGTGTTCCATTTATCCTCACAGTCATTTCCAATTTCGTTAAGCTGTCCATTTCGCAACAAGTGGTATCAGAGCCAGGTTTGATTGATATTCCAATTATGCTCTGTGGTTGCAGCTTTGTCTGATCTTCCACATCAGAAAGGATATCGAAAAGGTTTATCGTTACGGAAGAGTTTTTTGGCAAGTCGTGGTAATAGACTGTGTAAGTAAGTTCTGTCTAGGTGGCTGGTGCCAAGCGGGACACATAGTGACCCCACCAGATCTCATCTGGGAATTTACTTAGAAGGGTAATTTTGTCTTGAAAGCTGGTCGCTACCCTTTCTGCAAATTATCTGATCAGTACTATTTGGCTGGACTGTTGAATTTCTCCGACGATAGCGACGTGGGAAAAAATGGCAGCTAAAAATGAAATTGAGAAATTCAACGGGAAAAACTACTCACTGTGGAAAATGAGGATAAAGGCAATTTTACTCAAAGAAAATTGTATGGAGGCGATCACTGGCAGACCAACAACTATTACAAGTGATGCCAACTGGAGGAAGATGGACGGGAGGGCCATCGCCAATATTCATCTAGCATTAGCAGATGAAATATTATCAAGCGTTGAAGAGAAAGCTAGTGCGAAAGAAATCTGGGATCATCTAGAGAAGCTGTATCAAGTCAAGTCACTCCACAGCCGAATTTTTTTGAAAAGAAAATTATACCATCTACGAATGGAAGAATCTTCTTCAATGACCGATCACATCAATAAGTTGAATACTCTGTTCTCTCAACTTAAAGACTTGGACTACAAAATAGAGCCAAGTGAACGTGCTGAGCTTCTACTGCAAAGCCTGTCAGACTCCTATGATCAACTCGTCATCAATCTAAGCAACAACCAGCTGCGGGGAAACTTATCTTCGACAATATTGCAGCTGCGGTTCTCGAAGAAGAAAGTCGGCGCAATAACAAAGAAGACAAGTTGATAATGTCCCAACAGGCAGAAGCTTTGACAGTGACGAGGGCAAGATCAGGAGCACGTGGTCCAAACATGAATCGAAAACGGCCAAGACCTGGAGAGTCTGGTCCAAGTGGGAGTCAAAAACGGCAAAGCCTTGTTACCAAAAATAAGAAGGTTATAAAATGTTACCACTGTGGCAAGAAAGGTCATATGAAGAAAGATTGTTGGGCTCTAAATAAAAATCCCAATGCCCAAGGAAACGCCGCCAACACTACCGACGATGGAATTGCCTTGGTGTGTGAAGCCGCAACCACTATCGCTGAAAATGGAAGATTCAACGACGTGTGGCTCATGGACTCAGCAGCTACTTTCCACATGACCTCTCGAAAGGAATGGTTTCATCAATACGAGCCAACTTTTGGAGGGTATGTCTACAGCTGCAATGACCAAGCGCTGAAGATTGTCGGAGTCGGTACGATTCAAATAAAGATGTACGATGGCACTGTGCGTACCATCCATGCTGTCCGACATGTGGAGGGATTGAAGAAAAATCTGTTGTCCGTGGGGCAACTGGATGATCTTGGATTCAAAATTGAGCTGGAGAACAAGATCATGAAGGTTTTCAAAGGAACACTGGTGGTGATGAAGGGAGAAAAGATAGCTGCAAATCTATACAAGCTGAAAGGAGATACTCTGCAAGAAGGGCAAGCATCTGTTGCTACGACAAGTTCAAATGAAAAGTCTACAATGACTTGGCACAAGAAACTTGGTCATATGTCTGAACAAGGCATGAAAATTCTTGCTCAAAAGAATCTACTTCCTGGTCTCACGACGGTGACGCTACCATTCTGTGAGCATTGTATTGTGAGCAAGCAGCATCGCCTGAAGTTCTCCACTTCAAGTTCTAGAAGCAAAGAAATTCTAGAATTGATCCACTCTGACGTATGGCAAGCACCGGTTTCATCCCTGGGAGGAGCCAACTACTTCGTATCATTCATAGACGACTACTCCAGGAGATGCTGGGTGTATCCAATCAAGAAGAAGGACGAAGTGTTTCCTATCTTCAAAACATACAAGGCGCGAGTTGAACTTGAAACCGGCAGAAAAATCAAGTGTCTCCGGTCAGATAATGGAGGGGAATATACTGGCAAAGAATTCACTGAATTCTGCAAAGGTGCGGGCATCAGAAGACAGTTCACCACGGCTTACACTCCACAACAGAATGGAGTGGCAGAGCGGTTGAATAGGACCCTGTTGGAAAGAACAAGGGCTATGTTGAGAACTGCGGGCCTGGAAAAGAAGTTCTGGGCGGAAGCGGTTTGTACTGCCTGTTATGTGGTGAATCGGGCTCCATCTACTGCTATAGAGATGCGAACACCGATGGAAATGTGGACTGGTGCACCTGCAGACTATTCAAACCTCCATATATTTGGAAGTTCAACGTACGCGATGTACCACAACCAAGAAACGACAAAGTTGGATCCAAAGTCCAGGAAATGTTTGTTCTTGGGGTACGCTGAAGGAGTAAAGGGTATCGCTTGTGGGATCTCACTGACCACAAAGTGATTATCAGCAGAGATGTTATCTTCTTGGAGGACAGCGATCAAGAGCAAGTCGATAATGATAGCAGTTCAAAAGGCGTGACAAAGACTACGCCGGTGAAAAGAAAATTGGAGCAATATAATTCTTCTGAAGCTGAACCGGAGCACGAAGAGCTCAACCCAGTCGAATCTGAAGTACCGGATCTCTGGCGGTCATCACGCGAACGTAGGCCGCCAAGTTGGCACTCAGATTATGAGATAGAGAGCAACCTTGCATACTGTTTTCTAACGGAGGATGGAGAGCCAACCACTTTCCAAGAAGCACTGAATAATTCAGATGCGAGTCTGTGGATTTCAGCGATGCAAGAGGAAATGGAAGCTCTCTATAAAAATAAGACATGGGAGTTGGTGCCATTACCGCAAGGAAGGAAACCCATTGGCAACAAATGGGTGTACAAAATCAAGCGGAATGGTGATGACCAGGTAGAGCGTTACCGTGCTAGACTGGTTGTAAAAGGATATGCTCAGAAAGAAGGGATTGACTTCAACGAAATTTTCTCACCGGTGGTACGACTTACAACAGTCAGGGTGGTCTTGTCAATGTGTGCTACATTCGACTTGCATCTTGAGCAGCTGGATGTAAAGACGGCCTTTCTCCATGGTGATCTGGATGAAGAAATATATGCTTCAACCAGAAGGTTTCGAGGAACAAGGAAAAGAAGATCTGGTTTGCAGACTGATCAAATCTCTCTACGGGCTCAAACAAGCACCTCGATGCTGGTATAAGAGATTTGACTCCTTCATAATGAGTCTTGGCTACAACAGGCTATATTCAGATCCTTGTGCATATTTCAAGAGATTTGGCGATGACGATTTCATCATGTTGCTGTTGTACGTCGACGATATGCTGGTGGCAGGACCCAACAAAGGTCGTATCGCCGACTTAAAGACTCAACTGGCTAGTGAATTCGAAATGAAGGACTTGGGACCGGCAAACAAAATCCTTGGCGTGCAAATATCTCGAGACAGAAACAAGCGGAAGATTTGGCTTTCCCAAAAGAATTATTTGAAGAAAATCTTACGAAGGTTCAACATGCAAGATAGTAAGCCAATATCTACCCCTCTTGCTACTAATTTCAAGCTATCCTCCGAGATGTGTCCTACTGATGAAGACGAGAGGATAGAGATGTCTCGACTGCCATATGCATCGGCGGTAGGAAGTCTAATGTTCGCAATGATCTGTACCAGACCAGACATTGCCCATGCAGTGGGAGTTGTTAGCCGATACATGTCCAACCCTGGCCGGGAGCACTGGAGCGCTGTTAAGAGGATTCTCAGATATATCAAGGGAACCTCGGATCTTGCCTTATGTTACGGAGGTACAGATTTTACTGTCCATGGTTTTGTTGATGCAGATTATGCAGGTGAACTTGATAAAAGCAGATCCACAACCGGATACGTGTTCAATCTTGCTGGTGGTGCTGTAAGCTGGGTTTCAAAACTGCAGTCCATTGTTGTAACGTCAACAACGGAGGCAGAATATGTGGCAGCTACGCAAGCCAGTAAAGAGGCAATATGGTTGAAGATGTTGCTGGAAGAACTCGGCCACAAACAGGAGAATATTGTTCTCTATTGTGATAGCCAGAGTGCGTTGCATCTTGCAAGGAATCCAGCATATCATTCAAGAACCAAACACATCCGGGTGCAATACCACTTTGTTCGTGAACAAGTGGAAGCGGGGACTGTGGACATGCAAAAAGTTCACACTGCGGATAATCTGGCAGACTACATGACCAAAGCAATTCCTGTGGACAAGTTTATATGGTGTCGTTCAGCCTGTGGATTGACAGAATCGAAGTAACATGAAAAGGCGAGCTACAAGAATGGTGTGAAGATCCGATTGGACACAGTCAAATCTTCAAGTGGGAGATTGATAGACTAGTAGGTTGAGTGGGTTGGTGAACCAACCCATCTCACCTACTCTATTAATAATATAATATTAATATATATATTATAATAGCTATTAGAGGAGCATCTTGCCTATAAATAGGCTTGATCCCTCATTATAAATTACACACCAAAAAAACCAAATAAAAGCCTAATAGAGAGAGGAAAGAAATAGAGAAAAATAGAGGGTTTGTTCGGTATTTGCTCCGACTATAAAGAGAGATAGTGTGTGTTTTCTCCTTTATAGATTGAGAGGTTGTAACCCCTATTTTTACCCAGTAATAAATTTCTACCTCGCCCGTGGTTTTTTACCCCAAGTTAAAAAGGGGTTTTCCACGTAAATTCCCGTGTTCCATTTATCCTCACAGTCATTTCCAATTTCGTTAAGCTGTCCATTTCGCAACAGTACAATGTATGTTCGAACATAGAAATGTATGGATGATGTGCTTTCTTATATTAGATTTGGGACGACACTGCTCACCTTTTATCTTAGTTTATCATCAATTATTGTCCTTCTACTTTTATGCTATGCTTTATGCTCATGCCTCTTACCATGGATCTTGATGAAATTTACAATTTTTATTGATTATTCCACTCTAATTACCCATTTATATCAGTTTTCCAGTATATGCCCGTGCTTTCTACGAATCTTACCCTTTTCGTTGAATATGGGTTGGCTATAGGTTATGTAGCTATTAGTATAGTAGATTATATAATATGCACCCATGGTGTTTGAGCTTTGGCATTATAGAATCCAAATTGTCAAAAGAAATTATTGGTCTATTCTTTCTGCACAAGAAAAAAAACGAAACTTAATTAGGGTTTGCTTAATTGAGTTGATTTAAAGCAAAGAATAATGTATACCTTTTTTTTTTTTCAGGAAGTTCTGGCATAAGTAGTGAACTTATGTAGACTGTGTTCTTGGAAGAAAATCCAAGGGCTAATCCATTTAGTCACTGAAAGTAATAACTCGAGAAAAAAAGTGCTACGATTGGATCGTAATATACGATGATGATGTCGTCGTCGCACGCTGATTACGACGAACCTTTTGCTCAGCCGAATAAGCTTATTACATCTCTAGAGCTTTCACCTAATTGGAAGAACCACTCGAATGTCAATGGTAATAGGCGCGAACATAGTCATCATGAAGATGGTGTAAATAAGGGAAGTACAACAGATCAGTACTTCAGTCTCCTTTCTTCAGGTAATAATAACTTACTTCTCTATGTTTAATTTGTGGTATAATAATTCCTTGTTCCCTCCATTGCATGAGAGCGAAAACTATAGAACACACGTACACACACACAAACACACACGAAAAATAGAGAGATTTTCAGGTGATAAATTTACGTGTAGCTGAAGTAGTTCGCTCTTTAATTAGATTGCCATAGATATGAGAGGGTATCCATTGACATAACTTTCAAGGCTTCGAATGTACGCAGAAGCAGCAGATTGTGAAGTAGGTGTCAATCGTCTTATTACTGCCCAGAAAGCTCCACTTCAGATCATCAACGATTTCAGTTTAAGTGTCAGTCATCATTTGGACTTTGGATTTAGCCAACCTCTGGTAATAAGAAAGCTGTCTACCTCATCTACACACACATAAATAATATTCTTGTGATAATTAGTCTATTCTCACATTGTATTTAATTCTCTATCTATTTTCGTCAATCGTGGCAAAATGATTCGTGGGCAGTATCCTTTTGCTGACCCTGGCAACGGCATCTATTCGACTTGCGGAACTCATTATGTGGTTAGTTCTTCTCCTCATTCCTTCACTTTCACCGATCACAACACACACACGTGTGTGTGTGTGTGTTTTGTGCAATCTAAAGGAGTATATGCTTTATATATGTATGTATGTATATATATAAAATGTTTTAGGGTCGTCGTATACTTTTATTACCAAAGAGCATGGCAAGCAGTGATCATATGGACGTCCCAGTCTATGTCAACGCAAAGCAGTACAATGGAATAATGAGGCGAAGAAAAAAACGCGCCGAGCGAGAGGCCGCCGCCGCCGCCGCTCAAAAAAGTGCGCTCGAATTACGCAGAAATAAGGTGAATTCTATAATATGTCTTACTTAAAATCAACTAATTATTAAATTGAAATGGGGTAAGGTTTTTTATACATCCTTCAGCCATATAAGCACTTATCTCGTCATCTCCACGCAATGCGCCGTCCGCGAGGCAGCGGTGGACGATTCCTCAACTCCAAAACTTTGACCAACGAAGAATCTGAAGAAAACCCTAATAAAAGGTCCAAAGGTGATCTATATAAGCACAAGCAGAAGCAGAAGCTCCCATTCTATCTCCAAACGGTTTCTCAAGTATCACAAGTCGTTCAGTCGTCGGATATTAACTGTAAAGGACGAGGCAATAATAATAACAACGTTAATCATCGCGGCGACGGTGTAATAAGATCCAATAGTCTGGGCTCAGAGGCGAGCAGCCATGGCAGCACAATCACAGCTTTTACTGTAAATCATCATCGCCATGGTTCGTCTTTTGAGGCACCATTGTCGAATAGCATCGTTGGGCTTGGGATGAGTATCTCATCAGCTTCTGATATGTACACATGAGATGTTAATTTCTTTCCCAATTGGTGATATGATCGTTTTCACCTCGGCAATTCGTTCTTGGCTAAAAACCATCGTGGGGGCATCTTCTCCTTGGCTAGTTGACTGGGAGAATGCTTCAGTTGAGAACTACTATGGTGTGTAATAATTAAATAGTCTCCTGCGTGCTGTTTAGTGTGTGTTGCCATAAAAGCTGTCAAATAATCTGCTTCTTTGTGTAATAAGAAACAGCACGGAATGTGTTGTGCAATGGATACTGTTTTGTTTTGTTGGTTTCTGATGTTGTGCTGTACTTATGGATGTTGCCATAGGTTTTGGGTATTTTTGAGATAGTTTTCTGTGAAGATCATATAAATAATGCAGCAAAGGTTTTTGAATAAAGAGTAAAAAAATCCATAATTCATGTTCGAAAAGGGTAAGACCTCAGTTATCGCCAGATAGAAGAGCATCTGCCGCAGCATCAAGATCCTGAGGGAAAAATACCCTGCACAGAAAGATTATTGCCTTTTCATAATTAAGAAAAAAACTAAATAAACGAGGAAGATATAGGTTTCATTCAGAAGATCATTTACGTAATTTAATGCATGAAAACATTGTATATACCTGCAGGTATTATGGTACAAGGTTCCGCTCAGTAGACTGATATCATCGATACCTTTACAGCCAGCAACAACCTCAAGCACTTGCCTGCAATTCATATCAAACGGTTTTTCTTTTCTTATTTTTTTTCACGATAGGGTTGTGGCTTAATGTTTTGAGACATAAAAAACCATATTCGCCTTGTTCATCAATCATCACGATGACATATATCTCAGATCATATTCCGCCGATCTAAATCTAATATATACATATCGGTTGCATACCTTACTAAACATGGTTCATTGCGACCTTTCACGATGCACAGTGGATCGTGCTTATCTTTCTTCTTTGATGGCCAAGAAGATCTCACAAAACTAATCCCAGCATGTGTGTTCTTGATCTCACAATATGGAGAATCAGTTTCTATCATCATCTTCTCATTAGGGATCCCTTTTACCACGTCGAGGTTTTCAGCAGTTTTTAGAGAACATCCGTTTACACCTACGAATGCAAAACAGAGAATATTGTTGGCTAATATTACCTATGACATTATTCGGAACATGCACAAAGGAAAACAACGAGAGGATTTTTTTCCCACCTATATATAGATTCGGGAATGAAAGCAGATTGTCACGATCTTGGGAACTACCCGTAAAAGAGTGAACCACCCCAGAAACGAAACTGCTAGGGCAGAAGAAATGAACAAGAAATGTAATTTCTGGCTGCAAATTTATGCAAACAGAGAGCAAAAGCATGAATATCCCAACTTTTTTCAGAGTATAATTTGTTTCATTGTGACTAGTATTGTCTTGGCCTAAAAGACATTCGTGCACGATTCTGAAATGTTACCTTTCTTTGTTCCTTGCAAGAATATAGCAGAAATCCTCAGCAGCAGCTCGCATGTGGAGAAACATTGGCAACTTAGTAGCATATGCTAGTTCAAATTGCTTCTCGAAGTACCTAATAGTAACATTATCAGTAAGCGTATGCTTATAGCTAAGTCCATGAATAATAAAAATTGTCAGCAATTTCTCTTTAAGGCTGGTCATTCCTCATCCAACGCAGTTCAAAGGAAAAAGCTCAGGGGAATCTTTTTGAATGAACATACTTCTTTTGAATTTCAGCTGGGCAAAATTGAAGCCTATCATAATCCAATCCACATTCTCCAACTGCAACCACCTTGCTTGAAAATACATCAACAAGAAACAAGCTATTAAAAGACACCGACTAGGAATGATACCCGAGAGGAACCGTGTGTAAAAATATCTCAAATAATTCAAACAAAAGATACCAGGTTTAGTTATTTTGCGTGAAAGAAAGAGAACATTTTCGTGCTATTTCACAAAATTTTTGTCAGAATCTCTATCGCTAAAATGTTGGAACAACATACTTTCCCTTTCTCAATTCCCATTTTAGCTAAAGACAAGAGAGCCTGAAAGTGTCCCTCGGCATCACCACTGTCATCAAATTCCTGATCAACGAAAAACGTCATATATAAAACAGACAGTTATGGATCATCGACATTGAACAACTTTCAAATTTAAAAACAGAAAAAGAAAAGAACTCATCTCACTTTACATCTGGTTGGATGCACACCAACTGTGCAAAAAAGCCGCGCTGTAAACATAACAAACAAGCATAATAAAAACTTCATCATGCATAATTAGTTAATGTTGCAAATTTTTAGTCAAATGCACTAAGCAGACCGTCGGTTTCAGCAATAGCCAGAGCTTCCTTTGATTCCTCGAGCGAGCCACCCGTAACCTAAAACGCCAAGAAATACATTAATTATACGCTTGTGCTACACTTTATCGCTGAAATCAAGTTCTACCAAAACATAGTGTACTGTTATTAGTATATATGCTACAACTTTGAAGCTGAAACCTCCAAAAAAGTAAACTCAAAAACCATAAACTGAACACATAGAAAAAGCATAAGAAAATCACAATGATCCGATCAACGCCTGCGCTCCAAGCCCTATTAAGCACCGAGGCTATGTCAGCCACATGGTATTGCTTCCCGTTGTAAATTCCTCTAAACATTCCATCTGTATGTATGTATTCAAGCCATCGTTTCCAAAATACGAAAACTTGAAGAGAGTAAACTGATTAATAGCAGAACTCTAACCTGTGAAATTGACGGCTATGTCTGAAGCAACAGAGATAGCGAGACATTCCAACAAAAAGAGAACATTATCACCCGCGCAATTAAAACAAAAGAAAGAGAGGTAATCACTTGCCTATCATTCGTATGCCACTGCTTACTGCCATTCTAGCTGAGCTGATACTCCCTCAATCAAATGAATCCCAGCCCAGCACTCGGCAATCAGTATTCAGTGTTGATGGATGTTTCTTGTGGTTGGAGAACGTTCAACGACTAGTTGGGCCGTCTTCAATCTAAACTGGGCCAAGCCCACATATAAAATCTCATTTGGGCCAAAGAAATGGAATAATAGAGTAGAGAGAGAGAGAGAAAGAGACACTTGGTACCAAAGCTCGCGGTGCTACAGTCGCTTGGGAAGAAGACAGACAATCACTCTGTCCTTCACTTTCTTTTTCCTTTTTTGTGTTTATCTACTTTGTTCCTTAGTTTACATAATTTTTTTCAACTGTGAAATAGATTAGCATTATTTTTTGGATAATTTTTTAAAAGCATTTTAATTTTTCTCAAAAGTAATCTAATTTTGTTATTTTAGATTTTATCGGTATTTAAATATCGTAACTTCAATTTTTGTATGGAATTTTGTTTTGTTATTATTTTCATAATTTAAATAAATTTCATTTATTTACTTTATTAAGTAATAAGAAATATTAATATGTAGAGGAACATATAGAGGAACAATTGAAGTTAGATAACGATGTGTAGACTATAAATTTGGAGGAATTATACCGTTTGAATTCTATAGGAAGAGGAATTATTAGAGATGGCCTTAACGGCTTACCCGCGGGATATCATTAGATAAGGGCTTCCCCTTCTTCTTTTCTTGGGATTTACAGAGCTAACGAAAATAAGAACACAAGCAAAGATAGCAACCAATACACTAAACACTTCAACCCAAAAGAAAGGAAACTCAATAACTCAGAGCTCGGCAACTAATAATAATAATCTAAAAGTAGTACAGTTCGATGAAAAATACATTACTTTATTTATTTACATGGGACATATATAGCCCGTAGTGAATAAGATTCCTTTTATTTAGGTCATACTCATATTATACAAGAATGGTAGGATATTTCAAGTAACTCCCCAAAACCCCAGCTTGTGATGAGGCGTAAAATACGGTGGAACAAGATGATGATGACTGAGAGTACAAAGTGGGCGGTTTATTACTATTACTTCTTGTTATTATTTTTGAAAATAATGAATTGCGCATAAAATATAGACTCCTAATTCTCCAGCCATTCCGAAAAGATAGGATATGTACTAAACTGAGACTCGATCAACAATTATCAAAGACTGAACTTCCGAGCCGTCGTCGTCGTCGTCGTCTTCTTCTTTTGTACCAACACCACCATCACCATCCTCCGCCGCCCTTTTTCCTCCATCACTGTCCGTAGAAGGTGGTGGGCTCTCCCCCGATTTCATAGCTTCAGCAACTGATGTCTCCAATCTACGTCGTTTCTGCGGAGGAGCTCCCAGCCCACCACCACTTGAGTCGTCGTCAGTAGTATCCTCAGGCGTCGGCGACGGTGGTGTCTGATTATTGCTGCTAGTAATGGTGGTGCCAGCACTTCCTGCCACGGCCACAATGGCATTTCTGGTGGGTCGATCATTTGCAGCAGAATAGGCCTCAAAGCACAGAAAAGCAGGTTTTTGCATCCTCCATAACCAGGCGCTCCACGAGTCTGAGAAGGCCTTCCCAATGGGCGGCACTTTAATGCCTTTGTGTGCTAATATCTGCTGCAGCTTCACGGCAGAATCGATTGCTGACTGCCTCGAAGAGTTTGCCTCTCGGTAATTCTCGGCGCAGGCGATAAGAAGCTCGATGGACGAATCCCTTGTTGTCTCGTCGTCGGAATAAACAGATAGAATCTGATTTAAAAATTCCGAGCCGCCGAAGATTTGATTTAAGGCTTCGAAATCCTCCATCTTTTCCGGCGGAAAGTATTTGGCTAAAACGCAGGGTATTTCTTCGCATTTGTTCTTGCCGAGGTATCGGCAAGGTGAACATAGCAGTAGGTGGGGTGTGGGGTTATTCCTCTTTGGCGTAGCCATGATTGATGAGTTTAACAGTAAGAGTTTCAGAGAGAAATACATTGGAATGGAAGGAGGTCTATCTGTATTATTAATGAGAAATAGTTGGCTATATATAGCCTTACAGAGCAAACGAAAAGCCAAAATAAAAGGAGACCACTACTAACAACCCAACCTAATAGTATGTATGACTGGTGGGTCAAGAAACTTATTCCAAAACTAAGATCCCAAATAAACGGGATTATATACTAGCAATTTGACTAATTCCTAACAATGATGAACTGGGAAAATTCTGGGATTTGATTGAGAGAAGTTAAACTGAGTATGAGTTCAAGAAGAAAACTACTCTTAAGTCTTTAATCACCTGGGATATTCGTTCTTCACCACGGGAATCTTCTCCTTGGATAGTTCGTTCGGAGAATGCTTCAGTTCAGAACTATTATGGTGTGTAATAATTAAACAGTCTCCCACATGTTACTTAGTGTGTGTTGATTCACCTATTTGATTAGCTTAAGTACAAATACGTGAAAGCAGTCTTCAATAATCTGCTTCTGTGTTTTTGTAATAAGTAACACATGCATTAAAATTTACGAAATTATCTCTAGTCTAGCGGTTCTTGGAGTTGTAGAAAGGTCATCATCATGTTTAAATGACCTGAGTGAAAATCTCATGTGAGCTTTTTTGTTTTATTTTTGTATATGAATACATGGGCTCGACTAAACCTTCTTGACCCCAGTCATACAATGCTAGGTCCGTCCCTGTGACAATAGAATTGTCTTTTTTCCGCCTATATATAGATTCGGAAATGAAAGCAGATGGCTAGAATCTTGGGCGCTACCCGACCCGTAAAGAGTGAACCACCCGGGAAAACAAAACTGCTAGGACAGAAGAAATGAATAAAAAAGGTACGCAAAACAGAGAGCAAAAGCATGAATATCCAAGTCTTTTTCATAGAGTGTAATTTTTGTTGATTTTTGACTAATATTGTATTCGGCTTAAAAGACAGTTCGTGCATACACCCAATTCTGAAATGTTAGCTGTCTTTGTTCCTCGCAAGAATATCGCAGAAATCCTCAGCAGCAGCTTGCATGTGGAGAAACATTGGCAACTTAGTAGCATAAGCTAGTTCAAACTGCTTCTCAAAATAACAAACAGTAACATTATCAGTAAGTGTGTGCTATAGCTACGTCCATGAATAAGAGATAAAATTGTTGGAAATTTCTCTTATGGTTGTTCATTTCTCAGCCAACACAGTTCAAAACAAAAAGCTCAGGGATCTTTTTCGGGGAGCCATACTTCTTCTGAATCTCAGCGGGACAAACTTGAAGCCTATCATAATCCAATCCACACTCTCCAACTGCGACCACCTTGCTTGGAAAGACATCAACGTGAAAACAACTAGTGAATACAACGACTAAATATCTCAACGTGAAAGGAAGAGAATACTTTGATGTTGTTTCGCAGAATTTTTGCCAGAATCTCTTTCGCTAAAATGTTGGAATGCCTTTCTCAATTCCTATTTTAGCTAAAGACAAGAGAGTGTCGTGACCCCTGTAGGAGGTGACGAAGTGGAGCTAGGGAAGGATTTGGACACGGATAAGTTAGGGCAAGAAGTGGGAACTGAAAGTAGTTTGGTCGGGTGGGGTTTGACCAAGAATCGCTCAAGAGGATTGATGGGGAACAGTGTTTGGGCTGGTCTTAAGAAGATGGGCTGGGATGATCTAAGAGATGATGTTGGGCCTGTTTTAGTGTTTTAATCTAATTTGGGACTGATATGAGCCCATTTATTAGCATATATAAGATTGTACCTAAATGCTGTTTAGGGTTACGAAAATTAACCTAAACTTCTGCTATCTTTCTCCTCTCAATCTGCTTTCTTTCTATTTCTGGCAATCAGTCCTTTCTTCTGCTTTCTTCCTATTCTGCAATCGTACCTTTCCCTCCATTCCAAAGCAAATATTACAACATTTCCCTTACAGAAAATACATAAAACAGTACTGTTTGATTGATCGTAGTATAAATACAGAAAAAGCTACCAAAAAACACACAATACATTGCAGAGAGCCTGAAAGTTGTCTCTCTGGATCACCACTGTTATCAAATTCCTGATCAACGTAAAAGTTTCATATAAATCATATGCAAGATCAGCTCTCCAGCAATGGATCACCCATATTGAACAACTTTCAAATAAAAACAAAAAGAAAAAAGAAAAGAACTAATCTCACTTTACATCATGTATTGCTTCCCGTTGTAAACTCCTCTATGCCATCTGTAAATATATCCATACCACGTTTTCAATACATGAAAAATTCAAAAATCAACTCGAAGAAATTAAACTGATTAATTGCATCACCCTAACCTGTGAAATTGACGGTTATGACTGAAGCAGGGAGAGCGAGACATTCCAACAAAAAAAGAAAAACATTATCAGCAGCGCAATCTAATTAATTATTTCCAGAAACAAAAATGAGAGATTATCGCTTGCTTATCATTCGTATGCCACTGCTTACTGCCATTGTAGCTTGATACTCCGTGAAATAAATCTCAGCTCATCACTCATCAAGTAGTGTTCTTGATTGCTTTTTATGTTAGAAATTGGAGAACGTTCAACGACTACAGTTGGGCCCAGTCTTAAATCAAAATTGGGCCAAGCCCCAACTTAAAATCAAAATTGGGCCACATTACGGTACTTGAAAGGGATTATGTAGTCTAGCTTGCGTGAGGAGAAAAGAGACAATTCGGTAACGTAGTTTATAGATAAGACACTGTATATATATATATATATATATATATATATATATTTAATGTGTACCCCTTTGATATTGTCTTAACGGTAAGAATTTCTAACTTTATAAAAATTATTAAATATTTTTTTATATTCGAAAAATATAAGATATGCATATCATTTTAATCGTCGCGAAACAAACAATATGCATCTATTGCTTTTATTATGTAAATCACATGAGATAACGATGATTTATGATTTAGTAGATTATATAATTAATGAATATAAAATAAGTTAAAAAAAAAGAGTAACTCGTATTCTAATTATACGAGTTAGTAACTCCTATCCGATTTTTACAAAAGTGTCCGTTTGATTAACGGTTTTCATTTTTGTTTATTTTATTAATGGTTGTTTTTTTTAAGTATTTAATTAAAAAGCCATATATCATCTGTCATATATATATATATATATATATATATATATATATATATATATAACTAGTTCAATTCAAATAACTCTCCACTAGACCTGGGTAATGGATTGGGCCGGGCCGGTTCCGGGCCGGTTCCACCGGTTCCGGTTCTACCGGTCCGGCACTGTTCCGGTCCCGGTTCCGGAATCATTTTCCAGGGACCGGACCAGAACCACGGAGCAGAACCATGGGTCACTAATGGGCCGGTTCCGGTTCCAGAACCGGTTCGGCCCATTATAATTTTTTTTTTATTTTTTTTTTAATTTTTTAAAACTATTTTCGGAATTTAAAAAAAATTTGAAATCCATTGGGCCGGTTCCGGTATCGAAACGGAACCGGGAACCGTGGGTCGGAACCGGGAACCGGAACCGGTAATCCACGGTTCCTTGTTTCCGGAACCGGCCCAAACCACTTTTAATGGGCCGGTTACCGGTTCCAGAACCGGTTTTACCGGTTCCGGTTCTGGACCGGTTTCGTGGGCCGGTTTTGGGCCGGTTCCGGAATGAACCGGCCCATTACCCAGATCTACTCTCCACAATCCCAGCGTTTGATGGGACATAAAATAAGCAGATAAAGTGGAACAATGTGATGATGAATGAGAGTACAAAGTGGACGGTCTATTACTTACTTTTGACACCTCGGGCACCGTAAAAAAAATTACTTACTTATTATGGCCAATGAGGCTTGACTCTAGTGGTCAATGTGAGGCAGTCAAAGATCATGTGGCTAAGAGGTTGTGGGATCGAATCCTCCTCTCACATTTTCTTTGTAAAGTACCCATAGGTCTAAGGCCCATGACGATCGTTGTTGGGTGGGTTTGGGACGTATCCATCTGACCCAGGGGATTAGTCCCACCTCTGGAGTGTGTGGCAGTTAGCCCATAGCCGGGTTGTGTGGGGATACCTCGGGGCCGTAAAAAAATTACTTACTTCTTATTAGTATATTTGAAAATAATGAATTGCGCGTAGAGTATCTGACTGCAGAGTGCAGACTCCTAATTTTCCACTCCATCCGAAAAAATAGGTTGTGCTGTACTGTACAATGTACTGTATGATAATATTTTCTATTGGAAAAGGAAAAAATCCGTATCTTTTTTTTGTTCATTTACCAGTGGAAAAAAGTGGGTGCTTTGAAAAAATTTGCAGAGAAATCAATCAATAATTTTCATCATCACTTGTCGATAGCTAAGAGAAATATATCTGCAACACTCAACTGAAAAACAATATAGAAGAAGAACTTTCCCCTAAACTTAGGCGATCTACACTTTCACCCCAAACAAAACTTTGGATGAGCCGCCGCGGTCTTCTTCTTGGCACAACCACCATCACCATCCTCAGCCGCCCTTTTTCCTCGAGCACTGCCAGAAGAAGTTGGCAATTTATCACTCAATTTCCTAACTTCATCAATTGATATCGGCTTTGTTTGTCGTTTCTCTCTCAAACCTGGGTCAGTAGTATCCCCAGGCGTCGGCCGATGTGGTGCTCCAAGTCTACTTGCTTCCCTGGTTGGGTCCGGAAACTGAGGCGGCGGCAGAGGAGGTGGCGTTCGAGTTCTACTTGCTTTCCTGGTTGGGTCCGGCAACTGGGGCGGCGGCAGAGGAGATGGTGCTCGAGTTCTACTTACTTCCCTGTTTAGGTCCAGCAACTGAGGCGGCGGCGGAAGAGGTGGTGCTCGATCTTCACTTACTTCCCTGTTTGGGTTCGGCAACGGAGGCGGCGGCAGAAAAGGTGGTGCTCGAGTTCTACTTGCTTCCCTGGTTGGGTCCGGCAACTGAGGCGACGGCAGAGGAGGTGGTGCTCGAGGTCTACTTGCTTCCCTGTTTGGGTCCAGCAACTGAGGCGGCTGCGGAAGAGGTGGTGCTCGATCTTCACTTACTTCCCTGTTTGGGTCCGTCAACTGAGGCGTCGGCAGAGGAGGTGGTGCGCGCTTCCCTGGTTGGGTCCGGCAACTAGGGCGATGGCAGAGGAGGTGGTGCTCGAGGTCTACTTGCTTCCCTGTTTGGGTCCAGCAACTGAGGCGGCTGCGGAAGAGGTGGTGCTCGATCTTCACTTACTTCCCTGTTTGGCGGCTGCAGGGGTGGTGGTGCTCGAGTTCTACTTGCTTCCCTGGTTGGGTCCGGAAACTGGTGCGTCGGCAGAGGAGGTGGTGCTCGAGTTCTACTTACTTCCCTGGTTGGGTCGGGCAACTGGGGCGGCGGCAGAGGAGGTGGTGCTCGAGTTCTACTTACTTCCCTGTTTGGGTCCAGCAACTGAGGCGGTGGCGGAAGAGGTGGTGCTCGATCTTCACTTACTTCCCTATTTGGTGCGGCAACTGAGCCGGCGGCGGAGGAGGTAGTGCTCGAGTTCTACTTGTTTCCCTGTTTGGGTCCGGCAACTAAGGCGACGGCGGAGGTGGTGCTCGAGTTCTACTTACTTCCCTGTTTGGGTCCGGCAACTGAGGCGGCGGCGGAAGAGGTGGTGCTCGATCTTCACTTACTTCCCTGTTTGGGTCCGGCAACTTAGGCTACGATGGTGGTGTTGGTCGACTCCTAGAAATAGCGGCCATGGTCAACAGGGCGTCTCTGATAGGTTCATCTGTTGCAATAGTTTATGCCTCATGAGACAGAAACGTAGGTTTTGAATCCTAGCTAACCAGGCACTCCACATGCCCGTGAAGGACTGATCGAAAGGAGGCACTTCAATGCCTTTTTGAGCTGTTATGTGCTGCAACTTCACGGTCGCCCTAGTGGCTGACTTTCTCAAGAGGTCTGCCGCTCTGTATTCCTCAGCGCAGACAAGAAGAAGCTCCATCGACGAGTCCCTCGTTGCCTGGTCGTCAGAATAAGCAGATAAAATCTGTTGTAAAAATTCCGTGCCGAAGATTTGATTTAGGGTTTTTAATTCCTTCATCTTTTCTGGCGGGAAGTATTTGGCTAAAACGCAGGGTATTTCTTCGCATCTTTTCTTGCTAAGGGATCGGCAAGGAGCGCACTCGTGGGGTTTAGGGTTATTCATTTACATAGTGATGATAGCTGCAAATTGAGAGAAGTAAACTAAGAGAAGTTTGTACTTGGTTCAAGAAAACTAATTTGCATGGTAATGTTGATCATAAACGAATAAGGAATAACACAAGAAAAATGAAACGATGAGTTACAAAGAAAATCAAGAGATCACTTGCACTGAGTAAGTAACGTGATAAAATTAATCGATCATTTCATGAAAATCAAACTCTTCGAAACAATCAAGAAACTAACATGCAAGAAACTTCCAACAAAATTAAAACGTAAATTCTGTGATATAAGGGTGCTGTGTGAATTGCACCACCTTCTTGGTGTTTCGACATAGGAGAGAACTACTTTGCATGGTGATGCGTGATGATCATAAACGAAGGAAGAGCGCAAGAAAATGAAATGGATATTAAAGAAAATCAAGACATCACTTGCACTGAGTACGTAGGAGTAATCAATCGATTTCATTTCATGAAAATCATGTTGACTTTTCAACATGAAAAACGAAGTAAGAGGAGAGCAAATTGGATACTTCTTCATATGACCTAATCAATGACGTTTTTTTCTTTTTTAGTGCCTATATACAGGCTTGTGGTGATGGACAAAAATCTCACTCCAAAACTAACGAGAGAGAGAGGATGAAGAGAGAGAGAGAGAGAGAAATGAGAGGGAAAATAAAAAAGGAAATCTTATTCGGATGGATAAGGGTGAGAGCGGATGTAGTTTTACTGGGGTAGTTGGAGTGGATACAAAATATTAACCGGTTGGGTATGGGGTCTCGGGTTTTGGGTTTAAACACGAGCGTAATTTTGTACGGTGTAATATCTCAAATATAGTAAAACCATTGTCTCTCCATGGATGTAGGCGGTATTGGCCTAACCACGTAAAATCTCGGTGTTCTCTCGGTGTCATTTCGGTTTTAATTAACATCTTGATAAATTGTCGCGAGGTCCAAATACAACTACCGCTGGCCCAAAATTGAATATTTGACAATTTCCCAACAAGTGGTATCAGAGCCAAGCCCTGCTGGTATTCTGAGTATGCTCTGTGGTTGCAGCTGTGTCTGATCTTCCACATCAGAAAAGATATCAGAAGGGAACATCGATCGGAGGAGCCAGTGTCAGAGTGAGGTTCAACGAGGTGATGCCTTGTGCTGAAGAAATGATGGTACAAGATGGTTATCGTTGATGGAATGCTCGGTGTCGGGCGGAGCTTGTGCGGCGGTGGAGTTTTGGTGGTTATGGCAATAGTGCTGTGAGGCAGGTCGCTAGCCTTTCCTGAAAATTATCTGATCCCTACTATTTGGGCCCGGCTGTTGAATCTCTGCAAGGATAATAATGACGGGTGACGGCAAAGTGCGATAATGTGTTAGTGCGGGAGGTCTCACTCTGTAGCAGAGAATAGTGAATGATGCTCGTTTGTCAAGGCTGGGGATATAAGCTTTGATGGTGGGACGAGGAAAATTCGGAGCAAATGACTGAAATTTTGGGGTCAAGATGTGTCGAAAGAGGAAGAAGTAAGGCCCTTTACTTCTTACCTCTCTTCCTGATTCGGATGATAGTTTGGTCACAACCATCTGGTACGAGCCAGTGAAAACAGTGGATGGTGGAGACAACTCTTTTGGAGAGGAGGCGGCCAAATTATGGTGATAGTCGGGCGTTGGCTATACACGGAGAGAGTCGTAGAGGAAGGTGACACCCCAGGGGATTTGAAGACAACAGCAGGTCCAAATTTAGGTGGCGGAAGGGCATGTGATGCTACAGTGTGGTGAGCCGGGACACGTAAGGAGAAATTGTCCGACTTGAAGGAAGAATGACAAGCGGCTAGGAAAATTCCACAACAGCGGTAGCACAGTTTATTTTGAAGACGTTCTCACAGTCTCTAATGATTGTGCTTGTTCTCATAAAGAAGAATATATGATTCGGGTTTGCTCCAAGTGGATATTTTGATGCATTTCTGAATCGGACGGTTTTTTCGATCTCCACGGATAGATTTCGTTGTGTTTGTTTGGGGTATTGAAATGGTGAATATCAAAATGGTTGACGGAGCGGTACGCATTTTGGGTGGTGTGACGTTGTCTCAAAGTTGCATAGAGTTTAATATTCTTGAGCCAGTCATATTCCAGGGCTATGGGGTTTTTCATAGCAGGGGGAGTCTAGGAAATCACACGTGGCGAAAATGGTCCTACCAAAGGGAGAAGAGTGCAAAGGTTTGTATCGTCTGGACGTGAGTATGGTACTCAGACTTCGATGGGTTCACGAAAATCGCGCGCAAGGTAAAGGCAGACGATGGTGAGAAGGATAATTCTGCTGGAGAAGGGATTGCATCGAAGTCCCTCTTCGGGAATCGACTGGTCGAGTGGGTTCAACATAGCTGCACATAAGATTGGTCGGTGTATGAGTCAAGTGAGGTAGGATTGGGATTCTTGATTCGGATTATGTATAGGTGCTACAAAGGAAGGCCAATGGACGTTCGTGGTATTTATGAACGGGTTACTCTCATTCTCGGTTCACTGGAGTGCTCTCTAAAGAAAACGCAGATGTTGAAAAGTGGGAGAATTATTTACTTTTTCAACATGAAAAATGAAGAGGATAGCAAATTGGATACTTCTTCATATGACCTAATCAATGACATTTTTTTCTTCTTTAGTGCCTATATATAGGCTTGTGGTGATGGAGTAAAATCTAACTCCAAAACCAGAAAGAGAGAGAGAGAGAGAGAGAGAGAGAGAGGGAAAAGAAAAAAATGAAATCTTATTCGGGTGGATAAGGGTGAGAGCGGGTGTAGTTTTACTGGGGTAGTTGGGAGTGAGTACAAAAACATTATCCGGGTGGGTAAGAGGTCTCCGGTTTTGGGTTTAAACACGAGCCTTATTTTGTACGGTGTAATATTCTCAAATATAGTAAAACTATTGTCTCTCCGTGGATGTAGGCAGTTTGGTCGAACCACGTAAAAATTTCGGTTTTCTCTCAGTGTCATTTCGGCTTTAATTAATATCTTGATAAATTGTCGCGAGGTCCAAGTACAACTATCGCTAGCCCGAAATTAAATATTTGACAATTTTCCCAACAAATCAAACGCTTGGAAACAATCAAGAAACGAACATGTGCATGAAACTTTCAACAAAATTAAAGGTAATACCGTGATTAGTGCGCTCTGTGAATTGCACCACCTTCTTGGTGTTTCGACTTAGATGATGATGAAGATGGAGAGCATCGCTCACGTGTTACGTACGATTAGTAGAAAAATGAATGGTGTATCGACTTTTTAGCTGATGATGATGATGGAGAGCAATTTTGAAGTGTTACTTCACTACTGGCAAAAGATAAGAGAAATAATGAATTTTCTGAGGTTTATATAATATTGCAACAGTATAGAATTCCACACGATGAATGAAAACCGCAATGCATAATAATAAATTAGTCGTTACAAATTATACTCTATTTTATCTCGATGAATGATTGTTAAAGCGTCATCATATTAAATGGGCCATATTTGAGAAAAACGATTAGTCCAGCCCATACGGAAGCCCAAAACTAAACCTAATGTAGGTAGGTTATGGCTGCTTTTGGCGGGAAGATTGTTATATATATATATATATATATATATATATATATATTCTCGGTGGATTTGAGAAAATTGAGAAATAATCAGGGATTTGCCGATTGCGTAGTAAGAAAATGAAATGCAAGCGAAAATCAGCGGTTTCTTCAAGCCTTCGTCGCTACAGAAAGAGGAAGACAGCAGCACACTCGCCTATAAACGCAAGATTCCCGATCCATCGGGGTAATTTTCGCGCTGGACAATTCTTATTCAATCTAGTTTTCTATTTCGGTGATCGACGTTTTTTATGCTGTGATTAGTTATGATTTCTTTATGTGAGATTTCGCAAAGACAGCTGAAGTTTTTTGCATTTTTTATGTGCTTATACTGATATGGGTTTCATCGGCATGGCTTTCTGTAATGCTGTTAATCAATTGGATAGCTAACAGCCGAAGGAGAATGATTCCGATGAAAAATTGACCAAATTAAAGCTTGTCAAATGTGGAAAAGTGTTGAATAAGAAGACGAAATACGCTCAGTTGCATTTGGAGATCAGTCAATCTGATTTTCTACTTCATACATGCGCTACATGTGGATTTAAGTATGCTTTCGGCGATGAAGATAATGAAAAGGTTCACAAGACGTTTCACAAGAATTACACCCATGGCGTCCCTTTAAAGGTAACAAGTACTTAACTAATTAATCGTTGCCCTTGGTTGATTGGTTCATTATCCATCTGTTTTCGATACCTATTCACTGAGTGATGACATCGTTTGATCTTAAAGGGTTGGATAAACGAAAGGATCGTACAGTCAAACGAAAAATGGCGTATTATCTTGATCCAACATGGCGACCCTGCAGCTCAGCAGAATAAGGTGATTGAACATATTTGTAAGTCAAGAAAAATTATATTTAACCCAAAAGGTCGGTCATTGAAGAGGTTAAAGTTGGTTAACCGCAGGTTCAGGAGATTGTTCACATGATGGAGATGGAGCTTGGAGAATGGTGGATTCTTGATGAAGATTGTAAGGTATTCAAGAGAAGTAAATTCCGAGTGTGTTTATCCTGGCATTCTTTCTTTAACTACCGTATATGGCTCTTTCTTGATTGTCGTCTTTTATTAAAAACTTGTTTTGATTGTCATTTTCTCACAATGAGGTCCATTATCTTCACTTCCATCATAACTCCTTACTTACATCTGCCGAAATGTTTTTGGAAAGAATCATGATCAACTAAAAATTTATTTTCAGCATTAAATTAACCGATATATTATCCTTGCATCAGGTATATCTGTTTGTTTCCTCGCAAAGGGTATTGGGATGTGTATTTGCAGAAGCAATAAAGAGGGCCTATGGGATTGTTCCATCTTCGACTGTTAAAAACTTCGATAGTGAATCTCCAAAAGCTGAACGAAGAAGCTCAACTGCCCTTCAATTTGGCGGCATAAGTCTTCGAAGAGAAATCGTAAGAAAAGATTCTGCCCGAAAAGCAAACGAGGGAAACGATAGTGGCGCCACTTATTGCGAGGACGTCCCCGTCAAGCTTGTTGTGGCGTAACGCGTAAGAGCCATTTGGGTCGCGCCTTCTAATAGAAGGAAACACGTAGCAACTAATCTCCTTGATGCAGTGAGGTATATTTTGCCTTTGACTTAGTTTTTTTTTTTGGCCTTGAGAAATAGTTGAGAATAGAGATAATTTGAACAATAATTAAACTGTATTTACATTCTTAATTTGGGGAAAGGCAAAGCTTCTACGCGGGTATAGTGCTGAGACGCAAAGAGTTTGCCGTTTCTCAACCCACAGCAATAGGAAAGGCTTTGATTTCCAGCTACACAAAGACTGGTCGTGAGGTTATTATTCCTCTTAGGCATAGTGATGAGTTTAACAGTAAGAGTTTCAGAGAGATACATTTGAAGGAATCATCTGCATTATTGAAATAGTTGGCTATATATACCCTTCTGACCAAGAAGACTTATTCCAAAACTAAGTATCCCAAATAGGATTTTGACAACTCCTAATAACGATGAACTGCGAAAATTCTGGGATTTATTGAGAGAGAAGTAAACTGAGTATCGGGGTTCAAGAAAATGAATTAGTTCTCAAGAAAATTGAGAGACTACAAAAAAAACTCATTTTAGCGACGACACATTACAGTCGCTAAACAAGAAAAGTTAGTCGCTAACGAGGATCAGCGACTACATTAGCGACTACAAGACGTAGTCGCCATATACCTTGTCGCTAAATTGGTGCGGTCGGCAGTTAGTCGCGATTAGCGACTACACGGCGACTACGTATTGTAGTCGCTGAATAGTGTAGTCGCTAAACAGCTACTAGACAGCGATCAGTTTTGTAGTCGTTGGGATCTATTACGATGGTCATCTACTCACTCTTTATTGTTTTTTTGTGGTCAATTAAATACAAATGTAACTAACAAACAGAATATCAATTCAAAAAAAGGTAATGCATTACAAATTACAATATCCTCCAACTAGGTTGGAAGTCATACATTGTTTAGTATAAAATACAATTCAAGACAATTCACATCCAACTACGCTAATTCGATTCAAATTGAAGGCAGCTCTTGTTCACCTTCATCTGGAAAGGTCGATGCTGCCCCCATCTATCTTATTACAGAGCAACAACTGAAGGCAGCTCTTGTTCACCTTCACTTCCTTAAGATTCTTCTGCGGATGTCTGGAACGAAAAAAAAAAACACCCCCACCAAAATAGAAAAAGAAAAACCTCTTAATTAAGTGACAAGGAATGCTACTTTAGAACGAGAAATTCCCAAAGGTTCGTATGGAATTGCAACTCCCTGCATCAGAATTAAAAGGACGTTCAGAAAACCTTTTGCTCCCAAACTAGAAGTTCATTATCAGACATCTCAGGTGTGTTGTTCTTTAATCAAATCCAGAATAGCTTAACGTACCATATTCAACAGTCTTCAATACTAATATTCCAGATTCAACATCGGTTTGAATTAATGCATAAGACAAAAGAAAATCAGTAAATAAGTAAGTTATTTCTGCAATAAAACAAGAGGAAAACGTTATGTGCATTTGAAAATTTTAAGTCTACCTCCTCAGCCATCCTTGCTTTCTTCTGTCACCAAATCAAAGCAGTTCAGCAAGTATGTTTAGCCTACATCCAAGAACGGTATACACGCAGGTTAAAAATGCAATTTTATGAACAAAAAGTCAAGTGAGAAATAAATTTTCTTCTTCAGCAGACAATTGGAAGAAGCATGTTCTCTGTCGACACCATCTGTAACAAAGAGAACAATTATCCAAAGAAGAAGGAAATAAATCAAAATACGCCAAACGAGTTAAAAATTACCAAAAGTAAAATATAAATACCCAAATTCACTCAACAGTGGCACGGCGAGGGCAGTGGTGGCACGGTGGACGCGGAGTGATGCGGACGGCGAAGAGAGGCAGACGAAGGCGAGCGACGATGGCGGCGATCGTCGGATGAAGGCGGAAAACGAGCGACTGTTTGGCGGACGCGGACTGACGCAGTGATTTCAGCCGGAATCGTACCTGAGAGAGGCGACGAATGGCGGACGGCGAAGCGAAGCGGGCGAAGGTGGAAAACGAGCGACTGTTTGGTGGCCTTTCTGATTTGGCGAAGGTGAGCGACGGCTTCAGACGGCGGCGGATGTCGGGACGAACGGCGGCGGAGGTCGGACCGGGTTGGTACGATCTATGGTGGATCCAATTTTCGGATTTGGGAATTGTGGTTTGGGAATACTTCAGATCGGGGGAAATTTAGGGTAAAATGTTAGCGACTACGGAAGTGTGGTCGCTAATGTGAATAAATGTAGTCACTAAACGAAAAATTGCGACTGAGACCCCGCCGGTCGCCTTTGACACGTAGTCGCTAACTTACACAAATGTAGTTGCTAAATAATTTACCGACCGCATTTTCATCGCTAGCTTCTTTTTCTGTAGTCGCTATTGGCGACTAATAATTTGTAGTCGCAATCATGTAGGTGTAGTCGCTAATTTGTCAAGTTTGCGACTACTGTGGTGTTAGTCGCTAACTGTAGTCGCCGTTTGAGCTTTGTTTTTCGCTAGATACTTGCACTGAGTGGGTAACGTGGTAGTAATTAATCGATCATTTCATGAAAATCGAACGCTTGGGCAAATAATCAAGAAACGAGCATGCATGGAACTTTTCAACAAAGTTAAAGGTAAATACCCGTGATATATAAGTGTGCTGCACCACCTTCTTGGTGTATCGACTTAGCTGAGTGATGATGAAGATTGAGAGAATCGTTGTGTTACTATTCGTATTAGTAAAAAGCTCAACTGTGCTTCAATTTGGTGGCAGTAGTCTGAAGAGAAATCGTAAGAAAATATTCTGCTCGAAAATGCAAACGAAGAGAGGTGCCACTTATTGCGACGACGTAGCCATACAAGCTTTGTTGTGGTGTGGCGTAAGAGCCATTTGGGTCGCGCCTTTTAACAGAAGGAAACACGTAGCAAAAAGAGACATTTTGGTAATGTAGTTTTATGGATAGTTAGGGTTTTGTAAGAGTTTGAAATGATTGCTTTTACATACTTCGTGAGGAAGAGTGCAACCAAGGCGAAACACACACCGTTAAACGCACAACGTTGTAAGAAGAGTAATAATAATCTAAGAAAGTAGTACTATTTCATGAAAAATCACATTAGGAGGCTACTTTATATATATTTTACACGGGACATATATTTGCCGCTAGTGAATAAGATTCCTTTCTTTAGGTAACATTGGACAAAAATGGTACGATATTACGCAGAAAGAACTCACAATACAGCATCTGTCATTTTATCTAATTCACTTCGAGGCGTGATATAGATATATGAATAGAGATTTCTTCGGGTAATATTCATCAAAATTATCACATATTATAATAACTAGACAATGAAAAAAATCGTTACGAAACAACGAAACGCAAATTATAAGAGAGGAGCCAGCCCTAATTAACACTAACCTAATTTATAATCATATAACCTTCTTCTTCTTCTTTCGATCGCGGCAGTCTTCTTTCACATAATCGATGTTGTTAAAATTACAGGAATACAACCTAAGCATCTCGGGATTCTCCATGAGCATCAGCCAATCTCTGTAGAAAGCAAACTGAGCCTCGCCGACCAAAAACTTTGTGGAAATCAAACTGTCTCTCATAGAATCCAGGTTCGCCTTAGTCGGCCGTAGTAGGGGACTGGCGATGCCCTTTCCGGCGAGAATCTGCTGCAGCTTCAAGGCGCAGAAAAGTATCGATTTCAACTGATTTTTCAGTTCCACGTGGCGCTTCGCTTCGCCTATGAGCTCTGTGATGAACGAATCGAGCATCTTCTGATCGTCGGCCATCTTCGACGACGACGACTCTACGATGATCTGTTTGAACCTTTCCACGCCGTAAACCTCTTGAACCTCTTTGAAAGACTCGATATTTTCAGGAGAAGGGAAATAACGAAAGAACACACAAGGGTTTCCTTCTTTGCAGCAATCGCTACTCTTCAGATGATCGCAGACGGCACATTGCGGCGGCGGCGCTGATGCCATTGTTTTTCTTTTTCTTTTTTTCCTACGATTACTGAAAGAGAATTCTGCTGTGTATGTAAAATATAATTTAGACCTAATATATATACAATCATAAATTAAATACCCCTATAAGGCGTAAAATACGCAGATAAAGTGGAACCATATTCTGAACTTATGATGATACTATTACATTCCCGCACACCTGTGCTTAAATATAATTTATTTAATATTATTTATAATTTTAAGATTACTAATTTGAGTGTTTATGTTTAAGATGACATATAATTTTTAAATAAGTAAAAACAATAAAGAGACACTTTCACTCACTTAAATATAATTAATTTGGCATTAAATATCTGACTGCAGACTCCTCTAATTTTTTAATCATCCGAAAAAATAGGCATTACTGTACTGTATGATAATATTGAATCAAGAAAAAAGAAACCCTTTTTTGTTCATTTAGAGCATCTCCAACGGGGGGTTTTCCCACCCTAAACACCATATATGGTGTTGGGGGAGCTCCAACAGTCCCCCAAACTCCACTCCATTCCCAGGGATTGCTACAGTGTCTCCCTACGTATTGGGGGCACTGTTCACCCGCTATACAGTTTTTATTTTTATTTTTTTTCTGTTTTTTTCTTTACTTATAAACTCCATCCAATTAGTTTTAATTTTTAATTAAATAGGTAAGAAACGAATATTATACTTTAATAAATTTTAGTTATAGTATAGAATTAGTAGGTTTAGAGAAAAATATAGAGGAGATTGTTGGAGTTGAGAGTACTGTTTAAATAATTTAACTGTAGCAACTTTATACATAGTGGGAACGGTTTGAGGTTTGAGACAATCTTACCGGTTGAAAGAAGTTGGAGTTTTGAAAATTTTGCAGAGTAATCAATCAATCAATTGTCATCACTTAGTCGATAGCTAGAGATAGAGAATGAACATATCTCTGTACCTCAATTGGAAAACAATAGAGAAGAACGCTTTCCCTAAACTGAGGCTCAATCAACAATTTCATCAAAACCTAGAACTTCGCGCCTTCGTCTCCTTATTTATACCACCACCGCCATCCGCCGCCGCCCTTTTTCCTCGACCACGGCCAGAAGAACGCGGCCATTTCTCCCCCAATTTATTAGCTTCAACAGTTGATATCTTGACTGTCTGTCGTCGTCCCTGCGGAGGAGCTCCCAAACCTAGCCCGCCGCGCACCGTCGCCGCACCATTTGGGTCAGTGACGTCGGGCGGCGGAGGCGGCTGTCGAGTGCTACTTCCTCCCAAGGCTGGGTCCGTCGTTAGAGCACTTCCCGGCAGGGCCAAAAGGGCATCTTTAGTAGCTTGATCTTTCCCAGTAATATAGGCCTGAGAACACAGATGTTGAGGGTCTTTCATCGTCATTAACCAATCGGTGAAGAAGTCTAAGTAGGTCTGCCCCATAGGCGGCGGCGCTTGTATGCCATGGCGAGCTGCAGTCTGCTGAAGCCTCACGGCCGTGTTTTTCACTGACTGCAGGCTAGGCTTTGCCTCTTTGATTTTCTCGGCGGAGGTGGTAAGAAGGTAGATGCATGAATCCCTTTCTGTCTCGTCGGAAATAGATAGAATCTGGGTTAAAGTTTCTTCTGCGCCGCCGACTACTTCGTTTAGGGCTTCGAACGCCTTCATTTTTCCAGGTGGAAAGTATTTGGCTAAAAGGCAGGGAATTTGTTCGCATTTGTCTCTGTGTAGATATCGGCATGGAGCACATGGGAACGGTGGATTGTTCATCTTGGGCAAAATGATGATGAACTGCGAAAAATTCTGGGATTAAGAGAAAGAAATAAACCGAGGATTGTTGTTCTTTAAAAAGCACACGATTCAAGTTCGTTTTAAAAGAGGGAGGAGAGAAGATCATAGAGAGGAAAGTTCAGATAAATGATAACGGAAGATGGTGATGATGATCAAACGAAGAACACAAGAAATATGTTTCCAAGAAAACCATGAGATCGCTTGCATTGAGAGCGTAAGAGTAGTTAGTCAATCATTTCATGGAATCGGACGCTTAGAAACAATCAAGAAATGAACATGCATGCATATTTCAGTAGAATTAAAAGGCACTATGAAAAAAAAAAAGTAGAATTAAAAGGTACACCTTGGTAAATGTGTGCTGTGTAAATTTGCACCACGCCTTCTTGGTTTATCGACTTGGCTGTTGATGATGATGATGAATTAATGATGGTGATGGAGAAGAGCATTATTAAACTGTTGCTATTTGTATAAAAGATGAGTGAAATGATGTGTTTTCTGGGGGTTTATATAATATGCAACTGAGTAGAATTCCACACTTGCTACAACTTGAAATGAAAACGGCTCATGCCTAATATTAACCGTTTGTTAATTTCTTCTAATATATGTATTATCAAATTCAATGGGCCATATTCGAGCTGGTCCGGCCCATACTTGAGAAGCCCAAACCAAACCTAATGAAGGTTAAGGCTGCTTTTCGCGGGAAGATTGTTTATATATATATATATATATATATATATATTATATTTCTTTTTTTTCTTCGGTGAGAGTATTTGAGAAAAATGAGAAAATCACAGGGATTTGCCGATTGCGTAGTAAGAAAAGGGAAATGCAAGCGAAAATCAGCAGTTTCTTCAAGCCTTCGTCGGTGCAGAAAGAGGAAGACAGCACACTCGCACATAAACTCAAGATTCGCGATCCATCGGGGTAATTTTCTCGCTGGACAATTCTTATTCAATCTAGTATTCTATTTCGGTGCTCGACCTTTTTTATACTGCGATTTATTATGATTTATATGTAAGATTTCGTCAAAGTCAGCTGAAGTTCTTAAAGTTTAATGTGCTTATACTGATATGGGATGGCTTTCTGTAGTTTTGTTAGTGCGTTGGATAGCAAACAGCAGAAGGAGAATGATTCCGATGAAAAATTGCCCAAACTAGAGCTTGTCAAGTGTGGGAAAGTGTTGAATAAGAAGAGGAAATACGCTCAGTTACATTTGGAGATCGGTCAATCTGATTTTCTGCTTCGTACATGTGCGACGTGTGGATTTAAGTATGCTGCCGGCGATGAAGACGATGAAAAGGTTCACAAGACGTTTCACAAGAATTACACCCAAGGCGTCCCTTTAAAGGTAACAAGTACTTAACTAATTAATCGTTGCCCTTGGTTGATTGGTTCATTATCCATCTGCTTTCGATACCTATTCACTGAGTGATGACATCGTTTGATAGCAAAGGGCTGGATAAACGAAAGGATCGTACAGTCCAAAGAAAAATGGCGTATTATCTTGATCCAACATGGCGACCCCGCATCTCAGCAGAATAAGGTGATTTAACATTATTGTAACTCAAGAAAACTTATACTTAACCAAAGGTTGGTCTTTGAAGACGTTAAAGTTGGTTAAACCGCAGGTTCAGGAGATTGTTCACATGAAGGAGATGGAGCTTGGAGAAGGGTGGATTCTTGATAAAGATTGTAAGGTATTCAAGAGAAGTAAATACCTAGTGTGTTTATCCTGGGATACTTTCTCTAACTACCGTATATGGCTCTTTCTTGATTGTCGTCTTTTGTTAAAAACTTGTTTTGATTGTCATTTTTTCACAATGAGGTTCATTATCTTGACTTCCATCATAACTTCTTACCTACATCTACCGAAATGCTTTTGGAAAGAATCGTGATCAAACTAAAAATTTTCAGCATTAAATTAACCTATAAACCATCATATTATCCTCGCATCAGGTATATCTGTTTGTTTCCTCGCAAAGGGTATTGGGATGTGTATTTGCAGAAGCAATAAAGAGGGCCTGATTGTTCCACCTTCGACGGTTAAAAACTGCGATAGCGCATCTCCAAAAGCTGAACGAAGAAGCTCAATTGCCCTTCAATTTGGCGGCGTAAGTCTTCCAAGTGAAATCGTTAGAAAAGATTCTGGCCGAAAAGCAAACGAGGGAAACGATAGTGGCGCCACTTATTGCGAGGACGTCGCCATACAAGCTTGTTGTGGCGTAAGAGCCATTTGGGTCGCGCCTTCTAATAGAAGGAAACACATAGCAACTAATCTCCTTGATGCAGTGAGGTATATTTCGCCTTTGACTTTTTTTTTGGTCTTGAGAAATAGTTGAGAATAGAGATAATTTGAACAATAATTAAACCGCGTTTACATTCTTTGTTTGGGCAAAGGCAAAACTTCTGCGCAGGTATAGTGCTGAGACGCAAAGAGTTGGCCTTTTCTCAACCCACAGCAATGGGAAAGGCTTTGATTTCCAGCTACACAAAGACAAGCTCGTTTCTGGTCTACACAAGTGCGATTAGAGAAGGTGAATAATTATTACAGTTACTTTAATGATTTTATTACTGATATTATTCATGTCAAGAGAAAGTTGACAATTATTAGAATAGAATCTGCTTTCCGAGATTTTAGGATGGCGACTTGATTTTCATTAACTCGATTGGTAACGTACATGTTGGAGATAAAGCTAAGTTACTACAATATTTGATTGCATTCATTCAATAAACAAAAATGTGGATTACTACAATCGGCTTTTCCATGTATTCATAATTCCATTGCAAAATGGATTGAGACAAGCCATTTTGCTGACAGTGATAAAGAATTGCAACCAACAAAACCTCGTACACGTTATGAAATCTCGATAAAGTAGAATGAGAAAATTAATAAAAGAAAAGTTTCTTTTTTATTTATTTTCCAAATACCACCTCTATAATAAATAGCCCTTGACCACACTCACCTCTCTTTACCCCCGCAGAAGGTAACAGAGAGG
Source organism: Craterostigma plantagineum (assembly GCA_027422505.1). Classification (NCBI taxonomy): domain Eukaryota; kingdom Viridiplantae; phylum Streptophyta; class Magnoliopsida; order Lamiales; family Linderniaceae; genus Craterostigma; species Craterostigma plantagineum. The sequence continues at coordinate 5,739,319 of JAPQWV010000039.1, read as the reverse complement.
GAAAGTTGAAAAGAATAAAAAGAAGCAATGGAAAATGATGTATTGGGCGAAAACCAAAACTTGGAAGATGGCGAGCTATGGCTGCCTAGCGATTTCTTCTCCGTGGACGAAGCTAGTAATAATATCCCCACAGCGAAGAGACCCACCAATCCATTGAATGCCTATGAATCTCTCCCTCAAATGCAGGTAGGTACATTGACATGCATGAAAACGATCATATTTAATTTTGATGACGACTCTTCGTCGCCCCCATCTGTTTTGTTTTTCTTACATTTTCTTTCCTTAATATTTTGTATTTCTTAACATCATAAATGGGTTTAAGTCGGCGACTTTGTACGGAAGTAACGGTGGTGCCGTCAACTGGACCGGCCGGTCACCCACTTCTCAATTCCAAAGAGTGAACCCGGTTCACAGCCAGGTTGACATTAATGTGGCTTTCTTTTGTCTCTATTAATTAATGATATAAATCTTGAATAGAAAAAACGTTGACTTTTTCACGAAATATTGCATTACATCCCGTTATAAATAGAAAACTAATTTATGAAGCATTATCCTAATAGTAGAAAACGAAAAATGCAATGCTATATATTTTTTCTTTTCAATTGGAAAAGTTGAAATAAATGCACTCCTTTTTTTTTTTTTCTGTACCTTAAATGCAGGTTGGAAATTTCATGGGAGTAAGCAAAACTTGGTCGTCTTTGGTATCTGTCAACCCGTTAATTCCTGGCGGGTCGTCGGGTCACGGAGGGACGGGTGTTTTCCTCCCTAAGGCGTCTTCTACCGACGATTTCTTAGCCACAAATAATCGAAAGCGTCGTCAGCGGAAGGGCGGAAAAGGTTAGCTAATAATTAATATGTTGTAATAAACTTTATAACTCAACTAAAAAATTGTCAATTCATCAGCATGGAATGTAACTACGTAAGTAATACTTTTTACAGGCAAAGCCCAGTCTGGCAAGGTAGATCTCAAAGAGAGGCAAGAAGAAGATGAAAGCCACAGTAATGTTGCTTCGTTTCAAGTTCAGTTTCCTAATACTAACATGCATCGTTAGACTCTGAATAGTAGACGACAATAAGCTGGTAATAAAAAGGGTTCAAGAATAAAAAGGGAAGGGTTAAGCTAATAATAAATAGGTTTGACGTTTCTGTAATAAAATGGTCAAGCTATGTGCCCTATAGATAATAATGGTAATTATTAATGGACGAACCATGTTCGGATAACAAAAACTATAAGATTAATCGTATCTATATATCTAATCAGAATTTGAAGTATGTTAACATATCATATCTACTACGTGTGTGTGTAAATCATGCATTGTTCTATATCTACACTAATAATAGTATATACATCTATCTATACGAATTAATATTTAAATAATCTTAAGAGAAACCGACAAATTATACTCCCTCCTATTTTATTTACATGTCGTTTAAGGTTTTTTCACTTATATTCAAGAAATAGAATAAAATGTCTAATATACCTCTAATTAATTGCTTAAGCCTATTTAACATATTTCATTAAAAATCATAAAAAAATAGTAAAACTGGAAATATGATTATAATTTGTATAAAATCTATAAAACGACTTGTAATTAGAAACAAAGTTAGAGAGCTAAAATGACGTGTAAATAAAATGCGATGGAGTTTTGTTTCCACGTATGCATATTGATAAGATGAGGTGTCTTGTCCAACGATTATATCTCACTCGCTCTATATCTCCTCGAATTCAAGGAAGTATTCATAGCCTACCGTTTGATGTGACATTAAATTTATCCAACGATTATAAATGAAGAGCCGCTTGTCCACATGTAATGAAAGAAACGCTGGTATATAAGATATCTTTGAACAATATGCAAGATTCGCAATGTCAGAGAAGCTTCTCATTCTTTTATTTTTTTCACATTAACAATTTTACGATATTACGACGGGGGATACTCATTTATAAAAAATTGCAAGTTAGTACTTAGTCAGAAATTTTTATTCAAGTACCCGTTTGACCGTATGTACCATTTTCCAGTTTTGACGTACCTTTTTATATGTGTATTACGTATCACATCGTTTATATAATGAAATATGATGTATCATTCTTTTATGATTTTTAATGAACTTGGAGAAAGAATTATGATGTATCATTCTTACTGAACACGATACGTTTCTCTATGGTACCTAAACATGTTATATGACGTACCTTGGCGGGACTGGTACCAATGTGCAAAAAACTTCATTTAATAAGTACCACATATAAAAAATACTGACAAAACACTTGCAACTTTTCATAAAATTAGGTACTTAAATATCCTTAGGACAAATGTTTGATCTCCACATGCTTTAGGTGCAATTAATTTACTCAAAGCGTATCTTGTCCGCTTTGTAGTCGCAATAGTCTACTGTCACAGTCATACTTTAAGACTGCATTCACACAATATATTAAACACAGGACCCTAATTATATAATAATCAAATAAATCATATATAATTGGCCCTTCATTTTAATAATTCGTAAGGTTGCTTTGAGCTGTCCTTTTGTAACCTGAGTGGAAAGGTTTATAATCACCACTTCCGTTTCTTTTCTCAACATAATACATCCCCTTTCCCGTATTTCAGCCCTTCCAATGAAACAAAGTTTGAATTTCTCTTTTAATTTAGTAAACAAGGTAATCATATGTGCTTGCTTAGAGCATTCCATTTACGCCCTTTCCAATATATACTATTCCATATACAAATAATTCCGCAATATAAATTAAATATCGATTCCAAAGGTCATATCTATAATTACGACTCTTTGGCTATCTTTCCAAAATGCATTAGCTACCGCAAGTTCCAGATTTTTCAATCTCCGGCACATGCACGCATATCATAGCATACCATATCATATTCAACAATTAGAAAATAAAATAAAATATCGGTATCGGCACATAAATACTTATTTGAATAAAAACTTACAGATTAATATCTATGTCAGAAATTTTTATAGATAGGTACCCGATTTAATTTGTACCAGTTTCTTCAGTCATGCCGTACCTTCCAGTGTATGTATTGCGTACCATAACACGTTGATATAAAGTACCTAAATGTGTCTGAACGGCGTATCTAATGTGTAAATAGGGTGTACCTAAATATGCTAATACGGCATACCATTTCTAAACGTTATGTACCACAATGGGTTGATATAGGTACCCAAATGTGTTGTATCGCGTACATGTGGCGGATCGGGTGCCTATCTGCAAAAAAATTATTCTAGATACTTACATTTAAAAAATGCTGACAGGATACTAAACTACAAGTTTTTTTCAGATGACGTATTATGTGTAAGGGTGCCCACAACAATAACACACTCATATAGTAGTATGTACACAAAAATAACTATTTCAGTAAAAACTTGCCGATCATTACCATAAATATTTATACAGTTAATTAAAAAAGATGGAAAAACGAATAGCCATTTTCCAATAAAGACGTACAATATGCTTACCTCACTACGCTACGTGTCTTTTTCTCTTACACTCCTTCAAAACCCTATAAAGTCCACATACACACCGAGACTACACTACCTCTCTCTCTCTCTCTCTCTCTCTCAACTATGGAAGAGAAAGTCTGCATCCACCACAAGCACAAGAGCCGCCGCGTCCTCCGCCGTTGCTTCGCCGGATTCTTGATCCTCGCCTTCCTCGTACTCCTCACCTTCCTAATAACGTGGGCCATACTCCAGCCGAAAAAGCCTCGCTTCACGCTCCAAGACGCCACCATCTTCGTCCTCAACGTATCCTTGCCGAACGTCATCTCCACCACCGTGCAGGTCACCGTCGCCTCTCGGAACCCTAATTCGAGGATCGGCGTCTACTACGAGCGCCTCCACGCCTACGCCACCTACAGAAACCAGCAAATTACCTATTATACCCTCATTAACCCCGTCTATCAGGGGCACAAGGACGTCAACATATGGTCGCCGTTCCTCCGGGGAAGCGACGTCCCCGTCGCGCCGTTCAACGGCGTAGCCCTCGGCCAGGACCAGGGAAACGGCAACATACGTATGAACGTCAAGATCGACGGAAGGGTTAAGTGGAAGGTGGGGACGTTTATCTCGGGGAGGTACCACCTGCACGTGACGTGTCCGGCGAATATTCCGATCGGAGGTGGTAGGAACTCCGGCGGTATTGTCATCGGTAACGCCGTTAAGTATCAGCTTTCGCAGAGTTGCAGTGTCAGCGTGTGAACTGCGTGAGAACATATATATGTTTAAATTATCGTTTCTCTTCCTCCTATTTTTTGCTTTTATTTGATTGTGTAATGATATAACTGCATACTTTGGAATAAGCTTTTTTATTACCACGTCGATATAATCGAAAGTGTAAGGGCTGACGATGAGACAGCTTTAATTATAATTGAAGGAAAAAGCTTGCCTTTTTTATATTATATTACCGTGAGTGATTGTAAGAATGATGATAGGGATTACTTAAATGGAATGGGCGTGCAATTATTGTTTCGTGTATTATGAGCTTATTGTTTACTATAATTTTATCATCTATTTAAGTTTTATTTGGTTAGTGTGTTTCACGTTACGGTTGTAAGATGTCTATTCTTGGCAGGCCATGTGAACATATACGTTAGATATTGATTGCATACCAAACCTAAAGCATCTATTAATGGTTCTAAGTTTCAATACCACAAGAGTATGTAGAGCGACTTTACTACAATATATTCCATCTCCACTAACCAAAACGCGCGACTTTAAATGTCTTGAAAAAACACACACAAACACACACGTTAGAATATATAACAGCGATATCACGTTAGCTAGAAGAGAGCTATCAATGGACTAATGAGTCATGCCCATGGCCACTTCAAGTAAAAGTGATTGATTACCTAATTGAGCATTATCGTCGCTCGAATATTTTCCTAAAACGTGACCCACATAAGTGGAGATAAGCTTTTCGCTTTCCAAGTGTCCAAATCTTATAAAGAAATAAGGTCTAATTATTTCTTCATTAAATCAGACTAGACTCGTGTATCTGAGCTTGAACATGGTAACGAGGTTTCGTTTCTTATTAAGCAGTTTTAACACCTAATGGTCTAGTCATCTTTTGCATAACGTTGAAATTTAATTATGTAGAATATTTCCTTGTCTAGATAGAGAGCGTAGGGGCCTTATTTTATGTGTGGCCTTAATTATTTTAATTTTGCTAGTCATTTTCGTTGCCCACCGTCTCCTCTAATAATTGAAAAATGGATAGAGACGTATATTGAAGTATTTGACAACCTTAATGAGAAAAATGCCCAACTACACTGCACATGCTTTACACTACAATTTCATCTTGCCTATTTGTTTTTTGTCGTGGAATATTATTGATAAAAGAATATTAGATTTTCTTTAAATGAGTAAGTGAAAAAAAAAAGGATAATAAGGGCTAACCCTATTTGATTCTGAGTATTTATTACACCTTTGAGCCCAATCGGCCCAAACAATGTTGACTTTAGTAGGGTCGTACAACGTAATAGTTGGTAGATAAAGGACTATAATGAAAATACGATTAAATTACATTTTGGCCCCGCTCCACTTCCCTCCACATCAATCCGAACCAAAATTCCCTCCCTTCCCTCGTTTACTTCACTCCTTCGCAGTCGCGGCCCGCCGAGAATCAAAACCCTCAAACTCAATCTTCGGACATCAATCCGCCCACAAGGATTTCCATCGGATGGTTGGGGCTGCTCGTCCGACGCATAGAGTGGCGGAGGAGACGCCGCCGCCGCCGCCTACGTCGAATGGTCGGATCCTCCAGCAGCAGATACAGCAGCAGACTCCGCCGGCATCGATAAGGAGGCATCTTCCCTTCTCTACGATGAATACGCAGGGAGACTACCACCGTTTTCCTAACCCACCACACGCCGCGATGGAGCAAGTGTGGGATCGCCAGGCTGATGCTATAATCGTGAAATCTACGGTGCGTTTGTTGTACTTTTTGCTTTCGCATTTACACCGTTTCTTGCTTTGGGCCTTAATATGTTACTCTGCTATTGAGCTGTGGCTTTTTAGCTACTTATTGGCTATTTTATGTGGGTGGGTTTCCTTACCAAGTATTTAGAACCGTAAGTTCAGGATATTCTCTGGTGGAGTGTTATTGTCGAAAGTAGGTGGCGCTGGTTTTTGTTACCTTGATGTGTTCCATAGAATTGGAAATCTGACTTAATTGCCCCAACAGTGCATGACACTATTTCGTTGATTTCTGTTTCTAGTGAACACCGAACATATTTAGTCAGTGGCATGTACACCCTAGAGAGAATTTGCTGTGTCCCTCTTCTATAATGGATATTTTTCTTATTGTTCACCATGAATCTTAGTGAAGCTATCTTAGGTTGCACGAGCGATCCCCTAAATGCAATATCAAGTAAACTCGCGGCGACTGCATTCATGGCAAATTATGTGTACCATGCAGATTAAATGGCTTGCAGTTCCTTGGCATATATTCTTCCAATCACGCGAGCTTAGTGAATATTTTAAATTAGAGTAATTTCTTGATGCCTGTTGAGTTATCTAGCTTTAATTTTCTTCAATATTTTTCACTTTTACAGCCTCTGAAGCGTAAGAATGGATGTCGAGATAATGAAGTAGAGCTAAGTGAAAGAACAGCAAGTCCGCTAGGTACGAATATGAATGGCAGCCCATTCCGTACACCTTTATCTGCTAAAGGAGGGAGGGGAAATGGTCGTGGAAGGGCCACTAGAAACAACCGATCTGTCCCTTTAACTCCTGTCTCTAATGGTGGTGAGCATTTTCGGTGTTTGACTTTGTTCTCCTCAAAACAAAGGGCAACAATTTCCGTTTCTGCATGAACTTAACTCATCGTCACTTGAAATGCAGATGCTGCTTCCCCTTTAACTCCCGCTGGGAGCTGCCGCTATGATAGCTCTTTGAGTAATCGCCTTGCTCTGCTTTTCAGCTTGAAATTTCAGTTATCAATGTGTTAAAGAGATCTTAGGTGCAATTCTTTGTTCAGGTCTTCTAACCAAAAAATTTATTGCTTTGATAACACAATCACAAGATGGTGAACTTGATCTCAACAAAGCAGCTGAGACTTTGCAGGTGGCTATCTTTTTTTGCCTGATAGTCTTTCTTCAAGCTGCAGCTTCTCATATTTTTTTTTTGTGTTTCATAGGTTCAGAAAAGGCGCATATATGATATAACCAATGTCCTTGAAGGGATTAATCTTATCGAAAAGAAGCTCAAGAACAGAATTCACTGGAAGTAAGCTTGTATTAGTAGGCAATGATTTGAAAATGTGAGTGGCTCTGAATATGAACTTACGTAGGATCTGTACTGTTACTCCCCAGGGGACTTGGTTCTTCAGGAGCTGGCGAAGTCGAGAATGATGCCACTCTTTTGCAGGTGTTACAGCGGCATTGTTGCTTCAATTCCTCTTTGTATTTATCATAGCTTTTCTTTTTTAATGCTTGGAGTTTTTATGTTAGTCAACATGCTTTATTGTGTTTATTTGACTGATAATCAGTATGCATCATCAGAATTTTATCCTATCTTCAGGCAGAATTTGAGAACCTTTCAATGGAAGAAAGTCAATTGGATGAGAGGATAAGGTTTACTTCACAATGTCATGTAGTAACAGAATATTGCTTGTAGCATTGTGATATTTTGACTGAGAGTTCCTTTGAACATGACAGACAAATTCAAGAAAAGTTGAGACAACTGAGTGAAGATGAAAATAATCAGAAGTAAATCCTGACATTCTAGCAAACACATCCATTTTATGAAATTATTGGGATCTTTAGTACTGATGCCTCTGTTGCATTCATGACAACCGCAGATGGCTTTATGTAACAGAAGATGACATAAAGGCTTTACCATGCTTCCAGGTTTTTTAGTTGTTTCGAACTATATGCTTTTTCGAATATACAAACTAATAGGACTTTCAGACAAGGGTTTTATGATTACGAATGCAGCTGTCATAGATTTCTCATCTTAATGTTTCGTATTTGAATGTTGTTTCTGGCAGAACAAAACACTCATAGCAGTTAAAGCACCTCATGGTACCACACTTGAAGTCCCAGACCCTGATGAGGTATTACTAGAGAAACCGAGCTTGATATCAGCTTTGTCTCTGTTATTTCCTTCCATTTTACGTAGATTAATGCTCTTGTAGGATGTTGGTTATCCTCAAAAAAGATACAGAATCATTCTCAGAAGTACTATGGGACCCATTGATGTTTACCTTGTCAGGTTTTTTGTGATACTTTCTCTCCTAAAGTCTTTTAAGTTGACATCACCTTTTTCAACATACCACATTCAGTCCTCTCAGCCTTCACTGGAGGTTTCTTATTATGATTTAGCCAATTTGAGGAGGCAATTGATGATGCGAATGGCGTTGAACAGTCAACACATCGCCATACCATTCCCTCGACTTCTAGTACAAATGAGGTTTCAGGAATTCAAAAAGGCTCTTTGGAACACAGTGCCCAACGTACTGAAGACCAAATACAAGAGGGCAATTCAGACGATTATGCTGGTGGACCAACGAAAATTATCCCCATGAACACCATTGACGTAGGCTTGATTTTTCTTCTTCAATCATCATTTGAATGAAGTTATTTTTCTCAATCCAGGCAAACCTTAATCTGCTTGTACTTGTATGATTGGAATTTGCAGAATAATACCGACTATTGGTTTCTATCAGATGTCACTGGTGTTAGCAACACGGACCTGTGGAATACTGACCGTATGCCTCTTTCTAAATCAGTTTCAGTTTCAATTTTTTTTGTTAGAAATCTGAATATTCTCATCATCTTATGATTGCAGCTATCGACTGGAATGAGCTTAATTTGCTTCAGGACGACCTTGAAATGGAAACATCGCCAAAGACACAAACTCCACAATCTGGCGACGATCAAGAATCTGTCAAGAACTTGCCACCTATGCAACGAAACGATTCAGACAGCAAAACATGAAAAGATAAGTCTCTTTTGCCTTTGATTATCAAGAACCTTTTCCTTCGGTCTTAGTAAGATGTGATGTTGAGCTCTCGAGGGAAGAACCAAGAGGCAAGGTAAAGGGCGTAATGGCAGGTGAATTCTTGGAATTCTGATGCATGTGAACTCAATACATTGTCTGTTAAAATAAACAATTTCCGGGCGAAAGCGTAGCGATGATATATTAAGAATCTGGTATTTTATTTTTGTGTAACGTGACATTCTTTTGATCACTTCAACGATGGATTTTGCGAGAGGGAGACAGAAACACATGCCATTATGCAAAGAATTTTGCCATGTTCAATATTCTTTTTCTCATCTTAGTTAAAATTATTACAATGCAAGATTAAATTCCAAGTGTTGGTAACAGTATTTATTGCTTGCATTGACATTGTAATGACCATGCAAAAGTTTATTACAAGCACACATGAGGTGGAATGAGCTTTCCTGGATTCATAATATTGTTGGGATCTAAAGCCTCTTTGATCCTTTTCATAGTCTTCAACGCTTCGATTCCAAGTTCTTTCTCCAGATACTGAATCAAACAACAGATAATCATTTCAATAATTAGCCAAAAAAACCCAATAAATCTATAATCTGCATCGATAAATTGGTTTAACTTTCCAGCAACTTCTCTATATACAAGTTAAAATGTACCTTCATTTTCCCTGTGCCTACCCCATGTTCTCCAGTGCATGTTCCTAATTAGTCAGCCCAAAAAGAATATTAAGAACGTAAAAAAGGCAGAGGAGAAGATCAACTCTAATATATCGACGAAAACAAAAAGAGAGAGAGAAATTGGTCAATACCTCCCATGTCTAAAGCTGCATGAACCATGAAATGATTCAACCTTTCAGCTTCTTTTCGTTGATCGTCTTTATTGGGATCGAATAGAATTACCGTGTGGAAGTTTCCATCGCCAGCATGCGCTATGACAGTGCTGTTAAGATAACACATGAGGTATTTGAATAATTGCTCAGAGATTTTGCTAGAAAAAGATACACAATAATATCGATTCAAATTCTATACCAAACTAGAGGAGAGGCATCGAGCTCTTTCTTTGATCTCGATATTAATTCTGCGAGGGACGACAGTGGAACGCATACGTCCTGCAATATATGATATATACTTTTTAAACTAAAAGAATAAAGTGCGTGTGTGTGTGTTGAGAGAGAGAGAGAGAGAGAGAGAGAGAGAGAGAGAGAGAGAGAGAGAGAGAGAGAGAGAGAGAGAGAGAGAGAGAGTAACCGTGGTCATTGCTTCGAAGTTTGGTTGCATGGCAAAGCAAGCCCAAAGTGCCTCCTTTCTTATCTGCATAAAATATTAAGGTCCATACATGCATTAATTTTTGCGATATGTGAAATCTATATTTTTGTCAATTTCGAAGAAAGTACCTTCCAAAGTTCTTTTTTCGCCTCAGTCTCTTGAGCAAACACAAAATCCGTGCCGTTGTGCTGTGAAGCTATATTCTGAACTATAAGAGTCTGTTCGCGGGAATATGCTTCTGAAAATAGACACCAAACAGTCACATACATATACGAAAGGAATATACGCAGCCATTTGTATCATATAGCATGAAACAAATTCAAATTTACAAACTAGTATCAGGAAAGAAAACTTTTAACCTGTGCCAATGAATTCAAACATCAAAGTGGGGACTTCAGGAAAATTCTAAGAAAACTTTTAACCTGTGCCAATGAATTCAAACATCAAAGTGGGGACTTCAGGCAAATTCTTGCCATTGGCGATGTTTATCGCCCTCACTTGTACTTCATCAAGAAGCTCCACTCTTGAGACCTGGGATTCAAAGCAAGACAAGCTTTAGGGAAGAAAGTTCAGCTAAAGAATGGTCAAGACTATCTCCTAATCCCACCATTAAGAAGTTCGAACAAGTGTTTAGCAGCAAGTTTGATTGGCCAAACACAAACCACTTGAGTCGAAAATAGCATATTCAGTTAGCTTTTAGACCTGTATGCCAGAGAGCATCGTTTCAATTGCAACATCTGCTGCGTCTTTAATCGTCGGGAAGTTACACATAGCTACCTGCCAATTAGTATTGATCAACAAAAATAGTTACTGAGCAAATGATAGATCATAAGGCCTTTAGATGGAGAAAGTGAGTCATCTACGTGAATAAGGAATACCACGGAGTGCTCGGGTATCCTCTGCAGGCGCAAAGTAACTTCGGTTATAACTCCTAGAGTTCCTTCACTTCCAATAATGAGACGTGTTAAGTCATACCTATGAGCGAGTGGTGTGGTTGGGTAAGTGACTTACGACATTAGCAACAACTAACGGTTTCCATATTGATCGATAACATTTTGGTTGCAGTTGGGAAAAAGAGTTATAAAAGCAAGTGACTTGAAGATGCAACAATTAAGACCAGAAATAAGTACCAACCCTGCAGCACTTTTCCTAGCACGGGATGCAGTCTTCACCACGTCTCCATTGGCTAGAACAACCTTTAAGAGAAAATAAGAACCAAAAGCTTGACATCATCCAAAGGTAATCGGCGACTCAACAAGAAAGCCTCGTGGCGACCGTACTCAGCATTAAGGATCATATTAAATTATAACAAACCTTAAGGTTGATGACGTTTTCTCGCATAGTTCCATACCTGAATGCTAGAAATGAGATCATTAAACCTCAATAAAAAAAATAAATATAACAGATGGAGCTGCCAAATGGTTAAGGCTTCTCTAACATTAAGCCTTCTCCAAATCGATACCACAGCATGCTTCGCATCAGATAAAACCATAACATATCATATTCATTGACTTTGGTGTGAAAATAGAGAATATACCTTACAGCTAAAGAACCTGAGCAACGGGTAGCACACATCCCACCAATGGTCGCTCCAGGGCCTGGCAGTTGAATGATTACTTAGAGCAACATACTACGGGTAGTAATATTTGAAGGCGTAGAATATATATTTTCCTCAATGGATTAAAAAGAGCTTTCTAGACTAATAGTGCAGTAAGATTTATGAGATTGTAGTTGAAAGTCAAAACATAAACTCTAAAGAATGATACATATTATATGGTCAGGTATATGATAAAATGGTTACTCAGCAATTGTTTGCATAAAGACTAAAGTATAAAACATTCTCATAGCGTAAATTATGGACCCCTTCCTGAGCCTTACGAGCTAAATTGACAGAAACTTGTGTTACAACAATATATATATATATATATATATATATATATATATATATGTGTGTGTGTGTGTGTCTATTTTGCAGGGTGGAAACTCACCAGGGTCCAGAGGAAAAAATAAACCATATGGTTCTAAGTATTCATTCAGCTCCATCCAGCCAATCCCAGGTTCAACAATCACATCCATGTCCCTCACGTTCAATGCTTTCACATGCTGTGATTCAAGCATTTCGAACAGTAATTAAAACGACTGAAAATATAGATCTGCAACTTAATTAGTTTCTCAACCTAAAACAGAACTGGTATAGGGTAAAATTACAACTTAGCGGATCGATAGCTTGAGAGGAAAAGATAGTGTGATAAGCAGATGTGAAGTATCTCAAGCAAGAAATCATTTGGAGCATATGTGAAAGAGCCAACCAGAAATAATGTCTTCATGGTAAGAAACTAGCGATGGCCAATTCATACCTTCATAAGCGTCATGTCAATACAAACGCCTCCATAAGGGGACAATGTGTGGCCCTCGATCGAGGTTGCCCCACCGTATGGCACGATAGGAACCTGAAACAACGACAATTCAAGATAAATGTAAGAGCTTCAATCTCTGATCTAAAAAAAAAGTTTTCATGCGCTTGTCCAAACATAACCTTGTACTTGTCACATGCCTTGACTATCTTAGAAACCTCCTCCTCAGACCTGCAGGTCAGCACACGTTATCATGCAGCTAAGGAAGAGTAGGTTAACATATTCCAAACTTTTAAAAGATATGTATTGGAATGGATCTAAACAGAAGAAAAATTCGATCGAATTGTCCAGCCAAAACGGTATCAAGTAATGACCTTGGGAAAACAATAACATCAGGGACGTTGACTGCCTTATGAAAGCTGTTCTGTGGCTTCCCATGATAGTATCTCTCTTCGTAATCCATTGTCATATTATCCTGCAAGGACACATTACAGTAGGGACTCCATATCATCTTGAGCTAAACAAGTCATTAGTATTCTTAACTCAAACTAAACTAATAGGATCAAAAGCATAACAGTATACCAAAAACTACAACGATTGTGAGGGAAAATGTACCAAGTGAATACCTTGCAGATGGCCTTCAATTCGTCAATAAGTTCTTGTGGAACTTCTTTGTGCGAACCTTTTACCACATAATCCGTGCTATCTTTACCGCCGAAGCTCTTATCCCTGCATCTCCAAGGTAATTTAAAAACATGGTCTTTATGCAAAATATGTAGAAAGATCATACAGAATTCCGAGATTGAAAAACCAAAATCAAGAGATGAACATGAGATATCGCCAAATACTTCATCGTAGACCACTCAAGACTCAATACACGCATCTAAATTAATCACAAACAACGCCTACCCATCACCAATAAAACATCCGTAAAAACCTTCCCCAAACGAAGGCTGGTACCAAAATGCAATTTAAGCCAATCAAGCTGACACTCACGCTCGATCAATAGCTGGCGCTTCGCAAAGCGAAGAACCATTGCAGGGGTGAAAATGGAAATTAACGTATCCAGCTGAGACAGCAATAGCAAAGGGAACCCACGAAGAGACAGCCCAAGATGTAGTGTATTGTCTGCGAACGACGTCTCTAGCAAGTGTTCTTGGTGGAACTGAGCTGCTGTTGATGTTAGAAAGTGAGCTCCTTAGGTGGTTGTACGCGGATTTCGAGCAAGAACGCATTCGAGATATCCACAGGGACGCAACCATGGCTGAGATGGTAAGTGGTGATTGAGAAGTAAGAAGTAGATGAAGATAGAGAAAGCGAACGTTTCCCAAGAATGGTATGTGGATTGTTTTTCTATATAAAGTTGTTGCGCACATAGATTCGTTGTAAATACCAAACATTCGAAATTTCATTTACAGTAACAGTAGTTTCATATTGTTTGAAATTTAATTGAATTTAGATAGGAGCAAGCACGTGTATTAAAATCTGATGATTGGGTATATATAATATATCCTATTTGTAGGTATATATAGCCTATTGGTAACATACTCTCTTAAATTCGAAGACAGCGCAGCTGAACACAACACAGAAGAAGCCAAGCCCATCAATGGCGATTTCGAGGCCATCGATGATTGTATTGCTCGCAGCTCTCTTCGCCGGATTTGCGTGTGCAGCAGAGTCGAGCAGCGACATGAATAGTGTCTTCTCACCCTGCGGAGATGCGTCCGTACAGCGTCACGATGGGTTCACCTTCGGAATCGCCTTCGCATCTCGGGCGGATTACTTCTCGAACAATTCCGTGCAGTTGTCTCCGTGCGATCGCCGTCTGTCTCTGGGGACGGGTAACTCGCAGGTCGCGGTTTTCAGACCTAAAGTGGATGAGATCTCGCTGCTCACTGTCAACACATCTAATTTTATGCCGGTAATGCTGTTGTTTTATACATCTCTGCAAGCTAATTGCGTTGTTCGTATGACTGGATGTAGCTCTAGGGTAGTTACCAACGGCGTAGCTGAGATAACCTGATATTTAATTGCTCAAGTGCGTTAGGTATAGTTTGGATATTTCCTGTGGATGCGGATTGATACGTCTGCGTTTATTCTTTTGTTGTAGGACAAATTTTTTGTGAAAGTGGTTGTGATGCTCAGCAAATATACTTTGGGTTCTGTTTGTTATTTAACTGTTTGATGAAGCTTTCTGGAGGACCTCAAAATGCTTGATTTAGGACTTAGGAGCCCCGGTTCTTAGTTGGTTCTTGAGAAGAGATGTCAACTTAGAGTAATTGATGCCTTAATCACTGATTATAGACGTGTTTTATGAGCTCATCATCTGTGTATATGGACTGTATTTTTTGTCGCGAACACGGAAGTTTGAGTGGACGCATTGTGATTGTTCATACATATGAGCTTCATCACAGGATTCAGTTGGAGGTTACATGGTAGCATTCGCAGGCAGAAAATACGCAGCAAGGTCAATTCCCGCCTTCGTAGCAAATGGCACATTCACTGTCACCAGCTTCACTCTGGTAAATAATCTCGCTCGTACTAACTATCTCGTTTCGCCCCGACTTTTACATAGCCCTTTGCATCTGAATCTAAATTTAACCTTCCTTTGAAGGTTCTTGAATTCAAAAAAGGGAGGCTGCAAAACCTGTACTGGAAAAGAGATGGATGCTCCTCTTGCTCACGTCAGTCCAACTTCGTATGCCTCAACAACCAAGACTGTGCCATCAGAGTCAACGACTGCAAATACCGAGGGGGAACAGTAGATTGTAGCCTCGGCATACAATTGGCATTCTCTGGCACGGATAAGCACGAGTCGGTCTTCAATTCATGGTATGAGGTCTCGAACCTTCGCCAGTATTCCTTGTTCGGGCTTTACTCCAATCTCAGGGATTCCCTTACCAATCAGTACAACAAGTTCTTCTAACTTGTACTCAAACCAAATTGCCTATTTGTGTATTATTGCTGTAAACTTGAGTGATTTAATATATTTTTTCGCCCATTTGAGAGGATGACTGTGTTAATTATACAGATAGGCTTGTCGATGGGGCGGGGGTATAATCCCGGCCCTGTGATTTTGGGGAATCGCCGGCCCATTTCTCGCCAAGAAAAGGTGATGCAATTGCCCCTGCACCGACGACCCGCGGTGCAGACTTTTGCAACTCCAAAGGGGCGGGAGGGAATGATCACAAAATAATGAAAGCTATAGAACTTTTTCTTTACAATATTAAGGGAAATAACTATTTTTCATATCAACGAAAAATTGTTTAACAGTGGCTTTTAATCAGCTATTGTAGTGAGCAGAAAGACATTTATGCCCTTGAACGTGGACTCGACCATCGGCTCTAAAAGAATCAAGAAAATGCCATTTTCGCAGTCTTCAATTCAAATCGAGCGTCTGAAAAAAAATAAATATCCAAACAACCAGCAAAGGCCGCTAATTTCTAGGGTTCCGAAATCCTCCCTCCAAATTTCTTCTTGTTTCCTTTGCTCCTCAATCTCCATGAAGCGCAAGAGGTAACGAAACAGATGTAGATGCTGCACCTAGCCAAGGGATCGTATGTGTAGGCGCGGGTGTTCCTCTATTTTATGCATGAATTTCAATGCGAAGGTTGGCTTTTTCTTATGAGTTTCTTTTCGTTTTTCCTTTTTTTTTTAATTTTTGTTGTAGGGAGTTGATAGAGATTGCGATTTGATCGAAGGCATTGAATTCTGTTTATTGAGCTAGAGATTGAGGAAATAAAGCAGCTTCGATAGGGAACCTAGTCGTGTATAGAGGGAGGTATTGGAATTAATAAGTCGTTGGAATTAATAAGTCGGCGGAGCTATTCTATAAAATATGTTGGGATATTGTAATCTCGTTTATCATTGATTTCGCTGAATCTGCATTGGTTGATGGAGCATGAGAACCGTACGTCAATTAATCCCAACAATTCTGGCGATTGGAACTCTTCCACGACGAATGGTACCTGTTCAGAGGCGTATCTAAGATCTGTCAAGCGTAAATACGACGAATTTGAGGAAGAAGCTATGGGGGAGATTCCAGGGAATGCGAGAGTGGAGATGGGAGATGAGTGTGAGGCTCTGCGTGAAATGGTGAGCAATCAACAACAGGCCATTACTGATCTCATTTCCGAGCTAGAGGAGGAGAGGAACGCAGCTGCTTCAGCTGCCAATGAAGCCATGTCTATGATACTGAGGCTTCAGCGGGACAAGGCAGAGGTTCAAATGGAGGCCACTCAATTCAAGAGATTCGCAGAGGAGAAAATTGCACACGACGATGAAGAAATTCTGGCGTTGGAAGATTTGCTGTACAAGAGGGAACAGGCGATTCACTCCCTTACGTGCGAAGTGCAGGCTTACAGACATAGGTTGTTGAGTTATGGACTTGCAGAGGCTGAGGTCGACAGAGACAAAGGTCCAAGCTTTGGAAATAATTTAGAAGGATCTTTTAATGTTACTTCTCATGCTATTTACCCACCTCTCAAGTGTGGCCCGAATGAGGGTTACCCAGATGGTGTAGATGAAATTCCCGATGTTGACAAGTATGCTTTTGGAGAGACCCCACGAACTCAAGACCAATTAAAGGATTTGGATGAACGGATCAATCAACTGGAAAGAAGTCCTAAGGCTCCAGCTCAAGGCGATGGTGAAACCTTCGGTGCAAAGAACATGTTTGAGAAGATCATAGTCGGTCACTCTCCAAGGCGCCCTAGTCATCTTAGGAAGTGTTCAGTGGATAGCTCTACTTCGCTCTTAACCATGACGAAAGAAGCTTACCCAGATTTCGCTAGGGAATCTCCGAAATGTTTCAAGACTGAATTTCCAAATGTCGAAAGTCCAAGCATGAGGAGGGTGGATTGCATATCACAGACTGGAGATGATTTGAATGATAGAGTTTACACAGTCGATTCAGTTTATCATGGAGCTTCGTTTAATGGTCGCTTGGATCCAAAAGTTTCTTCAACCTTTGATGAGTCGGCAGCTTATTCTGAGATCAAGGACCTGGAAATCCAAAAACTGTACGCCAGGCTTCATGCCCTCGAGGCTGATAGAGAGACGATGAGGCAGACAATCATTTCTATCGGTACCGAAAAGGCACAAATGGCTTTGTTGAAGGAGATTGCTCAGAGCTTGTGCCGAGAAATGTCACCTTCTGTACCTAGGGGGATGAACGCAAGGAAACACTCAGTGCTTGGGAGCATTTTCTTTTTCAAGGTAATGTTATCGCGAAACGAATATTCTCAGTCAGTCCCAGTTCGCTTGGTCCTGCGAATGAGCTATTACATTGATTTCTAACAATATACTCCTCCTTTTCTTGCAACACAGTGGATCGGCATGCTCTTTTTCTGGACAAGAAAATCAAGAAGATGCAGGTGAGCTTAGATATTACAACCAAACAGTCTTCTCAACTGAACTTTTACGTATACGACCTTTGTATGACATCTCTTCATTAACTTAATAGGTACACGTTTGGATTGTCCGTCAACAATTCGGGCCTACTCCTGATTCTTGACCGCAGCCCTCGTTTGGGACAGTGGATAACGATATCGAAGAACACACATGTGTGAGGACATCGTCTACTCTGCAAGACAGCCTTTATGATTTATAGTCTTTTCCTCACTTATTTGGATTGTCCTTCGAGCCGTTTCTTAATTTCTTACCTCTGAATTGTTGGCTCTTGGCTGTCATGGTGTTCTTAGCCAGGAGTTTTGGTCTCTGTTTGCTTGTTCGTGTAGTAGTTTTTTCTTTCCTTTGTAACTATAATAACCGTTATGTAATAAACATTTGTTTGTTAATCGGAGTGTTTCAATATTATAAATTTACAGAATGTGAGAGTTATCAAATATATCGAACATTTTTCTAGAATGATTCTTCTCAATCTGTAACGAAATGGATACACCGACCAATCGAGAGAGTTAGGTGAAGCATCCTAATATGATACAGCTATAAAAAAAAATCTACTTTTATTATTTATGTTCAAAATCAAATACAAGAAGACAGCGTCAAATAATGTCACCCACGTCGATTTATTTAAGACGATAATAAAAGAGAGACAAAAGAAACCTTAACAAATAACCGTCACTTTGTCAAATTCATAATATCCTTCGAGTTCTCATTACATGGAAACTTCCCTTCTATTCGCATTATGTCCTCATCGCCTTCGAACTATTTTGATCTTTAAAATCCAGAGGAAGAAAAATAAAACGGCAATGGCCTCTTTCATAACCCTTGTCCTTCCAACAATAATCCGCATTCATCTTTCGATTAAAGGTAGATTATAAGAAAATAATATTTCAAACATATATATAGAAGAAGCGATGGATGATTCTTTCAAGACCGGCTTTATGGCGGTTTTTGCTATTTCGGGGAGCGTGGCTTTCCTCGCCATGCAAGCCCACAAAAGGCTTCTCTCCAATTTCATGAAGAAAATGGAGTCTGAAATCAAAAACTCATCAAATAACATAGGTAACGTTTGTTTTATACATATATTTCCTATTTTGTGCCGTGCGTCGAAAGTGTCATTTCTTATTATGAGTTATGACTTAATATTGTCGTCGTTGATGACCACACCATATACAAATAACATTCTATTGATAAAAAGTAGTTTTTTTTTTCTAATGTGAATTTTCAGGGTCCGATAAAGTTCAGCCGAAGAAGAAGGTGAGATTTGCTGCTAATCAGTCAACGGCGGCGGCTGATGATGATAAGAAGGCTTATTATTACAATTTGAATAATAGTAATAATAATAAGAAGAAGAAGAATTGTTCTTTCGGCCGTAATAACGTTAATGCGGCTGATGATGAAAACTTTGAAGCTATGCCTGAAAATTGGCAGGTTATGTACAAAGGAATTTTGAAATATAGAAATATTAGGTTCTAATAACTAAAGATACTAATTAGTTTTTTCGTACTAATGTTGTAAGATGCTATTAGTTTTCTGTTGTCTTCTTGTAATAACAAGGCAGGACTAGGAGGGTCGTTGCTTTTTGTATGTTGGGGTTTGTAACGAAAAGTTCGTTTTTAATCCAGTCGTATGATAAATTATTGTGTATCATTATATAGTACAGTATATTTTACAGACTATAGTATGGCAAAAAAGACATGAAAAGTATACAAGAGTATCGGGGCTTCAAAAATTTGGCCCGTGTTGCAGGCTATTTCAAATTAATATATAATATATACAGTATACACGTTGTGGTGTGTCATTTAATTCCAATTATAGGACTTTGAGAAAATATTAGGAAAGAGAAAATATTAGGAAAAGAGAAATGGAGGCTCCACACTGCGTGGGACATCATTGGAATAATTTGGTAATGGTCTCCATCATTTACTGTTTCTTTTATGATATAATGTGTAAACCATTTGGGATAAGGGTCTTCGACTTTAGGTTAATTTTCAGTAAGTAGTCCGTGCAATAAACAACGTTCTCGGTTGGTATCCTCTACTTCACTTTCTGTATTACACTCCGTATTCCAACGAACGGAAATCGTTACGCCTCCCCCGACAAGTGTTAAAACACACATAAACATCATTACACATATGAATTTCATTACAACAAGTGTTTAAACAAAAAACCTCATTATTACGTATTTTCTAATATGGAGTAGAAAAATCAGTATTATATATTAAAATAGAAAAATACGTAATAATGAGGTTTTTTAATAACACTTGTTGTAATGAAATTCATAGATGTAATGATGTTTGTTTTAACACTTGTCGGGGGGAGGTGTAACGATTTTCGTTCGTTGGAATACGGAGTGGAATACAGAAAGTGGATAGAGGATCTCAACCCCAACGTTCTACGTTCGAAATGTTGTCTTATTGTTGCCAATTTGTTTGTTCCGTGACTAATTACGTAATTATACATTAATCTCTATACGATATCAACACACTTCTATTTTCTTCATTTCCGTGAAATCAATCAATAAATCCGCACTCATTCTCCTACACAAAATCCCCTTCAATTCTATCTATCTCATCATCTCTTCAAATATAATTCAAAGCGTACGATATAAAAAAATAAGACAGCATTATATTAAAAAGGAATTACTTGTAATAAATCTAAGTCTTACAGCATCAACAACCTCTCCCAATTACCTCGGAGACATCCCACTCGTCTCCCATAAAAATCATAATCATATTCGTTAATAAATTAAAAAAAGAAATACCAATCAATAATCATTTCTCCTCTCCTCATTTCCCCTTGTAATCCCACGGCACCATGATGATGCTCAGGTGATTATGATTAATTGTTTAGATAATTATCTTCTTAAATTTGTAATTTAAATTCTATATAACAAGGCGCCTTTGGGCCAAATTATTGTCTCGCCGACGTTCATCGCCGATGGACGCCATTGACCTCCATTCTTCTGATCCGCAATTTTCCTCGTTTTCTTTTTCAAGGCAATGAAATTGATATAAGCAGCACAACGCCGACGACGGCGGAAATCAAGATGGCGAAGCAAATCGTGCTCCGAGCACCGAGGTCGATGATCGACCGGCGCCGACCGTTCCTACAGATCGACGACGACGCTTCCTCCCACGGCGGCAGCTCGAGGCGTCGATTGGCGGAGTTCGCCGGAGGCACGACAGCGGAATGCGCCGCCGTCTGCTGCTGCTGCCCGTGCGGTCTGGCCACGTTCGTCGTCCTCGCCGTGTACAGGCTTCCGGCGGGTCTTTGCCGGAAAGCTCTGACGAGCAGGAAGCGCCGCCGCCGGAGGCAGTTGCAGCAGCAGCAGAGCGGCGGCGCGTCGTCGTCTCTGTCCTCTTCGTTCTGCGGCTGCGATGTGGACGTGGAGATGATGAAGATGCAGTTACCCATTTCGACCGAGTTCCTGCATGGTGGTGGCGGCGCCGTCGGCGCCGGCGAGGGTAAAAACGTAATTGACGACGACTTGGCTGAGCTCGAAAGGGAGATGTGGGAGAGATTCTACAGTGCTGGGTTTTGGAGGAGTTGGTCTCAGAGGAGTGGAAGCATTTCAACGTTGTAGTTTTGAAAAAAGTTTGGATTTTTATTTACGAAATAATGTAATTATTATTGCGTCCGATTAACTATAATAATTTAAAAATAATAATACAAATATAACAGCTCACTGCCACGTTGCAAGCAGAAACTGCCACAGCTTGCCACGTATGGAGTAACATTATTACATGTACAAATGCTCAAATACAACGAATTAGATGCATCATCATCATCATAAGAAGATGAAGGTGGTGGTAGCTTTAGATGAGAGTGATGAGAGCTTCTATGCTCTTCAATGGCTTCTTAACAACTTGTTCTTAATACTTTCAAATGACGATTATATGCTTACTAATCTCCATGTTACGGAGCCTTTTCCTTCCCTTGTCTTTCCTGGGATGCACGGTAATATGTATATAGTAATTTGGATTCGTTAAGGTTTGATCTAATAGTATAATTGATATATATTTGTGTATTATGATGATTATTCTTTTCGTTAGCTGTATTTCCGACAACCTCGATAATCCAATCCATACACAAAGCTCAGGAGGAGAGTGCATCCATAGTACTCGCTCGAGCTCTACACATGTGTAACCAAAGAAAGGTAATAAATAAAGAATATTTTATATAATATTCTAGGATTGGAATTTTAGGGTTTCGTCCGTATATATAATAAAACCCATGAGTCCCTTCAGCAATAGGAGAGGCCTGCAACTATTTTCAGTAATGAATATTACACTATTTGAAGGTTGAAGCGAAATCTGTAGTTCTTGAAGGTGATCCAAAAGACATGATATGTGAGTTTGCCGAGAGAATGAAAGTTGACCTCATTGTTATGGGTAGCCGTGGGCTTGGGAAAATCGAAAGGTATTTGTATGTATTATTTATATGTATGAGTATGTATTTGATTTAATTTGCACTCACATGGCGAGAATGGATTTAATTTGCCAGGGCATTCATGGGAAGTGTTAGTGACTACGTAGTTCATCATGCAGACTGTTCCGTTCTCATCATAAAGCCACCCAATAACAGCTCCAAGAAATAGTTGGCTTTTATCGCCTTTGATATGTAATGTAAAAATATATAATGTATAAATACCATGATTATGAACTATTGTAGTATGAAACCTTAAAAACTCATCAAGATCAAGACAAAATGGACGAATCCCATCATCTGAATTCTGAGCTGTTTCGTGCCTAGAAAAGCAAATCGATATAAGCACGCATTAGCTATCTCCGAGGTTTAAAACCTCATCGAGGCCCATATCTTAAGCTTCTTCTTGTTAAGATTCGAGAAGTTTGAAATTATTTTGAAGTTTCCTCTCCACTCAAAAAAAAAAAAAGGGTAAGCTGAAATATGGGACTAATGAGAAGATATGGGCTTTTAGTGAATACTCGAAGACAGAACGTGACGTCAGCATGGACTCGCTGACGTTTGACTGTATAGTCGTCGGACTCTGAAATCGTTCACGGACAAGTTTGAAAAAGGGTTTTATCCTTTTTCTTTTCAAATTGAAGTTTGATTAGCTGAGATAAAACAAAAAAAGAGAGAGATATGGCTCATGGCTGATGCAAGAAAAAAAAGCGACAATCATCAGATTTTCTTTATACAGCAATTTCGCTTTATATCAAGAAAAGTACTGGTTCTCTAACACCCACCACACCATTGTGTGATTGAAATGATGACCCCTGCCACACCTTGTCTCTCCAAGATTGCTCCTTTTTTAAAATACTAGGATGTAAAAATAGAGCTTCTTCTGGCGTGGCATTTCAAGAAAGAGACGTTTCCATGGGCTTGGAATACAGAGAAGAGCTCTGTAGAAATACTAGGAGGTAAAAACAGAGTAGTCTCACAAAGGCTTTTCATCAGAGGAAATTACATCAGAGGAACAGACGAAGTGCTCAGATTCTAAAGAGAATGGACTTGTTACGTTCTCTGTTTTTAGTTAGTACGAAGAATTACCAAGGTTGACTGCGAGCACTTCATCTCTTAAAAAACTTACATCTGCATTCATTAGTCGGATAAAAAACATCACCTGGGAAAGGTCAACAGTTACAACCAGACAAAAGACAACATAGTACCTATTGACTGCATCTTTTTGAAATCCTACAGTAGTAGTAAGTAGCGGCACACCTCTAAGACAAACAACTACGAAATGAGACGCCACAAAACTCACAAGGCTAAGTTCAGTTTAGTTTAGGTTACCACAATCTCGGGTTAGGTATGTAAGAAGATATACAGCTTAAAGAGTTCTCTCAGTCAGGTCATATTCTTGATTCAGCAGCAGTTAAAAGGCGTGGCTAGGAACCTTATTCCTTCGCTTTAGTAAAGTGGAACTCGATTTGAAGCCGCTGATGAAGAGGAGTCGAAATAGCCCTTCCTTTCTTGATATCTTCCTGCAATTCTCTAATGGGAATGGCAGCCAAGAAACCCTTTATGTACTCCTTACACGATTCTTTACCTTGGCAGACAATCTCTTCCTTCGAATCTTGCTGCTTTAAATCCTCGGTCTGCTGCTCTCCGCTCTGTGTCTTCTCATCAGACGATGAATCGTTATTACACCTTGGCAAGTTATAGATAGTTGTGTTTCTGTCGAACTTCAGTACGTAAGCCTCGCTACAACCTTCGTGCAGCCTTTCTCCCAACGTGTCGATGATGTAGTAAGCATCAGCATCAACCTTGAGTACAAAAAAGTGGTCATTCCAACTGACTATGAAAACAGAGGATTCAAAGCCGTTAGAATTCTTCTCCCCCAAACAGCTGCTTATCTCTTCCCAGATACTGTCGAATGACATGGCGCCATGCAAGAAATCGAAATCTCCTCCCAAGTTATCATCAGGGTGGAAAAACCCTATAAACGATTTGTCTGGGAATACGCAGAGGTTGCGAATTTTAGCCTGGAGGACAGTTTCAAGATCGAAGTGCTTGTCGGGAAAACTTTCCCTGTAAGTTTCGTTATCGCAGAGATTCCTCCATTCTGAAGATCCATCCCTTATTAAGCTGTCGAATTGGGATTTGATGGGCATGAGATTAGGGTTGTTATGGAACCAATCTGCGATAACAGCAACGAGGGCAGTGCACGCGCTTTCTCCAGCGGCACGTTCGCTTCGCTGATCGATGGAGGCGAAAAAAACTTCGGTTGTAATCTTCATATGTCCATCTCTGCTGTTGATTTCCTTCTGCTCCCAAGTTCCAACGGCAAAATTATCATCTCCAAAGTCAGAAAGTGATGATCCCTTTGCATTTGAGTCTTCGTCTGTTTTATAACACTGCAGAAGAGGGGCAAGCAAAGCACAGTTAGCCATTAATTCCTGGTAATAAACACTTCTTGGTGATATGAAACTATATCATAAGATTCAACAAGTGTTTCTTGGAGGTAATAAACTCATAGTTACTTACCCTTGAAGACAAAGATTCATCAGAACTGAGCTGCCTTCTGTCATAATCTATGTCGTCACCGCCTTCTTCTCCATTGTCCTTCTTAAGCAGTGGCTCGCCTTTAGCTTTGGGCGATCTAAAACTCAGCTTTCTCTTTCTCCAAGGCAAAATACTTCGTCTAGAAGTATGTATCGCAGAGTCAACCAAAATGGGTTCTTCCACGTTAGAGCAGCCAACGTCAGACTTACGCCTGTTGCTGTAATAGATCCAATCTTCTTCGTTATTAGTACAAGAATTGGAGTACGAAAGTGCGCCTGCATAATTAGCATATGGTAATGGCCCATAGCTGAAGGATTTTCTAACGGTTGACGAGGATTCTTCTTTGCCTGCATCAGATTCTCCTTCCTCGAACTCCTCGAGCGAATCAGAATCGAAAGGGTACGCATCTGCTTCTTCGCTCTTAGTAGAGTATCTTCCATCGCTGCTGTCTTCTGTACGACAGGCTTTTCTAGCCCTTCGAGAGGATACGATCATCTTCACCTTCATGAAACCTGCTTTCAGAGCAGAAATCTCGTCCTTGTCTGAAGATGAGGTTTCAGTAGTTGGGGAGAGGACGGGCATTTTGGGACTTTGCATAAGTTCGGTTTGTTCTTGGGCGCCTCTAAGTTCCAGCAAGCTTAGAGATATCTGTACATTGCATCATCATCATCATCATCAGATTGAGTTATACGTATATATATACGTGGAAGTTGTTATACTTACGCAAAGAAAGGGGCGATTTTCTCCAGGAACTGCTATAGGAAGCTTTACTTCGATTACTTGATCGGTCTTGGAAGCATATTCAGCAAGGTTAAGTGTAGCTGAACCAAGTACAGTCGTCTTGTTCTTGGCTCCTTGATTCAATCCCTAATGGTAAAAGGGTTTAGCATTAACATCACAAAATAGAAATGACTAATATCTGAACATGGTAGGGACGATTATGAAGCAGAATCTAATCCCCCAAGGATGAACAATGGCTTTGATGCTACAGAATTGTCAGTGCTTTCGAGCAGTTATAACATTCTTGATCAGAAAACATAGATTAATGGACAGATCAAATAAGGAAAGAGATAAGATGATGAAACAATGCACAATCTTGAACATAGAAGATGCCAAACGTTCAGTCGATCAACAAGAACAAGATATGATAAGTTTAACAAATCCAAGAATCATCCATGATCCATCAACCGAGAAATAGCCAAGAATTAGGATATGCTGGTGAAAAATCCACAAGAGAAGATGGAATAAAGGTTAAAGAAAATCCCATCACATCAAACATACTACTCCAGCTATGAAGCCTAATCGCAAGCAGTTTCCATATGATAGTCTTAACCCTAAAAATAAACCGAATTATTCAACACTTTATACAACCCTAGAGGATGAAACAGGCATAGAAAAAGTTATAAAGAAGTCATCATCCATAATTCCCAGATAACAATACATCTTCCAGTCACAATCACAATTATCAATATTCAACTCTTTTCAATTTTCCTTCACGTGAATGATCCGTTCTCCACGTTCTTTTCTCACTTCAAAGACAGATCTTGGCCCAACAAAACATAGATAAAGAAAAACAATTAAAAGAAAACCAAATAAATCAAACCTGCAAAAGACTGAAACTGATCTCCCAAGGATGAAAAGCACTGTCCTTGTACCCAGAGAGCGCACAAACGCTTTGAAACTCCTCGTCCCACTCGGCCAAAACACCATTACCCTGATCCAACAATTCGACCTCCCTTGTACAGTTTCTCTTCACGATTTTCCTGAAAGAACCCAGGGACATCTTAAGACCCTTCCACCTAATCTCCACCGCGAGCCCACCGTTAGCCTTCTCTGCACCCTCATGCACCCAATCAAGACCCACACCCTCTAGGTTAAGGACCTTCAGTTTCACCTCGTATTTTCTTGAATTCAAAGGAGGCCAAGGTCTCCACCTCATCATCTTCACCATCTCGCGAAAGGATTCGTGATTTTCTTGAAAGAAAAAACGGCGATAATATTTTTTGGGGAAAGGGGATAAAGAATGTGAAAAAGATCGGGTCTTGGTTCAGTTTAGGGGCGTAGATCCGTGATTATTACATGGGATTCGCTTTACGTTATCGACGAATGTGGATCATGAAGGGAGAAACAAAAAGAAAATGGTTTTCAATGGTTAGGTCGTTTTTTGGATTGGATTTTCAACTAGAAAGAGAGTGAGAGAGAAAAAACAGGGAGAGGAGAGAGTGAGAGTTTCTAATTATATTGGGATGTAGAATTATAATATGATTATAACAGCAATTTCGATATATACAATACCAACAAGCACACATGCTACAAAAGAAAAGGCCAAAGACTAAAATAAAATAAAAAAAGTAAATATTTTCATATTATTTATCAATTAATAATAATAAATGCTTTAATTGACCAAGTCCATCTCACACGCTTTGACATTTTGGTCGGAAAGTTTACTTAAAATTAATACTTTCAACCAAAAAGGAGGATAATATAGATCAGGTGTATTGAAATGGTTGGATAATCTTGACTAGTTGTGGTTTGAAAATATAACTATTGTGATCGGATTTCTTTACTTTTGATTTTCATCTTAGGTCATTTATGAGATAGCTTATGCCTCACCAAGAAATGCTGCCGTTTTAGTAAATGCGTAAAAAGAAGGGCCATTTAAATTTCAGGCCTCATTAGCAATTTCAGTTAGAATTCAGGCCTCATTAATGCGTTAAACTGAAGGACCCAATGTAAGTTTTCGTTAGGGTTCAGGCCAAATGCTGCTAAAAGACTTTTTTACCCTTGTTTATTCAGCTTTTCCGCCCAAAACACTGATATGTTTATTCG
The DNA here is from genome assembly GCA_027422505.1 of Craterostigma plantagineum. NCBI lineage: Eukaryota > Viridiplantae > Streptophyta > Magnoliopsida > Lamiales > Linderniaceae > Craterostigma > Craterostigma plantagineum. Next base: position 5,711,520 of record JAPQWV010000039.1, on the reverse strand, counting down.
GTACCACTTCATCGCAAACTGGTAACACTTCATCGCAAACTGATACCACTTTATCGCAAACTGGTACCACAAAATCCTTTTCACGTGAATTATACCAAAAAAAATAGTTATTATACTAACAAAATTAGACATTGTACCAGAAAATGTTGAAATTATACCATATGTTTTCGCGAAATTGGACGATATGCGAACTGATTTTGAAATTATACCAGAAACTGTAGAAATTATACCAACTGTTGACGTAATTATACCAACAAAATTGTACACTATATTATTTGGTATAGTAATGATAACATTTGGTTAATTAGAATAACAGTTGGTATAATAATCAAAACAGTTGGTATCAAAGTCCAATTTAAATAGCGTTATTATAATTTACAGCGAAATTGGATGTTATACCAACTGATCTTGATATTACACCAGAAATTGTAGAAATTATACCACATATTTTGGTTATTATACCAGTAAGTAACAGTGAAATTGAACGATATGAAATTATACCAGAAACTGTAGAAATTATACCAACTGTTGACCTATTTATACCAACAAAATTGTACAATATATCATTTGGTATAATAATGATAACAGTTGGTATAATTAAAATAACAGATGGTATGATAATTATACCACTTTATCGTCAAATACAAGGGCATTATCGTCAAATCACTGTTTATGTCCTTTTACTGTGAATTTTATGAAAAGTAGGTCCTTAAAACTATGTTTTATATGAATAGGGCCTGAAATGTAACAAAAGTTAACGCATGGGCATGAAATAAAAATGTCCCTAAAAAGAATAATTTATTAACTTGGTTTGACTTTCATTTGCCTAAGTTGGGAAGGAAGTGATTGATGAGAGGATAATTGCTTGAAATGGTGGGCAGAACATAGACAAAACAAACATGTGGTGTGAAGCTAACTAATTCTAACACACACACACAAAACACACGTTTTGGTCTTTAGCTTTACAGCTTTCCCTCAAAATTCTTTAATTTAGAGCCTTTAAAATTGTTTTAGTGGCAAAATAGATAAATAGTTAATGCATTTCTTGAGATGACAATGATACTCAACAGTTTTTTAGTTATATGGCGAACTTCATTTGTCTGTCATGTATATAGATCCTACGGTCCTAACCTCTTGATTTATAAGATTAATCTAAACCCATATATAAAAAAAACCGTGCAAGTATATTATTTTTTTGAAGCTTAGGATAATTAACATATAAAATAGAATGAAAAATTCACTTAATCGTAGATTACGAGGCCTGCAACTGGGGCTATATCGAAGGCATCGTTTCTCTCGGAATCTTATGCTTTTTTTGCTTAGGAAATCATTGTCTTTCACGAGTTTTAAATTTATTCGATTACAGTTCAACAGCTGGAAGAGAATTTATTTTCATGTTTTTCTTATTCTTTATTTTTTGTTAATTTTTATATTATTATAATATAACGGCATAGTTGTACCTGGACAATGCTGGACTGCTATTAATGATTACTCTGTCTTTATTAGTTGTTAAATATTTATTTATATATAATACTGGCTTGTAATTATGCTTGGTCAGCATCAAGTGGTAGTGGTAGAACAAGAATCATATAAAAAATGACAAGATGAGAATTGTACAATAATCCTTTTTATTATCGATATTGTTTGGAGTTTTCTTAAGACATCTTTTGAACAACTTCTCATCCACCAAAACCCTTGTATTAAATAAATGGGTTCACTGATAATAGGCCAAAAAAGCCCATAATGCTAATGTATTGGGCCTTAATAACTGATCCAAAATATTAATTAAGCCCATTAAGATTTTAATGGCGACGATTTTCGAATTAGTATTACTCTGTCCAAGAAAAAAACAGAGGTGGGACTGGGACCATAAACAGAGTAGCAATTGATTTCACATTGATATATAATTCGAGGAAAGGAAATACAAACGTTTTGAAGCACACACAACACAGAGGTGCAATGCAAAGCTCTCTTCAAAGATGAGTACTCTGTTTTTTTCGTTACTCTGTTCTTTCTTATTCCTTTACTACATACACCACAGGGAAAACCACCATCTTCATTACAACGCCGTATTCTGAAAGCATTCAACGTATAATTAAACACTAAAATGCGGACCCACCTGAGGAAAATTTATCTGAAACAGTTTAAACAATATAAAACAGGCTTAATGATGCATAACACGCGCAGCTTTCAGTGCCACAAAAGCGTCAGCTTGAATGCACTTTGAAGCCTAGAAGTTTGAGAAAACGTAATAAGATTCTGCGCTTTATCGTCCCTCCTCGGACAGGAGTCACGAAAGGGAGCAAATGCGATTTCTTAGCTTTGGCCGACATAAATGGGCATATTGCCATGCTGTTGATTTGTGGGCGTTTAAAGGTTTCTGATTGATTAGGAACTAAAGTGCGAGATGATTGTGTGTGTATATATATGATGAGTGTATATATATGATTGAGGGAACCTGGGAGTTTTCTTGAATTTCCTCGAGGTAGGAAATTTCTCGGAAAGTGGGGTTCGCATTTTGGTGTGCGCCGATGTTGTATTTACTCAGTAGTGTATGTAAATGTTTCTGACCTATGCGAGGATTGCACTACTATGTTGACGTGAGAAATGACGCATGCAAAACCCCACTAAAAGAATACTTAAAAATACGAAGACGAGGGGACATTATGTTAGTATGAAGTATTATAATCAGCAACGCACATGGAGGCATGGCAAGCGTGTATTTATCAATATTTATATACGTATATACAACAAAATCCTATATCGTGACAACACTTGCATCCATGAGTTGAGCCCGTGACCAATTGTTGCCAGTTTGCAAGTTTTATTTCGTTTAAGATTCACATAATTTGAAAAGTAGCTTTGTGGAAAAGCGACAACATTGAACAAATAACAACTACGGTCAAACTTTCTGTTAGGACTATTCCCATTCATATACAGCATGGACTTATAAATATATCAATATATATAGATACATCTTCAAGAACAATGGAATAATAAGCTCCATACATATGAATCTTAACCTTTCAACATATTTTCTTACACCATTTCTGTCACGTTGTAGGAATACCAATAAAGAGGTTTTGTTCCTTCTGTAGATTATATTCGTTAATATATTCGAGAATAACTACCACAAAAAAAAAGGTGTTTCTCGTGCGTGCCCAGCTGCCCTTTGCATCGACTCAAGTTGACAATCAATCCTCTTTGTAGTAACATCCATATGTGTAGTTTCTGTTTCTGAGATCTGCCCAGCTAAGTCTTTCGTCCGAAAAGGCGAAAACTATGCTTTAATTTCATGATCATATGTTATATATAACTTATCTTGATTTAGATAACACATCGCCGATTTTCTGATTCGATTCTTGCGAATATGGCGAGCGAAGGCGATAGTATCTCCGATTACAGAAGCAAGTTAGACAAGACTTTAGCTTCTTCTGATCTAACAAAGTTCGAAACAGTTCGTAAACTCGTAAAGAATCAAGTCTTAAAGTCAACCGATGCTCATTCCCCAGGTTTGATGCTCTGTTTTGGGACATAACCATAACTTGATGCCTTTATAAGCTTACATATATATGTACATATATATTGTATGCAGATTACAGTGATAGTGTAGTGGAGAGAAGAAGCAATGAAGTCTACGATTTCCTCGGTATGTTGAGGAGCGCCTCCGTGAATGAAGCCAAGAGTTCGAAATCTGGCGCCGATGAATCTAACGGTGGATGGAAAGTACGTCGCGCTCTCGACATGATATTCTTGAATCTTCTTTTTATTACTTCGGTGGAAAAAACCTAAGAAATGTTTAGGTAAAACAAGACACAGAGGAACTCCGCGTTATGTATAGAGAAGGGCCCGAGGGCACTCCCTTTCACACATTGCTCGTCGAAGGCTACGTCGATGGGCCCGTCGATGTTTGTAAGATGAATTTTATCGTAGGTGTTGTTCGATTTAGATGGCTGTTGAAGCGATCATCTGAGGTTTGTTCATCAATCTCCAACAGGTTTATGCATTTCATGCGAATCAGACCTCTACAGCAGATGGTAAGAAGCAGTTGAGTTATTACTATGAAATAATAATAAGCTTTCCGATGTAAAATTACGGTTTAGGCCCTGAACGACAGGTGGCCTCAGACGTCGATCCCGCCCTTTAAAGTCCTCTCGTCTAAGTGCGTAAAGAGAGTGAGATCGGGCGAACATATATCACTAGTGAGGTACTAATAATATTGCTCGTCGAAGAACTCTTACCTCTTTCGTTTTTATGTTCCTTAAATGGTGATATATATCTATAAAAGAATGAAGGTTCCATGGCCGATTTCAAGCAGAGAGGCCCTTGTGCATTTCTTCCCATTCGAGTACTTCGAAGATGGTCTAACCGTAGTTCTCCTTAACTCGGTAAGTTTTCTTTTTTTTTTTCTTCTATCGCGGATTTTGGGACGGGAAATATAAAGGCGTAAGCTAATACGGTCATTTCAGATAGCAGATTCTGAGGTTGTCGGCAAAAGTACACACGGGTTTACCAGAGAAGGTATGCCTGAAGCTGCAGATGTTGTAAGGATTGATGTTGTAGGAGGATTTGCCTTGCAGAGAGTTACAAAAGATAGGAGCTATTTCAGGTATGTAAGAAAGATAAACACTCAAATTTTTTTTTTTTGGTAGAATATTTTGGCTGGGATGAAATTAAACTATATATATATATTATATATATATATATATAATATATATATATATATATATGGCAGGACAATAGCGAATGTGAACATCAAATTGGATTTCGTCCCGCCATGGCTCATCAATTTTGCGTCGAGGCAGCTCATAAGCAGCGGTTTCAAGCTCTACAAAAAGGTCGCTCTTTCGACAAAAAATTACAGGCGCTAATTTATTACATCTCAGCGTCATAATCCTTCTGTGTTTTCTGGTAATTGTAACTAATGTAGGAAGTGGATTTAGTTTCGAAAGGCGACGAGAGATTTAAAGAGTCGTTGAAAGACTCCTTATACGCTCGTGTGCGCGAGTTTCTTTACTCGGGGAACACATCGAAGGTGCCTTCGATTAGTGTTGTACATGAAAACGAAATCGAGGAAATCTGCGAAAACAATACTGAAGAAGAAGAAGAAGCCCATATCTTGTGCGGAATTGAGCCTCAGAAGGAAGGAATTATTACCAGCAAGAAGGTTGAGATTAGTCCTAAGGTCGAAGAGGCTTTAAGTACATTGGAAAGACTCATATATTTAGTCAGGGAATATAACCAAATGCCCCAAAAAGTTGACGTGAAGAATAGTATGAAGTTTAGAACGGAATCTGCAGAAACAAACGTGCACGAACACAGAAACAGAACAGAAGATCAAACAAGAGTTGCAGAAGATATTAAGAGGAGAACTAAGAAGAAGTCGAGGAGGAATTGCTGCTTCTATTGATTTTCTTGGTTCCAATAGCTTATACAAATCACTGTACTGTAATCACATTAAATATTTGTAAGGGACATACAAAAAATCCTAAGATTCTGAGAATATATAAATCCGAGCCTAAGACACAATAGCAGTGAAACACTGCTTACCTAATTAGAAGTTTTAGCACCAGTAGTTGCAGTAAGGATAAATTCAAGAAAAATCGGCCGACAAAAAACTAAAGCAAGTCTCCTTTTTGCTCACCCGACAATTTCATATGCAACCCACTCTTCGTCGCACTTCTTAACGACCGCGCCCGTGGGGATCTGATAGTTTGAACCGCGGCGAACGATAAGGGTCTTCGAATTTTCGCCGTTAGTTATTATTTCAGCAGCGCGAGCATCGACGGGACTCTGAAGCTGGTAATAACCCGAACTGGAATCGCCTGATGGAATACTTGCATCAGGCGCCCGACTTGATGGTCTCGCCGTTGTTGTCTGAATACTTGGCTCCTCTATTTGATTCTTGTCTTCTGAAACTGAGTCATATACTTCAGAGGAAAGAAAAATACGATGATTTGATATTGATATTGAGACGTAAAAATGCAGATTCGTGACAGCCCAACTGCGAGCAGAAACATTACCTTCGTTATTATCGGGGCAAGCGTTTGTAGGTGGTGGAGTAAGCTCGACTTGTTGAGACACATAAGCAGCGATGAGTTGGTCCATGGATTGTGTAGGTGCAGCTGAAACAAATGATGAAGAATCACAAGATATCAACTTTCTAATAATTGAATCATCTGGTCAATTGTATACTAGGATTAGGAAGATGAACTTTCAAATGAAACTCTAACTAAGATGAGGCAGAAGAGGGAAATTAGAAGTCAAATCAGCATAGAAATTATCTGAAGGATCACTATTTTGATGCCAAGGATGAACAATATAAGCGGTAAAAAGGAAGCAGAACCATCTAATCCACCGTTAATTCCCCTACATCACAAGACAATCCTTACGTACGGATAAAACAACGCTATCACAGCTGCCTTTTGCTTTGTTTGAGCGAATGAAAAGTTTCGCAGCTTAAATATGATTGATTAGATACAAAAGCAATCAGTTCAGAGAATTTTTTTCAACATACGTGTTGAGTTCATTACCCTTTGTCAAGGCCAAATAAGCAACTCTCGCAGCCATTGCCTCGGCCTGCTTCTTGTTTTTGGCTTCGGGCCCTTTAAACTTACAGCCTTCGACCTCCACGGCTGAAGTGAATGTCATGTTGTGTGAAGGACCAGAAGAAGAAGTCTCATAAGTTGGGAAGACGAGGCCTCTCTTTTGTGTCAGTTCCTGCAATAAATTCTTGTACAAGCTTGCGTCCTGTAAGCAATTCAAATTCCATGTAGTTAATTGGCGGTAATAAAAATTAGTAAAACACACAAACTAAGGACTTAGGGCACTCGCCTCTTGATTCAAATCAACGGGCAAGTCTTGACAAGCCTTTTGGGCGGCGGCTTGTTCTGCCTCCTTCAGTGTGGTGAAAAATGCGTCTGATTTGTACTCTTTTTCGCATACAAAAACAGTAGACCTGAAGACTCGGCAATGAGGAGGCCCTCTAAATTCGTTCTTATAGACGGGGAATGCCAAGTTATTCTTCTGGGCATATTGTTGCAGCTTGTTCTTGTACATGTGTTGTATGCCTTCGAAGGAGAACATACGAACGGAATGAGGTTGTAAGGGAAAAGAAAAGAAGCACAAACGTCATTCGCCGTATAGCAGTAATGGAAGTTCAGAACTTCAATACTCAGACATCATTGCATTTGCAATAACTTGAAACAAGAAATGGGACCATCGTTATTCATTCATTAAGAATCGAGGATATACATTCCGTTAACTATAGAAATCAGGTCAGGCGAAGAAGAGGAGATGTCATTTCAACAATCAGGGGATACGGAAACGTTAAAATCTTATTACAAGCCCAAATAAGATCTAACCTTGAGGAATCGGGTCATCAGTTCGCCCCATCCCCTCCCCACCAGCGCGTTCTTCGTTCACACCACTTACGAAATTCAGAACTCCTGAAAAATCGTCGAATTTCCTTTAACCAACAAAAGGCATTCGAATAAGCATGCCTTGGAAGGTGTACCGCCACCATGAAAACAAAAATTAACATTTCTTAAATATTCAATCCCCGTCACAAGAAGAACAGAAGCTCAGCTCGCACATGCTATTCGCAGGCAGTGACAGAAAATAAGAAAATATTACAGCACAGAAAACCATCAGCAGCACTCACAATCGCAAAAAATCAAGCAAACAGACACAAGCAAACATCTCTCTTTGTTTCCCTCCAAAATCACCCAAAACCAGCTTGTGAATTGCCGAAAGCATTAAAAATCCGTTCTTTCTTCCCAAAGAAAAAAAAAGGAATTACCTTGTGGCTGAGGAGGGAACTCGGTGGCAGCCGCCTGCTGGTGCTGATTCTCCGCCGTCAAAGCGGCGTAAGCGACATTTGCGGCCAAGTTCTGAGCTTCTTTGTTCGACCTACAAGGGTGGGGTGTGCTGAACGCAACTCCGTTAACCGTCACCGTCGCCGTGAAGGTTGCGTTGTGGCTCGGGCCGTCTCTCAAGATTGAGTATTCGGGAAGTCTCCAACGCCGTTTCTGGCACATCTCTTGCAACATCGACTTGTACATTTTTTCTGTTGTAATTCTTTAGGTTTTCTTTTTTCCCGGTGATTTTGTTTTTCTTTTTTTACCTTACAAACTCTGAGAATTGAGAAGTGAATGATGGAGAAGAGAGGGCATCATCCTACATATAAATGCTGCCCCGAGGCCTTAAATTACACTAATTACTGAATTAACCAAATAATGGTGGAGGGTTGAGGATGTTGAGGATAGGATAGATACTAGTGCTTTTAGTTCCATCTATTGTCTACTTTATAAATAAAAATTATTTGCGAACCCACTTAATCTTAAATATCTTCTTACGGTAATTCGGCATATATATTTTGCAGTATTTCATTACTGTTACTAATAATTCGGTCGATATCTATGCTGATTTAGCACCATTGACCGTTTTCGACACGATATATTCATTTCAAACAATATTTGAAACATAAAATTGATATGAAAATGGCATGTCCAATTCCAAACTCCTGCCCAACCCTACTTAAACAAACGACAGAAAAAGCTAAGAAAAGAAAAACGGTTTCTTGTATCGATCAACTCATGAACTAGACGAAAGCTCTTCCAACTAAGCTCATAACACCTTTAACTAAAGGTCACGCAAACGCAATGAATCACCACAAACCACATTAACCAGAAAGATTTCACCTTTATAAAATCAATGAACAATCAAATTCTCCATCAAAATACTACACATCATATCACACACACACAGCTAAATCATCATCATCATCATCTAAAAATATAAGCGTACAAAATTGATCCATACTGTAGCGGAAAGGCGTTCAAAATCAACAACATCAAAGCGAAGACTAAATTGATCCATATAAAACACCGAAAACTAGATTGGTCCACGACGAGCCCATTATCCTGAGAATGATCACATATCATGTAATCATAACTTCTATATATATAAAATATACAAGTTTTGGTCAAACAATGAAGGCAAAGGCCATTGACAATTCTTACAAGAAAAAGAAGAGGTTTGCAGACTTAAATATTGAAATATGGCACAATATGAACCAATGAATCAAATCAGATGCCCGCACAACTAATCTTGAGCCCAACAACCTCACTTGCACTTACCTTAACATTTCCCAAGCACAAATCTTCCCTCGCCATCTTCTCTGCCTTCTTCTCCGACGACAATTTTATCTCCTTCCTCCTCTTTCACAACCCCCTCACTACAAGAGTTGACATCGAGTTCCTCCAATATCTCAACAACTTGGTCTATCGATGGTTGCCCACCAGCGGGGTCCAATATCCTAAAACAATCGAGCACAAGTTTCTCGATTTTCTTGCACGCTATTTCTCGATGCTTCGATTTGAACGACCAATGGATCTCAGGGGACTCTTCCCAGCGTGTGCTCTTTGAGAAAATCAGCTGAAGCAAATATCCATATCCAAAAACATCTTCCTTTTTAAGCTTCTCTAGCCCTGTTATCAGGCGACGACCGAGCGCAAACACAATGCGAACAATAATAAGTTACATCACAAACAAATAGTCATATGCTGCAGTGAGAGATACGACGTAAGTACCTGCAGGTTCTTCGTAGATGTAGTCATGTGCGCACATATCTCTTTCTTCATAAACGGATCGCCACCACCCGTTGAAGTAGTCCAGGTTAAAGTCATAACTAGCGGCCACATAATGGCCCTCCTCCCCGTGAATCGTCATCGTAAAGCACTCGGGGTAGAGAGCCCTATGAACGTGGCCGTGGTCATGGAACGTCTTCACCACGCTCGCGATTTGACGCGCCACTCTAATCCGATCTTCCCACCCAAACTCGTCCGATTCGATGGCGTCCACGAGGAGACAGTTTGGCCTCCTCCCCTTGTATACGACGGCCAATTTTTTCTCGCAACTGTACCTAACGAGTTCGACCACGTTTGGGTGCGACTTTATAACAGGGTGCCTCAAGATGCTTAATTCATCCTGTGAATGTGATACATACATAAACCAACATGAGCAGCATTCAAAGAAAAAAAAAGAGATCAATGAAGAACTGATGCTGCAAAATGCGACACGCACGGCTATTCTCCGCGTATCGAATGTTTTGAGAATGTCACCCACGACCACGGGATCCCAAGTCTTGACGAGCACGTCTGTTTCGCCAATCTTACCATGAAACAGGCGGCCATACCTAGTCTTGCATACTAAGTTGGTTTGTTCGTTCAGTGAATTCGTAAACAGCTTCAAATCAGAGTAGCTGTAGTGCTTAACGCTACCGAGGAGATCCATCCCTTCCATCACTGGCCTGCAGCATGCAAGCAAATAATTACAACCATAAATTATTCTTGGATATGATAATATGATAATATGGTGCAGAACGTACAACACATTCATATCCAACTCAAACATCAAGTTCACTTGACCTAAAAGCAGCTGAACACACCTAGTAATTATCCCCTCCCCCCGTCTACAATTTAGGTGCGCTACGTTTCTCGTCCAATTTCGAAATTTATCATTTCTAATTTACTGCCTAATCAATAAACTTAACTGATTCGCTCATCCATATGCACGCACAGAATAAAAATCATATCCGAGTGATGGAGATGGGATAAAATAAGAGACTAACTCAACGTCATCGCGCAATTCAACATCGAACCAGTTCACGTATAGCAAAGTCATATGCTTGTAAATGTAATCAAAAATCGACTTGTCTTTCAACTTGCACAAGAACCGGTTTTCCTCTTCTGACGTAGCATCATCTTCCTCGTCATGCACCGAATGGTTTTCCTCTCTCATTACGTCACTCCTGTCATTGAATTCCACAAGACCAAAACGGAAACCATGCTGCTGCATAGAAACAATCGACTGTGCTTTTCCTTGAGATGCATCCCCTAATAAAACTACAAATGTTAAACACCTCAGCTAGCTACATGTATTTATTCTTCAACTGATCCATTACCATTTTCGAGAGGATTATACACATCCCCAGAAGCACGTTCTTTACTGTGTGGGGTGCTTCTCCCAGAATCATGGTTCACCACAAAAGTAACTGTGGGAACAAAAGGAAAAACGAAAACCAAATAGTGGCCAGTAATACAAAACAAAATAAAGATAAAATAACAAAACTATGGCCTACAAACCAGGCTCTGCAGCAGCAACCGGGGCCACACCATCATTAACCAAGGCCGAGTTCACACCAGCGTTATCCACATAACGAAGCATGTCATTCAAAACATAATAACCCCTTTCCTGGGGTGCGAGGAAAAAACTCCGAGTGAAATTGCTAACCGTTGTGTCTTTCCCTATTACATAACCAGTTACCAGCACATGAACCCCACCATTGTAGGACTCTTGTGCATCGACTGTCTTTGTCACAGCACTGAACTGCCCATAATCAATAGAGAGAATCTTCTCACCGATTGCCTGCATAGCGCATAAACAGACAAAAATTTAGTAACTACAGCGTAACTGAATCACTCAACGGAAGATTGCATTATATGATTACATGGAAAATCTTCACATTTTGCACTCCACAAACCAAAAAAGATCAGCATCAGATCATAAAATCAAAACTACATATTCCATCAAATTCTAAAATAGACTATGAAAATGACTCCAAGAAAAGAAAGGAAGGAGGTGATTACCTTCATCGTGGTTGTGATGCTCATGGAGCCGTCATCTTCTTGGCGACCGACTTGATGTCCTGATAAAAGAGATGCACACGCTCAGGTGAATGGTGGAGAATCTTATAGTACCGCAGTGCAAATGCATTCCCGACCTATTTGAAAAGAAAACAATATAAATAATAACTAAATCGACCGTAAAAACCGGATAATTATATAAGATAAATCAACTCATTATTTACAGACAAAACAAACGCAAATAACATACAACTTGTGCAGAAACTGGCTGCTGAGTCTCTTCCGCCATCTCAGACTATAACGCTGTTGTTTTAAAAAAGAAAAGAAAGCGAAATATTCAAGATAATCCAAATTATCGTCCAATCAAAGAATAATCCAGAAGAAACACGGGCTAAACGCCGCAGATTAAAATCGATGATTCGCAAGATAAGTATAATCGAAACCAGCGCCGTAGCTTCCACAAGGCCAGTGAGGCGATCGCTTCGGGCTACGCTTTCGAAGGGGGAAAAAATTTTTATCATACCTATATGTATATATATCGTCGCGGTTGGATATATGTCGTCCATGACTTTTGAAATTAGGTGTCGTGAGGTAGACGACGACTAATTAGGACATTTCTGGTATTCTATTTTATGATTCTTGGGCTTTTCAAATGTTTGACCCAGTTTTAACAAGCCTTTGTTGGTTAGAATATAAAAAATATATTGTCCAAATACATTAACCAATGTAAATGAAGTTTTAAAAAAGAGGAATAGCTTGAAAGTTTATTTATCTCGTTAAATACTTTATTACTAGTCTAGATATTATGATAATTTTATAGTTCTATTATTTAAATTTTCGTACATTGTTTAACTTTATTGAATATACGCGTTTGAACATTATTGATGTTTGACTTGCATTATTTTCCATTTTTTCTTAATGACTTTTTTAATACTAATAAGAATTTTCAAAATATTTGTAATATATGTAATATAATAGAATTTTTTGAAATATATGTAATATAATAGAAAATTTTGTAATATACATATGTGAATTGTGATATAAACCTATTATGTGTTTTTAACCTCTTTACAAAGTCTAGTGATCAAGGCGGGAGACTTAAGTTCTTTGTGGATTAGGTTGTGGGATCGAATCCCTCCTCCCACAATTTCTTTGAGGAGTCCCCATGGATTAGTCACCGCTGGAGTGTGTGGCGTATCTATTAAACCCCCACGGATTAGTCACCGCTGGAGTGTGTGGCGCAATTAAGCCTCCCCAAGTTTGTGTGGCGCAAAATATAAAAACTAGAAAGAAATTGCAATCGGTTTAACGTGGTTCGGATATAAAAATCCTACATCCACGATCGAACAAGTCGATGAATTATTATTGACGAGTTAGGGTTTACAGCTCTCCACACTTGCTAAGAACAATCGAAGAGGAACTCATCTAAAATTTACAGAGAAGAACTGTGCACCGTGTTAATCACAGCTCAGCTGAATCCCAGCATTTTATACTCTACCTTGCGCGCGAAAATATGAACACTGATATAAAATCGTCTAAGCCAGCCGCGCTTTTATAAGTTGCAGGATGCGCGTATTATAACTGAGAGCTGAGCCGCTTTTATAAGTAAAAAGGCGCTTCTTCACTGATTACCCGCGTTTTTCATTTTAAACACCTGAATAGCTCTCAGCTTCGTTCTTTAACTCTTCTGATGATTTTCTTCATCAGATTTTCTTGTCTCAATTTCAACATCCCCCCGCAAGATGGATGATGGGGATTCACCACTGACATCTTGGCAAGGAACTGCTGCAAGACTGGGCCAGTGAGTGGCTTCGTAAAGACATCGGCAAGTTGATCCTCAGACCTGATTGGCAACAGTTTAACTGAACCAGTTGAGACATGATGTCTAATGAAGTGACAATCGACTTCTATGTGTTTTGACCTCTCATGGAACTTGGGATTGGAAGCTAACTTGAGGGCAGATTGATTGTCACAGTATATTACTGGAATCTTCTTGTCAGCAAGACTTAGCTCCTCTAGCAAGTGTTTGATCCAAAGCACCTCAGCCACCACAGACCCTAAGGCTCTGTACTCTGCTTCAGTGGATGACCTGGATACGGTAGGTTGCTTCTTCGCCTTCCAAGTGATCAGACTGTCTCCCAAAAAAGTACAGAAACCAGTAACAGATTTCCTTGAATCCTTGCATCCAGCCCAATCTGCGTCTGAGAAGGCCTTGAGTTCGAATGTCTGTCGTGAACTCAGGGTGATACCCTGTCCTGGTGACCCCTTGAGGTATCTGAGGAGATGGTGGACTGCTACGAGATGACTTGTCCTCGGTGCGGCCATGTATTGGCTTAGCTTGTGAACTGAAAAAGCAATGTCAGGGCGCATGAATGTGAGGTACAAGAGCCTGCCGATTAGCCTTCTGTACTGGTAAGGATTTGTTAGCAAATCCCCCTCCTCAGCAGTAATAGTTACGGCTGGGTTCATTGGTGTTGTCAGGGGCTTGGAATTGATATAGCCCGAGTCTGCAAGTAGTTGTAGCGTGTACTGCTGCTGTGATAAATAGATCCCATCAGAATTTCTGGCAACTTCAATGCCAAGAAAATAGGTGAGATCTCCCAAATCCTTGACTTTGAAACAGGAATGAAGAAAAGACTTGGCCTGCTGAATTGCCTTTATTGAGGGACCTGTGATGATTATATCATCTACATAAACCAGTAGTATAACAAGTTCCTCATCTCTTCCCTTCAAAAATAAGGTGTGGTCTGATTGTGTTTGGATGAATCCAAAGTTCTGCACAGCCTCTGAAAACCTCTTATTCCACTGCTGGGATGCTTGCTTTAAACCATAGATAGATTTATGTAATCGACATACCATTCTTCCCTCAGACATGTTGCCATGGGTTCTGCTTAAACCTGGGGGTAGATCCATATAAACCTCCTCAGCTAATTCCCCATTTAGAAAAGCATTACTCACATCCATTTGAGTGAGTTTCCATCCCAGTTTGGCAGCTAGAGCAAGAACTATCTTGATTGTGTTGGGTTTGGCAACCGGTGCGAAGGTGTCAATGTAATCTATACCTTCCTTTTGATCAAAACCCTTCGCAACTAGTCGGGCCTTGTGTTTTTCCACTTTCCCTTCAGAATTATACTTGACTTTGAATACCCATCTACTGCCAACTGACTTCTTATCTCTTGGTAGCGGCACAATGGACCATGTCTTGTTGTCCTCTAATGCTTTTAGTTCTTCATTCATGGCAGCAGTCCACTCTTCTGACCTAGAGGCCTGTGCAAAGTTCTTAGGTTCTTCCACCAAAGCCATTTGATTAAGGAAAGTCTTTGACTGTGTGGGATGGTCTGCTCTGGAGAGAACCTCTGATATTGGGTATAAAATCTTTCTTTCTTGCACAGAGTGACATTGGTAGTCCTTCAAATATGCAGGTCTTCTGGATTCCCTACGTGGCCTCCCTTGATCCTCAGGAACCAGATTATGCATCCCTGAACTTGTTCCTGGCAGAGCTGTTTGATCATCTGCTGTGTCTTGTGTAGGCGAGTCAGATTGTCCTGTAACTTCCTCTGCTGTTATTGGAATGTCACATGTTGCACTTATGGTGGGTTCTGAAGCACAAGGCCTTGGCAATACATGATCTGCAAAGGGACTATCAGGAGCAGCATCCAAGTTCCTCAGTGGAAATTCCTCCTCTCTGAATTTAACATCTCTAGAAATAAATAGCTCTCTGGTTTTCAGATCCAGTACTTTATAGCCTTTCATGCCATTAGGATAGCCTATGAACACACACTCTCTCGCTCTTGGATCGAATTTTCTCCTCCCTGCTGCAAGACTGGAAGCAAAACAGAGGCATCCAAATGCTCGAAGAAAGTTATATTCAACTGGTCTTTGAAAAATGAGCTCATAGGGACATTTATAATCTAGAACAACTGATGGTGTTCTGTTTATGAGGAATGCTGCTGTGAGAACACACTCAGACCAAAACTCAATGGGCACATTAGATTGAAAATACAATGCTCTAGCTACATTCAATAAATGTTGATGCTTCCTCTCGACTAATGAGTTTTGCTGAGGTGTTTGTACGCAAGATCTGTGGTGCACTATGCCTTTTTCCTTAAACAAGCTATCTAGATTAAACTCCTGCGCATTATCTGACCTTATGGTCTTCACTTTATAACCAAACTGCGTCTCAGCTAAGGCTAAGAAATGGCATATAACAGCTCTAACCTCAGCCTTGGTTTTGATCAGGAATAACCAAGTGAATCTGGAATGATCATCTATGATGGTGACAAAGTACTTGTGTCCTAGGTAAGAAGGTACATGAAATGGCCCCCAAACATCACAGTGAACAAGATCAAAAATAGAGCATACTGCTTTATTATCATTGGGAAAAGAGTTCTTTTTCTGTTTAGCAATGGGACAGATTTTACAAAAAGAACTCGCAGATCTAACATCATGTCCTAAGGTGACTTTCAGCATATCTAGGACTTTATTGGATGGATGTCCCAGTCTCCTATGCCAAAGGTTAGCAGAGATGAAATTGTTCATAAGGGCCAGATTACTGCCAGAACCTATAGTTTCTGCTTGCATAAAGTATAGTCCTACCTCTTGTTTACCCCTGCCAATCACTTGCATTGAGATGTCCTGTATCACGAAGCCATTAGCTTGGAATACAAAGCTACAATGATTATCACAGGCCAAGGTACTCACAGACAGAAGATTGAAATGGAAATCAGGAACATAAAGTACTTCAGTCAAAGTGATGTGCTTATTGAGCCTAACAGACCCTGTCATGTTCACACTGATTGTTCTATTGTCTGGTAAAATAACCTTAGATTCCTTGACCTTTTTCAGATCAAATAAAAGGTTTATATGACAGCAAACATGCCTTGTTGCCCCTGTGTCCAACAGCCAATACCTGGGACATGTTAAGCTAGGCAAGTTGAAGGAAAAACATGTACCTGCTCCCTTCTCACCATGGTTCATCTGGTCTGCATTGGATTGCAACATCATTGGGGCAGATTGATTGATTAGAGCCCGCAAGCTTTGAAACTGGGAAGGAGTAATTTGAAGTTGAACCAAGGAGTCCTTGTCAGAAGCAGAAACAGTATAGTCCTGATAATACAGCCCTGCTGGCTTGGCTGCCACTGTCTCGTTCACTGCTTGATTCACTCTAGCTCCTTTGAAGCGTGTGTTTTGCCTAAAACCTGGAGGAAATCCATGAATATGGTAGCATGTTTCAAGTGTATGTCCCCTTTTATTGCAATGAGTACACACTGGTCTAGAGTATTCCTTCCTATCCTTGCTGAAATTTTTCTTGCTGTATTCTGTGTCACTCTTGGCTGTCATCATAGCCATGCTGCTGTGCTGCTCTTCATGACCTCGAGGCTGTCCCGAGATCATGGTCCTCTGCTTTTCTTCCTGGACCAATAGCGAGAATACTTTATTGATGGAAGGTGTTGGATCCATTAATAAAATCTGTCCTCGAATTTGGGAAAAAGATTCATTTAGCCCCATCAAGAAGGAAAGAGTGTACTCCTCCTCGAAATGATCTTTCATTCCCTTCAAACCACCACAGGTGCAAGAACAAGGTGGTCTGTAGCTAGACAATTCCTCCCAGATGGTCTTCAGTTTTGTAAAGTACGCAGGTATACTATCTGTTCCTTGAGCTAGGTTTATCAGATCTTTCTTGAGCTGAAAAATTCGGGGCTTGTTTGTTTGCCCAAAGCGCTCTTGCAAGTCGACCCAAACATCCCTAGCTGAGGAGCTATACAAGATGCTGGCCGAGATTTCCCTAGAAACAGAATTGATTATCCAGGAAATAACCACATTGTTATTCCTTTTCCAAGAATTGATCTTACTCTGATCTGTCGTCACTGGTTGCACAAGATCTCCATTAACGAACCCCTCCTTGTTCCTTCCTATCAATGCAATCATCATAGACCTGCTCCATGTTGCGTAATTGTCGCCGTTGAGCTGTTCATGAACTAATAATTGCCCAGAATTATCGTTCCCATTCAAGAAATAGGGATCGTTCACCAAAGAAAACTGAGTAGAGGCTGATGGATTCTCAGTGTGTGATTGTGTGTTTGTTCCGATGTGTGAATACATAGTTTCTTCTGCCATCGCAATTTGAAATGTAGAAATCGCAGCTGAATGATTCTTGCTCTGATACCATATAAAAACTAGAAAGAAATTGCAATCGGTTTAACGTGGTTCGGATATAAAAATCCTACATCCACGATCGAACAAGTCGATGAATTATTATTGACGAGTTAGGGTTTACAGCTCTCCACACTTGCTAAGAACAATCGAAGAGGAACTCATCTAAAATTTACAGAGAAGAACTGTGCACCGTGTTAATCACAGCTCAGCTGAATCCCAGCATTTTATACTCTACCTTGCGCGCGAAAATATGAACACTGATATAAAAATCGTCTAAGCCAGCCGCGCTTTTATAAGTTGCAGGATGCGCGTATTATAACTGAGAGCTGAGCCGCTTTTATAAGTAAAAAGGCGCTTCTTCACTGATTACCCGCGTTTTTCATTTTAAACACCTGAATAGCTCTCAGCTTCGTTCTTTAACTCTTCTGATGATTTTCTTCATCAGATTTTCTTGTCTCAATTTCAACACAAAAAGCCCACACCGGTAGGGGCTAGCCCATAGCCAGATCGAATGGGATACCTATAGAAAAAAGAAATCCAATTCCAAAAGCCGCCCATTACCACCCCACTAAAACAAACGTGAGAAGAAAAATGGTTTTTTGTATATAGATCAACCCATGAACAAGACACAAGCGCTCTTCAAATTAAGCTCATACACCTAACTAACGGTCACGCAAATGTAGTGAATCACCAGAAACCACATTAACCAAAAAAATTTCATCTTCGTTAAATCAATGAAAAATCAAACTTCCATCAAACTATTACACATCATATATTCATGTTACACATATAACTAAATTCAATATCTAAATATATAAGCGTACAATAGCTCGTTCCAAATATCAGGCACGCCGGGCAGGCACCAGTGTATGCAGTCGGCGTAGTTGAGAGGCTTCGACGCTTGGTCTTTGGTCAAAGGCTCCCACTGCTTTCTATGGATCGAAGGGTGCCCGTCCTTTCGGTACTCAGAGAGCTGCGTTATGTTCATCATTCGAACGTTAAGCCCTCGCTCGATTCTCAGCCGTTCGATCGTCGATTCGACGATCTCCATCATCCTAGGATCTGTTCCTCTTCCTTGGTACCCTTGTCTGAATATTTGCTCCGTCTCGTTGTAGCAGTTTTCTCCGTGGGCTCCGCCCCACTCTTCTGCCCTAAAAATCGAATCTGTTTTTTCCTTTTTCTTTTTCTTTTTGTTATATTTAAGGAGAAGGAGAATGAGATTGGTTATTACCTTTCGTGAGTCGGAGACATGCTCATGAAGAAGAGCTGAGTCTTGCTGCGATTTACATGGATTTCTAGCCATTCCGACCACGTATCGAGGGCCATTTCGTAGCTTCGGAGCATTTCGACGCTCTTGTATATCCCTTCCGAAGAATTGAACGAACCCCACCTTTAAAAGTTCGATTTTTTTTTTTCGTAAGACATGATATATGTTTGTCGCTCTAGTTTTTTGTGCAACGATAGAGGGTTGTCCTAAAATAGGTATCAGAGTCAGGCCTAGACGAATCCATTAAATGAAAATTTCACGTCTAAGATTAGATAAGAAAGAAACCGGCCTATACGCGACGGGATATGTTCGAATTAATTATATAAACTTAAAATATGATATACTCTCCCTTCAACAAAATTAAATTCTTAGGTGAAATAGTCATTCAGCTTTGGTAACAACTTACAAGATGTTCATTTGAGGCCTTCTCCACCAAAGGTACGTATTGAAGACGAGCACGTCGGCGTCAGTCCAATGTCGGGCGTGCTTCTCGATGGCGTGACCTCTGACGATTCGGTCCGGCAAACGGTGGCTCACTGGGTCATCCGAGTTCGACTCGACCAAAAGCGGGGCCCAGTAAAATTCTATCTTTGCATTGTACTCCTTCAAATATTAAAGATTTTTAGGTAAAAATAAAAGGAGAAAGAAAACGAAAATTCTACTAAGGTTTGGCTTAGTATTATTATTACCTTGGCTGTGAAGGTGATCAAAGAGCTTCCATTGTTGTGCATGTGCTTGTTCTTCCTCTCTGGGATCGCCTTTTCGAGCAGGCAAACCATCGACACCCACTGACCCCTGTTCAGCGAATCTCCGACGAAAACGAGCCTTTTGTTCCTCAGCCTCTCAAGCAACGCCGTGGCGTTGAATCTGGATAAATGAATACATGCAAAATTAAATATACACAATTACATAAATAAATAAAAAACAGTGTCTAAATTGATATATAACTATACCACCTTGGAAGATCACAGTCACGAGGTTGCCATCTCCAATGCTGATAGCTCAAATCCTTCCTTCCGAATTTCCCACATGCAAGTTGATCGGACATAAAAGCGCACTCTTCGTCTTTGTACAAAGGGTACGACTCATCGTCGAAAACCCATCTCCCTTCGAATAAATTGCACGAAGAAGAAGAAGTAGAAGAATCGTTCTTGCTTTTAGGTTCGCCTTTTTTCTCTTCGATTTTACTTTTGCTGCTGAAATCGTCTTCTTGGGCTAAGTAGCCATTGTTCTCGGCGGTTAGATAAACTGCCCCGACTATTAGGGCGGCGACCAAAAGTGCAGTAAGGGATTGAAAGCTGCATCTTATGTCCATTTTTGTGGCGCCTAAGATGTCGGGAGAAATATCGTCGTTACTGTGCTTTTTCGCCATTATAATGTGATGTATTATACCGTTGCTTGAAGGATATGAATATGTATGTTTTTATATATATGTGTATATTTTACTTCACTTCTTCAAAGGTTTTAAGCTAATAATGTAAGGAAAGGGACAGCGTTTGGTGGAAATCATATTTCTGTGAAGTGAAATGAAAACCAATCAGTTCCAATAAAGTGGCGGTTAGTTTGATTAGTTAAATTGAGTTTTAAATTAATTTTTTATATCAACCGATACATACATACATACTACAGACATATATGACCATATTAATGGACAAGGTGGAATTTAGGTAAGACATATATATCTCGGCAATGGCACCGTTGGGATTTCGGGTGTAGTGGGCTACGTCTTCGGAAATCGTTGGAGTAAAGGTATCAATCAATTTGGTTATCTCGGACTAAATAATATTCTTATCCTATATTAGATGAATTCCTGAATTTATGTGTCAAGAATGACTTCCCAACTCCATTTGCATACATGAGTTGTGATTTTCTTTACATGTGTTGTTACTTAACAGATTAAGTGGACATTGTCTAAATTAAGTACTCACTTCAGTGTGTGACATTGTCTGGAGACTAGATGAAAAACTCGTGGACTTATATGACAATTTAATATTTTTCAATTACATGATAAAATTTATTAAGTGGCTCATTCACAATTCACATAACAGTCTAATTTGGGCCTTCCAGCAATTTTAACATTAGCAACCCCATGTGGGCCTACCCTGCGAACTCTTAAATTCTTCAAATTTGGGATATTATATATATATATATATATATATATATAAAGACATAAGTACTATTTTAAATATAAAATAAAAATGAAGGGAGAATGGCACATTAAAAGCCAAAAGGATAGCCAGCCAGCCACTTGCATTTCCTTGTAACCGTCATATAATTATATATTTATTATTCTATTCAACATCTTCATTTAGTGTTATGTCGTCTCCCTCTTTGTAATAAAAGTACATGGGAAACAACTTGCATGCAATTGCCATCTTTATCGTTTTGAAAAAGTAAAAACTATGTGCAACTTGCGCTTCAAAACGTAGAGTATAAGTACAAACTTTTATTATTAATTTCTTATTTTCAACGAAACGCGGCTAAGCTAACTTCGTTCGTCTTCATTCATCCGAGTGGCCAACTTGCATCTGTGTTATTTCTTAGCTGTTTTGATTCCTTTCCTTCCTTCTATAGTAAATATTTCATTAAATATTATTATGCAACTTGCATCAATATATATTAATATACATACACATTAAATTAACACAACTTGGTACGTCGATCGATCCCATCCCATTACTGTTTCCCCCATGCATGACCTCATACGCGGAGCCTTAGATAATAAAAGACTATATACCTTTTCAGACTTCTGTTTTTATTTACTATTAGTGATAACCCTATTATCAAATGCGCATGAATGATAATTAATATCAAAATATACAAACCTATGCTTTAATTTAGCTTAATAATAGTTGTTGCGCCGACTTGAAATAGGCTTATCCAGCAACCATTGCTGCATTGTTAAGGATCGTGATCGTCAGCGGCGTTTTAATACGTCGTCGTCGCCGCCGAGAAAGTTGTATTCAAAGTTCAAACCAAGTTCGATCAAAAAGATAGGTCTTTTTTTTCCTTTTCCGACATGTGATGTAAAACAGCTTCAACAGTAATAGAAGATAATTTCACTGATCATAGAGATTTAAGAACACAAAGTTTCATTTCACAATAAAGAAAAATGTGATCCACTGAAAAAAAAAAAGAAGTTAAATTACAAGAAATACCTCGAATCGAATAGTTCATACAACAAACCTTACCTTTTTCATCAAGAAAAAAACCTAAAAAACCTTTTACATTGAACTGTTCATCTTCAAACCCAGTCTGGGCAAAAAAACTTGCGCTTTCTTTCGCATCTTTTCGCTTTATATTATCGATGAAGTTATTAATTCTCTGCTATGTTCTTCAACGACTGAAGGTTACACCTGACGATAGTATCAACAAATACGCAGGTCTCCTCCTTGGTGTTCCCCGGCGGAACATCCACCACGTACGACTCCACCACGACGGTGCCTCCTCCGCCGTCCTCGGCGGCATGCAGCGTCGTGACCGATCTGTAGTTCGCCAGCCTGTGAACTCCGCCGACCACGCTGAAGCTGATGACGTGGCGCTCGTCGTCGAGGATCTCCAGCCTCTCGGTGCTGTTGACGGCGGGGATGCCGGAGACGACGTGGACCTCTCGGAGGGTTCCGACGTCGTAGCCGTTTCCGAGTATAACGTGGCAGCTCTTGAGGAAGTGCTTGTACGCCTGAGGGTTGTCGAAGCGGCGGACGACGGACCAGACGGAGGACACCGGCGCGTTTATGTGCTGCGTCACGGCGGAGCAGCACTGGTTGGGCCCCACGGCGTGGGTGTGGAGGCGTGCCACGTGCTCCGGCACGTCTTGCTGGTGCGACGACGACAGGGTTTTGTAGCACGACGTCGTCGTCGTGCTGGCGGCGGCCACGGCGGGCTGAGGCGGTTCTGAGATTCTTTGGAGGAGGAGAGACGATTGCTGAGGATTCGAATGCATTCTCATGATCTTACTACGGTGGTTGAGAGATTTGTGTGGGGCGTTTCTTTATTGGGTTTTATTATATATAAAGAAGTGAAAGATGTGAAAGGTTTTCATTATATCATGTGAGGGCCATCAAAATACTACGAACAAGTTGCTATGCCAAAAGACCGAAATGCCCCATAGAAAGTTATTTCCCAGTTGGCGATTCATTATTATTATTAAATTATTATATGATCTTTTTGTGGATTATATTGATTTACGGAGACTTTTACTTCAATCTTAAGGAGTTCGTTACACTTATGACGCATCTGATCATTATTACACCACAACATGTTATTACGAAAAAATCATTTTATCTAAAATAGATCACATATGAATATCTTATACTTTAACGACAAAGGTGACTTTATTTAATGTGTACATTAGTTGCATCTAATCAATCAATATTTCTACATTCATGCATCTGAGAAACTGTGTAATTAAACAACTCGTTGGATATTGTGCTAAGACGTTGAAATCAAATTACTTTAATTGATTAAATTACATAATACGAAAACCCATTGGAGTTTAATAATCTTCAACCGGGCTCAGATGACATTGTCATTTGCATTTCCCACCTTAATAAATAAATGGAAAAGGAAAAATAAGAATGCAATATCTACCACAACGTGCAGTCAATTGTGATACAAGTTGGGGATAGAAAGTCAACTGCCCTATTAATAAATTAATTATTATTTTGTAACATGACCAACTTGAATAATTATTATCCTTTTTCCATTTAATCTCTATCGTTTAATAACAAGACAATGATACATATCTCGTTGCAACTCGTGCTTGTCGATACTATAAATACATCACGACGGACGTATAGAAGATATGGAAAAATAAATAACAAATTTATGACCCCATGTGCCAACTTGAAAAGTTTAATCCCAAATTTCCACGAATATTCTATTGTCTTCTTCCAAAATTTGTACAATTAGCCGACCTTCTGCAACTTGTTATAGTCACTTTGCAACGTGTTTTTTATTATTATTATTAGGGGATTTTGCAGAAAAACACATATATATAAAAAATCTGCAAGGTAGACCCGTGTCAGGTTTTTTTTATATGCAGCTACCTGTCAGAATAACATTTTTGCACATGGGTACCCATTCGCCGCAAGTACGTCATAGAACACATTTAGGTACCATAGGGAAACATATTGTGGTACATTATACAGTGAGAAAATGGTACACATATAACACTCACTAAGGTACCATATAGACAATATATAAGTACCATATGTGGGTACCATATAAACCTGTGACATGGTACTCAGTAATCATACAAAAAGTACGTCAAGACGGGAAAATGATACGCACAATCGAACGGGTACTTATATGAAAATTTTTCTGACGGGGTCTGACTTGCAAATTTTTTATATAGATGAGTATTTTTCTGTAGATACACCTTATTATTATTATTATTATTATTATTATTATTATTATTATTATTATTATTAAAGCAACGAAGAAAATCATTTGCCCACTTAAATATACTACAGATGTTGATAAGGTCTCATAATTAGGCCCGATAAAGAAATGGGCCCATAATTGCATGAGATTACTGTTTGGAGCAGATGTTAGATGTTGTAATAAGTAGGGGTGAGCAAAACCGGATATCCGGTTTTTCGGATATCCGAAATTCGGATATCCAGATTTTCGGATATCGAAAAATGGTATCCGTATCCGCCCCGGTTTTAATCGGATATCCGAAAATCGGATATCCGGTTTATTCGGATATTTACACCGGATATCCGCATCCGGTTTTTAAATTTATTTTCTTATATTTTTTATTATTTTCTTTTGAAAATCATATTTTTTATTTCTTTTCACAATAAAAAAATATGTTTTTTAATATAAGAATTTCTACACATAGTAATTCACACAATATGTGAAGTTATGATTCAAAATTACATAACAAATAATAAACAAATTACCACAAATTCACATAATATTTTAACTTGCATCTCGATGTTTTTATGTTTTTTTTTATCTCAATTCTCTAACAAAGTTTTTTGCAATAATAAAATAATATAAATTTAAATATTCTTCTTGATGACTCTTTTTTTTTTTCCTTTTTGGACCTTTATTTTTCTTTTTGCACTATTTTTCTTATATTTTTTAGTTTTTTAAATATAAAATCGGATACCGGATATCCGGATTTTAGACAAACCACTATCCGTATCCGATCCGGTTTAGTTTAAAATAAATCGGAACGGATATCCGATCCGGTTTTTAAAATCGGATATCCGTTTTTTCGGGTTTTGAAAACCGGATAGCGGATCGAAATCCGGTTTCCGGATATTTTTGCTCACCCCTAGTAATAAGCATCACAAAGTCAAAATGATATGGCGGCAGATTTGCCCAAACATAGCGAAAGGTTCAAACTTGTCTACCATTGAATTTGATATTTAAATAAATAAATAAATTCCTTGGAATATATGGACAATGTATTTATGATCCGCTGTGAGATAATAAGTAATAGTACTCACTCCAATATTGAAACATTATTAATAATTGGCTTAATTATTTCTTTTGGTCATGTAACTTAGGGGTGTGGCATTATAAGACCGTAATATAGGGTGTTGCATTATAGGGACAGTATGTTTTAAAATCGTGAAATTTATAATAACTATACCTGTTTTTTCTCCAAAATAAATCACGTGCCACGCACACGATCGATTGTTAAAGCGGAAAACTGACGTAGTGCCAGACCGATGACATGCTCGTGTTTGCTAATTTTTGGGCGGAACGATGGCATGCCCATTTTATAGAAACGCCACTTCATTTAAATAGTCCGACTTGGCGCAGTTTCAGAAATTAATTTAAAAAGAAAACCAAAAAATCTCTATAAAACAGGCATGTAATCGGTCCGGCGCCACGTCAGTTTTCCGGTATAATCGGTCATGTGTGGCACATGACGTATTTTGGGGAAAAATCAGGTATAAAATCGGTCACGTGCGTGGAACGTAATGTATTTTGGGGAAATTTGAGGTATAATGTCTAAAAATGGCACGATTTTAAAACTTACTGTTCCTATAATGCCACAAACACCCTAAATTAGCGACCCTTAAATGCCAAACCGCCTAAGGTATATGACAAAAAATAATTAAGCCTTAATAATTTAGTGCTGAGAAACATTATATATCAACCCCTCTTTGACCCCTTGCGCCCTTGAACAAAAACCCTCTTTCATTTTAATTCAAACCGCATGAAAGTCAAATAGTTTTGTAAAGGTCGGTCCATTGAATAGGAAAAGCAGTTAACTAGCTCCACTAGATAATTATATATTTTTCTACATATTTTAAATAAATTATACTAGTCATCAAAAATACATTTTCTTTTTTGAAAATTCCCCGAGGCAAGCCACTGGAAAATAAGGATCTATGCGATGCCAAGGCGAGATCGATCGTAACCTCAAAACATACATAGAGTTGAATTAAATTCAAATGTTGATGACCTGATATATATGTATGTTTCTAACTACATATTAAAATGAATAAACCGTCCATGAATTAGTTAAGTACCCGATATGAAACGCTTAAACTCGCATGTTGTCATTAATAATGGATATAAATCCCTTTCATGACATCGTCAAACTTAAGAAGCTTCAGTCTTCAACATTTATTGATAGTTACCAACCCCTATTGATATTACAAACCGTTTCAACTTTCAACCCACAAAACAGAGCCATATATCTTAAACATTGAACCAAATTTGCGTGCGCACCAACTCCAACAGCAAAACCAATAACTCAAACCAAAACCATAGACAGAAAAACCCAACACCTTTATTAATCCGTACATCAGACATACATATATCCTCGTCCAACTCATTACTACTCTTACGACAAGCGAAAGAGTTTCATAACATATCATTATTATCGTCATGTCTGCATTAAGAATTAGCTCATCAATGGCGCTCTTGGCTGAGACTCTTTCGTTGTACGCTGCGTTTTTATTGGTGGCTTTGATGTTGGTTTTGAGCTGCTGCGAAGAAGGAGCAGGCGATGGTTATTATTATGGGTCTAATATGAATAATAATTACATGGAGGGGATTAGAAGCAGCATAACAACAACAACGTTGTTGTTCGATGATGCTAAGGTTTGTGAGGAGATTTACGTAGTGAAAGAAGGAGAGACTCTGCACACGATAAGTGATAAGTGTGGCGATCCTTACATAGTTGAGGAGAATCCTCACATTCATGACCCTGATGACGTCTTCCCTGGTTTGGTCATAAAGATCACACCTTTAAGAAAGGCATAGCTGATAGTTGTTGATATATATTTCTAGTCTGCAGATTCTGTATATCGTCACTTGTATTTTATTCTGATTTCTTTTTGTTGTTATTGATTATCAGTCTTTGAAGTGAATAAGACTATTAAAACGAAGGGAAATTACATACATATGTAATCATATATTAGGAGACTGTGGCTATGGTGTACAACGAACAATGAAGAAAATGTTTCGAAAGGATGCAACTGTTGTTACCCACTTTTATATCTCATAGTAACGGTCATTTTGGTTGTTTTCTAGGCCATCTTTAAGTATTCTTGTCGTTTATAGTTATGTAATGTCATTTAGAGTCTAAAAACCCAATAAAAATGCGTCTATCTATGTTGTGTTGAATAGTCAACTCTAGTTCCATGTTTTGGGTTGTGGAATTTTTCAGAGCCCATTCCCTATCCCTACTACAAAAGCAAAAGTAGGTAAAAGCCCCAATAGTATTGATTGAAATCTATACACATTCTATGTGAACAAACAAAGTCAACGCCTTATGAATTTAGAGCGTGTATGTGCGATTATAGACCCAACGCATGGCATTAACCGGTCAAGAAACGTTGTATTCAACTCACCACTGTAAGATTTTGACCATTGTGAACTCCCAAATGGATAGTGTTCAAACCTGTCCGACTTGAGTTCTTGTTCAACATGCCACTTATATATATATATATATATATATATATGTGTAGTTTACAATTTTCCCACGATTCGTCTTAAAATTCTAAATGGCCTATACAAAATAATATACGAAAAGTTTGTGCTCCTCATATAGACGTTACACGTGTGCGTGTGTATATATGTATACATATATACCTTCAACTCTGCTCCGTGTTTCATCTCTACCATTTCACATCAAACGTATTTCTTTCTCAACGATGAATCCCTTTAATCTCTTACACTGCTGCTTCTACCTATCATTACTGATCATCCTCATATCAGGTATTTATTACTGCTCTTTTTCAGGAAGAAACTTACGACAGTTCGTAAATATCAACTTTCTTCAAAACCATCTTATCGCAGGAACTGAAGCTTCAATTACTTCCCACCACCTCAACCACCATGAGAAGCAACATGGAAACAGTAAGTACGATGATTCAATAAGCTTAAGACCATCAAGCTTGTTCGTGTTCGGAGACTCCTATGCTGACACGGGGAACTACAGAAGATCATTGGGTGGCTCATGGCAAGTCCCTTATGGCACCACGTTTCCTGGGAAACCTTCGGGCCGCTTCTCAGACGGCCGTGTGCTCACTGATTATCTCGGTAATTATTAATAAACATACTCATTATTATGAGATTAGTTCTTCTTTCTAGCTCGTCAAGATGTGGGCTTGCTTTTTCCCTAATCATTGAGTCGCTTTATTCTCTTTTTCGTCCACTCCTTCGTTTGCTTTTTCTTTTCTTTTACTTAGTGCGCCATAATATAAAGTATTTGCCAGACAGCACACATCTTCCCACTTTTCTGCGAGTAAAAATTTGACTAGCCAAAGCCATCATATCGATGTGTTTGGTGTGTGCGTTTTGTTACTATTACCTTTTCTTTTCATTGCATTATTATGAATACAGTAATAAAGTGGGTTTTTTTCTCATCAAAAAACGACGAAGAACAGCTAAATCATTAGGGCTAAAATCGCCCGTGCCATACGAATGGAGGAAGATTGCGGGCGAAAAGAAGCTTCGAAATGGGATGAATTTCGCATATGGAGGGAGCGGCGTTTTCGATACTTTGGGAACTACTTTGCCAAACATGACTACTCAGATAGACTTCTTACAGAACCTCATCGACGCTTCTGTCTACGAAAATTCCGATCTTAAATCCTCTGTGGTCCTCGTCGCCCTTTCAGGGAACGATTATTCAGCATATGTAGCAAAAAATGGGTCCATCGAGGTAATAAACATAATACATATATATCTGTGTGTGAACTAGGACGATCATAAATGTCTGAATTCCTTGATGTTTCTTTTTAGGGTTTGCAAGCTTTCATACCTCAAGTGATCAACCAACTATCGCTAAACCTCAGAAGAATACACCAAATGGGAGCTAATAAGATCGTCGCTACATCTCTTCAACCACTTGGCTGTCTCCCTCGAACAACAGCACCAACCTCGTACCAGCGATGCAATGAGACGCTAAACATGCTCGTCAACTACCACAATCAGCTACTTCGACGAGCCGTCGAAGGCTTGAATAACGAGACGAAAAGCACCGCCGTCTTCTCCATTCTTGACATCTACGAACCGTTCACATCTGTGCTAGAAAGAAAGGGCAACGGCCAAGGTAATAACTTTTTCGCTTAATGTGCATATTTCAGCGGAATTTTAAGAAGATGGATCGAATATTTTTGCAGCTGGGAATTCGAAGTTCGATAGCCCATTAAAGCCGTGCTGCAGTGGGATAAATGGGACTTATTTTTGCGGTAGTGTGGATGATAAAGGGAAGAAAATGTACCAACTTTGCAGCGACCCTAAATCTTATTTTTTCTGGGATTCTTCGCATCCTACCGAGGCTGGCTGGCGAGAGGTTTTCATGAGCTTGAAGACGGCACTCAAGCAATTCTTGATATATAATCGTTATTGATAATTGTTTTTGTTATTTGATTTCGGTGTTTTTTTCCCCTTCCTTTTGCTCTCTCTTTGTAATGCTTCCAATCTGGGTTTTGATTGTTAGTGTTATTCGATCGTGTCTTGTTTGTAGCTTGAAAAATATGGTGGGAATTAGTTTGTTACAAGAGAAAAAGTAAATAAAAGAGGACGACGACGGCGGCGAGTGAAGATTAGAACAGAAGTAAGCTCAACGCATTATGGGCCTGATGAAAGCCCAATTATTTGGGCCTAATGAATGGGACCTGAGAAAGCCCAGTATTCCCAATCAACAATATCATTCACAATTTCATTTGGCGTGAAAAAATATACAGAGAATAGAAATAGTTCCATTGAAAATCCTTGTAATGTTATTCAAAAATATCTTTATGATTATTTTTAATTGCTAAAGCCACACCACAAAGAAGCGTGCATGATTACTATACTACTACAAAACCCCATACGAAAGCCAACTCACTCCACTCTTCTAATCATAAATCATAATCATTCATTCGAACAGCGAAAAAGCTAAAGAAAGCACACACAATAATACACACAGACAGCAAATACACTTTAGTAGTCTCAATTCTACTCGCAAGAGAAAGAAAGAAAGAAACAAGGAAAAGCAAAGGTTGGTTTGTGCATCTAGAGAGCAAAGAAGACAAAGCATCACACAAAAACGCCGTCAAAATTACAGATCAAGCGAAAATTGAGGGTTTTTCTTGCTGTGGTCTTTCTTGGAAGATGCAGCAAGGTGGGAAAACGCTCGAGAGTCAAATGTCTATGACTCAATCGGGTCAAATGTCGGGTTCTTTGAGCTTCAACGGGTCGAAAGAAGAGGAAGAGGTGTCGAAGTCTGCCCTCTCTGCTTTCAAGGCTAAGGAAGAGGAGATTGAGAAGAAGAAGCTCGAGGTTAGGGAGAAGGTTCAAGCTCAGTTGGGTCGTATCGAGGAAGAAACGAGGCGTTTGGCAACTATTCGTGAGGTTTGTGCTCCGATTTCTCTTTCAAGGTTCTTTTCTTGGAGTTTTCCTTTTTGTTCTTTTCAGTACGGAAGTAAAAAAAAAAATGTTTTTTATACTGATTTTTTTTGTTTCGTAAATTGTCTTTGTTCAGGGTTCTGGTATGGGTTTTGTCGATAAACAACGTTTTCATTCTTTCTTGGTTACTCTGTAATAATATTTCAGAAGGGGAAATTCTCAGTGTCTGTTTAGGCAAATTTCAGTATTGCTTGATATCTGTGTTTCAGATTATCAGTAATTAAACTCTCCTCTTTTCCAACATTTTTTGTCATGGCATAAGATAGACTACTCATTCATGAGGTAATAAAGTTCGTATATGTGCTGAGAATTATCGATATGCTTATGGGATTTACCCCATGGACAGGAACTAGAAGCTCTATCTGATCCGATGAGGAAAGACGTGACTTTCGTTCGCAAAAAGATCGATGTGATCAACAAGGAGCTGAAGCCACTTGGCCAAACTTGCCAGAAAAAGGTTCGTATATATGATGTCTGAACTGAATCATAATATGTTTATCTTCTCAGTTGAACCATTCATGTGATCGTACTTAACTCGTTTAGGAGAGGGAGTACAAAGAAGCCCTCGAATCATTCAATGAAAAGAACAAGGAAAAAGTACAGCTCATCACTAAACTCATGGAGGTGGGATGATTTAGAACATATGCTAGTTCGATTGATGAAAGAATTTTTTTTCTTTCAGTTTTTGGTTAAATCAATCTATGGCGATTATATGATATTATGCAGCTGGTAAGCGAAAGCGAAAAGGTGAGGTTGAAGAAACTCGAGGAACTTAGCAAGAACATCGAAACGATTCACATAAACTAAGGCCGTGGAGACATATATCCATCTATGTTGGGACTTTTTTTGGTGTGGAAGTATTTAAGGACAAATTAGAATCTGTTTTTCAACTTGTGGTGTACGTGGCCATCTGTTTTTTATTTATTTTTTTTTTCTTTTCCACTTTCTTTGTTTGGATTTGTAGCATATTTGATGCGATGTAAGTTCGTTTAGTTTGTCGACATGGGGAATATCTCTCCTTCTGTAAGCGCAGTTTCTAACTAGAAAGTGTTAAAACTATCGATTCTTTTTCTTCATTTTCATATTTATTACCTGAATTAGTGTTGTGGTTCAGTGGTTGTGAAGCTGCAGCGTAGGCCTATCTGTCCTCGGATTCCAAATTTTTTAAGAGCCGTTAGCTTTTGACCGTTAAAAAAAAGTTCTTGATTTATGGCGAGGTTCAACAATACTTTTTTAATGTTGTTCTTTATGATGAGCATGCATTATCCTGATTTTTGTTGTTCCGTAGTCAATGGTAGCTTAGCTTTTATAATTATGAAGTAAATACTTTATTAACTAATTAGTAAATCCTTTTGAACAACCACACCTAAACCTATTCTATCTTTTGGAAATTGAAAACTCTATTCACACTATAATTTCAAAAGGTTAGTTGGCGCGCTCTATATCATATGTTTGTCCCTTACTACTAACTACACTACAGAGTAATCTGTGTGGAATTGGATACAAAAACCGAAATAGTTAAGGGGAAAATATTTGGTGGATAATAAAAGCTGGCATTTGTGGGTTAAACTCCATAATTGTACAATACAATTCATGAATAGTGATGACCAATAATTGCACGTGCGCACGGGCTTACTAGTTTATTATAATTCAATAATTAGAAATTATTACTGGCCTTACACATCGATCTCACCGATTCGATAACGACGATGGTGATTCTGATATTGAAAGCAGCCACGCAAACTATGTTACTTTATTTCCCGAGTTCTCCCCAATATTTATCTTACAATTAACTGTCTGTTGAGCCTTCGTTTTCAGACATTTATCACAAAGCAATACGTGTTTAAAACTTGTAATAGATGGCATCGTTATCATTGTGGGTCGCTGTCTACCCGTTGAAAGCTCAATTCATTGATTTTGATGTATATTTTTTTCCGTGTTAATGCGAATACCCCCATTTATATTCTTAAGGACATAATTATAAGCTGTGTAAATGGGCTTTCTTTTCAAGTGATCAATAGAGCGTTATCAGTTGAGTTGTCGTCGTAGTTCAATATAGAGACCGGCGCGGAGGAAGAAAGAGAACACAATAGTTTGAGAAATTGATATTTAAAGACAGAAAAATATACAAACAAGAAAAAACTTTGGAAAGAAAGAAAGAAAGAAAGCACAATCAATTAAGCTCTTTCCCAAGACGACCTTAGTACTTATAGTCCTTGACATAGAGGCTCTCAGAAGCACCGTCGTTCTCAGGACCGCCGCCGCCCTGATAGGCGCCGAGCGTAGCCTCTGAATTCGCCTTACACCTCGCCAGAAAAACCGCCTGAGCCTTGGCAACGTTCTCCTCCTTCCCCGCCCAAGCTTTGAGCGTGCTCGACTGAAGAGCTCGGCCGAAGGAGAAAGAAAGCGTCCATGGCTTCTTAGCCTTGAGCTTATTCATGGCGTCGAGGTTCACAGTCGCCTCCTCCTCGCTCTGGCCGCCGGACAAGAACACCACCGCCGGGACGGCGCTGGGCATGGTCCTCTGAAGGGCCAAGACGGTGTGCGCCGCCACGACCTCAGGCGCCACCTTGGCCGACTCAGATCCCGGCGTCACCATGTTGGGCTTCAGCAGTGTTCCTTCTAGAAGCACGTGGTGGTCGTTTAGGGCTTTGTAGACGGCGGCGAGGACGCGCTCTGTGACGCCGGCGCATTTCTCGATGTCGTGGGTCCCATCGACGAGGATTTCGGGCTCGACGATGGGGACGAGGCCGTTTTCCTGGCAGATGATGGCGTACCTCGCTAACCCGTTGGCGTTGTCGGCGATTGCCAGCTGGGACGGCTCGGTGGCTCCGATTTTGAGGACGGCCCTCCACTTTGCGAACCTAGCGCCGGCGGCGTAGTACTGCTGGCACCTCTGGGCGAGGCCGTCGAGGCCTTGGGTGGTGGTCTCGCCGTCGGTGCCGGCGAGCTCGACGACGCCCTTGTCGACTTTGATTCCGGGAAGGACGCCGCCCTCTTTCAGTACGTCGACGAAGGGTTTTCCTGCAATTTTCGTTCTTTTTCTTTCAACTTGCGCAATTGCACAGAATAAATCCAATTCAAGGTTCTCCTTCAAGGGACGAAGAGATGCAAGCATTTTGTATAAATTATTGGAGAAATTACACTTGAATGACAATATTTTTGGAAACTAAGTACCACGTAAACATGTCCTTATGTAATAAATATAACATAAAAAGGTACGTAAAAATGATAAAATGGCACTTACGAGTAGCCATGTGCAAATATTTATTCTACTAGGTACTTAAATATAAGATTTGGTATCGACTCGATAATTTTTTTATTCTTTTGTTTTAGATACACCAAAATTATTACTATTTAAACCAAATATAAAAAGCTCACATATAGAAGCGCATGCATAGTATGGGCTAGTATATGTATAAATACCAGCCGCGGTCTTCTGATAGAGGGTTTCCTCGAAGAGGATGACGCCGCAGAGGTACTGAAGAGCGTCGGGGGCAGTGAAGAGAAGCTCACGTAGGGCTCGCCTGTTGAGCTCGACGTTCTCCACGTTGATGCTCGCCAAGCGCTTGCCGATTGTCCCAGTGGATTCGTCAGCTGCGAGGATACCCTTGCCAGGCGTGGCTATGTACGCAGCGTTCGCGATAAGCTCGTCTGCGCAAAGCAAAAAAGAACTGTGTTTTTAGGCATGCATTAGAAGATGATGTTTAATGATCAATAAAATTAGTGGTTAATTAATTACCAGCGTATTTGCCCCTGTAGCAAGACATTATTGAATTGGATATATAGAAAGGAGGAGAGATGTGGCTTGCTGCTTGATTGGGAGGGCTATCTATGGTGGGTTTGTATATATAGTGCGATGTGGGGTGGTAGGGAAATGGTCTATCCCCTTTCTGTGGTAGGAGGGAACTCAATGGTTTATCGCTTGTAATGAGATATCGAACCCGAATTTTTTTGTTTATTCAAGTACATTTTTGCCCCTTCATGTCTTGTTGATTTTGCTAGAAAGCTGGGTAGTTCTAAATTAGCTTGTGTAATTTATGCTTTTTTGGTGGTTCTGTTCTGGTGATATATACAATTTGTTTAATACGAGGCCACGGATTTCACAGTATATAATAAGCAAGTTGCCCACCTAATTATGTATATAATCCAATGAGAAAACAACAATCCATCAAGCATCCCATCGTCAATTTGAAAAGTATCACTCATCAAGTTTTAACAAAAGTGCACTGTCGAAAAAGAAGAGAAAACATGGGAGATGAGACATGCATGGTTCATTCACAGGTGAGATTTCAAGACGTTACGAAAAAGCTGAAAGAGATCGCTATGTATTATCCACTAACTGATGTATAGAAACTGCCCACCGTTATGTATTGGTCGATGTAAGAGTCAAACATGCGCTCTTTGTGCATGTGATAATTTATGATTCCTGCAAAAAAAAAAAAAATTAATTGTTGTAATGCCTCCTTTTTCCTGCAAGTTAAGAGCATGGAGAAACATCAGACACCAAGGTGGGCAATACTCAAGAAACAATCACTACAAGGACAAGATGGGAAAATACCTGACTTTTCTTCACTCGAAACCAACTATCAACTGTAACATATAAACAACAACAAACTACAGATGCCATGCCAGGCCATTAAGCATTATCGTGATTTCTGCCCAACCATACTCAGTTAATCTAAACCACGAATCAGTCTTCCTCCATCTTCAGCATTCCCTGGATTCGGTTTAAAAGAAATAGAAAGTTGGTTGCCAAAAATAGTTTCCCAGACCATATATAATATACAGACATATATACACACACACACAGAGAGAGAGAGAGAGAGAGAGAGAGAGAGAGAGAGAGAGGAGGGAGAATTACCCGTTGCTCATTTCCAGTCAGCCCCAGGGCATGTAAAGAATCTTCAGATATACAGTGAGAATGTACAATCAAATTACGACTAGCACTAGATTCAAAACTTCTAAGCAACTCCGACGATGAGATATCCAAATACACAGCTCCCTTGAACATCCACTCATTACTATCCATGCTGTAGAAGTCTTCAAACAACTCACCACAGAAAATACACGCACACTGACTTTCATCTGCAGCAACCATTGGCACGCCACTCTCCACCCCTTCACTCAACTCACCCATCACATCAGAGGCGTCAGTAAGAAGATAAGCAGCAGTCCCAACGACCCAATCAAGGGAACTCGAATACCACTTCCTAGACATATTGTCTGATGCGTGCCACTCCATGTGCCTATCGAGCAATTCTTGAAATTTGAATTTCACGCCACATATGTCGCAACTGTGTGGCAGATCAGAGACAAGATCAGCCACAAGATCGGGATGAAATTTACGCATCAAATCGGGCCTGAATTCGAAGCCTA
Organism: Craterostigma plantagineum; assembly: GCA_027422505.1. Taxonomy (NCBI): domain Eukaryota; kingdom Viridiplantae; phylum Streptophyta; class Magnoliopsida; order Lamiales; family Linderniaceae; genus Craterostigma; species Craterostigma plantagineum. The sequence goes on along the minus strand of JAPQWV010000039.1, from coordinate 5,675,196 downwards.
TATGATTTCTCTTATCTGTCTCCAATGGAGGAGAAACACACGCGGGGTTAGCAGCAGGCTCAAATGACGATTGCTCGTCAGTGACAGATGCAGACTTTCCTTTGTCCAATGGCAGCGAAGACACTGAAATGGAACCGACGGTTGTAAGCCCAGAATCTATATCTGCAGGACGGAGGGGCGTTTGGCTCGGGGCTGGGGACGACTTATCAGAACTGGAAGCGCTTATCAAGCCTTTGGCCACAAGTGAGCTTAAAAGGCTGGAAAGAGGATTAGGAACAGAATTAGTTGCATTTGAAGAAGGCATTCGGGCAACACTTGGTTTGATGGAACTATCGAAACCAATCACTTCATCTTTTGTTCTGGCATTTAACAAGCTGCTAGGGGATGATTGTACAGGAGAGTGCTGTATCACATCAGATGGCTCGACCTCGGAGACTTCGAGTTTTCCTTGTTGAAAGGGAATATATTTCTTCTTTTGAGGTGGAGGGAGGCTAGTTGATGGTTGCAACTTCACCAATGAGGATTGGTCCCGAGATGCTAGATCTCTCTTTAACATAGGCCTTCTAGGATCTATTGGACGTCCTGTTGACATTTGGTTTCGCTCGGTTGAAGTGTACGGCGGTTGAATTGAACTGGATTTGGATAAAGATGGCGACGACATACGCCGTAATGATGAGTTCATTGAAGATGGCACAGATCCATGAGTCTGCAGCTGCAGCCTGGTAGTAACATTGATCCCTGGGATTTCATTCTCAGGAAACTTGAGGCTATAGCCTTGATCAGGTGTGGTCTGCTGTGATCGGTATGTTCTGCTTGCCCTATCAGAGGAATTTGGCAAACCAGTATGATAGTCCTCAGAATCTATGATGTTACTTACAGGTCCTGAGACTACGCTGCTAGTTTCTGGAGGATGAGGATCCTCCGACCACGAAAATGGCACTTGCCCACCAGTTATTACCCGGGTCAGTTCATGTGGTGCAGAATCCACTGAAGGCTCATCTTCAATTCTTGGTCCTGTTTCACGTAGATTTTGAGGCTCTTGGTATTGAATGCCAACCTCCTGCAACCAGTGTCAATACAAACTTGATAGTAACACGACCATTCTATGGTACAACACATACAACTTAAATTACTAATTTAGTAGTATAGTATCATGACAGATCTGGAGACAATAACAGCGGATGCACCGAAAGAAGTAAACAATCTGCAATGGAAATAAACTCCCTTGGTAGCCCCCAATGGTTAAATATCGTTTTTGAAATGGATGTTGAGTGATGTATGTGATAGCTTTTATTGCACCTAGATGTAGTTGCTTAAACGCTGTACAAACTGGAAGCATTTTAACAGACATTTAGGATACAGTAGAGACCATAAGGGCTAGAAGCAATAACGTCAATCGATTTGGCTTCATGGCTAGAAACATGTATGATCCATACGTAGATTTCCCCCAGCAATCAAACAAGTAACACATTAATTCTAACTAACAGAGACAGAGAGGTAGCAAGATACACGAGTTTGCAATCCATAACCTAGAATTTACAGAACTTACCAATCTATCATCGTTAGCAGACGTCCAATGATCTTTAGCTAGCGTGGGTTTAGAACTCAGCTCTTCCCATGAATACTCCTCTTCTTCAGAGTTTTCCCAGCTCTTACTAATACCATTTGTGTTCCCAAAGGAAAACATTTGATCGCGCTGAAGGCGTAAGTCATGGTTTGTTGACTTTTGGGCCGCACAAACTTCTAACCCTGTTTTTTTCCCAGCACGGCTCTTTTGATCGGGGAGATGCCCACTAACACTGCTACCATAATCATGCCAAGGCTCGTTGAACCCTTGGTCTCTAAAACTTTTAATCACTCTAGCAGTTGCCACACCAGAAAGCCCAGGTATGTCGGAATCATAATCTGTATCTAAACTTGCCATAGTTGAATATTTGTTATGAATAGGCTCGTTCTTTTGATCTCTTGGATAAACCTGAAAATGGATTCTTTTATTCAGTAACGAATAACATATATAAGAGTGCTAGAAAACAATCCAAATCCCAACGTATGATTCTCACCTGCTCCTTAACAAATGGATCAGACCATGATTTATCAGAAAAAATAGTGGAGCTTCGCCGTGGTGCCTCAGCAATCTTCGGTGAGCTCACCATTGATCCACTTATATCACTGACTGATCCTCTTGCCTTCACAACATTTCATAAGCATATATAATTCCACAACCAAACCAAATCATCCAAAAGAGATTAAGGATCCATATCAGGTGATGGAAAAAGTGAGCATTTTTCAGAAATTATTGAGATATAAAATACTTCACATTACGAGGAGATATACATAAAGATCTTACTCGGCTGGTCTGAAGTTGCTGTCTTTCTATATATTTGGGGTTCACATGAATGCTGTGCCCAGGGCGTTGAACCTGAGAGTCTGCTCTCGAGACTGACACTCCTGAAGATGAACCATTATAGGTACTACTAAATCCCAACTCCTTTTCAATCACCTGAAGGACCTGAGACGGAAAAAAAGCTCTCCAGGTGACAAAAAGGTGGCGCATACTCTGACGTGTTGAAGGATCAACCTGCCAATATGCATTGCAGAAAACCTGCAAAACAAAGCATAAAAAGGTAAATGTTTGAAACAGCTTACAAATCAAGGCATTCAACGAACATTAGTAATGCCTGACATAATAGAGACGATAAGCTACATAAAAATGAAGAATGTGGAGATGTTTTATTTTTATCTCGGAGTCCAACTGTCTAACGTAACAATACATATAACAAGTTTCCACTGCATAGGATGCCGATGAACACATTTATGAAACCTTGTGAAAATCCTTTCCACTTTCCCAAAACTGACCTCAGGCAGTCTGGAACCGAAATACTTTACATAATCCTTCCCGATGTTCTTCACAATGCTGTCCAGTAAGTACAAAGAGGGCAGTTTTCTATCTGGAGCAACCTGAAAATTTTCCCAAGACAAACTTAAGACTCAAAATCACAACGTGAAATTTAAAACAGTTATGAATCCAATCGTTGATTTATGTTGGATTATAACACAAATAAATATGAATCAGATGGTAGATTTAAATTAGATTTAAATAGGAACTCAAATTGCTCTGCAAATGAAACCTGCGAGCAAGATTCTGACAAAATTAATAATCATTACATTGCAAACCTGAATAATGATCATCAATATAGCGGAATGCGCTATCAGGAATGAATATAGTACAACTTCTAGCGCATATCCTCATTGTCCGGCTCTCAGAAGCATTTACTTACATATGAGGAAAGAAACATTGGAAACGGTAAACTACAGACACACAAGGACAACCAATATGATAGCGCAATCTAGCTATCCAATACACTTGCTCAATTATAACCAATATCAACAGCGCAAGATATATTCACGCACCCAATATGAGCGACACAAATAGGCCCCCTATAAGCAAGAAATGCCATATACTACAACTTGCCAAAAAGGAACCATAACCAAAAACTAGTACACATCTGTCAACTAATTCCAGCAACGACGCATCCAGACATTCAGAGAACTGCGCCGAAAATGGAGATACAAGTGGCCAATATTATAATTAGTGTTAATGAATACTTCATCAATTGAGAACAAATAAGAGGTATCTTGAGAACCAAGTGGGTATAATGCCGTTTGAAACAATCAATCATCAAGTGCTCATCATCCCAGATCCACAACAAAGTTCCAACACAAATTGATTACGCAATCATCATAAATGCTAAATGAAAAAAACCCACAACTTCTACGCATACGACTACGCCGCTTGACTTGAAAATTTAATATAAAAGCAGAGGAAAAGAGAACAGTAATGCCATGTGTCTCTTCTTGCCCCACCACCTTTTACATCTAAGACCAATATCAACAAATGAGAAATCTTGTTTCCAAGTTCATCGCATCCATTCACAAGAAAAACGGTACAGAGCGTAAAATCCATGATCACCTCAATGATATCAACAAATGAGAAAACTTGTTTCGTTCATCCCATCCATTCACAAGAAATACGGTACAGTGCGTAAAATCCATGATCACCTCAATGACATGCGCACAGATAGTTGCTGCAATAGCCTTTGCCGCGTGCAAGTTCTCCCCAGCGATGATCGACAAGTTTGTTATGATGGGCTTCGAGTTGAAAACCAGCTCCGACAATGCAATCTTGTATTGATTAACCAGCTCCTGGTGCTCGGCATGCAATGAATCGCTGTTGTCTGAATTTCGGTCCATCTGCTGAACCCGACGCAGCTGTTGATTGAATCCCGGCCGTCTATCCGGCGGATTAGGGACCATAGAAAGCCTCGGCTTCGTCAGACCACGTTGTTCTATAGAAAGAGATCTCGCGTATGGTCTGCGTGAACCATCCATTTCCGATAGCTGCTAAAGATTACACAAAACCCTAATTCAACTTTTACAGCTCTTCCTCATATACAAAAAAATCAATTAGCAACAATCACATGGACGCAAGCTGTTTATAATTACAACAAATCAGTGATTCTCTATTAACGTAAGGCGCCCATCATGCTATTGATACAAGAATCCCTGACTTAGCAACAACACCGAATTGAAATTCTCCCGCCCACCAAAGCACAAAAAGAGCAATAGGGTTTCTAGTGCTGATGATTAGGCAGCAGCAAAGCACATAATTGAATTGACAGATGATTTTTGTTTTGGCGGATTTATTGGGTTGGGCTTGATGTTAAAAAGCCTTTGCCGCGCGAGACAATCCACTAAACACATCTTGTCTTTGGGGAAATTTTATAATCTTAGTAAATTGATTTTTTCTAATTCCTTGTTAAATGGATAACAAAAATAAATTTTAATGAGTAGAACAATGGGAATCTGTGAGACACCTAAATCATAAGTGGCACGTTTATATTAGTAACATAATATTATATCATTTTCTTCTGTTACATTATTACAAGCAATTAGTTTGAGGACTAAAGTTTTGAGCGTGAGAAAAAAGAAAGAAATAATTACCACATTAAGCTGTCTCCGATCTAAGATTACAGGGCAAAAACAAGGTCGAAAAATCGAAGAAAAAAAAAGTGTCAGCTTAAGCTTAAGACAACCATCCAACGTAAGAAGTAAAGAGAAGGCGCAGCACTAATCTGATGAAGGCGTTTTACCATATCTGCACACAACTTCTTCGCCTTCGACGAGTCTCTCCACAGCATCGAAAGGAAGACCGATTAACTCCAACGTTTTCTCCCAAACTCTATTAGCAGTTTCACAATTGTGGGCTTCTTCTGAAGGGTTCGTAGGGCGACAGTCGTGGTTGATATAAGCACAGACGGGCCAATCATCAGATCTCAGAGAATCACAGAACTCAATCATTTGTGGATCCGTGGCTGCAAAAAGTGTGCTTCTTGACCCTGTAATGGCCCCGACCAGTCATTGATAAGCTGTATAAATAGACGAAACTTTCACACATTATAATTAAAGAAGTCCTAAGTTTACCTTCTTCGGGGCTGAAAATAAAGTAGGGGATCAGACGATAACCAGCTTGAAGTATCTTTGGAAGATCCCTAGCCTGGATATGGATTATATGTTGAGAGACAGTGATTTTTTGGTGATATACTACAATGTTATGACGCTTTGTAGTTTCAGAATCTTACAACGTTAGTGTGGACGATCCCAGGAGAAGTACAAATAACGTTTATGCCAGCTTCTGCGGGAATTCGCTTGTTAAGGACACTGCTAAACATGACCTGCGTTGACAGATAACTCTTTAGGATCTTAACGCTTTTTGAAGACTTCAGAGGTAATAAGCACTAATTGTTCCAGAGAAACCTGTGCTAGTTTACTGCCGCAATATCCCACCAAACTCGTATACTTTCTTTTCCCCGACGTAACGTTCATATCTTCAGGATCGACGAATCCCAAATTATGCATCTGCATTAATACAAATTGGAATAACGAAATGTGTAATGCATTGCTTGCCATAAAGTAGCAGGTTTCATTATTCTCTGTTCAGATAATATTTGCACTAATCCTTAGAGTACCATAACGGAACTTCCAAAGGGAAAGTGAATATACATAACATAATGTATGATGAGTCACCATCATTTTTATATCTCATAACCAGTGGATACAATCAGTTCGAATATTTATACAGGGACACAAAACTTACTATAGAATTCACATTGATGATACGGCTCGGAGAGCTTCTGATGAGTGAAGGCAAAAGCAATACTGAAAGAAGTGCTGGAGCAAGGTGGTTCACTTGCATGTGTTCCTCATAACCATCCTTTGAAAACTTTTGTGGCTCTGAGAAAGGAACTTCGTGGTAAGTATCGATATGCAATTCATTTGAAAATTAAAAACAGATGACAACATATTATGGACTGCCTCCTACTTCTTCAGAAACTCACCTCCAATGGAAAATATCCCAGCATTGTTGACGAGGGCATGAAGAGGCAGTGAACGTGCATTCCATGCCTCAGCGAACCTCGCAACAGAATCCAGAGATAGAAGATCGAGCTCCATAGTCTGCAGTAGTTTTCATGAGAAAAAAATTAAGCAGAAAATTACTCCAAGAAATCTTTCTACGAAGCATTTTAAATCGAATTATCAAACGTTTCAGTTCACTATACCTCGATGTCAAGAGGAAGACCCTTTCCAGCCCAATCTTCCTGCCATTTGTGAATCAGTTCAGTAGCAGCTTTTGTGTTCCTCACAGCCATCACAACATGTGCCCCTGCTTCTGCTAATTGCCTAAACAACAAGCATCTGAAGAAGTCAAAATCCGATAACCATCGAACAAATCAAAAGCTATGGCACATCTATATTCGCACGCCTCATACTATGCGCCAATTTCTCAATAGAAAGAGCTAAATACACAAAGCTGACATCTTTTTGATACCAACACGATCACAATAACAGAAAGAGCTATTAATCATACTAAAACATCTAAAAATTGCAAGGAAAATTGAAAAATCAAATGAATGCAGTCGAAGACCTGGCGATTTCCTTGCCTATGCCAGAGGTAGCGCCTGTGACGATAAAAGTGAGCTCATTAATAGGAGGCAAAGGGATTGGGTTCTGAAGGTTGCTGGCTATGATCCTCTGGAACAACATCTCATACGCAGCGTACAACCATCCCATCGCCCACTCGATCCAACCCAATCCTTCCTTCTTCTTCGCATCGTTCTTCGGTGCTAATTCTTCCTTCTCACTCACTTCCCCTTTTCCATTTTCAGCTGAAGGTGAAACAGATGCCATCTTCTTCAAATTCAAACACACTCTCTCTCTCTCTCTCAAGTCTCTAGCCACACTCACTCAGCGTCTCCGTGGATATCGTAAACTCTACGAACGAGAGTCGAACAGCGCAAACGTTGGATTCTCTCTTTCTTTGATTCGTACTTTTGCTTTCCTCAGCTCTGTTTGAATCGTCACTGCTTTTTGGATTTATGGGCTGGCGTGATTCTGGGCATATGATCTTGTCGCGTTGTGGTGCTCTTCCTTTTTATCCTTTCCCCGTCCTCTATTTTCTTTCTTTTTATTTTTTCTAAATTTACAATAATTATAGCTTTGCAATAATATTAGTCGCCTATCCTAATTCCTAACCTTATCGACATTAAACAAAATAACATGAAAAATAATTATAAAAAAGGTCGAATATAGCATATAAGGCCTATGCTATGCCCATATAGCACCGTCGGCCCTAACAAAAGGGCCTTTCACAAATCTGTTGGGCGAAGGAAGTGCAGTCGTAGTTTGAAAACTTGTATGTAATAAATACTCCCTCCCAAAAGTTTTTGTACATTTTACTAAATCGGACGTCCCGCTTCTTTTGTACATTTCCTTATTTAGCAAAAAACCTATCACAAACAATCAATATAATAATATTAAATATTCTTAAAAGACGTGCCAAAATATACACTTTTTTACCTTTCCAACACGCTATATTATTAAAATATTCAGTTTCTTAATTCACACACCCAAATGTCAAAAAGAATTGGGAGAGTGAGTACATAGGAATTATATTTGACTGAAGTCAATTAGGCAAGAATTGAATGAGTGACTTCATTTGAAAGTGGGCTTTTGTTTTTAAATATTAAAAAGTACCTTGATTAAGGGAAGAATCTATTCGCTGCTGCTGTTAGAATGTCACTGTCCTAAAGAAAATTCCGATTCCATTCATGTATTTTACCATTACACGTTGAAAACTCATCCACCAGAAAGTTAATTGTCAAGAACAAGATTATTCATTCATATTTTATTAAAAAAAAAAGAAAGAAAGCATAACTAAAATTATAGGAAAGCGTAAGGTCAACATCGTCTCCTCCATCGGCCCTCAACAGCCCTTTACCTTACAGTAATAATAACTCGAAAATAAAAAGGAAAAGAAAATACTTAAGCTCCTCTATAATCCTCGGCCGATCATGTCCAAAAACCTCTGATCCGATTCTTGCCTCTGCAACCTCATATCGTCGTTGAACTTCTTAATGAAATCCTCCACTTGCTTATTGAACTCTTCGAGGCTCATCGAAGGGTCCCTCTTAATGAACCTTCCTCCACGAGCCGACCCACAATCGTTGAACGTCTCCGATTTCCTCAGCTCTTTTCCGCCGACAGCAGCCGCCGGCAAGGGCTCGAGCCGCGGTGGTGGGGCAGCCGAACCGGCGTTAGCTGTGCTCCAAGTTTCGCACTTGCTCAGCTGTTTTATTATCACAGTGTTTAGTTCCTTTTCTCTCCCTGATCCTCCGCTTATAGCTTTCCACGCCGACTCGATCGTGTTTGTCTCCTCTTCGCCTTCTTCTTCGTTTTCGCTGTAAGAATGTACTTCCTCAGAAACATCCTCGGACTGTAACGATGATGGCGGCAATATTAACGGACTGCTTCCATGGCCATCTTCTTCTTCTTCTTCTTCGATGCTGACTATCTTGATCTGATCTTCGTCGCCGTCTTCTTCGACGGGGTTTTTATGGGAAGTTGCTGCTATGAGGAGGACCATGAGGTTGATGATGATGCAGATGTAAAGGGAAGAAGATAAGAAGCACTTGATAGAGTTCCATGAACTCGTAAGGGTTGTGAAGATGACCTCAAATGAGTAACCTTTCAGCATTACGAAGCTGTAAAGAAAAACTGCTGCTAAGAAGAGAACCTCCAAGCCTATGAAGAACACTCTGTCGTTGGTGCCATGGGGTAATATCTTAGAAATCAGTAAGGCCATGTAAGTAGGGCAGGTAAGTACGTAGTTAAATAGACAGCATAAGCTAAGCTCATGTAAGAGGTATGTATTAAGGCTAAGAAATTGCCAGGTTATGGCTTAGAAAGGAAAGGACTTAAAAAGATAATGGAGAGGGTGATTACATGTAACATATATATATCATGGGAAATGGTTAGTGATGGAAGCAAGCCCCCTCCTTCTAATAATTCAAAATAAATTATTATTTTGTAATACTTCTTTTTTGAAATAAAGAATACGCACTCCGCTTGGTAAATGTTGCTTACATTATTTGAATGATAACCATTCTTTGTTTGGTCCTTTTGTAGTCTTTGCTATTGGTGGATAGGATGAACTTTAAAGAATGCTGGAATTTATAATTAATCAGAGGCAATGCTCAACCAATATGTAGAAAACCTCTATTCACTCAAATATATATTTGATTAATGATTGCACTGCACCTAATATATTCGAACAGACATCTATTGGGTATTGTACCTTTAATTTAAAATCATGGAGAAAAAGGGTTAGACGTAATGATAATTCGAATATTAATATAGCATAAACTTTAAATTGGAGCTTGTTCGATATAGCTTGTAAATGTAGTAGTACACGAGAATAGTGTAATATATTATGGGTCATGACATATCACACGATAATATATATAGCTAGTAATAAGGCTTTTATTCACCTTCTGCATAATATAATATATTTTGCAAGAATTGATCACAAGAGTTGGAAATGCTAAGGAAAGGACGTCCGTTTAGGGAAAACATTGTTTATACGCTTTTGGTAATTTTATTTCAAATCAATGTTGCTATGCTATTGAAATATATATTTATAAAAGGAATAAGATTACAAAATTATGATGAGAGTGCTCAAAGCATTTGTTTGTCATCATGGGGTCCTCCAAAACTGCGTCAAAGCTACCCATTGAGGAGACAAGGAGCTGCATGCTTTCGTAGCTTTACGTAAAACCAAAGATTATTTATCAAATGCTATTCTATTCTATAATCATCCGCTCATTTTAATTTGTTTTATTACTTTACATCGCCGCCGCATAAATAATCTAAGAAATCTGCTATTATTGAATAATATCTCGCATAAATTGAACCCTAAATGATAACTCGTCGCCCTCAATAATAGATATAGTGATGTATGAGTATACCGAACTATAGCCTAATAAAGTTTGAAAAAATAGAACTCCAAAGGCTGTCTGTCTATTAGAGTCAACTCAATTCATATTGGAAAAGAACCGAAAAGTACTGTACGATGTTTACATATATCAAGATTTTATTACACACGCAAGAAGAAATAATGCATACTATTAAGTGTTGAATGCTTGAAAACCGTGCTCGCAGGCATGATTATGGAAAACTAGGTGGATCGATTTGATCCTTCTAGTTTTTGCGATTTACCGGTATCATTAATCATTGAAGATAACAAGAAAAACAACAATAATAAATTATCTTTTTGTTTCCTTTCTAATGTCATTCTTGACTTGCGGTGCTTTGTCCACTCTCAATGGGTGAGTGTGTGCAAGAAAGGCGAAAGAAGTGCATGCACTAAAATAGTTTTTATTTGATTATTGATTGCAAAATGTGAAACTGCGTGGGGGCAGGAGAGTGAGTGTCGTATAAACTATAGACTATATATTTGATATAGGGGTACTGTATACGAATTTGCAATTTTTTATTCCAACAGAAAATATAAATAATAGTTTAGTTTCGTAAAAAAAATGCAATAATAGAGGCCCGGGTTCTAGTAGGAGCTCCTCCGTTCATGAAAGAATGTCTTAAAATCTTGATGATAACCTAATAAAAAAAATCCCACCAAAAGAACAATTTAAAATTTGCAAAAATTCCCAACAAGCAAGAGCATCCGTACCTGATATTTATATATTCCCCCTATTTAAAGATGTTTGATTATCAAACTACATTTAATATTTGATTTTAAATTATGCCAACAGTGACCTGTTCATGAACCGAAGATGAACAATTAAGAACAAGACAGCATAAGTGACATCTGCATTCTGCCATATATGTCTAACTCTAACCTAAGCCGTCCCCTTCTAAGTTCCACTCCATCGCACTAAAACATGATATATATATATATATATATATATATATAGAGAGAGAGAGAGAGAGAGAGAGAGAGAGAGAGAGAGAGAGAACAGCCTAACACCATTGTTCACAACAAAAGTAGTAATAACACGGTGAGAAAAGTTGTATGGTATCTTCTGATCTCAGTTATATAAGTAGAAGGAAGGCAATAAATCCCTGAAAGTAGGAAGAAAACAGAGTAATATGCACCTTAAAACATTACACTTCAATCTAGTCCATGAAAAAAACTCAACTCGAAGCTATGGCATAAACATCGATCTATGGTCCAAAAAGAGAGGGGAATCGGAAAGGGGTAATAGAGAATAAAGGAAAATCACCATCTGTTTTTGGGTGGTTTCACTTTGTATATTCTGACTATCCAGTTAGATGTTGTGAATGCTTCTTCCAAGTATTCTAGCTTTATGTCTTTGTTCCCAATTTCAACGCCTCGCGCTCGGTCAAAACTGTTGCAAATAGCCGAAAAACATATGAAATAGATCGATGATATCAAACATGCATGTCTACCAATAGTTCGTCAAAATGGATATCAGAAAAACACGAAGAAATCAATCAGATATGTGATGATTTCAACTTCGACAAGACGTTGAACGATCAAACTTACCCAGGGGGTTTTCCGTATTCTGTGGTAACCTCACCAAACCGATAATAACAAAGCTTGTACCTGGTAAAGACAACAATATATCACAAACTTTCAATATCATTACCCTCCCCTCCCTAAAACAGGACATGTATAGGACATAGATTAAATGAATGTTAAGTGAATGATGGATGAAGATCGACTTACATTAGACAGTTCAACATCTTTGGAGCTGCACCTTTGTCGACACGGTACTCGCCATTAACAAGGTAATCGGGTTCCTTAATGACGGGAAAAACGCCCCCTCCAATTCTCACCATCCATAAGAACCTGGCACAAAGGTGCTTCAATGAATCTCATCAAGTACATAAAAAATTCTGATATTTACAAATCGACCACGTGTCTACAAGCATAGGCGCGAAGCATAAGTAAACAAGAGTAGAAGATATCTAATTTCTTACTTGTTGATGTCGTCAGAAGAGTAACCAGTAACACCACCAAAAACCACCAACACATAGTCCACATCCAAGGATCTCATAATCTCATAAGCTTCATCCTCATAAGATGACATAGCACGCCCAACAGTAGCAATGTGAGTGTTATTCCAAGTGTTGTTGTCAACGATTACTGTTCTGTTTCCCATGGCAGTTATCTGATAACCGTAATCCCACCAAGACATGACCTTGGCATCTTGAGGAGTGTTCTGCCTCAGCCAGAAATAGGCCTCCCTATAGTCGTCAAATATAACCCTGTTTCCATGAGCACCCCTAGCAGCTAATACAATCGACGGAGATGAGTACGCCTCTGACGTAACCCAAGTACAGTGGACTGCATATCTGCTAAGCAAGTAGAATGCACCAAAAAGCAAGGCCATAGCACCATTTCTTCCAAATGGTAGAGAATTCTCCACAGCACTCTGAGGAGGAAAGAAAATCAAGGCTCTGTTTGGATGGCGCTTTGAAGTTACAGCTAAATTGACAAACCACAATAAAATGCTACAATATATAGGGTTATCAAGATCAGAAAGCAGAAGTTACATTACATGTTCATCCATCCATCATCCTATGGGACAACAAGCTAGGATTCTTTATCAGGTTTGTAATTTGAGAAAGAAATGATGTGAACTTTGATTCGGAAAAGCATCAAACCTCACCTTTGACGTAGCTTTGCCGCTGGCAGTTCCTTTACCCGACCCAATAGGAGCTGGCTTACTTTTGGCCCTCACGAGTTGAGTTAGATTCTTTACGGTGGTAGAGACTGCAATGGAACTAATAAGACATACCGCAGGCGTAGCAACAAGAATTAACCGCACCATGACTCCAGCAAAGTACATACTAGCGAGGCCGTACATCACTATGAATATAGTAGCATCTGAAAGGCGTTTGAAACAGAAATAGAGACCAGCAGGAAATAGAATCAGAAGTACATGGAAATCAAACATGAAAGACGACCAAGCCGTCGGCTGGTGCTCAGAGACGGACGCAATTATTGGAATGTGATCTTTTGCATAAGTCGGATCAAGAAGCGAATAAAATCGGCCAGTCCATGGAGAAATGTACCCAGAAGCAGTTCCAACGCCAAGAGCTATTGCACCCAAAACTACTGCACTGGTCACAGTGATCCTCAAGAAAGTGTGGAACTTTTTTGGATCATCTAGCAGGTATTTGACCCAATCTAGGAAGTAAAGCACCTGCAATGAAGTGGGAATTGGCGTGTTAGAATCTAAATAGGAAAAATAACACGAAGCAAATCAAAGTGTTACACATATGATAAGGAAAAAGAAAGCATACCTGCATCAAGAAAAACACCCCCATTGCAGCCATGTGCTCCCCAGACTGCACGTGCTGGAACCCCACGAAACGTATTTGCATGGCCAACAACATTCCCAGAACATACATACAATTATAAGCTACATATAACCTCATTGAGTATCTTCCAGTTATCAACAGAACCATGACATAGAGAGGGACAAGATTAATAATGAATACATAGCCACCCCAAGCTGAAACCATATAGAAATACCCAAAAGCAGAGGCCAGAGCCCAGGCAAGTGAGCCTGTATTGACAGCCTTGACGAATAAGTAGAAGGTAAGCAGCAAGGCAAAAATAGCAACTCCCTCATTGTCGTATGAGCCTGCTACCGATCTAGAGATGTAACCAGGGCAAATAGCAATTAGAGCAGCAGCTACAAGCCCCGCACCAGAATCCCATAGTTCTTTCCCAAAGAAGTATGCAACAAGAGTGGTATTTGAGGCGAAAAATGGTGCAGTAAGAACACAAACTTCACGTATGTGGACCATGAACCTGGCACAGAGAGACAGCACAACATTTTATTTTCACAATTCTGTAAGAGTCCATGAATTAATAACTAAGTTCATCAAAATTTGGAGAACATTCATCTAAAAGTGAGAAAGAGGGAAGATAAAAAAAAAAGTACGATTTCAAACGCAACAGGCACATAAAAAGGCAGTTACTTTACTGATTCCAGAAATCACAGCACGACCATAAAAGTAGTTAGAAATCACCGTCGCCCTTCTTTCCAAGTCACCTAATGAATTTATTCACAGGACAGATTCCATCTGACATTGAAATTCTGTACAGTTTAAAGCAGCAAACCAGGCATCGTAAAAGCAACCTAGGGGTCCTCTTTCGATAGCCCCTCAAGAGATTCCATTTCATGTATAACCACTCACTTTACGAAGACGTAAATCATTTTTTTACGTCATCAAATTCAGCGAATTAAATTCCCCTAGGAAGCATAAACACAAACAGATCCTGAAGAAAAGATACAATAAACATAGGAGTCGAAAAAGCATATCCGCGCACCTGAGGAAACGAAGCGTGTAGTAGATGAAAGCAGCCGTGACCATAAGCCCAGGATAAAGCGTCCCACCAATGATCCTACCAAGAGGATACCAACTCTCCGAATCGAACCAATTCCAAAACTCGTAAAACCCATTCTGAGTCAGATACTGCGTAACTCTGTAGTTGAAGTAAGGGTCGAACTCGTGGATCATGCTCTCGTATCTCAGCACACTGAACAGACGCGTGATGAAGGCCAGCACATACACCAAGCCAAGGATAGACACACGGATCAAAAGCTCTTGTTGCTTCGTCTTCAGCTTTAGGGTCTTGAGCAATGAGCCGATTCCCGCTGACGTCAGCAGATCTGACGTGGGTTTCTCCGCTTTGGACGATGCTGCCATTTTTCGGACAGATCAGATTCGATTAACGAAACCAGGGACTGATTATTCGAAATTGTCTGGTCAAGATGGCTCTTCAGCTAATTTACGTGGAGGGAATCAACGATCATTCGTAATGAATTCCATTTTTTGCCTGAAGGTGATTTTTGCAACCATTAAACCCTACCGAAGCTGTGATGAGCTACACTCGAGTCTGAGTGTAGCCCGTTCTATTCTATTTAGCACTCTTTTGCCGATGAAGCTGAAGAGAAAATTTCAGTTTCAGTCCCACAGTATGACCATAATACATAATTTGTACTACTACATTTATTGGAAACCCAATTTAATCTCGTCGAAATTTTCCAGATCAATAGTTCGCTGAGTAGATTTGACATAGAATCTTTTACAACATAATTGGTAGAAGAATGGCCCTCGTTTGGCTGGAACATTTAAATATAACGTAATAAGCGAATAGTAAATTGGAGTACGTAAAAGCTTCAGGGACCCAATTGCAAGAAAAGAAAGAGTGAAACGACTCCAAAGTTTCTCATAATGTTTCAGTTTAACTTGCTTGCTTGGGCATATGGATGACACAACGCAAGCACTTCCCTTCCATCATCAACTCAAATGCTCTGTTTATGTCTTCAAACCTGAGATTATGCGTAATGTATGCATCCACCTCAATTTCCTGCAAGAGTAATAATCCAATGAACTCTTATTCTTTGATCAGTTCAGTTAAAGCCAGCCATTGTCAGCCTCTGTGTTAGGCTTTTATTACCTTCTTCATATACATGTCCACTAACGCAGGAATGTCAGATTTAGGCTTCCAGCCACCGAAAAGTGACCCCTTCAGCGTTCTCCCGCTAAGTAAAAGCCCGTAATGAGACGATATTTCGGGCCTTTCTTTGGGCACGCCGAGCGTCACGGTCAAACCCCAACCCTAAGCGCACAATATCATAAACCTCATATGTTATCTTTCTTTTTTTTTTTTCTGACGAAAAATCTAAGTTCTTGAGTTACTTACTGGGCAACAAGATTGTAGAGCTGTGTTGACTGTTGTGGTGTCTCCTACGCACTCGAATGCATAGTCTGCTCCGCCTTCGGTCATTTGGTTGATCACCTGAAAAAAAAAAAGATAAATGATTCGTCTTTCTTTGAGAGAACGTTACTGTTATTTTGAAAGGGGAAGAAAAAGAACAAAAACCTGTTGAATTGGTTGGTCGAGGTTGTCTGGGTTCAGAAAATCAGTGACTCCAAAGGCCTTTGCTGAATTATTACGAAGCCATGATTCAGAATCTTTGAGGCTGTGTCTGAGATGGTTAAAAAGAGATGTACTTTAAACAAGTAGACCTTTTTCGCACTTGTCTGGATTTGTGTCGACGCCGATTATTCGTGAGGCTCCCTTACGCTTAGCGCCTTGTGCAATCTATTAAGAGATTAAAAACATCAGATTTTCTCTCTAAACCAAGAAATAACATTAGATCTTGATGAGTGTTGAAGGTTTGGGATACTTACAGAAAGTCCTACAGTTCCCAGACCGAAGATAACAACGTTAGAACCTTCTGTGATATCTGCAACCTTCCAAGCTGCGCCTAAACCTATCCATGAGACGGTTACATTATTACATGGTGCCTTAGAAAAAAACATTGGGAGGCACATTGAAACCTGCGGCGACTCCACAGCTTAGAAGGCATATCTTCTCTAAAGGGGCGTTAGGGCTAATCTTGACGGCACAGCCAGCGTTCACAACTGTGTATTCGCTGAAGCTCGAAACTGTGCAGTAATGGTAGACGGGCTTCCCTTTTATGGAGAAGCGTGTTTTCTTGTCGCTGTGCATAAGGCCTTGGCGTTCCAAGCCAAGCACTTGGCAGATGTTGCTTTTCCCTGAAATGCAGTGCTTGCATTTCATACATTCGCCAGTGAACAATGTAAGAACATGGTCGCCTTTCTTGAATTCGGTTACGCCTTCGCCTACGCTCTCAACGATTCTAAGAAATGTGTAGGATCAGAAGCAGAACTATGGGAGGAGACAGACAACTAAGGTAATAAATCTATGTCACACAAATTTTTGCTGAATGTCAGATAAAGTGCCCATCTTCAGTTTAACACGACAGCCCATATCATCTCAGTCCACCATTGTCTCAAAAGTTAAACCAACGATTTCAGTAAGCATAAAAGGAGAGAAGTCTTTATATAATTATTTTGCAGTGAAGAGTAGAAGGAGAAAGAAAGTGAAGTTTGGCTGACTAACCCCGATGCTTCATGCCCGAATATTCGAGGAAATAACTGTGGTTGAGCCTGCAAAATGGCAGAATCACAAAGAGAAAAAAAAAAATTGAGAGAAATGAACATCATCCATGGTTCATCGCCGACATTATTGGGATCGCGGTAAAGAGAACATCGACGAATCTTTGACCTGCGAGAGCCAAGCGGTGACGTCACTACGGCAAAGGGAAGTAGAGACAACTTTGATTCGAATCTCCGTCGGCTGAGGTGGAGCTAACTCCACTTCTTCAATCACCAACGGCTGACCTGCTTCGTATGCCACGGCGGCTCTGCACCGTATGATACCACCGTCGCCCTTTTCGGCCGACATTGAAATATAATTAAAATTAAAGATTTCTTTTACTTCAGTCACCAACTCCCAGTCCCAGCTACTTCTTTTATGTTCTTTCTCTGCAGTTTGTTGAAATGTTGCTTTTTCAAACGATAAAGATCGTTCCTTTTTTTACAGTGGTAACTTTTTTCTTCATTCTTGGACTTTTTAATTTCTTTACTATATATTTACTGGATTGCTATTCACCGCCCCCTTTTTCCTAGTCACCGCCCCCTAAAGGGCTGGAAAAAGACGATTTTGCCCTTATGATATTTAAATTAATTTAAAAGAGAAAAGGGCCTATTTTCACGACTGCTAAGCCAAATTAACGTAAAATATTGTTCGAATTTCAACTCGACCTAAAGAAAAAAAAAAAATTTCGACCGAAATCAATTTTCGGTCAGTACTGTACTGACCGAAAATTGATTTCGGTCGAAACTGTAATGACCGAAAATCGATTTCGGTTAGTACAGCGCCGACCGAAATCAATTTTCGGTCGGTACAGTACTGACCGAAATCAATTTTCGGTCAGTACTGTAACGACCGAAAATTGATTTCGGTCGATTTTTTTTTTTATATTTTATTTATTTTGATTATTTATTTATAATATTTATTATTTATTTGTATATTTTATTTGGATTATTTATTTGTATTATTTATTTGAATTATTTATTTGTATATTTTATTTGGATTATTTATTTTTATTATTTATTTGGATTATTTATTTGTATTATTTATTTGGGTTATTTATTTATATTATTTATTTGGATTATTTATTTGGATTATTTATTGGGATTATTTATTTGGATTATTTATTTGTATATTTTATTTGTATTATTTATGCAAACAAATATTGAAAACATATATAAAATCCGTCCGATACAATAAAAGATAAAAAACAATAGCAACAGCGTCAAGGGGCCTGGCGCCACCGGTCGTTGATGTCATTCAGCCTGTGTCGGAACTTGTCCGTACGCGTCGTTTCACCACGATGCAGACTGGCTAGCATGTCCGAACTCAACCTGAAAACATTTAAAAAATTGTATATCATCCCACGAAAATATAGACTTAAATTGTTAAGATACCTCGCTTGCAGACATGACATCTATCTGACGGCGGATAGCAATCAAGCTGTGGACCGTCCGCTCTGGCTGACATACAATAAATAATCCAAATAAATAATACAAATAAATAATCCAAATAAATAATAAAAATAAATAATCCAAATAAAATATACAAATAAATAATCCAAATAAATAATACAAATAAATAATCCAAATAAAATATACAAATAAATAATCAAAATAAATAATCCAAATAAATAATATAAATAAATAATCAAAATAAATAATAATAAGAAAAAAAATTCGACCGAAATCAATTTTCGGTCGTTACAGTAGTGACCGAAATCAATTTTCGGTCAGTACTGTAACGACCGAAAATCGATTTCGGTCAGTATAGTACTGACCGAAAATTGGTTTCGGTCGGTACAGTAGTGACCGAAATTAATTTTCGGTCAGTACTGTACTGACCGAAATCGATTTTCGGTCATTACAGTACTGACCGAAATCAATTTTCGGTCAGTACTGTAACGACCGAAAATTGATTTCGGTCGATACAGTACCGACCGAAAACTGATTTCGGTCGGTACAGTAGTGACCGAAATCAATTTTCGGTCAGTACTGTACTGACCGAAATCGATTTTCGGTCACTACTGTACCGATCGAAAATTGATTTCGGTCACTACTGTACCGACCGAAAATTGATTTCGGTCGATACTGTACCGACCGAAAATTTGGCTTACCAGTCGTGAAAATAGGCCCTTTCCCTTTCCTAGTCCCTGTCGGCGATCCATTGCGATTTCAGTATTTTTCTTGTTTTTGTCTGATTTTCGATATGTGATTTGAAAAGTGTTGTCTGGAGAGAGCTTTAAATAGATATTTTTATTGTTTATTCTAATTTTCTCTTTTTAAATTAATTTAAAAATCATAAGGGCAAAATCGTCTTTTTCCAGCCCTTTAGGGGGCGGTAACAAGTAAAAAGGGGGCGGTAAATAGTAATTCCCATTTATTTATCATATATACGTGGGAATGACGGATGAGAGGAGAGAAGTGATATCGCTACTACTGAGCATCAAGAAATGGTTTCTTCATCTTTTATCATCACACACTGTACCCCTTTATGCTCGCCTGTTACTGTTTCTGTGTCCACAAACAGCAAAAGCATTACGTCACTAACCAATGCAACTCAAATAATTTTAACTCCGTTCAAATTCGTGAGCTTCCCTAACAAGCGAAGAGAGATTCGCGTGAAGGGTGAAGTTTCTTGCAAATTGGGACAAAGTTTCAAGCTTTCGGCATCTTTGCCATCAAAGAGAAACTGGGTCGATGCAGAAGCTAGTTCTCCAAAAGAGTACGAGGACGATGAGTTCATAGTGGTGAATTTCTATCACTTTGTGTTTGTTAAAGACCCATTCGAGGAGGTCTCAAAGCACCTCTCTTTTATGCAGGTGCTTTTTTTTCCTTGTAATTAGCTACCTATTTCTTTTTGCTGCTCAAATCGTGATATTGGATGGTTCTACATGTCATATCTGCGGTTCGTCTCCTCCAAAACGATATATATGCCTTTGCTTTAACATCTACCAGCATTTACTGTTGATCTAATTTGCAGGGCCGTGATATCCATGGACGCATATACTTGAATGAGCAAGGGATTAATGCACAGGTAAGTTCTTTGTCATTTTCATTTCCCACCCAAAATTCAAGCAAGTTCGTTTCTTTATTCCCTTGTAGATGATTGCACCAACCTAGGCAGTAACTGTCTTAATATCTGTTTGATCGTTGTTTCTATCTTCTTCATTGCCTGAAATTGTGCAGTACAGTGGGCCATCGAAAGATGCACTTGCATATGCTGAATGGGTGAAGGAAGACAACAGATTCTCCAACATATTGGTTCAGATCTCGCCCGCTGTAAATGGCCATGCTTTTCCAAAGTTGAAGCTTCGTTATAAGCCTTCGCTTGTTCAGGTCATCCACACGCACTAAGATCCTCTTATAACACCAACCAGATTCACTTAATTTGTTTTTTCAAGAAAGGAAAGAGAAGGTCTCAAAGAGCAACAGTCGAAGATCTCTTCATTAACATTTTGCAACTTCTTTGCTTCGCAGTTGGAAGATGGCGTTTCTGATCTCCCCGTGCTTGACCCATCCATGCGAGCTACACCTCTTACACCTTCTGAATGGAAGAACAAGCTTGAAACACTAAAAAACACCGAAGCTTTGCCCAATACATCTTCCTCAAACTGCATCCTTCTCGACGTTAGAAATGGTATTATCCTATCAAGAATCAGTTCTTGGTTCAGCGATTATCTGTTTACTGCACACAAAGCGTTCATTTACGTATAGTATGTGATTAGGTTATGAATGGGACGTCGGTCACTTCCAAGGTGCTCATCGCCCTGAGGTGGACTGCTTTCGAAGCACTTCATTTGGAATCTCAGATTCAGAATCAGAGCCTTCCTCTAATGTACTCTCACGACACACATTGATCTATATATATACATTGGAACCTCATGTTAATCCATTCTCCTCTTAAAGACAGCTCTTTTTAATCCATTCTCCTCTTAAAAAAAATTCAAGGTCACAGCTTCAGATCCTTTAGCTACGGTAGATAAAGAGAAAACTGATATACTGATGTACTGCACTGGTGGAATTCGTTGCGACGTATACTCCACAATACTTAGGTCATTCTTAATATCTTTCATATCCCACATTTCTTATATTATCATTTCGTGTTAACAGTCGTCTTCTTGCTATTGTAGGCAGCAAGGTTTTCAAAGATTATATACTCTAAAAGGAGGCGTATCTCAGTACCTCGAAAAAGAAGGGCCCGAGGGATGGGTCGGGAATCTGTTCGTATTCGACTCTCGCCTCTCCCTACCACCTTCTGCTTACAAGCCCGAAAACGTCATCAACGGCACAGCGAAAATTCTTACGCCAAAGCCATCTCATTCCTCCTTCGCCAAGTGCTACGTATGTGGATCTCAAGTGTCTGAACTGAGACATCGAAACTGCGCTAACCTGGACTGCAACCTTCTCTTTCTGTGAGTTCCCATGTAGATGAAAGCCTTAAAACAACGAAATCGAATGATTTTCTCGAACCTATTCGCTCATTTCTTGGTAACACTTGGACTTTTTAGGTGCTGCGTGAAATGTGTAAGTGATTTTAGAGGGTGCTGCTGCTTAAAATGCACTTCAGCGCCTAGGCTTAGGCCCGTCCTAACGGGACATCAGAGATACCAAAAGTGGCATAACTATCGAGATATCGAATTGCAGCGCAGTTGAGCGAACTTTTCGAAGAGACTATTCGACGGAGATTTTGTAGTTCTTTTTCTTTATACAAATGCGTGAAGGCGAGCATGAGCTCATATATTCTTTAGCATGGGATTTGAAATTTTGTGTTTTATCTCGTGGGAGATTTTGATAAGGTTTATAATTCGATCATTTTCTTGTTAAAATCATAAATTTGTTCAATTATTAGTTATACAGTAAAATCTCTATAAAGTAATAATATCGGGATCATTAATTTTTATTAATTTAGATATTAATTTATCGAAAGTTAATATTTTATTAATTCAAAGAGAAAAAAGCTTTTAAATTCAGCTAATTTGGTATTCATATATGTTTCTTCGAAATTCTTACATGCAATTAAAAAGGTTAGGCTAAAAATGCAACTAGATTTAAATTTTAAGAAAGACAATTAACCATATATTCATATTTAGCAAATTAGCATAATATTATTGTAATATTTAAAAATTATTACCTTAGATTTTTATGGACCTAATATTTATAAAGGTATTTTTCGAACGCTTATTATCCTATTATCTTATCGAATTTGATGATTTTTTACAAAGTCCATGTCGGATCATACGATTTTATTATTTAGAGATTTTATTAATTTATAGAGTTGATAGGTTTTAGTGTATCTCGCTTAAAAGATCGCAACTAAAGTCGCT
Source organism: Craterostigma plantagineum (assembly GCA_027422505.1). NCBI lineage: Eukaryota > Viridiplantae > Streptophyta > Magnoliopsida > Lamiales > Linderniaceae > Craterostigma > Craterostigma plantagineum. Next base: position 5,652,511 of record JAPQWV010000039.1, on the reverse strand, counting down.
GTCCTCATGTTTAATAGTCGCTCTGTTCGAAAAAAATAGTCGCATTTTCAATTGTGTGTAATCAATAACATTCGCAGTGGTTTCGATAAAAATCCACGCAGAATCCCTTTTTCTTGTTTTGTTTTTTTTTTTAAATTCAATTGCCTATCAACGAAGGGATGTCGGAGGCGTACGAAAAGGTTCGCGGCGGAAGATTAGCGTTCAAAGGCGGCGAGCTCGCCACGCGGGAGAAAGCCATAGACAAGAGGAGGAAGAAAAAGAAGAACAAGAACAAGGAAAAGCTTGAAGAAGACGTGGAATCGTCGGAGGCCGCGAACGTGGTCGACACCGGCGGGAGCGACGTATATACGATCGACGCCGCGAAGAAGATGAAGTACGACGATCTCTTCCCCGTCGAGGCGAAGAGGTTTGGGTACGATCCCGACGCTAAGGTCAAGTCCGTCGAGGAGGCTTTGGATGATAGGGTTAAGAAGAAGGCCGATCGCTACTGCAAGTGAAATTAGGGATATTGTGCATTTCCTTTTTCTGAATTCAGTAAGTTCTGCCAATCGACTGATGTATGGCTAAGCTTTTCTTGTTTTCTCATTTGAATTGATCCTCATCGAATCTTCAGTTAAACCCACGAAGCTGAATTACAGCATGTTGTAGTGGAGGAGACGTGTTTGATAGATTGCCTCAAAGAAAAACTGTTAATTGGACTCAAGATGAATAGCAATGAAGTTAATTGGGATTTTTGCTGAAGGAAATGGAAAGGAAGGTTCATAAATATACCATTTCTACAATCCCACATTTCCTGAGTAAACAAATTTTCCTGAAACAGTGCTATAAAGGTTGATTCTTGACTTCCTTACGAAGCTCGGCTCTCGACTTCGCAACCTCGACGAATATCACACGGCCATCAAGAAACTGCAAGTTGGTCTTCAGTTTGTTACTAGCTAAGCAATGCTAAGTAAAGAGAAGACCAAGACTTTACTAGTATTAACAATACGATCTTCTTTATGCTTTATTTATAGAGAGAAAAAAGGATGAATACAGTACATACCTTTCCGTGCATTCCCTCGATCGCTTTCTTGGACTCCTCTTCTGAGGCATACGTTAAGAATGCGAAACCTCTTGGCCGATTCGCCATCTTATCCATCACCAGATTTACTACGCACGACAGGAAAACAGATCCCACGTTAAGAGTAGATCGATTTTAGGACAAAAAACAGCAAATACTTGCATGGTTTTTTTCGATAAATTTGAGACCTACCTTCAACGAGCTCTCCGTAGTTTTGGAACGCATTTCTTAGACTCCGCTCAGTTGTTCGAAACGATAGCCCTTCGAAAGGAAGATGGTATAGTTAACTCCATTGTAATGATTACATTAACTAGGTATACTACTATTGCTTACTAGAAATGATGCCAAAACATAGAAAACTAACAGCGAATTTTCTTATCAGTAACATAGAAAAGAGAAGCAGAGCAGACATGGAGAAGATATACCTCACAGCCAAACGATAAGCTTCCATTAATAAATAGCTCACATTAAATGAAGAAATACACAAACAATGGCTTACCACTAACGAAAAGCCTAGTCGAAGGATTGGACCGAGGACTTCCGTCGGTAGACGAAGCATCTGAATTACACGACCTTACGCTTGCAAACCTACGATTTTGTGTCCGATAAACAAGATCGATATGGATGGATGTCGTCGGCGACGACAATTGAGGGCGAGAAAGTCTTTTAACTCGGAGCTGCGGCGGTGCGAGGAGCCACTTCGGTGAAACAAGCGACGACTGGCAGACGGCGGTGATAAGCATTTCGTCGGTCGCCGTCAGGTCTCCAAGGTTTTTAATTCTACCAACAGAATCAACTTCAGTTTTTATTCATTTATCGTTAATATCAAAGCAATTGAGGATGTTATTACGTTCTCTTTTTTTCTTTTTCTTACCTTCACCCTTTTTCAAGAAAAATACATCTATCCTATTTTATACCCTCTCTGTTTTATTTACATGTCAGTTTTTTTTTTCACTTAAGAAATAGAATAAAATATCAAATATATCCCTAATTAATTGAGCCAATTTAACGTATTCAAGAAATCATAAAAAAAGGGTAAAATTGGAAATATGATAATATTTTATATTGTATATAAAACGACATCTAATTAGAAATAAAATTAGCGAGCTAAAACGACTTGTAAATAAAATCGGAAGGAGAACTGCACTATCTATATATACTCTTTTTTCTAACCATATCCTACAGGGAACCTTACTCCACACTATGTTTCAAATTCACATGCTATAATTAGTCATGAAATTTTAACCCGTAAGGATATAATAACATCCAAACCGATTAAATCTATATCACAATACCATTCAAAAGGACAAGTAAATTGCACCAGAAAAAGGTCTCATCATCCATAATAAACACAAAGGGCATATAACAACAGTTCGCCAAAGGTTCAAAATAACCCAATACCCACAACTTAAAACCGAAAAACAAAATAGTTCGACGCACATATAAAGAACAGAAGAACACTGATCGATCGCCTTTCACCCTCGTCAGCAGTAGAACATCACTCGCTTGACGCTCCTACGCACACGAGGCAAAGGCCTCACCGCTGCCGCCGCCGCCGACACACTAGAATCGTCGGGTATCTTCTCCCTCGAAGCCTTCGACTGACCTCCACTCATCAACGAACCACCATCAGAATCCTCGTGCTCCATGTAGAATCGAGCACGAAACGCAGCTAGATGTGCGTAATAGGCTGGTGGGACTGCAGCAAAAAACAGTCGAAGAAATATCAAATATTTTGTGATCCCAGGAAAAAAATAACGATTTGTTTGAAGTACGTGCATACCTATGGAAACAGAGCGTGTACACCGAGCATACCTGTGGAAGGAAAAGAAAAAACGAACAAATCAACACTCGGGCAAAAACAGAGCGGAGTATACAGAAGGTTCTAGAAGCTTACGTGTAGCAGAGGTCATAAGTCAACGTCTGAAGGTTATCCGCTGAAAAATTGTTTTCATCCCATATGACATGATAGTGTGCAGGCCGGCTAGTCCCCTGTATTTGGATTGTTGTTTGTTATTGCATTGCACGTACGTTGTGATAATATATATAAACGAAAACGCAATTTTTTCAAGATGTACCTTGATGCCGGCGTGGCTGCACAGATAAAAATCAAATTCATTTGGGTGGCAGATGGTTGAATCGATGACGGTGCCTACAAACATTTTCAGGAGAAGATAAGTAAGCTTTCTTGATATTTTTCTTTTTATTTTTTAATGGATCGTGGAGAAGGGTGGTGTCAGTACCTGGTAAAATGTTTCCACTGTTATCGACGGAGTTTCGGTCCAAGTGATTCTTCGCGAATAATCGAGTATGATGACGTTTCTGTACGACGATAAACGTCACATACGGCTGATAGTCACCTTCAGGTTCCAGCGAGGCGCACGCCTAGTCATGGAGAACGAGCCAAAGCTCGTGGGAAATATAGATGAGTTTTGTCCTAATTCAAATGCTTAAATTAAGAAGACAGATAAGATTCGAACCTTGCGTATAGCATCCAACTCAAAAAGCAAGACTTGGTAGAACTGCCCTTCGCTGACCCCATCCCTAGTGACAAACAACAAGCACTGATCAAATCAGATCGTAGAAAAATCTAACGTATAAAAACATTCAATTTTCAGCTTTTACCTATAGAAGACGATGCGGTGAGGCTTCCGTCCATTTATTTTATAGAATTCAAGCAGCAGTTCCCTATCGAAAACACCCAAAAAATTGGACCCACCATCATAAATAAAGGTTGTTCGTCTTTTGTTGCTTCTGAAAGTGAACAAATGACAGAGATCTAAAAATAGTGACCTGATCATGCCTCCATGCACAGTTCCTTTCACAGGATCCTCCCAACTTTTGTACAGATCTTGGATGAGCTCCTCCCTATGAGCCTGGGCAGAAACCAAGCCCATGTATTTACTGATGTTTGGCCAATCCATCGAGCCAACAACCTGACAAAGACAAAATCATATCATGAACTAGTCCTTATAGAAGCCCCTAAAAGAGAAGTAAGAATTCTTACAGCTGCGATGGATGGGCTTGAATTCTCGCCAGGTTGTGGATGCGTGACGTCAGCACCAAAAATCATGGTGGGAACATCGCCAACTATAGGGATTCGCCGAGTCGTCGCATCGACTAGAGCCGTATTCGCCCCTCCAACCTTCACGTTAATTTTGAGAGCTACGTTTGCCAAGAACTGTACGTCTTTGCGGAAAACATTCTTCTTGAGACAGCACTGTGAGACAATCCCGAGATCTGTCTCACATATCCGCTTTACGCTGCCTGAAAAAGAAGTAAAATGTTGAATTCTTTCAGGGATTTCTAGAGCAAAAAAACAGGCGTAAACCTGGAATTCTTGAGCTCACCATAGAGGCCTCCATTGTTATCGGGTAAGATAACGAGGAGAAGATCGAGGTCTTTTTTCCGCAGTTTATCCATTGCGTCGAAGTAAGTTTCTTTCAAAACTCTTTCCGCCTGATCTGGGGGGCCCTTCACGACTGGCAAGACTGGTTCATTGCTAAATGCCTGCACATGACAAAAAGAGTAATGAATATGGAAACTAGAGAAAATTTGCAAGGGAACGATGACGCAATGAAGAAAATTGAGTTTTACCATGCCAGATCTATCGCACATTCGAGCAATCTCGCGGCAGAAACCACGCGCCGCACTTTCGCTAACGTCGTGAGCAAAGTTGACACACATCCAATGGCTTACTTTGCCACCGTCAACCATCCTCTGCGTTTCGGGGGGATCAACAATAACGAATATTTCAAACTATTGGCAAAAATGCTAATTGTAATAAAAAAACAATTGTGAAACCACAAATGATGAAATCGAGGTATTTGCAGGAAAACCTTGTCTTTCATGTTCCACTGCCCCTTTTGTGGGCGGCAATCCTTTTCTCGACCCGAATCGTGATATTTGAGCTGCAAAAGTTGACGGAAGTGATGATAAAATTTATGCAACCTCATTTTTTTTTCAAGCTGGAACTATTAAGAAAAATGCCGCAGTACTCGGGGTGCAGCTAGGATGCGGGCTTCAACCTCCGCCATCCGTTCGCTTAACGTTATCCCGAACTCCTCCGCATAATGGTCTTTGTAATATTCATTTTGGCCCACAATCTGACAAAGAAAAAACAACAATATAAATAAAACTTTATTTGCTTGTGGAGCAGAAGAAAGTTGTGCAACAGAGGTATACAGCCAATTTAAGACAGCAAATAGAACGTCTTAGAACCGAACAAAGTGAAAAGTTAAGAGTTTATAAGTAGACCGATAAGGGGCAAGAGGGATGACATTTTTTGTCAGAATAAAAACCTCAACTATGCGTTGCTCTCTCTCTTTGGGGCGCACGCATGTGTCCGTGAGAAGTTTAGCGATCTGCTTGTCGTTCAGCCTCCGCGAACATCTCTGCCCTGCAACAATCACACAGACCTCCATGGGCAGGTAGGTAGGCCTCTCCTTGTTCCCAACGTTGAGACATGGAAGCTGTGTTTGCTCGATGGTACATCTATATGTTTGTCGGAAGTAATCGACCAAAGATTTGAGAGTGCCTTGCTCATCCACAGGAAATCTAATAGAGGAAGATAAAGTTCAGTTAGCAAATTATTTGCGCTCGATAAATTCGAAAACTAAACAATGGATGACAATTATCAACAGATTCGTTCGTACGCTATCTCTCCAGTGGTTTGTGACGTCAAACCACTGATCCTATATCTCTGTCTCGCTTTTCCTCGGTGGCTGACCTCCACTTGCACTCCTTTAAGGGCTTTCTTGATCTATCAACATTCAACAAGTATGTTATAAGCAAGTTAACGTTACAAAATAACAAATTAGCCATATGCCGAGTTAGTATTGAAGTTAATAAATAGGGAAGGTGTAAATAATTAAGAGCATATGTAGGTCCAACCAGCAGACACTCAGCACTGGACAAAGTTCTGTATTTTATGTCCCTATTGAGTAGTTGGCATACAAACTCGACTACGGGAAGTGCTTCGATAAACGCAGTTGAAGATGTATCTGCACCATGAATTGAGATGTAAACTAATAAACGAAAAACTACTTGATAGAAAGTATATTTGATTGAATCATCGAACAAATATCGAGCAAAGACTAAAGAGTAGACCAGCTCACCGATATTCAGTGAGAGTCCCATTTGTGTGGGACGTACACTCTGGTAGAAACCACGCAAACTTATGAGCCCTTCACCCAAAGGAAGGCTAGAATTTCTTCCACCTATATCAGGGGAATAGAAAGAGCGGCCAACAGGGAAATATCTGCAAATGAGGGAAATAAACATGGTTCTTATATCCTTTTATCACTATCATCATGCGTTATAATCATCATCATCATCATCCATCATCATCATCATCGCCATTACTAGTATTTACTTGATATATGATGACAATAAACCACAACAATGAAATGAAATCAAAGGACCGCATATTCATACCCAGCTCTAGCTGTGGGCCGTTCACGAAGAACTATGTCCAAAACCTGCAGTGCTTCTTGGGGCGCATCGAGTATTCTTCCGTTTATAAACATTCCCAACTGCGATAATGCAACATGGCCAGCAAATTTTATCACAACCTCGAACGACCTCTTCTTCCTGCAAAACATATGGTGTCCAAAACTTGAAACCTGGAAACGTCACCACCGAAACAGAGGGAGAAGCTAAGAAACATGTAAGAAGAGAAACCTCGCCCCGCCTGGACCATCTTCATCGTCGCCGAGCTCGATCGTAAACTCCTTAACTTCAAAGGGCAGAGGCCCCGCAGTGTAAAGCTTCCTCCTTCCATCATACGCTGGAAGCCTTGTCCCTAGATGAGACTCTCGGTACAGCTTTACTAACTGTTTCATGACATCACGGTTAACCGCCCGCGATGCTACTTCGGGAGATATCGACACCTGCCGTCCAAAACAAAACACAGTTACCGAAGCAGTACTTGAAATTGCAAAAGTCCCCTAATAAAACAAAAAGAGGAGAAAAAACAAAAAAGAAGCCCACATCATATTGATGCACGTCTTTGTCAGACAGCTCGGCGACAAAATGGTTCGCCTTCACAATGCACCTAGCACCTTTGGTGCCCTTCTCGGGCCTCAAAGGTAACCTCAACTTGCCAGAGGCGGAGAGTGGCTGAAGTTGGCGCCTAGGAGCCTCCTCCTCTTTGCTCCTCATTATTTCCTCAGAATCTCTTTCTTGAGATGTCTCTGTTGGCTGCGAAGAAGAACTTCCCTTGTGTGATTTCAGGGGCCCATCATACGCATCTGAAGTATATGATCTCCCTTGCTCGGAAGTTCGTGCCCTAGAGTGGCCACTCGATGAATAGGGCTGATAGCGATCGGAATATCTGCTGTGGGGCCGAGCTTGGGCCTCTCCTCGCTGACGTTGGTAATCTGAAGAAGGTGCATCGATATACTGTTGTGGTGGTGGTGGTGATCTGTCATGGCGACCATAGTCCCCACGCCTCGTCGGCGGGTGTCGTGGATCACCGCCTCGCCCTCGTTCATGCCTTTCTTGAGACGGAGGGCTGTCATCGTTTCGTCTTTTTCTCGTCATACTAGAAGCTGTGACGATGAATGGAATCATATATAAAAAACAGCTATTATGAACTAAAAACAAAAAAAAAATTCAAATAGAATATTCTGTGCTACGAAATGAGTTCACCACTCATCGAGAACGATGTGAAAAGATGCAGACCACGCCTAACAAACACACACCCCTTTGCCAAACCAATAGCAGAAGCCAAAATTGAATGCAGATTAATTCAAGGAAGCATATACCAGAGAAACATCGTTCGCCATGCCGACTGTGCTATTTAAGAAATGAAAATTTATACATTTCTATGGACTCGTGATACAGCTAGCACCTAAAGCATATAAAACCAGTAGATCTATAAGCGACTAACACGCTCGACGGCTATCGCTAAATCAATCTTCATTGGTAACAAAAATTGAGATTTAAGCCCTCTAAGCAACGCGGAAAGCCTACGGATGAACAAGAAAGGTCTGATCCAGAGGTTTTAAACTTAATTTACCTCTGCTGAAAACAAAGATCGCCTCGCCTTCTGAAAGTAGAAACGCTCTTTCTAAGAGGAAGACGGTTCTAGAGTTTCAAGGACTCAGAATGAATAATAGGAATTGCTTTATAAGAATATGATAGACATCGACAATCTTATATACAACTGGACGCCTATCTGTAACTACAACGGGTGGATAGAGTTTTAATTACCGAATCGACGCGTAAATTAATTTCTAAAGACGGTCAATTATTACCCGAATGAAATTGGCATCAAATGAGTAGGATTACAGCTAATTGAATGTCATAATTTTTTTCTCTTTATATTATATCGTTGACTACACTAAATCACAATGCTGCCTTCGCCCCTGTCCCAATCCAAAATGGACCTCGATAAAGTATAGGAATTAACGAATAGAAATACTTACAAAAAGTGGCAAAGTATTATTACAAGAATGCAATTTGGGACCAGATGAGTAAGATAGCGTTTAAAATTGAGTAAATCTAAATCTATTTTTCTTATTCTTACTACACTGAATAATGACTCCACCGCTGTCTCAAGCCTCGCCTATATAACTACAGTAACCCAGTCACCGAAGACAAGCGTATGAAACTTTGATGAACAATAGACATAACATCTTTGACGTAGAATTGAGTTCACAAACAGAGTTAGCTAATTGTATGTAGAGGTGAAAATGAGCTGAGCCGAGCAAAGCCCAAACATGGCCCAGCTGAGTTCGGCTCGATAAAATATGCTCGAGCTCGATCAAACATTAAAAGTTGCTACTTGAGTTCGGCTCGAAATATTATCGAGCCGCTCAAGCTCGTGAACTCGATCAAACATTGCAGTTCGAAATGCTTGAGCTCGGCTCGAGCAGCTCGAGTCGATCAAACTGTATTGTTCAAACTGCTCGATAAGCTCGATGAGCATCAGAAGGATCAACCGCCTTCAGTGTAAGCTCATTCAGAAATTAGAATCACCAGCTAAACCAAACGACTGGTAAGTAAATCACAACACACAAGTGAAAAGCCAAGAGCGCAAACACAAAAACCACAGCACACAAACACCAGTATTTTTTAAGGCAACAAACCAAACATACAGCATTGTATGGAAATGATGGTAATATAAAAGGATTCGACCATAGAAGTTAGAACACCCAAGCATGTAGTCTTCTCCATAGAGAAAATTGAAGAAAAAGAAGAAGAAACTAAGGATAAAGCACAGTAGGCAATCACATAACAATGCAACACAGAAAATGACATAAGATCACTAACCGAGACGAGGCCACTCCACCTATCCTTCGCCATAGAGCTGAAATATTGTTTGCTGAGGAACATAAAAACAATTGAGAAGTCAAAAATTGAAAATCACTACACAAAATAAAAAAAAAATAATAAACCCAGTAACACCCAGTTCACCTCACAGCTCGAATCATATTTTCCAGTACTCAACCCCAAGCGCACAACAGAACCTTTCAACAGCACACACCGCAAGTACAGTGCGGTGGTGCTGCGCCTCTACGGGGGCAAAAAAGACACGCGCCTGAGAATACGTCGAAAGGGACGATAAAACCAAAGGTAGGGAAACAACTGAACGCAAGAGGGCGATAGGGAGGACATTATGCTACACAATCAACACTGCAGATCTCGAGAATCGCAGTAGTGACACCCAGAAACTTCTCCGTCAGATTGAGAAGGGAAGCTTGTTTAGATTAGATCGGTGTTTTTTGCTACGAAAGAGACGGAGAAACGGCCACCGACGGTGGCGTTCGAGTGGAGGAGCTCGATCAAGTGCCACCTGGTACGATGACGTGGCACTAGATCACAGTAATCGCATATATGAAAGGAATCATATCCCACACACACTATACAGTGGGTTAAAACATATTGGGTTTCTAATGGGCCGGGTTGGTCCATTGTCATCCCCAGCGGCCCGACCCGATCAAATGAAAGCAGACAAACAGTAGATCAGAAGCACAGCGAATCTGCTTATGGCGTGGCGTATGATTACTTACAAACAAAAAAAAAAACTCTTATTACAACACGGCAAACATAACAACGATCATTTCATAACATCAACGTAGCTGATGACTTATTTCAGACATAATCAAACGGAGGAACTCAGTTGCCTGTCAGTAATTCAAGAACTGTTTGAAGACAGAAGCGAAGTGGGCATCTCCATCGGCGACCGCCAGGCGACGCTTCAAGCTTTGATTCTCAGCTTCGAGCTGAGCCACCGTGTCTTTAAAGAACCCCCCCTGCCGGCGAACTCTTCCACCGATCTCTTGAGCTCGGCGTTGCTTCTCTGCAGCGCCTTGAAGGACTCCTTGGCTCTTTCATTGGCTCTTTGCCTATTGTACCAGCCACTTATCTGCTCCATATCCAGGCCTGTAGTGCTCATCAGCACCGCCTTTCTCTCTTTGGTTAGGCGCTTGGACTCCTTGTAAGCGCATTCGAGTGCGTCTCTTTGGTGTCTTTCGAAGCGTTTAGCCATATTAATTTGTTCATATCCATATAACATATATATATATATATATATATATATTATTTTAGGTTGTTATGACATAATTAAGTAACGGTTTAATCAAGACTGTTAGCCGGCCGTGGAGTTCATCTACGGAGACTATGATTTGGCTATGAAGCATAACAAAAGTCAAAATTTAATTATATATTATGATACATAGTTTGATATACTTCTTTGGGTTATCCGATGCAATTTATAATTATTGGGATGTCCGACGAACTACTTAGGAATTATGATTCCCTAAAGCTAGATGTATGCATTTGCATTGCATATTTCTTAACTTAATGCAAACCCTGGGAAGCTGTTACAAGAATGAGGATAAACATATCTATGTTCAATGATGCCTCGACGTTTCTTCACTAGATAAAAGCATCTGAAAAAAACAAATAAATAACATTTTTCATGGCTTCTAAAAACTCGAAGGTTTTAACCTGGAAAATCATATCAAACGTAATGCCCCAAAGAATGAAGTCGTAGTTATTTCTGTACATGTAAAATAATTACATCTTCAAAAAAAAAAAAAAAAACTCCCACACGTTCAAACATCAGCTCCAAATGCAGATATTACCATTCTTATCCGAAGTAGCCAAAGGTTTCCCTAAATTACTCCAAGCACAGCATAAGACTGGAGAAGTATGCTCCTTAAGAGTGCTAACTATCTTCGAATTCGAAACCGACCAAATATTAACCGACCCATTGGCCGACCCAGCAGCTACATAGCTATCGTCGGGACTCAAGCACGATCTGCTCCAATTGGAAGCTACTCTGTTCTCATTCCCCCTCAACTTACCGCAAATCTCAAGGCTACGAATATCCAGCAAATTGTGCAAGTTATCCCTCCCACTAGACAATATCATGTTCCCACTCCTGGACAGAGACAGAGACGTAATGGCAGACGAGTGGGCCCCCACTTCGCACACAAGCTTCCCCGTCTGAATGTCCCACAGCCTTAAATTCCCATCGACATGGCCCGAGCAAATGGTCTGCCCATCCATGCTGAAACAGAGCGCGTTGCAGTTGCTGTGGAATATGAGGGTGTTGACGCAGTAGCCCTTCTGAAGATCCCATACTTTGATCGTCCTGTCATAAGCAGCGCTGACTACGTTGCGATTCGACACTTTGCTCACATCCACAGCGCATACTTTGTCCACGTGGCCCGTGAGGGTGTGTTTGACCCGACCCGAGTTGACATCCCATACGTACAAGTTGTTAGCGCTGCTCGCTGCTATGATGGATCTGTTGTCGTGTGTTATGCATAGATCAAGAACAGAGCCTATGCAACCGTAGAGGGTTTTGGTGAGGGACCCACTGTTTGTTTCCCACATTTTGACTGCCTTGTCTTGCCCGCCCGTGACTAATTTATTGGAGTTGTACTCGAAGAGTATGGAAGAGCAGCCACCTTCGTGGGCTGGGATCCTCTGCTTGCAGGTGTTGGGGACCGTCGACTCGACGTCATACTCAGCAGATTCTTCGCTTTGTCGAACTACGCCGTCGACTTGTTCGCGGGCGAGGCGCTGCATGTTGGCTCCCTTGATCTGAGTCTGTATGTCCTCGTAGAGAGAATTGACCTGATAAATAGATATATATTAAATTAGCGGAAGCGATTAACGGAAGGAGTTGTTTTTTATTTGATTGTAGGTAAGTCAACACGAGGTTAAGGGAATAGAGAGATTACGTATGACTGAGTTACAGTATAACGACGTAGAAAGAAAACCTCACGGGGTTGAAACATTAAACGATACCTCATTCAACCGTTCGGCATCTTTCATTTTCTCCAGCATCCACCGGTCAATTAAATCTTTGTTTTCTGACTCGGCGTGCTCAGCTCTAAGAACGGCTGCTTCGAGTTGTGTTTTAGTCTCCTGGTGTTCTACGATCAATAATTCAAGAGCCTTTGTCTTCTCCTCCAACAATTCAGTCAGTCGAGAGCACTCATCCCTGTAAATGAGTAAGTAAGCCGCTGATGAGATCCCCAGCCATCATAGTGATTCATACAATGAAGTTTTTCTCGACGTATAAAAGAAGAAATAGAGAGAATGTGGGGATGAAACCTTGCTTGATTAAGATCATTATGCAGTTCTGATATCATCGTTTCTTTCTCTTGTATTAAAGCTTTCGAAACCCTGGATTCAGCCACTTCCACCACTAGTTGTTCTGACAGCCTAGACTGAGCCTTGTAACATTGCTGGAGCTCCTCTTCAAGTTTTTCGGCCTTCTCTTTCCACTCTGAGCCCTTTTCCATGCAAACAAACCAACAGATTGAACCAAAATACGTGATAGCAATTAGCATACCACTGACATTCATTGAAGGAGAGTGGTCTATCAAATTCGACCTTCTCAAGTTGTAAAAATCAATAAGATTAAGGTTTGGAACAGCTATTCAGAAATTTATACTACAACTTTGAACAAAAATCCCAACTTGGAAAAACATGTTGACATCAAAAGTTCACCTGAGACAGTATTGGACGCGAAAGAGCCGTATAAGCAGGCGAGTGCGCGCCTTCCTCAAGTAAATGGCGCTTTCTCAAAGCTTTTAAAGCTTGTTTTACAGCCTCCATTGCCAGCTCTTCTCTTGACCTAAAGGGAAATTAAAAAAGAAGAAACACCCAAACAAATAATCGGAACAGAGACACTTAAATCAGCTGGACGAAATCGTAGAAAGTGGTGGATGTGGAATCAACTAAAGGAACCCGAAAAACGTTACATCTTCAGCGACGCTTGCTTGCTTTTGCTTCTACGGCTTCGTCAGCAGGAAATTGAGGAAAGGAGGCGATGATTATGTAGTGGCTGATTGATGGTTCGATTTTTACTGCGATTAAGGAAGGGCGATCGTTGACTTATTATTCGCACAACTTTAGGTTTGTTATTTTCGGTGAATTTACCATGTTATCTTAATTACAATTTATCCTTTAATTTTATATTTATTACAATTTCACCTTGAAAATTTTCATTTATTCAAAATATAACTTCATATTTTGAAATATACCAATATAGTGCTTAAAAATGTACTAACGTTTGATGATACCGATCGTATTTTTTCAATTAATTATCTGATTTGACGAAGTAATTCAAATAGGAAAAATAATGTAAAATTAGCGGTAAATATATACTCACTTTGGGATAATTAAAAAGGAATCTCGTAATAAATTAAGAAAAACGCCCATAATGTACATTACATATTCAGTAGTAGGAAGTCAACCTTCTTTTTAAAAAACCCAAAGAAATAAAAATAGAAGGCAATATATGATTACATATCCAACACTATAGTAAGTCAGCCTTCTTTTTTCTATTTTCACGTCGATTCTCAAATAAATATATCTACACAATGAATGAATTTCCAAATCACGATCCTTCATGACACTATAAATAACAAAACCATCCAACCAACGAAACGCATATTGAAAGCCAGAGGAAAGGAAAAAAGAAAAATGGCTGCTTATAAATCTTCATTATCGCTATTAATCCTCGCACTGATCATCTTTATTACTACAGGCATAATCTCGAGAACCATCTCAGCAGCAGTTTCCCGCGGAGAAGTGTTCGACTGCTCTAAAATCCCGATAGAAAATCTCGAGCCTTGCAGCGGTTACTTGACCAACTACGACCGCAGCCCATCGAGCGAATGCTGCGATGGGGCCCGTTCTTGGCTCGCTGCTAAGCCCCACGAAGTTTGCGAGTGCTACAAAAAGAATCCCAAGAGGCTCAGCTTTAAGCCTAACCATGAAGACGTTGACTTGCTCCCAGTTAGCTGCGAGCTGCCCGAATTCTTACCATATACACGTTGTTTGTAGTAAGTCATAATAATACATATTTGCATGTCATGGTCTTCTTCTCTATATTAATGTGTGCGGTTTTCTTTCAATGATGATGTATGGCTTTTCTTTGTAAGTTGAACGCGCAGCTGATGTAATGAGAATGATAGCAAGGAGACAGAAGAGTGGATGAAAGAGAAGACATTGGAGATGGAGAGGCCTCAAATCGTGTTCTGTTCTGTGATGTATTATTTATTTATAAAATCATGCCATAATAATAGATCGTTTTCAATGATTCAGTTCCCAATATGCTTTAAGAGGATTGGTCGAGCACATGATATCTCCATATCATTGTTTCGATCTCACTTCGATTGTCTTGATCTTGACTTACTTTCGTCGTTTCCTTTCTATGTAATTGTATGGACGAAGGAACAAGGTTAAGCAGCTATAGCTTAAGCCTTGGGTTCTTGGGCCGTGACTAGACCTGGGTAATGGGCCGGGTCAACCCAGACCCGACCCAAAACCAGCCCACGAAACCGGTCCAGAACAGGAACCGGTACGAACCGGTTCTGGAACCGGTAACCGGCCCAATAGTAGTGGATTGGGCCGGTTCCGGGAAACCGGAACCGTGGATTACCGGTTCCGGTTCCCGGTTCCGCCCATGGTTCCGGTTCCGGGCCGGAACCGGAACCGGCCCGTTGGGCCAAATCTCCTTTATTTTTTTTTTAATTATTCGAACTCTTACATTGATGAATCACAGATTACGATAGCAGTCAAGCTCAGATATCTAGGTAATAATGTAGTATTTAATTGAGAACGGACCACAGTAGACAAATTCAAAAGCAAAGAAAACAAAACGTTAAAAGCCACCCCATTTATGTCTGCTCTTGGAACTTGGGACGAAAAAGTTACTACCTCCATCCCACTTATTTCTTCCCATATTTCTATTTCGAGCGTCCTACATAATTCTTCTCACTTCCATTTTTGGTAAAAAATTATCCCACTAATTAAACTAATTACACCATTAATATTAAAAAAGTCTTCTTGATTTGCGTGTCTACTAATAACTTTTCTCTCTATACATCAAAAGGTGAACTATAATATTAAAATAATGTGATTTCTTAATCTCCGTGCCCGCTAATCTTTGGAAGAAATAGCCGGGACAGAGGAAGTAATATTCTTCCAACAACTAAAAAATTAATATTCTTGGAACTTCGGACTAACAGTGTAGTTGTTCGAAGCATGCAAGTAAAAACAAAACGTTAAAGCCACAAAGCTTGCAAGTAAAAACAAAAAATAAATAAATGGGCCGGTTCCGGAACCCGGAACCGGCCCATTTCAGCCCCGGGGTTCAGTATAGTGGTTCCGGGCCGGTTCTGAGAAAATGGTCCCGGAACCGGAACCGGAATCGGTACTGTTTCGGAACCGGTTGAACCGGAACCGGTAGAACCGGCCCAAACCGGAACATTACCCACGTCTAGCCGTGACCCACAAGAAATAAAGCCCAAACTATAATCAAAAGCCCAATAACTTGAACCCCGCGCTTATCCATACACTACAATCTAACAGTATATAAAGCTTAGATGCACCATTTCTAGGGCTGGGGAAAAATACCGAAATACCGAAATACCGTCCTTATCGTATCGAATCGTATCGAAAATATCGAAAATTTTGGTATACCGAAGTTTTTGGTAAGGTATACCGTACCGAAAAACGGTAATGGTATGAAAGTTTTTAAAACTAGGTATACCGATTATACCGAATACCGAAATTCTAAATTTTTTAATATATATATATATATATATATATATATACACACATATATATTATTTTAAAAAATATAAAATGAAAAACTAAGGATCTTCAAAAAACTTATTTAGCCCATAAATTATTAACTTATACACAACTTTCTAATATTAGGCCCACCATATTTTACTTATATAACTCAAGTAACGTTGCCTTTTTAATGTTTTTCATGATTTTTGAAAGCGTGAAGATGCAATGCAATTACTTTTGTTAATCTTCACTATTTTTTTTAAATATAGCCAATTCGTTCTAATTAATCTGTATATAAAGTTGTATTTTGTGGTTATGCAAAGTTCTTTGGCTAAAATATGTAAATTATTTAAGGTTAAAAAATCTTTTTATTTTGAAAATTTTGTATTAATAATCTATCTTATTGGGGCCTAAGGAGTTCGAATTGATTAAAAATTCCAAAACAACGAATTACCGAGTCACGGACATGCATGATAAAAAACCCTCCGTATGAATGGTATAGAAGGTATGATACCGATACATACCGAAATTTCGGTACGATGCCGTATCGAAATTTAAGGTATACCAAAATTTTGGTATGGTAATGGTATGATATTTTTGGATACCGAAATTTCGGTACAGCATACGGTATCACAGTTTTGGTACGGTATACCGTACCGAACCACCCCTAACCATTTCGCACGAAGTCCGAATTTTTCTCAAATTCCAAAATTAGCCCTTCGTCGGCCGGGAGCTGAGCTGATAAACGACGACGACCACTTTCATGAAGAACAGGAAGATGAGAGGCCACGTCAGCGCCGGTCACGGAAGGATCTCAAGCTTCGAGGTCATCCCGGCGGTCGCGTCAACGCCGGAGGAATGCACCACCACCCATCGCACCCGGGGTATTTCGGTAAGGTCGGCATGAGGTACTTACACAAGCTGAGGAACAAATTCTTCTGCCCGGCGCTCGACGTCGACCGCCTATGGTCGATGGTCCCGCCGGAGGTGAAGGGACAAGGCGACCGTGGACAACGCGCCGGTGATCGACGTCGCTCAGTTCGGCTACTTCAAGTTTCTCGGCAAGGGGCTTCTGCGTTGTGGTGAAGGAGAAGTTGGTAACGAAGAATGCTGAGAAGAAGATTAAGGACGCCGGCGGCGCCGTGCTGCTTACCGCCTGAGGAGCCTCCCTTTCGAATTTTAGGTTCAATTTCTGCCTTCGTTTTAGTTGATTTCTGTGTTTCTTTTCCCAATAACTTTCTTTCTCACCATTGCTACGATGCTATAAGATTTTTTCAAATTACAGTTACTTGGGATCTCTATTTGCTGTTCGCCATAATTCTCTGCGTATATTGATAAAAATGTGATCTTTGCCATGGTTCAAAACACAATAATACAATCAATATCTCACACGAAAGAATCATAAAAAAAAATAAAATTGTAGTACATAACAGCAGATGTAATAATGATAACGGCATCGTTTCAATGATAATGCAATCTTTAATTTTATTCTTTTACCATTTCTTCAACTTTGCTGATAATATTCTTGCGACATTGGTGTGTAGTCATAGTAGCTGAAATCCACCGAAGCCTGACGATGATCGTAAGCCTGGTAATGATTCCCTTCTTGCCACTGAAACATCGATTCAAGCCTACTCTCTCCCTCCCAGGAAAAGGTAGCAGCACTACTATTGCTCGAGCACTCTTTTGCTTCAGGAAAATCTTGATCCTTGGTATTGAAAGTCATTCCGTAAGTCCCAGACTCCAATCCAAATGAAGGGTCGGGATTATTACATTCGAATTGGTCCTTCAGCTCATCATAGGGCCGAGCCAAGTAATACTGATGATGGATGTGGGCCATCAAGCTCGAACCGCCTAGGCTAGGATCGCTGCTACTCTCTTGGGGCTCTGTCGAAAACAGAGGATGATGATGCTTTGCTGCATATCTCTCTTCGTCAGAGAAAATGGCGTCGTTCGAATTGTAGAAAAACGGAGGCTGAGTCAGCATTTGATTCTCGAATTCTAATCCTTTTGAGTCTATTATGCATGTTTCTTGTTCGTTTTTCGGCTCAGTTTCGAGTACGATGGGCTGGTGAGTGGTTGGATCAATCCCCTGTTTTAGTAGCTTCTTCTTCAGGCTTGAGTTCCATAGGTTCTTAATCTCATTATCTGTTCTTCCTGGTAACTGGGCTGCTATTTGAGCCCACCTGTCAAAATTGATTAAAGATTAATAATGTAAAAATAAAACGAGGAAAAAAAAAAGAACAAGAAAAAAACCTGTTGCCAAGAGTTTCATGTAATGAGATGATCTTTTCTTCTTCTTCCTGGGAAAACGTTCCTCTCTTAAGGTCTGGCCTTAGGTAGTTTATCCATCTCAACCTACAGCTCTTCCCACATCTCTGTAAACCTGCATTTAATAAACACGCTTAAAAGAAAACCCTGAAAAATGAAATTCAATAGTATTAATTAACTAATTAATTAGTTTATTACCTGCAAATTTAGGCACAGAACTCCAGCAACCGACACCATATTTGGAGACATAACTGTACAGTTTCTCATCTTCGTCAGGTGACCACAAGCCTTTCCTCAGCTTCTGCTTAGCACAACAACCATGTCGTCCCATGTTGTCCTCTGATTCTCAGACAGCTTCTAAACTAGGATATAAATATTCTTTTTTTTTCTGGGAAATTTTTTTAGAAGCTATGATTTCTTAGAATCCAAGCTATGTTCGTTGATGGTGAGGTGTTGTTTGGTTTTGAAGATATCTTATCTCAGGATTAGTTTGAAGTAAATGGTTGAAGAGGGCAGTTCTATAAATACTGTCGTCAGTTCTCTACTACTAGTTTTCATGCCTGTACTTTGTCGACTAACAAATACGATGTTGAAATAGTGATTAAAAACCTAAATGTGGTGACTAATTAATTTGTATTAACGTTTTTCCCCGGAAATAAATTGTATTGAAGTACCACGTGCTACTAATTGAGGTAGCGGGCCATTTTTTGGGGGGTCGTTTTGTATAGTCTTGAATGGAAATTAATCAGATTAATTAATTTGGCGCGTGGGCATCACCACCTCGCCATGGACCAATTTTTTGTAAGTTGATTTACGAATTATAACTTGGTTTTTAGCTATTTTGTTGTAATAAAAATATGGAATCGGCTATTTGTGATGTATATATTTTATATTACGATACTATCTATCAACCAAGTTCACAATTAGTAAGGTGAAATAAATGGAAAACGCAATTTTTTTTTTGGCGAAACAGTTTTATTGTCAACGCAATTATGGAGATTAAAAAGGAGTAAGCGCCCCAGTCAAGTAAAAGTTGATTTAACAACTTTATGCTTGCATGAAACGTGGATTTCATGAGCTTTACTTAGATATGATGTTGATCAACATATATCTTTTTTGGCCGACAATTGTACTTCTCAAACTTGGAAATGCATATATGGTGAAATGGGTAATGCGTTAATAAGAGAAAAGGAGAAAGAAAGAAACTTAAAAAAATGTGATGTAATAAGACAAGACCATATAGACGTCCACCTTATGTACACTTAGTGAAATAGAAGTACGTGGCTGCTTAACGATCTCACAATCAAATGATTTTCGACTCATTCCGTCGGTTTCTATTGGTGAAACACAATTAGCATAAACAAAAACATTTCTTTTTCATATACAAATACAATTATACGTACGGAGAAGGCGAATTCAAATTCATATTAGGGTTTTCAACACTGCTCGGTTCTGGTCATTGCATTATCGTAAAAAATTATTGGAAAAACTTAGAAATTTGCATCAGCCTCCATGAGGTTACTTCATTACAATGATTGATGACACGACGGATGATGCAAAGTTATTTTTAAATGGAGACATAAAAGAACTGTAGACGAGTCCACTCTGCGCCCACACTTGATCTCTAAAGCTATGTATTTATTATATAGCAATAATTGTCTTTTTCTCTACGTTTTTCCATTTCTAGCCCAACCATTTGTTGCAAATTTATTAGAATTTAACTTTCTTCACTAGGAAGATGAGAATTAATCTTGATGCAGTAAATTCAATGTAAAAGTATTAAATTTGGGCAAGAATTAGATATGGAATAGTTTTCTAATTTTTTTTTCAACAAGGCACGAGTTGACTTATAAGCTTGGGTTTTGTAATGGAGACAGCGGACACGTCACGACAACCATATCACTTTTTTTAAGTGTTCATATTTTCTTGCAGCGACGTAATTCTCAAAGTTCACATCATATCGATAAATGACTCATAAAGTATGTTAATTACGGTTGTGATTTACCGTTGCCTTTCATTGTGTGAATTTATTTACTTTCATAGCTTCATTATTGATACTTATTGTCACTCAGCTATATAATGCCCAAAGCTATTATATTCATTTATTCTAAATCACCTACCATCTGTTAATTACTCTCTTCCAACCCTGGTTCGAAACAACTTATAATTTTCATGGGAAATTATTTACTATTAAACGAAGAAGATTATTGAGATTGTTAATTCTCTCAAGTCTAGTCTCCAAATTTCTAGGAGTAAGTAATATTGAATTGAATACGTGATATGAAACGCATTATCTAATAATATAAAAACTATAATTATACCTTTTGACTTAAGCCTCATGATAGAACTGATAATTTTCTATCGTATATATATTTGAAAAAAAAAAAGGTAATTAGTATTATTACCATTGTGAATCATAGTTGTGTAATAATGCGACGATAGAAATATAATAACCACCAGGTAAATGAAGTGACAAACCAAACATTATGTTGTCAAGACGCATGAGGTAATATGGTCGTGAAGATAATAATTTCATTTGTAATGATTTAGCTAATGGACATCATCTAGAGTGCTCTTATTACCTTTATAAATGACATTGATATTTTATTTTTTTAATATCCTCACCAACCAAATTTTTGTTTTTGAAACGTGAAAAACACGAATATGCATGACGAACCAATTTGCGCAAGTAGATTGTAGCAAACCACCCGAATTCCGTCTCAATTAATAATTTCAAGCCAATTCATTTAACAGAAAATTTCCCATATTGGCTTTGGCAAGAACTAAATAATTAAAATCTTCGTGAGAAAAATAAGGCTCGATCGGGTTTTTAATTAATGAATTTCCGGGTCCATTTGAAAAAGTCAATTTCACAATAAATAGATATAAATTTTACTAATTTGATTGGCTATTAGAATTTAATTAGTAGACCCTAATTGTTGACAATGGGATGGGAACCGCATTTTGGTCAATAGAAAGGGGGCTGGCTTGCTTCTATCTGAAGTTGATGAAAGAAGAAGTAGCTAATAATTGTATGCGTTCTTTCATGGAAGGCTCAACCTTGACATGGGCCAACTTGGTTCCCATTAGCATTACTTTCTTCATAGACCGAAATTGTCTTTTCGCGTGCGTTGATTGTAATAGGGTACATATGATATACAATACAACAACATGCTTAACATCTCTACTTCAACATATATACAAAGAACAAAAATGTATATTGCTGGACTGTTCTTGTTACAACAACCTTGACATTCTATTTTGTTGTATAAATTATAACAAGTGTGAAGCTCTCATCGTATTTGTGAAGGCATTGCTTTTCCTTGTCTTACTAGGTTGTCTGTTTCTTCAAGAATTGTTAATTGTGATATTAATCTTGACTGATATTTTATTTAGAACAGTCAAAATCATATCTCATTCATCGTCCTCCTTACGTGTGCCAACTGCCAACAAGTCATTGTTTATCTCACTCATTGATAGATCGAAATAGATCATTAGATCAGATCTCAAACGAATTTTTCTTTTCTCTTTTCCTACGGAATCGACGCTTTTAATGTAGAGAGCATTCATCGATACGATTTCACCATAGCCACGAGGCGTGCCAAGCTTCAATCTTTCTTCGCATATTCCAATAAAGCCATTATGGAAGAAGTACGGTGCAACAATGGCGGCGCAGGTGTATGGCGGTTCCATGGAAGAGATCGACACTATTTTCTCCTACGGCTTTGGTCTTCCTACCAACGATGGAGTGTACGGCCAAGGTCTTTAATCGCCCCATCGGAAGGTAACTAAATATACTCCTTTTTTGATCAATTTCCTTGTCCGAAATCCAATTTGAATTATTAGGTCATTATTTAACCGGATAATCATTACAATTTGAACTGTCAATTTGGCGGGGCGGGCCTAAAAAATCGAAGCCCGCCCGGCGGGGCGGGCGGGCCATATTGACAGTACTAATTACAATATGTCTTGAGACCATTTTATTATATTTCTAACGCTCCCTTCACGTTGGAAATCGATCGTCAGGCATATACGGAGAATTATAGGTAATATATCATAATTCGCCGAAGCGTACGTTCGATGATTTGGGATTAGTTTATTCAAAATTTTTCGTGTACTTTTTTATTAACAGAAGCATGAGATATCAAGGGATGATATGATCAAGCTAGTGAGGAGCATAGCAGGGGACAACTTGTTAGCAGCAGTTATAAAATCACACAAAGGAAAGGTTTAGGATTCTTTTTGTCATTTTTTCAACACTTCTCGTACTTCTGTACTTACGCCTTCGAACGAACTGTTTCTTTCTTGCGAAGATCGACGGGTTTGGGAAGATCAGCGGCGAAGGTAAGCGAACGAAGATATAACTTCCAACGAGTCGGCGGACGGCAAAATATAGGAAAATGGCACAATGGTTGTATGAGGTTTTATTATCATTATTACAAGTCATAAAATATACATACAATTGATGTGGTTTTAAGAATTGGGCACATGGGTATGTGAATTAAGCCAAAATAGTACGAGCAGTGGCAATCTAGCAAATGGTCCTAACGAAACTGACATGAAAAGAAAAAAAGAGAGAGCATTGATTAGATTGTTTGTTGGGTATATTATGTTTCAGGCCCCAAAAATATTTTAAAATAGATTTCAGATCCTTTCAGAAAAAATATTAGTTTAAAGGACCTAATTTTCGTAAAATTTAGAGATGGGGAACTAAAGTTACACAAGTGTTATTTCAGAGCAATGGAGTGTTACTGAGAAACAATGAAGTGTTACTGAGGAGCAATAACGTGTTATTGCTGAACAACGAAGTGTTACTGTAGAACAATGAAGTGTTACCGCAGAACAATTAAGTGTTACGGCAAAAATTAAGTGTTACTGCAGAAATCGGGACCTTAAAACTAATATTTTCTGACAGGGCCTGAAAGCTGAAAAAAATTCCGACAAGGGCCGGAAACGAAATTTGCCCTTGTTTGTTTGTTGGGCGTTTGTTTGAAGCCATGCAAGAACCTTACAATCAACAGTCACTTTCGTAAGGCCCATTTATTTAATCCATTGTTATCCGGCCCAATATTAGACCCATTTGAGGTGTTTGACCCTTTGTAATGTAGTAGTGTGTATGGGAGTTTAACATATCAACGAACTTGAAGTCAAAAGTCAATCAGTTCTCCTCCCTAACAATTTGGTCCACTCCAATCAACAGAGAATCATACATGCATACTCTTTTTCTGGATTTACTCCTTTATTTATCTATTTATTTGTTTGTTGTCATAAGATATCTTCTCTTCCCGCCAGTCAAAGAGTTTGACTCACTTTAAATCCCTTCAATTGTTCCCATTTTTAACATCATCGTACGACTGCTAATGTACTCCTTTCCCCCTTCTCTCTGCATATATATATACACAAAAGAACAGAACATATCTCGGCGACTCATCACATCAACAACATAACCATCCATGGACAACAACAACAACGAAGATCCAAAAATCGACAGTGCAGGGAAAATAATGCTAATCTCAGTCATCTTCCTCTTCTTCGTCCTAATCTTCATCCTCAGCCTCCACCTATACGCCAGATGGTTCTTCTCCGGCCAACCTCCGGCCTCCAGGACCCGCCGGAGCGGCCGCCGGAGAAGGCGCCTGGACTTCGCCGCCGGCCACTACGAAGCACCTCCGCCCAACCCAGGGCGGCAGGGACTCGACCCTTCTGTCCTAAAATCAATGCCCGTCGTTACATTCGATCCCAAGAGGTTCGAAGAAGAAGACGACGATTACGAGGTAGAGTGCGCCGTTTGCCTGAGCGAGCTTTCCGAGGGAGAAAAGGCGAGGGTTCTGCCCAAGTGCAGCCATTGGTTCCACGTCGACTGCATCGACATGTGGCTTGGGTCCCACCCCACCTGCCCGCTGTGTAGGACCCTCGTCGAGAAGCTGCCCGAGCTGACCGAAAACGATCACCATCGTCATCATCCTCAGGGAGGCGATGACGTCGTCAGCGAAGAGCCATCACCGTCGAGTTCTTCAATGGCGATCGATATTCCTGCACAGACTGACGAAGAACAGATATCTGCATTATCGACGAGGTTCAAGTCATTGAAGAGGCTCTTGAACGGCGGCGGTGGTAGTACTAATCCTTCGAGCCCGGGAAATTTGGAGGAGGGACAAGTTTGATCGTTTCTTTATGATTTTTATACGAATGTGTGTACGTACATGCAGAGAAAGAATTAAAAAAAAATGCTGGGTAAATTCTTTCTGTTACATAGGATAGTAAAACCTCTTTTTTCTGTAAATTGATTTTATATGAACGAAGATGAGCTACATCGCCATGTAAATTGGGCCGTACATTCGAAGCTTATTGTGATTAGTACTACAAACTCCTTCGAGGCTCGTGTAGGGCACGTCTGAGTACTCGTGGGCCCCATTCGTCGGAAAACGGAAACTCGACGAGCTCTTATGTTTCTTGTAATAAGGCTTTAAACAGCAGAAAAGAACGTTTTTCCAAGACGACGATGATCTTCGTCTGTTGTTCTTATTCTCTTCTTGGGATTCATAGGTATGGATTTGGCTTCTCTTTGCCTCTTCCAAGAACTGAAACACACATAGTATATATATAAATATACACGATCTATGTAATAGATGCATAATTAAAGGTACGTGATGCCGTCGAAAAATATCCCGACGCACCAATGGTGCGCTGGAAGTTATCGGTCCCGCTTCGAGTTCGTCGTCTTCGTCTTCGGCGGATCCCTGAAACGTCACGAAAAAGCGAGCTAAAGGGTGCCGTTTCGGCGACGCCCCTCCGACGCTCAAGTCAGTTAATCGTTCGTCGACGTTAAACTGTAAAAGAAAATAAGACAAAATAATAATCAGAGAGAGTACTGAGTTCGGCTAGAGATATGCATCGATGAATCCTTCATGCGTGTTCTTGTGCTTAATTGCATGTCTTCTTCGGCGAGAGAGATGACTCGTATGTGATGAGATGGTAGATTAAGCCGTAGAGTAGTAGATCGCATGAGCTATGGGAGGGAGGAGCTTGCTTCTAGTTGTAGATTCCTCTCTAAATGTATCAAGTTGTATCTCTGTCCAAAAGTGGATCACTGATGATAGTTTGATGAAGTGATAGAAAAATGACCCAGCCCCCCTTTCTGTGCGTGTCTCTCCTCCTCTATATAGCTGAGGTGTATGGGAGATAATGGCATGTAGTTGAGATTGGGTAACCACCCACTTCTTGGCCCATGATACTTAGTGATGGGTGGAGTTTATAATGGCCACGTTGGAATGTAACTGCTCCTTTTTGCTCTCTCTCGTTTATGTGACGTCCTCGGGAATATGTTCGGACAAGGCATCATTCCTCGGGCGGCGTTCTTTGGGCGTTGATCGCCTCGGGGTGTTCTCGTGGGCCCTCGGGAGATCTTTTACGCCTTGGTGGGATGTCTCCCTCCTCGGGAGGTGATTTGGCGCGAACTATTTCCCGCCCCTTTCGATTAGACTCGAATATTTTACGGTTAAATACGAGGATAACATCTGGTATTAGTTATCGTCTTCATTAATTACTACGACATTAACATTTCGCCAATACAATACGTTACTATAATATCTGTGCAGACGTTATTAGTAGCTTTCCGTAGCTACCAAATATTTCTATCATAACTAACTCAACCACAGTCTCGTGTGTTGTAATAACGTTAGGTGGCAATTTAATTATAGTAGGCAATCAAAGAACATCCTCACGCAAGGTTGGGCAGGCAAAGATACTATTTTATTATAAATCAGTTACTTTTTACTAGCAATATTTAGACCATAAATACTTAGATGATGCAATTCCTTCTTATTAGTAGTTACTGTCTTTTAAATTCAAGGGAAGGATATATGTCTGAGTTCCACGATTCCGCTCATAGCCATGAGTTTAACTGTCACGAAGATTTCACTAAGGTACATCACTTCATTGCCGTACTGTTATCCCCATATTTAACCGGTCAATATTCGAGTCTAACCGAAGACGGGGCGGGAAAGATCTCACGCGAAAAGATCCCCCGAGACGACGAGCCCGCGAAAAATATCCCCGAGACGACACACGCCCGAGGAGCACTCCCGAGGAACGACGCCTTGTTCGAGCACCACGCCGAGGACATCACGTGCCCGAGTCATAAGTACATGGGCAAGACCCACTAACGACATGAGTGGGTGGTTATAGTGTCCCACTTTCTCAATCATGGGATGTTATAATTAGTATATGGCCTTGCATATATATAACGAGCTTGGAAAGGAGAAAGGGACAATCTATCACTCTATTACTGAAACTACCACTTCATATCGCATACTCTATCTCTTGCTGAAGAAGGATAACGGCCAGACCGTATAATCAATCTCATAGCCAAAGATCATTTCCTACTCTCTCTTTAATTATTGATTTCTCTGATCTTATTTTATACGCTTTAAACGTCGTCGAATGATTAACTGACTTGAGCGTCGGAGGGGCGTCGCCGAAACGGCGCCCTTTAGCCCGTCTCTTTCGTGTTGTTTCAGGGATACATCGAAGACGAAGACGGCGAGCTCGAAACGGCGACGGACCGATACCTTCCAGCGCACCATTGATGCGTCGAAAATAGCTCGCAAACGGTTGGCTCGCGCGCCGATGCGAAGGGCGATTTTTCGGTCCGCATCAATTGGCGCCGTCTGTGGGAAACGTATAAATAAAAAGGTGCACTTGGAAGAATCGGAAAATCTGAGCTGTTCGAGCTCGCGCCATAAAACCCATCGAATTCACCGCCTTTCAGATTTCGGGGACGAAGCTTCATTATCACCGTGAGCTCGCTTCGTCGTCGCCCGGACGGACCAGTCACCTTCATCGTCGACATCAGGCGCAGAAGACACAGAACTGACCCGAGCAATGTTGTCGCAACACGACGCACGCGCCTCACCACCGCGAGCGGAGGATTCCTACGCTGATCTCAAAAGCCCCGAGCACAACGGCGGGCAACGCACCGACCCGAGCGATGATATCGCAGCCGACGACGCTCATACTCCAGCCTCGGCCATCATCACAGACTCACCAGAGTGTCATCGGCACCTGGGAGCACCACCGTGGACAGCCGCCCCCAAGGCTTGACTCGCTGCGTTCTTGCGAGCGAACCGTCATCGTCGCCAGACAACACATTCCCCATAGTTGCAGCCGCCCATCTCAGCCTAACAGCTATCGTTCTCGGCGACTGAGAAAACCTACGAGACCACTCCGGTCAGACATCTCTCAATCCTCATTAACCACCGATGACACGAGGAAGGAGAGCAGATCGGCCACCCCGCAACGAAACAGAAAATCAACCCAAGCGACGACGTCGCAGGCTTGGATTAACCACGCTGAACCACTACAGTGACTGCTATCGAGGGTCGACTGCGCCATCGCAAAAGAGCCCTAAAAGCACGACCAAGAGAAATCGAATAAATCGGGGAATCGATTTCGCAAAATTGAAGGTACCCGTATCTCGCTTTGATAACTCGGCCATTTTCCTTCCCTACTGACCTTTTCAGGACCAAATCGCCAACGATATGGATTATTTCCGTCGATGGAGGAGAATTATCTCGTAAGAACAACAATATCGGTCTTACGGGGATGAAGCGCCACCAGTCGCAGCCGCTGGGCCTCTGAAGCCGCCACCTCGATCATCGCTCCGACCCCCAATGACGTCTCCATCGCCGTTTCGAAGACGGGACTCGGTTGTAAGCTTTCCTTATGTATCGGGGTTGATTCGTAATTACTTGATCTTATGAGTTGATTCTGTTATTCTACGTGAAGCGCATATGATGAAATCTGATCAATTGTGGTCATTTAGAGAATTATGAAAATTTGTGAGTTATTGTTGTAAATTTATTAGGGCTATTCGTTGGGCCTATTAGGCATATTGGGCAGTCAGAATCTACTTTCCCCAACCTGTTGTTTTTATGGGCTGCGAGGATAAATTAACTGGATCTGCGATTATGATGATTTTCTTGGGCCATTGATTAATTATATTGGGCTGTTGGAGTTATATTGGAGTGCTGGACAAGTTTTATTAGGCCTCTTTCATGTTCTTTTGCTGGAATTATAGAAATAAGATTGAGCTATTAATATTCTTTGCATCGACTGATTTTGCCTTGAGCTCTGATCATATATTTTTTATTTTTATTTTTTATTAACCTTGTCTGCTTGACGAAATAATATCAACATCAGCATGTATGAACTTGGTTGCACATGCACCGTTTTCTTTGAGCTATTTGAGTGCAGGAATTCTGGGGCGCCGTCGGCCCTCGGAAATTTATTGGGAGCCTCATCTATGTCGCCACTATTCGCTACTCTCGGTATAATAAATAATCCGGGGCAGCCAATCGGCCACCACTCCGACCTCTGATGACGTCTTCATCGCCGATTCGAAGAGGGGACTCGCCCGTGGGGAAGGTGCATTCGGGCGACAGGCCTCCTAAATCCACAATTGTGGCGGACATAAAAGTCCACGGTTGTGGCCCGAAGACCCGACCTGCTCGGGATAAATCTCCACGAATGTCGTCCGAAGACCCGACCTGCTCGGGATAAAAGCCCACGAATGTGGCACGAAACTTGCGTAACTCCCTCCCTCACAATTGTGGCTCGGAGCCTAAGCCTACGAAAGCACCGACCACGACTTGAACTCCGTAAGCCGACTTTGAGGAGGAATTTGGGCGAAATGTACAGATGACAACGCTTGGGGCACCGTCGGTATGAATATTTATCCTTTTTAATATTTATATGTTAACGTGATATTTAGGAAGGTCGATGCTCGGGAAGGACGTATGTTATACTCGAATATTTTACCTATACTACGTCCAAAAATCACTAACACTCTTTTGGACTATTTGTGAGGGGACTATTGTTATCCCCATATTTAACCGGTCAATATTCGAGTCTAACCGAAGACGGGGCGGGAAAGATCTCACGCGAAAAGATCCCCCGAGACGACGAGCCCGCGAAAAATATCCCCGAGACGACACACGCCCGAGGAGCACTCCCGAGGAACGACGCCTTGTTCGAGCACCACGCCGAGGACATCACGTGCCCGAGTCATAAGTACATGGGCAAGACCCACTAACGACATGAGTGGGTGGTTATAGTGTCCCACTTTCTCAATCATGGGATGTTATAATTAGTATATGGCCTTGCATATATATAAACGAGCTTGGAAAGGAGAAAGGGACAATCTATCACTCTATTACTGAAACTACCACTTCATATCGCATACTCTATCTCTTGCTGAAGAAGGATAACGGCCAGACCGTATAATCAATCTCATAGCCAAAGATCATTTCCTACTCTCTCTTTAATTATTGATTTCTCTGATCTTATTTTATACGCTTTAAACGTCGTCGAATGATTAACTGACTTGAGCGTCGGAGGGGCGTCGCCGAAACGGCGCCCTTTAGCCCGTCTCTTTCGTGTTGTTTCAGGGATACATCGAAGACGAAGACGGCGAGCTCGAAACGGCGACGGACCGATACCTTCCAGCGCACCATTGATGCGTCGAAATAGCTCGCAAACGGTTGGCTCGCGCGCCGATGCGAAGGGCGATTTTTCGGTCCGCATCACCAGAAACTGTTTAGTTTGCAAAAAAAAAGGTAAAGGTAAAAGAATCGTCAATGTAACATGGGAATGTATTTTAGTGTAGTGCTTTCCACGGTAATTCTTCAGCTAGCTCCTTCACAAAAATCTGAGGGCAAGATGATGGGCTTTTATAATATGGGCTGCTACATTTTCATTTTTAAGGTTGCGTTTGGTTTTCAACCAACTTAATACGAGGTCCAAGCCCGCTTTATGAGTTTCGGGCTCACATATCTCAAAGCCAAGATAAAATAATAATGGGGGTTCATTTGGGATTAACAATAATGGGCCTGCCTGACGTGTGCGGGCTTACTAATCTACTGACAGGATAACCAAACGATATATAATAGGTTACTAATAATATGGTAACCCATTATCTGGACTTATCTTGAAAACCAACAGTATTTTGAGCTATTATACCACCTCTGTCCCAGCAACTTTATCACATAAGTTACTGAGCACGCAAATTAAGGTGGCAGTGATTAGTATAAACAAATTGCTTAAATTTATAACTTTTCCCTAATTATTCCCACCATTTTCTTCCAATTACATTTAAAATGGTGTTTAATTTTTTACCCAAACAGAAAAGGCGATAAAAACGGACGAGGATTATTTAGTAGTGGTTTGACTTCAATATACATAGTGAAGAGGAAGTCGTTGAAGTATGGCTCCCTTCTTTAATATTGCTGATAGCATTTAGTGCGATTGGCGACACGTTGATTTATGAAAATAAGATTAATTTTCTTTGTTAAATAATATTGCAACTTCAATACAATAGTATATGAGTACGTGAAACATGAGTTTCGAGTCACTTTCTCAAAAGTCCTCTCTCCCTCTTTTCTTTATTATTTCCGCGTGCCTTATTAAGGCGTTATTAACAACATGGCATCTGCGTTAATAGTTTTAATACATAAGAAACGGTGAAACATTAATGAATAAATATCACCAATCGCAATAAATAATTAATCCTACTGATTGTCTAAGTAGCCAAAGTACAACTACAAGCATTTCCGAAAGTAACGCGTTTAGCTTCTTACACGAATCATTCACATTAAACTAACGATAAAGTGCACGTGTTGAAATACAAATGTCAAATGACATGACATGAGCATCAATGGATGATGGCCATTAAAATATCAAAACTCCTCTCGGCCTCACAACCTCAATCTCACATTATTTAACAAATCTCTCCGAGCACACAGTTTCATCATTCGCTACACACAGATTCTTCTTCCCATCCCTTCGAACTCTTCTATAAAAACAACGTATAGCAACTTTTCTAATAAATAATAACGAAAGAATAGAGCTTTAACACATAGCGAGGGAGGGTTGAGTAGTAAATAAATATGCTTCCCATCATTTGCAAGAGCAGCAAGAAAATGGGTTCTTTGGAGGGCCCCTTCTGTAAAGAATCCGACGATGGAGAAGGTCTGAGGATACTAATCGCCTTAGGAAATGGAAAATCTGAGTCCGCTGTAATAAAACCCTTGTTTAAAAACGTTAAGCCCATATTCTTATTAGTTGATCAAGCTAATAATAACCACCTCAGAGATCATCAATCTTTTTGCTATCTTAAGTCGTGCCATCTTTGCTACAAGACCTTAACTCTCGATAAGGAAGTCTACATGTATAGGTAAGTGTGTGTGTGTGTGTGTGTTTTTCGGACTAGAAAAATTGGAACATATCACTAAAATTTTGGGCTTCTCCTTTTCAGGGGTGATTTGGGATTTTGCAGCGAACAGTGCAGGGAAAGGCAAATCTACATGGATGAGAGGAAGGAATACGAAATTTCAAGCGAGAAGCTTTTGGCATCGTTTAGAAATAGACGACGGCAGCACGGCGGCGGCCACCGATGTGAGCAGCCGAGGAGCCACGTAGTGCCACCGTCTCAAGAAAATCGTGTTATATTCCTATAGATTGAGAATATTCTCCACTCCGAATTATATTAATATATATATCGTTACATACTTGTGGATGTAAGATAAGAGAGTTGAGTTCATAGGTACCTTGAAAGATTATTCGTTCGAATCTTTTCTTTCTTTCTCTGGTACCTTATCCTATTGTAAGTAGAGATAATGTACACTTAAAAAAAAGATCGAGTTTTATGAGTCACTTTCAGGAATGGGACCAAGATGGTTATAACTATATGGATTAATATAATAGAGAGAAGGAAGATATTAAGCTCTGCAAAGATATTAAAATGTATTTTCTGTATATCAGACATAAATATTGCTGTGGGCCTACTTCGGGCCTCGAAGCATATTTTGACGCGCTACGAGACTTTCGCTAGCGGGCCATAATTTTTGGGCCCTGGACTAGGACCATTAGGGTCAGCCCATATTTGATAAATCATCAAAAGATTTTTGCTTTTTCTTGATCATTAGTTTTACCGGAGTTAAATTCTAGTTGATAAATCATCAACTTAAAAACTGCATTCTTTGTCTTTTTTCTTTATATTATTTTCGGTTTTTTTTTCGAGAGATGTTGTTGGCCATTTAACCACCTGCACATTTTTATGGGAAGTCCTATATATATATATATATATATATATATATAGCAGCAGCAGAAGTTAGCACACACACATTGCTAGACAGAAAATTACTGTACTATATGCACTTATTTCTAGAACGAGAAACTTAACCCACACACACATATATATAATTATATTAGAACGAAGGCATATATTTCACTGGCTTTCCCCTTCAAATCAGAGCACAATGCCAACTGCACCAGGAATAAGAACGAGCAGTTGACCAACCAAAGCATTGATCGTTGTAAGAACGATAATGGGGATCCTATAAGGACAGCGCCAGTAGGGGGCATTTATCAAGCAAGAAGTTGCGGGGATTGTAAGATAGCAGCTTCTAAAGTCTGTTATCGAATCAGCTGCAGTAAGGACGAAAGAGTAAAGCCCAGTAATGTCTGTAAAAGCAGATTTAACCAATGACCCATTTCCGCAGACAAGATCAACTCTTGTCTGGGAGATGGGAGGGAATGATGTCCCTGCCGTGGTGTTGAAGTGTTAGGGCATGTAAGAATGCCTCCGAGGATTGCGCTGTTGAGTAGTGCAGCTGAGGATAGAGCTTTGCGGTGGAGGAGATAATGGCGATGAAGAGGGCAAGGAAGAGTATGAGTGAAGCACGAAAAAAGGCCATTTTTTCTATTATTCAAGCTGTGTCTTTTTTGTTTTTACTAGAGACGTGTTTCCTTTTTTGTGCTGTGGTTTGTGTGTGCTGTAAGAGTGTTCTCAAAACATATGCATTTTTATAAGGGGCGAAATTGTACAGCAACAAAGGAGTATGACTGGTGAAGAACGATAATGGGGAAGTTCTTCAAGTGATCGACGCCATTGTTGGTCAAGTTCTTGTCCTAATTCCTGGTGCAATCAGCTTACTGACCTGATCTGATGTGTGTGTATGCGTGTGTGTGTGTGTGTTTTACTTGATGGGAAAATTGGTTGAGTGGGTTGATCACCAACCCACTTCACCTACCCATTAGTAATAATACTATTTAATTATAATATTATTATATTGTATTAGTAAGGCTTTTGCCTATAAAAGGGTAGCTAATGAGGCATTAGAAAACACACCAAAACCAATAGAGAAAGAAAATAGAGAGAGGAAAGAAATAGAGGGTAGAGGAAAAATTGAGGGTTTGTTCGGTATTTGCTCCAACTATAAAGAGAGATAGTGTGTGTTTTCTCCTTTATAGATTGAGAGGTTGTAACCCCTGTTTTTACCCCAGTAATAAATTTCTACCTCGCCCGTGGTTTTTTACCCCAAGTTGAAAAGGGGTTTTCCACGTAAATTCCCGTGTTCCATTTATCCTCACAGTCATTTCCAATTTCGTTTAGCTGTCCATTTCGCAACAAGTGGTATCAGAGCCAGCCCTGATTGATATTCCGATTATGCTCTGTGGTTGCAGCTTTGTCTGATCTTCCACATCAGAAAGGATATCGAAAAGGTTTATCGTTACGGAAGAGTTTTTTGGCAAGTCGTGGTAATAGACTGTGTAAGTAAGTTCTGTCTAGGTGGCTGGTGCCAAGCGGGACACATAGTGACCCCACCAGATCTCATCTGGGAATTTACTTAGAAGGGTAATTTTGTCTTGAAAGCTGGTCGCTACCCTTTCTGCAAATTATCTGATCAGTACTATTTGACTGGACTGTTTAATTTCTCCGACGATAGCGACGTGGGAAAAAAATGGCAGCTAAAATGAAATTGAGAAATTCAACGGGAGAAACTACTCACTGTGGAAAATGAGGATTAAGGCAATTTTACTCAAAGAAAATTGTCTGGAGGCGATCACTGGCAGACCAACAACTATTACGAGTGATGCCAACTGGAGGAAGATGGACGGGAGGGCCATCGCCAATATTCATCTGGCATTAGCAGATGATATATTATCAAGCGTTGAAGAGAAAACTAGTGCGAAAGAAATCTGGGATCATCTATAGAAGCTGTATCAAGCCAAGTCACTCCACAGCAGAATTTTCTTGAAAAGAAAATTATACCATCTACGAATGGAAGAATCTTCTTCAATGACCGAGCACATCAACAAGTTGAATACTCTATTCTCTCAACTTAAAGACTTGGACTACAAAATAGAGCCAAGTGAACGTGCTGAGCTTCTGCTTCAAAGCCTGCCAGACTCCTACGATCAACTCGTCATCAATCTGAGCAACAACCAAGCTGTGGGGAAACTTATCTTCGACAATATTGCAGCTGCGGTTCTCGAAGAAGAAAGTCGGCGCAATAACAAAGAAGACAAGTTGATAACGTCCCAACAAGCGGAAGCTTTGACAGTAACGAGGGCAAGATCAGGAGCACGTGGTCCAAACATGAATCGAAAACGGCCAAGACCCGGAGAGTCTGGTCCAAGTGGGAGTCAAAAGCGGCAAAACCTTGTTACCAAAAATAAGAAGGTTATAAAATGTTACCACTGTGGCAAGAAAGGTCATCTGAAGAAAGATTGTTGGGCTCTAAATAAAAATCCCAATGCCCAAGGAAACGTCGCCAACACTACCGATGATGGAATTGCCTTGGTGTGTGAAGCCGCAACCACTATCGCTGAAAATGGAAGATTCAACGACATGTGGCTCATGGACTCAGCAGCTACTTTCCACATGACCTCTCGAAGGGAATGGTTTCATCAATACGAGCCAGCCTTTGGAGGGTATGTCTACAGCTGCAATGACCAAGCACTGAAGATTGTCGGGGTTGGTACTATTCAAATAAAGATGTACGATGGCACTGTGCGTACCATCCATGCTGTCCGACATGTGGAGGGCTTGAAGAAAAATCTGTTGTTCGTGGGGCAACTTGATGATCTTGGTTTCAAATTGAATTGGAGAACAAGATAATGAAGGTTTCCAAAGGAGCACTAGTGGTGATGAAGGGAGAAAAGATAACTGCAAATCTATACATGCTGAAGGGAGAGACTCTGCAAGAAGGGCAGGCATCCGTTGCCACGACAAGTTCAAATGAAAAGTCTACGATGACTTGGCACAAGAAACTTGGTCATATGTCTGAACAAGGCATGAAAATTCTTGCGCAAAAGAATCTACTTCCTGGTCTCACGACTGTGACGCTACCATTCTGCGAGCATTGTATTGTGAGCAAGCAGCATCGCCTGAAGTTCTCCACTTCAAATTCTAGAAGCAAAGGAATTCTAGAACTGATCCACTCTGATGTATGGCAAGCACCAGTTGCATCCCTGGGAGGAGCCAGCTACTTCGTATCATTCATAGACGACTACTCCAGGAGATGCTGGGTGTACCCAATCAAGAAGAAGGATGACGTGCTCCCTACCTTCAAAACTTATAAGGCGCGAGTTGAACTTGAAACCGGAAGAAAGATCAAGTGTCTCCGGTCAGATAATGGAGGGGAATATATTGGCAAAGAATTCACTGAATTTTGCAAAGGTGCGGGCATCAGAAGACAGTTCACCACGGCGTACACTCCACAACAGAATGGAGTGGGAGAGCGGTTGAATAGGACCCTGTTGGAAAGAACAAGGGCTATGTTGAGAACTGCGGGCCTGGAAAAGAAATTCTGGGCGGAAGCGGTCTGTACTGCCTGTTATGTGGTGAATCGGGCCCCATCTACTGCAATAGAGATGCGGACACCGATGGAAATGTGGACTGGTGCACCTGCAGATTATTCAAACCTCCATATATTTGGAAGTTCAACGTACGCGATGTATCACAACCAAGAAACGACAAAGTTGGATCCAAAGTCCAGGAAATGTTTGTTCTTGGGGTACGCTGAAGGAGTAAAGGGGTATCGCTTGTGGGATCTTACTGACCACAAAGTGATTATCAGCAGAGATGTTATCTTCTTGGAGGATAGCGATCAAGAGCAAGTCGATAATGATAGCAGTTCAAAAGGCGTGACAAAGACTACGCCGGTGAAAAGAAAATTGGAGCAATATAATTCTTCTGAAGCTGAACTGGAGCACGAAGAGCTCAACCCAGTCGAATCTGAAGTACCGGATCTCTGGCGGTCATCACGCGAACGTAGGCCGCCAAGTTGGCACTCAGATTATGAGATAGAGAGCAATCTTGCATACTGTTTTCTAACGGAGGATGGAGAGCCAACCACTTTTCAAGAAGCACTGAATAATTCAGATGCGAGTCTGTGGATTTCAGCGATGCAAGAGGAAATGGAAGCTCTCTATAAAAATAAGACATGGGAGTTGGTGCCATTGCCGCAAGGAAGGAAACCCATTGGCAACAAATGGGTGTACAAAATTAAGCGGAATGGTGATGACCAGGTAGAGTGATACCGTGCTAGACTGGTTGTAAAGGGATATGCTCAGAAAGAAGGGATTGACTTCAACGAAATTTCTCACCGGTGGTTCGACTTACAACAGTCAGGGTGGTCTTGTCAATGTGTGCTATATTCGACTTGCATCTTGAGCAGCTGGACGTGAAGACGGCCTTTCTCCATGGTGACCTGGATGAAGAAATATATATGCTTCAACCAGAAGGTTTCGAGGAACAAGGAAAAGAAGATCTGGTTTGCAGATTGATCAAATCTCTCTACGGGCTCAAACAAGCACCTCGATGCTGGTATAAGAGATTTGACTCCTTCATAATGAGTCTTGGCTACAACAGGCTATATTCAGATCCTTGTGCATATTTCAAGAGATTTGGCGATGACGATTTTATCATGTTGCTGTTGTACGTCGACGATATGCTGGTGGCAGGACCCAACAAAGGTCGTATCGCCGACTTAAAGACTCAACTGGCCAGTGAATTCGAAATGAAGGACTTGGGGCCAGCAAACAAAATCCTTGGTGTGCAAATATCTCGAGACAGAAGCAAGCGGAAGATTTGGCTTTCCCAAAAGAATTATTTGAAGAAAATCTTGCGGAGGTTCAACATGCAAGATAGTAAGCCAATATCTACTCCTCTTGCTACTAATTTCAAGCTATCCTCCGAGATGTGTCCTACTGATGAAGACGAGAGGATAGAGATGTCTCGACTGCCATATGCATCGGCGGTAGGAAGTCTAATGTTCGCAATGATCTGCACCAGACCAGACATTGCCCATGCAGTGGGAGTTGTTAGCCGATACATGTCCAACCCTGGCCGGGAGCACTGGAGTGCTGTTAAGAGGATTCTCAGATATATCAAGGGAACCTCGGATCTTGCCTTATGTTACGGAGGTACAGATTTTACTGTCCATGGTTTTGTTGATGCAGATTATGCAGGTGAACTTGATAAAAGCAGATCCACAACTGGATATGTGTTCAATCTTGTTGGCGGTGCTGTAAGCTGGGTTTCAAAACTGCAGTCCATTGTTGTAACGTCAACAACGGAAGCAGAATATGTCGCAGCTACGCAAGCCAGTAAAGAGGCAATATGGTTGAAGATGTTGCTGGAAGAACTCGGCCACAAACAGGAGAATATTGTTCTCTATTGTGATAGCCAGAGGGCGTTGCATCTTGCAAGGAATCCAGCATATCATTCAAGAACCAAACACATACGGGTCCAATTCCACTTTGTTCGTGAACAAGTCGAAGAGGGGACTGTGGACATGCAAAAAGTTCACACTGCGGATAATCTGGCAGACTACATGACCAAAGCAATTCCTGTGGACAAGTTTATGTGGTGTCGTTCCTCATGTGGATTGACTGAACATAAGTAACATGCAAAGGCGAGCAAGAATGGTGTGAAGATCTGATTGGGTATCAATCAAATCTTCAAGTGGGAGATTGATGGGAAAATTGGTTGAGTGGGTTGATCACCAACCCACTTCACCTACCCATTAGTAATAATACTATTTAATTATAATGTTATTATATTGTATTAGTAAGGCTTTTGCCTATAAAAGGGGAGCTAATGAGGCATTAGAAAACACACCAAAACCAATAGAGAAAGAAAATAGAGAGAGGAAAGAAATAGAGGGTAGAGGAAAAATTGAGGGTTTGTTCGGTATTTGCTCCAACTATAAAGAGAGATAGTGTGTGTTTTCTCCTTTATAGATTGAGAGGTTGTAACCCCTGTTTTTACCCCAGTAATAAATTTCTACCTCGCCCGTGGTTTTTTACCCCAAGTTGAAAAGGGGTTTTCCACGTAAATTCCCGTGTTCCATTTATCCTCACAGTCATTTCCAATTTCGTTTAGCTGTCCATTTCGCAACATTACTTCACGTTTGGTATGTAATAAGTGCATTGGCACATTGTTCTTCGTTTGATATATGTCACTGTGTGGATCAATGTTGCAGAAGTTCAAAAGCCTTCGAGAGATCGTATTTTGACTTGCGCATGTCGTATACTATCTGTATCCTTCTGTTTGATTATATATAATGAATGAAGCTTTTTGTCATTGTCTAATCTACAAAAAACTTGGAAACAGAATCACTTCTCTATTCAACTGCTACTGAAAAAATATATATCATTTTTCAATGCAAGGAGGCCCTGATCGAATCATGGAACCTGGATTTTAGTTCCGTGTAATAAACAAAGTTGGGAATACCACGAGGAAGAAGATTACACGAAATTCATCTAGATTTTCGATTTTATGTAATGCTTTGTTCTATCGACTTCTTTCATCTCTACAATATGGTGCATGCGATAACTATATTCTAGTTATAGGGCTGATCTTACATCAGTCGTCGGTTTTAGACATGAAATTATATTATGCGGAATCTACCTTGCTTATTCATTTATTACAAGTAAAGGAATAAATAAATTATCAAGAAACGTGCTCCATGAGAATGATCATAGCATCCTTTGAATATCAATGAATCGTCATGCTTGTAAAATGTGAACTCGAGGGTTACGGCACGATTTAATTTAAGTATAGTTTTTCTCCGACCATTATAACCATATTTTATAATTTAATTAGTACGAACCCAGCTACACCATAATTTTAATTTCCAAGCTTTTTTCACACAATAACTACAAAACGTCGGCCACCTGAACGTGGAAAGTTTTCATTCGCTAACGCGGCGTAAAGAAACTTTCAAATAAAATAACATATTTAGATTATAAAATAAATAATTGCGCAGTACCATTGAGCTGGAAAAACATTAACACACGGCATGATTGAGTTGAAATCTGTAATTATTTTTATTCAATTTAATGGTTAGGTCAGTACATTATCATTACGGATCTGCCGCGACTTACATTAAATCTGATATATTATATGTTTCTTAAAAGCTCTAGGTCGGAAATCATTGATCCTCATTTTCCACGATTGATTTCATTTTTTTTCTTTTTTCTTCTTTAAATCTTTTTTTAATGTATTTATATATAAAACCCCATTTTCTCGTCTTCCTATTCTCAACCACACATCATCCTCACAAGAACACAATCCATGTGCCTTAGCTTCCTTATTAACAATTACACATCTCTACTTGCAAGAAACACACACAAAATATAAAAGGAAGAACACGCACACATACGCACTATAAAGATAGATATATACATATTTAAAAACATGATATCCATCAAAGAAACTAAAGTCGACGAAGAAGGCGAGTGGGAAAAGGAAAGATAGATCAAGAATATCTTTTCCAAAGCCAGCAAGTGTACACATATACATATATATTCAAAGGTAAGATTGATCTGATCTGAGATTTTAGTTTCCTTGGTCACAATAAACTATATAAATTTGCAATCTTTCAATTTTTCAAAACATAGGTAGGGAGGATGTCGATGACTACTTCTTCAAGTATGTTTGCCGGGCCCGACGGGCTTGTTGTGGGTAATTTTTCGGGCCCTTCAGAATCCGACGTCGTTCAATGCGACTGCTGCGGGCTAACTGAAGAGTGCACTCTTTCTTACATCGAAACAATTCGAAAGAGATACGGCGGAAAATGGATCTGCGGCCTATGTGCAGAAGCCGTGAAATACGAAGCTTTGCGCAGTAGAACGGCGGCGCTAAGCGCCGACGAGGCCATGGCCCGACACTTGAGCTTCTGCAGCGAGTTTCGGGCCACGTGCCCGCCGCGTGACCCGACTACCCATTTAATCCGAGCCATGAGCCAACTCTTGCGTAAGGGTTTGGAGAGCCCAAAATCGATAAGGTCGACGCCGACGAGCCCGATAATCAACAGGCGGCGATCGTCCGCCGCGATGGCTCGGTCGGATAGCTGCATGGCGAGTCTGACCCTGGTGGATACGGCGGCGTACGGCGGAGCTGAGGATGGACTTGATTAGAATCTGAGGGCAGTTTGGTAATTTGATGGGAGCGCTGATGGAGGTTGACTTGCGTGTGAATGGACTTGGGAGTTGGGATGGGAGGATGATT
Source organism: Craterostigma plantagineum (assembly GCA_027422505.1). Taxonomy (NCBI): domain Eukaryota; kingdom Viridiplantae; phylum Streptophyta; class Magnoliopsida; order Lamiales; family Linderniaceae; genus Craterostigma; species Craterostigma plantagineum. The sequence goes on along the minus strand of JAPQWV010000039.1, from coordinate 5,611,766 downwards.
TTGTAATAAAAGGAAAATGGAGGGTGATCGATCAATGCTAATATTCTCAATTCTGAGACAAATATATATATTTTTAGAAATTTTAATTTAGTTAAGAAATGGATACGATGATAAGAAACTAGAAAGCACGAAAATTGATTGACAATATCCGAAAGTTTCTGGAGGTAAACATAGCTAAGGTGCTGTAAAATGTCGATGAAATAGTTTGTGGGGAATACATGAACGGCTTCAATTTATGAGGTCCATTCATAAATTGTAATTACATTTGGGACCCTACCTGTAATTACAGCCCCACTATCATTACAAATAATTAAAGTTTGCACCTAACCTCAATCATTGATATGTCCACCCAGGGCTAATAAATCGTCTTTATTGTGTCTCAGCGGCTGTATTACAATCTCATTATCAACTATGGAATAATACTAATACCCATTGGATATGTATTCCATATGTTTGACGTTTCAATCGACATATACTTTAATAGTCAAAAGAGTTCAAGTGTATTCGAATCCTTGACTTAGTAGTTGGAGAGATATGTCTCGGCCATTTCGTCATTAATATAATAACGAGTAGGTTGATTTGGTAAACGACTTTAAGAAGAAGTAGATATTATTAGAGAAAAAAGTAAGTTACCAGAGCTATTTTGTTGAGAAAAGGCGTTCTTTTGTCGAAGTATATGTCATATTTATCTCTTTCTAATTTTCATAGATTAGGTAGTGTTATACTTCACATGAATCAGATGGAGTTGGGATTTACGTTTAATATATGTGGTATGAATACAAATCAGTTCGAACAATATCGACCTAAATGTAATTATTAAAAATAACTAAATAATTATAGTAAATAAAACACCAATAATGAAGGGAAAATCCCATCAAAGTCCCAAGCAAACAACAAACTGAAACACAAGCAAATGTGCAGTAACCAAAGATCCGCACACAATACAGTTCTTAATAAGAAGAAATAAGCCAAAACATATAACCAAACAACGACTTCACCATATTTAATTAAATAAACTCTCAATGATAAGAGTATAAATAATCAAATAAGCATCTTCAAAGCCAACTACTCGCGGCCCTCGGTCACACGCTCAATCGGGTCCTCCTCTGTCGGCCCATCACAGTCCTTCAAATACTAGTAAAAATCTCAATCAAATCCACATAATATAATTTTGTCAATGTAAATATATTGTATAGAGTATATACATACATATATATATAATATAAATATAATACAATACCTGCCCAACATTTTTTCCTCCTCCACCACCACCGTGACCGTTCTCGCCTTTTTGCATTTGAAGAATGCCATTGAAGAATAACTCAAAACTAGGCGGCAGCGGCGCCGGCGAGGAAGAACAGACGTTCATTCTTGGGTCAGCGGTCGTGAGGGCAAAATCGTAATTATCCTCCGCCCGCCTGCTATCTCGTTGCCCGAGGTTCGGGATATCCCTGCCCGGCTCGGGCTGGACTTCCCGACCCATCCTAGGCTTCGACCCGAACCTCCTCGGTTCGGGCTGGGCCGACCTTTCAGACTCGGGCCGGACTCTGCGCTGCTGTCTTGGACTGCTTAGGCTATTGTTGCGGCATTTCTAGTTCAAGATTGTATATGATGCAAGTTAGGTTAAATATTATCTCAAATCAACATAAATTGTATATAATTCTCTAAGTTATATATATATATATTTAAATATATATATATATATATATATATATATATATATATATATATATATATATATATGCACGTAACTTGCAAATGGCTGGCCACTTGCGTCCGCGTGAGCCCCGGGACGTTCATCAGAGCGAGGATATTTTTCGGGAAACAGCCTAAAAATATAATATACACAGACATATACATATAATGTGTATAGGGTATTATAAGATTCATCAATCATTCCCGAATAAAAAAGATGCATTTAGATTTTCAAGAAAAAAACGTACTTCCCTCGTCAAGTTTTGCGACAGCATCCACGAACCTAGCATGGAGCTCATCTGTCCACGCAGTGCACGCCTTCTTCTTCAACCCTCGACTCATCGGCGCACGCCCGTTCGAACTCCCCCTTCGTTCCTCTGTTGCTGTCGCCAGGCTTAAGTTTCTCATCATCATCATCGTCGTCATCGCCGCCGCCGCGCTGACGGAATTGGTATTATTGTTATTAGGGCTTCTTTGACCTAGAAAAAGCCCATGATGATCAATGCTGTTGCTATTAGGGTTTCCTTGACCTAGAAAAAGCCCATGATGATCAATGTTGTTGCTATTAGGGTTTCCTTGACCTAGAAATAGCCCATGATGAGGAATGTTGTTGCTATTAGGGTTTCCTTGACCTACAAATAGCCCATGATGAGGAATGTTGTTGCTATTAGGGTTTCCTTGACCTGGAAATAGCCCATGATCAGGAATCTTGTTGCTATTAGGGTTTCCTTGACCCAGAAAAAGCCCATGACGAGGAATATCGTTGCTATTAGGGTTTCCTTGACCGAGATGAAACCCATGATGAGGAGTATTGTTGCTATTAGGGTTTCCTTGCACCTCGATTGTGTAGTCGTGAGTTGGCCCGCCGCCCATCAAGGCCAAGCGATTCGTCGTATTGATATTCCCAAAAGCAACTCTCTTCCAAAGGCATCTGATCGTATCCATGGCGAGCGGCTTTTGCACGAATAGGAGAGCGCCAGCCTCGAGCGCCCTCGAAGGAGCGCCGAGCAGTATGTCCTCGGAATTACCCATCACTGTGATTCATTCATTCATTACATCTATTAATTTTATTTTGCCTGTTTGAATAAGTAGGTTGTAGTAATAATCTTACAAACGATAGGCAAGCCGACTTGGACTGAGCATCTGAGGAGGTGGTCTCCGTGGAGGTCGGGGGAGTTTAGGTCTGCGATGACCAAGTCGAAGCTTGTGTGCCCAGACGATATCAGTGAAATCGCAGCAGATGCGTAGTGGATATAGGTCACTGTGTGTATATTTTTATGTTATAACAAATTAAGCAAACCTGGGATATGAAATGAAAGATAAGTGAATTTTGATAGCAATTTATTACCTTGGTATTGGCACAGTTGAAGCATATGTGCAGCGTTCATCAATTCATTGACGTCGTGGTCGACGAGCAGCACATGAATCTGATGGGGCATAAGCGCATTGTTCGTCGACGGAGCTATTAGAGGGAAACCTTGACCAGCGTTATTATTGACCGATGACATCGCTGGAATTTTTCCTATACAAGTAACATATGAAAAGGAATCAATATCAGAAGACAAAATGTAAGAAGAAGAATCAAATGTATGAAAGGAGAAGAGAGAATCACTGCAGTGTAGTGAGTGCAAAGCTAGGAATGATAGTCAAGTGAAAATTCTTCCAAGTGTGTGAATATACGAGGCGGAGTGGCCCTATTTATACAAGATGTTTGAACCTCATCTTTTTTTAGATATCAGAAACTAAATAAACTTTTTTCCAATTAGTCGTAATTGTTTAGGATTCGATTCTGGTCCTTACATGGTTTTGCCATCAATTACATGGCGTCGTTCTATAAATGAATCGACTCATTTCGACTTCCATATCTATGAACTGTTGAACATGACATAAATATCGATACGGTAAACAGGAATGCTCATAACGCTGTGCTCGCCAAATTTATTGCGATCCTGAATAATGTCCCGTCGCGAAAAAAGTAATTTATTTAAGAATATGATAAAAAAGGATTACGATCGGTGCCCGAATTTCATTTACGAAGAATAATATATGCATCATATGCTGCGGATTTCTTTCATTTTCTTATGTCCTTGTATGAGAATTTCCTGGATAAGATCTATGAGTTGTAGGCAAACTATTCAAATTTGCTTTCCATATAGCAGCTCCTCTTATTACATACATATACATACATAGACTTAGATTTCATCTGATTTAACCACGCCTTTGTAAATATGAATAACAATTGAAGTTAGGGTTTTCATGTGTTTTTTCCTGTCACACATGCATACTACCCTAATTATACAGCTCCGCCCCTGTGCTTTCTTTGAATTTCAACACTATGAGTACAGAGAAGAAATTACCCTTTAGCTTCATTATATTACATTGTCATGGAAATGTTCTTGTGAGATGGGTTTCTTTCGCGCCAGTTTTGCTTTGAAAGCTTATTATATTACCACTGCTGTGTATTTTGTATTAACATAGGGACCATTTTGGAACTGTAATTATCTTGTTTAATTCTGGAATTAAGCCCATTATTGTTAACGTGTAGTAATAAGACTCTCTTAAAATTATTAATATAGTGTTCGTAAAAATCTGTAAAAACTGTGTTAACAATACGATGTTTTCAATCACATATAACGGTGATTAACCTATAATTTACAAGTTATCTACAGTGATTGATCCCTCGACTTATTCATAAGTGAAGAAAAGCAATCGTTCCAGTTCGCGATTTTCTCGGACCCATTAACGACCTGTAATAAAAAATATAACAGAAATGAATAAATTAACAAAAAGTGAAAATCTATTATCTAATAAACTATTCTCACTGACCTCAAAGATGAATCCTTGTTGAGGCACATTCTCTAAAGCTTCTATGCAGATAAATGCTGCATCTTCCTTGCTAATACTCCCCTTTGCTGAGCATCCCTATCGATCAAAATCACTTATATCGCCACATCGTTACTGCAATAAAATCGAATATGTTGTGAAATTATCGAATTGAATCCATTTACCTCCTCGAAGGAAAACCCTTGTTCTCCGCCGGGAGTGTTCTTTAGAGCCCCTGTTCTTATAATGGTGTAGGGAATCCCTGAGAGTTTCAGCGAATTTTCATCTCTTTCGATCAGTTTCATAGCATTGCTATTCATGACAGCTTGAATGCCCGTCGAGCCGCTATAAACAGACAACTGAAAATCTTCACAAAGTCTAATGGTAATAAAGGTTTCTGTGACTGAATATTTGCTGTCAAATAATTTATTGTAAGGAATGATTTTGCTGATATACACCTGTGATAATAGGATCACATGCTCTATGCCCTTCCAATCCTCAACATTCGACACGAAACCTTCCTGGAAATATTATAATTCATAGATAATGACGAAGCTCGAATTTAAGACGAGAGCTGCTAGAAAATCAATTCGCGGGGATAAATACATTACAATTGGGCATATGACAGCACGAACGCCTCTCAGAGCCTTCTTCAAGAAGGTCTTATCCTTTGTGTCTTTCGCCACGGGCTTTTTCAGACAATAAAACCACTTATAAGGATTCTTGTTTTTCTTTTCAGAAAATGAGAAGGAAATACGACAAAATCAAATGGGCCAACCTCGACATAAGTTCCGAAAGCTTCCATGGCAGATCTCTTGTCCTTCACCAAAGCTTTGACTCGAACTTTCTTCACGATTAGCGAGAGTATGATCATCTGTAGAAGTAAAAGACTTAAGATATTCTACTGATGATAATGGCATATATACTTTGTTCAATCATAGAATCAAAACCTGCCCAATCTCATTGTCTCCATCAGAGATTAGTACAGCATCTCTTATCTCCTCCTCTGTTTACCAAGAACAAGAAAAAAACAATTACCAATTAATCCAAAAGGACTTGGAATTATCGATCGAAACCTGTTTCTTCCTCATCTTCTTCAAGCTCATTTCCATCTTTAGGCAGAAGATCAGGCGCACCATACCATTTCCTCAACTTTGGACCGCCTATGCAATAAGAAGTCACATTCTTAACTCAGACAACTCAGAACTAGACTCCAATCAGACAATTTGAGGCGAAGAAACAACAGTTAAGATTAAAAGATGGGTCGGCAACCTTCAATGTAATCGAGAATCTGGTCCATGAAGCTGAGCTGCGGCTTCTTCTTCGATGAGAAGCAAGTGAAAACACGCTTCCCATTTGGCTTTACGTTTCGCAAACTGCGATTTTGATGCGGCAAATTGGTGCTGAATAGGCACAAAGATGAAGACGACGACGACATTGATTCAGCTCAGTCGATCAATGTCGTTCTTCTTTTCTTTCTCTTCAGAATGAACCGAATGCTATCTTATCCGCTCAATTTCTCGGTTGGCCAATCGGCTTTTTCATTTAGAATGGGGGTCCCACGTCAATCTAAGCTAAGATAGATGTAAATAGCACAGAGGGTCCTTAATGCTATATATTAGTCCTTTATTAACTATAATAATTGTGTACTTTCAAATGTAATGTAATGATGGTCATTGTGTTAGAATAGTGACAGCCCATTATTGTACAAAGACAAAGAGGAACTCAGTTGATTCAAGAGCAAACATACCATTACAGCAAAGGAATAACGTTGAAAATACAGTACAAGCCAAACTAGTATCAATAGAGAAAGAAACCTAGAGAAGAAAACTGGCAATTAATTCATGAGCCACTTAAGAATAAGATAAAGAAAATATGAAATGCGGACGTAACAATCTTGATTTGCAAATAAATAGGGCCACATCAGTTCTCAGACAAAAAGAAAACACAGAGTGGCCATAAATGTACAGAACACAATCCTTCATTGTTCGAATTTCAGTGCAGAAGAAATCCACTCTACTGCGGCGTTCTCTTTCTCAGGATCTAGGCGAGCGGATAAAGGGAGCAGCAAAATTGCAAGCTGTTCAAACAGTAATCTAAGCATCAATCAACCCATAATATTCGGAAAATCAGATTAAACAGCGATGTTTCAAGCAACACATGAACTTATTATTTCCACCTAGAACGACGAATGTCCGAATGTAGTGAAATGCACACAGCCATACACGTTCATCTTTGGATTTACTTACATAGCCGTTCTCAAGTGCTCTGAAATCAAGATCTTCTCCTTCTTCTTGCTGCTCCTTTTCAACCATCTGAAAAAATATAAAATTTACGATGTCACGAATATTATTGAAAGAAAATAAAGGAAAACGATCTGATTAACTATCGGCAACAGATGCAATGGGAAATCTCATTTCTAAGTTTCATAGGTTCATGGAACTATATAGATAACTCATTCATGTGAACAAGAAATAGTCGTAGACATCAAAGAAATAAGAAATGGCAACCTCTGCTCGAAAGTACTTGACAGTCTTCTCGAAATTAGATTTCCCAGAAACACCAACTGATTCCACAATCTCAAGGTTCTTCTTTTGCGTGGACAAGCGACGTGCAGCACCCTATGAGGAGAAAAGCGTTCAACTTAAGACAATGAAACTATCAGACCTATAAACATAATATATTTGACATTAATATATATATATTATATTTTTAAGCTACTTACAGCAGCAGAGGCATCTCGGCCAAGTTGCGCAAATTGGAAGCCTAAACCTGGTTGGCCTCCAGCAAATCGTGCAGCTGCCTTGTTCCTCGTTCCTGATATAGCTAGCCAGCTAAGATTAGATCTCCATAGGCTTGGCTTGGTAACCTTAATTCCCTGTAAGAAATTGAAATGAAACATATAACTCTATGCCCATGCCAAAATACAACGGTCTGCTACAATGGTTTCATACGATAGTCGTGTCATACATAGTGCAACCTATGACGAACCTTGTTTTCCATTGGTGACTTGGGAACTTCTACGTTCAATGAGAGACCTGTTGGGTAAACTCCTTTCTCTACATCTCTTATGGTGGCATTAATAAGTGGCATGCAAACTTCAACAGCGTCTTTGAAGTCGCTATCCTTACTTGTATCGTTCTTCCTGAAATAATAACTTGAATTAGAACCTATACAACTCAGGGAACATGTAATGATCGTCATGGTGACCGAAATTCCATGAGATTACTATACATACCAGTCTAGCGATATTGATATGGATGGGACACCATTGATTAAAGCTTCTCTAGCTCCAGCAACAACTCCAGAGAAAAACCTACATTTGTCAGTCATCTTCATACAAGCACAGTTCTTCCACACGGGAACTTATAAATTACAGTAGAACCAGCAACTTACATATGATGGCCACAGCTGGAACCTTTGTTGATACCACTTATCACCTGATTATTTGTAAAAAAAAGTTGAAATAATTGCATGGTCAGTTGTAAATCAAACGAATGGAAACAGAGAAGGTACAGCATACCAAGAGAGGCTTAGACCATGAAAACAGAGCACCTGACAGTGCTAGCGATACACAATCTACAGGTGTTCCTGAAAGTTTCATGTAATATGTGTTGGCCTTGTGTTCATTAGAAGCGAAACTCGATATCTTAATTTAAAGTAAGCCAAATCATAATGCCACAATTTTAAAGAGTTACATTGGAAGTTAGGATAATTATTAATTCAAGATTGTATATACCAGACACTTCATAAGCAACAGCGCCGTTAACTTCAACTGAAGCTACCTCGACTGTTTCCTTTAGAGATACTGAATGCCCTGAAGTAGATTTGTCCCTGTAATGGCAACAATGAATGGAAAAAGCGGATTATCAATCCATTTTTTCCAACAAGCTAGATAATTAAATCACTCGTCAAAAGCCCAACACCAAATGCATAGCAACAAGCTCAATGTATCAATTCTTAAACCAACCGAGCAAAAAATAGAATTTTGGCAGAAAGAGAACGCAACCAAAGTTTCATGAGCTAATGGAAACAAACAGTGACAAGCCAGAGTTTCGAATTCCAACAAACGAAAACGACAAACCAGCTTACTCATACTTGTTAAAGAATCATAAACACCAATGCCAAGCCTCCCATATCAGTCAAAACATAATGCAACGAACCTAATTAACCTTCTATACAACATGAATAATAAGTTATCGACGCGGGACGAATCCCAGGTTTCTGTTTTTTTTAAAGAAAAAACCAACAAAAAGCGTAAAAAGAATGAGTAATCACGATTGAGGTGCGACGACGTGGACGCTGTAATTCCCCAGAGCTACGAGCGCCTGAACCAGGTAAGAAAGCCCAGGCGACTCAATCCCATCACTATTCGTGACCAACAACACCGGCCTCGAGTCATTCTCAGCCTCATCGACGGATTCGATGACCCCGCCACCGCTTTCGTCGGCGGACGGAACGCCGTCGCTTTGGGATTTGACGATGCGGTTTGATAGAGCTTGCTGGAGGTTGGACACGAGCCCAGGTGGCATCACAGGCGTGGTAGTCATTTTTCCTGTCTTTTTTTCTCAATTCAAACGGGGAAATGAAATCGAGGAGGGAGACAAGCGAATGAGGTTTGCCTATATGATTCTTTTATTTATTTATTTATTTATTTATTTATTTATTTATTTATTTTTTTCTTTCAAGAGTTGAAACGAAAGAGATGCAAAAGTCTCTGGGTAAGCCAAGCTGTTCCGATTTTTTTTTTTGTTTTTCTATTTTCGCGTGACGCGCTTGCCTCTTTGGGTGGGATTGGACGAAATAACCGCTCACTATCTTTTTAGCAATTAAGAGAATAATAATGCTAGGAAATCGGATAATTTTAAGTACATTAATTTTATTTTCTTAGCAACTAAACGAGCGATGATATAGTTAAACGAGTGATTTTCAAATAGTAATTTTCATTGATTCCCATTGTCATTTATGTGGACTTCAAGACTCAATTTATTTGAGACAAAAATTAGTTGAAGTATATGGTCCTCACTCCTCCTACTGCTTTGCATTACTTTATTACAGTTAATGGGGCCCACATTCAGAATCCTCTTTAAATAGTAATAATGATTTTGTTTGACTGGCGCGTGCATGGGACCGCCCTCGACAGAGCGTCGCCAGCAGACAGAATAAGAAGAAGAACGTGGCTCGCCGGCAGCGGCAACGTGGCCGACAGTTTTCTCCGATCTCCACGAAAATCAAGTTAAATAAATAAAAAAAATAAAGTATTTATCTTCGTAATCGAAAAACTGAAAGAATTACACATCTAGCAAATCTACGATCTTCCCTCAAGTTTCATCTTCAAGGCTTCGATCACCGCAGAGAAATCGTCGTCGCTTAAGCCGCGAGACTTGGCGACTTTGTAGAGCTCGTTCGCCGTCGCTGCTATCGGCGTCGCCTGAGATACCGTCTCTGCTAATCCCAGGGCAAGCCTAAGATCCTACAAAAACACACACGATTCATCGATTTAGCTATAAGAATCGTATATAGGTACGTATGTATTTTGCTTTGTCTTGCCTTCTGCTGATGCTTCAATGGAAATGCTGTGGGGTATAAAGATTTCACCATTGATGGGCCTTTCATGGCGTACATTGGTGCACTGATCGCACCTTGTGAGATCACCTACATGTTGAATTATATAAAGATGATGATTATGTATATATATTCTATATGAGAATATAATCTGACCTCGACAAGAACACTTGGGTCAAGACCGACTTTCTCGCTAAGAAGCAATCCTTCGGAAAACGATGCCATCATGCTGATGAATCCATTTTTTGAAAAACATAATTGGAATTCTATCTTGGGAAGTTGATAAGGAAGAAAGGTGTAATCTTTGGTGGGAAATGTAAGATTTAGAACCTTCCCATTATCATGTTCACGACGAGCTTCATTGCAGCTCCGTTGCCAACTTCTCCGAGGTAAAATCTTGACTAGAAATGTTATAAGTGAAGAGTAAGTGAAGGGGAGAAATGCTGGTTTTTCATGTAATAGCTTCGGTGGAAGGAAGTCTGAGGATTTACTTTACCTTTCCCATGATGTCTAGAAATGGAGAAGCTGTTTCGTAAAGAGATTTATCGCCTGAAAAAGAAATGCTGGTTAATACGATACAGCAAATCAATGAAATGGGCATTCATAGATAGATGCTTATGTTCAAGAAAATATAAGCATATCTGAAACAGTTACTGTAGCAAGAAAGTCTTTGCGCAGTATTATTGCCTGCTGTAAGAAAGATTAGCTGGCCATCTTCGGCGGGTTTTTTCGAGCCTGAAACTGGAGCCTGTTCATAAAATGAAAAACATGGCTGTGAAATATATTTGATGACGTTCAAGAATGAAACCAAGACAATGAAGTTTTTTCGTTATTCGTTATTCCTTGACGAAAAACCTCCAAAAACAGAGCTCCTGCAGATTTTATGCTCTTGCTGATCAACTTCGAAGTTTCGCCGTCGACAGTTGAAACATCTATGTAACTGCAGAACCCATTGAAGAGAAGAGTTGGGTAAGAAGATATTAGAGTGATGATTCACTCCTCTAACGCAGGAGAGATTTACAGTTCTTTTCCTATAAAATGCGAATCATGATCGAGCACCATAGCTATGTAAATTTAGGGACTTTTTCGAAGATCTTACCCCTTTCCCTCGCTCATACCACTTGCAGCTCCATTCTTCCCACATGCTACATCCACCTGGTAAGAAAGAAAAACCGAAGCTTAGAGTGCCAAGAACAAACACAAATATGCAATCATTTTAACCTAATGATTCATGAACTCACCGCACTTTGGGGGTCGGCAAGCATGGCAAATGTGAGATCGCACGAGGCTGCAACTTCCTCGGGAGAAGACACGTATCTGCAATGCCAGACAAAGAACTCAAAGTAATGTCGCCTCGCTCAAAAGAAAGATGATAGAACACAAACTAATGGTTTCATATGGCATCTTTCTAACATATCGAGGGATTTGGATAGAAAGATTTGAGTCGAAGGGCTCACTTTGCACCCAGTGAGATAAGGGGATCGCATTTGCTTTTCGTCCGATTCCAGACAGTAACATCACACCTGCAATACAATTACAGGCAACGAATGGACAAAGAACAACACAGTCTGCGTTCCAAGCAAATTACTTTTAGGGATAGGTCCAACAATTTTTCAACTCAGCGATTAGATTAAGGCATATACACTACCCTGCTTTTATGAGATTCTGAGCCATTGGAGACCCCATGATTCCAAGACCCAGAAATCCAATTCGGCTTTGCATTCCATCTGAATCGAACAATCAGAGCTCACAACACACTCAGCCAACGAGAGAGAGAGAGAGAGAGAGAGAGAGAGAGTATTAACCTTTTGAAGAAGACGAAGATTCGGCTTCTTGGGAAGAAAAGGCCCTAACTTGGAGCGAATTCCTTGACTTGATAGAAGAACAAGAAATGGGCTTGGCTCTGAACGAGTTAGGGATCAAAGGACAGAAGCTTGAGCAGATAGCAACCATGTCTGCTTTGGGTGATGAAAGAATGGCAGCCCTAGAAGTCAGATAATGACGTTTGCTGCTGCTGTTGAATTTGGCCTTGTAGGTCAGAATCTTGGCCATTCTTTTTCGAAATCCTTTTTCCTTATCTGTCAACACTATATCAATCACCACGACATGGGCATAAGAAACTTCCAAATATTCGTCCTGCGTATTATATAACCAACAAAGGGCAAGAGAGAAGATGAAGCCACCGCCACGTTGGCAAAAAGCTTCACTTCAGCTTAAGGCCTCACGGTAAGGAGTGTGGTGGGTAACTTGGAAATTTACTATCCTTCGGTTTAGCATCACGCATTTTACGTGGTACCTAATTTCCAAATATCTTGCGTGATGATATCCCAGTAAGAATAAAAAACTTTTTTTCAATATTATGGACCATATAAAAATTTTTATTATATTAGGCATCTAAACATAAATAAATTCTGATATGGGAGTGATTTTGATTTTTTTTCTACATGTCAACTACTAGGGGTGGGCATCGGGTGGGGTATCCGATAGTTTGAGTTCGGGTAGTTCGGATTAAGGTTTTCATTATTGAATCCAACCCCATCACAGCAGGTACCCACTTGTCGGGTATATATAGGGTTTCGGTACCCGACGTCGGGTACCCGATTTTGAATTGGAAATTGATTAAAAATATTATAATTTAGTATCAAAATATCAATGTTATATATTAAATATCACTAATATTTGGCTATTTTGTTTTCAATAGGTATAATATATACATCTTTTATACGTTTTTTGTAAAATTTTAAGAATATATTTTAGTTTTCTATAATGATTTATGCATTGATATAAAATATCACTTGCTAATTACAACTAAAATAAGAAATTAGTCGAAATATTATTTAAAACTTTAACATCACTCAACTTAGATATTTATATCCAAATATGTAATTAATTAATTATTTTTTGTTCCCGTAAGTTAGGGAGTGTGACATTATAGGGAACCCTAATTTTGGCAATATAAGGACAATAAGTTTTAAAATCGTGCAATTTATAGATTATACCTGATTTTTCCCCAAAATACATCATGTGCCATGCACGTGACCGATTTTTATACAGGAAAACTGACGTGACACTGGACCGATAGCATGCCCTTTTGCTAATTTTTGGGCGGATCGATGACATGCTCGTTTTACATAAATACCACGTCTTTAAAATAATCCGACTTGGTGCAATGTCAAAAAATAAATTTATAAAAAATCTCTGTAAGACGGGCATGTCATTGTCCCGCCAGGTCGGACCTTCGGTATAAAAATCGGTCACGTGTGTCGCATGATGTATTTTGGGGAAAATCAGGTATAAAAATCGATCGCGTGCATGACACGTGATGTATTTTGGGGAAATCGGATATAATGTCTATAAATTGCACGATTTTAAAACTTATTGTCCATATAATGCCACAACCTAAATTAGCGGTCCATATAATGTCAATCCCTAAGTTATGGGACCAAAAAAATAATTATATGTACTTATATATTTGTAATGTTTGTGTACAAAAACTAATTTTTGAATAAAAAATAATATAGGGTACCCGATTAACCCCACCAGGTAGTATATTACTATACGATACCCGATCAAATTAATAATTATCGGGTAGTAAATTACTACCTGATACCCGATACGATTAATAATTATCGGGTACCGAGTTACCCGATACCCGACACATAACCCGAACTACCCGACCCGAAGGGTTAGGTAAAATTCGATACCCGAATCCGATGCCCACCCGTATCAACTACTACAATAATACTAAGCATGGATATGATTTAGTTTTAATATTATATTGTATACTTAATATAATTGAAACTTGAATTATTAGATATTTAAACTCCAAACTATGATACCGTGTGACCACTTCAATTAGTTGGCCCACTTACTGCACCGTAATTTAAATGGACTGCTTATCAAATAAGACCCCAAATCAAAACTCACTGACTATTTATTTATCATTTGTTATTACTCCCTCCATCCCACTAACTTTATCACATTTTACCATTTCGGGCGTCCCACTAATTTTATCACATTTTCTTATTTAGCAAACAAACTATCACAAACAATCAATATAATAATATTAAATATTCTTAAAAGACGTGTCAAAATATACACTTTATTACCTTTTCATTGTACTATACTATTATAATAATAGAACCTTAATATCCGTGTCGACCAACAAATGTGATAAAAATCACGGGACGGAGGGAGTAGTATTTATACTCTTATATAATTGGTTTAGGGTGACTATAAACGTCAAATTTGGTCTGTCAACTTATTTACAATTTAGTCATTCTATTTGTAGGGTGGCTATAAATTGCCAAATTTTGTTCTGTCAACTTATTTACAGTTTAGTCCTTCTATTTGTAGTTTAATTAGTTGCATACTTTTCATATAATTTTAATTTTTCTATTTCTGTTCTTATGCCCTTATACATTATTTTTATACATATTTAAAAACTATGTTTTATCTTAACAATAAAATTTTTCAAAATTATAAATAATATTAACTAAAATTATATTTTAAGCACACTTAGAGCGTGTAAAAATGTACTAGTAAAAATAAACACTCTTCCTAGCTCCTTTACAATTCGTTTTGTAATTTAATATTACATTTACATCCAACTAAAGTAAACAAGGCCGTTACATTTCAAATTCTCTTCGCTAGATTCAACGCCAACTTTTCAAAATTCTTAGTATTTAGCCATCGATTAGCTAAATTACATACCTTATCTATTGCCGCCTAATAATTGTTTAACCATTTCCGAGGCTCATCAGATGATCAGATCCTTACATTATTTTTGGTTTTTTTTTAGTGGGTTATTTATTGATTTAAAATATTGATCAAGGGTTGAGTAGACACACGATAGCCTAGTAGTAAGTGGACCACTGATCCATGGGCAATTATACTTGACTGCATCATAAGTGGGGTCAAAGAAAAGCACAAGTGCCAAAACAACTTCACAAATATGTCGTTTAGCAAGTTAGAGAATTTCAAGAATTTCAAGAAAAGCTGTTTACGAAGATGATGATGCAAGCAAAAACTGAGTCAGTCAAATCAAAACCCTAATCATTTGCTTGGTGAAAAGAGTATATAGCTACATTAAAAAAAAGAAAAGAAAAATAATTCTAACCTTCATCCCAAACTATTTCGGACATTTGGAGTTTTGAATGAGTTTTAAAAAACTGAATATTTTAATAATATAGTACAATCAAAAGGTAAAAAGTTATCTATTTTGGCACGTCTTTTGAGAATATTTAATATTATTATATTGATTATTTTTGATAATTTTTTAAATAAAGAAGTGTAAAAAAAGGGAATACACCCGAAATAGTAAACTGTACTAATTTGGGAAGGAGGAAGTAATAATAAAGTTACAAATTGCTAATATTCAAACAAACAAATAGATATCCAACTAATTGTTGAAAATTGAGGGAAAGGGTAGGAAAGAGCTTCATACTTTTTTAAAATGAAATACATTCGCTCTTTTATCATGTTGATGCGAAAAAAAATATAAAATTTAATAAGCATACCTTTTAATCAAATTTACATATGAATCTAGCATATTGATAGACTTGTTCAGCAAGAAAAAAATCGGTTGATAAATGAATTCCAATTTGTTGACTATTACTTATCAAGTCTTGTTCTAGAATCTTAAATGCCATTTTTTGTTTTATGACTTGTTACTTTACCTAGTAATGAAGGCAGGAGTCCCACCTAAATTTAAAAACCTCTTATCAAATTAGAGTAATAGGACAAATAAAATTTAAATTCGACGTCTGCAAAATTACATATACATAACATACTAGTGGTAACTGATAATCAGGAATATCCCAACATGTAGCAAATTCTGTGAAAAAACAACTGCCATTGTTTGGATTGGAAATTGTGTCGGTGTTCTAGTAATTAGTGCAATACACATACTCATATAATTGCGTATATATAAAAATATATGCTAAATAGGGGGCGTGTTTGTGTGTGTGAAAAAAATGTCGACGGAAACCACATGGAAGTAGTATATAGTATATACTATATAACTTCGAGCGGGAAAAGAGTATACGTCGATTCAAAATAAAATCAAAAACTTAAGCTATGTAGATAAAAATAAAATACATAATAGAAGGATAAAAAAATGAAAAACATAATATCAGATCATTTGTCTAGACCATTCATGTAAAGCTCGAAGTCTCCATGAACTTGCGAGAAAGACCTCCTTCGCATTCTAAGGCCCGTAAAGCTACTCCTCGACGCCATTACCTCCGTCAACGAAAGCCTTCTCTTCGGCCCGACGGGCTCGGGCCTATGCCTCGGAGCGCTAAGCGACCTCAACTTTGCGCTAAAAGACTGAGTGTTCGCCATATAATTAGGACAATTATTACCATAATAGGCCGCAAGAAAACCATCCCCGCACACGCTCTTGGAAGGCGTATTCGCTGGAAATACGTTATTCCCCCAACCCAGAAATGCCAATCTCGGCGTACTCTGAGCTGTCGACAAGTTATGATTCGCTTCGATATGTCCCCAATCGTAATCCCGAGAATGGTGACGATTAGGGTTTCTTGAATTGCCACTAGGGTTTTGACATGGAAGTGGAGAAGAATGCATTATGTGGTAATATTGACGATCATCGAAGTTTTCTGGGATGGATTTATTAGTGTTAATTCTTCGAGGCCTAATCTCGGGCCCGCCGTACGTATCGATCTCGACTCTTTTCGGGCTCTCAACGAACGAATCGTAAGAAGGGTCGTATGAAGAAGCTGATAACCTTTTGCTGTGGAGTAATGATTCGCTTCTATTATTCTCCTACCAAGACATGAAATGAAGTTGTTATTATCGAATTGTTATTATCGAATCGATATCTTTTGCAATGAGGATTGATTTCGAAAAAGAGTCTTACGATGGGTCTTCGGGCTTTTGCATCGGGGTGGGACCTACGGTGGCTGAGAGTGCGGCGGCGGGCTCGAATTGCGGCTTGGGCCCGAAAAAGGGCCCGCATGCTGTGTAAAGTTGCTGCTGCTCTTTTTCTTACAAGGTAGCCTCTTACAAGGGCTTGTAGCTTGACAAGCCCCTTTAGAGCCCTCAGAGCTTTTCGGGCCTAAAAATAAGCACAGAAATGTGAAATAAATGGAAGGCGATAGGTATTGTGTAATTTGACGTACCAAATAGCCTCTGAACACAGTCTGAATCTTCACAGCAGCAAATTTCTCTCTCCCACCAAGGAACAATCCACCCCTGCCCTTGCTGGTGAGCCTCACCACCGCCACGGCGGCGTGGGCAGCGGCGACGGCGGCGTCCGCCGCAGCTGCGGTGGCTGCCGCCACCGCGATGGAGTGCTTGCTCTGTTCGTTCGCAGACTCGGCAATGTAAGATCTCAGCCAAGAAGAGGTGTCCTTGGCAGCTGATGAACTACTCTCTCTTGCAGATTTGACGAAACCCCATCTCTTATTTTCCTTTATTATGTCGCCGGAATTCGAATCGATTTTCACGTTTTCTTTGTCTTTTTTCTTCCCTAGCAGACCCTTTATCCACTTCGCAGCTTTTCCCATTTTTGCTGTAATGAATAAGCTTCAAGATTTCAGAATGGTGAAAGTAGTTTAGAGTAGTGCGTAAAGATCGCAGCTTTTTGGTCAAAAAACAGAGTCTAAGCTGAAGCCTGAAGTAAAGTTAGGATCTTTACAGGGTTTAAAATGAAAGTGAAAAGAACTTACTCGTAGGTTGTAATACAGCCGAAGTTATATAATACAACAATGGAGCCTTTAAATTGTTTTTTTTTTTAAAAAAAAAGTGATTATTGTTTTGAATATCGTCTCCTGCCTGACACAAACTGTGAGCAACTATATATTACAAGACAAAAGAGCATCACTGTCAAGACAGAGATTAATAGATTCAAGAAAATAGTAGTAAACATTTGGAAGAAGATGGAAGCATTTCACACAGACACAGAAATTGCAGACGCAATCATAAGGAAAACAGTGAAAGAACCATCATTTGCAGAATTCAAGAAAAAAGTTGTAATAATCACAGCTACTTGTTTGAAGAGTTGAATGCCTTGTCATGTGTTTTCTTGAAAGCTACACAAGAAACAAACCTTCTCTCAGGTTCAAAAAAGCACTCAAAATCTCCAACTCCTCCAATCAGAAGCTCCGAGCACTGTGTAGTAATATTTTATAGAAACAACTCAACAACTTTATGCAGCAATGAATATATACTTAATACATTGAACCGATGCTTATGTTTGTTTCAAAAGGTTGCCTTTTTTATATTTTTAATATGGGATTTATCTTTGCTTTCACCTCTTCAGCTTCTTACATGGGCCCATCCCTTTTTTAGAATGCATAGAACTCACTTGCTCATCCCTCTTTTAAAAATATTGAATGCTCATTGATTTCATTCAATTAATTATGCGTTGACCCAATCACTATATACGTGTACTCCACTGTAAAATTTGCAGTAAAGTCTTTTGAGTTCTTCCACTTTTACACCATCAATGGCGAATCTTGTGGGATCTGTTGCCATTGCATTTTCGTTGACTCGATAACAGTCGTATCTTCCTATTATAGTGCAAGAAAAATCTCATTTTTTTACCAAGTACTGATTTTTATTAGTGTTCAAAGGCGTCAGCAAATCTTGGATATTTTAAGATTTAAATGCAATAACGTATGATATTCAAATTTCCTACTCAAAGCATGCTTACTACACGGGATAAGATAAGATGGATGCATCGAGTCTCAGAACAGAAGGGAAAACGTGGGAAGATAATTAAATAAATTGAAGCCCATAATAGGTGAGATGATAAGGAAAAGCATACTTTATGTAACATTCATAACCACCATTTTAATGTGGAGATTTCCTTTTTTTGTGTCATCAATTAATGCCTGATTGAAGCCTTTTAAATTTAAGGTTTTTGGTTTATTTAGTATTTTTGTTTATTTACTACTTAAAAAATCATATAACTCATATTAATATCGCATCTAAATTTTTTTTATTCAAAACTCAGTATGAATCTTATTTAAACTTAGTACCAGCTATTGATGGCTCCCAACTTTCCTCATATATGCGTCTTAGTCTCAACACATATATTAATAATGGATCATACTATTCACACCCCTTACGCTCCCATATGACTCTTTACACCCCCAACACTAGACTTTTGTAATAATAATTTTAAATAATCACGTGATTCAACAAAAATATTTTATTAACTTATTTTCCATAAAATCAATAATATTAATTACGTGGACTATTAAAAAATTATTAAGTTATTTTGACTAATGACACATTTAGAACTAGCAAAAATGCTCGTGACGGGTCCCACCCTGGTACTGTCAAATGAGCCGCGGGCCCGCCAAAGTGACGGGGCGGGCTGCCACATCTCAGGCCCACCAGAGGGCGGGCCTATGCGGGTAAGCCCGCATGGGCCGCTGGGCAGGCCCGTCAAATATCAAAAAATATTTTTTTAAAAAATTATATAAATGAATTAGATAGGTTTTTTATATTCTTTGAGATCCCATTTTTAATTTAATCACGTTTAAATAAATTTTTATTAAAGAATTTAAATTTGATTAGGAGTAATTCAACTTCATTAATTTTTTATATAATTTTTTTCATTTTTATTTTTAGGATGGGCCGGGGCTACCAGGCCCGCTGCCGGCCAGTAGGGCGGAACGGACTGCCATTTCTCAGCCCCGCCAGAGGGCGGACCTATTCGGGTAAGCCCGTGCGGGCTGCGGGTAGGCCCGCCAAATATTATAAACTATTTTTTAGAAAATTAATATCTAAATGAATTACATTTTGAGATCCACTTTTAAGTTAATCAAATTTAATATAATTTAATATCTAAAAGAATTTAAATTTGATTAGGAGTAATTCAACTTCATTAGTTTATTTTAATGTTTTTCTTTTTTTTAATATAATTTTTTCGTTTTATTTTTTTGGACGGGCGGGGCCCACCAAGCCCGCTACCCGCCAATAGGGTGGGATGGGCCTTCATTTACCATGCCCGCGAGATGGAAAAATTGTCTTTTTTAATCATCAAGTATTTATTTGATATTACTTTACATATTACTTAAATTATTAACATTAAACTCCTATTTTAATTGGTATATAATTAATGTTTACTCTACATATTAATTAGGGGTGCAAATAGAAAAAAGGTGGGTGTCAATAAAATTACCGATTAATAATAAAGGAAATCAAATGGAGTAACCTATCTATGACCTATGGAGAGTATGTCTAAACCTTGGGGATTTTTAATAATCAAATTGAATCCTGAATTTCGACTGTAGTGTAATTATTTATTGTGAACACTGGGTCTAAAAGAGCCCATAATGATATGATTAGTTGTGAACAGTACTATTAGTGTGTTTCAAATAGCCCATGCTTACAGTTATTGGGCTATTGTAATATTTATTGGGCCAATTCAAAATATTGCTATATGATTCATAATCAAAAGAGCATGCGCGTATATTTGGCGATTAATCAGCTTATTTAAAAGATAAACTTTAAAAAGATTAGTTTTGGTATTTGCAATTACTCCTTAGTCCTTACCGAACTCGCATCTTCACGGGCACCAAAAGCAAACAGAAAATCCAACCCAAAAAAATTAATAAAAGCTCGCGCTAGAGATCTCATTTTCCTCCTACAGATTCTCCAAACCATTTGACCCTCTCAGCTCCTTTTGTTTGTTAATTTACCGACGGTACGATCTTTTTTCGATCGCCCTTTATTTATTACTTCCTTCCGTTCCGAAGGAAAAAAGGTGGACGATGGGTAAGGTGGCAGTGTGCGCGGCGGTGATCGGAGCTGTTGCGGTGGCCGGAGTGGCGTTGGTGGTGGTGCGGCGTCGTTCGAAGAGCGGTAGGAAATGGAGCAGAGCTGTTTCTATCCTCAAGGAGTTCGAGGAGAAGTGTGGGACGCCGGAGGTTAAGCTGAGGCAGGTTGCCGATGCAATGACCGTGGAGATGCATGCTGGCTTGGCGTCTGAGGGCGGCAGCAAATTGAAGATGCTTATCAGCTACGTTGATAATCTCCCAACTGGGTAATAAATGTTTCGTTGTTTCTTGTTTCGCTTGTTTTTGTTGTGGAATCTCTTGGATGAACTTTTGATGGATTTATCCACATGAGAATTTAATTTGGAAGGTTTTGCGAGGAATTATTTGCATACATGTGATGGGATAGCCATGGAGTTGGGATCACGGCTGCCCATGCTAATTGATTAATCCTTTCATAGGAGTAGAATGAGCTTCTTAATAAGTGGAGCAAAGTTTGTTCTTTTATTTGACCCGAAACACACATCTTAACCATCATGATTATGTTGAGGGTTCAGAACTTTGGAATCTTTCCTTTTTTTTTTTCGGTTTTTTGGGTCTCTTAGATTTGGTGATGTTATCTATTTGATTGTGTGATTCTGGCCCAGATCGATACACTCTCTTGTGTGTTTCAGATCATAAACGGATAGGAATTTCACTGCACTTTAGATTGTTGTAAGGGGCAATGCATTGATACATCACTTTCTGTAGTTTCAGTGTTAAATCTTTTCCCTTTTCTGCTTTAATTGGGATGTTTTCTGTTCTTCTTTATGCTTCATCTTTGCTCTTGCTTGAGAGAAACATCGACTCATTATGGTTAAAAATCGTTTCAGTCCTAAGGGAGGTCAGAATTTCCGTGTAGCTGGTGCTTGCCTGTGTTTCTAACGAATTGAACGTATAGGGATCTTATTACGAGAATGCAAACTTCTATTTTGCTTGAATAAATTTTATGGTATGAACAGTCTTGATAAATCTAAAGAACTGTTATCCTTTGCTAGAGACGAGGAAGGTGTATATTACGCTTTAGATCTTGGAGGCACAAACTTTCGTGTTCTGAGAGTTCAATTAGGAGGCAAAGAAGGCGGTATCGTTCATCAAGAATTTACCGAGGCATCGATCCCCCCAGCATTGATGTGTGGTTCCTCGGATGTAAACGTTCAATTCCTTTTTTAATCATTTTAGGAATAAAGAAAGCGATTTTATCATCTATGTAGTTCTTACGAGATGCTTTTCTCAACAACTTTCAGGCACTTTTCGACTATATCGCGGAGAAACTCGCCAGTTTTGTTGACGAAGAAGAAAAACTGTACGAACAACCCACTGGCAAGCAGAGGGAATTGGGCTTCACCTTCTCCTTCCCCGTCATGCAAACTTCGATAAATTCAGGAACTCTGATAAGATGGACCAAAGGCTTCTCCATTGATGATACAGTAATGAATTCATCTCACTTTTTTCCATCAAATTCATTGCGTTGACTGGCCTCTACCGTGTATATTATAATCATAGGTCGGCCAAGACGTTGTAGCTGAGTTGACTAAAGCCCTGCAAAGAAAGGGAGTCGACATGCGAGTAGCAGCTTTGGTTCGTTCGTTCGTTTGTTCTTTCTTGGATGTGTTACAAAAAACCTATCACATCACAACGATATTAACCAATTCGTTCATTCAAATTCAGGTAAATGATACAATTGGAACGTTAGCAGGTGGAAGATATACACACAAAGACGTCGCCATAGCTGTGATTTTAGGCACTGGGACTAACGCTGCTTACGTAGAACGTGCCCAGGCAATTCCAAAGTGGCACGGCCCATTGCCAGCAACTGGAGAAATGGTTAGAAAAATTTATTTCAACTGCTTTAGTCTGTACGTACGGAGCAGAATATGGGGTGGGAAAAAGATTCGAACTTTTTGTCAATTTCAGGTGATAAACATGGAGTGGGGAAACTTCAGATCCTCTCACCTTCCGATGACAGAGTTTGACCATGCTTTGGACGTTGAAAGTCTAAATCCTGGCGAACAGGTAATAAGGTTTCGTAAGCTAATTCGATGAAACTCATTTCCTTACGAAATTCTTGGTTCGATTTATTTGTCCAGATATTCGAAAAGCTTACTTCTGGTATGTACCTGGGCGAGATTCTACGCCGAGTATTGCTAAAAATGGCTGAAGAAGCATCCCTTTTCGGCGAGGAAGTCCCCCCAAAGCTCAAGATTCCATTCATATTGAGGTGCTCCATAAGTGAAAGCTGTAATTTATATGTACTCCTTTCGAAGATGATAATAATCTCATACGTTTCAATTATTTTTTTTAGGACGCCGGTCATGTCAGCCATGCATCAAGACACATCTGCTGACCTAAAAGTGGTTGAGACAAAACTAAAGGATGTATTAGAGGTAGCTAATCTCTTGCATCAAAGACTTATTACAGAGCTGTTTATTGCATAAGATTTGCTGATACGATCTGTTTCGTAACCTCAGATATCGAATACCTCCGTAACCGCTAGAAGGGTCGTTATCGAGCTCAGCAACATCATCGCCACTCGTGGGGCCCGCTTGGCCGCCGCTGGGATTTTGGGAATCTTGAAAAAGATGGGAAGGGATAGCACTAATAATAATCCAAACGAAGAAGGATCGAAAACGGTCATCGCAATGGACGGTGGACTATACGAGCACTACGCAGAGTACAGAAAGTGCTTGGAGAGCACTGTCAGCAAACTCCTCGGAGAAAGAAGTCCTTCGACGAGGGTCGTTTTCGAGCACTCGAACGATGGCTCGGGCATCGGCGCGGCTCTCTTGGCTGCTTCTCACTCCCTATACCTCGACAGCGAATCTTCCTAAAAGGCAGGGAATTGTCCCCTGACTCTCTTTTTTTTTAGGTTTTTCTGCTCAAATTTGGGTAAAATTTACTCCTCTTTTCGGGCTGCTTAGACATAAGGTGTCATTTGTGCAATTGGAGTAGAGAAGTAGGTAATAATCAAGGGTGCATTAATTTGCTTTAAGCATGCTCTTGCCTCAAATCACATTTAAGAAACTTACCTTGTTTCTTTCTGGTTAATATCTGCTAAACCTTAGAATAAAATGACTGATTGAGGTTTTCTGTTGCAGCAGCATCACTAGCGTTGTATTAACTTCTAACATTAGCGATCTTTTTATTCGAAAGACCCCTCTTTTGCAGTCGTGGCTCGAGCTTGTGCTTCGGGCCATGTCTGGGCGTCGACTTGGCTCTGAAAGACTCAGTGTTTGCCATAAAGTTAGGTCTTTTATTACGCTGATGCCTAAAGAAGCAACCCCCGCATGAGCTTCTGACCCCAAAAGCGAAACCTCGACTGTCGATTTCAACATTTTCCCGACTATCGTGAGAAAACGAGCGAGAATCTCGCTCTCTGCGTAGTGCTGAAGCAACTCTGTTCCTTACAAGGTTTCCCCTTACAAAAGCCTGCAGTTCCACAACCCCTTTCAAGGCACTTAGGGCTCTTCTTGCCTGCTAAAAGTCTGTGAATCAAATTCAGACCAATCAAATATTGATCGGATCATAAGTGTTAGAGTATGCAGATATACCAAATGGCCTCTGTAAACTCTCTGAATCATCATCACAGAAGCAGATTTTTTCGCCCTCTCATCATCATCGATGGACAATGTTCCGGCGAAACTCAGCCGTGCCACCACCACCGTGGCCTCGGCCGCCGCCACGATGGACTCAAACGCCGCCACGCTGGCGGCGGCGACGGCCATGGTGTGGTGGGCCCGTTCGGTTTCGGCCCGGCCCTCGACGGAGGAGCTGAGACGAGCCGCCTTGTCGATCGCTGCTTCGGCGGCGGCTAAGGTGGCGGCGGCGGCCACGGTGATGGGCCCGAAAACAGATGAAGTCCCGAAATGGGCCCGCGGTGGAATGTGTTTTTTCGAGGATGAATTTTCGCGGCGATCGGCGATGTCTTCTATGTTTCGTTTTTCTCTCTTTGTTATGATTAGGCCTCTGATCCACTTGGTGGCTTTTCCTATCGTCTTTTCGAATCTGAAGAGTTTCTGAAGCAAAATCTTTTATCAAAATCCAAGTAAGGGAAGGAAAAAAAAAGTGATTGGATGCAATGCAAGTGAGGAACTGAAATTACCAGAAAGACATGGCCATGCTGATGCACCATGTTTCTTGATGAAGCAGCCATTTTTCTTCTTCAAGGAGTTCGTGAATGAAGCAGTGGATTGGGATAAGTGTTGTATATATACATATGTAAATGGCAGATAACCCTTTGACCGAGACATCATAGCTGATTTGACGTTAGCTTTCCTTTTCCAAAGGAGGCAATTTTCTGTTAGATTTCCATTCTTAGACTCGTTTGAAGAGATATGAAGACGTCAGCAACAGCGACATTTGGAGTAAGCAGAAAGGTTACATTCTTCATTAATGGCGTGGCGTGGATGGATGAATCTTGGCAAATGATTGAAGCCCTTATTACAGGAATGTTTTTTCAGCTTTTAAAAAGGCTCCTTTTAATAAATTGGAAATTACAAAAAGATTTTAAAGAAAAACACAGCAACAACATTGTCAAACTCAACTGTACTTTTGATGCATATTGTCGGCCAAGATGGACTAGGGGAGTTTCAATCAATTCAACTGCAAGGTGGTCTATAGAGTTTGTACCACGAATAATTAAAGAAGTAAACAATAATAGAAAATGTAAGCCCGTCTAGCTCAGTTGGTAGAGCGCAAGGCTCTTAACCTTGTGCTCGTGGGTTCGAGGCCCACGGTGGGCGTCATTTACTTTTTTTTTTTTTTAAAAGATTATTGTTCATTTTTATTTACTTTTCAAATTGGACCACCAGGCTTGAATTGGGCTGCTTTCCTTACTCGTTAATGAGCTTCGAAACTCAAAATTAGTTATATCAATGTTGGGCCCGAAAAACATAATGTGCGGGTTGAACGATTAATGAGCCCGAAGCAATTTATTTTATTATTTAAAATTTTTTTGTTTCTTTTTTCATGATGAGCCCGAAAACTAATCAGCTCTTTTATCTGGCGTACGTGATTTTGTACATATGGCTTGACACGTCACACCAACGTTATTTATTTAAAACATCAAACGAAGGGCCCATATTTACACCTGTACATTTAATAAATAGACCGTAGCCTCTCTAATCATAATCATCGAATCGATTTCAACACCCACGTAATTTTCATGCATATTCGAGATGATTCCACGTATGACATAATTCATAATTGTACTTGGTACTTCTTCGATGAAGTTTACTGTAATAATACTATGTGTGCTTATTGCATTCGACGTTGGAAACCATTTCAATGACACATTAAAGCAAAACGCGCCGACCTACAAAGGAAAAATGCAAAATGCATGTATATTTCGCCAAGAAACTCCTACGAAATATAATATTATTATTCCCCAAAATACATATACAAAAAAGGCTCGAAAGTTTAAGGAAAATACTCCAAGTAAGCCGTAATAGTGTTCTCCCTCTTCAAACCCTTATAAAACCTCGTTATAAACTCCTCGGCAGCCTCGTCGATCTTCTTATTATCGCCATTATCGTCACCTTCTTCGAAATCCCTCAAAGGAAAAGGCGAATCGGTGACTCTCAACTGCCTCACAAGCGGGCTCGGGCCAAACCCTGGAAGGGCCGGCGAAGCACATACACTATTATTCATAACTTCCATAGCCATCGCCATTACATTTTCATCGACCCTATACTTCCATTGCTCTTCATTGAGTTGGAGATTTTGATTGTGATATATAGGGCTATTGTGGAAGCTAAATTTGTATTCTTTAGCTAGGGTTTTGTGGTGGTGGGGGTGGAATGTAAGGTTTCGTAGGGCTGATTTGCTTGCGATTTTTCCTTGTTTTACAATCATGCTAAGATGGGCTTGAAACTTTGCTTTGGACACGCCTTTTCGAAGCATGAAGTATGCGATTCGTAGTAGCTTACGAAGCTTCTTGGCGGCCATTAGAGGTAGGTTCTGTTCCATTTTGGTGTTGTTCTAGGGCTTTTCGTGATTAGGGTTTTGTAAATATCTTTGGAAGGGAAGAAGAGAGAAGGGAATTTTGGAGGAGATGGTTATTGTTGTGCTATGATTGCAGGAAGTAGAGATGGTATTTAAAGGAAGAGTGACAGGTGAAGATGTGTACTATATTTTAACATATATCCTATAATACGTTGCATGGGAACTTTGGGATAAGTCTATGTTTTATCAAATAGTTTATTGTGTTCAATTATTGATGGGGTGCACTAGAAGAATACGCATGCCACGCGTGTCGAAAGCTTATTATATTGTGATTTAAAAAAAAAATATGGTGTCCCAAGTCGATTTCCTAATATCTTTTCACCATGGGGGTTAATAGTTAAATCCTAGTTACACTATTTTGACTAGTTGGAGCACAGGAAATACGATGGTCGTGAACAAATATGTATGAATAAATATATACTAAAGAAACTAATTGGTTGCATTGTGAGATCCTCAAATTGATTTTAAGATGTTGCGTAAATAACTATCAATTAGTCTAAAACGAGATCTTATCCACATAATCCACACCTTATTTCCGAGAACGAAGCCAAGCACAAAAAACTCAATTCCGTTCGATGATTAATATCTAATCATACAATCTTCTCCTTAAATATGATTGTTAAAGAAAGGACACGTGGTCTTTTTGCTTAGTAAACCCCATCTTTAAACAAAAAACTGCGGAAAAGTTTTCTTACGCGACACTTGTTATCTATAACTATAATTTAATATTAAATAACACTCCGCAGCCTTTTATTTCCATCAATCATCAAACTCAAAATCGAACTCGATGTGCCCTTAAAAAGATCAGCATAAAAGCAACTCGTGGAGGTCTTATGTGAAATTAGATAATAGTTTCAGGGGTTTTAGTGTAGTTATCGAAATAGTAAGTATAGAGGCTTTGTATTCGGCTCAGTTAGAGCGGGTTGGGTCGCGATAGACCATACTTCATATTGTTTATCTATTCTATTATATTAATGGTGATGGACTAAGATAAACCGCCAAATGATCTGTTAACTGAGATTGAAATTATTTAATACAATTAAAAAAACCATTACTACCTTTAATTACTATCTTTACTTTAATACTATTTTAATTACTTATCATTTTTAGTTAATTACTATCCTAATTTAAATTATAAATCAATGTCTTTTTTCTTTTTTTACATATTTAAAGCATACAAATTAAATTTAAAAATTATGATTTCCAAACTAAAATAAATTTAATAAAATATATTTATGATAGCACATGAGTGTGCACAAATTATCAGTTATTAATAAGAGAGAAAGAGTTTAGTAAAACGTGTCGATATGTCCGAGTGGTTAAGGAGACAGACTCGAAATCTGTTGGGCTTTGCCTGCGCAGGTTCGAATCCTGCTGTCGACGATTTATTTTTTATTTTTCTTTTATTTCAGAAACAAATTATTTATTTATTCGCATTGTGTGAATTGAATTACAAAAAGGCCCTTCTTTTATATTCAGAAAGAGAGCAGGTACTGTTGTCCATAGCAAACAGTCGGGGCAAGAAGGATAAATGGACAAGCCCTATCTTCTTCAACAAGAGGCACTTCTTTCAACACACCACCACATGAAGATGCGTGGATCACGGCGTGCCGTAATCTTCTTCCTAAGTGGCAATCCCCCTCTTCAGCTGATGGCGTAAGTTTTTAGTTTTTTTAGTTCGATATTTTTCGAGTGCTCTTTTAATTTTTGGGAAAATGAACAGCTCCGAGTTTTACGATGAGCTGTCTGATCGATATTGTAGCTGTTTGTTAAGTTTCTCGCGGAAGAGATTGGGTTTCCATTGAACTTGTGGAATTCGATTATTTGATCCTTGCTTTGGATTAAAGTGGGTTCACAACGTTTCAGCTCTTGCGTTATATACAGCTATTACGAGTGATTGATTTGAACTGAAGTATCTATTGCAAGCCATTAACAAAGATTTGGCAGAAATTACTGTTAACTACTTGGTGGGTTTCTCTTGGAAGGAGTTGATCCCTGTTGAGATATCTAGAGTTAATCAATTTGATGCTGCTAGGCTTGATGTAGAAATGTCAGCCATGCTGAAGGAACAGTTGGTAAATGTCTTTTCTCTGGTGAAGGTAAACATCGTTCTGCTGATCATCCCAGAGTTTGAAGAATGATTTGAGATTCGAAGCAATTTGATTTTTTCCTTTCAACGTTTTTGGGATTAGCCAGGGATGCTATTTCAGTACGATGCCGATCGCTTTTCTTGAATTTCTCATATGGAATGTTTTCCATCTGGGTGGATAAGCCAACGCCTGGGAACGCCCTGATGAATCTGAGGTACAGAGATGAACGTGCAGTTGAAGAAATGGGGAAAGGTTAGTAGTAGTAGATCTATTCGTGTAAGTGGGTTATTTTGTCTATTTAGTACCATGTTGGAATTAAAATGGCCAATTTCCTTTAAAAAAAATAGAGTTGAGCATAATTGCTTGGAATGCATTCTTATGCCTTACTAAAGGATATTTTTCTCCGAGGCTCGGTTGGTAAGTGCTTCTTAGTGCCTTGTGTGAATAGATCACTAGAGAAAAAAGATTCAGGAAACTCAAAGTAGCAGAATTTTATCTTCTTCGATTGTACTGATTTATACTTTCGGCATGTATTTATAGTAAGAATCGGACTAGAAGGGCCAGGGCTAACTTTTTCCCAGAAGATATGGTATTGCGTTGCAACTGTTGGCGGTCAGTATATTTGGGCTCGCCTTCAGTCTGTCTCTGCGTTTCGCAGGTGGGGTGGCACAGAACAGGTATATATTCTTCTCTTTTCAGCCTCTTATTTTTTCATATTGGCCCTTTCTGCTATGAAATAATTACAGTTAAACAAATTGCACAGAAGTATTAAGAACAGCTTTGAAATGCTTGCAATAACTCTATTTGTCCTTTTTAACCAGACATCACTTGCCCGCCGGAGTTGGTTTCTGTTACGACGTGTTGAAGGGTTTTACAAGGCTGCATCATTCGGAAACCTTCTCATGTTTCTATTGACAGGAAGGTGTTGCTTTGACATTCAATACGTAATAATCTTGATTCTCTCCAATATTTGGCATAACTGAGGAGTAATAAAAGTTATTTTTTTCAACAATCAACTTCCTCAAAGGCAGCTCTTCATTTCATATGCAGGTATAGGAGTCTTACTGAGAGAATCTTGCGTGCAAGGCTCGTCTATGGTAGCCCCAATATGAACCGATCTGTGAGTTTCGAGTACATGAATAGGCAGTTAGTATGGAATGAATGTTCGGTAAGTTCTTATGACACTTGTAGAATTCTCCGAAGAAATTTTCCTAACCTTGACAAGATTTTGCCATTACCTAAACACAACATATAATAATGCAGGAGATGCTCCTATTGCTTCTTCCTCTGCTCAACTCATCCTCTGTTAAAAAGTTTCTCCGTCCGTTCTCGAAGGATAAATCGTCGATGGCCAAGGAAGACGACGCTTTGTGCCCATCTGCCAAACAGCTCCCACCACTCCATTTCTAGCCCTCCCATGCCAACACAAGTACATAAATATCTCCTTTTCACTGTCATTTAAGTTTGATAATCCCTTGCCATTTCGCAAATTTGTCCTTAAATGTCATGCAAACCATCATATGTAGAAGACACAATGTAAGGAAACATGCAAATTGCAATAAAAAGTAGACTTGAAAAAGTTTCTAGTTTTTATGAACTTGGTGTTAAAGGCAGAACCTTTATTGTCAGGTATTGCTACTATTGCCTTCGAACACGATGTTCTGCGTCGTCTTCGTTTAGGTGCGCCAGGTGTAATGAGACCGTCGTTGCAATGCAAAGGCATGGTGGTTCCGT
Organism: Craterostigma plantagineum; assembly: GCA_027422505.1. Classification (NCBI taxonomy): domain Eukaryota; kingdom Viridiplantae; phylum Streptophyta; class Magnoliopsida; order Lamiales; family Linderniaceae; genus Craterostigma; species Craterostigma plantagineum. The sequence continues at coordinate 5,581,063 of JAPQWV010000039.1, read as the reverse complement.
TCGGCCATTACACGGTGAAGATTCGTTTTATTAGGTGGGATATTTGTTATAATATCCCAGGGCAAGTATGAAGGTTCAGAGAGTTACGTGGTTGTCCAAGAACGTACGTACAATGCCATCACCCACTGAAAGAACTTTCATCGAATTGAGCTCATTAGTTCGCCGAGTGGAAATGCTCTCTTGTAAAAACGATTTTTTTTCTTCAAGTTTCTGATCTAAAAGCTCGAATCTTGGGAGGAGAATAAATTGTAGATATGGTTTCGCTCGTTATTAAGCTCGTTGATTGGCAATTGAAAAGGTGTGTATATAAAATAAAATTCCTTTTGTTTTTGATTAATAAATGTTCTTTAGGAAGAATAAGTACGTGGGTCATGGCATGGGTGGCGTAAAGCAAGTAATATTACAAGTGCTGAATGTACTATATATAAATAAATGTATACCACTTGAGGAAAAATGAGAAAAGAATGCGTCTTTTCTAATGTATCGATTGACATTATTTGGCCTATTCTCCCAACTCTCCATCAGCTTTTATCTCCGTTTAATTCTACTTTATGATAAAGTTAAAGCAAGAATAAAAAAAGAAAATAAATCAAAGTTATTATACAACAAGCACAGGCTGTATGTTGAAACCACACAAACATGGAAGTATGAGAGAAAGTGAAAGATAATAGAGCAAAACATTAGAGTGAAATCTGAAGAGATCTATCCGTCATCTCCTTGCTGCGAAGAAAAAGAGAAGTTATTACATCAGAGATTGGAATTCTGAGTACTGATGATGGCTGGAAACCCTAACTGGTGGAGCATGAATAATAGCATGCATCCACAGCATCATCAGTTTGTCGTGTATGGATCTTCAAATGTTATTACATCTTCTGCAGATTCTTCTTCTTCTTCTTCAGCTGAGAATCATAGTCCTTGCCCAGATATTCCTCTTAGGTCTTTCAGCCAACTGTCTCTGTAAGCATATATCTCTTCCCATGTATTACTATTTGAGTTGCTTGTTTTGCTTTTCTTTCGTTCTCTTGAATCGCATACTCTCTTACAAAAACATATATGCATGCCTGTGACTCTAATATGGTGAGTAGTTTGGGAAGCGAAGAAGATGATAGATACGGTGCGAGTCTCTTCCAGCAACAAAAGAAGTTGGAAAACTGGGAAGATCAAGTCTTGAATTTGAATCCCTATAATAATTCTCTTACAAGGTCCTTAGTTGACGACGATGATGATGATGATGGTGGTGCGAAGCACGTACTATACAATCGAAACCATGATGTGTTGATACATCAGAATACTTCTACTACTGTTGTTAGATCTTGTAATAATAATAACAACACAAGTTGGCCTCTCCCCATCTCTTCGCCTACATCTTGCGTCACCACTTTGAACAACAAGTTCTTCGATTTTTCGGGTGATGAGAAGAGAGTGAAGAATAAGGGCCAGAATCAGCACAATCAAGGCCACTCATCTGAGGTAAGTAATCTAAGTATCATAACATTTCATTAGCAATAAGGAAGAGTTAGATTAACTTACCGTTAGGTTTTGTTCGAAGGTAGAAAAGGTATATGTCAAAAGACGAAGAGGGAGGGTCGTAGACGTACATGTTATGAATGGTATATGGGAAAAAATATTATAATTTCGTGTGTTCGTGATAATTTCATTTTCTAGGCGTGCCAAAATGGATAATGATGAATCATTTTCTTTTCAGGCTACAAGTCCTGATATAGGGAGCTTTTTCTATTATTGTATATTGGCAATTTTAACCTGTTTCTGCTATTTTTCTTACATGTTTCTTGATTGATTATATTGTTAGAGAGAAAAAATCTATTTGCTAATATATTATGTGAAAAAAAATGAAGTGTAACAGCACGAGCAATGGTGGGGTATCAAAGAAGGCTAGGGTTCAACAGTCTTCTGCCCAAACTTCTCTTAAGGTTATTAGAAGAATCATATCTCTCTCTCTCTCTCTCTCTCTCTCTCTCTCTCTCTCTCTCTCTTACAAGATCTCAATCGTGATCCAGGTGAGAAAGGAGAAGCTGGGAGATCGAATCACTGCAATTCATCAACTTGTTTCTCCATTTGGAAAGGTGAAAATCGCTGGAAAAAAAGTATAATATTTATCAGCTAAAATAATACAATCTGATTAAACAAGCAAGGAGGGGCATGGTTATCTCATTGCAGAAGCGTAATCTAGCAAGAAAACAAATGACTAAACTACTATACACTGAAGAATTCATTTTTACGACACTACTGAAAGTGAACTTGAAAAATCTGTAACTTTGTAACGCATTATGACATGTTTTCCCCTTTTGCAGGCTGACACTGCTTCCGTACTTTCAGAAGCCATTGGCTACATTAGATTCCTTCATGGGCAGATTGAGGTATATTGTGTCTGATTTTTCCTTCTTGTAATTAGATATTTTCCATACAGACACAAAAAAAGCATCAGTCCTGAAAATATTCCTCTCGCTTAGTGCTTATAATTTATATTATTTCTTGATGTACTTTCTTGAACAAGTGCAGGCACTGAGTGCTCCATATATGCGCAGTGCATCAGCAAGTACGAGTCATCACTTACTACATTCTCATGTAAGTTTATCAATACGACGCAATCCCTACATTCACGCGCATTTTTTCTTACACATTCTCCAATGCAAAGACCAAGCTGTACGTACGTTTTGTGCTGGGAATGTGATTTCACTGAATTATCCGATCAAGAACTTTTAAACGAGGAGGATAACGGTTTGATTATAGAACAAGTCATTAAAATGAAGTCTTTAATATACACGTTTGTGCATAGTGTACGTTTATCTCCTTAACATATTCTTCTTGTTAATTAAGATTAACAATATATATTTAAAATTTCAGGAGCTAGGAAGGGAAAGTGTCGTCATTAAAGAGTTGAGGAGTAGAGGGCTTTGTTTAGTTCCAATCTCTTGCACTCAAAAGGTCTGTAATAACGATAGTGGTGCAGATTACTGGGCTCCAGCAGCTTTTGGAGGAGGCTTTTGATGATAATCATTAATGGTTAAATTAATTAATTATGGTTTTAAATGTTATCCTCCATATGGGTAGTTTTATATGTGTACACCATCATATGGTTTGGTCTTAATTAGGTTACTTGTCCATCATGTAACATCAGCAGCAGTCAATCTCTTACCTGAAGCAAGATTTTTAAGGCTTGACTGCTTATGATGCTGCAATTAAATGTTATCATGAATTTCTTTTTAATACGAGCTGAAGATGGATATATGTCATTACCGAAGATCGAATGATCGGTGTCCTCCTCAAAGAAAAAAGAGAATATAGCGTTCTTTTCATTACTGAAACGTGAGGTGGGACCTACTTCCTATCTTTTTCGCTGCATCACATATTTAACTATATACTGATATTAGTGCGTAAACCAGATTCGAATATACGTCGCTAATTAATTAATAACCACTAATATCGAATACGAATAAGAAATTGACATGACATGTTTTTCATTCGTTTATTGCGTCGCCGTGGCGTAATATCACTGTCAGATATCACCCGCACGCTAATGCAATAAAGAATTACGTTGTTTTTTTTTGTACAAGTCTTTATACACACTTTCACTTTATTCACTTGTCTTCCACTTCTAAAAGGATGCATATATTATTTTCCCTCCAAGTAAAAGGTTTTTGTTTTTCCTTCTATAAAGGCGCACTATGTGTGTTTTGTTTAACTCAATACATAGGGTAGGGTGTCGTGTTAGACTTACGGAAGTCAACGCACTCATCATAATTGTTGGAACTTCGAGAGAGAGAGAGAGAGAGAGAAGCTGGTATTTTATTCTACCTTCGACTTTAGGGTTTAGGGTATTAATGTAACATTGTCAGTAGTCACATATTATTCTACCGTCGACGTCACATAATGTTCTCATAAGAAATTTGGTGTTAATGTCTTCCCAAGTGTCCATTAGGCCCATTAGGCCCATTTGTTGTCCAAGTAGAAGGTTTTATTGAGGCCCATTTAAAGCCCAACAGTCCACCAAAAACTAACCCTAACTATGCTTCTTAACGTCGCCGCACCACACTACGCTACGACCTTCGTTCTATTCTTCCCATCCAAACAGATTCGAGATCGTTGTACAGTGAATTGCAATGGTAATTGATTTCTTCGAAGCTCCAAATAATACTTCGCGAACACGATAGTTTCATGTATGCTAAGCAGTGACGTGCGTGTGTATACTTGTGTAGGGTAAGGGAACGGGCAGCTTTGGTAAGAGAAGGAACAAGACACACACACTGTGTGTGAGGTGTGGGCGGCGCAGCTTCCACCTGCAGAAGAGCAGATGCTCGGCCTGCGCTTATCCAGCTGCCCGCAAGAGGACATGTGAGTTAAGCCCGTGTTTTGATCTCAATGATGTTTGGATTTCTCAATTTCTTTTCTGATTTCTAGCTGATGTTGCATTTGATTTGGGGAAAAATATTGTTTTTTCTCCGTGGCTTGCTCGAGGCGCACCGTTAGAGTTAGAATACAAGTGACTGGATTTCTGACTTACATTGGATTATAAATCAACTTTGGTGTTAAGGTTTTGTGGTTTGGATAGCCACCAAGGGAACCATTTGTCTTCTGTTGGTTGTTGTGCTTCCATTAATGTTTGCTTCATGTTTTCATAAGTATTTGATTCCCCATTTTGTAATCGATTCATAAGCTTTAGCTCTTGCATTGAGTTTGCGGAAACTGAACTTGTGATTCAGATGCACAAATAACCCAACCCCCTCTTATTTCGGTTCTATCTTGATCAGTGGAAATGTAATGATTTGACTCTTTTTGTGCGATCTATGTTGGATTCAGACAATTGGAGCGTTAAAGCCATTCGAAGAAAGACGACTGGCACTGGTCGAATGAGGTATCTCAAACACGTGCCTCGCAGATTCAAGACTGGCTTTAGAGAAGGTATGCAAGCTTCTTTGTAACTGCTGTTGTTTTCTTTTTCAATTTGAATCGAATATCTTGCATTTTGCTATGAATAATATTGCATTGTGCTATGCGATATCTTCTGGTTGGTTTAAGGTACTCAAGCCGCACCTAGGAAGAAGGCAGTAGCTGCATCTGCTTAAGCGGTATGTCTCTATGGAGACAGAGTCGTCATTGTACCATTTTGTTCTTTTTCTTGAAGCTTTTATTAACATTAAAATTTCAGATATTTTGGTACTTCTGAACAGCCCATCATATGTTGGCTGCTTATTTTGATGTTGAATTGAACCATTTTGTTTGCCCCATTTTCTTGATTTTGCTCTCTCTTCTCTCTACGTTGATCTATGCTCTCAGCTTTGTTGCGCAAAATTACAACTTCATTTGTGCACTGATTACATTCCTGTAAATGTCCTTGAAGCTGAAAGAAACCGAGAAGGAAAACTAAGAATGTCTTCCTTAATTCAGTCTAGTTTAGCCTCCTCATTTTCCGTCTGTCTGAAAACGTAACCAAGTTCTGGAAAAGCCGAAAGAATCAAAAGCTGAAGGAGACGATAAGCTAGCTGCTTCATACACACAGATGTCTGCACATGAAAAACATAGATGAAGATTACTTAGATGGGGTTTTCGTTCTACAAATCTCTGCCAATTTTGCTTAGAGAAGAATAAAAGTGCAAGAACAACCTGAATGAAGTAGTATAGATCTTTCGCACACCGTTCGTATTCCCTTCGACCAACGAGCCCAACTACAGCCGCTGGTGCCTTATCTACACGACACTTTCCCTGAGTCATTATCGTAGTTTCAGACAAAAAAAATGGTAGTAATAATAATCATCAGCATTACCGACGATTATCTCATGGACAAATTTCGCTCGCCTTTCCTCCAATTCTCGGGCATCGTCAAGTTTTTCTTGCAATGGCGTATCTTCAGGAGAATCCCCAGACGGGGTAGAAGGAGGGTTCAATCGACTTGGGTGCTTTGTGATGAATATCCCATCGGGCCATAATATCTATACGCAAAAAATCAACGTGCCATGATATGTACTCCTCGACCGAGGGCTATTAAACCGCGTGAAAGAGCGACTAAATCGATACGAAAAGGTACATGTAATACCTCCTCCAGTCGATTAATTCCCGAAGCAACGACGGACCCTTTACGCAAAAGCTGAATTTTTTCGACTATCCAATCGTCAAGAGCGTCGCCCATGCCTAACCGTAAGACGTGCTTCGCCACCCAAAAGGCCCTTCTCCTGGGTATTATTATTTTTTTTAGATTTGAACTGGGAATTGCATAATGAAGAAGTTAGAAATCTAACGAAATGGAATGGAACTGTAGAGCTAAGTAAGACCTTATCCATCCGCCGTCTTTGAGCTGCAAAACGACGTCGACCAAATCGAGTATGGGGGCGCTTAAATTTGGCGGCCTCCACTGTAAGAAAAATGCAAATTTCATGTAATAAAAGCGTAGGGGCAAACTCGAAGCATATATATGTCGAAAAAAGACCTCGATGGGAAGCGTTGGATCGGAGGCTTGTTCGAATCTGACGGTCCTCTCCGACTTAACAATGTTCTTTAACTCCGGGATTTGTGTGTCCCTAATTTCTTCAATCTTTTCGGTGGTCGAGGGCGAAAATTCGTTTGCAGGTTTAGCGACGTCGATGTAGTCCTCGTCGTATCGATGCATCGTGGTATTTCGGTCACCTAAAGCTATAGAGCATGTTAAAAAACAGAAGCTAGAAATATGTAGCTTAAAATTCAGACAAATTGTACCTGGGAGTTTTTCGATAATGTAGAGTGGATTTGAAAAGGTATACATCTGCATGTGTTTAGAAGAGAAGATGAAATCGGCCGGAGAAGTTATGAAGCTTTTAGGAAAATAGAAATGAAACAAAAAAACAAACCTGAGAATCGACGCTAAGAAAATCCCAGACTTCAATGGAGCAGGAAACTGTTGGAAGCTGTATGAGTTTCTGAAATAGGTAAGACATCATATCAGTTAAATCTATGTATTCTTGGGCAAGCATAGAGTGAAAATATAGAGAATCTACATATAGACCTTCACATATTCGTCGAGTAATTTACACCGTTGTTGAATGACGTATACGTCCAAACTAGTCGACAAGAAGTACTTCGGTGGTAAATGAAGATTATACTCTGGGAAGTCTTTAAGGCGCCTATGTAACTCCTCAAAATGCCGAAATCTGATATAGCATGAACGAAATTGTATGGAGAACGAGATATAGAACAATGGTGTAAACAGCAGAAATCACTGCACCTTCTCTTGATGGACCAACTGTTGTTATTTACATCTGTTACTGATAATGAGTAAACGGCGAACGTTTTCGACCCGCTCTTAACAACGTTGGCCCCAACGATCTGCATGAATAAACAACAGTTTGCAGCCATCAAATGCTTAAGGTTACATTAAAAAATTTGCATACCTCACATCTTAACCTCAAAAAAGATTCAGCAACTATGGATTTTTTTGCTGAATCAGCAGCTAAGCTCTGGCCTTCAGGCAATGAAGACGAAGACATCGATGATGAAGTTTTCGCCCCACTACGTATTCTACCTAACAGCTCTGCCTCAGAATCCTCGCTCGACTGTATAGCAGTAGAGTTTGCCAGGGAACTACTCAGAATATCTTGACTATCTCCCGACAAGAAGCTACTTCTTTCAACCTCTTTCCATACGTGTTCGCCAGATCTGCACCTCTTATTTGCTGGTTTATTTCTTCGCATCCTTTCAAACTGATGAAGATTTTCGCGGGGCTTTCTCCTCTTACCCCTCTCAGAGAATTCGAGCGGATGATGAATTTGACTTGCGTTTCTCTTACTCTTACCATCCCAAACGATAACGCCAGGCGAATCTAGCCCAGTGACACTTTCTTCTTCTTCCTCATCCGTATAACTACATTTCGAAAACTCAGTCTCAGATGGAACACTTCCTTCTTCTTCATCCTCTTCGTCGTAGTCATCTGAAAAAGTTTCGTCTTTATCAGATCTTAACGACTTTCTTCCCAAAGAACTGCTCGTGGTGTCTGTTTCTTTCTCAGGCCTAGGGAGTATCTTTGGCTTTTCCACGGAGTTAGGTTTCCTCTGTGAAGAGCCACACGGCTGGTTTGTATATTGCTTCCTTCTGTAGTCCCTTCCCCTCGCCCACATATTCTCTAAATGCTCGGGCGCAAGCGCCTCTGTTTTCCTCCGTAAAATCAAGTCCAACTTATCGCCCCACTCTTCCCCATTCTTGTCAGTATCTGTCAAACCATCGACAGACAACAAAGGGTCATTCTCTGTAAGGATTCGAAGCTTTTTGTCTGAATCAAGAAACACATGGTCATCCTTCTGCTGTTCTTTATGCAAAGGTACCAATTCGACGCCCGTAACAGAAGGATCTGGCGAGCATGATGATGGAAGATCGGACAAATTCTTTTCTTGCATTTCAGATTGTGATGGCTGTTTACTCTTACTCGCCTCGTCAGCATTGAAAGAAATGACAAGATTTTCAATCATCTGATTGATGGACCTGAAGTTAAACACGACATGTAAGATCAATGAAAGATCTCACCGTAAGAAAATGTGTGTAGATATCAAACTTACTGTGGGTTGGCGAGGCTTAATGTTGGTCGAAGTATTGCACACGCAAGCATTTCCCTGGTCATATATCGAAACAACGAGCACTGAAGATCTGATGGCTTCGATGTAGATGAGATGAGGCCCTCAGCCACACGCTGGAGAAACTGCCAAGAAATGGAGCAGTTTACAACACTCGAAAACAAAAACGAGAAGACAATCAAGGGAGATAAACCAAAAAGAGAGAGTTAAGACAACCTTGTACTCATCTTCATCAGAAAATAACGCAGGGTGTAATTTTTTCTCATCGATCAGAACAGATTTCAGCGCAGTATCGAGCTCTTCGATGGTTAAAACTCGCGACTGCTGCTTCTCAATCTTTGCTTTGGAAAGACGAAAAGACTCTAGCTCACTGGTGACGAGATTGATGACATCCCTGCGATGGTAGAAAAGGGATGATTGCACACTCTAAAACTACAACATTGGAATGCACGAACAAATTCAAGATTTTAAAACCTTAGAAAAAGATCAATTAGGTTGACGTTTCTCATTCGACGCGAAATTTCTCCGACTAAACCGTTTGTGATCTGCACGAGCACTTCTGGGCCTTGTCTATCGGGAGTTATATGGGAGTACCATAGATCTATTACCCACTCGGCAATAATATGCCTGGAGAATCTATCGATGGCTTCCTCAACTACAGGTGAGTTCACTTTATGTCTCCATTCAGACTGATCGACGACTTTGGGAATTTCGAAATGTTTTCTTTCGGACAAAACGTTTGCAGAAACTGGTTTTGCTTTGTAAGTTGCAGCTCTCCTCCGCATTTCAAAATCCCAGGATATGTAGCGAATCGTTATTATGAACAGCGTGGCGACGGGGATGTTGATGAAGATGGATTTACTTAATACTGAAAAACAGAAACAGAGTTTGCTACGAATAAGAACCTTTTCGCCTACTCATCAAATGAATCAGCAGTAATGATCAAAGGAGAATATACTCAGTTAAACACAAACATAAAACACATTGCACTGGCGCATATTGCAAGAGATCATACATATTCGACCATACTGTTTCCTTGTGTTCAATGGGAATGCCAATTGCCCCAATATTAGTTATGAAGTATAGGCAAACTATACGATTAAACATTTACCAAGAACACTCACAGCTCACACCCAACGAAAATGACCCAGAAAAAAAGCAATAGTCACTGTTCTACGGCAAACCATCCACGAATCTTGGAACCAAAGAAACAATCTTAATTCATCAGTTGTCAGAGAAGGAAAAGCTTCACTAACATGACATGAGGTAGGATAATCCAATGGCCGAGACCACCAATAACACAGTGCGCTTCTTAGCTTCCTCAAGCAAGGCTCCGACAGTGACAGATTCTAGTTCGTCGCTGCTCATTTTGTCGATAAATTCAATCCTCTCACAAACAGCAAAATCCCATATAGAATATCAAACGTAAGGAATTAACTGATAAAGCCTTTAACGCCAACAAGATCATAATCACCCTAGCTGTTCGTATCATCCGACTCTAGGAAACAGATTAGAAACTGATAGATCAAAAAGTTAAGTATGTGTTATAAACTGAGCTTGTCAAGAAGCTAAAATAGTGAAGACTGAAGAAGAAGAAGAAGAAGAAGAAGAAGAAGAAGAAGACAACTGTCTGGCCGTGATCTCGACAGTAATGGCTTCTTATCTGATTTGGTAATTTCAACATCTGTTCATCGCATCGCATGTTCTAGCAAGTATGTACACGGTGGCGTGGAGTCAATGAGTTGCACAAACTCAGTCAACTGTTAACTTTGTTTTACCGTATTTGCCCCTCCGTTGATATGATTCGAATCATTTTCCGACATTTTTCACATGTTCAAATCGACAAGAAAAGTGGTTAGAACATTTTCCCTTTGACAATGAGCTTCAACTTGAAATCCCGCGCAGAAAGAACATCATTGCCGTCAGCAAAGCCCTTTATTTCTCACATTATCAGAAACAACAGACGATTATCGGCCAGCAAAATCAGCATAAAACCAATCGCCCCTCCTTGGGCTCTCATCGACGAACTAAGTGAATTCAAACACATGACATTTATATATGTTTTTTTGTTCTTTCATGCAAACAAGGCACGTTTTTCGAGAGGGGTATATCCGACAAATGAGACTCGGTCCAAAGAGAATGGAGATAAAAAAGATAGAAAGAAAGCAAACTTATGTGGCTTCAGTTTCGGCTATGACAGCAATGCACTTAGCTTATCAGAGAAAACACAATGACGTCCACAACAGTGTGCTCCTCCTTCTTTGTCTACTCTTCGCCGCCGCCGCCGCCGCGCGCATTTTCATCTTCTTTCACGGCCAAGAGGAAGACCACACCGTACATTACTTGTTCGTCGAGCCAAGAAAACCTCAAACAGAACACCTATAGCAAGAGACGAGCCTCCGTGTTGGTGGGCTTTTCCGCAATTCCACTGTTTATCTTGAAGAAAGTCGAAGCTGCTGAAGCAGCAGTTTCTGGTAAGTTCTTGTATGTTTCTCCATGATATTTCTGTAAGATGAAGGAATGATCTTTGTTATTTCCGGTAAGTGCTGTCTTTTTGCTCTGTTTTCAGAAATTACCGAGGATGTAAGGAAAGGATCGTCCCAGAAACCGAAAACAGAGGTTTTTTTATTTGATTCCGTATAAGGAGTTCTGCTGCATAATTCACATCTTTGTGTGTTTTTCTCGCGCAGCAAAATCCCTTTTCGCCTCTTTTTAACATACTCGGTATCACTGGCTCGGGCGCACTCGCTGCCCTTAATTCGACGATAAGGAAGGAGAAGGCTGCTTCAGATGCTACGATCCAATCAGTTAATCCAATCAATCTCGTTACGGTTTCGTACGTTTATTCGTTTATATTCTTACATTCGCTCGACTTCTTCTTTCGCATTGTCTGCATATAGATTGATCTCAAGCTTAAGCAGAAGGGAGCTGAGTTCACTTCCCTGGAGAAAACACTCGAATCGAAGATATCGAGCGAACGAGAAAATCGAAGCAAGGAGCTTTCGAAGGCCACCGATGAGAAGCTGTCCTTAGCCCGCGAATTGGAGTCGGCGAACGCCGTCGTCAAAACCCTCGAGAAAGATCTTCGAACAGAGGAACGATCGATCGAAGAGAGAGAATCTCAGATTGAGAATCTTAAGTTCAGCTTAGCGAAGACTCAGGGCAAGAAAACAGAGCTTCAAGAACTGTTGAAGGATAAAGAAAGCCATGTAATTCTCCTGCAAAAGAAGATTGAATTAATTTCGTCCGACATCAAGGACAAGGAAGGTAATCTGCAGAAGGCTAGCGCCCATCTCGCCGAAAAGGTTGCAGACATAAGTCGACTGATGTCAGAATCTCAGCTATCTGAGGATCGAGCCGTAGGTCTAAACTCAGAGGTTTCTCGATTGAGAGATGAAATTTCGAGCAAGGAAAACGAGCTGGCGATGAAGAACGCTGCGTTGGATAATCTGATGAAAGAGTTGGCCGACGCCCGCGCAGATGAATCGAGCAAAGAGTTCGAAGCGCTTGTAATGAAATACGAGGATTTTAAGACATCTATGGAAGAAAACTCAGCTTCGACCGCCGAGCTGTTGGGTGAGCAAGAAAAGGTGGTTCGAAAACTCGAGGAACAGCTTAAGGTTGCCTTAGAAGAAGTCGACGAAGAGAAAGGTTTCGTTTCAGATTTGAGAGGCGAAAGGAACGATCTCAAGGAAACGCTCGATATGGAGAAGAAGAAGGCGAAGAACCTCGAAAAAGAGCTTCGAAATTTGCAGGAGAATATAGAGAAATCGAGGGGAGATGTTTCTGGGCTCGTCGAACAGTTGGAGGAATCGAAGAACTCTTCTTCCAAGCTCGAAGAAGAGCTGAAAAAGATTCAGACTGAGTTTAATGAAACTAAAGATTCGTTACAGAGGAGCCTCGGCGAAGCGAAAGGAGGCGCCGAGGACTTCGCAAGAGATTTAACTTCTGTTAAGGAGCAGCTGAGGAAATCGAACGAAGCGCTGAAGATTAAGTCTCGAGAATTAGAAGTCGCCGAGCAGAAAAATGAGGAGCTAGAGAAGAAGCTCGTTGAAGCTCGTAACAAAGCAGAAACTGCAGCTTGTGGCATGGAAGACGAAAAGAAGACAAACAATTCTCTGAGGAAAGATTTGGAGAAATTGAAGGCCCAACTCGCCGAAGAAAATGAAGGTAGAAGAGGTCTCGAGAAAAGCTTAGAAGCAGCGAACGAATCGGTCAGTGAGATAGGCAAACGCACCTCTGATCTCTCTAAAGATCTCGAGAAAGTTAAGTCTCTGATTTCAGACGTCGAAGATGAGAAAGGAGCGCTCGAACGGTCTCTCGAGGAGCAGAAAAAGGCGTACGAAGAGGCTAAGGAGAATCTGAAGGATGCTCAGAGCATGGCTGAGAAGATCGAAGAAGAGAATAAAGAGTTGGAAAGTAGAAGCAAAAAACAAGAAGACGATTTAGCTTCTGCAAAGGGAGAGCTGCTGAGGCTTACGAGCAGCAGAAACGTTGTCGATGATCAACAGCAGCAGCAAAATAATGCGGCCGTCGGCGGTAAATCGAACGGTTCGTCGCCGAGGAAGGTCACGAGGAGGCGAAAGGTCAACCAAAAGCGAAGTGATTCGTAGCGAAGAATTCGTATTTTTTTGGTGCATAATAGGCCTCTGAATGCATCATACTATGAAGATTTTTATTTCATTACACGACATATCCATTACAGATTTGGTCAGTAACAGCTACTTCGAGAGATCAAAAGCCCCTTGCGAAAAAAAAAAGATGTAATAACGAGTCGATTACTTCAAGGCTGAGCTTTCCATGACGAAGAAATATCAGCTACAGCTTCGCCAACCGTCAGATAAAGCCCTTCTAGGCCGAACGGTTCCAATGCGTTCGATTGGTGCAGTTTTTCCATTACACTTCCGACGGGATTTACCAGCGCAAGCTACAGAGCAAAAAGAAGATACAATTTCGATCGTATTCCAAAAACCTGTAAGAAAAATAGCAGACATTCATGGTTCTATGTGTAGCTTATTACCTTAAGCGATCGTTTCTCGAGCACTTTTCTGAGTTCACCGATCATATCAATGCCACTTGTATCTATCGCTGTCACAGCTGATCGAAGACGATCGAAAGAAGTCAAAAAAGAAAGATATGTTAGTTTCGGATGCTATGGAAGTACATACAATGTGTAGGAGAAAGGAACTAACCAGTCATGTCAAGAATCACACACTTGATGTTACTTCCTTTGTCTGAAGCAACCAACACTTCTTCTTCTTCTTCTTCTCTAATCCACCTCAGAACCCTAAAGATTTTCAACCGAAAAATGGCCTTATATTATGGAACTAAAACATCGAACTGTAAGGATTTCGGAGCCTACCTTTCTTGTAAGTACGTCGAATTCGCAAAGTAAATCGGCGACTCAATTGCCAGTATGACAAAAGATGGCACTCTAACAGAGTTTCTATATCTGCTAAGGCTATGATATATCTGAGTCCCAGGAATGTTCCCTAAAACAACCGTATTCGGCCTCGTGACGTGCAGTAGAATCTTGAAAACCGAAATTCCCACCTGGGGTTTTATTACCAAGATCTCAGACTCGATTAAAGTATAAAAAAAAAATATGAACTTTAAATTCCATGAGAATGAGACTCACAGCTATGGCGAGACCCATAGGCACAGAGATGAAAAGAACGCCGAAGAAGGAACACATGCAAGCCAAGAAATCAAGCTTGTCGACTTTTATCAGCTTGTAAGCAGATTGGTAATCGATTAGCCCAACCACAGCTGTAATAATAATGGCTGCCAAGATAAGGTTTGGAGTGTAATGGAAGAGTGGCATTAGAAACAGAAGAGTTACGAGCACGGCCGACGCCATTATAATATTCGACACCACCGTTTTCGCGCCAGCGTTATAATTCACAGCAGAGCGCGAAAACGAGCCTGCACAGGAAAAATAAATAAATTAAAGCGACGATTTCGTTTTATGCGAAAAACTAACGCTGTATAAATAACCTGTCGTGACGTAGCATGAAGTGCAAGAACCAGCCATGTTCATTAGGCCGATGGCCATCATTTCTTTGTTTCCGTCGACTTGGTAGTTCTTTAGAGACGCGAATGTTCTTCCCACGGCAATTCCTTCCTAAATTTTTTTTCCGAAAAAAGCGTATTAGGAACCATCGTTTGCATTCGCAGTTCATCAGTTTTAACGAGCTTACCGTAAGAGAAAGTATCCCAGTGATGATCCCTGTTTTGATTGCCAAGGCAAGATGAGGGCCGCTCAGATACAACATGTTCAACGACGGTGGATTTAAACCCTTCGGTAAATCTCCGATCTGCGGAAAGATTGCTTTATTACCACCGAGAAACTCGAAGGAATTTAAGAGTCGAGCGAAGTTGTAAAGTTCTCATTTTTTCTTACAATGGATATCATGTGAAGCCTTGACTTGAAGCAGACGATTAAAACGGTCGATATAATGACCGACGCCAACGGCGCAGCAGCAGAAATCCAGAAAAACTTCGGCTTTCTCAAGCTCTGCGTTTAATTGTTCTAAAAATTATATACTGTCGCAAACAAAGAATGAAAAAAAAAAAAGCGAAGATATTTTACTACTCCTTACTATTTGCCTCGTCGTCAGCAACAGTACGAGGAAAAATACCCCGATGATGATCGTTTGCCAAGTCCACTGCAGATCGTTACTTAAAACTTAATAAAAGAATTCCATTCGAAAACTTTCTAGAGATAATCAGATTTCTTAGTACCTCATCTCTGTGATGGAAAACAGAAGATAAAACAGGGATAAGCTGCATTTTGCTGGTAAAATGAGCAATTCCAAGCAGCCCTTTGAGTTGCTGCAACGAAACAATCACAGCAGCGCCAGCCATGAAGCCGACGAGCGTGGCCTTCGACAGAAAATCAATCACAAATCCCAATCTGTTGTAACATTTCCCAGAAGGATAAGAACAAGTTACTTCTCAAATGAGAAAAGTAAGAAGAACTTCATTCATTGCAGCCCACGGTAGTAGTAAGTAACCTTAAAAAGCCTAAAGAAGCCTGAAATAATCCTGCAAACAGCGTGGAAGTGAAGGCCAGCTTAAGGTAAAGGGAAGGTTCGCCAGTGTACGAAACTGCTTCGCTGAGCATTGTGCCCATTACGAGCGAAGCTATGGAGACGGGGCCCACGGCTAAGTGCATCGAACTTCCGAGGACTGAGTATATGAGAGGTGGCACGAAGCTTGAGTCTGCATTTGCAATAAGATATTATTGAATCTTGTAGGAAAGAAATACAATTAAGACATGGAAGATCGAAGAGGTTACTTACAAAGCCCGATTATAGGAGGAAGATTGGCTAATTTTGCGTAACTAATTCCCTGATTCAGAAACAAAATGGTCATTGGCAGTTCAATGAAAGAAAGTAAAGCTCCATGAAAATCCATAATACGTAAATTGCTTGATATACTTTCAGAACTGTGACAATAAAGAACGTTTTTGCTCTCATAACGAAAAAAGTTTTAGAATATTTTCTTTAATACAAAACTTCCTAAACATAACGAACCAGCCAAAAAAACCTCTCTTTTTTTCGCCTTTCTTGTGCTATATTCCGTCAAATGCGTAAAGACTTCATTTTTTTTTTCTTTTTTAAGGAACACCATACCTGTGGGATTGCTAGGCTTGCAATGGTGAGCCCAGAAACGACGTCGGATTTCAACAACTCGAGGGTGTACTGAGGGCCCCACTGAAAAACGGGAAAGAAGAACTGCAAACCAAGGACCACTCTCCTGCGCATAGTTTGATCCTTAAATCTGTGTAATGGATCGTCGGGGAAGAAGATTTCTGAGAGTCTCTGCCTCAGTTTTTGCAGGGTTGTCTTCTCCGGCGGCAGACAAACTCTGTGTACTTCCATCGCCGCCGGAATTTGCCCCACAATGTGGACAGATGGGCTTCCAACGCTTTCAACTCTGTTTTGATTGACAGTCATTGTTCTTTTTTCTTTTTCTGCGGTAAAAGTGTTGTCTTTGTTTGAGTACGAGGCTTTCTTCTGTCTCCCTTCTTCGTGACGACGGTTGGAAAAGGTGGTTATTGTCTGGGAAATCGAGAAAGAACTGAGTCGGACTGTGTTTCGGAAATGAAGCTTATAGGGTTTATATATAGATAGTTGTGAGAGAAACCGCAGTTGGGAAATGCGTTTTAACTCCGTAAATGTAGAATGTCGTTCGAACATAACGGTGCCCAAATACGTAGGGTTTCGAAAATATTTGACTTTGTAGATTAATATATATAGGTTCGTGGTGTGAATTTGAGGGAGTTCAAGAAAACTTCATTTTCAAGGATGATAAATATAATAATGCATGATATCCACTTTTTGGTATTTTTTGGGACAAACTTAGTACTAATCATCTACTACTTAATTATTAAAGAAAATGTGTTGCTGATATCGTAATCACACCACAAAACAACATTTTAGAAGTACTACATATTGTATATTCACTTTTTGGTATTTTTGACAAATTTAGTACTAACCATCTTCTACTTTATTACTAAAGAAAATGTGTTGCTGATATCGTAATCACACCACAAAATAACATTTAGAAGTACACATGAAGGTCAGAAATATAGCTCTCGTATTCAAAAATAAATGAACATGCATATTAGTTAGTTTTGGTTAAAAGAATGACGACATCACTTAGTAAAAGATCATAACACTATATTTTATTTTTATTATTTTGGCACGATCACTATAACAAGTACTCGAGAGCTTAAATGATATATGCTAAGACACAAAGAAAGGTCAATATAAAGACGAAGAGACACCACAATATCATTGAATTTTGACCAGAGAAGCACACCACACATGAAAGAAGCACTTAGAAAAAAAAACTATCGATTGCAGTTTTACAGTAACATCTTGACTGAGTAAATAAAAAATTCCATAGTACAGTTGGGTGGTCGGCACCATTTTCATGTAGATTATCAAAAAGCGAAATAATATAATATAAAAAGAAAAATGGAAATAAAATAACCTCTCTCCATGAACTATGTATGATCATTTATTAAATAACTCTTTGAGTTTTCTTGAACAAGCTTTTGTTTGCTTCATCTTCACATTATTGCATTTTTGCCTTGCATTTTTCTCAGACTTGTATTAGCTCTTAACTTTGTAAATAGAACATTGGAATGTGCTGATAATATCCCATGGAATAAAGTAATAACAAGGTCTCCCCTTCTCCATTACAAAACTTCGGTGCATTAAGGTTAACCTAGAATTCTTAGCACTGCAAGAAATGACATCAAATTCGAGTTCGAAATCAAAGTTAAACTCCCCAAATCAAGGTTTTCAAAAAAAAAAAAAAATTCTTCGAAAAAGTAGTTGATTCCATGATATGCGGCAAGTAGTGGATGCTTTTGCGTGTGTGATTATAATACATAGGACGACAAGTCAAAGGAGGTGATATAGAAAACTATCCCTATACATTAAACGAGATGATTCGAAGCAAAAATGAGACACCATGGATGGACCATATTTAAACACCTTTAACTTCTCGGCGTGGAAGCGCCACTTCTTCATGAGAATATACCCCTCAACTTTTATTACATTACTTTGATTGTCCTAAACACGGCAAAGAAGACTCGGAGAGAGAGCTTTGCGTGTCGAGCTCTTATTCGCGCAATAGCGTATTGAAGATGAACAGCCATTTAACCATTTAGGGTTTAGTAATGTTACATCAGAAAGTATATATTATTGAACCCCTATACGTCGAATGGCGATCGACGTTTTCTTTCGTTGCAACTGAGCACATCAAGAACATCAGTTATCAACATAGACATGATTATACTTAAACATGATGTCGATGTTTTTGCTATAGACTCCATATTATTCCCTTATGGCACGTGCACTGCACTTGCCCTGGAGTTTGATTCTCTAACATTTTGCTTTTGAGTTCCCTGCTGATAATGCAAGGAGTTTATTCCAAGGAATATACCATCTCACAGAATATAAAGTGGAAGGCTATGTTACTGATAGAGTACTAAGCAATCATGATGCACACTAAGGAAAAAACCCTCCCATGGTCATTTTACTTCGCACGTATTTGCTACGAATAAATCAAGCCAACTTTGGAGGATAACCATTGATAAATCAATGTACACCCACTAAACAAAACTAAATACAAATTAATATGTCTGAAATTATCATAAAAAACATTGTCTTGCCGATATCTATATTCCACTTTGGAACGTGTTATATTGTGATTAGTTCAAAATTCCTTTCGTGGAGTCTAAAAAGCAATTAAGTGCGTGTTTCGAAAACACGTAAATGTCGTTCGACACGTAACATGATATTAGCTAATAGGTCATATTATGGAGGAAATGATCTATATGTGAGATCATTTTGTTTGGAGGTAAAAGCAAGTTGCATTTTGAGAGGAAAGTTTTGACGACCTTATTTTAGGAAGTTAGGGTTGGTAACGGTAGTAATATGGGAGCTATAGTAGTTCCATCTTCATTTTTTTTTTTCGGAGGGAGTTCCATCTTCTCTACAATAAGAAAAAGGACATAAAGCAAATTAAAATGGAAGGAACGTGTGTCAATTTGCGTTGATAAGCAATCTCTTCTTTCCTTTTAGCTTCTGCAATATTTGTTTTCAACACTTTTTTCTGCCGAATTAAAGTACTCCTAATTATTACAGTTGAGTGTTCCATTTAACTAACTCTATGTATATGCCTTAAAGGTGCTGTGTAAAAACTTTTGTATAAAGCTTGATAATCAAAGAAAGTTGACCACAGTTATGTACATCCTCGGCTCTTAATTGAAAACGATGTTCAAGAAACTTGGAAAGCATTACGCACTAAGGTTAACTTAACTATAGTGTTATAAATTAATAACTGTACTATGTAGTACGCTGTTAATGGCATGACAATTTCTTCACAAGCGTTGGCTTCTGATCTTATGAGACCCGACCCGAATTGATATAGTCGGACAATTTGGGCGGACTTTACAATTTATACCGAATCTGATGACTCAATGACGCAAAAGTGACGTATATTTATTATAGAAATAGAAATTAGAATCGTCGTTATGACGGAGGCTTTTCTAAACAGTCTTACATTAAACGAAAATCGATAGCCCATTCAGCCAATAATGATAGAGATACGATAAGAAAGTATCATTAATTATAATAATAATAAATAATAATCCAATGTGAAGAAGGGATTGGAGGTCCATGGGCCGTCTAAGGTGAAGTACTGTAGCTCTCCGTACACTTGTCCGAGCAAGATCCCACACAGTTGTTCATCTTATCTCCGTCTGAAGATATATCATAGCTCATTAATTGTCATATAATTACTTATACAGATGACGTATTGCACTTTATCTAATCAAGAGAAATAAATAAAAGAAAGAAAGGCTTAACTGGGCTTGTTCTTGGTGCTGAAACCCATGCACGTGGAAAAGGCACAGCCCAGTTTGCAGAATCCCAGGTTGTCCGATTCTGAATCTTCCTCTTTGGGAAGAATATCAGAAAAGATGCAATCTTTCAAACAATGAGTGGTGCAGTTGCAGAGATTCTGGGCAGGATCAATCATGCACGTAATGAAACATTTGGTGTAGCAGTCTTTGAAGGAAGCATAGGATTTCTGTGTCTGCATTAAGCCGACAACCATAACTAGTACAAGCAACATCGCGAGTTTCCTTGCCATCTTATTACCTTCTGCTTATCAAGAAAGAAAACTTTGCTTAGATTGTAATAAGAAAAACTCTCATGTGTCGAATGTATATATACACGCAGAGAAAAGCTCTCCCCTTATCAGTCATGTGATTAGCCAGTTGGTCTCTGTTTCTTGTTTTATTATATGAGAAAAATGCATGCATTTTATATTTTCATGAATATATTAACAGAGGTTTTATAAATTCTGCGATTCTATGGGACTTAGAGTTGAGTGCCAAAGAAAAATGCGGACTCGAAAGTTTGATCAGACATGTGATGGTTTTCTGGCTTTTCTAGCGGTTTTTATCACGGAAAAATTCAGATAATTTAAATAATGAAGAGATTTGTTACGTTATATTTGTGGATAGGATCGAGTCGTAGAATGATTAATATTAATCATCAGGGACGAATGATACGTGTGTATTTATTCTTGCCCGTGATTCTTTTGTCAGAAAAAGTCAATTGGCTCGTGAATGAATCGTCGTTAATGTGTTAAAATATTGCATATCGTTTTCTCATTATGTGTGCTCTATATTTTGAAGCATTCCACCATGGGTAGGTATGGGCTTTCTGAAAAATTGGGCTCATTATAAGTAATAGTCGATGACTCGATGGTAATGAAATTCGGGCAGTGGTGGGTGGATATATTTTGGTGTATGAAACGTAGCCTTAAATTTATATTTGAAATTTTTATGCATGTACGTTAAACATCCCTTTTGTCTATGCATGTACGTTAAACCACTTCTAGTTTATGCACGACGATATTTGACGTTCACGTTCCTTTTGTCTACAAGTCTGCGTCAAGATAATCACGATGAGCTTTATGCTTCCTTATACCAAATCCAGTCTGACGTGCATAATTGTTATAAAATTGATAAGCTTCGTCTTCATTTTCAAATTCCATCCCAATAGGAAAACGATTATCGACAACATTTATATATTGATGACGACGCTTCGGACTTGTAGACAAGGTATTTGTTGTTCTTGTGAGGGCCACAAGCTAAAAGACAAAAGGAACGTGAACGTCAAATATCCTCGTGCAGAAACTAAAATTGGTTGCGGTTGAAGATAAAGGTCAGTTTATCTGGTAAATTTGAAGTCGTCAACTTTGTCCCTGAGCACAGTAGACATGGACTGACCACTCCAAATAAAAGTCATTTCCATAGGTCACACAGAAAGATGACCGCTAATCAAGCAGAACATGTCGAATTTGTTATAGAACATATTACTTAAGCATCTATTTTATCTTTTAATTATTGATTTCTATATTCGTATTATTTGATATGAAAATCACTGTCAATTTGATTATTTTGCTCTATGTTTATGTTATCACAAAAATTTCTTTTCATTTGATAATCCTTAAAAAAACGATTATCGAACAACATTTATATAAATATGATAAATATAAGAATGCTTTTTATATAAAAAAACAGCTTAGCTTTATTTTATTTACACATTCACGACAGAAAAAGCACAATAGAGAAACAACATTCGAAATGATTTATATGTCGTTTTTCTGTTTTTTTTTCTTCTCTTTTGCAGCTCCGAAAGAATATTCAGGGGCTCAAGCAAAAGTGGATGAAGAGATGATCATTACGAGAATTGCCTTGTTCTTACAATGATAGGGAAACTGTGTGAATGCATGTCTTAAGTCATCTGCAAAATGTCAAAGAATTTTTTTCCTTTACAATTATAGATTTTTATACCATTTATATTTAAGGAAAAACAGAAAGTTAAAAAAGCAATTTGGGGTGAGAGAGGCTCGAACTCTCGACCTCAGGATAACTCAGAAGCTATGAGACCTACGCGCTAGCCAACTGCGCCACCACCCCATAAGTTGTCGAAGTAGTAAAGAACGGTTATTTTTATTTTCACAGAACACTATTTCCTAGTTGGACTTATGTTGGTAATAGAAGTATCAAGTTGGACTCGATTTTGAAACGGAGTACTAAATACCTTTGGGCTTCAATATATCTTAGCTTTAAGCCTACACTCTCAGTTTAGTTCTCTTTATATTCGATTGGCCCCCTCGTAGGAAACATGCAAACCCAAAAATATGGGCTCTACCTTCTCTAGCGGCAGCGAAAAGACAATCGTGACATAATCAAAGATCACTTGGCAAATTAAATTTATAGCACAAGCAAGCCACATACAGTACCAACTTGGCAAAGACCACAAGATCTTCGGTGATCACCTGATGGAAACACGTACGAAATGATCTTTAATTACATATCTTAAATTAATAATGAGTCCCGTACTATATGTATCTTTTTAGTAATCGCTAAGATTGGACTGCTAATGATTGAGACTAAACATTGTTTAAATATAATTTTAGATGCCCATCCGAAATGAATAAGACAAACCACGAATGGCGTCCGCAATAAGTGACGAGATTGGTGCATCATCATTTTGTGGTCCGTTGTACGGTCAACCAATACATTGAGGCCTTGAAATTATTGTCTAATTACTTAACTATGGTGGGATATTAGGACCAGATAATCACAGCAGTTACTTTAATTCGTCTTAATTTGACGTGAGGGATCATGACCCTATCTATATATATATATATTATATATATATATATACTATATCGGTTTGTCATTTCGTTATTATTTCTATTATCTATTTTTCTAAAATGATTCGATGTTTTAGTCCTTGTCTTAGTTCTCTTACATATGTCCTAATAAAAACGGAGAGTTCTTCCAGCCATGAGCCAAGTAACGAAGCACTCATCAAACCCCCAAGAAAACCCTAGTTCTCTGCATATCGTCAGCAATTCTTGAAACATAAACAAGAATAATGGGTTCTCATGCACAACCTCAGCAGCTCCCTGTAATAAAGTTCACTGAAGAAAACACGAACTCCACCACAACTTCCTGGAAATCGATCTCCAATTCGGTAAGGAATGCCCTCGAATCTCACGGATGCTTCGTAGTGTCCTACGAAAAGCCAAGGCCGACGATACACGGCGAAATGTTCGATTTAATGAGAGAGTTCTTCGATCTACCCCTCGAAACAAAGAAGCAGTACACTAGTCCAGTCCCAGGGCTGGGCTATGGCGGGAATTTTCACTTCATGCCTTTGTTCGAATACTGTGGCATTGAAGACTGTTATACCCTCAAAGGCGCAGATATGTTGACTAGGCTCATGTGGGCCGATGGATATGATAAATTTCGGTACATTTTCTACGAGTTATTGATTTTGCAATGATTGATCGTTCGTACGTAGTATTGGATAATATTTTATTGTATTTCTGATGATTGTTTAAAAAAAACAGCGACGCCATAAACTCGTACTGTAAGGAATCAGCGGAATTGCACCAAACTGTGATGAAAATGTTGCTCACAAGCTACGGCTTGGATGAGAAGCATTATGAGCCGTTGATGGAATCGTTGATATATCCGATGAGGCTTATGAAGTACAAGCCGCCGCCGCCGTCATTAGGTGAAGAAGATCACGGTAATAAAGATTCAATTGGGCTCGTCCCTCACAGAGACAAGAGCTTCATGGCCGTCGTCAGTACCAATGAAGTCAAAGGTCTGCAGATACAAACTAGGGATGGCGATTGGATAGATTACGACCCTTTTCCTTCTTCCTTCGTCGTCATAGTAGGCGAACCGCTCATGGTAAGAAGGAAAGGGCATATCGCGATTTACTACAGTCTTGGAGAACGTTTCTTGATTATTTCTTGGTTAATTAATTACTACAGGCGTGGAGTAATGGAAGGCTATATTGTCCTCTGCACAAGGTGATAGCATATGAGGGAAACAAAGACAAGTATTCAGTTGGGTCGTTCACTTTCGTCCGAGGAGTTCTTCAAGTGCCCGAGGAGCTCGTCGACGACGAACATCCGCTGAAGTTCAACTCCTTCAGCAACCTCGAATTCCTCGAATTCTGCAAAGAAGGCGGCGCTAAAATGTCGGGCGCAATCGAGGCGTATTGCGGTGTTCGTTGATCCCTGAAGAAATTAATACTTCCAACTACGTTTGTTTTGTTTGTTTGCTGTCAATAAATGCGTGTATGTGTGTGTGTGTATAAAATACTGTTACCTTCATCGTCTTGTCTTGTCTGAAGCACTGTAAAATACTATTACAGCATTCACAGTTTCACCAGAATGTACAAAATAAAGCTGCCAAGTTTGTCGTGTTTATGTAATTTACTATTTCTTCCCATTTCACAGTTCACACGATAAAAACAGCCTTTTATTCCCTAAAGTTGTCGGCGAAACTACGAATATGGCAATCCAAGACAAGAGATGATAAATATACGGCAAATCAAGCGGTCCTAGGAGAGGAAGACGACTCCGACGAAGCACTCCCAGCAGACCCGCTCTGACCCGAACCCGACCCGGCGCTGACCGACCCGTTTCCATCGCCATCCTTGGGAGATGAGACGACTGGGACTTTAACAGCGGCGGCTCTTTCCATCTCCTTCTCAATCTCCTCTTCTTGCCTCAGAGCAGTGAACTGAGCGTCCAGCGACTTAGCAGCTCCCAGCCATGCTAAAACGATCACTAGGAGAATTCCTCCAAGGTAGGGCGTCGAATTCGCAAGTGAACCGAACGTTAAGATCATGAATTGCTGGATTAGGGCACCGCCCGACTTCCCCAGTGGGTTGCAGACGACGTCGATCGCAGCCTTGCCTTTCACCTGATGTCAAGTAGCGCCAAAGATTTGCACTGAAACCGTTCGAAGAAATGTCCAAGAAGAAGACGAGAAGAAAGTTACCTTTGTGTCCTCGTCTAGAGGAATGTAGGCCATCTCCTTGCATGGATCGAAGAGGCTGTACTTTGCGCTCTTGCTGAAGATGTTCTGCAACGCGCCGACGTAGACAGCTGCTAAGAGGGGAGTCAAGCCGAAGTTTGCCAGGGCGGGTGCAAAGGGGTCGCCGAAGAGTATTAAGGAGAAGAAGCCGACGCCTGTAAGAAGCAAAACGGTGGGCGTAATCTTGGCTGCAACTCCCCAGCCGTACTTGTTGAAGATCCATTGGCTTAAGAGCATCATTGTAAAGGTCGCTATCCCAGTGGCAGTCGAGAAATCGCCCATGAACGACGAGTATGCATTCGGCGTTGGAAACTGCGTGGTGTAATAATCAGCGAGAATTCAGGATATTGGAGGGGGAAAAGTGATAAAGGTTTGATTTTTATTACCTGGGCTTTGAGCTTCGATTTCCATGTGACTTCGACGAGGTTGATGCTGATACCGTAAGCAACCACTAAAGTCGCTAAGTCTCTGATGTATTTTGACGATACCAAGAACTTCAAGCTCTCCATTGTCCCCATTTTTGGCTTCTCCTGAAAGAAGAAAAGGAATACACTTTAGACAGCTTCGAAACTTCTTGCAATCAAAAGAATGTTTGTCATTGTTTTTATACCTTTTTCTTGAGACTGCGTGTAGGGGCTGGGACATTACGGTTGACCCACCAATAGAGGAAGCATATCGCTAGTCCCATACCTACGACGATGCTCATCATTCCCTTTAAGGATACAGCCCAGCCATCGACGCCTGGGCCGAGGTTTTCTCGTAGCTGAGAGAAGTACTTCACCGTTCGACCTGAGAAAACGAGGGCCACGTTCGCTCCGAGGCCAAATAGAGGGTAAAATTTCTTTGCTTCATCAACTGTAGTAATCTGCAAAACAGGGGTATGTACCCCATTTTTAAGACGCGTATATCACCTCACAGAAACATTGGGATGAGATGAAGACATGGAACTATGATTGTTTCAGCAACTGAGAGCCCCTTTTCAGAAACTATGAGTACAAAAACAGAGCTGCTATTTACTACAACTCAGAAGTCAAGTTCACCTGATTGGCAAATCCCCAAAACAGAACAGAGATGACAACACTTCCCCAAAGCTCAGCCATGACGTAGAACAAGCAGAAACTCCATATCCTCATAATAGCAAGTGGTCCAAGAAACCTTGGACCTAAGATGTTCAGAAGCTTATCAGCGAAAGCCGTGGGGTGGAAGTACTCGCTAAGAGGATACAGCACGAACCCAAACGCCCCGAAAAAGGCGATAAAGGGAACAATCACGCTGTAGAAAAGTGCCTGCTTGGGCAACGCATCTGCCATCTTTGTGTACAGAAGCATAAACCCAATAGCCATGGGCAAATTCACCCACGTTTTCAAGAAAGGTATGATCTCAGCGCTCGACCCTTTAGCTGTCACCACCAAGACATCCTTTGTATCCCTCAGAATCGTGTAGTTAAATAGGATACAGAAGAACATCAGCCCAAGGGGTATAATTTTCTTGAGCGTCACCAACTCAATACCCAAAATCTTAGGTGGTGAAGGCTCTTTATCTCCGTACAACCCATCAGCTGCAGCAGCCTCGGCTTTGACTATGAACGAATTTTTCTTCAATCGATCGTTTGAAGCTTGGAATTTTTTCGAAAGCCCATCAACGGATAAAGGTGACACGTTAAGTTTTGACAAGGGGCTTATGGGGTTGAATCTGTACCTTAAACCATGAGATGGTTGCTGAACAAAAGACCTCCCTTTGGGGTTTGAAGGTAGTGAGAGAAGCCCTTTCGATTGAAGAACGCCTTGCATTTTTTGCCCCAACTTGATCACTATTAGCTTACTTCTCCAAAGAAGAAATCGAATTTAGATCTACCGTAAAGATTTTTTTTTATGCAGTTGGGAACGAAGAGGAAGAAACGACGAGAGTGTTTGGTGGAGTGGAGCAAAAGAGATTGCCAATTGGTGTTCTTGCCGAAGGAAGGTTTCGGGGATGGTAGTGAAATATATTTCTTTTTATATATCACTATCACCTTATAGTAAAAAGAAAAGATTTTACTATTATTTTTCTTTAATTTCTTTGTGGAAATTCTTGGATTTGAGAAAGATCTTTGATGTCAGGGAAGGGCTTGCAGTTAAACAATGGATTAATTAGTCCTACGTATATTATATGATGCACGAGCAATTTACTTGCCGATTTTTTTACATAAAATATATCTTTTGCAGTACACCGTAACAATGATAATTTGCGAAATAAAATATCTAACTCGACGCCTCTTAGTTGGTTATTCACTAGTGACAAGTCTGGTGCGCCATTAAAACATATAGAAAGAGAAACTTCAAACCTAAACTAAATTAAAATTGGATACTTACGTTAGGTAGATTTTGGGGTCCAACTAAAAGTTTCAAATGAATCATGTGAATAAAGTACATATACTGCCAAGACATGGGACTAATTTTCACCAAATTTAATAATGATACCGACGTCGATTTAATTGAATTTCTTGTTGAAACTTTAGCAAATTTCAGTCTAAATAATCATAGCTGCTTTGCATCAATTAACATGCAGTGGAATAAAAAGTTCCGATGTTTAATTATCGCGTTTTATCGTTTATTTATTGTCGGAAATAGAAAAAGCTTCATATATTTTTTCGTAACCTTCCTTCGTTCGTTTGGAAATAGGAAAGGATTAAACTCATCGAGGAAATAACGGATCTTGTGAAGTTCAGCGAGCCAATGACCAAGATCGTATCTTGTTTCGAATCTTGCCATTCTTCC
This sequence comes from Craterostigma plantagineum, assembly GCA_027422505.1. Lineage (NCBI taxonomy): Eukaryota > Viridiplantae > Streptophyta > Magnoliopsida > Lamiales > Linderniaceae > Craterostigma > Craterostigma plantagineum. Next base: position 5,553,308 of record JAPQWV010000039.1, on the reverse strand, counting down.
TTTACTGAATGTTGACATTTTATGTTACAGAATAGAAATCTAATCAATTATTTTATATATAATGAATGTGCAAAATTCATGTGCATATTCCCTATAGAATAATGACTTGCTCACGTGCAGACTAGACAGGTGGAAAGAAAAGAAAAAAACAATTTCATCAAGGCAAGGAACTAATATTTGTTGCTGGCAAGTTTAAATTGTTTGATAATATGTCCAACGATGTTGATATTGTTATTTGATTTTATCTGACAATTCCGATTAAATTTTTGATATATTAATGAGAAGTCGTGTAAGCTTCCCGGCCAACCATTATTTACCGGTCAAATGTCATGTTTTTGTAGCGCTCCAAAAGTCATTTGGTATTATTTAAACTAAGAAAAAGGTCGGCTATAAATTATAACTTCTTTTTTTTTTTCGAAATATAAATTATAACTTCAAGAATTGCAATTTGAGTATGATTCCCACCCCACCAAACCACAAATGTGGCGAAGTATGGCAATCATAGTCTCCATTTTCTGTTGAGTAAAGTATAATACAGCAAAAATAAAAAATATAATCTCAATAATTTGCCAGTTAAGACTTGAAAGCGACCACAATAATAGACTAAAAGATCAAAGCCTTTTGTCACATGAATGTGTAATTTCCAATAAAAAATGTTTAGAAGCGTTAATCACGTACTTGCATTGACAAAACACATTATTTTATATATATATATATATATATATATTTATACAGAAATGTTACGGTACTCACCTTGCGTGAGCACATTCGTGGGCACCTGTTGTGTGGCTCACGTCAACATGCCAAATCAACCCGGACGGGTTCACTAATCCCATGTATAGGTTATAGAGCAATAAAAAAATTCTATTGTGTGCTGATTTAAACGCGTCGATGTGGTTGGTGTTCACGCAAGGTGAGCATATATATATGTTATATTTCAAGAAAAGAGCGGGCATCTTTAAAACCACTCCAAAGTGATATGTTAATCTTTATTTTTTTTAAAATAAGTAATAAATAGTTAAATTTATATGAACAAATAAAATGAGATTCCAACAGTCACGAACGCATCTCCAAACTCCTATCCTATGTAGGAGGTAGGTGAAACTTCGTGTATAAACACATATTTTTCGTAACGTCTTTATCACTGGAAAATCGAACGTGAACACGTCAAATATCTGACCATATAACATTTCCTCCAGAAGAAAAAATACAATGAAAAATCATACTATAATTAATCCAGAAAATATCAGGATTTAAAGTCTCAAGAAATAACGGATGCGAACATCAAGGAATAAAGAATTAATTCCATTCCAACATACGGTGGCTAATTATCCACGTGGAAGAGTGGTCAATCATACTAAATCTCAGCACGTGAGGTGGTCCACCTGGACTCACTAGCCGCAGTTGCGCCACGTCAGATAAACTTTTGTGTATTTTTTAGTTATCATAGTAATAGTTTCGTGTTTAAGCATAGATTTCCAGAACTTGCTAAACATGATTCGAATTCCATGACATTCATTCATTGTTTCGTACTTTCGTTCATCTTCGGCTTGTCCCCTTCTTGGACAACATGAATTTCACCAAAAATTATCTCTAAAAGTTATGTAGGAACGAACGTAAATGAAGCTTTGCTCATAATGGATTCTTTACGAAGTCGAGAAGTATTTAGCTCCTGACAAGGCCCATTACCACCTCAATATTTTCGCAAAAATATTTAAAATCCAATGGACGTCGACTTAAATATGAATATTCTCTGTAGTTCGCAATTACCAAGTACCCAAGGGATGGAATCATTCATTTCCAAGACACCAAATTAACTGACTGCACATGCGGGCCGAGATTAAATATTGAATGAAGCCAAATTTCACTGGTGTTTTAACATAAGCACTTTTTTAATAGTTTTTACAAATATAAGCACTTTTAAGCAATTTTGAAGCAATTTTAAGGACAAGCAACACATAATTTTCAAAAGTAGAACCTACATCGAATTGCTTCAATAGATAATTATTACTCAAAATTGCAACCCTTAATTTATGCGCTCTTCTAATGCGATCATTACCTAAAATACAGGACCAGAAAAATAACTAAGCCGGCATACTGACAGTAAAACCTCTATATATTAATAGCATTTGAACCATGGAATTTTATAAATTTAGAGAGATATTAATATATCGATAAATTAATATTTTATTAATTAAAAGAGAGATCTCTTTAAATTCAACAAATTTAGAATGTATTGACGATAAATGAATTTAAATATGTTTCACTAATTATATTTATATACTCAAAACGATTTAAAAGTGGGAATTAATGAAAAATATCGTTTGAAAATTAGTCAAGGTACAATATCAAATGCTCTCAGTATATCATTGGAGTATCATCCAGCTAACTTTCAATAGGGTGTGATATTAAGCGGCACAAAGTGGCGACAACAACCCTTCACAATTTTTTGTTGCAGCTAGAAACTCGACATCGGAACTATTGACTGCAACTTAAAAAGTTGGGGATGAAACCCAATCTAGAACAAATAGATTCTTATTTTAGCAATTACCACAATTTATAATTGTAATTTTTATGAATTATTAATTTAGAGTTTGAATGGGACCTAATATTTATAAAGGGATTTTTCGAAAACTTATTATATTATTATCTTATCGAATTTGATATTTTTTACAAAGGTCCAAGTCGGGACCGGAAGATTTTATTATTTTAGAGAGTTTATTAATTTATAGAATATTAATTTATAGAGGTTTTACTGTATATTGCTATATTTTCGATCTGTCGTCGAAGCCCACGCATGCAGGTAACCTGTTAAAACACGGAAACTTCGAAGTGGGCCCATACGTCTTCAAGAACACGTCATGGAGCATCCTAATCCCGCCCACGTCGAGGACGACCACTCTCCCCTCGTGGAGTGGATGGTCGAGTCTCTAAGGCTCCGTTTGATTTACGGATTTTAACGTGGAAAAGAAAAGGAAAAATGAAATGGTACTACATGTGAAGGGTAATGTACAATGATTCATTTGGTATGACCACATTTTTCTTTTCTTTTCCGCATTGAATTCCGCAGACCAAACGCACCCTAATGCCGTAAACTACATAGATTCGGACCATTTCCAGGTGCCCAAGTGTCGTCGGGCGGGAGAGCGCTTTGGCCCATATCGTTCGAAGAGTGCCCGGGAAAACCTACGACTTGGTGGCCTTCCTCGTGGGCAACGGCGGAGATTCTTGCGAAGGGCTGATGATGGTCGAATTTGGCCGCTGGCCAGCAAGTTTTTCGAGTCGAATATGAGTAGAAAGGGCTTGGAGGGTTCGAGAGGGCTAAGGTTAGGTTTAAGGTTGTCTTGCCAAGAACTAGGGTTAGGTTTTTGAGCTCTTATTACCATATGAGGGCCGAGGGGAGATGGGACTTTGTGTGGGCCCGTCGTTGTGGATTGTTAGTAATACTTAAGTGATGCACAATTGTTTATGGGTATAAGTTGATTCATTTTGTACCTTTTAAATAACATGTAAAAAGTATCATTCTTGATCTGTATCACATAAAATGTTTGTGTGGTTATGGATGCATACCATTTGAGTGGCATATATAAGGATCAATCTCACAAAGTGGATTGGATGCGGGCCGCGGCCAATATGAAATTAGAAATTAAATGACAAGTTTAGAATCAGAACATAATATTTGAACAATGAATATAGAATTCGAGTATTAAATGTGTAAAGAGAAAATGAACAATGCAACAAAACCAATTATGAGTGGTTGACTTGTTATATGCCCCAAATTCCTTCTCGTGACATCTTTCCTTTTGTCGCAAATCAATTTCCAATTTACCGACATTAAATTAAATACATGAGAAAATATTATATTCAGAGATTAATAATTTATCCACGTCTTCTTTCTTATCCCGACTTTCGCCCTTTCCCTATCTCCATTTCTTTTTTCGAAAACCATTTCCCAGTTATCTTATCAATCATGATTTTACATTTTGAAAAAATAATGAAAACATGATTATACATTCTTCTAAACTTTATAAGAAGGAATAATATAAAATATTCAAGTATAAGATTTTATGCAATCTTATACTGTCAAATTAATACACTTGGAAACTCTAAAAATTACCCATCCATCGTTTTCATTCACTGTATTCATTTATAATATCTTAGATATATATGTAAGTATTAAATAAACACATCGTCTATAGATGCACAAAATTCTCATCTCTCTGCTAATAATTCACACCTAATAATCCCAACCCTCAGAGAGAGAGAGAGAGAGAGAGAGAGAGATCTTATTCTAATGGAAGGTTTACAGAGATCTGCCGTGTCTTTCAGGCGACAGGGATCTTCAGGCATGGTTTGGGACGATAAGTTCCTCGCCGGTCTGAATCAGCTAGCAAACGAACAACAAAAACTAAAGGAAGGAGAAACCAGCGGCAATAACGATGACGATTCGAAGAAAGAAAACGACGACAAGAAAGAACAGCAAGGAGGACCCTCTAATGGTGGAAGTCCACTGCCGACCGTCGGGTTAAGGATGGAGAGGAGCCGATCCAACGGCGGAGGACGTGGGTTTCGTACCGGGAAGGTCTCTCCGGCGATTGACCCGCCGTCGCCGCGCGTGTCGGCTTGCGGATGCTTCGGGAAGAAGAATAGTGGTGCTAACCGTGGTAACAAGACTCGCCGGCGTGCGGCGGAGAAGCACGTGGTGTGAGACGCCGTTGATTTCGCGTTTAGGATATATCTTCTTTCTTGAATTACGGTGTCGAGTCCAAGAAACGTTTTCTTTCTTTTCTTTTTGTTTTTTTGAAATCGTGGATAGATTTTTAGTTTTTTATTTTGTTTATAATTTGGTGTAATAATATACATATCCTTGTGTTAATGTCCTTTGAAACTGTTTTGTTTTGTTTTGTTTTGTTTCTATTTATGTGTTGGATCCTCATTGATTTTGATAAAGTCGCACTGGTAATGTAATTGGAGAAGATTAGGACATAATATTCGCTCTTAATATTAATTGCCATGAGAAACCTTAAGGTACTTTTATTTCAAGTTGCGATAGCATACATTTGAAGGCATAGTACAAATGTAATTGCTTTTGATATGCAACTTCAATCAAAATGGAAAATGTTCAAAGTCAAATAAGTGGCGTATAAAATATGGTTATGTTTGAAAGATTTAGTAAGAAACGTATTGAGTAATACAAATTGCACAAATGTGTCCCTTCCATTTTATGATATGTTATTTAACAAAAAATCTACAATTTTCAATAAATGATAGTAACCATCAAGCATACGCCACTATCTGTGTCTTGTGTTGTGCTTATCTTTCCCTTATTGAGTGGGAGTCGGGTTGTCAATGGGCGGGGATTTCCCGTCCCCGCGGGGATCCGCCCCGAATAGGACGTGGAATATCCGCTAGTTTACCATGCGGGCGGGGTCGGGGGAAGATTTTTCCCCGCGGATATCCACGCCTCGTTCCCGCCTCTTCCCCGATAATTAAAATAATAGTTATTATATTCAATTAATATTATTATAAGATAAATAATATTAAAATATATTTAATAATATAAATAATATTAAAATATAGTTTAAATAATATTAAAATAAATCAATTGATATTTTTAAAAACATTTGTGACGGGGCGGGGAATTCCCGTGGAGCGCGGGTCCCCGCGGGGACAGGGACGGGGATTCGATCCTCGGGCCCGCCCCCTTGACAACCCTAAGTGGGAGAGGCTTGTAGTATAGTAACTACTCTTAATTAATTTATGTTGTCACCTACAATTACAACTTTACCCATGATATTATTAATGTATTACAATTATATCCTCACATTAATTTTCTTGTACATGATAAAAGTAATAAAATTTAAACTTACAATTTAATTTAAAACTAACTTAAAATATAAAATAATATATTATATTTATATATTGCACCTGTATAGAACGTGCTTATATACTAGTATTATATACTAGTTATTATTATTGATGACTAATGTCTACGGCGTATGGAATGGCCTTTCGGACTTCGGAGGATGAAATCGCATGATGCCGATGTACATGTTATGTAAGTATATGTATAAATTCAATAATAAATTGCAATTCGAACAGTTGAATTGAGTAAACAAAGTCAATCTCACACGTCAAGCACGCGTAGATTTGACCAAATCCAATTTTGACCTGCCCTAACTCTCTGACTATCATTAATGGACATACACAAAAAAACTCAACTTTTTAGTTTATAATAAACCAAGGCTTTGTTATTAAATTTCAAATTCCAATTATTGTTGAACTGATCCAACCCTTGACATCATGGTTTTATGGTCCACCATCAGACTTTTAAGTAAAACGGCACCATAAAATAAAGCATGAAAGTCAAATATAAGGGAAAATCAAATAGACTGCAACCCACTGCCCTTGATTGCATAATTAGACATTGCATGTGACAATTATACAGGATAAATACTAAAGCAAAATAAAGGATAAGAGAATAGAGTGGATATGCAATATCTTTTGATTAATGAAAGTTGCCTACTCTTCCATCACTAAGAAAAGAAAGTGAACTTTTTTACCTATAGTGGCTACAAGGATATTAGCACTAAAATAAAATCAACCTGGGCCCAAAGAATTCGATACAACCCAACAAAGAATGATCGACCGTCTTTCACAGGTATTTTCTTGCTAGTGTACGGACTTTGGTGTCGAAATGTGATGATGTAATGCGGCTTCCAGGAAGGTATAGAGGGTTGAGAAGAGTCTGCAAAATGTTACTTTCTACATCGGTATACAAATTCTAATAAGATCACATTCTACTTTATTTGAATGCGTAAGGCGTATGAGGAGTAAATGATTTCAAACATAGTGAGAAGTGATGCGTCACTACAACCAATGTGCTTAGACGCTACTACAACAAATCCAAGTTTGTAAGGGTAACACAATTGAAAACAGTCAAATTTGGGAGATGGAACAGAACTTGCCTTGATATATAGTTCATGAACATCCTGGAAGAAGCTTTTGATTCCATCGTCATTGCGAGAATCGTGAAGCAGCATCAGTCGAGTATGTATGGCTTTTATTAGTCAAAGAAATCAGATACATGACAAATCTGAGATGCCTTGAATCACTTATTGAAGGTTTACAGTTACAGCAAAACTCTCAAAGGATGAAGCTACAGAAAAAGAAAAGATGAACCACAGTTTTGAGTGCGAAATGCAGTACATCTCAATTTCACTGAACCATAGCTAATCAACGACCACGCCATTAACAAGAGTCTCCCAAACGTTATTTCAGCTCCCAAATAGTCAACCAATTCAGTAAAAAAGACATTATAGGGTCATTTTATAAACGTGGCCTGAAACCTATGTATTTCCTTCCACATTGCATTAATGCAGGTTTGCTTTTACAAAATGACAAGTGAAATCTCAAACAATTAAATGCATAAAAGGATATGACCAGCAGTCACATACACCGACACCACCAAATCGTTAAATCTGTCAATGCCTTTTAGAAACCTGCAACGTGCAACACACATGAAAAGCCGTATCCATGCTACAAATCTCTCATTAAATTGTGAAATATTCAACAGTAAGACACACATTATATGAAGTGAATTAAATCAGAATCTTACATACATGGCACTTGTAGTCCATGCTATGTCCTGAACGATGTCCAAGGCGGCATGCAATATGAACTGGCGTTCATGAGCAGCATCCTCCTTCTGACAAAACAGATTATAAAATCACAAATCCAACAGTTATGGAGGAAACTGATTATAAAAAAAAAAAAATTCGATCATACTAACACATCCGAGCAGTTTCAGGTTTCAGCGAATGATCGTAAAAATGCAGATGCTCCACGAAACGGAGCAATTAATCTCTACAAGCTCCACCGCAAAAAAAAATTATAAAACGCAGCAAACCTAAAGCAGATCAGCTAAACACCTAATCGGAAAAAGTGGGGGAAAAAACATCCCAAACAAAACAATGCGCGATCGAGCTGAATAAAATGTCAAAAAACAAATCGTACTTTGGGAACAGATCCAACTTCAGCTTCGTAAATCGGAATATCATTCTTGCTAACTATCATAAAACACGCAGTGCTCGCCATCGATTGTGAGTAGCTATTTTGAAGGTGAATTTGCTATTTAGAACCTATTTTCTTTTAGTAACCATCTACTGAGTGAGATGAGGCTGACCTTGAGCTGAGGAGTCGAGCTCGAATTCGAGGCTTTAGAAAATTATATATTAAAATCATTTATACTAGTAATTTTGGCACCTATTACTTATAATTATATTTATGTTACTTCAACGTTGATATTTATAATATTTGAGAAATGAAACAGTTTTTAAATATTTAAGGTGAAAATAATGTGTTGGAGATAATTATAATAACTAAAAAATTTAGGAGAGAAATGATAACCTAATTAAATCAATAAATTACTAAATTACAGATAAAATGACAGATTCACTTTGACAGTTTTTAGCAACACTAAATGGTTAGTTGGGCTCAGGCCCAAACAAGCAAGGCTTATATTTCTAGGACTTGTGGTAAATGGTTGGGGCGTTTTGCAGATTTTTAATCGGTATTTTTTCCTAAATTGTTGAAAGCGTGGCAAGAGAAACTTCAGATAACTCACACGTGGACAAACGTCTCACTATAAATTCGGCCGACTCAATTCCCCAAATCGAAGCTGAAAACCCTAGCTTTAAGCAATTTCCGCTCTTGACATTATTACGCACAAACAGTTCGGTGAATCAAATGGAAGAGGTAACCGAGGGAGTCAAGAAAATGAACGTTTCTGAATCTGAGAAGAAAAATCGCATCCAAGTGTCAAATACGAAGAAGCCGCTCTTTTTCTATGTCAATCTCGCCAAGGTTTTTTTATTATTTGTTCTGGTTTCGCTCCATGGTTATATTTAGGTTGACCTTCTCTTTGATTTCGTGAATGCAGAAGTACATGCAGCAGTACGAAGAGGTGGAGCTTTCTGCTCTCGGAATGGGTGAGTGATGTGGTTTTATCTGCATTTGCGCGTGAATTTGCTTTTTTTTTTTCTTTTTCTGTGCTGCGATTACATAAAATATGCTTGAAGTAGCTCGAACCGTGATGTAATCCTTGCTTTCATAATTGGCAGCTATTTCAACTGTAGTCTCGATTGCTGAAATCTTGAAGAACAATGGATTTGCTGTCGAGAAGAGTGAGTTTTCAACAACATATTAAATATATGAAGTTTCATATGATCAGATAGATATGACATGATACTTTCCATCCATGTAGAGATAATGACATCAACTGTGGAAATAAAAGATGGTTCAAGAGGGAGGCCGGTGCAGAAACCCAAGGCAAGTACAGCTTACTTAGCTCAGACACCTATCAACTGTATTCTCTAAGACAAACAACTGATATTCCATAAACATCTAGCATGCAACAGACCTGCCCTATTTTGAAATAACTACATAACACCTGGGGATAATCTTACATAACTGATGAGACTTGTACCTTCGTACATCGTGACCAAAATTGATATTCGTCGTTCTTCGTTTCAGATTGAGGTAATTCTTGGGAAAACAGGAAACTTTGATGAGTTAATGGCTGCTGCACGAGAGGGTGGTGGAGAGAACGAACATGCCGAGGATTAGGGTTGCAAAGAGATTCTGGCCTCTCCCTTCTGGTTTTAGTATATGTATCTTATCTTGTCTTCGAGTGGGATGATTCCATAAGCTTGTCTTATTTCTGCCGTTTAAGTTGGTATTTTGAGCCTAACTTCTCATGGAGATTGTTCTCTAGTGCAAGTGATTCATACTCTTATTCTAGTATTCATTTCATCATCCTTGTCGACCCCGTCTTTAAGCTACTTACTAAAAATCCTGAACTGACATGTGTTTGCTCTAATTGGATTGCTCTTAATTTCTACAAAGGGGAATAACTGTAACTATCAGTCAGTTGAATGGCAACAAAAGCAAGCACTGCAAACACAATTATTGACATCATACCATGAAGAGATCAAGGAAAATTGATCAAATAATCCTTACATCGAAAAACAGTTGTATTACCAAATCGCTTCCCATCAGGAAATACAATTATTGACATCATACAATGAAGAGATCAAGGAAAATTGATCAAATAATCCTTACATCGAAAAACAGTTGTATTACCAAATCCCTTCCCATCAGGAAACACAAATCAGCAGTCGACGCAGACATGAGCGACTCTAGAAAATGGGAGGGCTGTAGTGGAGGACATGCGTTATTTCCTGACGAATTTGTAGGCGGGGGAATAATGCGAGACTGAGCAGTGCTGAACCTCAAGCCGGGCAGCGCTCGACGAAGGAATATTGGGCCCGCGGCCGAAAGATGCGGAGGAATATGAGGCGTAGCGCCGTCGGCGACTTAAGGTTTGGGAGGCTGAGCGCCGTTCGCATCAACGCAAATGTGGTCCTCGTAATAACGTTTCGATCTCTGGGTTGAACTTGCGATTCTTGGATAGCTGGTGCTGCCAGTTCAAGTTGTAATCGATTTGGACCAACAACAAAAAGGGCATATCGGTTAGAAAAAAAAATATTGGGTGTGTGGCGGGCGAACGACGAACAATGGTTTAGTACTACCTCTGATTGATTAAGTCCCTCAGCCTCGAGGTGATATCCGGAAACTTAAGCTTGTTGGCGAAAAGAGGGTTTGCATCGATTAACTTCTTTAGCTCGGCCATTGGCCCGACCCTGGCCGAGCTAAAGAAGTTGCCGTAACTCGATAGCGTCTCGTGCTCCCTATTTCTTGGGATTTTTTTTAAGTCTCACGTTGTAAGATTTTGAGAAATTGGGCGGAACGATACCTAAAGTTTTCCAGGGTGAGGAGCGTGGTGAGGTCCTTGAGATCTCCTCGTCCAATGCTGCAAACACTTTTAGTTCTTCCGTCAAGATATCCACGACCTGAACACGGTCACACCTATGGATCGGAAACGAAAGACGATTTAGTAGTAAGCATAGAGGAATAAATGAAAGGGAAAAGGAAAAAGAAGTCTTTTACCTGTCGAGCGCGTCGAGGTATTTTTGTTTTTGAATTTCGAAAAAATCTTAATGGAATGCTGGTTGGCGTCGATCGCTAGGGTTAAATATATAATTATCAATAAAACATTGCTTATTTGTAGTAATGAGAAAGTAGAAATTGTAATTTGAAATAATTTTGTGGTCAAGGTAAAAGGATAATAATTAAAAGTGAAAAGTTGTCTAGTTTTGCACCTTTGTTAAAAACTAGATTTGCACTTGTATTTTAAAAAGATGACTATTTTTCCCACTCTCTCGATATAATAGTTCTCCATGTGGTCCTTACTCCTTAAATTAAATGGGAAAACCCTAAACCTCTATTTATAAATTGTTAATTAAAATAAGGATAAAATTGTAATTGCAGTAATTATTATTAATACCATCTAAACCCATTTACCAAACACATCCAACATTATTACTTAAACCCATTTACCAAATCCTTCATTATTTAAACTCAATTAAAACTTATATCTTAAACCCAACCCCGAAACCAAACGGGCCATGAGTGATAGAAATGTTCTGCATGTGGTCCTTACTCCTTAAATAATAAATTTGTGGGATAGAGAGCTAGTTGAAAGATATTTTATCCCATGGAAATTTAAATGATTCCCCTATTTTAAATTAAAATGAAATATGCATATATAAAAGTATTCGTTATTAGAATTCGGTTGTTTTAAGCGGCGGTCGGTAAAGGCGAATGTCACACGTGGCGAATGTTCAAAGCTGTATTGCAGTCTCATCCCAGAAAGCTATGCACTGGTCTCATATATGGAAGCGAGAAACTGCCACTGCTCAATGCGAATCAGCGCCTTCGTAAGCTGATAAAATGGGGTCGGGTTGATGAAGCCAGAAAGCTGTTCGACGAAATGTCGCTGAGGGACGAGTTTACCTGGAACACAGTGATAGCTGGCTACGCCGATTCAGGGAAGATAGAAGAAGCTAGAAAGCTCTTCAATGAGACCCGTAAAAGGAGTTCCATCACTTGGTCATCGCTCATTTCAGGCTACTGCCAATTAGGAAACGAATCTCAGAGTTTTCGGTTGTTCTACGAAATGCAGAGCGAAGGCTACAAACCCAGTCAATTTACTCTAGGAAGTTTACTTAGGCTCTGCTCGATAAATGGTCTGCTTTCAAGTGGCCAAAAAATCCATGGTTACTCCGTAAAATCTTCATTTGATGGGGATATTTTCGTTGCCACCGCTCTGATAGATGTATACGCCAAAAGTCTACACGTCTTCCAAGCAGAACTTCTATTCGAAGGGATACCATCTGATGCTAGAAATCACGTAACTTGGACTGCCATGATCAATGGCTATTCACAGAACGGCGACGCTACAAAAGCCATAGCTTGTTTCCATGGCATGAGGGAGCAATGCTCCGAGGCCAATCAATACACATTCCCTGGTGTTTTGTCCTCATGCTCGGCTCTTTCGGACCTTCTACTCGGTCAGCAAGTGCATAGCTGTGTCCTCCGTGGTGGCTTTGGGGCCAACGTATTTGTTCAGAGCTCATTGGTCGATATGTACACCAAGTGTTGGGACTTGGGCAGTGCTTGGAAAGTCGTGGAATCAATGGAGAAAGACGATGTGATTTCTTGGAATGCTCTAATCGTTGGCTGTGTGAGATGGGGCGATCCCAAGAAGGCACTGTCCTTGTTCAGAAAAATGCGTGCGAAAGGCATGGAAGTCGACGAATTCACTTTTCCCTCTGTCTTGAACTCCCTTGCCTTGACAAAGGACGTGGAGAGTGGGAAGAGCCTTCACTCGTTGGTGGTTAAATCTGGATTTTACCGTTATACCCTCTTGAGCAACGCACTTATTGATATGTACGCTAAAAATGGAAGCTTGGACGATGCGTTTGCAGTATTTGACTCGTTAACCGAAAAGGACATGATTTCATGGACCTCCCTCATTGGCGGCTGCGCTCAAAATCACCTCCACGAAGACTCCCTTTCCTTATTTTCCAAAATGATGAAAAGTGGAATTCTGTGCCCCGACTACGTTGTCATCTCCACTGTCATAAGCTCATGCGCAGCGCTAGCTTTGCTGAATTTAGGACAGCAACTCCACGTTTTTTCCATAAAATCAGGCCTCGACGAATCCTTATCGGTGGGCAATTCCCTCATATCACTGTACGCAAATTGCGGGTGCTTAGACGAAGCCAGCCAAGTATTCAACTCTATTTGCAACCCAAACGTCATTTCATGGACTGCTTTAATCGTGGGCTACGCTCTAAACTGCCAAGGCACAAAGTCGCTCGAGCTATACGAAGAAATGATTTCCTCGGCCGTAAAACCCGACTTCATAACATTCATAGGCGTCCTCTTCGCATGCAGCCACACGGGCCTAGTGGAACGTGGCCGTCACTATTTCAAGTCGATGGTCGAAGATTACAACATTAGCCCTGGTCAAGATCACTACTCTTGCATGATCGATCTCTTGGAAGATCGGGCAAAACTAACGAAGCAGAGAAGCTGCTCGATGAAATGTATGTCGAATTCGAGCCCGATTCTACGGTGTGGAAATCTCTGCTGGCCTCATGTAGGATTCATGGGAACGTCGGCCTAGCCGAAAAAGCAGCGAAAGCCCTCTTCGAAATAGACAGTAAAGATCCCGCCCCTTACGTTATGATGTCTAATATATACTCTTTCTCTGGGAAATGGGACAAGGCTGCTTCGGTTAGAAGGCTGATGAAGTCGAGGGGCGTTGAAAAGGAGCCGGGATTCAGTTGGATGGAGGTCAAGGGGAAAGTGCACGAGTTTATGTCTGAAGATAGGAGACATCTTAGGTCGGGCGAAATATTTGCGAAAGTCGAGGAAATGATGGCTCGGATTAAGGATTATGGGTACGTGCCCTATACGAGCTTTGCCTTGCACGACGTGAGTGAAGAGGTGAAAGTTAGAAGCCTTGCGTTTCACAGCGAGAAGCTGGCTTTGGCTTTCGGCCTCCTTTTCTTGCCCGATAAAGCAGATGTTCGAATATTCAAGAATATTAGGGTTTGTGTTGATTGTCATTCTGTGATGAAGTTTGCATCGAGGGTTTATGGGAGGCGTATCGTTCTGAGGGATTCGAAGAGGTTCCATCATATTAGCGAAGGGATGTGTTCCTGTGGAGACTACTGGTAACGAAAGCGAATCATCGAATGAGTGAAACGCAAATTTCAAGTCTCAAATACGAAGAAGCCGAGGGAGTCAAGAAGATGAACTTTTCTGAACCTGAGAAGAAAAATCGCATCCAAGTCTCAAATACGAAGAAGCCGCTTTTTTTCTATGTCAATCTCGCCAAGGTTTTTTTTTTTAATTATTTTGTTTCTGGTTTCGCTCCATGGTTGTACTTAGGTTGACCTTCTCTTTGATTTCGTGAATGCAGATGTACATGCAACAGTTCGAAGAGGTGGAGCTTTCTGCTCTTGGAATGCGTGAGTGATGTGGTTTTATCTGCATTTGGGCGTGAATTTACTTTTTTTCTTTTCTGTGCTGCGATTACATTTGGAGTGTAATGTTGGTTTCTTGTTTGTGACATTATAGTGTGCTTGAAGTAGCTCGAACCGTGATGTAATCCTTGCTTTTATAATTGGCAGCTATTTCAACTGTAGTCTCGGTTGCTGAAATCTTGAAGAAGTGGATTTGCTGTCGAGAAGAGTGAAATAACTATATAGTACCCGGGGATAATCTTACATAACTGATGAGACTTGCACCTTCATACATTGCGACCAAAGTTGATAGACATCGTTCTTCGTTTCAGATTGAAGTAATTCTTGGGAAAACAGCAAACTTTGATGAGTTAATGGCTGCTGCACGAGAGGGTGGTGGAGAGAACGAACATGCCGAGGATTAGGGCTGCAAAGAGATTCCGGCTTATCCCTTCTGGTTTTATTACATGTATCTTATCTTGTATTCGAGTGGGATGATTCAATAAGCTTGTCTTATTTTTGCCTTTTAAAGCTGGTATTTTGAACCTAACTTCTCATGGAGATTGTTCTCTAGTGCAAGTTCATACTCTTATTCTAGTGTTCATTTCATCATCCTTGTCGACCCCGTCTTTAAGCTACCTACTAAAAATCCTGAACTGACAATGTGTTTGCTCTAATGAGATTGCTCTTAATTTCTACCAAGGGGAAGAACTATAACTATCAGTTAAATGGCAACCATAACAAACGCAAGCACTACAAATACAATTATTGACATCATACCATGAAGTCTCTTCAAGAAAACGGGGCAAATAATCTTTACATCGAAAAACAGTTCTATTACCAAATCCCATCAGACAGCAGCAGCATAAAGACAAACAACACGACAGTCGACACGTATCCGAAAAAAGTCTTCGGAAACCAAAACACACAGCCGAGCGTCAGCTCGAAAAACATCAAATAAGAAAGAAACACTGACCAAAATCCAAAGTCATGAGACAAACAAACTCAAAACAGGCCACAGAATCTTCAAACAATTTCACCACATAGCAGTAGCAGCCGCCGCCGCCTTGCTAGTGCTCGCTCTATTCACCTCGGGCGGCTCGTCTCCCCATTTTTCTTCGCCCTCCTTCGGCTCCAACACATAAATCCCACCGTCGTTGAAGCCCATAGCAAACTGAGTGTGCACTTTCGGGTGAGCCGCGATAGCCAATGGGTAGGTAGGCTCCTTGTCTCTGTTCAATACATAAAGCTAATCACTACACACCTTTTTTGTTTTCTCACGTACTAAGATTTCGATGCGAAGCGAGTGCTTACGATGGGTTGCTCGGAGCAATGTAAGACGCGGGCATAATCTTGCACACGACCCTCAGGCCCGAAGAAGTCAGTACGTTGATCGCCGCGTTGCTCAAGGCGACGTAGATAGATTTCCCGTCGCACGAAAAGGTGGCATCGGCTACTACGGGAGACCCCTCCCCCAAACGCCACTGTAAAGAAGAAAAAAGTTACGCCTTGATACTGTTAAAGAAATAACTCCACATGTGTCCCACATGATCAGTCATGGAGAGGCAGGCTGACTAGCTGCTTATAAGTTGATGGACTGACTACTCCACCTATCACACGTTGATTTTAATAAGGAAATCCCATTCAACCTTATACAGTCAACCCTCTCTCCTATGCTGGCCTATATGCGTAGGCTCAGTGATAAATTTCACAAATATTTTCACAAACACTTCGTGGTTTTTACGTACCCTTTTGATCAATTCGAGCGTCGCCGGGTTGTGTATGGCGATTTGAGTCTCGCCGATGACGAGCAGGTAAGCCTCGTCGGTGGAAAGCTCGAGTCGGGCCTTCAAATGCCCGACGTGCAGTGTGGCCGTCATCTTCTTTTCCCAAGATTCGATGTCCCATGCGACCATCTGTTTTCCAAACGCGGCGGACGATCCAAAGTCAAAACTACGCAAAAATAAAAAATAAAAAAATTAGGAATAAAAATCGACGAACAAACCTCGTCGGCGCCGATCGATATGAGCCTGTTGTGGTGGCTCGAGAATGTGAGCCCCACGACCTTGCTCTTGTGGCCCCTCCTCAGCCTGAGCTTTTCCTGCGAGGGAAAAGATCCGACAGCTCAGATTATTCGATGATCGTAATACGTAATCTGATAATTCAAGGAGACGATGGGATTCGATCGATTACTCCAACCTCGTCCTTTTTAAGGTTGTATATGACTATTGAGCCGTCGCTCATTCCTACGGCGACGACGTTGTTGTCTTGTGGTACGAATGCAAGACAAGTCGCCGCCGGCGGAGGAGCTAAAATCACCGTCATCGTCTGCGAAAGGGAAAGAAAAGAGAATGACTAATCCCTTCGTAAGAAAAAAAAATGCGTGTTTGTACGAATTTTATAATCGAACCTTAAACGTTGGTGCCCTGAAAAGGGTAACTCTTCCTCCCGACGAAGAGAGGATGTAAGAATCGTTCCTCGACACGGCCAAGCACGGCGTGGCTTGCGTGGGGTCCACTCGGTTGGTATCGTTCTTCATCAGCGCGGAGCGGTTCGTAGGAGTCCAAAGTTGCGGGAAAACGGCCGCCGTAGCCTGAAATTAAAGACGTAATTCTCGTAAAAAATCCCCATCACGTTAAAAAAAAAAAACCAAAGCTCTCAATACCTTTCCGTGTATAAGATTTTCAGCTCTCGACCACTTCCAAACCTTGTGCTGGCCATTGTACGACAAGGCGATAATCTTATCCCCGGCGTTGGTGTAAAGCAGCTTAACAGTCTGAAATTGCGTACGCCAAAAAAAATACAGCGCTTAACGGTCAAATCGAAGATCGTATAGTTTAAGCGAAAACTTACGCTCGTTGGCATCGAATTATCGGGTACTCTTAAAGAACGAAACTGAGACTTATCGTTAATCTCAGTTATCCTCCAAGCCCTCGCCTGACCATCCGAAGCGTGTAGGTTTAGATCGAGGTTAAGCTCCTGCCCGGCCATGGAACCCGCTGCGGGACAGAACTTCCCAGAAACCGGAACCTGAAGGTGACCCGCGGTTCAGAAATTAGACGTACGAAAATGCTAATTTACGAAACGTTTTAACTGAGACTATTCGTTCATAACATCACCTTCGTCGCGGATTTCGTCGCGCTTAGTAGTCGTACGCCGTCGCTGTTGGCAAGTATTTTAACCTTATTATCGTCGGCCGTCACGGCCAATAGCCTCCCTTCCTTGCTGGCGCACACGATGGGGCAAGCCTGCCAAATTTAATTTTAATAGTCTAAGTCGCATTTAGGAATATTTTCGTCGACCAAAGTGTTGAGCGCTAATAGATTGATTTTATTACCGAGAGGCCGCTGAACTTGACGGAGGCCAGCAAGTTAACGCTATCCATGTCCCAATACTTCACGGAAAAATCGTCGCCCGCGGCTAAGAAACGGTTCTTTAGCATGTCGAAGTGAATTGCTTCTTCGGGTTTTCTCACTAGCCCCAAGTATGTCCGCTTCGCCACCCCTTCGTTTTCGTCCCACTCTTTGATGAATGATTCCCTGTCTTCGCCCATACCGCACGAGAAGAACCTGGAATTTTGTTTTTGGGATAATAAAATATACATTTTTTGAATAATAAAAAAAAGCGCACGCGCGAGCGGTAAAAGAATCGAAATGTAACCTCGAGCCGTCCACAGTGTATGCCATGACGTTAAATAAGCTGCCGGGCGCGTCGAAGTCCACCCTTTGGCTCATGTCGTAGATCCATGCTTTTATTTCTCCGCCGACAGAAGTTGAGAATAGGTACTGAAATATTGTACAGGATCGTCGATTTGTTTCAGACATGCGTAAGGCAAAGATTTATTTTTTTTAACAGTATTGCTTTCGTAGAAATCTTTACGTACCGCAAGGCCGTTCTTGGTATTTGAGCATATCGAGTACACCGGCGCGCTGTGCCCTTCGAAGGTGTAGAGCAAAGCACCATTCGAAAAATCCCATACCTGTGTATATATATGCATGCAATGCAAGCGAAACCTCGTCAGAAATCAAGAATATGGCTTTTCGTCGATTTTTTCTCCCCGAAGATTCTAACCTTGATCAACTTGTCTTCACCACATGTCGCGAGACGTAGTTGATTTCCTGGGCTCGAAAAAGTGAGGTCGTTGACGCTCCCTACGTGAGCTTCTATCTGAAACAGATAATTTACGAAGAACAATGAGATGTCATAAAAAACTAAGCTGTAGAAGTTAAAAAGAAAAAAAAGCGTACCTCGACCTGGTTCTTGAACTCGTCGCCGTCGTGAGCGTACACTTGGACGATGTGCTTTGAGTAAGCGACTCCTACAGATCAGTTCGAGTTTTTGTAATGACGTCGTAGTTCATTCCGACCAAAATAAAATAAAAAAATTTCGACATGCAACAATTACTGTAATACAATAACACACCGAACACAGCTCCGTCAGGGCTCCACTTGACACGGTTTACCGACACGATGCAGTCGTTCGCGAGATACGCCTGACGAAAAAAAGAATGTTAGAGTGAGAACTTTTTGTCGAATCGGTTAACATCAGACATTTTAAAAGTCTATACAAATGTGTTGGGTGTCAAAGCCAAGTCTCACATCAGAAAGAAGTTGGTTAGATATATAAGCTTATGGGCCAACTACCTCTATTGCTGATTGATTTTAAAGAAGAACCACAGAAGGTTATATGGACTTGGGCTGAAATTGAATCTGAAAATATCTACGCAATGTAGGAAAACAATAATACCTTCAGCGTCGCTGAGCACTTCGACGCATTCCAAACTTGAAAGCTCCTGAACGCTAGCCTTTGTCCATGCGCTACTTCCCAGGTAGAAATGTCGCCAGCATGAGTACCCACTGAAACGAAGAAAAGCGCAATTGATAATGTTTCTTAAGGATCAGACAAAAATCTCCGATCGAATTGCCAAGGAAGAAAATAAAGACCAGCGCATACCGAGGAGAAGAACTTCTCTCGCGGGATGAAAGTCCAAGCTCTTCACTGCAGAGCTTTGCTCGATGACGGCCACGACCTCCACTGGAAGTTCGCTGTCGCTAGCGCTGCTCTGACCCGAATAAGTAACCAACGGGTGAGCGCTGCTTCGGCTCGTAGGAATCGGAGGCGGAGGCTAATAGATTACGAAAAGCCGAATAAAATTACAAATATATCGATAAAAACAAAAAAAATCAAAACAAAGAATTCGTACAACATATTACCTGCACAATTGCGGTTAGGGTTCTTGACCTCTTGGGCACGTTCACAGATACTGCACAATAGTAATTCCATGCATAACGTTATTCGGAATTATGCCGCGTGTAACGTAATGAGCAGAAACGAAGAACGAATCAAAATCACTTACGAGTACGGTTATTATTACCAACCCCCGACGAAGACGGCCTTGAGGAATAATTCACATCGGCCGCACTCAGCATCCAAGGCGCAGACGGACTCGCAAGTGGGACCGCCGCGCTTTGCTGAAACGACTATTTACGGAAGAATAAACGAACAAATACGACCAATAAAAAACGACCGACCATATTCTTTTTATATACAAACATAATAAACTCACGCTTATATGAGCGGTCGACGCAGACATGAGCGACTCTAGAAAATGGGAGGGCTGTAACGGAGGCCATGCGCTGTTGCCCGACGAGTTCGTAGTCGGGGGAATAATGCGAGGCTGAGCAGCGTTCGCCAGAATGTTCGAAGGCCGAGCAGCGCCGTTCGTCGGAATCTCACGCCGGGCAGCGATCGAAGAAGGAAAATTATTGGAGTATTGGGCCCGCGGCCGAAAGATGCGGTTCATCCAGTGATTATTCTCGGGCGGAGGAATTTGAGGCATAGCGCCATCGACGACTAAACGGCTGGGAGGCTGAGCGTCGTTCGCATGAAAGCAGACGTGGTCCACATATAGGGTTTCGATCTCTGGGTTGAACTTGGGATTCTTGCATAGCTGGTGCTGCCAGTTCAAGCTGTAATCGATTGGACCAAAAAAAAAAGCGCATTTTTCGGTTAGAAAAAAAATTGGGTATGCGGGCGAACGACGAACGAAGGTTTAGTACTACCTCTGATTAATCAAGTCCCTCAGCCTCGAGGTGTTGATATGCGGAAACTTAAGCTTGTTGGCGAAAAGAGGGTTTGCGTCGATTAACTTCTTTAGCTCGGCCATTAGCCCGACCCTGGCCGAGCTGGCAATGCCGTACCTCGATAGCTTCTCGTGCTCCCTAATTCTCGGGAAGTTATGTTTTATTAAGTCACATGATTTAAGATTAGAGACGATAAATTGGAAAATTTACCTGAAGTTTTCCAGGGGGAGGAGCGTGGTGAGGTCCTTGTAGATCGCCTCGTCGAATGCTGCAAACACTTTCAGTTCGTCCGCCAATATAGCCACGGCCTGAACGCGGTCGCCCCTATGGATCGGAAACGAAAGGCGAAATTAGTAGTAAGCACAGAGGAAAAAATGAAAGGGAAAAAGAAAACTTTACATGTCGAGCGCTTCGAGGTATTTTTGTTTTCGAAGTTCGAAAAAGATCTTAATGGAATACTGGTTGGCGTCGACCGAGGTGAATGCCAGGAGGTAATTGTCCGCCTCGTCGAAGCGACCGTCCATGATTGCGTCCTCAAATCGCTTCATGTTGAAGTAGATTGCAGTCTCCATCTCAAACCTTCGATAAGTAAAACACTCGCCGTTAGAAGATAATATATAACTAGTATTTTAAGCACACCCTGGATGTAAATGTAATGTTAAAGATATGAAATTTTTAAAAGCTATTAGGAATCTCAGATATAGAATTTTAAATGAAGGATGAAATTGGAATAAATGTACAAATTGATGAGTTCCATTCCAATTAGCAAGTTTTTTTAAATGGTGTTCACACATTCCTGAGATAGAATTACAGTACATAAATAAACAAGCTCAATCGTTTAGCCTTACTTGTGGAGAGTGCCCTTGTAGTTATCTTCCTCTAGGAATTGCAATATCAGATAGTTAAGCTCCTTGTTGAGGGAAGATGCCATCGTATTTCCTCTTGGTTCAAAATGCACAAGAATGATCTCACTGCGACAATACAAATAAAGGAAAAAACTGAGATTAGATAAAAACAGCAACAACAGATCTGGAAATATTAAGACTACTATGGTGCGAATCCGAAAAACAATGAACGAAACGCGACGCATGCGAACAAAACGACATCATAGATTGAATAATCTAACAAAAAAGACGTCGGCGGCGGAAAGCAGACTAGACACAATGCCGCCACCATATTTGTACACGACGATGCTCACGTTATGAATAATTAAGACTAAGAAAATAATGACACTAATTGAGAAATTCGACGCGCATGGACAATTAAAATCCAAACGACGACGTTTATGGGAAGCAACGGAGACGATGAGGGATAAAATTAAAGAAAAACGACGGCGGCGGCTAAATTAAACCTAAACGACGCCGTTTATGGGGTTCAATGGAGTGAGCGACGAATAAATCAGACCGAACGGTGCTCGTCGATGGAAAGCGCCGGCGCCGGCGAATGATTTCAGAAACTAAACGAAGCCGTCGTTTAGAGAAACGCGACGCCGATCTGTTTTGTTCTCACCAAAACCCTAGCGAAGAAACGCCTAAAACACACGGAGGCTGGCGACCGCGCCGATGAATTCTATAAACGAAACGCCGCCGTCGTATAGACAACGCGGCGCCTGTTTTGTTTTTCTCATCGGAAACCTAGCGATAAACGCCTAAACGTACAGACGCTGAAAGGTTTTTTTGACCGAAGAAAGCCATGCGAAACCGAGAAATTACGACCTAGAAATGAGAGGCGAAGAGCAAGAATGGAGCTCATTCAGACAAAGGAAGAGGCAGATATTTATGTGAAGTAGGAGGAAGACGAAGACAAAATGTTAATATACCTTGATTTTTTAAGGTTGCTCGATGTGTTATTATTCTTCACTAGGGGGCGGTCTCTTTATATAGAGGGGTGCGAGTAATGCTACGCGCCCTCAGGCGCGTGTTGGTGTGTTTTTTTACCTAATCTTTGCTGTCTGGTGTGATAGTGATCAACACTGTGACGAATTATGTGGGACGTCATATTATTGTTGTCAGAAATTAATTGAGTTTGATAACTGCATGAGCAGATGATAATTAACATGTCTGTAATTGATAAGTAGCAAAACTTATCAATTTGAAAAAGTCACCTAGCCGCAGCTTCTAATCTTTCCATAACGGGAAGTGAGTGAAGGAAGTGGAGTTGACTTGCGAATTACAAATGAGCCATTAGATTTTTTTTTTCCTTTTCATGTAATAGGCATATCCAGGAATATTTTATTTCCACTTTTAAGAAAAATAAGATTTCCAGGTTTAGTCTTTATTATAGAATACACAATCCTTGACCAGGGGAAAAGAATGGATTTGTCATGTAATTAAATTATACTTTTACCTTTTATATGATTGTGTGTTAATGTCAAAGAATTTATAATTTATAAAAGAGAGATTTGGAGGGTTCTCAAGGAAAAGATGACACATGAATATCAACAAAATAGAATAAAGATGAGATGCATGAACCTGGAAAAGACAAAATAGAAATAAAAATATAGAGGTGGTGTAAATCTAATAAATTTGAATGGATACTGTAATTAATAATTATTATATTAGAAAGGTAATTATGGACATTTGAAGCTGTCAGATATCTATCAATACTGGAATTGAATAATATGATTGATGTAATAATGAAAGGAAATCCAATTGCAATTAAATAATTCGAGCTTGACAAAATCTTACTTGTGGAAAGAATCTCACAGCCAACTACATTGCACAAAACTGAAAACCCTAATTAATTACATTCCAAATCAATAGCCCATGGGCTTTATGGGCTGGTTTAACGAAAATGGATATATTGGAACTTCCTTTAAGAGTTGACCCGATTCTCCCGACCCGACCACCCGAACCGTTTGGAAATAGCGTACATGGAGTTTGCTTGCATACAATTAGAATTACACACCACACATATAATTTAAGCAGTAATGAAAATAAAATCCCTTCTCCTTTTGGGTTTTTTTGTACTCTCTCTCTCTCTCTCTCTCTCTCTCTCTCTCTCTCCCTCTACGTTCACCTAGAAAATTAGAAACGTGGAATCTTGAAACAAGACGAAAGTCTTCACATTATCCGCGAAGCGAAAAACGTTCACCTGCAAGAAAACTTCCCAGATCCTAAACTGTTCTGAAGAACTTCGTTAATGGCTTCCGCTGCCACGTCACTGGCTTTTCCTTCTTCGCTGGGTTATGCGCATCAAACTCACAATAATAAGCCCTTCCTTGGCTCTTCAACTTCATGCTTCTTTGCGAACTTACCCAGCAAGAAGTTTCTAGGAGCTTCTTCATCGTCCTCAGCTCAGCTGAACAAGAAAATGTGTGCTAGGAGGTTTAGGAGAGTAGGTATAGTGGCCGCAGCTGATTATTACTCGACCCTTGGTGTGCCCAAATCTGCTAGCGGTAAGGATATCAAGGCTGCCTATCGGAAATTGGCAAGGCAGGTAAACAATTGGGAACTTTAATTTGTTTTTGGTTCAAAGGTTGGTTATTTTCTATGTTGAAATTGAGTGGAAGAGTTTGTTCTTGCATGTAATGAAATTTGATGCCTTTTTTTCTTCTTTTGGCTCCTTAGTACCATCCTGATGTCAATAAAGAGCCTGGAGCAACTGAAAAATTCAAGGAGATCAGTGCTGCTTATGAGGTAAATATCGTAAGGAAAAGATATGTGCTATATGATCCTTATGATCTAGTCTCCATTTGCTTTTTCACTACAAAGGTCTCCGACAATATGTGTTGTTCATTTGATGTAATATATGAGTGTTGCTGTCCATAAACTTTCCATGCTTTCTGAAAATTGAGTAATATTTTGGGACTTGATGTCAGACTGGGCTGCTGACCCAAATTGATTTGAGGATTTTAAAGAATGGGTTTGTCAGGTACTATCAGATGACAAAAAGAGAGCTTTATACGATCAATACGGTGAAGCTGGAGTAAAGAGCGGTATTGGTGGAGGCGGTGGTTACACGGTATTCCTCAAATGTCTTTAGCTACAATCTCTTCGACAAATATGAAAATTCTGATGGCCCATAGTAATGATTTCTGAAATGAATTGATGCTTGTCCTATTGCAAATGAATTGATGTTACTTATTTGTATAAATGCATGCCCTATTTCCATAGGCAACGAATCCTTTTGACCTCTTTGAGGCATTTTTCGGGCCTAGCATGGGCGGTTTCCCTGGAATGGATGGTTCTGGCTTTGGAACTTCACGACGTAGTACTGTTTCTAGAGGTGAAGATATACGGTGAGTAAATTTCAATAGGCCGTCCTATGACATCATCTCATTTTTTCTATGGGTTTTGATCCCTTGAAGCTGTGGTTAAACTTTTTTTTTTTTTTTTCGAATCTCAAAGATAATATGCTTGGTGGGTCTAATTTTATCTTGATGGAAAGTTACATTTCGTAAAAAACTTCATTTGGGGTTAGGGATTGACTCGTTATCACACTACCTTTCTTGTTTCACAGCTATGACATAACATTGGAGTTCACAGCCGCCATATTTGGGGCGGAGAAAGAGTTCGAACTTTCCCACCTCGAAACATGTGGTGTATGTTCGGGAAGTGGAGCTAAAGTGGGGTCCAAAATGAGGATATGTTCGACATGTGGTGGAAGAGGTCAAGTCATGAGGACCGAACAAACACCTTTCGGTATGTTTTCCCAGGTATGCTATTAGCATATTCTCATGTTCTTTTAGTCATAGTAAATGGTATTCCCCTATCATGTTGACCTTCGTCTCTCTTTATAATAACGAAAGGTTTCAGTATGCCCAACGTGTGGTGGGGACGGTGAAATGATATCTGAGACTTGTCGTAAATGCTCGGGCTCAGGGAGGGTAAGAGTTAGGAAAGATATCAAAGTCAAAATTCCTCCCGGCGTGAGCAAAGGCAGCATACTAAGAGTCGCTGGAGAGGGAGATGCAGGGCCAAAAGGGTAGGGCTCGATTCAGAATACTCTTGTTTTTCTAGTCTTTTTTGCAGAAATATTTATCGTTATAGCTCCATTGAAATCTTGCAAGGTATGGTGCTATTTCCATTTTCTGACGAATATGCTTTTACAGGGCCAACCTGGAGATCTTTTCGTCTATCTAGACATTGAAGATATCCCTGAGATTCAAAGGGATGGCACCAATCTCACTTCTACGATCTCAATTAGCTACCTTGATGCAATTCTGGGAACTGTAATACAGGTGCCTGCAACTGAGAAGAAGTGAAAATTTTGCTTGCTGAAGATATGATTCCTTTTTTTTCTTCCATTGGTAGGTTTCGTAATGTTTACTCTGTATATTTGGATAGGTTAAGACCGTCGAAGGAATGAGTGACCTGCAAATTCCTCCTGGCACTCAGCCTGGAGATGTTCTTGTCCTTGCAAAGAAAGGTGCACCGAAGTTGAATAGGCCATCGATACGCGGCGATCATCTGTTCACCGTTAAAGTTAGCATACCAAAGCGTGTAAGGTACAATTCACTTTCCCATTTTCACAAATGGCCCTGGAATTTGCCTCCAAAGTTAATCTGATCCTTACGAAGAGAATGCATTGCCAATGGAGATTCTATGTCTTTTGGTTTAATTCGTGATCTCCCTTGGCTTACACCAAGAAGAAAGATAGATTAGCACATGGATATTACTGTTACATGGTTGTACTTCATGTATAGGACTCAATTCTCATAGTTCAAGAGAAGCTTCGGTGATTCCAACGCTGGGAATAAGATGGTTTATTTTTTTATTACAGTGCGCAAGAGCGTGAACTACTCGAAGAGCTTTCTTCTCTTGGAAAGGCCCCAGCCAGTCGTTCGAAGCTTCGTCCTCAGGTTACACAACAGCAACCTGGTAAGACAGAGAGAGTACATTAATGATTTTTTGACAAGAAAACGAATCTTCTGATGAATGTTTGAATCATTCTTCTGTTGCGTAGTACATGTAATAATATGTCAAAGTGCACTACGCACCGTTACAGCCGAGTGTCTATTGTTGTCTTCATATTTGCAGATAAAAGTGTGGAAAGCCAAAATGGTTCTGTCCCAGAAAGCAAAAGCGAATCAGAAGAAGATCAAGGCGAAGATGTGTGGAAGAAGTTGAAGGACTTTGCAGGGTATAAATCTCTTATTCACCTCTCTACTGATTATATCTTAGGCTGATCTTTTTTCTGATAAAAATGTGTTCTTTCACTTTCCTTCTTACAGATCTGTTGCAAATGGAGTTACGAAATGGTTCAAAGATAACCTATGATTCTTCTTCGGCTCGAAGAACGAATTTGGCCGCTCGGATTATTCTTTCAAATTTTTTCGTCTGGATCATCTTTTGCTGCTGCGAACGATAGCATTATCTACATTGTAGAAGAGTCAATCTTGTACGCATGAACGATTCTCTGTAGAATATTAGTAACTGAAGGAAGATTTTTGGAAACATATCTACAGCTTTTTGATAATTACTGCAATATATTTCAGAGGGAGGATAGTCGAGTTATGGTAGTCGATGTCTTTCATTATTTAATGCAGATCATGGTCGAAAATCCAGTTTTAAACGGTTAGGTTAGGCCCACGAGCTTTATTGCAACGATGACAATGCTTTGTCGTCTTTTTTACATGACTGCACATGTGTTCCATCGATTGCCATAAACTGTACTTTCTCAGCTGCAATTGTCTGATGAAAGAAACAAAGATTGCTGTACTGCCATTACTGCGTAGGTATTTGCATCATAGAGATAAAATTTATCTGATTATTTTGTACAAATAAATTAAATATAAGATGAAGTCAACGATGCTCTTAGTAATGCTAAATGATGTCTGCTCTCATCTTACACGAAGAAAGGATCACTTAGACTTCACTCCAACAAGTGTGACTCAACTGTCAGGAAAACGATGCCCATAAATGAGTCTTAACTAATTCATACAATATCTTTCGTCACTCTCAAAGCTCAACTACCAAAACCAAGTTGGACCAAAGTGAAGAAAAAAAGAAACCACCTTTTGCAGCTCTTCTTTATGCGTTTCCTTCTTCAAGTTCTACTACTCATTAGCTAGCTTAAGAAACAAACAAGAAAGAAAAAAAAAATCCAAACCCATGGATTGGTTCGCTTGGCTGTCGAAATCTGGCCTCGACCCTTCCCTCGCCCGAAGGTACGCCGTAACTTTTACCTACAACGAGCTCGAAAGAGACGATATATCATACTTCAGCCACGAATTCCTCCAAAGCATGGGCGTTTCGCTGGCGAAACACAGACTAGAGATCATCAAGATGGCTAGGAAGGAGAAAGGCGGCCGAAGAACGATGAATTGGCTAGTTTTCGCACTTAGGCAGGCCAAGAGTTACCTGGTCAGGCATGTTAAGACATTGGCTGTTCGCCGTCAGAATTCTTCCAACTTACCCATCGTTTTGCCGGCAAGGAGCAGCAGTTTGAGGTGGAAGGTAGCTTTGCTGCAGAGAAAGAAGACGTTTTTGATGAATTCTGCCGAGCCCAAATGGGTCGGGGAAGAGAACTTGGAGAACAAAGACAGTCTCGATGGTAAACTGTTGCTTACCTATGGAAGTTATGGTGCCTCTGATGACTCTGAGTTTATTGTTGGGCTTAAGGACATTGCCCGGGATGGTCAAGCTAAATGCGATAACACTAGCTTTTCGAGCACGGTGGTTCGTTCTGTAGACGATGGTGGGTATTGGTCGAGCAGTACCGAAGAGATAAAGTGGGATTTAATGTTCGGAAACATGAAGCCTACTTGAAAGTTGAAACAAAAAGGGTCATCATTCTTCTATAGTAGTTGTCTCATTCTCAACTGTAGTCATATCTTAACCATCAATGTGTAGTAGTAATAAGGGTAACTTCTGATAATGTAATGATATTTACTGTCCAATCTTATGCTGTGCCTGACTAAAATCTACTCTGCTAGATGAAGATAGCAGGTGGATTTTCTGGTAGTTTCCATGGAAAAAAACAACCTCCGAAGTCAGAATTGTATGGAAAGTCTTACACAGAAGTTATGAATGCTAGAATCAGTTTCCTGAGTATTACTCTTCGAAAAAGATACATCAACCGCTACATATCAAGCATTTCATCGAACTTTCAGCATCTTATAAGCATTACATATAAACTCCAGGACATGATTAAAGCACACAAGTTCACCGTCCCAAAAAACCCAAAAAAAAAAGAAAGAGATTAGCATAAATCAATGGCCAGAACTCTGAGGTAGGCGAAAAGAACCCCCAGCATAGAGCATCTGATAAACTGGTCTGATTCGAACGGTAAGAACGACGCTCAGCAAAGACCCCAAACCACAAATCCCAGAAAGAACAAAGAACGTAAGTCTAAAGCAGTCCGGGCCCATGCAAGAAGAACCTGTTTGTTTCGCAGCCTCAGAATCGTATACTTTGCCCGCGAGCCAGCCCGAGAAAAGGAGCGCCCCGACGGGATTTCCAAGCGACATGAAATTGTATATTACGCCAAAGTGTTTTAGGCCAAAAAGCTCAGAAGCAGTTGGAATCATTATGCCAAACTGAAAACCGTAGCAGATTCCAAGCAAAGCCGTGGCTGCAAAGAGGGTTCCATTGAAGGCTGAGGCGTAGAGAAGAAACGTTAAGACCATGATGATTTGTGTTACTGTCATCCAAAATGTCCTAGGCAATGTCCTTGTCCTGCAATACAGTTAGTAAAAGGACTTATTACATGGATCCATTTCAGAAGTTACGATGGAAAAAAAAATAAATAAAAATTCTTTGCTACCTCACGAAATGTTCAGAAACAGCACCAGAGCCAAGGCGGCCAAGAAAGTTAGTAAAGCTGAATAAGCTCAACAACATTGTCGTATCGTTCACGCCAACTGAAACCCCAATCTGAGCGAGATTATTTAGCACCGTAACGCCAGAGCCAACCCCGACGAAGTAAACAAACCACAGCAGCCAAAAGTCGGCCTTTACGATTGCTTCGCGGAAGTTGAAATCTTCGCCTCTCCTCGGTTTTCTCTTCTTCTTCACCGCCCCTTCTCCTAAAGCTAGGAGCAAATCGACCTCAGTCATATCTTCAGGCTCGTAAAAGCTTCCAAGATACGTCGAAGAAGGAGAAGGCTTTAAAAGAGGGTCCACGACATCTGATTTATGATTGTCCACACTTCTCGAATCTGAAGGTTGTCCTTGTCCTGGCTTCTTCTTAGGGAATAGGGTCATCTTCACTGGAATTGCCAAAGGGGCCATCAAGAGAACGACCATTATGGCGATGAACACATAGGATATACCCTTCCCAAGAGACAAAGAGTTCTTCAAAATCGTCGTCGTAAGAAGATAAACGGCGAGAGATACACTGGCACCTTGAGTGAAGAGGAAATGACCGTGCTCTGACAAGTCTTCCCCAGAAGCTGGCGTACATGGCCTGATGAAGAACATCATCAACAAGCCTATAGCTGGGATTCCGAGAGTTAAGAGGAGTAGAAGGCTCGAAGCTGATTCGTCGAGGATCATGGTGAAGATTTCTGTAAACACAGCCGCGCTTAAACCTACGTATCCCTTGAGTATTCCAGCGACTGTTCCTCTACTTACAGGGAAGTTCCTCATGTTTGTCACCAAAACTGCTGTCCCAAGCCATGCGCTGCTGTTTGTGGCTATACAGAGCGCAATCCATAGCTGAGGAGAAGGTTTTGTAATCAAGTAAGACATACTTCAGTTCAGACAACAATCAGCAGATGTTCACAAGTATAAGGAGAAGAATGAAAATCAAACTCACTAAAGGTCGACTCTTTCATATAACAAACCAAACTAAAGTACAGTACACATCAAACATCCCAATTTTCCAGACAAAAGCTTACGAAATCTGCAAACCCTCAATCGGAAAGGCCATAAACCCCAAAACGCACAGTTATTAACTACGAATAGGAGAATCGGAGAAACTCACCACCCAATAAGGAAGCGACGCAACAGTCTTGCTAACGGCGAGCCAAAGAACTCCATAGCCCAGAAAAGACATTACGACGCCGACAAGGAGCACAGTCCAAGGTGGGAATTTATTGCAGGCAATCCCAGGCAATAACCCCACGTTTTCTCCGATATCATTAGCCACGCCAAGAATCGTAAGCTGCTGCTGATGAAATCCCAGAACTGATTTAAGCGAATGGGAGTATAGGGGAAAGGTGTACGCATTTCCAGACGCGATTTGAACCCAAACGGCTGCTCCTAAACCAACCCATGGTGGCCTAGTACCTTCTTTCAAAGCCACCATTTTTTCTCCTCTCTTTTTATTTGGGTAGATCCTCGCCTGGGCTGGGATATATAGAGATTTTGGTGAAGATCGATTGTCGTCGTCGTTTGCGTCGTATTTAAGATAAAGTGGAGACCTTTGATTGAACTGTGTAAAGGTTACAAGTGGAGAACTGAGAGAGGCTTACACATACGATACGATGTGTGGGGGTGAAGAGATGTTTAGGAATTAGGACAGTAGTTAGGTTCCAATAGCAAAGACCCAAAAAGTACAATGCAAAGCAACAGTTGGTATTCCTTAAGTTTCTCTCTCTAGTTTCTCTCTCTTGCGAACTCTCTCTCTACCAAACCCTAAACGACCCATCATCTTCCACCACCTCCAGATCCTCAACCAGCCGCCGAAAACTTCACCGCTGCTTTGACAGTCGCCGGCGAACCCCTGACCACCCTCCCTCGCCGGGCTCAGACGGCGATGGAAGGGCTCTAAGCTCGCGAGTTCTACATCCTACAAACTTCCGTCTTCTCCATCTTTGCTTCTCTACTTAGATGTCGCCTCCCATGGATTCTGCTACTTCGCAGGGACCGGAGCCGGATTTTGCCGCGCTGATGATGAACATACCGGACTTTTCGGCTAGGTTTGACATTGCGGCTTTTAAGTCCCTTGAATCGCGCGTTCGGGGTGACGTTACTGCTCCTCAGCTATCCAAACCGGCTACTGCGCCGGCGTTGCATGAGTCTGCCGCTTTGGTCGCGTGGCCTTCCCCACCGACCGCGCCGATTCCACCTACGAAGACATACCGTCGGAAACGCTGCACGACCAAAATCGAGCCGCTGCGCAACTCTCCTGAGGATAACCGTCCGCCCCTGCGCCGGGGGACGCCGCCGCCTTCTGCCAAATGCCCTCACGGGGAAGTTAATCCCGGCGATCCCAGCCAGACCGACTCCGACCAGCCGCCGCCTGATGAGGCGGCGCATCACTGCCCCGGCTCCCCTAGGGTTTCAACGCTCACCCCCTCTGCTAATGGGCCTAGGGTTTCTGAGGCCCAAACACCAGGGGCCAAATCTACTGGGCCGGCCCATATAACCTTTGGGCCCTGTGATGGAGGCACTAGGGTACCTATGGCTGCTAACCCTAATTCTATTGGGCCTACTGATAATGGGCCTGGACGTGAGGTGGTAGCTAACCCTAATACTGTTGGGCCTAATTCCCCTAATGGGCCTGGACAATTGGAAGTGACAAACCCTAGCATCTTTGGGCATTCTATCATTCATGGGCCTACACATGACGCGGATGGGCTGCCCGGAGTTCCTAGGACGGGTCCATCATTCTCCGATGTCGTTCTTGGCATCAACGACAACCGGAAAAGGGCTGGTCCGGCACGCCTCCCTTTATCCTACACGGCGCCTAGTGTCGTCGATGGTGTTGCGGCCGCACGGCCTTCGTGGGAAGTTGCTCAACAAGGTGCCGCTCGGTGGGACCATACGATCGTCGGGTATTTTCTTGGTAAGCGTCCGTATTTCCCACATGTTGAACGCTTTGTCCGATCTATTTGGAAGAACCTTGCTGAAGTTAGATCGACGATTAACGGTTTCTTCAAGTTCCGTTTTACCTCGAAAGAGGCGGCTGATGCGGCTTTGGAAGGTGGACCATGGCTCTTGCACGGACAGCCGATCTTCCTCGAGGCTTGGCATACGGGATTCTCCTTTGAAAAGAAACAACATCCAACTATTCCCCTGTGGGTTAAGCTCCGCAACGTCCCAACGGAATACTGGACACAAGCCGGCCTTGGAATCATCGCTAGTGTCCTTGGGAAGCCCCTTTTTGCGGATGCTATGACGGCTCGTATGGAACGCCTTGAGTATGCTAGGGTATGTATTGAAATACCATTGACGGAATCTCTTGTCGAGGGATTCAATATCCACATTCCAACTAAGGATGGGAGCTCTTCGGGTGTCGTACCTGTTAGTGTCGAATATGAGTGGCGGCCGAAAAAATGCTCGTCGTGTGACTCTTGGGCCCATATTACTGCGACTTGCCCCAAAACCCGACCGAGACAACCGCCTAAGAGCATGGCCACGACCCCGCTCAACAACTTGACTAGGATTCACACGGCCGTCCCGACCATGCAACCTACCAAACTGCCGCCACGGCCTCCTACGGGGCCGACACAAAAGCGTGCTTGGAGTCTTGTGGAAACCAAGGGTAAAGGTAGAGTTCATATGGAGGCCGATAAGAATGGCGTTGCTAGGAGGAGTCATGCCCATTATCGCAATACTCGGTCTACTCATTCGGGCACGACGGATGCACCCACTTCCAGAGGCGTTGGGACGCCTTACCACCACGCGGACCGTAACATGTTTGAGGCTCTCACTGGCCTTGAGGATAACCATGAGGCGACGAATATATGCAGCCAAGAAGCTGGCCACAACGTGGGTGACCCCTGATCCCGCGCGTCTCTTGGATGTGCGTGACATGGGGCGTGCCCGGGTGACTTGCTTGGACGGACTTGGAGATCCGCTTGTTTGTTTTTTTCTTGGCTTTCTTTGTCGCCTTTAGCTTGTTGGTTGATTGGTGTTTTTTTTAGGCCTTGATTGTGTCGTGGGGTGTCTACTGGTAGCTTGTTACCAGTTGGTTCTCGCTCCTTTGTGTGGCGTACAGCTTGGTAGGCGTCTACTGTCTTGTTTCTTTCGCTTGTTAGCTGGTAGCTTGTTACCAGTTAGGTTGCGGCATGCCGCTAACACTGTACTACTCTTTTTATTTAGTGAACATTACCCTCGAGGGGGTCAGCCAAAAAAAAAAAAAAAAAAAAAAAGACCCAAAAAGTCTAAATTCAGTAATAATCATACTAAATTTATTCAAAATTTCAAGAAATTTGTGATAGTGCTTAATAAAAGGTTGGATTTTTCTCTCCAAGTGCTCGGCCGACAGAAACGCTCAAATTGAGCTCAGATTTGATTTGTACATGGTATCATAAAGATCCGACTCAATTAAAAATATAAGACGAGTTCGAAAAGAATGTCGTTCTCGTCCGACTAAAAGAAATGCGCTCACACGTGAGGGAGGGGTGTTGAAATATTCACGTGTGAGGAGAGTCCCACGCCGAAAAAC
Source organism: Craterostigma plantagineum (assembly GCA_027422505.1). Lineage (NCBI taxonomy): Eukaryota > Viridiplantae > Streptophyta > Magnoliopsida > Lamiales > Linderniaceae > Craterostigma > Craterostigma plantagineum. Next base: position 5,519,506 of record JAPQWV010000039.1, on the reverse strand, counting down.
ACAAAAATATTAAATGAGTATATAAGCTTGATGGACCACTTCTCCTAACACCAATTGGTTTTAGGAAGGAACCCCATCAAGCTTATATTGGGACCCCTCCTCAAGTGTGGCGTGTGTGCGTGGGCCTCGATGACGGATAAATTACCGCAGACCCGACCCAAATTTCTACTATGTGTGGTGTGGGTGAGATGTTTAGGAATTAGGACAGTAATTAGGTTCCAATATCAAAGATCCAAAAAGTCTAAATTAAGTAATAATCATACTAAATTTATTCAAAATTTCAAGAAATTTGTGATGGTGCTTGATAAAAGGTTGGATTTCTTTTGATTTCACAGTGATTTAATAAAAAAAAAAATTGAAGATTGGCCACGTCATCGCAAACGCATGTTGTGATTTTACTAGCTTGATTGTGAGTGTGACAATCGATTAATGTTGTAATAATACCTTAGAGTGCTACCTACGTGGCAAATAACTAATAATATTATAATTACAAAGCTCGAGCTATTCCATTAAAAAATGATATACTGAACGACCTCGAGCAACGACGTATTTAATTTTGTCACGAGCACTGAAAGACAAGTTGCCAACAACCGTTATTTTTCTTTATGTCCACTAAATAAAATTAAATTCAACACAAGTATTAATTGGTCCAATTTAGAACTTCTACAAACTGTCTTCTTCATCAAGATATTAATTCGAAACTTTACTTTATGAGGTCTAAACGAACGTGTATTAACGTTGTTTACATTCTTGTTTGTGTCGTGTGTGCATCCATCAATATTAATATATATATATATAAATAAATCAGTATTACTCTTTAATTACACTGCATTGGCCCATGTAAGCCCGAAATCTTGGCCCATATAAAGCCCGAAGTATTGGCCCATATAAGCCCGCAATCTTGGCCCATCTAAAGCACGCAGTCTGAGGACAAGAGCTTGACTCTGTAATCTCTATTTTGATAATTACGATAGACAACTTTAAATTGTCAAAAGAAATTTAGAAATGTATCGTTAGGCTTAGCTTGGCATTCGTCGAAATGTCGTTGGCAACTGTTAATGTTTTCCCTGAATATTGTAAAATGGACCCTTAACGCAAAAACTTTCCTCTCAAATCTAGAAGAAGCTGCTATTAATTATTATTCCCATATTAATTACACTATTACAGTTGTGACGTTCGACGTTTAGTTTAGAATCTGGGGCATTATATATTACAGTCAGATCTGAGTTGGTCAGATTTACGACTAAGATGATCGTATACTTTATTTATATATTCGACCTCTAAAATTTTGTTTATTCTAATCTAATTTGGACTAGATCGATTGTATGTAGTGTTGTCCTAAGTCAAAACAAATTCAAGAATCGACCCATCTCTCTCTCTCTCTCTCTCTCTCTCTCTCTTCTGGAAATTGCTTCGGTTTAAGTCATTCGAAGATTTGATATGTTATTTTCTTCAGCAATAAATAGTGCAGTGCAATTAATATAAGGTGAATCTATAGAAAAATATCCAAATGGAAATTTTTTTTACACATAACTACCCATGTCAGAAAATTTTATAGATAGGTACCCGATTTAATTTTACCAGTTTCTTTAGTCATATCGTACATTCCTGTGTGTATATTGCGTACTATAACACGTTTATATAAGGTACCTAAATATAGGATACGTCGTACCTACGGACATGCCTGTTACATAGGGCGTACCTAAATATAACATACGTCGTACCTTTTTCCAGTTATATAGGGTACCCAAATGTGTTGAGATATGGTACCCAAATGTATTGTTTGGTGTACTTTTGGGGATCGGGTACCTATGTGCAAAAACTTTATTTTGTTAGGTACCTATATATAAAAAAATTCTGACTGAATACTAAATTACAAGTTTTTTTCGAAATAGGTACTTATGTATAAAAACCGCTTCATATAATTGAAACAGATAACTCAATGTCGTCGTTGCATAAGCATTTGCCAATGGACAGCAAGGTACAAAATTGAATTTAGAGGATGAAAATAAAGGTGAAAATGGAAAATGAAAAAGAAATAATTTGGAACATGATTGGACTAAAGCTAAAAAAAAGATTGTAATATTTCAATAAACTCAATAATTGTCACATGATTGGTTACAGAACTCAAGAGTTTTTTTCTTGTATTCCCCAAACTGTCCTCTTCGAAGTCTTTTTTGTTCTGTTCTTCGCACAGCAAAAGGAAGAAGACGAAAACTGAGATACACCCACTCGCAGATAGAGCCAACTTCGAATAGAATAAAGACAGCTTCTTTCCACCTTAAAAAAAAAAAAACTGTTCGAAATTTGAAACTGACACTCAAAGATCGGTCAAGAACAAGTTAAAGATCACATCTTTTTCTTTTTTTGTCTTTTTCCTTTTACCTCGACAGAAGATAGAAGGACTGGGCAGTAGTGAAGCTTTCTTTCAATCCAATTACTTATTTCCACCTTTACTCTGCTCAGTTTGAACAGACTGTTTCTCGCAACAGATCCAATAATGTCGAATAACAGTACTGATCTCAGTGCTTTTTCTCCAGGTATACTTGTTTTTCTTTTCTTTACTTCACCATGAATGATTCTCTTGGCATTTCACTGACACAGTGGATATGAGATGGTGGATTCTTACATCCTTATATTCTGTGATTTGCGATCTATACTCTCATAACCTAAACAAAGCATCTGATATTTCAAATCTTTTCCCCCATGAAATCAGAAGTTGCTATGGTCAAAGTAATACACCATCAAGATTTGAACAAGACTATCCTCATAGCCCTTATCTTGGCTTCATCTCTTTTGGGCGGTATTTTGCTGCTGCTATGTGCATTTTGGATCTGTAGAATGAGAAGGTTGAAGAAATATGCTTCTGAAAGCAATGGCTATTTAGGTACTCTTCATTACAAAAAAAATCAATTCTCCTTACACCCTCACACAGTATCATTACCATTCATTTTCGGTCTCAGATGCTTCGAGGAGGATATCGTTAAACCCCGTCTTCACATACTCAAGAATGAGCGGCAAAAAAGCTTCGATTGCAGCAATCGAATATCAGCTATTAGCTTCTGCTACAGCCAACTTTTCCCCAGGAAACATCATAGGCGAAGGTGGCTTAGGCTGCGTATATAAGGCTCGATTCACAGACAACTTCCAAGCAGCTGTCAAGAAGATATTCGACGCGGGGAAGGAATCTGATAAAGAATTCGAGGTGAAGAAGATTCTCGATCATCACCCTTTTCTCTGTTCTCAGACGATTTTTTTTTTTCTAAGTCAGCCCACCTATTTCTTGAAATCTGCAGAATGAGATAGAAATTCTGAGTAGGTGTCAGCATCAGAACATAGTTTCACTTCTGGGATATTGCATTCGCGGCGAAGAACGCTTCTTAATGTACGAAATGATGGATTACGGTAGCCTTGAATCCCTTCTACACGGTAAATAATCCCCATTCGATCGACCCTTTCTGATATATATCAAAATAAGGGGCAAATATCTCATTATGAACTTCCATTGATGCTTAGGACCTTCCCATGGATCATCACTGACTTGGCATCTGAGGCTGAAAGTTTCCCTGGACATCGCAAGGTACTCATTGTTAAAAAATCGTTCTTTTTCTTTAGTATCACATTTTGCAGTTAGCAATAACGATACTTTTTCCTATATTCTCATCGCTGATAAAGAGGGCTCGAGTACCTACACGAGCACTGCTACCCGCCCGTGATACACAGAGATCTCAAATCCTCGAATATCCTTTTAGATTCGAGCTTCAACGCCAAGGTAAACATCGACTAAAAAATTACTTACGCTTTAATCTCAGACGTGGGCTTTATGTTTATCGAATGAAGTTCGAATCTTTTTGTCAGATTGCTGATTTCGGGCTTGCGATCAGCGGAGGAATCTCAAAGAAGGCAACAGATATTAAACTTTCGGGAACTTTAGGTTACGTAGCGCCCGAATACTTGCTGGACGGTACGCTTGCTAATCAAATACCTCGTTCGTTCTTACATTACTTTAAAGAATCGTAATAACGAATCTATGCGGGCGAAAAAAAAAATGTATTTTTTTAGGTAAGCTTACGGACAAAAGCGACGTGTATGCATTCGGCGTCGTACTCCTCGAGCTTCTGACTGGGAAAAGACCCGTCGAAAGAGTCGACGAAACGCAGTGCCAATCGATAGTCACCTGGGTAATGTCAGAATATATTCAAATTCTACCCAAAAAGCTAAAAAAACTGAGATTTGCTCCTCTCCTAATTATGATTAAATTACAGGCAAGCCCTCATCTTACGGACAGGACGAAGCTTCCCAATATCGTCGATCCCTCCATTAAAGACACGATGAACTTGAAGCATTTATATCAGGTTTTTATCGATCAAGTAATCTCTTACATGCCGTGTATTGACACTGTCTAAGTTCTTAGAACTTTGTTTCTTTCTTTCTACATAGGTAGCTGCCATAGCCGTTCTCTGCATACAGCCCGAGCCAAGCTATCGACCATTGATAACAGACGTTTTGCACTCTTTTATCCCACTCGTGCCAACCGATCTTGGAGGAACATTGAGAGTTACAGATTCGACGAGTTTATAGATTTTCGAGCATATAGTTAACTACACTTATGATCAAGAAAACATTAAAGGTTTGATTTTTCCTTCTATTTTATCCTAAAAAGATGAAGAATATAGACATTGATTACCCTATAATGTTCTGCAATGTTAAGACGAATTCGAAATCCTTATTCTCCTTCGTCTTCTTACCATTAGAATCCGCGGGAACTATACATCCAGGGAATAACCGCCCAGCTATAGTTAAAAGGGAATAAAAAAAAAGAACTATTCAATCATTGAATGCTTTTACCCATATTCGGCGCCGTAAACTACAACAAAAACAATCGCGGTTAAACTAAACGGGCGAAAGATTATCTTGGCGGAAAAAATTTTTCTGGGCCGTCGGAAATAGTATGAATGGATGAATACCTTGGCGCAGGAATGGTCCATTGCCATCCCTAGCCAGTGAGCGACGCCGTTGATGGCGGCGATGTCGTATACGTTCAAGTAAACAGGCGCTTTTCCGCCGCTGGGTCGTCCTCGCACGGCGGCGGCGTCTTCATTGCAATCGATGCGATGATATATGAGCTGAAGGGAGAGTGAAGCTGAGTATGTCTTTTATTTCGTGTTTTTATATTAAAACGACTGTTTATTTGTTAGTTCTTGAAGATTGGATGGTAGCAGTCAACGAAAAATAAGGATGTGCTGCGTTTTTTATCTGATTATATTCGATAAATAGAATATATATATTCATATTTACAGGTCATATCTCACATATATATACATATCGCTGTATTTTCCCATTTCTATGAGGACTGCGATTGTTCCAAGATATTACTCATCTATCGTCAGTGACACTCAATTCATGTATCAGAAAAAGATGAAGTATAGCGTTATATATATTCTACTGTCGACTAAGTCAGTAAAATATAAAATTGTAAAATAAAATATCCGCCGCCGGAATTATGTAGTTCATGTTCGATTAGTTTACTTATATACCCTATAATTGCTTTATATACAACTCAAAAGTTCAAAATATAATCGAGTTGGTAACAAACTATGAAAACTCATTACAAAGTACGCTAAAGGAAAATTTTATTTATATTATTACACGAAAATCCCAGTACACAAACTACGCTGGCATGAGCAAAAACCCCAACAACCCAACACATATATGATATCTATCGCCAGCAATATTTCTTTTACAATAACAAACAAATCAAAGTCGAGAAACATTAATTGACTTATTTATATATATATATATATATATATATATATATAAATGTATTTACACTAATTGAACGGTGGGGCTGGTTTAGGAGTACCCTTGCCTCCCCCGACTGGACCATGTTTGGGTGGAAAATATTCCATCATTTTATGGCCGTGGAGATATGATTTCTGCTCCTCACAAATCACATACACTCCTGAAAATTAAAAATAAATAATTTATTTTAGTAACAAGAAACCATGCAGTTATAATATATGTTGGTGTATGTCGGAACATGATATAAAATATTGATAGCATTAACGTGAATGAGATGTAGATTGTGTACCTTGAGTTAATCCTTGGACGATGAGTAGAGCGCAAACGAGGAACAGAGTCCATAATAATTTCATTGATTTGTCGTCTTTTTTCCGTGAGATGAATTAATTGTAGGGTTTTGATATGGTATAATGAACTACTGGGACTTGTTTAATTTATAGGGGTGTGGCTTTGATTAAATATTCTATCGAGTCTTGGTTGAATTAGACCAAGTCAAGCACTATTTTATATACCTATACAAGGCGTGACTTCGAGTAGTAGATGAGTGAGAGTACCTTGAAAGTTCTTGGCGATTAGACAATTAGTTAAAGGCGATGACTCAGTAAAATCAAAGCTAGAAATAATAAATATATGGTCAATCGGAAATTCTTGTCCATGTATATCTTGGGGGACAAGCAAATTTGACATTTTTTTCACGTATCGAAAGTAGTAAATTCCATTTTCGAAAAAGAAACGCTAAAACAATTAATATAGTAATTGGTATTCTTGTTGTCATATAGTCTTAGCAATGATATTGATCACTATAATGTTGGGAATGGTGGTGGGCCCCGCGGTGGACAGTGGGCCCCACAGCAGAACAAGTCCCGGTTTGGCTGGTACGACGATCGGGAGAAGTGGGACCCACGAGGTAAATTTGGTGGGACCCGCACAGTAACTACCACGGTAAAAATAAAATTACCGTAATGTAAGAAAGAACACCAGAACTTTAACGCGGAAAACCCCCTGTTAACGAAGTGGGAAAAACCACGGCCAAGTCGGCAAAATCTTCACTATAGTAAAAATTACAATCCTCGAATTTTTACTATCTCACTTTTACAACTCGTGTTTACCTCACACCTTTCTGTGGATGTGGAACCCTATCAGTTTCTACCTGAACTGATAACCTCACAATTCACTTGAACTACTTCTCTCTATATAAGTAAAACTCGAATGAGCTTGTGATAATAATAACTGAAGAATCCTCAGCCTATTTATAGATGTCTTCACCTCTTCTGGACCGCTCAAAACGGGTGGCCATGAATGCGCCGCGTCGCCCTTCAATATCAGCCGTTCATTATTTTATTATATATATAAAATAATATTATTATTTAATATTATTTTTTTCTCCTTTGATGGGTGGCTGTATACGGCTGAATCCCAATATATAATTCATATACTCTTTCTTTTTATTATGACGATCAACTTATGCTTAGCAAAGACTATATGTGCTTTTTGTGTTCGTAATTCTATTTTATCGAATGTAGTTTTTTAAACCCAATATGCCCAATTACATATCAGTTTAAAATGCACATAGCGCAACGCGTCGCGTTTCAGTGCAGATAGCGCGTAGCGTATTGCGTGAGTATTTCGGACAAGTCATTATTACCATAAGAAACATAATTTATAACAAATTATTAAGTACATTATTCAAGCTTAATATAAAATTTGGATTCAATAATATATGTAAAATCTAATAATATATATTCCAAACAATAAAAATATACATAAAAATATATTAAACAATTCATGTACGTAAGATTTAATAGAATTTTTAAATCTAATTTCATATCATAGGCCAGCGTTAAAACTATTGAACAAATAACTAATAAAATTTTAAGACCCTAAAATGTAGTATTTAGAAAATGATTTTTACCAGTGTCGAAAAATATAAGATATGCATATCATTTTGATCGTTGTTAAACAAATAATAAATTAATTAATTTTATTTATTTTTATCACATAGATTACACTAAATAACCTAGCTTTTTATTGGGTGAAAATAATTTATAAGTTAGAAAAATTTGAAAAATTAAAATAAAAATTTGAAAAAGTAAAATAAAATTTGAAATTAGAATAAATTAGTCAAATCATTGCCACGTTGGCTCTCCCTGCGTGTTTGCGTCCCTGCTTCTCTGTCGCAATATTCTGTATTTGTACTGTAGCGCTTTTTCTTTTACGCCTCATCGCGTTTTCAGGTATATTTATGCTAAATCGCGCCTTGCAGCGCTCGAAAAAACGCTTTTTAAAACACTGGTAGATATGCATAAGCATAGCAAGCATTGCTTTAAAAATTACAAGGAAAATATTGAATGAATTACTGTATTTATGATACGAACTTGCTTGAAGACCTGCTTATTATCGAGAACCGAGATGGTGAGGCTCTGCCTATTTTGCTAATTACACTAAAAACCTCGTTGATAAGTGAACGTAAGAGTTATACAATTGAAGAAATCAATAAGAGATTATAGTACTGCGGAGATATTTTTCATTACATGTAACAACGTAGTGGCCATCAATATTTCCTTACAATAAATTATACTCGTGAAATATTTAAATATTGAGATAATTAGGAAATAAATATATTATATGAACTAACTAAGGAACGGTGGAGCTGAAACAGATGGAGTACCGCAGCCCGACCCGACCGGCCCGTGAGGAATACAACCAAACATTTTACGGCCGCCGCCATAATGAAGATTATTATTAGCCTTGCGCTCCTCCTTACACAGTGCATACACTCCTAAAAATTAAATTAAGAAATAAATAAATAAATATCAATTTTTATTTGTTTATACATTATACATGTATACACACAATGTATGAGTGTCTATTTAAGGAAAGCAGAGTTACGGGAATATTCTTATATATGATGTACCTCGAGTCCTGAGTAGAGCGCAGCAAACAAAGAAGAGAAACCAAAATAATAATTTCATATTGATTTTTCTATGTTAATTTTCTGTTTTTTTCTCTTGTGTGAGATGAAGAATTTTGAAGGTTTTGATGGAAATGCTATTAGGTGGTATGCTGGTTTCTTTTTATAGGGGTTTGGCTTTGATTTAGTGTGAAATTCATTTCAACAAATAAACGATTAGATATACACCAAGTCTTCGCAAAATTAAATGTTTTCCTACTTAAAGTCAAACACATTGAAAAGGAAATCTGAATGGGCCTTTTTGACTGTAGATGACGATGAAAAAGAAAAAAGATCTTTGAGAGTTCGTGGTGATTAAATATGGCCGTTAGGCCATCTTCAATGGACCTGCAAACTAAAAATGCAGACCATTAAATTCACTCCATCCAACACGAAAAACCAAACAAAAAATGAGTAACACTTAAATTCTCTCACCTAAAACGCATATATGCGTTGACACTATTCATGAACCATAATTTTTCAAGTGATATAAATTGACCTCAATTTTATTAATAATTTATATTCTGACAAATTGTATTAATCTATCTGCTGTATTATATTTATTTAAGTGTTATATAATACTGAAATAATGATTATTTATTGTAAAAAAAGTTAGTTAAATAATTTCTAAATGCTTAAATATTATTTTTATTTGTCTTTTGGTATAATATATGAAGTTGTAAAACATATGAGTATAATTAAAAAGTTGTAAAAGTTGGTGTGGAAAAGAATATTATGAGAATATTCTTTTGAGTTTGAGAATGAGTTTAATGGTTGGAGAAGAATTACTGTTTGACGTGACAGTTACTGTATTTTGGGTTTGAGAATGTGTTTTTCGGTTGGAGATGGTCTTAGTCAGTAAGATGTCAATTTAAAAAATCAAATATGCATTGTCAATCCAAAATTAATTTCCATATAATAGATAGAGACAATTGGGCCTAAAAATACTGTAAAATAGAAATATTATTGTTATCAATATGACTATAACACGCCTCCAGAATAATCGATAAATTCAATATTTATTGTCATTAGCGCGATTTATAAATATTACAACCAAACATACATCGCAAGCATCGCTTTCATTGAAAAAAAATAATCCGAAATTAAAAAAAAAAAATACTTATTAATGAGAAGGTGGCGCCACGATTCTAGAACGAGGCCGGCCCGAGGAGACGGGCCCGTGCCTCTCCTCATCGTCGGACGAGTCAACGCTAATCATCTTACGCCCGTATAGATTTGACTTTCGAGGCTCAGATAGTGCTGGCAAATTGACTCCTAAAAAAAAAATTAAATATAAATATTTATTTTTCTTATGATTATTACAAGTTCATAACATGAATGGATATATATATATATATATATATATATATATACATGCATTTGCCTCGATCTATAATATAGACAAAATTATGTATGATTTAATTACCTTTACTTCCTTGGAGGAGTAGAGCGCAAACAATAACGAGGGCCATCCATAAGAATTTCATTGATTTCATTTCCTTCGTTTTATTTTATTTTCTTCTCTTCTATCTCTGTGTGAATGGATTGTCGTTGGGTTTGGTTTGTACTAATATATATAGGGGTCCTTTTTTGGCTATGATTTTGAAAGCAAAAATAAATTATAAGTAAATAACCTAGAGACCAACGAATACAAAGCCAAAGATCGTTTACCAAATTTGAAGTTGAACATCGCACATGCGTCAGAAGACGCTGGGAAAGTTCTTGGCAATATCAAAATGAATAAAAATCAATTTGGATGTTCGATAAAGAAAATCCCATATATCTTTTTGGGAGTTGGGATGGGACATGATTTGACTGAAAAAAAGAGTGTTCATCGAAATATATAGTACTAATATTTATGATTGGTTTAATCTTACGAGCATTACTCACAGGGCTTGAAAGTGGAGTTGATCGAATTGCAAGTTAACATTCATCTTAATAGTTGCTAGAAACATAAATGGATATAATACGAAGAATAAAGAAATGGAAACGTAGAAGTTATATATGACTCAGAAAGTTCCAAAATGTAAAAGAGAATCTAGGTAGAAAAAATAAAATTCAAATTGTCTTTCCTCGAGTAGAAAGACCAATGTCATCATCAATACATCACACCCTCTTACATTACATTACAGCAAGACCTCAAGTCAGCTTGACCCCACTATAATATCGGAAGCATCCCTTTACACACATAAATTAATAATTTAAGTTATTAATTTAGTATTGATCCAATTGTCTTTGAGTTTGAAATGAAACTGATCCAAAAATACATATAAGTTATTGGTGTAATTTAGTAATTATATAAATGGCGGGCCTGAAGAAGAAGGACGGCCGGCGGCGGAGCCACCAAACCATGTTCGTATTCGCCACCACGATCAATCATCTTACGTCCACGGAAATACACGATGTGTGCTTCTTACTTAGTGCCGGCGAATAGGCTCCTGAAAATAAAAATACATAATATATATATATACACACAATAGTATCCATATAGAGACTAAGTAATATGTGACATACGTGCCTTGAGTTCCTTGAACTAGTATTAGAGCCCAAAAAAGGAAGAGAATCCATAGTAATGTCATTATCTTCATACTTCGTACCTTTTTCCTTTTTCTATTTTATTGATTTTCTTTAACTATTTGTGGGTTGCACTGCACTGAAGATGAACAATTGGAGACTTTGGAGGGTTCGATGAAAATAAGGGAATGAACTTCTTTATATAGGGAGGGGCTTGTGTCGTTGATTTTACCTTAAAACTCGTTTCAACACAAAAATAAAATGCTAATCAAGTACGCGCTACATTATAATGTTTAATAACATTTTTTACTCCTATAGATGTATGAAAAACCGCGTGGAAGTTCTTTATGAACACAGAATCGTTGAAATCAAATGGAAGAATTTGAAATTGGATAAATAAACTATAGTCATAGTCAATCCAAAATTCAGTTCATATAGTTAGAAACAATTAATAAAAGGAAATAAAGGTATTATATCCATCCCATGCCATTTCTGTCACCATAAGGCAACGGCCAAACGAGGATAAGTGAGGTCCACAAAAACACCAGCCTTAAATCTTACTCCATATTGTTCCGTTATTATTGGTACTACTTAATTTAGCACATTCAATGCATGTGTTAAAAATATTGAATAAATCTTTGAACAAATTGTAATTAAGTTGATTTTGCGGTTTCATATTTAATAAAATAGTATTAGGTGATAATTTTTAATTATATTCATCAATGGCAGAGTGGTAATTAACGTAAAATTGACACACCATAGTAGTATGTGGTGCTCTCCCTTGATGAAATATACTAGTACTTTCCGCACATTTCATGCGTGTGCTTAAAATTATAATTATATTTATATTACTTTAATTTTGATAATTATAATATGTAATATTTAGTAGACGAAATATATTTTTAAATATATAACATGAACTAACGTGTATGCGTGTAATTCTTACAAATTTTACAACTGAAAAATAAAAAATTATTAAATTAATTAATTAAATTATAAATAAAGGAACTGAATCGCAAATAAAATGACATATCAAATTGGCAGATTATAGTCATCATAGACCCTTTATATAATAGAGTAGATAATAAATAGGTAGCTTGATGTCAAATGCACAAAAAACTTATTTTGACCCTTGACCCTATATAACTGATTGGGCTTACTGGGCATGAGTTGCTTCATATGTTGGGCCGTCTAAGTTTCGAAATTTCAGATAAATAAATCCATGAATGAGCACACTTAATAAATGAAAGAACAAACATATATCGCTTTGTCGATTTCTATCTTCACATGCTCGATCTCGTGAGCATTTGTAGATGGTCACACTTTGATACAAGTTAATAAATAGTAAGTTCTAATTTGATTCGTCAGTTGAATGACTAGGCGAACAATTTCCACGTATATATCTGAATTAAATATCCTCTAGTGATACATTCGAACAAACAGTGACGGGGAATAAATTCAATCACGAAATATGAACTATACAACTCAAGCAGGGGGGGACCAACAATTGCCTATCTGACAAGGATGGTAGTGACAAAATTATTTAAAACCCCGTTAAATAAATATTTGGGATTTTTACACATAAGTACCTATTTGGAAAAAAAACTTGTAATTTAGTACCCAGTCAGGATTTTTTTATATGTAGGTACCTAACAGAATAAAGTTTTTTGCACATAGGTACCCCGAAAGTACACCAAACAACGCATTTGAGTACCCTATCTCAACACATTTGGGTACTCTATATAACAGAAAATGGTACGACGTTGTTATATTTAGGTACGCCCTATGTAACACACAGGCATGCCCGTAGGTACGACGTATCCTATATTTAGGTACCCTATATAAACGTGTTATAGTACGCAATATACACACAGGAAGGTACGATATGACTAAAAAAACTGGTATAATTAAATTGGGTACCTATCTATAAAATTTTCTGACATGGATAGTTATGTGTAAAAAATTTTTCCAATTGGATATTTTGCTATAGATTCACTAAATATTTAAAGTTAAGCAAGCAAGTCATTTTTTATGAAGAGAGAGATCGTCAAGCAAAACGTCGTCGTCTTGAACCAAACGGGGCCCACTTAAGGCATAGCTGTCCTGTGTGTCACCGACCACTTGTTTATTCAAAGTTTTTCTTTTTTCACTTCAGTTGAGAGCACCAAAAAAGAGAAGCACATTAGCACTAACATTGTACAAAAAAAAATAATATCAGATGGATCAGAATTGACCGTTGGGTCAAGGCGACAAATGGGCATGCTTTTATTACATTTTTCTTTACTTTTTTTTTCCATTTTATTTTACTTGTTTATTTAATAAAGCTTTTGACAGTAAGCTCTTCCTTTGTTTACTTGCTGTCGGGTGAAAATTGAAATATACATAAATGGATTGGGTGTGGTTTGGTATCCGCTTTTTTTACCTCCTACTCTTTGAAGGACTAGCATTGCAAATGGAGAATATTCGAAGGACGTAATTGTAAAGAATCTCATTTGATATTTCAGCAACCACTCGGACCAAAAAAAAAGGTTAATCAGAGTGACAGCAGAAAACAACTAAAACCAATTAGCAAACGCCTCCCCACTTTTCTACCACCACCGTTCCTTACCCAATTCCCAAGCTATTCCTTGCGCACAAACCCCATAAAAAAATTCATACTCTACATTGAAAGGATTCCACTCCATTCATCACATGGGTTTTCCCAGAAAATCTTCACTATAAGAGACAAACTCTTGCAATAAGGACTTGGCGTGTGTGGATCAACTATGGCTTCACTTTCATCTCCGTCAAGGTACGTTTTGGCCTTCCTCTTACTGTACCTCTACCTCAAAGTGTTGAATGCAGGCTCAGACAAGTCCTTGCATTTCAAGAACTTCGGTAAAGGTTCGAGCTTTGAGTCACAGCTTGCTCTGTACGGCGATGCTAAGGTTGAGAACTACAGTTCGTCGATTCAAATCTACGGCGGTAGTGGTGGGGTTGTTTCGAAAATGCCCTTTAAAGTGCTATCAAACGCGAGCCAAACGGCGTCGTTTTCGAGCTATTTTGTGTTTTCAGTGTCTGGGAAAGATAGTTCCTCCTTGGCTTTTGTCATGTTTCCTCTTGATTTCCCTTTGAACGTCTTTGGTTCTAGCTCGATGGGTTCGCCGGGCGATGGTAAAAGGAAGTTCTTTGCAGTTCAATTCGATTACTCTAAGGATGGAAAGTACGGTAATAATAATACGAATGAAATTGAAAGCCATGTATCTGTTAATGTTAGAAACGTGTCTTCGATCCACTTGAAGCTAAACGAAGGAGAAAAGCTGCAATCTTGGATTGACTATGAAGCTAGCAGCAAAAGGTTTGAGGTGAGGCTAAGCAATTTGAGTGACAACAATAGGCCACTCAATCCATTGCTAACATACCCAATCGATCTATCGAATTTCTGGGAAGAAAACGAATTCGTCGCCGGGCTGAGCTCTTCGAGTGGAAACTCCTCGCAATGTAACATCTATTCATGGAGTTTTAAATCAAGAACTGCCCCACATTGGATGCATTCTCAGCCTATGAATCCACAACATATGTCAGAGAATGGGAGAGAGATTAAAACATTTCCCAAGAGAAGCGATTGTGCTTTGAAGATTGTCGTAGCACTAATCTTCGGAATAGGTTGCGGGGCAATGGGAGCTATCTCTATGCTATTCTTGTGGGCTGTATTGGGCAATAAACGCCCCGTCGTGCCCGAGGGAATTCGCGGGCCAAAGGATGAGTTCGAGTGTAAGAAGTTCGACGTTGTCGTAGTAGGTAAGAAGACCATCGAAGATGGTATGAAATAGCTGAGTTTGTTTGAATTAGTTGATGATTGATTGCGTTTGGGGTTTGTAAATCGTCCTCCTCTTTTGTTCGTTCTTGGATTTTGCTGTGGGTGCTGTAATATAATGATCAATGGATCATCAGTGTAGTTTTTTGTTGAATGTTTTGTGTGTACTATGTGATCATTAAAAATACAGCTTCTCTGTCTATTTTGATCCATTTTTTTGTGTCCTAAATGTTCTTAGTTAAACTATATAAACTTGTATTTTCATCTTTTTATGTTTTTTACGCTTGCCATTTACTATACTCTCGTGGGTATTATATTATAAGAGGTGTTATTCCTTATGGATTATTGAATGACTTTCATATATGAAATTAATGCTACGCAAAAAAAAAAAAGAAGATAATATAAAAAATTGAAATAATAATTAGAAAATTTTCTGATTCTTTCGAAACCTGGTTTTAAAACATAGACCGAAGGCTTTAAAATTATGCAGTAGGCCCATATAGTTTTGGGCCTGATACGGCCCAAACTAATTTAGGCCCAAACCTTTGTTTGTTGTGTGGCTAAGGGGAAACGACCCTATGGTAAGTGATGAATGACTCATCTCAAAGCACAGTGGTCGTTATTATCCTTTTTTATAATTAATTATTATTATTTATTTTCCAGCATAGGAATCATCGAAAATAAATCATTTTCTCAACATTTTTCAGCTTTGATTAAGCAGAAGGAAACCAAACCCACCCAAGCCTGCGGCGATTTTCACTATGCTACGCTCTCATTCTCCAGCTGTCCCTCGTTAACCGATTTCCTTCGATACCCAGCTGAGATCTCTTTATTACATTCACTCTCCAAGAGGTTGTCCTTAATTTCTTGCTGCATATGATAATGTTGAGAACGATGATCTAGTTAAATGGTGTGATGCCTTTGCCTTTTTTTTTTTCGAAATGGTGAGCTTGAATCTTTGCTCGAGATTCGTACATGTGGTCTGTCGCGTGTGGGACTAGTGTTGAAAGCAAATGTATTGTGTTGTTTTTTTCATGTTTTCCTATGTTCTTGGAGTTTGTTTGTTGATTTATTACATTGTAATTCTATTTGACTTTCCCTATCAATCTGTTCGTGGGTCGTTCTTGGATTAAATTTGTGTCTATTGATTACTTGTTGCAAGAACTAGTGATGCCTGGTTCGATATCATGAGGCGATGAAGAAATATCATTTTACATTGATATATGGATATCTTTGTCTTCTGTCGAAGATAGTCCATGTGTTTCTGCTTGCTTAGCAATAAATGTTTTGCATCACTACAAAGATTTTCTGAATCGGCCTTTTTTGAGCATTTACTATGCTGTAGAAATATACTCTATAGGATATAACAATTCAGGTCGTTCTAAAAGCGATTTTCTGCTGTTATTTCTACAGGTGGAAAAATGGCTTCCATGAACTATTCTCCGGGAACCATGTCTAGCGTTTCTGATCTTCTTAGGAGCTCAACTAATGGTGTTTGTGGTGTGCCCCTAAAGTTCCTCGGAAAGGCTCGTCGTGGAGCTAAAACGGTACGCTTCACGGTATCTGCAAAGGTCAGGAAAGTGAAGAAATACGAATATCCATGGCCCGATGACCCCGACCCAAATGTGAAGGGTGGAGTACTTAGCCACCTCTCACACTTCAAGCCTTCGAAAGAGAAAACAAAGCCAGTTACCTTGGATTTTGAGCGCCCCATTTTGGATCTGCGGGCAAAAATTGTTGAGGTATATTTCAGTTTGACCCGCATTATGTGCTAATCTTTCATATTGCAATGGAATCTAATGCCTTGCCTTGAGTTTTGATACAGGTGCAAAAGATGGCGAATGAAACTGGCCTTGACTTCACCGATCAGATTATCTCGCTGGAGATGAAATATCAACAGGTTTACTCCGTTGTGACACGATTTTTCATTTTCATGTTCTGTAACTAACAAAGCATCTAATTAAATGGTGAAATATGTTTGTGGTGATATGTGTTTCTCATCAGTTGCACCTTTCCATGTATTGCTGCAGGCTCTGAAAGATTTATACACGCATTTGACTCCCATTCAGCTTGTGAACGTTGCACGCCATCCCAACAGGCCAACATTTCTTGATCACATCTTCAACATCACTGAAAAGGTTGTCTTTTGAATATGATGAAAATCACTCCCTTCACTCTCTCTCTCCATCTCTTTCTCTCTCTGAAATTGATCTTTTTGTCTGTATATCCAGTTTGTGGAGCTACATGGTGATCGTGCCGGATTTGATGATCCTGCTATAGTCACTGGCCTCGGTACGATAAATGGGAGAAGATATATGTTCATTGGACATCAGAAAGGAAGGAATACTAAAGAGAATATTCATCGCAACTTTGGGATGCCTACGCCTCATGGGTACCCTTTTAATCGGAACACTTTCACATTTACACTGCCCTGTGCATAAAAATAGCAGTCTATCACGCCACAGCTTTCTTGAATTATCATGAATCAGATGCAGAATATTGCGTAATGACTTCTGTGATAATCACTACTTATAGTAACTTTCTATGTTTCTGAAGTTATCGGAAGGCTCTGCGTATGATGCGCTATGCTGATCACCATGGATTTCCAATAGTCACGTTCATTGACACTCCAGGGGCATATGCCGATCTTAAGTCTGAGGAATTGGGACAAGTACTGTGAAGTGATACTTTAGTTTTAGTGCAAAGCTCGCTCTGACCTAAATGTTTCTAATACTTTTTTTTCTGTTTTTTCTATGCATATGTATTAGGGAGAAGCTATAGCACAAAATCTGAGGACTATGTTTGGTCTGAAAGTACCTATATTTTCAATTGTCATCGGAGAAGGTGGCTCTGGTGGAGCTTTGGCTATTGGTTGTGCCAATAAGCTATTCATGCTTGAAAACTCCGTTTTCTATGTTGCCAGGTGATTCAATATTTATAATGTACTGTTGCATATGATCTCATGTTTAACGTATTCATGGTGTATATGCTACGCATTAGCCATGAGATATTACATTTTGAGACGTTCTTTTAAGTTCGATCATTGATGTTAATGGTTCTTTATTCCATGTGTCAGCCCTGAAGCTTGTGCTGCAATCATATGGAAGAATTCGAAATTTTCACCGAAGGTGGCTTGTCTGATCTGTGTTTCCTTCAACCACAAATGACATAATTTCTAAGAAAATCATTATTTTTTCCTTTTCAGGCTGCCGAACAGCTCAAGATTACATCTCGAGATCTGACCAGGCTAGGAATCGTCGACGGTGTTATCCCAGTAATATTCGGTCATCTGTATATGTTTCTTAGATCAAATTTTCTGACACCATCTTATTGCCGTAACCAAACCCATGCTACGATTTTTCGCTATTGTTGGTTTTTCTTCTGTGATATTCTTGCAGGAGCCTCTTGGTGGAGCACATACAGATCCCTATTGGACATCTCAACAGATCAAGACAGCAATCATTGAAACGATGGATGTAAGTCAGCGCTTTCACTTCAGTTTATATGCTCGTCATGTTAAGAATTGTAAGAGACAACCTATGTACTCCAGGAGTTAGTTACGATGGACGCAGACGCAGTACTAAAACACAGAACCCATAAGTTTCGTAGTCTTGTCGGATATATCGAAGGCGCACCTATAGATCCCATAAAGAGAGTCAACATGAAACTGAAAGACGAACCCATAGTCCCAGTCAACAAGTCTTCAGAATCTGAACTGAGGGACGAGGTCGAAAAAGTAAAAGAACAGGTTATGAAATCTGGTAAACTTCCCATATCAGCGTTGAGGGACATTATCGAAAAACTCGAAGATGAGATAGAATTAGAATACGACGAGGCTGCAGAAGCTCTAGGACTTGATGATAAGATCATGAAGGTTCAAGAAGAAGCTGCGAAAGCTAAGTAACACGAATGACGAACTTTCACAGCTTGCCCTAAAGGAAAAGATCGAGCAGCTGAAGCGTGAGTTCGACGAGAATCTACACAAGGCCCCTAATTACTCTACCCTTATGTATAAGCTCAATACGCTGAAGGAACTATCCAAGGATGAAATGAAGCTTGAAATCAATAATAGGTTTGCTGAGCTCGTCAATAACGAGGAATTAAAACGCAAGATTGAATTTCTGGAGGGTGAAATCTCTGGCATGGGAGAATCAGATATTGAGTCGAGCCCAGAGTTAAAAGAAAGAGTCCTACAGCTGAAGAGAGAGATACAATCAGAGCTTAAGAGTGCACTTAGCTCCAATGGTTTACAAGTCGTTCCTTTAGATGTGGGAGCCAAGAAAAAGGTGGATGAGTTTGAAGAGGAGACAAAAGGGATTATAGATTATGCTGTCAATTCCTCTGATCTGAAGGAAAAGATCGAAACGTTGAAGGCTATCTTGGCCGAAGCTGATGGCGAGGAGTCGGAGAAAAAGATTAGGGCTTTGATTTCAGAAATTAAGGAGGGTATTAAAGAGGCCGTGAGCAGTGGGGAATTGAAGGAAAAGCATGAGAAGCTGTTTTCTGAGGTGTCTGAAGCTACCAAATCTTCGACCTCATCTGATGAATCACAGATTAAGCCCAACTACGAAGCCAACCGCGTTGCTATTTAACTCGTGTAAGCACTTTGTTATTATCGTTTAATTATTTTCTAGTTCTTGTCTTAATGCTTACTATTTCTTGGAAGCTGATGATGAATCTGTTGATACAAAGGATATTTTTTCTGCAGATGGTTGTTGATGTTACTACAGTGCGAAGAATGGAAGGTGAATTTGCTTTTGCTTATTATTTGTTACATGGCTCAGCTCAGACATTTATTACTATGTTAATTTTCCAGCCGGAAAATGGTTATAGTTACTTATTGAGTTTTAAGATTGATTTGGGAATAATCTTGATGCTGTTAGATTTTTATTTCCATAAAGATAAACTGCGGTTTGTGTCCTAAGAATGCTAAAGTTTGGATCTTTATGCATCTATTGAAATTTGGTGTATATCGTTGCGTGGGTATATGATTTCAGACGATTGTTTATTTCGGTTATTAATTTATCAAAATAGATGAAAATGATCAACCCACCACACCATTAATTGAGATGCTTTTCTACATGGTTATACAGAAGGAAAAATGATGATTTGTTAGACTTCTTAAAATCACCAAAGACTAACTAACTTATTATCCATCGGAACTACTTAAAATCTTGTTTCCCATTAGTAAAAAAATCAGGTAAGTGTATTAATTAGGAAAAAAATAGGATAGAATTAGGAAAAGAGCATACTCTTCGGCAGGTGAATCATGTCAAGCTACTTCTTTGATTAAAAGCTACTATCATGCAAATGATCTTACTCACCAATTTGCAATTTAGGGCCCACAAAGAATTTTTATTGCAAACAGGACCCTGTGGAACAAACCATTCCCCCAAGCTCTCACGGGGTGATTGCAATTTGCAAACCATCTCCATGTAAGTCTACTTCTGACAATCAAGACACATAAATGCAGTGATCAAGAATCTAACATTCAATGGCAATGTCCAGGCTTACACAATTACAACGTATCATTACAAACAAGGACAATCAAATCGAACATCGAAAAAGAATCCATATAACATCACAAACTCACTCGACAATCAAACATCTGAGGAAATCCCAGAAGAGCGCAAAGTCTCCCAAACCTCAATCCCTTCGACGTCTTCCCGACACACAAACAGCCTTTCGCCCCCACCTTCGATCTTCTTTATTAAACCCCTCTCTTTATCCCCCGCCTTGTCAACATAGTTCCTACGATACATTTCCTCTTCATTCTCCTCGTACTCAATCCTCGACCAAACCTCTAACTCGCCGCCCCGCCCCACAAACACTTGCGTCCTATAACAGCTCAACACATAGCTCTCAACAACATCCCCTCCAACAAGGCTCAAGCTCGGGTTTTTCTCCTTCAGATAAATCCAAGGATCATCGCTCAATTTCCTCAAATCTGCCCTCGCAAGATCGCCAGACTTCGAACATACCTTAAACAGTGCAGCTTCTTCGCAATCCACGGCTATGTCTGCGAAAGAATCGCCGAATCTGCTACTCCTACCTGAACCTGGCTCGTTGGTTTCCCAAACTACGTCTTTACTGCGAGGATCCCATAATCTCACATAGCCCGAGTAACCAAATGCGCCCGATGTTACTGAGCTCCCAAGAAGGAGATTCAAACTTGGGATGTAGTTAAGGTTCGTGGCGACTGTGTTCTTTGATGAATTTCCAGACAATCGACCGATTTCACAGAGGACTTTGCCTGAGATTTTATCAACCATCAGCACGCAATTCTCACCATGTTGGCACTCGTAGGATGCGTAGACAAAGTTCTCAGAGTCAGCTATGGCGTGTACCTTGGCTTTGTATATCCTCACGTCAGAGGGGTCGACCCAATCGACGGAATTGACGCGGCGGCCGTTCACCACGCTGTAGAAATGAAGGCCGGCGCCTCGAATTGAGCCTACGGCGCATACCTCGGGGCCGACGGCTTTCACCGAGCTGATTAGGTCCAAATGCGTCCGTACGGTGCCGGCGTGCGAGAGGGACCAGTCGTAGAGCGAGACCTGACCGCCGTGGGCAACCCAGACGGAACTGTCGGCGTCGACGGGGTCGAAATCGGAGACGACGGCGTTCGAAGACGGCTTTATGGTGGAGGTGAGCTGGGCGTCGATGGCGTTCAAGGGGTCAGGCGAGAGGGATTGTCTTAGGATCGATTCGAGGCCGAAGAAGTTTGCTTCTTGGAGGAGCTCTTGGATTGAATGGCTGCGCGTGGCGGAGGAGGGTAGGCGGCGCGTTCGGAGGAGCGTGAGGATTGTGGAGAAGGCGTCGGGGTCGCGGTCGATGAATATGGGCTCTGACGATTGGGACAGATCTCGGCTCGATAGCTGGTGCAAGAGCGAGTCGGGGCCGGAGGAACGGAGGGTTGCGACGGTGGTTTCGAAGATTCTTCCGCCGACGTTGATGATCTGATTCGGCCATGTTTTAGGTCGAGGCTGGGATTGGAACTTCCGACGACTGTATTGTTGTCTGTAATTGATGAAAGTCTCAGCTCAGCTCAGCTTAGCTTAGTAGCTGCGCTTACGATTGGGTTTTTACAATTTGGTCCCTAATTTTCTATATGTATGCAATTTCGGTACACAAAAAAATCTGATCAATTTTTGCAGAAAGAACAACATACATGGATACATATCGTTTATTCCTACACCCCAACAACAATATTGACTCCTAGTCCTAATTAATTCTTACATAATAAATTAAATTAAATAAATAAATAAATTACTTATTATTCTCTTTCTTGGGCTGATGATTAACAACTCGCCCATCATTTCCAGCCATCATCAAATACTTATCCTTCCTCGTCAGATTAGTACACTCAAACCCCAAAGTCCCACCAATCAACCTCTGCACATAATTCGCCACCTCGATCGACGACTTCCCGCCGGAGACGGTCATCTCCGGCGGCAATTGGTCCAAGAACGTCACCTCGTACGCCGGCATAGGGTTCATAAACACGAAGTAAGGGTCCAAAAGCTTGTACCCACGCGTCGTCGTTCCGTAGAAAACCCCCTGCTTAACGCCGATCGCCACCGGGACTATCCTATCGCTCAGCTCGGCGAAGAGCGCGCTGAATCGGAGGAGGAACGGCTCGCGGCAGGTGGTCCCCTCCGGGCAGACCACCACGTCGCCGCCCTCGTCAAGCAGGCGGGCGATGTTCGCCGCGTCTCTGTCGCGCTCCCTCGTCAGAGCCACCGCCTTGATCGGAGATATCATCTCTGAGAACTTGCTGATGCTGTACGTCACGCAGCTCACCTTCCGCCCAAGAGCCACAGCGACCACCACCGGGTCGAGGACGGTGCGGTGGTTGCAGACGAAGAGGACGCCGCGGCGGCCGGGACTCGGCGGCGGCGGTTTTCCTCTGACGGTCAGCTTGATTCCGAGGATCATGTACATGAACCTCGCGATTCTCTCGGGCAATGGGACGTTGAAGAAAACCCTAATCAGCGACAGTAAGAATCCGATCGGCAGCCATAGGAAGGTGATTAAGGCGGCGATCGGCGTGGGTTTCCGTACTAGGCGGCCCTCGTGGAAGATCACCGGCGATAGGAGGTTGTTTCTCGGGGCAGACGCGGTGGTTCTTGATCGGCGCACCATGAAACCCTCCTGCATTGGAAAACGAAGCGACGATCATTAATATATAACTCTTTGTAATAAAACAAAAAAAAGAGACAAAAATCGCGTAATAAAACGAATGGGTAGTTGTGCAATATTAGAAGTCAAATCAGTTCATATACCTTGCAAATAGACATGAAGTGATGATCACTATCCCTATCACCAAGTCCCAAGTCGGGCAAATCAGCGCCAAACTCCTTCAAAACAGCAATTCTCTTGAGCCCACCGATTAAAACGCCTGGTTTCTTTGCAAACCCGCTAAACCGACCCGTTTTAGTAGTCTCAAGTTCGGTTCCAAGAACCCTATCCGCCCCCAAGAAATTCTTACAAAAATGCTCGACCATAATCCTAGGATTCGCAGTGACGACACACCTTTTCTTCCCAAATGAGTTGAACACCTTCCAAGCCTTGGGATGAACATCTTCTGAGTAAAACCTAGGAAGGACTGACCTTGCGACTAACTCCACGTCCCTAACTTTCAAGCCCGATAAGGAAATGAAGATCAATGCTTCGATGGCCAATGATTCGGACAAGAATACGTATGTGAAGTAAACGAATGGGATGGATAGTAATAGGACAAAGGCTCGTATGAGGCTCCCTGCCTCTAGGGCTACGAGCATGTAATAAGGGAACGATGAGTTGGAGATTAAAAGTGTGCCGTCTAAATCAGAGGCTATTGATTGGCTCGATCTTGACGGGCCTATGGTGCATTTTTCGATCGACTCAAAGCGTTGAAGAGCGACCATTTTCGTCTTGTTAATGGGCAAAGATGGAATGAATTGAAGATAGGGTTTTTTGGGTTGGAATAATGTGTGTTGATTGAGGAACGTTGCATGGAGACGGGTTTGTATTTATAGGTGGGGAAAAGGGTAAAAAGGACAAGTCTATATGGTTGAGAAGTAGTAGTCGTGAGTAGAATGGTTGACTTACTTAGGTAATATTTTATGTTTAAGATATTGTTATTATGTGATATGTTTTGGCATGTGTTTTGAGGAGATAGTGGTTGGATATAATAGCTTCCAATTAATTAGCCTACCTTTTTAGTTTTGTGAGAATGTTTTTATTGCTTTGTATTTATTTTTGTAACGTGCCGCCACCGTAGTTTGCTCATTGTGTTTGTATGTTGGTACATGACGAAGCGTGAAATTAATTGAATAAGTGAGAATGGTTATAAGATGATTAAATGGGAGTTTTCCCGTATTTAATGAAGGGTTATATTTAGTTATACTGCAAGTCTGAACAGAAGTAAAGTAACCCAATATGGGTGGGAGATTACCTATTCTAGAAATATGATGACGTCACCGTTTGATCATCAATACATATTTCTTGACGTAGTTTATTTTTCTTTAATCCGATGGATCTCATTTACTTACATGCCTAACATGTGCTTTCATTTCTAAATTAATTGTAATAATCCAACAGGAAACCACGTCTTTCAAAATATTAAAACGCATCTCGTATGATATTTTAAATCACTTCAACATGCATACATGTGACAAGTCGTTAGCGTAATTAAGGGGTGCAGAAGGTTGGATATTTCTTAACCGACTAGAAGCTTAGATATTTTGAATTTCGCATCTTGTTTAAGATTAAAATACGTAAGTTGAAAGCAATTAAGCTATTTTAAGTTAATATTAATTTTCTAATTAATCGTGTGATTTATGACGGGGGGTCTTTTGTCACACCGAATCCTAATGAAAGGCGTGAAATTTGTAGAAATATGAGATACGGATTTCAGTCACGTTAACTGTTGGATAAAGACATATTGACCTCTGTCCCAAAATACAAGAATTGAGTAAATGAAAAAATAAAAGTCATAGTACAATCATATATTAAAAATAGTGCAAATTACGAGTCACGCCCAGAAGATATTTTAAATTAGGTTCTGATCCATATCAGAAAATTTATCGTTTTATTTTTTGAAATTTAGAGATAATGACCTAAATTTTCGCAAGTGTATATACAATAGACATGAAATGGTACTGTAGATCCATGAAGTGGTACTGTAGACACATGAGTGGTACTGGTGAACATTGAAGTGATACTGTAGACCCATCAAGTGGTATTGGTGATCAGTGCAGTGGTACTATAAACTCATGAAGTGGTACTGTTGAATAAAGAAGTGGTACAGCAGAACCTTTAAGTGTTTCTGCAGAAATCGGGTCCTTAAAACTAAAAATTTTCTGATAGAATTCTAAAATTTAAATGAAACTTATGTTGGGATATTAACCCCTCGAAGACAATACATAACTAAATAAACGTTCGTGCTGGAAAGTAGTCTAGACATAGTGTTGCTCTTAGGTAAGGAAGACTCGAGAGACCAATCCAACAACCATGAGTTGACTATTGACCAATTATATCATCATGATTAGAATTACAAGCTCAGTCAACCATGCGTGTTGACTAAGAACAATAAAGGCTTTGACTCCATGGAAAAGCCCATTTTAACGGGCCTGGTCCGAACGAAAGAGCCCACATACTCCTCGCGAGGTACCTTAATTATATATGTATTTATAAATTATTAAAGGAAAATAGAACAAAATATGATGGGTTGAGTGGGATTCATCAAGTTTCCACTAATCAATATTTAAATTTGACTTTCATAAAAGAATCTTAAATTCAGGTGAGAAAAAAGAGTTATTAGACTCCTTTTTGTTAATTCATGTCTGCCACAATCTATACATACTCAAGTACAAATGTCCTGAAAAAAAGATTTCAATACTTCAAAAAATAAAATGAATGACCATTGATATGGGGATGGGCTGACCCGACCCGTCAAAACTTACCAAAGGAACATAGTGGGTCCCTTCTTCAGCTGGATAATACTTAATAGGGTCTCGAAATGGACCAAAATATTATGGAATACCTATTGCTGATAATTTATTTCTTTTATAAAATGTGTAGTGTATATGTTAAAAAACATAATCAAATATTTTGTCGGGCATGCTAAGAATATTTAGTGTGAAATCCATGATGAGGGGAGGAAAAGCCACCCGCAACTCGACACATTGTATCAATTTAATAAATCATTTACAAGTTGGCCGTTTAATGAGCGATTTCTATAATTACTTCTTTTATCATCTCCACGATTATTATTAATATAATTTATACATATAAATTATTATTATTATAATACTCCAAAATCTCGTCATCCAATATGTGTATACATATTATATATATGTGAGATGTACGTTGACTTCTACTCTTCAGATTAACGGCCGTTGAGCTTTGAGTAAGACATTATATAATTCTCCATATATTAATTAGTGGACTTAATATGAATGCAGGTAGATGCATAGTAAAGGACGGATAGTATAAAAATGATCGCCTGACCAACAGGAGATGATTAAACTAATAATAATTCAATTGATGAAAATCGATGAGTTTTGCAGGTTCATGCAAACGAGAGACAAGGAAGTCAAAATTATTCTCTATATCGTTGACTTTGTTTTTCTTTAATCTCAGTAATTAATTGCACCAATAAATGTAAGCACGTGCTTCGTCTGAGACGCTTAAACCTTTACCTAAGGAAATGGAATTATGGTATCGAAGACTACAGAAGATGCATTTTCAGAAGCATTTATTACACCAACTTATCCATTGCCTGTTTAGCAGTTTGAAATGTTTATATTTATGGAGTTCATTAATTTTATCTCGATACGTTCTATTATTACAAAGGTGAAGTAGCACAATTGTAGAATATTAGTCTATGAAAATAGATGACGATATTGATCGAAAAGCATCGTAACGTGTCTATGGATTAACATAAATCTTCATAAGATTCTGAAGTAAAAAAATTAAAAAGCAAAAAAAAAATTAAAAAAAGAAGTCCAGACCAGCGGAGAAAAAGGAAGCATATTTAAAGCTGAGAAGATGCTATTCGCTCTTATTTTGATCTGTATATATAATCTTATCACTTATCCAAAAATACTTATCAGTAACGATGATTATATAGCGATTTCTGCGGGGAAACGTATCTTTTTCCTAATTTTTATTCACATATAATAATTCATAATTTTCACCATCATGCTGATGGTAGGATGATGGATTGAAGAGCGATTACTATACACATTTGATGTGTTTTTTTCTTCTTGAGTTAGTGGAGTGAACATCTAAAGAGAATATGTCGGATTATTTCTAATATATAGTATCGTGTGCGACATTAGATAATTATTGCAGCCATAACTTTGTGGATTGTGGTGCCGTGGAATAATATGTCGAAACGACATGAGAATTATCAAGATATATATCACAATATTAAATTGCGATTTTTGAAACTATAAACCACTTGCCTTTATATTTTTCACTCCCAAATCGTAACAATGATTAAGGATCACAAAAAGTAAAGACGAAATCGCCAAAGACTAAAAAAATTAAGGAAAAAGGTAAAACCTTAAATGCACTTAAAAAATCGACGTTGGGCCTAATTTTTTTTTTTTACCGATGTGGGACTTAATAAAGGCCTTTCATTTCCGCGCATGATTTGTGCGCTAGCTTTCATTTTACGGCGTGGACTCATTTATTATTACAACATTTATTTGCTGTCTCAATTCAAATCGCTCTATAACTCCATTAATCAAGGCAACTTTATCACATAAGTTGCTGGGCACGCATTATTTTGGTACGTCTTTTAAAAATATTTAATATTATTATATTAATTGTTTGTGATAATTTTTTGCTAAATAAGGAAAGATGATAAAATTATTAGGACGTCCGAAATGGCAAAGTATGATAAAATTAACTGGTCGGAACACGGAGGGAGTAATATATACCTTTTTCGAAATAAAGTAAATGCACAAAGGGTTTGTTTGGTGTAAAGCCCACACGTGATAATTACCTTCATTTCACGTTTGCACTTCGCAATCGCATCAACTTTATATATGTTGTTTATTCCAATTTGATGGCCCCTTCCACTAAATTAATTATTCTCTTTATTTTTCCTCGCATTAAGAATTATAACTAGTGCATTAGGGTAATTATCTTTCAGCCTCAGTCAAAAGAGAGAGGAAAATAAATAAAGAAAAAAAGAAGAGACGAAATCACACTCTCCCATCCCATGTAAAGAAGAAAGTTTACTTTAATGTTTATATATACATAGATACAGATAGATATGTGTAATCTGCCACTTTGACAGTAATAGGAGCAAGTCTCTGTAATAAGATCTCTCTCAGACCGTTCTCGCTTCCCTTCTTTCTCCTTCTTTGGGTGCTCTTTTTCAGCTGAAACTTAATACTTTCAAGATCCCTTTCGTATAAAGGGGAAACGCATTAAGTGTTTTTGTGGGCTGTGGCTACGAAGAATTCTGCAACTACTACTACTACTACAGAGATAGATGCTGCTGTAGGCTATTACTCAGTGCAGTGCAATAATATTTCTGGGCTCGCATTGAAGAAACAAATTCAAAGCCCCTTCATTGGTAAGTTTAAGTAGGCTCTGTTCTTTGACACAGTAAAGTAATTGGATCTGAGCAAGAAAACTTTCACTTCCTTCCACTTTTTTTTTTCTCATTATCGACCCTCTCTCTCTCTCTCTCCCTACAGATCTGTAAGAAACAGAGGAAAAGCCAACAACAATGTCGAACCAAAAGCAAGCAGAGGAAGCCATAGCTGTTTCAACCTTCAACGAAGAAGCTGCGAATGGCGGCAGTAAAGAAGGCCACGCCGGAGAAGACGAAGGGCAATCCCTCTTTAACGTCAAAAGCTTTCTCTGGCACGGTGGCTCAGCTTGGGATGCATGGTTCAGCTGTGCTTCAAATCAAGTACTCATCTTTCTTCCTTCGTCAACTGTTAATCTCTTACAACACAAAATCCCATCTTTTTCACTTCAATAATAGTAATAATAATATTATTACATTGCATAGGTTGCACAAGTGCTGTTGACCCTTCCGTACTCATTCTCACAACTTGGAATGCTGTCTGGGATCATCTTCCAAGTGTTCTACGGCATAGTTGGAAGTTGGACAGCTTACCTCATCAGCGTCCTCTATATTGAGTACAGAAGCAGAAAGGAGAAAGAAGGTGTTAGCTTCAAGAACCACGTCATACAGGTTTATTTAATTAATCAGTTATACAGTCAATGATACACAAAAAGTTTCCATTTTTCTAATCTCAAACTTCTGATCATTCACAGTGGTTTGAAGTTCTAGATGGATCAGGGCTGTTTTCTTCTCTCTCGGCGTATGTTAGCTTCACCTGATAACGTACGCCTGCCATGGCTAAGACGAAGAAAACTGCAAAACAGGGCGTGAAGACACCACCAACCAAAGCTTCAAACCCTACAGCCGAAACTACACCACACAAGAATAATACGAATGACCAGAAATCCCCACAATCGAATACCTCGAGCAACTATGCGCTCGAAAATACCAAATCATCTGAGGAAAAGCAGAACAATATCTCGATTAGTTCGGGACCCAAGAGTATTGCGGGGCAGGTAACCTCGAACCCGTGGAATAACTTTGACATCACCAAGCTGCGACGCGCGGGATGTAAACTGGAGTATATTGAGCCGAACACGGAGACAGGGGAAGAGCTGGGGGTTGTGGACGAAAAAGAGATAAAAGAGGAGATTGAATACTGGAGCTCGTCTCTGATATGCTATGTGTTAGGAGCCAATCCACCACATCATGTGATGAATGGTTTCTTGAGTCGAGTGTGGAGAAACTATGGAGTTCAGAAAATATTACAAATAAGATGGATTATTCCTTGTGAAACTGGGGTCACAGGAAGCTCGAGACCAAATCCTACAGTCAGAGCTATTACACTTTGATAAAAAGCCAGTCGTTTTGGCACCATGGACAGAGGAGACCCAATTTAAGAAACTTGGGGTAGATAGGGTCCCAATTTGGATTCAATTACCACAGTTGGACCTCAAATACTGGAACCCGAAGACTTTAAGTCGCATCTCAAGCCTTGTGGGAGTTCCTATTATGGCAGATAAATATACACAGGACAAAGAAAGGATTCAATTTGCCAGAATAATGGTGGAGGTGGATTTAAATAGGGAGTTGAAAGAACACGTACGGTTCATCAATGAAAAGGGACAGGTTATTGAGCAGCAAGTTGTCTATGAGTGGAAACCTACTAAATGCACAAGTTGTGGAAATTTTGGGCATGAAACAGTTAAATGTAAGAAACATGTAGAGAAGAGATGGGTGCCAAAAGACAAAGCGAATGATGCCAGGAAAGATGACTCATGTGCAGATCACCAGTTGTCACAGGAAAATAGTGGTAATCATAAGGTAGCAGTGTCTGATGATAGACAAAGAGATGAGATCCGTGAAACTAGCAAGACGCAAACAATGAACAACCAACGCTGAGCCAGAATATCGACAGAAGCGACAAGACAGGGCTCAAAGATATCTACTATGGAAACAAGATGAACACATACTAGAAAACACGCTAAAAGAGATGACCCATAACCCTTCCAAGCAGAGGGTTGAGGATCGTTACCATGGATAAGGCAGCAATATGGAATGTGAGGGGTTTGAACACCCCCACAAAGCAGAAAGAGGTCACACTCTTCTGCCAGAAATATCAGTTAGATATGATATGCTTGATTGAAACAAAAATTAAAGCTGAGAATGTAGATTGGATCATAAAGAGGATGCTGCCTGGATGGAACTACTGTCATAACTTACAATATCATCCGAACGGAAGAATAATCGTGGTATGGAAGGAAAATTGCATCAAGCTGATTCCAGGGAGGATGACTGATCAAACTATACATATTAATGTCAGAAAAAACCAAATGGAGTTGGAAATGACATGTGTATATGGATATAACCAAATTACAGAGAGAGAACCATTATGGACAGAGTTACAAGCTATAAGTCATGATATTACTACCCCGTGGATAGTTTGGGGAGATTTTAACAGCATTTTGAATAGAGAAGACAGGTTAGGAGGGAGTCCAGTTTTGGTGTCTGAATATACTCCGTTCAGGAACTGCTTACAACAATGTAAACTGGAGGAGATGAAACGAAGTGGAAACAGGTACACATGGACTAACAAACAAGCTGCAGAACATAGGATATGGTCAAAATTGGATTGGGTGTTTGTGAATGAGCAATGGTTGGGAGACTATCAGGAATTGGAAGCTGAGTTCTTACCGGAAAGTGTGTCCGATCATACCCCTGTTTTGATAAAACAGGTTCAAGGTACGTCACACAGAAAAAGGCCGTTTAAATTTTTCAACATGTGGATTGAAGACCCTCAGTTCTTGGACATAGTAAAATATCAATGGGGACAGCAACAAGAAGGCACTAGGATGTGGTGTGTGATACAGAAGCTGAAAAACCTTAAAGCGCCACTTAAAGCTCTCAATAAGCGACGGTACGCGGCCATCTTAAACCAAACTGATCAAATTAGAACTCGACTTGCGGAAGTGCAGAAGCGACTCCATGATGATCCACTCAATGATAGACTTATAGAAGAGGAAAAACTAGTGGCAAGTGAGTATTCGTTCCTAAGCAAAGCATCTATTAAATATTTGGCTCAGAAAGCAAAAATCGAGTGGCTACGACATGGGGATCAAAACACTGCCTATTATCATGCAGTGCTGAAACAAAAATCTTATAAGAACAGGATCACTAGTATCAAGACACTGGAAGGGAACTCACTTACAGAACCTGGTGAAATCTCAAAGTACTTAACAGAGTATTTTAAAGCGCTGATGGGGACAACTGGGAACTATTATGAAGAGCTAGATGACATTGCTATTTCTAAAGGGGCTTGCCTCACCACGCAGGCTCAATTAGCTCTAATCAGACCAGTTGAGGAGTCAGAAATCAAGAACGCAATGTTTTCAATACATGAAAACAAGGCACCGGGGCCCGATGGATACAATAGTGGGTTTTTCAAACACACATGGGGAATTGTTGGGGGTGATGTTACAAAGGCTGTGCTGGATTTCTTCCAACGAGGAAAAATGCTCAAGCAAGTGAACTGCACCACCCTAACGTTGATTCCAAAAGTCGATCAACCACAGACTGCACAAGACTTTAGGCCAATATCATGTTGCTCTGTCCTCTACAAATGTATATCAAAGGTGATCTGTAACAAACTCAAGGCGGTCTTACCCAGTTTGATCAATGAAAACCAATGTGCATTTGTGCAAGGGCGATCTATAATTCACAATATCCTAATTAGTCAGGAACTCATACGATGCTACAACCGAAAGAGTGCAACCCCAAGATGCTCAATGAAAATCGATCTCAAGAAAGCATACGACATGGTGAACTGGAACTTCTTGAAGAACCTCTTACATAAGCTTAAGTTTCCACCGAGGTTTATAGATTGGATCATGGAATGTGTATCCACAGTGAGCTTCACGATTTCTCTAAACGGTAACACTGATGGGTTTTTTCAGGGTGCAAAAGGGCTTCGACAAGGCGATCCTTTGTCCCCACTCTTATTTGTGCTTGTCATGGAATATCTCAGCAGAAAGTTGATGGCAGATACTGATCAAAAAGGATTTCAATACCACCCAATGTGCAAAAGCCTAAAACTAGTGAATCTTTGTTTTGCAGATGATCTTATGATCTTTTGCACAGCCAACAAGAGGTCGGTGCAATGCGTAATGACCGCTTTGCAACATTTTACGACTGTTTCAGGCCTATCAGCCAACACGTCCAAATCTAATTTGTATGTGGCTGGCATTTCTGAAGCAATGAAGGTAGAACTCCAGGAGATCACGGGGTTCTCAATGGGGACATATCCATTTCGATACTTAGGCGTACCACTTGCTCCCACGAAGTGGAATAAAAATGAGTGTCAAATGCTGGTTGATAGGATAACAAAGCGGATAAAGTGTTGGACATCGAGAAATTTATCATATGCTGGTAGGATATGCCTAATTAATTCTGTGTTGTTGTCGTTACATGGATATTGGGGGTCGATTTTTATTATGCCAAAGTATGTGGTGAAAAAAGTGGATCAGTTATGTCGAGAATTCCTATGGGGAACCGGAAATAGTGGCAAAGCCAAGGCATTAATAAATTGGGATAGAGTCTGCACTACGAAGAAAACAGGAGGTCTCAATATTAAACAATGCGAAAAATGGAATGTTGCGAGCATTGGGAAGCAGATATGGGATGTGGCGCACAAGAAAGATCTTCTATGGGTACGATGGATAAACAATATATATTTAAAAGGGGAAAACTTCTGGTCACATAGTCCTAAGCCACAAATGAGTTGGCATTGGAAGAAAGTAATCAAGGTACGAGATCAACTGCGAGAAGGATTTAAGGATGGCAAGTGGGATGCCCATCCACAGGGCATCTACACAGTCAACCATGGATATCAATGGCTTGTTGGCACCCAGGAAAGTTTTATGCCCTGCCACGTGGTGTGGAATAGATGGAATATACCCAAACATTGTGTCATACTATGGCTAGTTATGCATAAAAGATTGTATACTTTTGAGAAACTGAAGAGTTGGGGGCTGACTATCAGTTGTGATAGATGCTTATTGTGTGGCCAAACTGAAGAAACCATTGAGCACCTGTTCTTTGGCTGTCAATACAGTGCAACAATGCTAGGATTATTGGCTCAATGGATGCATATTAAAATTCCTAGAGAATACGACCAATGGCAGAAATGGATGGTGAGCATGGGACAAGGAAAAAGTGTAACCAAGAAGATTCTCATCTCGTGTATAACAGCTGGAGTTTACAACATATGGATGGAACGAAACGCTCGCTATCATAAGAAGGAGGAAACATGTGTTGCGAGACTAGTGAGTCAAGTTAAAAAGGAGATGCTTCTGCGACTGAAAAGCCACAAGAAACAAACCCCGGCAGTGGTGAATATGCTGAGTATGCTATGTATTGACTCTTAGATATCAAAACCTGAGATGTAATGACCGATAATTGGTAGGAATGCCTGTCATGGAAATGCGATAGCTGTAATAGTTCTGGTGGGAATAGAATTTCTTTCTTTCTCAAAAAAAAAAAAAGTTCTAGATGGATTACTCGGCCCTTACTGGAAAGCTGTGGGTCTCGCCTTTAACTGTACTTTCTTGCTATTTGGATCTGTCATACAACTCATAGCCTGCGCAAGGTTGAGAAACAGAACAGAAAGAAAAAGAATCCATTCTTATAATTTATCGCAATGTAATGAAGTTATTTTCTCGATTTATTACAGCAACATATACTACATAAACGACCACCTAGACAAGAGGACATGAACGTACATATTCGGCGCCTGCTGTGCCACCACTGTGTTCATCCCTTCCTTCCATAATTACAGAATATGGTCCTTCTTAGGACTTGGTATGACTACTTACACGGCTTGGTACTTGACCATAGCTGCCCTTGCCCATGGCCAGGTCAATTAATTCAATTTATTTAATATTAAATTACATAAAGTAAAGCCAAGCCCATGATCGTCATCTTGAAGTTATTGTAACAAATAATAATAATAATAATAATAGATTGAAGATGTGCAACACACTGGGCCAAAGAAGCTGGTGTTGTACTTCACCGGCGCCACCAACATACTGTACACCTTCGGCGGACACGCCGTCACAGTGTAATAAGCCCTTCCTTTTTTAGTTTCCCTTTTCCTATTTCATGAATAAATGGGGTATAATTTTCCTTATCATTATTATAGTGAAATCATGCATGCAATGTGGAAACCCCAGAAATTCAAGTGCATATACTTGCTGGCAACGCTGTACGTATTCACACTTACGATCCCCTCGGGCTCGGCCGTCTACTGGGCTTTCGGCGACAAACTCCTCAACCACGCAAACGCCTTCTCCCTCCTCCCCAAGTCGGGATGGCGCGACGCTGCCGTCATCCTCATGCTTATCCACCAGGTAATGTAATTTATACCGTTCACTGGAAATATAACATATAAAATTGATAATTTTTCCCGAAAGCTTAAGCTTTTAGGTGAAATTGTTATTCAGCGTGATATCATATCCTAGATATCAGAGAGGTATCGGTTACGATTCCTCACGACCACGCATGTAAAAAAATTACACCTCTAAGCATATATTTTGCTAAAAATCAACATGAACGTAAGGGATCGTGCTGGGAAAATATAATACATAAAAGTGATACATTCTCAACGAAGTTAAGCTTTAGGGCGAGCTTGACATTCAGCGATTAACCGTGTGGTTTCTTATTATAAACGTAGTAGTTGTCATTCAGCATGGTTTGAGAACCCAAGGACCAAGAAAGGTCTTGGGTTCGAATCATCAGGATCAGCCATTTAAGAAACCAGCCTAGATGTGAGGCATCGCGTTGTGAAATATATAATTACAAAATTAACGTATTGTATGCACTCGCTCCCTACATGCTTAAGCTTTTAGGCGAACTGGTCCGAAAAAATCAACGTTCTGCGCAGTTCATCACGTTTGGATTCGCGTGCACGCCGCTGTACTTCGTGTGGGAGAAGGTGATCGGCATGCACGACGCGAAGAGCATATGCCTGAGGGCGCTCGCGAGGCTCCCCGTCGTGATACCGATATGGTTCCTGGCGATCATATTCCCCTTCTTCGGGCCCATCAACTCGGCCGTCGGGGCTCTGCTGGTGAGCTTTACGGTCTACATAATCCCGGCCCTGGCCCACATGCTCGTGTACCGCAGGGCATCGGCTCGTCGGAACGCGGCCGAGAAGCCGCCTCGGTTCGTCCCGAGCTGGGCGGCCATGTACGCAGTCAATGCCTTCGTGGTGGTTTGGGTCCTCGTGGTTGGGTTCGGGTTCGGCGGGTGGGCCAGCGTAACTAATTTCGTCAGGCAAGTAGATACCTTTGGGCTCTTTGCGAAGTGCTATCAGTGCAATTCTCCGACGACCGCCCCCCACCATTGATGACGATGATGATCGGAGATTTATTTTGTAGTTGTTATTATGGCAATGTTTGCCCGTGAGCTGTGGTTTTTAGTTTTCGACGTTTTTTTTTTTCGATTTCGTCTTCTTTTATGTATCATGTGTAATATTTATGTAGCTTGGAAGCAAATGGCTTATTCATCATTACTTTGCAATTTGCATGTGATCACATGGTTCCACGTTACGCTTTGTCCCCATTTTTTCTTCCGGCCGCACGTGTGAGTGTGTGAGCGTACAAGGACGCATCATTAAGTGCTTTTATTGGATGGTTTAATTAAAGAATTTGAAGGTGGGTTTAAGGCATGTTAGTATGTTTGTTTATGTTTATTTAAATGATGAGTTTATATATAATTAGGATAAAATCATGCTTTAGACTAATCAAACACATATTTCATTTATGCACATTAATTTATTTTATATAGTTTTTATTTTAAATCCTCCTAAATATAAACGCAGCAGACAAACAAACGAGGAGTAAACGTGGAAATGTGAAAGTGAGACTTTTTTACAAGTCGGTTTATCTGTTTATCGAAGGAAATCTTTCGACGCATATGAATCTATTATTCAGCCACTTGACTAAAAAATATTAAATATACAAATTGATCGAGATACCTAAACCTTTCAAAATAATTGTGCAATTTTCGTGGGAAGAGAATCCGAGAAATGGGACGTTGAAAATAATATTTGGAAGTGCAGTGTATCTATCTGCATGGAAGCCCATGTGACTACCTACTGTTGATGTTAGAGAAAAAAATTAATAAAATGCATGCACGTTACGAAATAATTAGATCTCGATCATGTTCAAAGTCCAATCTTCTTATATCATATCAATGTGGATTGCATTAATTCGAAACCACAACGATATGCACAATTAATTATTGACTAATTTGAATCAGAATAATTTGTTTTGTTTTTCTTCCCGCAAACGTTGACTAACATTACTGCCGAGCCGACTCGGTAGTAAAGACGGTCAACGATCGAATTTGCATTTATACTTTTATTTTAGCACCACGACGTTTTCAAGATTCTTACAAAAGGCCCAATTTTATACAAATTAAAAGCAAAAAGCCCAAATCCTCGAAGACGAGCCCAAAAAATCACAGCCGGCCTATTAATTTACAACATTATATATATTTTTTCTAACATTATATTTTAATGTAACGTCGTCTTCACCAATTCTCTACTTGCGTAGACGACACATTCCATGCCTTTGAGAATATTTTTCTTCTTCCATCTAAGCTTATGGCCTCGGAGATAATAACAGAAGAAGAAGAAGACGATCGACGAAATGGAATCGACAAAGAAGAGGAGAAAGCGAGGATACGCAAAATCATATCGTACCAAAAGTCTCTATACTATTCATCTTCGTCGTCGCCGTCGATTTCATCGTCGACGACTTCGTCCTTTTCTTCCCCTCGAAGAAGAACGGCGAGCAGCTTATTCGACCTCATGAGAGATGGAAGCACTTCCTTGAGAAGGCTCTTCGACACGGAGCACACGAGCCTGGGAAATTTCTTCAAAGATTACAGCGTTTCTCCGACGGTCAAACCCATTCTACTGTGGGGAAGCGATTCCGACGAAGAAGCTCGCGGCGATCCTTGGGCCGGCGTAAAGAAGCACAACGTAGCTCGTTCTTCGCCGGACAGCTCCGACGATGAAGGCGGCGGCGGGCAGCCTCGGATAATGCGAGAGAAGCCCTACAGAGGAAGAAGAAGGCTGCTTCGAACAAAATCTTACAAACGCTTGCCGGGATTTAGTTTCTGGCGATGTGGGGTTGTGAGGTTTAGGCTGAAGCTGATGAGAAGGCTTAGGATTGTAATAAGGAACAACAAGAAATTGTGATTACGTTCTGCAATCTTTCTTTACAGAGTTGACAACCAAGAAAACAGAGCGACAAAAAACCCTTATGAATCGCGAAACAGGGGATCGACGAGTGGGTCGGGGACAACTAGGGGAAGCTTGTCGACGTACAAGAAAAGCCTCTTGAGATTTTCGCTGGCTATGAAGGATAGGTCTTCGATGTCT
Source organism: Craterostigma plantagineum (assembly GCA_027422505.1). Lineage (NCBI taxonomy): Eukaryota > Viridiplantae > Streptophyta > Magnoliopsida > Lamiales > Linderniaceae > Craterostigma > Craterostigma plantagineum. Next base: position 5,481,420 of record JAPQWV010000039.1, on the reverse strand, counting down.
TCGCAGCAAGTGTATACCCAAAGCTCGCCGGAATTTACCCTCTTTAGGCTGTCCCGGCAAAATGGACACGACTGAGACCGAGCCCGCCTGGGCAAATCGAAGTTCTTTAATTAGTTCTGTAATCCATGGTTCATGGGATTGATAAAGATAAGCATCGTTCGCCGAAAAATTTGGACATTACCATCTTTCGTAGCATTTCACGCATAGAGAATGGTTGCACCTGGGCAAGACAACCTTGGTGCTTGTTTCAGTGCAGATTTGGCATACTTCTTCTTTCTCTGTTTCGTTTTCAGACACTAGCTTGTTAGCCTTGTCTCTTTGTTTCTTGCCCTCTACGTGGGTAATCCCTCGATCAACTTGCAACAGTGAAGGGAATATCACGCCTGCATTTTGGGGGTTCATCAGTTTTCATCATCGTATTCTAATGACAGTGAGTTAGTTACTATGATTGCCCACCATAGAATTCCTTCAGAGTAGCTTTCCTTTCTTGAAATGGCATGGTTGTCTTACCATAGTCTACCTAAAGATTAGATTTTGTTATGGAAAAACGAAATCTTTATCATAAAATCAGTTCATTATGATGAGGCTAAGACTGACTACATTACCTGGGATATGAGAACCCTAATTAGCCCAAGAGCACCAACAAGATGACAACAATCAGCCCATTGCAGAAAGAAGAGAAGGATTTGGGCAAAAGGGTTGTACGATAACCTCATCTGTAAGCATGCCACGTCAAATTCCTTCGAATAATCTGCTGCCCTGAAATGAAACAAAAGCACAGTTATACGTTGAACGAAGAGATGATAAACAGAGAATGGAAGAAACTATGGTGTACAGTGTGTTGGCATGTTGAATGTCAGCTTCAAGTGCTTTGAGAGAATCCTTTAGGGACTTCTTCATCGTAAATCTCTTCCCTTTCGTTCCCATTCCCAACGAATCTTCACCTCTAAACTCTACTAACATAAGAGACAAACTCTAACGTCAATGCTTTTCCCAGAAGGAGAAACAAGAAAAAGAAAATAAAGACAACCTTTTTTTTAGTCGATATGAGCCAAAAGCAAAAGAAGACACCATACGAGACTGCAATGGCCTGCGCGCAATACTCGAGTTCTTTCTCAATTGGAATGCACGCTTTGTATTCGTTCTTTTGTCTGTTTTTCTTTAAAGTACTGTATTCCTCAAATTAAGGTACGCTAAGTTGATTGCCTTGAAAGAATTAGCTTTTATCTCTTCAAAGGATAAAAATGGTGGTCGAATTTTTTTTTTGTTGTTGTTGTTTGGTGGAGTGCCGTGTTTCCTTTGCATGATATAGTCCATTAAATCCTATTTTATGGGACCCCCATATATCATATATAATGTAATTTTAAGGACACCTCACACATTAAGGAGCTACGTGTTAATGGACATCATTTTACAGGTGTTTGCGTATGTTAGAGAAGCTGACTTCGGCTATCACATAAAATTCTGCGATAATAATGAAATATACTTACCGACTTCAAAACGTTGATGACGATCGACATATTCGACATGTCTTTCAGTTTCTTTAAGTTGTCGATCTGGCGATTGTTTGCGTCAAAGATTCTCTAACGGTTCAGCCTTGCAATATTATAGTAGTATTAAAATAAATATTACATGTGAATTTCTGATACATTAATCCTACGCGCAATATAAGTATGGCAAGAAAAGAGCCTGGCGAACCAAGTACAAATAAGTTTCTATTACCATAAAAATACATGTAAAACCATAGAAAAAATTCAACAGCTTGGTGAAATCTCGTCCCTTTTCCTGCTACTATCATCTTCCTTAATCATCTCAAGCCGTTCCTCGGCAGTTGAAATCAAACCTTTCACATAGTCGAACGTTGTCAGCCTCGCACTGCAGTAAAAAGATGCCAAAAAGAACCATAAAAAATAAAGCTCAAGAATTCATCATACGAAGAAAGAAAGAAAAAAAAGTTAAAGAACGAAAAATTCGAATTTCAAAAACCTGCTGCTAGGCAATGTCTTCAACGCAGTTGGCACGAAGCCACGGTAAAGACCCGAAAGACCATCGCGGGCCAAAATGCCTGCAAAGAAATTTCGCAAAGTTAATCAACAAAATGATCGAACTTTCAACGCTTCGACGACGATAATTTATGTTATTACCAGAAAATGCATCGAAGACCGTAGAATAAGGGCTGCCCTTTACTTGCATTTGCCTCCTAACAGTGTCCAAAGGATAGCATAGCACCGAGCCAATGCCTGCTGACATCAGCGATATTGCCATGGAAACTTCTGTCCTTTTTTGGTACTTCTCAGGCGGAGACTTCTTCACCCTGAAAAAAAAAATAATATCGAAAAAGAGTTAACGAATCGAATTCGAACCCTTAACTACTGCTAAAAGCAATCACAGAAGTCGAAATGAATGCTTTATTCAAAGCTCACAAGTCGAAAATGCAAAAGTTCACCGCTAGATAAGGAGCGATTCCCATGAGGGCTGGTCCTACGCCACCGTAGAAAGATGCTAAGCCTTCCTCTTTCAGCATATTGAATGCGCAACCTTGAATACATAATGGAGTATGCAAGTACATTTTTTGGCTAATCTCAGTATATGATGCCCACAAAAGATTCATATGTTTTTGTTACCTCGGTCATTTTTCTGTAGCCAGGTTCGACGGCCATTCTTAGCCTAAGGACGTCTAGGGGATAGGTTACGTAGTATATAGATCAAGATTGCGCTTTAGTGAGAGTTTGGAAAAGCTAAGTTTTCGATGGGTTTATTGGATTGATATAAGACCATGTTCGAATTGAACATCTTTGTTTATGTCTTCTTCGACGTAAACACATATTCATTGTTGAGGATAGTTAACTTGACCGAGCTTTTTTTCTGTGCAACTTACGACAGTTGAAGTCATGCCAGCGCAAGCGCCTGCTGAGAGTCGTCCGATTACTGAAAGTTCGCCGTCTTTTCCGCGAAAAGATTCTGATGTGGGAGAAGGGAAAAAAAAAACAAAACAACTTTAGATCAGTGAACGGTTGGTTTATGTTAAAGGTTTGAATATCACCTTGTATGTTTCATAAGCAAAAAGCTGTACTGCACTGTAAGGTATGATCCTTACAACCTAAGACCATTTCAGAAAATGAAGGATGTTAAAAATTGGATCGATCCAAGAATTCGATGTAACACTACTAATCACATTTCAAATATTTGGACAGAAGAAGGGAAATAAATCATACCTGAGGTAAGTTTCCTTTCCAGTACCCTCTTATTCCTTCTTCTTTACCAACCATTGCAAAGGCCTACGTTTAAGTTGAGAAGATTTTCATGTAATGAAGATAATAACACAAATGTTGTTATTATCAAAGTAGATAATCAGGCAAATTGAATCTGAACAGATGAAACCTCAAGAAATCCCAATCCATTCTTCAAACCTAGTTGTCCTGGCCCAGATCTAACGCCATGAGTCTGCATAAAACAATACAAAAAAAACAAATCTTTTATTGAAAAAAATAAAATCAGAGCTTTTTACTGGAGAATGAACTCAATGATTGAACAAAGAAAAGATGCTATGATGATGTTACGACCTGCATCAGAAGCTTGACGCGGTCTAAAGGAGCCGTCACCGTCTTAGAGATGGCTCCGGCGACTGCGCCGGCGGTGAACACGGCGGCGTCTCTAGGAACCAAGGCCAATAACACAATAGGATGTTCGAGAAGCTGAGCTGAACTTGGCCGCTGTGTTTTTTTCTCCACTTTCTTCTCCACCATTGAGGCGCAAGCAAAATCAGTCATCCTTCCATTGGCGAAGAACTCGTGGGTCGGGTCAAGACCATGGATCTTTCGCCACGCCAGCGTGGATCCGGCTCTTCGCTCTTGACCCATTAATCCAAAAGATTGGAAATTCTTTTTTCAGAGGAAAACGTCGTAGAGTGAATTTTGCACAGCGAAGAGTGAATGAACTAGGTGGGTTTAATGATTCTGCTTAGTTTGCCTTGTTTGATTTTGCTGCATTCATACCGTAAAGTCGTACGGAACGGCGGACTAATAGTAAATACAGTATTCTCCTTTTTTTCAATGTAAAATAACTAAAGTTGCATTACGTAATAACGGCCCGTTTCGTCGAGAGGATAGGTTTAGATGGTATTAGTTTTAGTTGGGTTTATATAATGGAGAGTATGAGTATTTTGGGTGTTTGGTTGGCGGGTTTAAATAATGATGTTTCATATGTTTGGTAGATGGATTTGGATGGTATTAAATTAATTTGAATTAAATTACGAACCTACCCTTATTTTATTTTGATTGGAAATATGGTCCTAATTATGGATGGTTATGTCCGGAAGGAGAGATGGATGAGAGAGAAGAGAGAGAGAGATGGATTCAAGAGAGAGAAAGATGGATTCGAGAGAGAGAGAGAGAGAGAGAGAGAGAGAGAGAGAGAGAGAGAGAGAGAAAAGATGGATACGAGAAGAGAGTGTGTGTGTATGAGAGAGAGAGGTGGATTCGAGAGAGAAAGAGAGAGAGAGAGATGGATTCGAGAAGAGTGTGTGTGTGTGAGAGAGAGAGATGGATGAGAGAGAGAGAGAAAGATGGATACGAGAAGAGTGTGTGTGTGTGAGAGAGAGAGAGAGAAAGAGAGAGAGAGAGAAGAGTGTGTGTGAGAGAGAGAGATGGATTCGAGAGAGAGAGAGAGAGGGAGAGAGAGAGAGAGAGACGAGAGATATGGAGTTGAGTGATATAACGTAGACTGAGGAGAGAGAGAGAGAGAGTGAGAGACGATGATTTAATTTTTTGAATAAAAGAAGATAAAAAAAAGAAATGAAAGGATAAAATTGTCTAAGATTGGTGGGATTAGTTAAAGGTAGGTGAAGGGATCCCTTTAATTAATACCATATTAGAGGTATTAAGGGGGTATTAGTCAATTCTCCCCTTTAAATAATTCCACGAACCAAACACTGCTTTAATAAATTCTAACCCCCGTAATCCCATTTAAATACTGGATTACTATTCACCGCCCCATTTTCCTAGTCACCGCCCCCTAAGGGTCTGTTTGGTATGCGGAATCCAACGCAGAAAAGAAAAAATGAAATGATATGCATCGGATCGTTATACATTACGCCTCACTTGTCGTCCCACAATACGTTTTCTTTTCCTTTCCGCACCGAATTCCGCATACCAAACTAACCCTAAAGGACCGTAAAAAGATGATTTTGTCCTTATGATATTTAAATTAATTTAAAAAGATAAAACTAACTAAATATATAATTTCGGTACGAAATAATGAAAACTACATACACAAATAAATTCGAATGATCGAACGATACGGAAAAAATTCGATTTAAAGTTTTAGGACCGATCGATCGATATTTTCGGCCCTGCAGTGCACGAGCCGAAAATTTTGATCGATCGTATTTTTATTTCTTTTTCTAAGGAATTTAAATACCGGGAGGATAAAAGTTAAAACCGAAGCAAAACGGGGGTTGATCAGGCCCACTGTTTTCGGTCCGGCATTCGTGTGCGCGGGCTCGCACACAAGTCGGCCTGATATGCACCCCCCTGCGCGCGCACGCGAGCGACTTACATGTGGCATAATATTAGCTATTTAATTTAAACTAATAAAATCACATGTATATATAAGGTGGGTGAAACCATTTTGTTTTTCCAATATGGGACAACAACTCTTCACTTTAAATTCCCTTCAATTAAAGCACATTCCAAGTCCAAAATAAAGCTCATATTTAAATTCCCTCCAATTAATCCCTCCAATTAATTCACTTACATGAGCTTTATTTTGGGTTTGTGAATGTGAATTAATCGGAAGGAATTTAAAGTGAAGAGTTGTTGTCCCGCATTGGAAAAACAACATGTTTTCACCCACCTTATATATAGATGCGAATTTTATTAGTTTATTAAATAGCTAATATTATGCCACATGTAAGTCGCTCGCGCGCGCGCTGGGGGGGTGCAAATCAGGCCGACTTGTGTGCGAGCGTGCTACCCGCGCATACGAATGCCGGACCGAAAACAATGGGCCTGATCAACCTCTGTTTTGCTCCGGTTTTTAACTTTTATTCCTTCCGGTATTTAACTCCTTAGAAAAAAAATAAAAATACGGCCGATCGAAATTTTCGGCCGGGCAGTGTGGCCGAAAATATCGATCAGCCCGCACACAGTCCGGCCGAAAATTTCGTTCGGCCCGTGCACTGCAGGGCCGAAAATATCGATCGATCGGTCCTAAAATGTTGAATCGAATTTTTTTTCCGTATCGATCGATCTTTCGAATTTATTTGTGTATGTAGTTTTTTTTTCAGTATTTCATACCGGAATTATATATTCAGTTAGTTTTTCTTTTTAAATTAATTTAAATATCATAAGGGCAAAATCGTCTTTTTACAGTCCTTTAGGGAGCGATAACTAGGAAAAGGGGGCGGTAAATAGTAATTCCTTTAAATATTACCCCTCGTATTTCTCTCATCTGTCTTAACTAATTTATTCATTTACTGTTTACCGGATGCTAAGTAAAGAAGCCATATGATCAATAAACGAATAATGCATTTATTAACACACAAGAATGTTTCATTACGAAATGATCGAATGACAAATAAGCCAATGCCCTATGCATGTCCAATCTCATACAGCATTCTGAGGGCATATCCCAAAAAATGATCGAAAGAAATTGTATGAGCGGAAGGAAGATGGTTATAGTTCTACTTGTGTGGTGTGATTAAGCCTTCAGTGCCCATCAACCCTCAGTGTAAACTCTGTGTAACTGATAGGCCATTTTATTTCACATTTACAACTCATTTTTCAAGTAATAACTTCACTACCTTATAGAGTTTCATTATTTTTCCCCTTGATATTTCTAAACTTGTATGTAAATGGGCGTCACATATAGTGTTGGCAAGGGGGGGGGACCTAATCCCGTCCCCGTCCCCGCGATGCTTTCGGGGACAAAATTGTCCCCGTCCCCAACAATAGTAATGCAAACAGTAACTAAAAATTTGCCAAGAATGGAGACTAGAGCAATGGTACAAGCTCATAATTAGGGTTGGCAGTGGGGCAGGAATTCCCCGTCCCCGACGGGGAGAAATCATTCCCGTCCCCGCCGCAGGGATAAAATCTCGGGGATTCCCCACCCCGTTCGGGGCGGATCCCCGCGGGGACGGGGACGTCCTAATCTCCACGGCATGATATGTATCAGCCATCGATCGATCGATCAATCGTCCTGCAAATAAGTTATCAATTGTTCTTGATGTCTGTATAAACAAACGAAAATTTTGGCTGCACCTAATTACAAATCGATAAACACCAATTCTTAAATGATCACGACATCTCTTTCACAACATATATCCGCGTCGCGGAGAGACCTCGGCTATATTGGATAGATGCAGACACTATATTGGCTTAGGGCAACTCCAATGGAACATATCTGAACAAAATGGAGTAAAATAGGTCCAACCGAACTCCAAATCAATACCCTAAATGGGATTTCTCTTTCTCTCTCATCAAACCAACGCATATATGCGTTTCTCTCTCCTAGGATGCGATTGTTGCTTTTACAATTATAAAGAAGTCATTTTAGTTATTTTAATTATTAAATAACACAAATAAATTAAATAACTCAAATAAAAATAAATAAATAATATATAAAAGGGCACATGTTATGAATAATTCTTTTTTCTACTTTTACTTTATGAAAAATATTGGGTTTTTATTAGTTTTGTTAAATTATAGTTTTTTCAATCGAATTTGAAATAATAGTCTGGTCTATTTTGTAAAGTTATAAATTCCAGGGTAACATTAAAAAATCGGATAGAAGAAAATATTACAATAATAGTCTATTGAGTTTGAGAATTGGTTTGTCGGTTGGAGAAGAATTACTGCATTTTGAGTTTGAGAATGAGTTTGAGTTTGAGAATGCGTCTTTCGGTTCGAGATGGTCTAACGGCGACGATGTTCACCAGGAAGACGAAACGTTGCGCGAGGCCATGTTTGAGATATTTAAGGGACTTATCGTATATAAAATCTAGATTTGGGTTTAATTGGGCTTGGATTCTTTTTCTAGGCCATGTTGTTTGGTCCTTCCAAACGAAACTCTCCTTTTGTCGGGCCTCTCTCTCTCGTGAGAGACCAAGGACGGACGGGAGCATGCACGTATATACAGACTGTCGCAGCTATCGAGATGACATATAAGAAATCGAAAACCAACAGGCGGAGGGTTGTACTTCGATATCCAGGAATGTCTCGATCATCTACTTAACGTATCCCCAAATCTCAAAGGAATCAATGATTTGGAACGCAAGCGAGAGAGCTCAATGGGATTGGTGGGGATCGTCATAGCTCATGTGTTGTGTTACGCATGCAAAGTCGGGTTAACTTCCCACTCGGCGTGTACGGATACTCAAGAAAGAAACATGATCAGAGAGTTTTTTCATGGGGTACGAGTGCATAATTTAAATATGCATTAACGCGTTATATTTAGTTTTGTTTTGTGCAGGCTGCTAGGGAAAAGTTGGACTGGTACGATCAACTGAAGGGGGATGAGGTCATCCAAGTCTTAAAAACCTACCCCGTCATGCGACAATGAAATCATACCAAAGCTTCAAAAAATGTAAAGAGGTTCGTTGTAGGTAGTTGATTTTTAGTATATGTTTATTGTTCTTAGGCTTTAAATCATTCAAGTGCGTATAGGTGGTTTATGGGGGCCCAACCTGTGATGAGAAAAAGTTGTTTAATGCCAATAAGAGGTATCACTATGTGTTGCTGGTTGGTGGCTTCACGGTGAAGAGGGAATATGGCAACTGCCAGTATGTGATCGTCCAAAACTCTTACGGGATTAGTTTCGGCTTCCAAGGATACGTGGCCATAGAGTTCAACTCTGATGATATCTTTGTTCAGTTCTGGATTCCAATTCTTAGCCCTACAATGGATCGATCATTTGAAGAAGGTGCCTTGCGCGGGTTCAATTTTATTTCAACATCATCATCACATATTTTTATTGTTTTTTCTTTTTTGGTTGTTTCCCCCACAAGAGAGCTGGAGGTGCAGCTACCGATAGGTCCAAATGAAAAACGGCTGATAGTCGATCCCAGCATAAAGACAAGCAGATAGCCAGCCCAAGTAGCTAGCATTTGAGGAGAAATTGGCCCATCACTTTTGTTGCTTTCCACTGGAAAAAAACAAAAAAGTACTCTTTTTATTCCTCTAGTGCAAAAAAAAAATTCACAAAATTTCTTCTTCACCAATTCTTCAATATATGAAGATTGTGGAAATTGATTATATTTTTGAGATTCTAAGTGAGTTTCGTCCCACATCGGATAATTCAAGCTCTTGAAACTAATATATATATATATAAGAGGCTTTCTCCTCCTATCACCAATTGGTTTTAGGAAGGACCCCTCGATTTCTAAAATGGTATCAAAGCAGTTTATGGAATCTACTTTCGTTTTTTTCTCTATTTGATTCTGAAGTTTTTTTCTTCATCGACTTCTTGCTTTTGATCTTCGCCTCTTCGGAGCTGCTGCGAGACAAGACTTCATAGACTTAGCTTCTATTTCCTGCCACTGAAAGAGTTGTTACTTGTTCGCCTGGAATCTTTTTCCTCTTCTGCATTATTGTTGAAGAAACAAAGTTTTAATCTCTTGATCCTTTTAAATACGTGCTTTATGATTTTTAGTTTTAATTTTTCTTCCATTACAGATCCGTTCATATGCGTGTTTGAGTCTCAGGTCTTTCTTTGTTTTTTTATTTGCAACAGATCAGAATTTTCAGATCGGAAACTTGTTTCATGGAATCTCTACCGAGAATTGGGATCTTAAGCACATGTGTTCGATTAAGTTTACTTGTTTGTGCATATTTCTATTTCAGCAAGTCTGTTTTTTGTGCTTCTGTGTTAGATTTGATGATCTTATGTGTGTGAAACTTTAAGGAGTTTAGTCTGTGCTGTGATGATATCGTTTCTGAAAATGATCGATTTCTAACATTTTTTTACTCTATATTGATCTGTTTTTGTATCTACAACAAGTCATAGCGTCTGTGTGGTTAATTGACAAGCAGATTGCAACTAGATTCTCTGTATGGATCAACTGCTTGCTAAGCTTCTTTACTGCAGTGAACTCCTTCCTTGCCATACTTCTTTGTTATTTCATTGACATATGATTATCTATGTTGGTATAGTTTGAGACTGCTACTATCTCAAAGCTATCACTATATGTTACTGTTTGTGCTGATCTTGGAGTCTTTTAATCTTGTCCTGATCTGCTATCGCTTATTTTTTGCCTTCTGAATCTACCTTTGTTGCCTTCGCTACTGATATCAATTTCACACACTATGCAATCACTATGTTTTCAAGTGAAACGGACTAGCCATTCCTGTTTTTCTTGTGATGACTTGAATATATTCTTCTAAGATCTGAAAAACATTTTCCAGATTTACTTGCTATCTTTTGGCAGATCTGTTTTTTTTTCTGAACAGTTTAATGTGGTGGTCTACACGTCGATATGTTTTAAAAGCTTCCGCTCGTTTTGTCTCTGGTATCCTTGAGGAGCTGACAGATAGCACTGATCTGTGTTTCTTTCTGTGTGACTCTACCAATGCTGCTAGCTGTCTGCCTTGGAAAACTTCATGACGTGAAAACATTTTTTCCCGATATGTTGTGCCTTGTTCCTTCATAAGTTCATCGCTTGTGCTTATATCCCGCTTTGCTTTGTACTGTGCCATTGTTGACAGATCTTAGTGTACAATGGTTCTCTGCCATTTGCTGTCTTTTAGCTCTTTGTTTGAACACTTTTTTTTTGGCTGTCTAGAAGCTTGGTTGAGCGTTGTAGTGCAGTCTAACAGTTGGTGTTGTGTTTCTGGCCTTATGTTGTGGCATCTTACCTATAATTTTTGGATGTTTCTACTTGTGCTGCATGCTCTGCCCCGCAGCCTTCAGCAGTTTGAACTGCATCTTTTGCACCCGGATGACGAGGATTCATGACCTTGATATTTTGAAGAGTGCCACTGGTTGTCTACAGACACGTAGCCAACAGCTGCGGAAATCGTACGCAATGCGTCAAAGCCAAGGAGATATTTGGTGATATATTTCTTACTCTAAAATTTGCTCTTTAAATATTCTAATATCTCCATGTGCTCTGTTTTTCATACGCTGCTTATTCTGTATGCTCTCTATATCTGTTGCGTACTTGTGACTTGAGAGCGTCTTGATGTTTTTGTGACTTGTGGTTGAATCAAATCCTCGACTTGAATGGTCGGGTGGTGTTGATAATATTACTATGTTGATATGTTGTATCTTGAGCCTAGCTGTGCGAAAGTAGCATTAGGGCTTTTGTTTCTTGTGACCCTAGATGTGTAGAATTTCTGCATTAGGGTTTCTGCTTTGACTCTTGTTGTGCAAAGTTACCGCACATGTGCCTTTGGAGTTTTTCTCTGAGGTTTATTGACCCTAGCTGTGCATAGTTATTGCATTAGGGTTCATACTCTTTGTCATCAGAATTTATATGATGTTTGTGATCCTAGCTGTGCAAATTATTGCATTAGGATTTTATGCTTTTGACCCTTGCTATGCAAAGTTATCGCATAATTGGGATTTTCTGCTCTTTAGCCTTGAACTGTTGTTTCAAGTGATGCTGAGATCTGCGTAGATCTAAGAGATGAAGTTGTTGATCGTCGACATTTGCGTAGCCAACCTTTGAGTCCACATGGATTTTTCGGTAGACCCGAGGGATCAGAAACTCAAGGTGATTGATGTGTTCGGCCCAAAGACGTGAGGGGGAGGGCTAAAGCCCAGCTCATTCTTTGGGCTCCAAAATTATTTGGGCAGCTGACAGATAAGTATACAAAGTCCACCTTCTAGAAGGCCCTATGGATATGATGGAGGGCTATACTGTCTATATAAAGGGGCAAATAGGGTTCTTTGGTACAATACACAAGATTCTTCTCTCGAGGAACACCACAGCTCACTCTTTTATTCCTCTCTCTATTTTTTTTTTATCTCCTTCGTTCTTCCTTGCTCTGTAAATTGGTGTTCTTCCTTACTCTGTAAATTGGTGATCATCAATAAAGGTTTTAATCGTTGGTCGTTGATGTAGGATTCTACAAAGAATCTGAACTAGGGGTGTTCAAATTTCGGATAAAACCGAAAAAACCGGCCGAACCGAAATTTTCGGTTTTTTCGGTTCGGTTAATTCGGTTTTTCGGCCGGTTTCGGTTTAGGATTTAGTAAAATTCGGTTTTTCGGTTCGGTTTTCGGTTTTCATAAAAAAATAACCGAAATAACCGAAAACCGAATTATATATATTATTTACCGTGTAATGGGCCAATGATATTAGTAGGTTTTAAATAAAGCCCAATGATATTAAAGATATAGCCCAATTGAAGTTAAAGTAGAGCCCAAACAATTCAATTAAATTTAAATAGAATAAGAAATCATCATCACCCCAAGCCCAAACGTAAAAAAAAAACATAGTAACCTAATTTTAGGCAAAATCAATCGACTACAGCTAAGTGCAAATATTGTGGTTCAACTTATGCCGATGAATGTTTTGTACCATTTTCAGACAAGTTTTTCTGTTTTGTTTAGAATTTATTCCATTTTCAGATTAATGTTTGCTTCTTTCAGAACTGTAAAATTGCTCTTGCTACATGTCACATTCTACAGATCTTTCTTTGTTATTTAATAACCACAACTTTTCAACTCACAATATTTTTTAATTAAAATTCTTAACTGAAAAAACCGAACCGAAAAAACCGAACCGAATAGTGAAAAAACCGAACCGAACCAAACTAAAACGGTTCGGATATCGGATTAAGACTATGTAAAACCGAAACCGAAAAAACCGAACCGAATTTTTACAAAACCGGACCGAACCGGCCGATGAACACCCCTAATCTGAACCATGTAAACAAGCTGTGTTCATTTTTGTTAGATCGATTTTATTTTTTAATATGGTATCAGAGCAAGCTTCCGCTCACCGTCACCCGATTCATATGTCCACGTGTTAGGCCAGTCATGCCACACGTGAGGGGGCGTGTTGAGATTCGAAGTGGGTTTCGTCCCACATCGGATCATTCAAGCTCTTAAAACTAATATATATATATATATATATATATATATATATAAAAGAGGCTTTTTCTCCTATCACCAATTGATTTTAGGAAGGACCACTCGATTTCTAATATATTGTTTATTACGTATTAGTTATCATTAAAAAATACTACCTCCGTCCCGGTAACTTTTGTATATTTTACCAAATCGGGCGTCCCACTATCTTTTATACATTTCCATATTTAGTAAAAAACTATCAACACAATCAATATAATAACATTAAATATTCTTAAAAGACGTGCCACACCCATACACTTTTCTTCCTCTATACCATTAAAATATTATATTTCTTAAAAATTGAATCCAATTCCAAATGTCCAAAACATACCGGGACGGAGGGAGTAATATTCAAAACCATCAAATATCAAATCAGAGCAACAATAATTCCAATACACAAGAACTCGAATACCATCAAATTTCGCTCATCTGTCTTCACTCAGCGACGCGGAAAACTTGGACCTCAGAGGAGGGGCGAGAGTCGATACCATACCAAGATTTAGGGTTTTTATGTTCTTCATCTATGGCGGGAGCGACGAGGACTTCGCGGGAGAAGATCGCCAGTCGCATTAATTTTGTAAGACACGGCGACTTGCCGGAAAAACTCGCGCATTTGCGACGGCTTCGCGACGAGTTGGCGGCTGCAGACTCTTCGGTGGTCGAGGAATTCATTTCCCCTGTTATTAAGCTTCAAAGCGATAGCTCGAGTCCTGCTCGCAGATTGGTGACTCAGTAAGTTATTTTTTCCCCAATCAAGCAACAATTACGTCCTCCCTCAGGTGCAGGAAATGCGGCAACGATGATTCAAGTGTTTTCATGTGTCTTTGGAGCTGTTTATGAACTGCCGAACTGTTCTCAATCTACGTAATTCGTTAAGTTTGGCGCAATTGGGTGACTGTTTGTCCAACTCTTGCGTTCCGAGACTAATTACAGAACTTGATATCAGCTGATTCAATCATACTGTTTCCACTATTTTAAGAAATCTGTCACGTTATTTAGGCTATTTTTTTATCTTCTGTTATTCTGCAGAAATAATTTGTTATGGTGATTAGTTGGTTCCTCATCTTTTATCTGCTGTAAAAATATCAAAAGTAAATCTGGCTTAATGTAGGATAATTAGTGAAGTTGGTATGAAGCACTTGAACCTGTTGCGTGAAGTCATACCTGCATTGATATGTTCTTTGAAGGATGAGACGCCAGCTGTTGCTAGACAGGCCATCTTATCTGGGGTTGATCTATTTCGCTCTGCTCTGACCAAAATCGCCACCCAGGTTGGCCTCCGTCAATAATGCGACTCTAAAATAATTTGGGTATCATATAGTGCTGCTAATTTTTGCTGCAACTCTACAGGGCTCATACTCAGGAGAAGTTAGTCAAATGGTAAAATCTTCATGGGAACATTTGATCAAGTTCAGAGACGAAATGTTTTCAATGGCTTTTAAGGTAAATGAGGCTTAGAACAAGGGATGTGGAATATACATGAATTTGGTATAGATCTTTTAAACTATGTTTAGGTTGGTCGCGATGGAACAAGGTTGCCTGCTTTGAAGTTTGTTGAAGGGATTGTTCTGCTTTACACGCCTGATCCTAATGGCTCGTTGGAGCCACCGTCCGATCGATGTTCTGAAGGTAGATATGCACATGTTTACCTGCTGGTTTTGTATTTGGTGATAACGTGGAAGTTGTGCATAATGCGGAAATGATCTTAGACAAACACGTTTACATAATGGTTACATGGTTCAAATGTTTGTTTTCTTGCAGGAAAACTCGAGGAATTTAATATTTCGTGGCTTCGAGGTGGACATCAAATACTCAATGTCGGAGATTTGTCAGCTGAAGCCAGCCAGAGTTTAAGTTTACTTCTCGATCAGCTGAGATTCCCTTCACTGAAGTCACATAACTATTTGATAATCATTGTGCTTATTAAAAGGTATGCTGTCTAACTCTGTCTTTGGTTGCTCCTAGGCATTTTTCCTCATACTCAGTTTTTCCTTTCTTCAAGTCTTTTGGAAGTTGCTATAAAAAGGCCAGCCTTTTACGGTCGTATACTTCCAGTGTTGCTTGGCCTTGACCCATCAGCCTCGTCTAGCAAAGGCATGCATCTTACTGGGGTACGACATGCTTTGAGAAAGGCTTTTGAGTCTTGCTTGAGCTGTACCCACCCTGGTGCTGCACCGGTTTGTTTTCATTCCATTACTTCTGTTTTTCCTTCAATCTTTGACTAATATTCCTCCAGCATTAAATATCCTATTTTCTATTTATTAGGACTTATGACTTTCTTTTTTAATGGATTCTTTCTTTCAAAGTGGAGAGCTCGTCTTGTCAGTGCACTGAAAGATGTCACAGTTGTAACATCAGCAGTTAAACAGCCTGCTGAAGAAGTAATTGGAGACAGTGAAAGAGTCCACCAACAAGGTGATTTGCTTTCGAATCAAATGCGCAAGGTAGCATGTTAAATCTTTTCTTCACATGTGATTGGCTTCCATTTAAGAATAGTTAAATGATCCGTGCTGCTTGCAGGATGAGAAATACCCTTTATCTTCTGCCAGTGAACACAGAAACAGTGGAACAAAAAGAGTCGGGAATTTTCCTGATTCTGAAATGTCCGTAAAGCGTGCAAAATCAACATCCGAAAATTCAGATGGCTCTGTACGTGAATTTAGTGGAAGCCGGGAAAGGAGCCCTTCGAGCCATCCAACAGCTTCGGGATCTGATTTAGATAGCGGTCCCGTACAACAGCTTGTATCTATGTTTGGTGTTTTGGTTGCTCAGGGTGAGAAAGCTGCAGCGTCATTGGAGATTTTAATCTCCAGCATATCAGCTGACTTGTTATCAGAAGTGGTTATGGCAAATATGCGGAATCTTCCATCGAATTACCTTAAATTTGAACAAATTGAAGATTCACACAGCAGTATGAATGCTTATCCTGGTACGAGTGGTAGTGATGTCCACCTCAGACACTTATCGTTGTTGCTAGAGGACATACTTCCACAGTCCACGCATTTACTAAAGAATGAAGAAGGAATGTCTGATTCTCATCAACCAGCTTCTGAGCTCATGGTATGCATCTTGCCTTGCCCACCATCTTCGTTGGGCCATATCTATCTTCTCTTACGAATACGTTTTTGCTTAGGCGACTTTGTGGCATTTCTTTTCTGTCCTTGATGACTTTCTTTGAGAAAATTTGATATATTTGCTTGTCTTTTCAAGTTTTTGCACTTCATTTTGCTGAAATATACGTCCTTACGTCTTCCTTAGTGGATACAATTTATTTGAATCGCAGGTAACAGAGGAAGAAGAGTTACCAAATGCAACTGATGATGATATTGTGCATGATGGCTTGAACTATTCAAGTCAACAAACTACTTTGCCAATGAATGAGTCCGACGTCGTTCCTTCATCTTTAGAAACTGCTTATGCAACCTTTACACCTGAAATCAACGATGTCGAAGTTGGGGATAACGATATTCCCGGGTTATCCTTTTCCAATCAGGATCAAAATCTTCCTGAAAGTTCTACTGACTTTTCAAAGGGTTCGAGTGATTTGGGCAATGCAAATTTAGAAATGCTGACGACTCTTGACCATACACCTGTACAACTAGCCCAATCATTGTCGACAGGTAAGTCCGAGGAGCTTAGCCCAAAAGCAGCTGCTACTGATGCAACCAGCATTCCTTCTGAGACACCAACTTCTGTTGGTCTGTCCTCCCAGTTTGTTCTGCCCAGGATATCTGCCCCCATCCTCAACCTTCGCGACGATGAAAAGGACCATCTTCAAGAAATTGCTTTTATGCGCATCGTTGATGCTTATAAGCAAGTTAGTGTTTCTGGGGGTTCGGAAGCCCGTTTTTCTATTCTCGCACATTCTGGAATGGAGGTAAATAGTTTGATGTATACGAACCAGTTCAAATTCTTTGTACCTGTCACCAAAGTCTTGTTTTGATGCATATGTTTGGTGCAGTTTCCACCAGAGCTAGATCCATGGAAGTTGTTGAGAGAACATATACTATCTGACTATGTGAATCATGAGGTATAAGAGCAACTCAATATCTCATTTATTTGGTGTAATTTATGATTGTGTCTTGTTGGAGTTAGCTTTGTTTGCTGGGGCTTTTTAACTTCATTTTTTCTGAGACTAAACATCCGTCAGTTTGTAACGTTTACGAAAGGTGCAGTTCTTTCACCCGTTTCTGTTTCGGACTGGCTTGTACTAGGCATCTTCCTCCATTTTATTCCCTTACTAGCATCCGACACATTGCATGATTTTGTTAAGTTCTATCTGGTTGTTAAAAATCCGCCATGGCGGTATGGCACGGAGGTTTTGGCTTTCCGCCATCCCCCGCTATCCGCCATATTCTCGCCACGCCGTGGATATATGGCGGTGTTTTGGCTTTCCGGCTTCCGCCATGTCGCACCATTCGCCATTGATAACACTTTCTGTTCGTAATTCACATTTGAGGCTTGTTTCGTGATATTATGTAAAAGAAAAACATGGGCAATTTGGTTTTCCCAACTACCTTCTTGGGGGAAACTTTCATTTTAGAGATAGAAAGAGCTTTCTTTTTTATATAGAATAGATGTGTGTTTTTTCAGTCTTTTACAAGCGATTGTTGTAAGCCAGTCCAAATATTTAAGATCTGAAAAGACTTTGAGAGTGGTTTTTAAAGGTCAGTCATCCTTATATGGGATTAGTTGGATAAAAGACTTCCTATTCTTGCCATGTAGAAAATTGTATGTGAACTAAATCCAGTTTACACAGACATAAATGTAGAAATATGTACATCAAATTACATGCTTTCTTATCAGTGATCATTCTCCTTAGCAACTTCAGCAGTTTGGGCGTTGTATTTTTCTTGCCTGCAAAGTAGAACCCAATATGTTTATTCATCTTTCCCGTTGTTATTTCCCTATTCAAGTTTGTTATTTTTGTAAAAGCTTCTGATTTACTGTAACATTTGTTGACATGTGTCTACAGGGGCACGAGTTAACATTACACGTCCTGTACAGGCTATTTGGCGAAGCAGAAGACCATGATTTCTTTTCGTCAACAGCTGCGACATCTGTATATGAAACTTTTCTGATCCAAGTGGTGTGTTTTTATTTCCCTTGCCAGTTCTCTTCTTCATGAGTTGATTGTGATATATATGCCATCTTTAACTTTTTCTTTTTTGCAACTCAGGCGGAAACCCTGAGAGTTTCATTCGCAGCAACTGACAAGTCTTTGAGTAGATTGCTTAGCGAAGTTCCAAATCTTCCGAAGTCTATCTTTGAAATGCTGGAATGCTTGTGTTGTCCTGGTGGTAGTGATAGCAATGATAAAGAGTTGCGCAGTGGTGATCGGGTAACACAGGGGCTTAGCACAGTGTGGAGCTTGATTTTGCTGAGACCTCCAATTCGAGATGCTTGCCTCAAAATTGCCTTGAAGGTTCTCCTTCCCCTCTCTCTTTCCCTCTCTCTCTCTGCTTGAGGACCCACTTTTCATATACCATGAATATTATCTGTATCTCACTCATCAAAAGCTTGGGCCGATTAGAAAATATGTACCCTATTGTTGAAATTTCAGTATCTGTCGTGGTAGTATGCTGCCTCAAAGCAGCTGACTTCTGTCCTTTTATTTTTTGAAGTATTTTATAGTGTTCTACAATCTACATTATGATGCAATTTCTCAAATTGTAGTACTAGCCCTTTCTGCTCTAGAAATTCTTACAAAATTGCTTGGTTTCTGTGAAATTTGATCTCTGATACAATTTTGAGTAATCCGTTATTCGTTTAATTGTGATTTTTTTGTAGAGTGCTGTTCATCACTCCGAAGAAGTACGAATGAAGGCAATAAGGCTGGTACGTTATTCCTCCCCTGTATTGTTTTGAATGATATTATGTAAGTGTCAGTTGTTCATCTTATGATTTTTATCATTCTTCAGGTTGCAAATAAGCTTTATCCTTTATCATCCGTATCGCAAAAAATTGAAGATTTTGCCGAGGAAATGTTACTTTCAGTTGGAATTCAGGATCAGAAGTCATTGAAGGGAACTGAAGGATCGCATGATGAATTACCCAAGGTCGTTCAGTTTCATAACATTATTTTGCAACAGTGTCATGATTGTTGTTAGCCTTCAATCTGTATCAACTGTTTATGATATAATTATATGAATTGCTAACACTGAGTATAGTTTTCTTATAATGAGAATATGAAATGAAGTTCATTTGTCTGTACAAGAATATATGCTGTAGCTTTACTCGCTATGAATTCTGTATTATATCTCGACTTTGACCAAAGGTATTTTTACCCATCGGTCTGCTAATCCTCTAATCTGAGTTATTTTCCCAGGACGAAAGCCTTTCAACTTCCACTCTTTCCATTCCGACTAGAGATATTTCGATCAACGATCAGGAAGTGCAACGTGGCATGTCTCTATACTTTGCACTCTGTACTAAGGTTCTTTCGTTATCTTGTTATCTATATTAATATTCAGGTGTGATTTCGAATATCCGTCTCAAAAATATGTTGTGATTGGCAGAGACACTCCCTTATCCGAAAGATATTTGATGTTTACGATCGCACGTCTGAGGTGGCAAAGCAGGTTTGTACTTAGATTTATGCCAATCCGAAAACATGTATCCACACCTCTTTACTATAGCTAATGATGGCGCAGGTGATTCATCGTCAACTTCCTTTACTTGTTAGAACAATTGGCTCATCCCCAGACCTCCTTGATATAATAGCTGATCCACCAACTGGAAGTGAAGGACTAGTAATTAAGGTTCTCTTTTCAAAATATATAAGTTTCCCACTTCTTGATGTATGCATGCTCTTATTTTTGTATGCTCCTGCAGGTTGTGCATACTCTAACGGAGGGAACAGCTCCTTCTTCAGAGTTGGTGTCCAGCGTCATGAGGTTGTTCAATTCAAAGCTAAAGGTAAATTTGTATTGCGTACTCTGTCAATTTTTGGCATCCCGACTGGCTAAAGGTTTAGACTCTTAGTGTTTGGACATAAGATTACATTTCTTTCAAAAAATGATCCCGTTTGGTCATTTTTCTTATACTTTTTACCATTGCTATCTGTGGTAAACATCTTGTGTAGCATTCTCCAGACAGTTATTCATTTGTGTGCTATACTAATTTTTCTCTGCATGGCTTTGTACAGGATCTGGATATTCTGATTCCCGTATTACCTTTCGTGCACAGAGATGAGGTTAAAATTGTATTTTGTTGGACTTTTTTTATACTAACCTTTCTGATTTTGTGTTCTCTATTTTTCTAGACACAGTACATAAGTGCATGTTCAGTATCTGAATCTGGTGCGCTTATATCTGTTATATGCATATGGAGTCAATGATATTTTAATATCATGAGGGATCGATCTCTAATCATCCAATAAAATTTATTTTAACGATACATGGTGTTGAACGTGTTTTAATATCATGATTGACTTTTTTTAATAATGTAATCTTTCTCGTTCTGCCTTTTTCTGACTCTTCTCGTCTGCAAATTTCTTTTGGTATCAGGTTTTACGACTCTTTCCACAGATCGTGAATGCACCACTGGATAAGTTTCAACTTGCACTTTCTCGTGTTCTACAGGTGCTTTATTGTACTTCCTTTATTTCTTGAAGAGAGATCTACAGAATCAAACTTCTAATGCTAAGTGTGTCGAGCATGCATCATAGAGAGACTATCCAGATTGTTTGGACTTTTTTTTTTGTTAAATGATGGTTCACAACCACAGGAACTGAATTTTTTTGTGGTCTAATTACTCTATATAATTCTTTTAACCAATAGTTTTTCCTACTATGATTAACCAGGGACTGAATAATTCTAGTCCAGTGCTTACTCCCGAGGAAGCATTAATCGCCATCCATGGGATTGATCCTGATAGAGATGGAATTCCCTTGAAAAAGGTTGTAGTTGTTATGTCAATGCTGTGTTATACTCTGAATCCGCTCTAATAATAATAATACTCTCTTTCGAACAGGTCACGGATGCCTGCAATGCTTGTTTCGAGCAAAGAAACATTTTTACACAACAAGTTCTCGCCAAAGTCTTGAATCAGTTGGTATGGAATTTTTCGCAGCTAACTAGCGTGGGTCTTAGTGTCGTCTAATTTCTTAGTTAAAAAGTTGTCATGGTTGTGCAGGTGGGGCAAATTCCGCTGCCGTTGCTATTTATGCGTACAGTATTGCAGGCAATAGGCGCGTTTCCAGCATTGGTAAGAAGAAATCTACTCACATTTGTATTCAATTGTGGCTAATTTTCTGCTTATTTCATGACAAGCACATTCCCTTTATATTCTATCTTCTATCTGGATGCAAATGTCACGAGGCAAAGATGTGGATCATTGGGAGTCTTATGAGATAATATTACCCCCTTTATGTTTTTATATACTATCCTCTCTCACATTCACAGTCGGGTTGTTTGAAGGCAGTGAATAATCTCTGTTTTTATTATACCATTTCAGGTGGAGTTCATAATGGAAATCCTTTCTCGCCTTGTGACCAAGCAGGTACCCCCATGGATTTCCCGATAGATTTTCTCTTTTCTTTTATTGCATGGTATTTATTTAGAAACATTTCTGCGATGTAGATTTGGAAATATCCAAAACTCTGGGTTGGATTCTTGAAATGTGCTCTTCTGACCAAGCCTCAGTCTTTCCGCGTTCTGCTCAAGGTATGTATGTATGCATGTAATTCCTAATGAATCCAACTTTTATACCTTTTCAAGAAATACCGAAATATTGTTATATGTTCGTTCAGCTGCCTTCGGCCCAACTGGAAAATGCTTTGAACAGAACGCCCGCCCTAAGGCCTCCCTTAGTTGCCCACGCAGACCAACCACACATAAGATCTACTCTTCCGAGGTTGGTTTACTATCCAGCTCCATTACGAAAGAAGGCGATTGTAATAAACCCATGCTGTTCTTCTTTGTTAAAAAACTTATCCAGGTCTACACTAGCTGTCCTCGGGCTTGTGTCCGAGCCTCAAACTCAGTCTCGAACCTCTCCTCCACCGCAAGCAACAGAAACTACTACTGCTACTACTACGACTACTAATGCTCAAACTCAGACTACTACTGCTGAGGCCAACAGTTCAGAAAAAGAAGCAACGTCCACCGCCGATATTGCGTCGAAGGAGTCTTCTTCGTCTGTTGTCGATTGAGACCCATAGAAGATGGATCAGTTACAAACAAACATCAATACAATATATATAAATACAATACGGTGTAGTTTAGCAAGAGACCCTTTTGTTGTGAGAATTCGATTTGCATTGTAATCTTTATATAACTAAGAAATTTTGATTTGATGGGGAAGGCTTTTCTTTTACTAGTTTGGTCGTGCCTACGAGTAACTAACTAAACTAACCTTGGTTTCGTCCAAGTTTGCATTTCTCTCAATTTCATGGTAAAATATTATAAAAATATAATATACTAAGATATCTATACATAAAAAGGGTTAGGTCGGCTAAAAAATGTTAATTTAGTCCCTTTTTTTTTCAATTTAGTCCTTCAATTTATAATTAAATTAATTTAAGAAGTTACATTCCCTTTTAAATTTTTCAGTTATTATAATTATACCCAAAACATTAGCTTTCATTTAAGCGGATGCAAAGTATGGGAAAACATTAGTTATTTATTAAATATTACTTAAAAATTAAATTTTAAGTAAAATAAATATAATTATATTTTTAAGCTGATGCAAAGTATGGGAAAATAGAGTTGCCAATCCGATGGGCCACTCCTAAGCTCAGCCCAGGTGACGTGCATCTCTAATTCCGTATTTTATTCAGTTTGCTACGAGAAGAGAAAACTGATTTTCTGCAGAAGAACTAACACGAAGAAGAAAAGAGAGTATAGCAGCCCGAAATTGAATGATTGAACGAGGAAGAGGAGGAAGATAATGGGCGCTGACTACTACAAGATCCTCCAGGTTGACCGTTCCGCCAAGGATGACGACCTCAAGAAAGCATACCGCAAGCTCGCCATGAAGTGGCACCCCGACAAAAACCCTAACAACAAGAAAGAAGCGGAGTCCAAATTCAAGCAAATCTCCGAAGCCTACGATGTATGCCTGCGATTAATTAATGTTGCCGTTGCCCCTTTTCATTTCCCCTAATTCGATTGTTCAATTGTCTGACTGATCTGTCTGTCAGGTGCTCAGCGATCAACAGAAGAGGGCAATCTACGACCAGTACGGCGAAGAAGGGCTAAAGGGTCAGGTCCCTCCACCGCCGAGTGGCATGGATGGAGGTGGGGCCCAGAGCTTCCGTTTCAATCCGCGGAGCGCTGAGGATATTTTCTCTGAGTTTTTCGGGTTTACGAACCCCTTCGGTGGGGCTGGTGGGTCGGGTTTTGGCCGGAGTAGGTTTGGGGATGATATGTTTTCGGGGTTTAGGAGCCCAGCTGAAGGCGGGCTGAGGAAAGCTGGGGCGATTGAACGGATGTTGCCGTGCAGCTTGGAGGATTTGTACAAAGGGACGACGAAGAAGATGAAGATTTCAAGGGATGTGATTGATGCCAGTGGGTAAGGTCTTAATCTTTACCTAGAATGTTTTAGCTGTGGTTATTTTTTTCTGGGGGGTTTGTGGTAATTGAAAGTTATCTTTGTCGGATACATGCGGTATATAGTGAGTGATTGTGCGGACATAAACGGTTATTTTGTTAATTTTTCCTATTTTAATAAAAATCGTCTTCAACTAGTTTGGAAGGTTCCTATTTGCCCAAATCTATAGCCCCGCTTAGTAGCTGGGCTGTCTTGTTAATAGTTTGGGATCAATGACTGCTGATTGATTATATTACAAGCATCCGATGTAGGCAAAGGTTGTTTCATTCGACCTCCGTTTGTTAGTAGCTCTTTGTTTCACGTGGTAGCATTTAACTTATGGGTTCGTTATTTCTGGAATCTAGTGTATGTTAATGAATTAGTTTTAATGAAAAATGTTGTGAGCTAACAATTAGTCCTGTTCTTTTTTTTTTTAACTTTCACTTTCCCAACATAGGTACTTGTCCACCACTGGCCTCTTCATTTGTATTAAAATTTATCAATCTTGCGTGTTCGCTGTCTAATCGTCTTAGTCGTAGCTTGTGAGTGTACGTTTGTTTGCTGTTGGTTTCTTCTTGTTCTAGTAATAAGTTGTACAGTGACATGCCTTATCATTGCTTATATAAAATATATTCTTTATAGTTCACCTCTAATTATGTGGTGAAAGTACACTTCTGCATTTCATAGTTATGCATTATTTGTTATTTGATATCAAACTGTTACTAGCACATACTTCTCCAGATTAACAAGACTTCTGACTTGTTTACTCATTGTTCCTCATTTTGACAGGAGACCCTCGAGCGTGGAAGAAATCCTCGCAATCGAGATCAAACCTGGCTGGAAAAAGGGAACTAAAATAACTTTCCCAGAAAAAGGAAACGAACAGAGAGGCGTTATTCCCTCAGACTTGGTCTTTATCATCGACGAGAAGCCTCATAATGTGTTCAAAAGGGACAGTAACGACCTAATTGCTACGCTGAAGATATCGTTGGTTGAAGCTCTCACAGGTTATATCGCACAAGTGACTACACTTGATGGTCGTAACCTTACAATACCTATTAACAACGTTATCTCACCTACGTATGAGGAGGTTGTTAAAGGTGAGGGAATGCCCATTCCCAAGGAGCCCGGTAAGAAAGGGAACTTAAGAATCAAGTTCAATATCAAGTTCCCTAATAAGCTTACCTCTGAGCAGAAGGCTGGGATGAAAAGATTGCTAGCATCTTGAAAGAAGGAAAGAATTTGATACTGTTGTAGTTCTTATGTTTTTCATTCCATTTTTTCTTTTTCTTTTTTTTTTTTCTGGGGATGAAGTTTGAAGAATGAAACAATTCTTTCTCTGAAACATGCTATCTGAGAGTTCTTGCTGGCATGTTATGGGAGGTGCAGGAACTCTCATGTTGAAATACATTTAGACATGCAATTGTGTAGCATTGTAGAATTGCTAATTCCGATATTTTTTTTCTTTGAGTATTCTAGATTTTTTTGCCCGATGAAATTCGTCGTAAAAATTCACCTATTATTATTGCGCCATGGTTGATTTAAGTGAAAATTGTCAAAGGCATGAAGGCTCTAAAGCTAGTTAGTTCTCTTACACAAATATATACTACAAACGAAAATACAAATACACCGAATCTCACTTGTAAGCGAGACGAATAAGGGATAGAAATCACTCAATGAAGGGATGAGATAATAGTACGTTATATGACCTCAAATACAACACACAACAGGCCTCATTTTTGCTCCACTAAAAACCAAAAACCTTGGTTGACAAAGTGCAACTCAATATAATAACAGCAACAGCTTAGACTTGTACAATTTTTTCCTCACCCAAGTTGATTGAGCCGTCCTTCATCAGCTTTACGCTCAGGCTATTGAATCTCCCTCTCGAGTAATGCCGTGAGGCTTTCCTCCAATCCGTACCAGTTTTCATCATGGACGCAAATTCATCGTAGCTGATGAGTCCATCCTGCCATTTTGATCATAATGATGATATCATAGAATGATCTTTTATTACCAGTACTATTATGTTCGATTTTGAGGTAAGTTAATGTTAGGGGATGAATTGGATTTTTTTTTCTAACCTTGTCTGTGTCAACTTCCTGGAATATGTCGTTCGTCACGTCATCCACGCCGTCTTCAGCCAAGGCAAGTCGAAGCTCTTCGGGTTCGATGAAACCATTTCCATCTTTGTCGAAGTACGAGAAGGCCTTGTGAAGGTGTTCGTCGTTTGCCATCCTTTGAAGATGGAGTGAAATGGCAAGAAACTCTCCGTAATCCAATGTTCCTTTCCCTTGAGTGTCCACCTGTTAGTGAAGATAGTGTTGAAATTACACATTATATATATATATATATATATATATATATATATATAATATATATATATATATATATATATATATATATCTCAAGAGTGTCACTAAAATTTTCAAGTAGAAGACTTACAGCTTCAATGAGCATCTGTACTTCAGATGAAGCCATTTGCGAGTTGGACTTGAGCATTCCCGCCTTGAGTTCTTCGGTCGAAACGATACCATCATTATCGGTGTCCATCTTATCAAACATCTCCTTGATGTCCTCGACTTCTTCAGTCGACAAGAAATCAGCAATGACCTAATCACAGCATGCCATATGGTTATATTGAGAATAGTTGACAAGTATATATATCATCATTAACCAACCCTGAGAGCCTTCCTCTTAAATCTGTTCATCAATGAAAATTGCTTGAGCCTTGACTTGACAACGTCCCCAAGATTAACATTTGGTGCTTTCTTAGCATTTTGGAGCCAGGGATGTCCTGGAAACACAGTATATGTTAGTTTACTAGTGTTAAAACTATCTATAGAATGCATGCTGATTATTGAAAAATAGTCTATACTCTATAGTTTACGTAAAATTAACATACCAAGGACTTGCTTCGCAGTTAGCCGCAGCTTAACATCTGGCTCGAGCATCTGCCTAACAAGGCTCTTGGCACTCTCCGATACACTTGGCCACGGCTCACGCTCGAAATCTATTTTCCCACGTATGATGGCCTGGGCTACACCTTGTTCGGATTCTGCGCACATAATTTGGAAGCAAAGAACCGTTGGATTATATTACCGTTTACAGTCCCTAGCAGAGAGACAAAGAAGCCAAAAAGGCATTGAATGGCAAAACATGTAATGACTTTAAAATAAGACGTTCAATAATGTGGTACTACCGTACTAGATATATTACTCAGATACACTGTAAGAGCAATTGCACTTTTATAGCAGAACTCATATTAACATTCAAGATGTTTAGCATTGAAAATCCAACGATAGAGAATATCCCAGACCAGAGAAATGGAGAGAGTAAAACCGTACCAGCCCAAAATGGGGGAACCCCACATAACAAGATATAAAGAATCACCCCTGCACTCCATATGTCTATTTCTGGACCGTAGTTTCGCTTGAGCACCTCGGGAGCCATATAATAAGGGCTTCCAACAATTTCAGAAAATCTCTCGCCTAAATTCAACAAACAAAAGAAACATTTTTCATACACAGATAAGCAAGACAAATAAACATTTGATAACATTTGAAAGATAGTTCACTTTTGCTAAAACGAGAATCAGCAAATTTAGGATTGAACTCCTCCAACCAGCAGCCTCTGATATGATTGGCAATCAAGCAAGGCAATACGAAATACGAACCTTTCCCCATCCAATCCCCAAATAACACACAATTAGACGCAAAAAAAACACTTCAACCACAACTTTCCCACTTACCAGGCTTGAAGAATATCGAAAGCCCGAAATCAATCGCCTTGAGCGGTGAATTTTCCTTCTTATTCGCGAACAAGAAATTCTCGGGCTTCAAATCCCTGTGTATCACCCCTTGATCATGGCACAGCTGCACAACCTCCATAATCGTCCTCGTCACAGCTGCCGCAGCTCTCTCAGAATAGTGCCCGCGCGCCACAATCCTATCAAACAATTCCCCGCCCTCACACAACTCCATCACCAAATGCACAGCATTATCATCCTCGCACGCTTCCTTCAAGCTCACAATGCTCGAATTCTGCGGCAAATGCCTCATTATAGCCACCTCACGCCTGACGTCCTCGACATCAACAGCCGTTCTGAGCTTCCTCTTAGGAATCGATTTGCAGGCCAAGAGCTCTCGATTTTCGCGGTCGATGCAGAGGTAAGTGACCCCAAACTCGCCACGGCCGAGCTCGCGATCGATGACGTAGCGGTCCTCCATGTTCACCTTCTTAACGCCGGGCAGGACCGCCGCGGATTTGCTCGCGGCGTTTCGGGGCTTTTGCTTCTTGTGGGCGCGGTTGTTCCCGGACGACTTGACGTTAACGCTGACGTTGACGTCTTCTCTGGCGACCGACGCCGGAGATCTGCAGCAGTTCCCCATATCTTGATTCGAGAAAAAGCTGAGCTCGAAACCCTAATTTCACTCCCCCCCAGTACGCAAATCCCCACTAGAACATGGTAGAAGAGACTAAAAAGCACAGATTTTTAGGACTCAGCAGCGTAGAGTGGTGAGCTCGGAGACGATAACGCAGCTGAACTTCACCACTGCTCAGAGTACTTGGAAGACAGTGAAGATGAGAGTGCAGTGTGTGTGCGTGAGAGAGAAAATATATACATGTATGTAATTTCTGGGTTTTTTTGAAGGTATATATGTTTGTCGGTGATATATATGAACGGAACGGAGTTGGAGAATGTGAGTTGGCAAAGGAGATGCTTTTCGAAGTAATAGTCGCCCAACGATTTCAGTTACACCATAGCAGAACACTTTTTTCTTGATAAAGATTTCCTTTTTCTTTTGTCCCTTATGTGAGTCGCCAATTATTATTATCACCGTAATCTCTCCTTCGCACCATGTTTGTTTAGCCTACGTGATGAGCCATCATCGTAATGACAGATCACAGAGGTGATAAAAATTGAGTTATATTCTACCTTTTGGATCACCCTAAAAGGCTAGGTGATCTTACATCACCGTGTGGGGTGATCTTTCAAATTTTGGATAACATTACCCCTTAATTTAACATTTATATCTAATTTACACTTATTCATATTTTAAATTATATAATTAGATTATTTAAATCTTAAATAATAAACTAATTATATTGAATCTATACGAAAAACTTATTATCTTAAAAATATTAAACTCGATGTTAAAATAGTAATTATCATTATGTAAATATCATCTCATATATATATATATATATAATCCACATAATTTAGATAATATTCGTAGGGTTAAATATAACATTTATAATATCACCCACAAATCACCGTGATTAGGCAAGCACAATATTCTAATATAACACGATATGCAATATGAAATATCACCTCAATTCAAACACGATAATGATATATCACCTTGATCTATATCACGGTGATATTCACGTTACGGTAATGTGAGTATCACGGCGATGTTGGATCACCGGAAACAAACGCCCCGTAATGTTTAGAGTTATTAGTATGTTAATATGATCGGATCGATGAATAAGTTGGTCAAAGATTATATTACAAGCTATTAAAGCAATTCATTATGATACATTGACATGAGTCTTTGTCTAAAACCAGACAGTCAACATCCCATTTGACTGCTTCTGTCAAACTTCAATTCATTAAAAAGAGAGAAACGTTACTTGCAAGCGATCCATGTGTGGAGGTGGAGATCATGTTGTCTTTAAGCTATTACTTTTATTTTTTTATTACTAAAAAAAAAGAGAATTTTGATTGTCTTTTTCTGTTTAAAGATTCAAGAGTTGCCCACCTCCTTACCACATCCACAAACAACTAACGTTGTTTTCAATCTCTAATTTCTTTTTTATTTTTCACTATTATCGTTTTCACTATTAGGCCCGGTAATGAAAACTAGGCTTGCCTAGAGTCTCGTACTAACCTTTTTTTTTCCTTTTAATCCACAAAATAAGATGAGGATTTTCAATTACCAACTAACAACAATAGTAAAGGTAAGAACTGCATCCAATAAATATAATCATTCTTGAAATGTCAATATTAACCTATCCACTGCATGGTGCAATTGGAGACAAACCCCAACTATTAACTACATTCATTATTATTTGCTATAATGAAATTAATATATTTACGAATTTTAAGTTTCTTATCAGTGACGAAGGTAGCTGGGATTTATTTAATATCGTGAAAAAAGGGGGAAACAATCGCATAGAATTAGCGATAAGGAATTCGATGGGACCACAATATAAAAAAGGCCCAGCACAGTGCAACGGCTAAGTCGGAAAGAAAGTCAATGCAAATCCGCGGAAAGTGGTCCCCACATGCATGCAGCATGCCACGTGGACCAACGTGACGAATTGCGGCGTCACTGCGAATTTTAGTTTCTTTCTTTTTTTTCCTGTTTGATTTATTTCTCTTTTTCATTCATTTCATTTTATTTAGTACTGTTTCGATCAAGTTGGCTACAGAAAAACCTGGTTCGTCACGCGCCGTCTTAGCGTAGCCAACCTTTAAATATTTTATTTGATACTTAAGTCTTAACTTATAGTTTGTTTATATTGTTAGAAAATAATCCAAGATACGCGCCTTTGCGTCCTTTCCAATACCATTGTGGGAATCATGTCAATGAATTTTTCAATTAAGTATCCCAGAAAATGTATACGAAAGTTGAAAATTTTGAATTTTCTCGCGACGCGTGAATTAATGGTCTCTAGATATAGCAGGCGGATTGCGGAATGATTTTTTTTTTCTATATAGTCGTTATTGTATGTGTACCTAATGAACAAAACATGATCAAAGATCTAATTCATATCATATTCGAGATAAATAATCACCATCGTTTTCTTATATTTGTTATCCTCCAGGACACGCTTCGACTCTATTAGACATGCCCATGCACAGTTCATACGTTACAAAAGGAATTCCAACTTGCCTAGCTAATAATTAAACACTACATACGAATGAATAAAAATATATTTGAATAGAAAGATATATGTAATAATCCAGCAAATAATTAAAGACTGAGAAACCACAATAAGCAATAGCGTGTAAAATAAACAAGCTCATGCTTTTAATAGAAAGCTAAGCATCTCTTCCTTTGACTCATTTTCGTTGCCTCGTTAGGAATATGAACAAGTGTGAACGTCCAAATAAATAAAAAAATATTTTCTTGAACTCTTACTGAATAAAGACTACGTAAAAAATATACACATATAAGCTAGCTCAAGGTAAATATTATTTCCACTATTATTAAAAGGAAACGAAAATGAAATATCGTAAGTTTCCGCGTAGAAGAATTATTGAAAGAAAAAAAGATCATTTCTTTTTAATTATTAATTGTCTTATCTTCGAGGGAAAGATTTCTTCTAGTTTTCACACCAGATTTTCACACCCCTTCTTCCTTTATGCATATACTAATACACCACCAAACCCTTTATCTCAAGTTTTTCCCTTTTCTTCCCTTCAAATCTTTCCTCTAAGCTTTTCATCACCTTCAGATAATATATATATATATATATATATATATATTATATATATACATATATATGGATCATGGCCATCATCATCATCGTCAGCAGATTCAACACCACCATCATCAATACTCTTCAGCTGCTTCTATTGAAACTTCGGCCGCTGGTAATAACAGCGGAGATAATAGGTTTCCTCAATGGAGCTTGCAAGAGACGAGGGATTTCTTGATGATTCGCTCAGAGCTCGACCCTACTTTCATGGAGACCAAACGCAATAAGCTCCTATGGGAACTGATTTCTACGAGGATGAAAGAAAAGGGTTATAACAGAAGCCCTGAACAGTGCAAGTGCAAGTGGAAAAACCTAGTCACAAGATACAAGGTAATCTTCTTTTTTGGTGTACATACATATACAGAATAAGATATATCTGCTTTTGACTGTGTATAACTTAAGGCTCATCTACATTAAATGCTTTTCTGGGTAAAAAGGTTTTAACTTATCGATAAAGCGACACATATTATTATCCATTGGATCATTACACCTAGCGTTCATACATACTGTAATTAGATTACATGCTTTGGTATAGGGATGCGAAACCATGGAAGACGAAGGGTTGAGGCAGCAGTTTCCATTCTACAGCGATATGCAATCCATATTTGCCGCAAGAATGGAAAGAATGCTGTGGCTCGAGGCTGAGGGCGCCGCCGCCGCCGCCGCCACGTCAGATTCGAAGAAGAAGGCGGCAGCATCCTCGTCCGGCGGCCAATACTCCTCCTCCAACGAAGAGAGCGAATCTGAGCTAAAAGGGGTCGCAAGAAAGGGAAGAAAAATGACAAAGGGAAGAAGCACACATCAAACCACAGCAAACCCTATAAATCCCAGCAGCAGCGGCAACGATACGATTGTAATAAGCGCAATAAAGGACATGTTCGATGAGTACGCTAAGCAGCAGATGCAAATGGAGATTCAATGGTTGAAAGCTTACGAGGAGAGGGAAGAGGAGAGGAGAGTGAAGGAGATGGAGTGGAGGCAAACAATGGAGGCCTTGGAGAATGAGAGGATGATGATGGAAAGGAGGTGGAGAGAGAGGGAGGAGCAAAGGAGGGTTAGGGACGAGGCTAGAGCTGAGAAGAGGGATGCTCTTATTACAGCTTTGTTGAACAAGCTGCGAAGGGAAGAAGATCATTGAATCGTCTGCCTTTTTTAATTTGTTTTTATTTGTCGGGGAGAAAGGAAGAAAAGATTTGTTTTTTTTTTTTACCTTGAACATGGAACGTGGAAGGTTTTTATTCTATTGCATACGACGATTGGGAGCTATTCGAAATCTTGGAGCAGAAGTAAAGAGAGGTACTTGATATTAAATTATTGTCTTTTAAGGCGGTAATTAATTAGCATTCACATGTTATGGGGTCATCATTGTACTATATAACAGATTTCTAGCAATAGATTTCGCAAGAAATTGTGTGATACACGTTTGGAGTTGGACTGAACTATTGACCAGACATCCAGCGTGTAATTCAACAGAAGAGAAAACATCACATGTTCGATGCAATGATGTAAGGAGTCGAAATTCGAATTTTAGTCATTATATAGTCTGGTTTACGAATGATAAAAGAGATCTGCATAGTGATCACTCCTACATAAAAAACAAAAGAATAACCTCAATATGTCATGGGGATGTAGCTCAGATGGTAGAGCGCTCGCTTAGCATGCGAGAGGTACGGGGATCGATACCCCGCATCTCCAATTATGTCGTTCCTATTTTTTTATAATTTATAACGATCATATGAAAAGTCGGTAAAATCTCATATAGAATGCAAGAAAAATATTACAGAAAATGGAACGTTACTTTTTCTCGGCCTATGACGTAGTGGGAGGGATTTCTTTATTTATTATCGTTACGGTAGATAGTGTTTGACGAAGTTGGCGCCACTAGCAGTTAGCACGCCAACGGGCAAATATATTAATACAGAAGCCAATAAAAAGCTCCATGGCCGCCGAAAAACTAGGGAATAAAATATATATATCCATCCATACATAATTTATTCAACATCTAGATATTACCAATTCGCCTGGAGAACGCTGTCCTAATCGAAAGTCAACCCTTCCACTCTTAAAAACCTCCTCAACTGCAAACAGTCCGCCGCCACAGAAAAAATCAACTGACAAAAATGTCACCGACCACCGCCGCCCATCTCTCCTTATCCCTCCTCCTCTTCATCTCCGCCGCCTTAACCTCATCAGCCGCCGCCACCACGCCGCCGCCGTCCAACTCCACAACAACCGCCGCCGCCCCATCGTTAGACACTCACAACATATCCCAACCCCACATTACATTCACCAAACCCAACTGCCCAAGCAAGTGTGGGGCCCTCGCTGTCCCCTACCCCTTCGGAATCCGGCCAGGCTGCGCCATCGCCGACTCCTTCGAGCTCAACTGCAGCAGCAGCAGCGCGGGCTCGCCGCGGGCCAGCTTCTTGGGGGAAAATCAAGTCTACGACATATCGGACAATCAGATGAGGATTTCCACCCGTGCGTCGATAAAGTGCCACGACGCAAACGGCACGACCGTTAGGGACAAACACGTATATTCCTTTCTTAACGGGACGACCTTTAGCTACTCGACGCTCAATAAGTTCACCGTGGTGGGGTGCGACGATTTTGCCCTCGTGGCGCCGCTCGACGGAAGGACTTTCGCGGGCGGGTGCTTTGCGCTGTGCTCGAGGGCCGAGGACGTCGTCGGAGGGTATTATGTTTTTTGATAGAGAATAATATGAGTCGTTAGATTATTGGCCAACCCTTTTTCTCTTACAGGAACTGCTCGGGCATAGGGTGTTGTCAGACGTCGCTGCCGCCGGGCTTGAAATCATATCTAAACAGCGTCGCGACCATAAACAATCACACACATGTAAGAACACACTTCAAACAAGGATATGCAGGTAGGGTGGACATTTAAGGATGCGTTTGGTTTGTGGAATTCTGTTGGGAAAAGAAAAGGGAAAGATGTAAAGGTTTGACTGTTGAAGCGCAAAGTATCGTTGTACGATGCGTTGTCTTAGTTTTCCGACATGGTTTCCACATATGAATTCTGCATACCAAGCGCCATGAGGATGCGTTTGGTTTGCAGAACTCGATTAGGAAAAGAAAAGATTAAGGGGAAAAAGTACAACGATCTAAGCGAAGAGAGTATCGTTGTTCGATGCGTTAACCTACTTTTCCCCGCACGAATTCCGCATGCCAAACGCACCCTAAGAGACAGGGAAATTTTATTTATAACAACTTCAATTGTGTTTAGAGGAACACAAAATAAACTCGATTGGTATACCTTAATGGTTGGGAGGATGGATTTCCGAGAATCATGGCAACCAATTAAGAAATGAGTAGAAATATATAATGTATATTTTCTCAGCTTAGAAAAATAGAGTTAATGAATTAGAATAACAAAATCAGAAAACTGTATTTTTATGTTGAAGATGGCCTAACCATGCATGCACATCTCAGGTTTCTTCCTTCGATAGATGCGGCTACTCCTTCTACGGCGATCCCGAACAATTTGCTTTCCGCGGAGTGATGGACTTATCAGATCCCAACTTCGCAGAACGCATACGTACGAACGTGACGGCCATAGTCGACTGGGCTATCGGGAACTCGACTTGTGCACAAGTCGACAAATCCCCGACCTATGCGTGTAAGGGCAACACCACTTGCGTCGACTCGAACACGGGCTTGGGAGGGTATAGGTGTAAATGCCGCGACGGATACCAAGGCAACCCTTACCTCGACCAGGGATGTACTGGTAATAATAAACGTTATTACTACCAATGCGTTTTATCGCATTTTCATCGCCATGTTTCGTGGCGTTCGTATAGACATCGACGAGTGCGCCGACCCGAGCTCAAACAACTGCGTGTGGAAATGCAAAAATACCCTCGGGAGTTACAGCTGTCATTGCCCGAACGGCGAGCATGGGGATGGTAAGAGAGGCAGCCAAAGTTGTCACCCAGACAGCACTCAGTTCCCCGTCCTAAAGGTCAGTTTAGGCCTGGGATTTGGGCTCTTGTCGGCGGCGATCGCCTCGACTTGGCTATACCTAACCTTCAAGAAACGAAAGCTGTTAAAGCTCAGGGAAAACTTCTTCAGACAAAACGGAGGATTGCTACTAAGGCAAAGGTTGTCCTCCTTCTCCGAGGAGGCCATCCCATCGACTAAAGTGTTCAGCGCCGCAGAGCTCGAAAAGGCCACAGATAACTACTCGGCCGACCGAATTTTAGGCTCGGGCGGGCACGGGACGGTCTACAGAGGAACCCTAACGTCGCCGGAAAATCGAGTCGTGGCCATAAAGAGGTCGAAGATCGCCGCCGCCGAGGAGGAGGAGGAGGAGGGCGGCCATCAAGTTGAGCAGTTCATCAACGAGGTGGTGGTCCTAGCCCAGGTGAACCACCGCCACGTGGTCAAGCTCTTGGGCTGCTGCCTAGAGACCCAAGTGCCTATGCTTGTCTACGAATACGTACCAAACGGGACACTCTACGACCACCTCCACGGCGTTCGGCGAGGACAGGCGTGGCTGAGCTGGGATAGCCGCCTGAGGATCGCGTCTGAAGCCGCCGGCGCGCTGTCCTACCTCCACTCGGCGGCGGACGCGCCGGTCATCCACAGGGACGTGAAGTCGGCGAACATCCTCCTCGACGAGAGCTGCGCGGCGAAGATCGCCGACTTTGGGGCGTCGAGGGTGGTGGCTTTGGACCAGACGGCGGTGACCACCATGGTTCAGGGGACGCTGGGCTACTTGGACCCCGAGTACTTCCACACGAGCCTTCTGACGGAGAAGAGCGACGTCTACAGCTTTGGGGTGATGCTCGCCGAGCTGATGACGGGGATGAGGCCGGTGGACATGGGGCGGAGCGCGGAGGAGCGAAACCTGTCGACGTGCTTCGTGGCGGCGGTGAAGGAGGATAGGGTTTTTCAGATCTTGGATCCGAGGGTGGTTAGGGAGGGTTCCTTCGAGCAGCTGCAGGCGATGGCTGGGCTTGTGAAGAGGTGCCTGAAATTGAACGGCGAGGATAGGCCGACGATGAAGGAAGTGGTGATTGAAATCGAAGGTTTGAGGAATTCTGCCAAGCATCATCCATGGGCTCGTCAAGCTTCGGTGGTGGGTGGTGATGATGAGGAGTGTGTTGGGTTGACGTTGATGGATATTTATTCGGGTCGGGCGCCTTCGATGGATCTGTATACGGTTCGGATGAGCACTGGTGGGTTTTCGGGTCAGTACAGTCCGAACAGTGACCCGAGCCAGATCTTCCCTGCCGATAGTCCTCGATGATCGATCATGGCAATACTAGCCAGCTTTTCGTTCTATGTATGTATGTGCAAATATATGTGTGTGTATAACTGAATAAGTATGTGTTGTAAATGTGAATTTTCTATTTTCGATTAAAATAATATATTCCAGTACCTGAAAAAAAACCCTACGACGGCCAAGGTTCTGAAACCGGATTTTCGAACCGGACCGGAAATTTTAGTGGTTAAGGTTTAGAACCGGTATAAAATCGGAATCAAACCGGAGTTAAAATATATTTAAATTTTAAAAATATATATTTTATGAATAAACTCAAGCAAATTAAATAGAAAATATGCATGTTTTTATGAACTTTTTGACATTATAGTTTTATTAAATTAAGAGGCAAAATTAATAAAAGTAAATTGTGTTGGGATTAAAAATTAATTATACTAGGGGTGTGAAGTATTAAATCCATAAATTTGGGGGTCAAAATTAAGTAGAAGGAAAATATTGGATTGATAAGTTAATTACAAAATAAAAGTAAAATGTGGCCGATGAAATTCTAATCCGTATTCATTGAGAGTCTCACCCGTAGACCAACCCACATTTCTATAATATTTTCCGTTTTGCCGAACTTATTAATATTTCGTGTTTCTTTTTTTTTTTTTAAATTAGAACAAGACCGGACCGGGATCGGACCGGATTTTTGACCTGTCCGGTCGGAACCGGCCAAAACCGGCCAGTCCGGTCCGGTCTTCAAACTATGACGACGGCTATATAAAGGAGCTGCAGCACTCCTCTGCCGACCTCCACTACAGTCAGTCATCTTCTCGTGCTAAACCTAATTATCTATATCCGTCGAGACTTCGGAAGCTCTTCAATTGGTCATTTGTATTCGTGACGAAATACAAATCTGATGACGAGCTTATGAACGATGCTGCTTCCTAGAATATTTAATATTATTATATTGATTATTTGTGATCGTTTTTTTTTGCTAAATAAGGAAATATCCAAAAGATGTGGGACGTCCGATTTAGTAAAATGTATAAAATATTTTGGACGGAGGAGTACATTAAATGGAAAAAATCTACAGTTTTCTTTATGATGTTTTTTTGATGAAATATTGACAGATTCATTTGTAACTTAGTAGTACTGTGTTTGATATAGAGATGTCATTACTTTGGAAGTTTGGGTCTCACTTTAGCCTTCCCAATATTCATTATCCTTTCTTGTAAGTTCCTATTATTTACCAATAATATGGCTGAAGAATTTAAATTCCAAATATTAATTATAAAAAAAAAGCACTAATATGTCTGAACTGTACGACGTCGGTTGTTTGACAACGTCAATAGGTGATGATATCTTAAATCCTATTGGCTGTACATTCGTGGAGCCCTTTCGAAAGCGCCACGTCAGACTCGAATGAATGAAGAAGCGTCTCGAATTTTCCCCTCCCGCGAAATCCCATATAATGAAATCCAAGGTTTCTGCTGCGGAGATCAACGTCCTGAAAATTGGAACTCCTCCTAGCAATTCAAGAAGCACAGAATCGCGCGTGTTTTCCGTTTCGGTAATTGAGGGATTGAACCATGAGTCGGTTGGCGTTGTTGTTAGTTGGCGCCGGATTTTTGTTTCTGCTCTGCGTAGAATCGAAGACGCTCGACCCCTACAAGGTAAAGTCTGCAATTGGCTCTTTTTTTTTTTTTTCCTTTTCATCCCCTCTTATTTTCCCTCTTCGTTGCTGATTTTTTTAAAATTGACGTGCTTAATTCAATGCGTAATGAATCGTCTAGTTTAGTCCTTTTCCCATTCTCTTTTTGGATGCTGAAATATTTTGTACACGGTCCTGCGACTCTATTGTTAGTTTATGCAGTAGTTTCTGCCTGGGATTCCCTACGGTTGGAATGATAAAGTGATATACGGAATTCTACTTAAGTTGGTAATAGATGATTGTGTTTTAGCTGACTGAGTACGAAGGAGAATCATTTCAATATGGAAAATTATTATGTTGTATCTTACGAAAATGGCTGTGTGTATCAGGTGCTTGGTGTTGATCGCAATGCAAGCCAACGTGAAATTCAAAAAGCATTTCACAAGTATGTATTGCTGCGTAGTGCTTTCAAGGCTTGAGGCTTTGATCTATCTCGAAAAAACTTGACCCTGTACTGTTGTTTTGCAGGCTATCGCTACAGTATCATCCTGACAAGAACAAGAACAAAGGTGCCCAAGAAAAATTTTCGGAGATCAATAACGGTAACATACAGCGTTTATTCTTAGTTCCCAGATAAAAATTCGAAAGAAAGATTATCTTTTGTGGTCAATTTAACAAAAGTTGAGAAGTCTGGAATTACAGTGAGCCTGAGGAGTAGGTTTGCATGGTAATGTTGTATTGTAATAATTTTTTATGAACTTGATGGTACTTCCGTGTTCATTTGACCTGAATTGATTCTGATCCGTAAATCGAAATCCTATGGTAACTTAAGAAACTTTTCCGGCTAAATGCCATTGTTCAGATTCTTTATCTTATCTGTGTCCAGAGTTTTTTTATTCGAGCCTGTCAAATAATTATAAGAGATTCTGAACTCAACTTTATTGTTCTATGTTTCAGCATATGACATCTTATCTGACGAACAAAAGCGGAAAAATTACGATCTTTATGGGGATGAAAAAGGGAGCCCTGGATTTCATGCGGGTGGACAAAATGGATACACGCATTTCACTAATGAAGGCCCTGGACAAGGTGGATTCCATTTCAACCCAGGTGGTTGGGAAAATATGGGCGGCCAAAACGAAGAAAGGTCATTTTCATTCTCTTTTGGCGGCCCTGGATCTGGAAAGAAGAGCTCGTTCGGTTTTGGTTTCGACGATATTTTCTCCAACCTTTTCGGAGGCGGAATGGGTGGAGGGAGTCCATTTGGTGGCTTCGGTGGATCAGGCAGGTCACAGTATGGATCTAGTTCTTCCTCAAAAGATGTGCAACATATTGACTCTAAGTTATTCAAGAAGGATATAGTAAATAGTGGGATGACATGGCTCTTGTTGTTTCACACATCGAATCACCCAAATACCCAATATTATGAATCTTTAATCGGTGAAGCTGCTACCTCCCTCGAGGGAGCACTGAAGGTACGTTTAGTTATTGTCTCCTTTGCTTTGCATATCAGATGCAATGAAATTAGGAGTAGTGATGCTTATGAACTTGGTATCGCAGGTTGGCCGAATTGATTGCGAGACTGATGCATCCCTATGCAAGGAACTTGGCGTGAATCCTCGAAGGGAACCGAAAGTATACGTTTATTCGTTTGTGTCTGTGGAAAAGGGTTCATTGGTAGAATATGATGGTGAACTGGAAGTTAAATCCCTTAAAAGCTTCTGCCAAGACCATTTGCCGAAACTCTCTAAGAGGATCAATTTGAGCAAGTTCACTGTCCAATCTGAGGTGGGAAAGCTACCCAAGCTCTTGCTTCTTTCGACGAAGAAAAACACTCCAGTTATTTGGCGGGTACTTAGCGGCTTGTATCGCAAGCGTTTTGTGTTCTACGATGCTCAGGTAATTATATCTTATTCTTACTCTGAATGTGGAAATCAATTAGCATTGAATTGTGGAAGATCCTTAAATGCAGGTCCATGATGCCTCTGATAAAGAGGTGAAAAGGTTGGGAGTGGATTCTCTACCAGCTATTGTGGGATGGCTATCGAATGGCGAGAAGCATGTTTTGAAATCTGGGATTTCTGTAAAAGACATGAAATCTGCAATCAAAGACCTCAGTAGCCTGCTCGAGAATTTCGATACGAAGAACAAGAAGGCATCTAAGGCAAAAAAGGATCAATCTGAATCAAGAGAAACAGATATTCCCTTGCTCACAGCATCGAATTTCGATGATATCTGTAGCAGTAAAGTCCCCGTCTGCTTGATTGGCGCTTTTCAATCTCCCAAATCAAGAGAAAAGCTGGAGAAAATACTGAGATCGGTAAGTACTCTACTCTTAGAGAAACTATACACTTGAGTATATCTCATAACGAATGACAATTGAATTATGCTAAAGTTCTCCTCTCTATTGACTCTATAGGTTTCTCAAAAATCATTTTCGAGAAGGCGGAATTTAGCAAGTGGGTCGAAGGACTCGGTTTCATACGCTCTTATTGACGCCTCAAAGCATCAATCTTTCTTGAGTAGCTTCGATAAGAATCTCTCGAAGTCCTCGGATAAGCTTTTGGTAGCTTATAAGCCGAAGAGGGGAACCTACGCTACTACTTCTCAGGGTGAAGTAACCGAAGAAGCAACTGAGAAATTCATAACTTCGATACTCAGTGGTGATATACAGTTCGCCAAGACAAGGCAAAAGCCTTATGTAAAATAATTAGTTCCTAGTTGCCAATGTAATGACATGTGCATAGGTAATTCATTTTCGGACAACTTGTTCTTTCCTAAGAGGGCTTGAATAGGTTTTTTTTTTTTGTACAGTCGAAGCTAAAATATATATTTAGAATTGCAGATTGCGAGGATGAAAATAGTGTTCGTTTTATAAGTAGGTTTTATAAGTAGGCTGTAGTAATCTTTGAATTAAGATGCTTCTGGTAAATAACTAATTACGGTTCTTCACCTTTTTTCTATTAAATTAATCAAAGGAAATATTCTTGAGCTATAAAGTTTCTTACACGTCTACCCCAACGTGTCATCTTCCCAATATTCCTTGCCATGCGAACCTTCTCAAACATGCCCACGTAAGTCGCCATAATCCTTTCTCTCACATATACAACATATATATGAGACACTTCTCATCATTCAAGCTAAAGATCATCACAAAACTCAATCCGAAACTTTGAAATCGGCTTTCATCTCTTATCCGTTCCACAACCAATCACAGAAACAGAAATGGCGACTGATTCAACCGGCGAGTTCAAGCTGGTCTCATCCAATATAAAGCACGAGGGAAAGCTCCCTCGGCAGTACATGGCCGAGGGCCAAGGCGCAAAGAAGAACATCTCTCCGCCGCTCGAATGGTACAACTTGCCGGCGGGGACTAAGAGCTTGGCCTTGGTGGTGGAAGACATCGACGCGCCGGACCCAAGCGGGCCCCTCGTGCCGTTCACCATATGGGTGGTGGCCAATATTCCGCCGACGCTCAAGGGATTGCCTGAGGGGTTCTCTCTTACGGGGGAGGAGATGGGCGGAGAGTTTGCTCAGATTAAGGAAGGGCACAACGATATGAAGAAAACTGGGTGGCAAAGTCCTAAGCTTCCCAGCCATGGGCATAGGATTGAGTTCAAGCTTTACGCTTTGGATGTTGAGGACTTGGGACTTGGGCACAAGGTATTAATTACTTCTTTCTTAAGAGGGTAATAAGCATTTCTGTGTTGAGTTTGCAGTGATTTATTGTTACTTCGCTGTGATTGATATTTTGATTGATTGATTGCAGGTGACGAAGGACAAGTTGGTGGAAGCTGTTGAAGGGCATGTGCTTGGTGAGGCTGTTCTTATGACGACTTTCTAGCGATGATCTCTCAAGTTCTTATTACATATGCTGCTAATAAGGAGAGATTCCCAGCAGTACTCTGTTTTTCATTTCTTCTTTCGAACTGCCTTTGTACTGTTGCTGAGAAGTCTTTTTTGTTTGTAGCTTTTAGCTTTAACAGCCTTGCCGAGAGGGATTTGGTGATGTCCATATGAATAAAATAACAGTATACTACACTTGTTTCTTCGGAAATTCTGCTACTCTTTCTACGTTTTAGTGTTTGATGAAGAAATGAAACACAATGGCAATGGTGGAGAACAAAAAATTGGTAGCAAGGGCGTTTTCTTGGCCACCATTTGTCAAATAATACATAAAATGCACATTTTCCACGAAAATCGAGTGCGTGTCTGCGTGTTCTTGCAAATGTGTTGATCAGAGTAACATACAAGTTTACCGCATGTTCATCAGAATAAATCAGAGAGAGATTTCCAATGGAACCATATCCAAAGCATCAAGTAATGATGTTTATATGAAGTGTAAAATATGCCTAAGAGGGGGAGTGAATTAGGCTATATAAAAAAAAATGACTTATTCTTCTTTGAAAAATACTTCTCTTTAAGAAGATATTTCAGAGTGTGTTATTTCCCTGAATTCAGTATGAGTATCGATGTTATCTCCCTAATCCTGTTTCAAAATATCACGTTAATTTCAGAAATGATTGCTACGATATCACCTAGATATTAGAGCGTGTCTCGGGTTTGTCTCACAGTAAAGTAAATAGCAGAAAGCAGAGTGAGACGAGATTTTTATACAGGTTATATCCCCAACCGGGGTTTAATCCTGTCCTTGGGGGTGTGATCTCCCCAAGAGTTCCAATCAATCACTAGGTAATACCGGTTACACTATGATTGACCTGCTCACAAACAAAGCACTATGGATACTAGACCTCGTTCTAGGCTGACGCACGCCAAGTTTCGATCCACGTCGTTTATCCAGGAAACCTATTCCCCAATTGGATGCAGCTTGCTACCGAAGGGCCACCGAATCCACAAAATTCGTCCCTTCACGTGCGTAAGACTCCACTCGTGCTCCTTTGTGCGCTCACACGTCCGAAGACAAAGGTTTAGGGTTTTGGAGTTTCTAGGGATCGCTCAAAAGAGTACAGATTCGCAAATTAAGCTCAACCACAAACTACGAATGAATCGCAAATTAACGCTCAATCACTCAAATGTATTCGACAGCTTGTGTGTTCGTTGTTGTACTCTTCGCATGAAGTGTTCTCTTTTATATAGAACCACGAATAGCTTGTCCACTTCACAAGGAAAGTTAAGCACAGAATATACAAGATAAAGCTCAATAATCACGTGCATTAACTCAAACAATCATGCCAAGAATAAACCAATTAAGTTCAACGGTCATGCATGATCACTTACCATAAATACTACTGATTTTCTTTCATTCCAGGGTAATCTCATCCGTTAGTCAGCACATTCCATATATAGAATCAATCAGTACCTTTCACACATAATCAGAATATCTTTTCCATATATAGCTTAATCATATCCGGGCGATCACAGTGATATACTTTCCTAAAATATCCAAATCTCGTGTACAGCTCATATATCACTTAACACAATATATCTTCCATATATAGCTCAATCAAATTAGCATGATCTCAGACGATATTCTTTCCTTGTATAACTCAATCA
Organism: Craterostigma plantagineum; assembly: GCA_027422505.1. Classification (NCBI taxonomy): domain Eukaryota; kingdom Viridiplantae; phylum Streptophyta; class Magnoliopsida; order Lamiales; family Linderniaceae; genus Craterostigma; species Craterostigma plantagineum. Next base: position 5,437,927 of record JAPQWV010000039.1, on the reverse strand, counting down.
TGCGTACAATCCACATACCACTTATCAGAAGATATTTTCCATATATAGCACGCAGTGATATTCCATTCAAACGTGAACGTTCAAACCAGGTGATCACATCAATATTCCAGTAAAGCATAAAATCACTCAAATTCGATTTTCTTAACATTTAAAACATATTCAAGCGCTTAATCGAATATTTTCACATACTTAAACATCACATAACATGCATATCGAGTTTTCTAATTTAACCCCCAATTTACATAATTACTTGGAATAATCAAAACTCTCATAACTGTTTGGTCCAAAAAGGTCTACAGTAGTTATACCAATTTCATAAATGGTTAGCTTTTTTTATTGCAAGAAAGTTGATTAACTTCCGAATCCCCAGGATTCAAGATGCTTTCGATCTTGCAAAAAAGATAATTAAGAAGACAAACAATGTATATATGAATGATATTATTGTATGCTTTAACATCCATGCCAAGACACACTGTAATGAAACTACGCACAGCTAAGCAAGAGATAAGATAAGTACCTCAAGATCTCACTCAGAATATATAACCCTATAATAATTCATAGAGTCAGATCAAGAGTACTCACCCCTCTTGCATTTTCATCATTTATATTGCTAAAATGTTCTTCGCTGTTCTTCTTAATCCGCTTATTCAAAGGCGAAGGATTAGTGTACAATGACAACGTCAGACTGCTTTCGTCATCATCCTTTAGCTGCTCTTCTGATTCGTTGCTGATCATTTCTTGTCCGAGAGATAAGTTCAAATTGATTACTTCTTCACAATCTGACGACGGTGAGGCCGCCTTTCTCTTGTTCAGCAGAGAAGGTTTTTCGTTGAAATTTGAATCTTCTGACGATGTGAGAACTCTCTTCTCATGGTCCATCTTCTGCTGCATCATCATCACCTTTAACGAGCTAAGCTCCATATGAGGGTTTTGTCTGGACTGAAGATCTTTTGGCCTGTAATAATAATGGCTGTTCAATATCCTTTCCCTGACAGCATCTTGAATTCTTGGACCGACCATGTTTCGACGACTCACCGAGGTTGAACTTTGATGACAGTTTCCATGGAAGTTCCAAGCAAACCCACCACATCTTGATGGGAAACTGGGAATTTCATGGATATTCATTGTTGAGACTGGAAAATCTACTTAAGAATACCCCAAAAACTAAAATTTGAACTTAAAAGTTAGCTAAAACGAACAATATGTTAACTACCTGTGGTTGGAATTCTGCCTCTGATTAACGCTTGGAAGAAGAGGAAACTGACTCAGATTGAAGATATTCCTATCAGCGCCTTCCATAAATATCCTTTGATCAGACATTCCTGTATAGATATGAAAGGCAAGAGGGGTTAAGACAAGACAAAAAATGAAACCCTAATACATGATTAAGAAGCGAGATGTTAATCACTTTCGTCACCTTGGTTTAGTGCATCGAACTTCTTGCTCCTGTACATCTGTAAAGATAAATACCTCTTAACGAATTCTCAAATCAAACTCATCACCACACACTTCTATTAATAGTTAATATGATCTTTATTATCTTTGTAAACTCCTAAGGAAGTTACCTGCAAATGGCTTTTAACATGAGCAATATTTAGCCCTTTGATGTTCATAAGCTGAAGCACTAATTTTGGCGTGGCTCCTGCATCAGATCTAAGCCAAGTTAAACACATAATATATACACAAATTGCGCCCTCTCAAAACTGTGTGTTCATTCTTAAGACAACCTAAAACGACAAGATTTTAGTGAATAAGAGGAACTTACGATCTTGTCCGCCGAGCCTCTCCACTGCGTTTTCGAACCTAAGGTGAAGCTCAGGCGTCCAACGAAGCCTAGGCATCTTGGATCGAACATAAGGCCTCAAAGCTGACTTATTTTTTCTTCTTACCGATCCATCTTCTTCTCCTTCATCTTCTTCTTTCTCGTCGCAGGGGCTTGTAACAGAATTTTCCAGATTCTCGGCGTTTGCTGATCCCATGATTTTGTAATATTAATACTCCGAAAGCTCTTTGATATACTAATACTACCACTTTAGAATCAAAATTGGTTGGCAAGAAGAAAGTAGGATATACATTAGCTAGCTAGGACACACTAGGCTGGGAAGACATATCGACTATCTATCTATACAACACGCTTAATTTGAGATGAACTAGGGCTTAATTTTCTTGAAGCTCATTAAGATCAATGATGTAAGCTCTATTATTCTGTATATGTATATGCTTACCTAATATTCTTTCGCCTAAATCACTAACATATCCCTCTAACAGAAGTGTTTGAAGTAGTAGAGAATTCCATCAACTACTAGTTTTTGGAATATGGATTCTCTCTGATCGTAGTTTATTCGGGAATAGAATATAAAAAACCGTAGACATGGAGAAGAAGATGGAAGACCATATGGATATAAACTCTCCCTCTCTCTCTCTCTCTCTCTCTCTCTCTCTCTCTCTCTCTCTCTCTCTCTCTCTCTCTCTCTCTCTCTCTCTCTCTCTCTCTCTCTCTCTCTCTCTCTCTCTCTCGCTCTCTCTCTATGGAACAATAAAGATTCCGAAATGAGGCATCGTTTTAACTATAAACTCGTTATATATATGCATGTATGTGACAAAAGCTTGATGTTGATATAAATTGTTACGTATTAGAAACATTGCACTCATGTGAAGCCAGTTCAAAACAATGCCCACTTTCTTACAAAAGATGATGTTATTTATTTATTTCCATCGTGAAAAAACACAGCAACTTAGGTTTAGGTGTGCTTGTTTTCACAGACTTCAAGATTTCTGACTTTTTCTACTCTAGGCACACCAAGACACGTCTCATTTCATCTCTCGATTATAATATATAGTAACTAGTGTAAGAATCGGTAAAACCCTTGGACTGAAGTTGGAGTCTAAGTAAATTCAAACTTAAACTTTTCTAACCTTCTTGTCTGTTTATTACTCGGAGAAGCAAGTCTAACTATTGGGACCATTCAATCAGTTTTATATGGTAAACCCAAATGGAAATTCAACTTCTGTGTCAATATATTATTGAACGTCAACACCATGTTTTAAAGAAAAGTCTCCTCAAACTTGGCCAACCCTTTCACACTTGATCTTTTCCTGTAATAGATTGCTCCCTTTGAAAATCAGACACTGTTGTTACGATATCCTTTAATTGCAGATTTGGTGAAAATTCACGACGGTGAGAAGCTATAAAACTTTATACATACCTAATTAGGGGATTATATTTTTAATTTCACAAAGTACAATGACAGCCACTTAAAAGGAGGTAAAAGACAAGATTTGTCTTTTTCTTTATTTAAATGTAACATGTATGACAGGCAATACCGTTTGTCGAAAGGATAAATGACTGTCCCCGGTGAATCATTGATTTACATTATCTCAAATTTCAAGATTTATATATATATATATATATATATATATATATATATATATATATACTATATATAATTGAAAATAAAAAGGAGAAAAAATTACACGGTTGCAGCTGCCTTTGCGTCGAGAATCACGGGGCTTGTTCTCAAGCTGGACTTGGTCTCTTCTGTATGAAAATAATTATCACAATCTATTTGTCCTAATCCTTCTATTATTTATTTATTAACAATTGGCAAACAAGATAGTAATTAATTTATTTAATAAACACTTGGTGGGTTAACGGAATAAAGCACAAATGGACAGTATTATTAGGGTGCATTTGCTGCTTGGTTGGACCTATTTGATTTGTACTTATATATCCGTAACCATATAGATCTGTTGGATCTAATTTTTTTTCAGGTAACGTATACCAATAACAATAGGCTAAAGTGAGTTATTAAATGTGATTACGTTCGCCTCATAATTTCCATATATAACCGAAATTATTTATACTCTAATATAACGTGTGACTATCCTTGGAAGAAGAAATAATCTTCGTCACGGGTCTCTTGACGGCGATGACGATAGATAGTCATAATAAAACCCTCAAAACTAGCAAAGCCTCTGCTATTATATATAACATAAAACTATGTCCATATATTTATTTCCTTCTTATTTCAATAATTTCACGGCCGACTAATAATGTGCAGGCAGCATGGTTAATTAATATAACAATATTTAGTCTATAGAAACCTCATTTTACAGACACGAGCCGTCCTGCCGATGAGTATATAGATATAAATATATATATATATATATATATTATATATACAGAAATGTTAGACACCATCGTGGGCATCTGTTGTGTGGCATTTTTTTGTGCCACGTCAACATACCAAATCAACCCCAACGGGTTCACTAATCCAATGTGTAGGTTATAGATCAATAAAAAATCCCATCGGATGTCGATTTGGCGCGTTGATGTGGATGGTGCTCACGAAGGTGCCCACGCAAGGTGAGCACCATAACATTACTCTCTCTCTATATATATATATATAAAGATGACTGCTGTCCGAGACTCTCCAACTGATGTTGTTTGTAGTATAGTACTGCAAGTTTCTCCATTGATTAAGGCAATAATAATATCATGGAGATAGAAATAATTATTGTAAGATAAGATCCGTTGTTACAAGGTTCCTTCGGAATATGTGTGCCAGCCTATTAATGCGGATCTACGCATTATTTGAGAATGAGGATGTATGTCGTCTTATGTTCTCTCTCTCAATGCATATTTGCATTTATTCAAACATACTTCAAATTCCAAGCTCATCATATTCATTATGGTGTATATTACACAGGGCATATGCTCCATATCTAGAACGGATATTTCATGTACAATTATGATGACCTTCAGCCTTGGAAATGTATGACCTTCACTCACGATCAGTAATAAGGTATTAATATATGTCACGATCAGTAATAAGGTATTAATATATGTATATATATATGATACATACTAGAGTCAATGTTTGTTTCACTCGTCAAACGCACATAGACCAAACATGAGCAGACAATTAATAAAATAAAAATACTAGATTTATATATGATCATCTAGCAGAGAGACGAGGACGAATGGTCCAGGCACCTTATGTTTTTCAACAATAATTACATTTTATTACTTAGTCTTATATACAAATATTAAGAAATTGTCCGTTGACAGAGATAGCATGAAGAAGTCGGGGAATAAAAGTCTTTCTAATATTATATAAGGCGAAAAAAAGCATGTCTCCTACCTCTTTCACTGTTTTAAATGTTTGTTATGGTCCGGGATAAATAATTACTACCTATATTAATAATAACACGAGTCCGTCGTAAGAAGTTAATCCTTCGATTTCACAGCTAATGAGATACCGACACTCGATAGTCCATATATCATGTTTTCGTATCTAAGTCTTTATCTTGGTTGATGAAATTCCTCAAAAAAATCAAAAATTTGTTTGGGCTGGAGAACACCCAAATGCCGAGCATAGATGCCCATTTAATTTAAGTGGGCCCATCTAACAACCAATATCCTTTTTTTTATTGTCCCATTGAGTCAAACGAATTTGAACACTAACAATAGGCTATGAAACAATTCCCATATGATCCTCTTGGTCCATAATGTGATCTAATACTCCTTGACGTTTGAAGATTTAATAAACTACTCAAGATTCTTATTACCTTATATGATTTATACATCAATCATCACAACATCACATACCTTAGGACCTCATCATGTAAGCTCTGAGGGGAGAGTACCAGCGCAAGCAGAAGTACCACAAAAACAGGGCTTACCATCACTCGTAAGCCTAACATCTCCATAACTAAAAGTAAGTTCTTCGTCTTGTCCTATCTCTTTCGACGCAAAGAAGCAGACACGTGGCAAAAGAGCTCCCGAGCTTCTTACGATCTTAGTTTCGAGGTTTCCTCCGTCGCAAGAATGGTTGACGAATCTAGCTACGTTCCCTATCCTCGTTGCATCGATGTTTATCCTAATGCAAGCGTCTATAGAGGGAAGATGCTCTTTGACGACCAAAAGAGATGGAGAAGACACAGACACGGTGCTGAGTTTGTCGTAGGTTTCTTGTCTGAGTCTTGCTTCCTCGGTGGAGACAAGCTCGCCTTCGAAAAGGATAGAAACAGAAACGTGTATATAAATAAACAGAAAAAAAAAAAGGCACTCTCATTTCAGTTAATAGACTTGTCGAATAAAAGAGGGAAAAAAAACGATAAAAATTCAAACTTTAGCTTTTACCAGCGTATTCGCAGACGAATTGGTCTTTGTTGATCTTCTGGGCTGAGGAGCGCAAACACCATCCTTTCCTCGCATCCCACGCTATCCTCAACCCGGCCCGAATCCCATCTTGGGTCGACCGATTCCCGCAACCCGACCCACATCCACAGCTCGGCCCACATTCTCGGCCCAATTCGTCGATTCCGCCCTCCCCCAGACAGGGGCAAGAGCCCTGGCCGCATTTCTCGCAATTGCAGCCAGCCGCCCCGGCGACGCGGAGTACGAAGGGGTCGGGCCGGGCGCAGTACGGGTTCGGGTCGGACGTTCCCCATGGTTGGCGGAGGTTAGGGGGGATTGGTGGGGTTTGAGATGGGGTGTAGAGGAAGAAAGGGTAAGAGGAATTGGGAGAAGAGATCGGCGTTGGAAGATTCTCTAAGTTTCTCGAAGCGTCGGCGAGCCTTCGGGCGGCGACGAGCTTGGAGATGCGGCGGAGGGCTTTGCAGGTTACGGCTGTTGAGGCCAGCTCGGCGGCGGTTAGGTATGGGAGAACTTCAGCGGCGCAGCTTAACAGCGGTGGCGAGCCGGCGGCGGCCGTGATCTTGGACTTGAGGTTTGTTTCCTCCGTCATGGCATTTTGGGCTTAAGAAAAATTTGTATTAGCCAATTGAGCTTTGTCTGAAATTTGAGCTCTCTGTCTAATGGAATATTTTCAATATATTGCCAATATATACGTACATATATAACTATATATTACATCAATATATTACAGGCAGCAATACCATGAAAAGACTATGTGTCCTCAAAACCACGTAGAATAGAAGCAGCAAAGATTAAACAATGTACAAATTCTCTGTATTATTCTTGATGATCACTTCATCTCGGAAAAGTATGTCTTGGGCGAGAAAAGCCGCCTAGGAGAAAACATACCCATAAATCTCGGCGAAGCAATGGCATCAATAGTCCTGTAATTCGGCATAACATACCCATCTACTCTATCATCCAAAGGCAGATTCGAACCACTAAATGTCCCACATTTGGCCAATTTCCCTAACCAAGAACTCTTCTTACCAGGCGAACTCTTACCCCCTCGGTTAATCTTATCGCATAGGTAAGCCTTAATCGTGTCCAACCCTTGTTCGACAACTTCGATAGGAGGCGAAACGAGTGGATTCCCTTCGACGCTCAGCTTCTGAAGCATCTTAAGACAGCCTATGGACTCAGGCAATATTGTTATCTTGTTGTAGCTTATGTCTAATTCCACAAGAGAGGTTAAAAGCCCTATGGAGTAAGGAAGCTTTTCGAGGTACTGGAAGTTTTGGCTCACGTTGAGGACTTGGAGATTTACTAGGTTTTCGAGATCGTCGGGTAGGGTTCTTAGGCAGTTGAGCCGAGCATCTAGGGTTTGGAGATTCATCAGATGGGACGTCGAATGGGGGAGAAACCTTAATTTGTTTGAGTTTACGGAGAGTTTCTTGAGGTTTAGGAGCTCGAATCCAATGGTGTCGGGCAAGTGGGCTAACTTGTTGAAGTTTGCGTTAAGCTCTTCGAGGGATCTGCGATCGACGCATGTGCTTGAGAAGATGATTAATATCTTTGATACAAGTCATATATATATATAATATATAATATATAATATATAGCAGAAATTGTTTTGGTGAAGAAAAGAAATAAAAACCTGCAATTTTCTATGGTTCTTGGGAGAGATTGAAGGAGATTGCCAGAGACGTTCAAAACCCTAAGCTTCGAAAGGCAGCCGATGGAGTTTGGTAAGGATTTGAGCTGATTCGAATGGACGTCTAACGATACAACGTTGAGCAATCTTGCTGTCAGTGATTCTGGGATGATCTGTCAATAAAGATTTTGATCAACACAGACAAGAAAATAAAATTCTTTACTTTAGAACCAAGATTGAATTTTTTTAATGAACATGTGTATGTTGTAATAGAATATACCTGGAGATTGTTGTTGGAGATGTCTAATTTGCAGATGATGCCGAAATTAAAGGGTGAATTGGGGAGAGAGTCCATCGACATCCCACTTAGATCCAAGACTTCATCATCTCTGTTATTATTATTATGATGATCTGTTTTCTCTTCTGCTATACCCATTCTTTGGTTATTCATCCTTGATCTTCTAACAGCGTCGTTATTGTTATTCCTCGTTCCTTGTTCCTCGTACATCATGATCTTCGTCCTATGATTATCAAAGAACTCTTTGTTTCCCTATACTACAAGATTAATGATGCTAATAAAGTAGAGGATGTATGGTCATATATACACACGTACGGATATGTTACAGAGAGAATTTATATGATGAATAAAATGAGAGAGATACGTACGGATGAGAGGGGAGTGACGAAATGGCAAGTACAATTGAACTTGGCTGGTCCGAATAATCCGTACTGCCGTTACTTCTAAGAAAAATATTTCTCCGTTAAATCTAAAGTCAAACCTTCGGTTACTTGTATGCTGTAGTGCGCTCCTAAGGTCCTAATTCGTATTAATTACTTTAGTATCATATAATTATTGTTTTAAATTTAAATAATGTATTGTTGTTGGTCCACAGTTACTGCTGCTAGTTGAAGTTCATGTTCATTCGTGGACTTGTTCGGAGAAATCAAATAGATTTAAATTTACGTTGCTCAAATTTCAAACGAAACAACCATTTTTTCCAAGGCAAGGAAACATTACAATATTAAAACATCCCTTCATTACTATTAGGAAAACTCGTTCTTCTTATCACAAATGTAGCGATCAAGCCTATATAAGCTTGTGAGATTCCTCTCTTAAATCAATTAACAATAGAGGAGTTAACCCACTAATAAATAAATCACTCATAGTCTTTCTAATGTTTTGATGCGGGACTTGGATTGACACGCAACAACAAAGTTTATCGGTAGCAGATTTAATATTGCGGGGAATGCAAAAGTCAATCCACGCTTATCATAAAATATACATCGTGTATTGCAAGACATGATAAATCCTTTGTCTCATCTAGAAAATTCATTTCATTTAAACTAAAGAAAGAAAACTGAAGTCAAAACCATATCCAAATTGCTTGATTTTAATCTAATCTGCGATACTCCATATATTCAACGACACAGATTAAATGGCATTAATCGTGGCTACGTTTCAGTGATGGTGGCTGAATTTTTTCAATGGCCATCATCTGTTCATTACATAAAAATCGAGTCCGTTCGACATAGTTTTCGTATACGGTCAACTTATTATTTTTTTTTCTGAAGAAAGTGTTTGAAAATCGAAGTGTCGTGTGCAAGAAAAACTCTAATTTCAAAACTGAAGATACGTTGATGTACGCTGAAGTCCGAAGCGTTTAGTAGCATAACATATATAATAATCATATAATAAAATAGAGAGATGGATACATTTATCATCCATTCCACAACCAAAAGATATATCATATACTCGTCAGCAACTTCCTTGAATAGTCTACTTAATATCAACAAAAACCATATTTATTCTGATGAGATTAAAATACGTACGTTCGTTAGCTTCGAGTCACATTCTTGCTTGCCCCTATCTCCTCTCCACATACTGGGATCGGATATAAATATTATTCTGCAGTACCGTCAACTCCTTGTTTGCCTGTGGAAAATCATAATCAAATGATTTGATTGAAATATCTCTCAAGGTATATATTTTCAGGGAGCAATTTAAAACAAGACTTTTTATTACCACTTGGATTTTTTTGATGCGTTTTCTTCTTGAAGTAATCAGCAAAAGGTCTCTCTGGGACAGGAATGAGTTTCCCAACAGCACCAAGAGGCCAACTGAGGAAGAGAGATAAGAAGACAAGGAAAAATATAATGTTGTCGGCATCGAACAAGTGTGTACATCAATGAATGCAATTGCTACCACGTTTAGCGATAAATCGAATCTTCCGAACAATAGGTTTGTAATATTAATTTAACCTGACAAAAGCGATGGCCAGCGACACGAGCCACAGTTTCCAACTGAGCCTCACAGTAGTAGCAAACTTCCCAAGGAAAAAGATAATGACAACCTACGAACAAGAAACGGGAGAATGAAGAGTGAAAGAGAAACATTTATTTTAGTTGAACCACTGAAAGTGAATATAAAAATACCTGAAGAACCACAGTAAGACCAACTATGCCCATGAAGAGATGATTCCGAGTAACACCTTTCCAAACATTTATCTGATCTGGCTTTCGAGCATTGAACTCATTGAATATCTGAGAAACAAGTAATTGAAGAAAACAATTCTCAGTAACTCAACATGCCAAAATCGTCCAAAATCAAGAAATTATCCTTAAAAAAAAATGCTATAGAAACAGTCATCACAAAATACCCCAGAACTAAAAAAAATGCTACTTTCTAACTACCTGGCAAAAGACAAAAGCATTGAATATCAGGGTATTCTTCACTTTGAATGCATGGTCACGGCTGTCATGCTTCAGATTCAGTAAGCTCATCCCACGGAAATTGAGGATCAGTAAAACAGTGACTTGATATATGGCCTGCAAAATCCACCAAATATGATGTAGAAGAATTCCTAGGGGTGTTCTCAATTTCACTTTTGCTGGACATTTAAAATGCAACTAAATATACTATTCACGAAATGATTTTGTTAAATACCTGTAAGAGCAGATTCCTCCACATGATATTCGTTATCAAAGGTTCCCTAGAATATATAAAGAAACAGGATCAGAAAACCGAAAGAAGATACAAACGTGATAAAGTTCTTTAGTATAAAAAAAGGAACAAAAAAAGTGTAATTCGTACAAGGTAAACAGCCACAAAAATATATAGCACATATTCAGACATGTCCAACCTTCTGCCAACAGGAGTTCTTTCCATTAGATGATCTGTTGGAGGTTCTGTAGCAAGTGCTAAAGCTCCTAGCGTGTCCATGATAAGATTAACCCACAGAAGCTGGACGAAAAATTAACAAAAACAAAATTAATTAGAAACAAGAGTACTGAACTACATATGACACGAAAAAAAGGACAAGAAAAAAAAATCTCTGCAAAAGCAAAACAAAGGGAATATGTGCCGCAAAAAATCTCTGCACACCTGCACAGCGTTAAGAGGAACATTTCCAGAAGAAACTGCAGCGACGACATTTATAATCAGTGCCGCAACATTCACCGTGAGTTGAAACTGAATGAAATTCTGGATATTCGAGTAAACGGATCTACCCCATCTCACAACCTAGCGGGCAAAAGTAGCTTTGATAAGGCTAGCACATACTTAGCTTTTAAGCCAATGAGTTCAGCTTCTTAACTGAAATACTAGAAATTTCAAGCATGAACTTCGATATGGTAATCCGTATTAATTTCTATTATATTCATACACTCACCTTCACAACTGAGGCAAAATTATCATCCAGTATAATGATGTCAGAACTTTCCTTGGCAACTTCAGTGCCTTGGATACCCATAGCAAGACCAATATCAGCCTTACACAAACAAAAGTAAACCAGATTAGATAAAATACCAATGAAATAGTCGACCAGCACACTAATGCCTAAGAAGACTACTTTTGACAAACATTAATTTAAGCATATTGAGTGCGTAAGTTTAATAGATGGTATAAAACTTAATTCCGTTGGATGTCGCAATGAAGAAAATGAGTGGAACACATACACAGTATATGGAAAAAGTTTTAAAAACAATACCTCATGTAATGCAGGAGCATCATTTGTTCCATCACCAGTAACAGCAACGACATGTCCTCCCTTCCTCAGTGCTTGCACTAACAACAGTTTGTCATTAGGTGAGGAGCGCCCCATTACCTAAACAAGAAATGAAAAAGGTTAAAACAAACAATAACAAGCAAACACATGATAGTACTGAAATTATCGACGTGTACCGAGATCTTGTCAGCGACTTCTAATCTTTGCGCTTCAGTCAAGTTACGAAATGTTTTTCCTTCAATAAGATTTGGCTCTGTGGCATCGGCATCTGACCCTAAAATCCCACACTCTAGAGCTATTGCTCTTGCAGTTTGGAGATTATCTCCAGTAACCATGCGAACCTATATTAAATTGAAACATCAAATAGACGGAAATCATAATCACGCAGTACGAATATGAGATATCAAATTTACGAAGAATCATACCCATACCAAACAAATATTAATAGGAGAACCTAGAGGTCTAAAGTGTGATTCAGACACCTCGTGGAGCGGACTATAATCATGGATGCCAAAGAATACATTTTCTAAAATACGATTCAGCATGCAACAAGTACATTTTGTGGAATAATAGCAAACTCACGTACCTTAACTCCGGCTCTGATGCATAATTGAACTGAATCTCGTACACCTGGACGACAAGGATCCTACATTTAACAAGTTCCAGTCTCATTAGATGAGAGGATCACATGGGCATCACAATAAATACCGATACCAGCTTGCATGATGGTTATAATCTAGATGAAGTTATCAGAGGGTGAAAAAAATAAGCACCTTGATACCAATAATTGCAAGCAAAATGAGGTCCTCCTCAGGTAATTGCCAATTTTCCAGTTCATCGTCAGTTGGAACCTTCTCAACCTCGCAATTTCTATAAGCGATGGCAACACAACGGAGACTCGTCGCAGCCATATCTTCAATAGATTTCTTGAACACTGACAACTGAAAAACAAGTAACAGCGACACAGTGACTACAAAACTGAATTAATTTTGTTCAAATACATGATAATGAATCGAATTACGAAGAGATATAATGCTCATCCCAAAGAGTCAGTTGCGAAGTATTTTAACAGGAAGAACTTGCAACAGTTTGCAAATATTCTACCATGCCTATAATTAGTTAATCGACTAAACAAAAACATTTAAAATGAAGTAGACACAAACCTGGTCTTCAGTCATAGGCACAACATTATCATTTGCATCAATATAGCTTGAACAACAGGCCAAAACAATTTCCGCAGCACCTTTCCAATGCACACGGACCTCAGAATTCGACTGTCGGAAATAAACATCAATCATGAACCCGTATCAATAGAAAACCAAAAACTATTAACAATGCCAGTGAAATTACCAATTTCACAGCAACCCCACCACGCTTTTTCTCTGAGTTAAACGGAAAAGCATGTATAATAACAGACTCTGTTCGGGCAGCAGGGAAATCCATTCCTAGCTGTAAGAAAAAATAATAGTAAGTAGTCAACAATAATCCCAATAATAAATTAACAAAATTCCATTACATTTAGACCCCACTGCAGAATAGCCTTCTCTGTTGGTGACCCGGAAATCTCCAGGTTTCCACCACCCTGTTCACACACAAACAGCGTAAATTTTGAAAGTTAGAAATCAAGAACATGAGACACACTTTCATTTTGAACAACAGAATCAATAGTAAATAAATGGAATAGTTGAAACACAAAGTGGAAAAAATGGCATAGTGAAAGAAAGCCACAATGTCACAATGCATCCATACTTCGGGAATAAACACACTTCCAGTTGTGTTTTGAGCAATGCCTTCGATAAGCAAAGAGACAACCCTAGGCGGAAGAGCAGATCTGTTTTCAGGGGTGTCAATCTTTTCCCCACAGGCATGTGCTTCAACCACAGTCATCTGCTCAAGGACCAAAGTGTCTTGCATCAGACTCAGACTAATTGCGAAAATAATACATTATTCAATCAACACTTTGCACGCAATTCCACCACGATAAGATATAGATAGTAAAGAAAGAAATCAAATCAGAACCTGATTTAAAGTTAGTGTTCCAGTTTTATCGCTGCAGATCGTGGTGGCAGAGCCCATAGTTTCACAAGCTGATAGACGCCTAACCTGGATTCAGAAAGATGTGAACAGTTGATGTAGATAACAAGAAGCATCAAATGAAAAATCAACAGAGTTCAATGCCCCTTTATCCGACAAGAATGGCATACCAGAGCCTTATCCGCCATCATCTTGCGCATTGAGTATGCAAGGCTGCAAAAAAGCGATCAACAGAACGTCTAAATTTGAAATCAATGGTAGAATTAGGACACCGACACCTAAGTGAAACAATAATGGAAGCACCAAAGCTGTACACAGCTCTTAGATTCCCATGGAATAGTTGAACAAAATTTTCTCCTCTAAAATTTTTGAAATATGTCAGGTGAAACAAGCAAGAAAGACAAAAGATAACGCAGACAGATCATTGCTTTCTTGTAGTCTATAGGTTATTAAATATAATTTTCAAAAAGAGATTACAAACTAACGTCAGAGTAACGGCCAATGGAAGCCCTTCGGGTACAGCAACAACTACAATTGTCACCTGAAAATTCAGCCAACATCAGCCAAGGTCAGCCAACACCCAAATATGAAAACTCAACGAATACATGACATTTATGTAAATCTACATACAGCAACAGTAAATATTCTTATGAACCCATTTATTGCATCACCAACTCCTGTCTTCCCGCGTTGGAATTGGACCTGGCCTTCAGCATTTTTGGTATGCCCAGTGAAAAATCTGCTCAATGCCGAAGTCACTTAATACATAAAAATGCCAAAAAAGGAAAAAAAGATGTTCGTGAGCAGTATCCATAATAAGTAAGTATACCTTATCACAAGAACTACCAGCACAAGCACCGCTACCGCAAGACCAACAATGCCGATAAATGTAGCCACACCATTTAGGCGTACCTAACCACATTTATAAAGAAAGTCAATATATGTCCATTGAAATAATCTGAATGCTTTCAAACAAAATAAAACCTGCAATGGAGTTTCTTCACCATTATCCTCTGAAATACTGGCCATAAGCAGTCCCCATTCTGTATTAATTCCAACACTGGTGACCTGCAGAACATAAAATATCTCAACCTGATACAGGCTACCTAGGAATGGTGGACACACATTCATTGCTGCGTTAACATAAATATTAGAGTTCTTCGTTCCCTATTATTTCAGAGTCTCAGACCCATCAATCATGATAAAAAAAATTCCAATAGCCGCTGAAAATATACTTAATTCTACGACCAGCCACTTGAATTATAAATTACTAGTCGATTAAACGATTCCGTATGTCATGCCAACCATGCCATTACTTGAAAATTAAGATAACATAAGCGCGCACTACTTGAAATACCATAAAGAGAATACTAGTGTCTAACGCCAAATGAGACATTAGTTGAGATGAAGACAAGACAAGCGTGGACATATAAAAACAGAAAAAAAAAAGAGACGGAAATAAATGAAGGAACAAATGAGGAATTGGCATGGTCCCCATTTGTTAAACTTAACATTTGCAAATAAAAAAATGAGTTCTAATTAAAAAAAATACCCGTTACATTAGTAACGAACAACCAAAAGTCCATTCAAATAAATATAGCAGATCCAGTTGAAGAGTATATTTTCGTTGATTGAAGATATTACATAATCTATATCCATTCAACATATTGAGCTCATTCATATATTAGAATCTAGCATAGGCATGCAAGCGAAATATATACAAGAGCTTACCAACATACTGCCGTAACCATCAGCAACCTTGCATCCTGACATGAGAAACGGTGCTTTTGATGAGTCCTTGTGAACCTATGAACATAAAATATTATGGAGATCAGTATATGAAAATAGGGTAGAAAAAAGGCTACATTAAATAAGCTCCTGACTTACAATTTTACTCTCTCCGGTCATGCTGGACTCATCAATTGCGAGGGAGTGGCCAGAGATAACAAGCCCATCTGCAGGTACCTTGAGAAGAAAAAGTAGAAGAACACAAGTGGTCAATTTACCATTACCGCAAAGATCTTTATAATTATGATATCTGGATCATTTCTTCCTCTCCTGATTATGTCCCTTTAAATCTTTTTGCAATACTTCAGAGGAGAAATTGAGAGAAATATAGGCACAATGCATATGTTTCAATTACCTGGTCACCAATTTTCAGCGGCACAATATCACCAACAACTATATCAAATATAGAAACCTTCATTCTTCGTCCATTCCTAACAACCTGCATATTATTAACAAAAAATGTAACAGTCACACACGCGATGAGAAATGGCGGTGAATGCTACAACACTAAGTAAAACACACCTCCATTTGTATGTTCTGCTTTTCCTCATTCAAATTTTGAAACTGAAGGGATTGTCTGTAATCACTTACAGCTGCAAAAACATAAACCGTGATATTTTAACAATTAGAGAGAAAAGGACGATAGTATATCACCGCTATACTACTTAGCCACTTCCAACAAAAGTGCACGGATACAACATTTTCATGGAATAGAGTTTAGAAATTAATGCACCAAAGCAAACCGTTGGTTTACAATACGTATGGAAATCAATAAGGTGAGTGGTTAAATGCAAGCACAAACTCTGAGCATATATATAAGAATTGGACAGATGAGAACATACCGGAACGGATGAAATACCTGTAAATATGATGACTATAATGACTGCCATTGCAATACTTCCTCCATCATACCAACCTTCTTTAATACCCTAAGAAGGAAAATAAACTTTGGTTGGATAAATGAAGTAAAAGGAATGAATACCTTATTTTCCCACAAATGCCAGTACTAAGTCAAGCCACATGAAAAAGGCAAGTACAGTCTATCATCTCATTCATCCACGTAGGAAGTAATAACTTATCAACTTCCTCGGTCAAATAAGATGACTGTCAATCTCTGTTTATCCCCACATACTCTGATTTATACCTCCTATACTTCAAAATTGTTCTTATCTTACATCCTATAGTCGTAACATGTCTCTAAGGAGAAAAACCGTCGAAAACTACATCATATAGCGGGATTTGTCTGGTTGTCTCCAGAAACATGCAACAATACACTAAGAGAAAGGCGCTAACAAATAATCAAGAGGTGTTTTCAAACCAAAAGTGTTCAGAAGAAGTCAGCTAATTTACCTCGGTTTTGATGCCTAGAGCTAATGAAGCAGCTGCAGCCACCATCAATATGATGAGTGTGGTATCGCAACAAGCATCCCACACAAATCTCTACAGAAATTTAAAAGTGTTATTGTGAGTAACTCTAACACTCCTGTAAAAATGATTTAGTTCTTAAAACTGAATAAATACTCACCCAGAAACTGCGCCCTTTCTTTCGAGGATATGTGTTTGATCCAAAAGCGTTTTTTCTATTAATGATATCGTTCTCATCGCCAGAAATGCCTTTCTCTGGATTAGAATGTATCTTCTCAGCTATTCCAGAAACCTGAAGCCCACAATAGAATATCACAAATGATAATTGGAATATATCCCCGTACAGTTTTGTAGAGAAAGGAGCAAACAGAAAGAATGACTCAAACTTTGAAAACACACCCCTCCATGTTGCTGCAGTACAGCTAGATCATTCTCCCTATTAATTGCCACTAGTTCTTCTGCACTAATACCAAAATCACCAATTCTCGTCGGGGTTGAAGGTGCCTTCAATGATCCTGAAACTAAAATGCAGAAATTTGACATTGATCACCTTGTCAAGGAAAAAGACACAGTCTAGCTTAATCTAATACGCTGAAGACTAAAAATAAAACAAAAGATTTGCAAACAGATGCTACCGTGATCATCAAATCCATACAGAGGCAACCAATGCAATAATATATCAGCTTAAAAAAGCTGCTCTTCTATCAAAACCATATGGCATATAATGAGATGACAATATCCGATGACAGGATAACCACATGAAACTAAGTGAAGAGAAGACTGAAGACAATGCATCTATAATGAAGATAAAGTAAGCATGATAGTAATGAAGACAGCCTAGAACTTCTACGACGAGCAGAATCATCGTTTTCAAGGAATAAGTCAATTTAAAACAAAACATTTGAGATTTACCGCTCATTCCTTGCCCAGCAGCTTGGAAAAGAACAGCAGCCTGGCGAAGTAGTCAAAACGATTAGCAGTCAAAAGCGTTGAAACATGTACACAATCCAATTAAGACTGCAACATCACAAACCCGAATGACTTGAGCATGCATCCTTATCTTAGCAATCAACTGCTTCCTCTCTTCTTCTTTCTTTAGGTCCAACGTATATCGAAATCGCCGAGAAGCATTCAGTACAAGTGCAGCTTGCTGAAACAACCCCATTCATAGTTAAAAAGTCTTAATTACGGTTCAATATACCAACAATTACTATTGAAAATCAGAAAGAATATGAACTCCGCCGCACATCAAAAACGATCAATGCGTGTTTTCAAACTTACCCTCCACCGGCGCAGCCGATCGACAGGAGCACGTTTCGTACGGACAATATCGAACGGTCCAGAGCCTTCATCGTCTTCCTCATAGTACCGGCGACTGCCGGTGGCTTCGATGTCGTTCCGGTGACGCCTGTACGGCGACGACTTGTACGACTCCTCGCTACTCATTTTTCGATTGCTTTCTTCTTTGTTTCAAGTCGCAGGAGAGATGACAAATCCGCTACGCCTTACTGTCAACAAATCATCGCCCACTCCCTTACGCATTCCCAAGTAGAAAATAGAGCAAACGATAAACACAAAATCAAAAAACATGATACCGTTTAAGTGATTCTGCTAACACAAACTTCTTTATTCCAGCTCAGATTTTCACTCTGCTAAAACGAGATTGGCGTCGGAGCGTCGGAAAACGCATGCGGTGGTTCACACAGACACACACACAGAGTTAGAGAGAGAGAGAGAGGGGAAACTGCTAGGAAGTTTCTTCAATTGAAAAAATAAAAACGTAAAGGGATTCTTAAAGTTAAAATAAAATCCATTCAATAATGGAATTATCTTTTAATTATTTAAAATTTGAATCCAAAACCTCGCAGTCGCACTCTCGCACTACAGCCAATACCCAAAACAAAAAAATACGGTAAGAAAATTATAAGCAGAAACGTTTCCTTCTTTAGTTGGAGAATTATTTTTTCTATGATAGCAGAGCAGCCAATATATTACTTTCATTGTTTAATAGTAAATACAATACTTTAAATAAAAAAAATTCAAATTCGGCGTACGCGTTATTGCCGACGTGGGTCGCACAACAAATATATGGTCGATGCTTAGTCACGACCTGAATTTCGTAGTTCGATTTCCATTTATAGACAGTTGTAACACATGCAGTGATCCAGATATAAAGTAGAACACTTATATATTAATTTATTGTATAGAGTAAAGAATTAAGGGGGGTTAAATTAATAGTCGACATACAATAAAATAATAATACGCTTGGAGTGGACTTCATGTTTGACTATTACAAATACCTGCCAAATGGCACGATGATTTTCGTGTCGCTTGGAGATTCTGATTATATAATATTCCATCAATTTTATATATTTTACTAAATCCGGGCGTTCCCACATATTTTGTATATTTTCTTATTCAGTAAAAAATATCAGAAACAATCAATATAATAATATAAATATTTTAAAAGACATGTCAAAATATATACGCTTTTACCTTATAATTGTATTATATTATTAAAATATTCAGTTTCTAAATTGCAGTGTCAACTCTCAAATGTCCACAAACATGTGGGATAGAGGTGTATTCATGTTCGTAATCTACTTTATGACTTTGTTACTCAACACTAGCCTGTATTATGAATTGATAAACAAATCCTAAGAACGAAAGAGTCCATTCTTAACCTTATTTACATATTTGAGAAAATATTAATTTTTAAAAAGAAAACAAGAAAATATTTCATCTAAATGAAAATTGCGTTTCAAGGCATTATAAAAGCAAGACAGTTACTGAGATAATACGATTGAAAACACCGCCGATCGAGATGTAAGAACCGACCCACGTGAATCCAAGCAATGAAGCTTGTGATTTTTTTTTCTTTTTATTTTATTTAATGAAAGGTATTTTCTCAAACGATGTAATTTTATATTATTCTAATCAAAACAATTGAGAACGAAAGATACAAAAAGGGACACATACCGAAGTGTAACTGCAGCAGATTAGGTTTTGTTTGATCGAAGAGAATAATAATACACGTCTGTACATTCAAAGACTGCTTGGTAAATAATATATGACCTCCGTTCTCTGGTCACATATATATAGATATATATTACAAATCTGATTAGCATAATGAGAAAAGATTTCAAAGATATCGACTAAACTTGGTATATTATATCATACACGTGATTTAAGACCATATAATAAGAAACCCTAAAACATAAGACGACCAAGAACATGTAGTTCTTACCAAATACTGATGAAAGATCGATCCAAGAAGCAACTCCTATGAGTCACAACGTAAGTTCCAAGAGCTTGGAAAACCATATAACTATGATAATACTTTATTGGTGTTTCTATATTTTTCTTATTTTGGAATCCTCTTTAATGGAATGGACGACAAGAAAGGAATAAACACGCTTTCGATGAAATTTGATTTTTTGAGAGAAAATGGGTATGATGTGTTTATCTATCGGAGAAAGGGTGAAAAAGAGAATAATATATTGTAGCTTTTCTTTTTTCCATGATCTCATTATTCATGGAAGAAAAAAAATGATCTCATTATTCATTATTCTTTTATGATTAACCGTGTTGAAATATCATATTTTTATGTGCTTTATTGTAATTTCGTTAAGGACTAGCAGCTAGTTGATTTGACTGTTGATTTAATTCATTAATTACGTGACAAACATTAATGAGATGATTAATTAGGTGTGAAATCAATTAAGGCCCGTTGATATACTTACAGTTGTTAACTTAATCAATGACTCATAATAATGAGACATTTAAGTCTATAAGTAGTGGGTCGCTAATAAAATTAGTGAAGGGACTACCATAAGACAGATGTAACGAGGAAGGCTTGTGTAATATGTTTAAGCAGTATGTGACATACGCTATCTTAGATCAGAAAACGATGCAACAACAAAATACACTGGCCATTTCGATTTACTGCGTTATTGATTTTTTCAAAATTCTTTTTTTTTTTTTTTTCTCGCAAGTGTATCGATACTGGACAGTGAGGACGCTTAAGTAGGCTAACTAACGTTCAAGTTAACTTCTCTTTTTCTTTTTATTAATTCCAAGATCCTCACAAATCAATTCCTCTTTCTATAAATTGACTTCTATCTACTCAACATTTGAATCGTCTATTGGAAGGATGCTAATGGAATCGACATTATTTTCTTCATTCTTACGTTTCATACGACATTAAATAATATATCCTCGTATGAAAGACTAATAATGCAGAAGCCGTCATATGTTATAATATAATGTGACAATAAATAAGTTCATGAATAACGCGTTTGCTTCAGCTTAAGGTGTATGTGAGAAGAGAATACAAAACAGATCATTCGTCGTAACATAAAATCATACCTTTTGAACCATCTACATCTCTTTCAGATGCTGTAATGACTTAATCCGCAAGTTTACTTATGTTCCCCAGCAACTTTACTCCATCATCTTCCAATAACGCATGTTAAATAGTAGTATCGATATATACACAGCACATACATACCCTAATATTTATATGTATATGTACATACAAAAGTCTCTTTCGCATTCAATTTCTCGGAAATTACCTGGAAATTGTCTTCCATCGATTAGTGTGACCTCGTGGGGGCAAGCTTGACCAGTGTTGTTTTATCCCCAAATTATTTCTTTCTTTCTCTCTTATCTACTTGATTCATTTATAGAATCATAGAAAAACACTACAGAGAGTGCACAGATTAATTCTACAACGTCTCATATTAAATGCTTCGTACTTAACAATGCCTTTTCCTCACTCGAATATTATAAGTCCTCGTCGTCCCTCACTTGACTGTGCTATATTACCTCATATTGCTATGAGATGGTGACGTCATTTCTCTTGCGTGTAATGGAAACACGCATAGAAAAGAGCTGTGACACATCCATTTTATTTGCTCCTCTCCCAATTTAATACAACCTTAAAATGTACACTCGGTATAGTGAGTTAATTGAACTACTTAACGTTGTATTTTTGTGTCTCCATTTTTCACTTGACAGAGAAATCTATGCTTTAAAGCTTCAAAGGAACAAGATATGGATTCCCCCATTAAATTAACCTTATTAATAACCTAAACCCTAATTTTCTTCCCCTATGCTTGTCGCGATTAGCCCGCCCGAAGCCAAGCCTATTATACGATGTTTGTATTGTATAGTTTCAATCAATGTTATGTGCTTAGTAGACTTCGGAAAAAAAAACACTTGCTAAGAATGGGAAAAGGTAAAAAAAGCACTAAGTGCATTGAAGTGCCTTACAAATATCGTGAAACGCGCATGAGATTGTGCCATTATTCATTCTGTGTCGAAGCTTTCATCATCATGTGACTTTCATCAATAAGCATTTTGAACTTCAAATATTTTAGATTATTTAGTTCTTTTTTCCACCATTGGATATTAAAGAACGAAGAAAAGTTTCAAGCCGAGATGGGCTATAAAATACAAATGTCCGTTGGGCCGTTTCGTTATGTTACAAAATAATTTGGGGCCGTTTGCAATATATGGGTTCTTATGGACTTGGAGAAAGCAAAGAGCCCAACATACAAGTTAACTACGGCCCACTATAAATTAAACCCAATATATAAACTTTAGGGTTTCGGACCAATGAGCTAGCTTTTCATTCAGCTGAGACTCTATTTCCCCAGCCTCTGTTGGATCAGGTATTGCGGTGATTCTTCCTTTCATTTGTATCTCATGTGTGCTTGATGGTTATAGGTTGTTTTTTGCTAGATCTGCAGGTTACCACTGTAAATTGGTTTGTTCTATATGCAAATACAAAAGCATTTTGGAATTTGATATCTTATGCTCTGATTTCTGTATTGATTCTGTAAATTAGTGATGGCCGAGGGTGCAAAAAGTGGCGTTCCAGTGCCTGACTCGGTGCTGAAGAAGCAGAAGAGGAACGAAGAATGGGCACTTGCAAAAGCCGAAGAGCACGAAGAAGCTAAGAAAAAGAAGGCTGAGACGAGAAAAATTATCTGCAAGAGAGCTAAGCAGTATGCCAAGGAGTATGAGGATAAGGTATACATGATATCTTCTACTTGTGCTGAACTCAAGTATTTCTAATTGGCAATGGCTTCACCATTTTGTGGGCTTCTTTCATTGGTATTGTAGGAGAAGGAATTGATTCAATTGAAACGCGAAGCTAGATTGAAGGGTGGCTTCTATGTCGACCCTGAAGCTAAGCTGTTGTTCATTGTCCGAATCCGCGGGTATGATAATTTTTTTGCTGCTTGTATCGCGCTTATGAGTATAATTTTATGTAAACAACAACACTCACTACTTGGCAATTTTTCTGATCTTTCAGTATCAACGCAATGCACCCTACGACCAAGAAAATTCTGCAGCTTTTGAGATTGCGCCAGGTATTCATATTATGGGTGTGGTGCAGTGCATTTTATTTCTCCTATCCCAGTTTGTTTATGTAACAACAGCTCAACAGCTCATAAGCTGCATTTTTGTCATTGTTCTTCCAAGCTGAACCGATTTTGCTTATGTGACAGACTGAAAGTATTATTATCTTGATTTAATTTGTTTCCATATGGTTTCATGTTGAAAATCTTGTAGATATTCAACGGGGTCTTTCTGAAAGTGAACAAGGCGACAATGAACATGCTTCACAGAGTGGAGCCTTACGTTACCTACGGCTACCCAAACCTTAAAAGCGTAAGAGAACTGATCTACAAGAGAGGTTATGGAAAGGTTAACAAGCAGAGAATCGCCTTAACCGACAATTCCATCATCGAACAGGTTTGGTTTTACACTTGGAAGCATATGGCAAAAGAAGTGTCTCCATTTCCTTTTCTTCTTCAGACTTGTGACACTATTACTTCTCTGCCATGAAAGGTGTTGGGCAAGCATGGCATAATCTGCGTGGAAGATCTCATCCATGAGATTCTGACCGTCGGCCCACACTTCAAGGAAGCAAACAACTTCCTTTGGCCTTTCCAACTCAAGGCGCCGTTGGGCGGACTGAAGAAGAAGAGGAATCACTACGTTGAAGGTGGTGATGCTGGTAACCGTGAAGACTATATCAACGAGCTCATCAGGCGAATGAACTGAGAGTTGTGATCTTTGTTTGAATGGAATTCTTTTTCTTTGTTGGAGTTTATGACAACTTTCCTATGTTCCCTTGCTCTGATTTTGTAGTAACCTTTTGTGAGATTGACATAGTTACGGATATTTCTCTCTTGTGATCGTTTTTTGGGTCAAAGATGCCACTTTTCATAGCTTGGGGACCACAGTTCAGACATTTTGATCGGTCTCCACTTGGAACGCAAAAAATAAATGAAAATAAAAAATCGAATCTTTGTCATTGTGGTAATTCTCTGGTTAAATATCGACAAATTGACGCAGATTGATTCGATTCATCTTGTATATTTTCAAAGATATTTGATGACAATATTGCCCTCATATCATTTACGTCAGCTGAGGAAAACACACTTGGGTGCTTACGGTCCTTTTCAGTAAGTCGACAGCTCATTCCAAATCCAAAATATACTTCACTTAAAAAGCGCACTGTTTAGGGGGAAAAAGCGCACTTTTTGGAACAAACGAAGCTTGTGTAATAAAATTCTATAATCTGCGACTGAGGTCGAGTCATTAATCTTGATACCGCTTTACTACCTTGTTGCAGCTGAGATCGATTGGTTCTCCCTGCGATCGGTTGGCATGCGTCATTTTCTTCGTTTCACTTTTGTTGTTCTATAGTTCATGATGTTTTGTTCTTCTTCTTTTGGTTTTGGAAGGAAAGGCGTGATGTTCTGTGCTATAAGGAAGAAAGCTGCTTCCGCTTCGGTATGTCCCTCGATCTTCTGTCGTTGATTGTTTTCGGTCTGATCGTGGTTGGATTTCACTGCGTGATTGAATGAAGCTATTAACTTTTTTTTAAAAAAATCTTCGAGGAAATCTGAGTTGTGTTTTTCGGACTAGGTGTACGGTAGATCACTGTATAAGCTGAAGGCGGGACCTAGAGTATGTTCGGGTATACCACAAGAGGTAATGCCGATCATTTTCCTCGTACGGTGCTAATGATCGTGAAGACCTCATTGAGTTCCCTTCATGGAGCTACCATTTATTAATATCATTGACATGTATTTGGTAATTCATTCCTCTTTGCTTATGAACTGATGAACAGTCATTACTCTCTACGACGGGATGTGCTGGTGCTCGGACTTTTATAACGTTTCTCGCTCTGGTATTCTCTTTACGCCTCGTGTTACTGCCTGCATCAGTTTTTTCGTTTTTATTGACGTATTTCTTGCCACAGGCCTGGCGTGGAGTTCGGCGTCAAAAAGTGAGTTACGTTTCATTGTTGTATCTACCTGAGAATTTGAGTACCTTTTTTTTTGTCTTTTTCTTCTTTGCAATGTTTGTCACGCGTGGGTTATAATGAAATAGAAGACGGGTAGCTGAAGATTTTGAACTCGGAAAATTGGCTCTGGGTGGTGAAAGAGGGCAGGCATACCATGATATATAGGTTATTAAGTTTGCATGAGTCGTAAATTCATCTGAAGCTGAAACATTTTTGGTGAAAGCATGACTGGGAGAGACTGATATATCTAATGTTCATCTGTATGGTTTCTTCCACACAAGATGAAACTCACGAAAAAAATAACTAAAGTTGAATATTGCCTGAATAAATGTGCTTATGTTAGTGCTTTCTGGTTTAGAAAACATGACCTCTTATTATTTGATTTTTTGCATTACGAACAGGATAGTTGTAAGTGAAATTCTGCGAGATGCCTCTTTCAAGCAGATCTGGAGCAAGTCATTCTGTTCCAACACGGGTATATCGTGTGCTTGATCATTACCTTCTACTTGTCTTCAATTTGTCGATATGTTCTAATTTGGTGGAACAAGCTTGCCAAAGACGTCCATGCTCCATTTTGTTGTGGCATGGAAACTGGAAAGTCGAACTCGCATAAGTATCTAGAAAATCTCTCTGCACTCAATTTAAGAACGAGGGAAAAGATTATGAGGTCTAAACCCACGAGTTAAGACAGCTATTGAGTAATCAACTTTTTTGCATTTTTATTGACACAGAGAAAATAATATATTCGTTTTCAGCACTGCTCGATCAAACTCTTATGCTTAGATCTCTTTTCTTCATGAGATTTTCTGGTAACATGTCACCCCCTACCCTTGATGCATAAGCAGAAGGTGATCTCGTCGAAGCCGTCGTCCCTTTCATGGGAGAATCCATCAGTGATGGCACGCTAGCAACATTCTTGAAAAGTATGCTCTTTTTTATCCCTCATCATCTACATTGTAATAACCGAAGCGAAGAGTTGATTCCTCGTGATTGTTGACTTTTTGTCGTCGAGCAGAACCTGGGGGATAGCGTTGAAGTTGATGAGGCTATTGCTCAAGTTGAAACAGATAAGGTGCGTCCTACTGATTGCTGATACTTAAGGCATTTGGTGAATTCTAGGTAGTTGGCAAACCACTTACTTTTTAGTTGTTTCTTATCCCAGATTACCATTGACGTCAATAGTCCTGAAGCAGGTGTCATCCAAAAGGTAGCAATGTGATGAATTTGGCATGCACTGTATTGCTGGTGATTTAGTGGCTGCTGAGCTGATGTTTTTTTCTTTTGGTTCTATTGCATTTCATAGTTTATTGCTAAAGAAGGTGATACAGTGCAACCTGGCACGAAGATTGCTATCATATCGAAATCTGGTGAAGGCGTAACGCATGTTGCACCATCTGAAAAAAGTGCTTCCTCACCCCCCACCGCCACCTGCCGAAGAGAAAAAAGGAAGGCCACCGCCTAAAGCGGAGAAGACACCTTCGCCAGAAAAGCCTAAAGGAAGCAATCTTCCTCCTCCCAAAACCTCAGCCTCGGAGCCTACGCTTCCCCCCAAAAGACAGGGAAAGACGGGTAGGTTCCTTGTCTTGACATGTTGGTGAGGATGCTTGAGTAAGAATCTATATACATATGGCATGATTGTAACCTATATTTGTCTTGCTGAAAAAGGTGCCGATGACGAGGCTGAGGAAACGAGTTGCTACAAGATTGAAGGATTCACAGAACACATTTGCATTGCTGACTACATTCAATGAAGTGGACATGCAAGTCACCCTCTCTCTTTTTTTTTTTCTCCCGTACATGTACATATTTTCATTATTCATTGACATCTTTCTTTTTTTTTTGTACGACAGGACTAATCTGATGAAGCTTCGAACCGATTACAAGGATACATTTGTTGAGAAGCACGGAGCGAAGCTGGGTTTGATGTCCGGGTTTGTGAAAGTACGCTTCCATGGCTTCTCATATTTGATCTTCCTTTTCAAAACTCGACACGCTTTTCTGATCTACAGGCAGCCGTTAGTGCTCTACAGAAGTAGCCGATAGTGAACGCTGTGATTGATGGCGATGACATCATTTACAGAGACTACATCGATATCAGCATAGCTGTTGGAACACCCAAGGCTAGATGCGTCCCATCTTTCATATTCCTCGACAGAGTTTTGGGATCAGAACAGAAACTCGAAAACTTTTCGACGTATAAATGTTTAATGCCATCGGCTTAACTTTTTAGGGTCTTGTTGTTCCAGTCCTCCGCCGTGCTGAAGGTATGAACTTCGCAGAGGTGGAAAAGGAGATCAACGACCTTGCAAAGAAGGCCAACGACGGTACCATATCGATCGATGAGATGGCTGGCGGTACATTTACCATATCGAACGGCGGCGTTTATGGAAGCCTTCTGGGTACTCCCATAATCAATCCTCCTCAGGTTTGATTTATTATATGAAAAAGAAATACCTTGAATTCGTTCCCCTCTTTCGTAGCTTAAAATGTTTTCGTTACTTTAATGCATTAAATCAGTCGGCAATACTGGGAATGCACTCGATTGTGAACCGTCCTATGGTTGTTGGAGGTAACGTCGTTTCTAGGCCTATGATGTACATAGCACTGACCTACGACCATAGGCTGATCGATGGTAGAGAAGCTGTTTTCTTCTTGAGAAGAATCAAGGACGTCGTCGAAGATCCTCGGAGGCTCCTTTTAGATGTCTGAATGAGCACAAGCTGAGAAAGACGACTATTTTGCTCTTTAGTTTTTATTTGCTCGAAATAAAAAGACTAACAGTTTTTCCTCCATTTTTTTTTTATCAAAAATAATGTTTTTTTTCTGATTCACATGTATCATTGAGGAGTGGAATCCTAAGCTTTGAAACCAAGTAACATTGGACTTGGTACAGAGTAATTTCGGAAAATGAGAAGCATTTATATCTCCTGAATGTTTTTCCTTTTGGGAGCTTTTTTTATGGTAACACTTTAATCTAATGGTTCTTACCTTAGTTTGAGAGTCTGTATTACACTACAAAACTTATGAAGATCTTCACCATGTAGGAAGAAGCCAACAAGCCTAACCAACTTGACCAAGACAAAAAGTTAAAAGCAAAAACTTCCATTTCCTTTCTGTACTTGCAAGGAAAACAAAAATCCATGCTCGATAGAACGAAATCACGTCCCAAAGAAAACGCAAAAAGGCGTCGTCACCTTTTCTCCCTTACTTCTGCTATCGGTACATACACCACAGATCGATCGATGGGGTTGACCGTTTTGCCCATGCGGGATCTGCATTTTGGGAGCTGAAGAAGAGTTCGCCTTAGGTTCTCCACTCTGTTCTTGACTTGGCACAGCCTCTTCATCTCGGCCTGCGCTGCTTTGCTAATCGAATTCTTCTTAGCTTCTTTTGCTCTCTCTTTCAAGTGCTTCAGGCTCACATCATCGCCAGGTTCAACAGAAATCTTATATCGCAAGACGACGACATGTTAAAAGTCCAATACAAGAATTGGGCTTCGATTTTTTTCTTTACCTTAATGGAGAAAGGGAGAGGTTTACCTTGCTAATAATATCTGCTGCACTTTGTGCTGCTGATGCTTTCTTCTTCTTCTTGTTCCCCTGCTTTACCTTGACAGATTTGTTTGATGATTCTTTGCTCCTTCCTTCGTTTAAGTTATCCGATTCTTTGGTAATAACACGGCCAATGCCCGCACAATCTTCGACTCTTTCTGTCTGTTCGTTATATTATCACGATGCTAAGTTTACAGAATTTTGAAAAAAAAAAGATCGAGATTTGATGATTAGGGGGGATGGCTTGCCTTTCTTGCTTTTAGCGCTAGGTATCGAGCATTTTTGAACCATTTGTTCACCTGCAAAACCGCCGATATTGCAAAATATATTTACGATGCGAATCAGATCGCCATAGTAATTCATGGTTAGTAAATATTTAAAATTCCATAAACCACCTTGTCAAATTCCAGACTCAGCTGCTCTGACAAGCTCACCCTTACGTCTCTAGCGGGAAGTTCATTCTCAGCAAACGCAAGTCGAAGCTTCTGAAAATGAAAGAAAACTTGGGAGAGTTGAAAAAAGAGACAGTAGAAAGATTTAGAAAATTTAAGGTACCTCGACCGCATCATTTGGGAGTCTGCTGCTTGATTTTTTCGCATTCTCTTTCGCTTCTAACGTCTCTTTCTCCGTATTTCTCTTTTCGCCTTCGCCTAGAGACATAAGCGTGTTCGCAGCATCGCTCTCTTTTACTCTCCGTCTCATTGCTTTAGGGCCCCAATCTTCATCATCGCTCATCTGTTCGCTCTCATTACCATTCTTCCCAAACATTTCCTACGAACCAATTCAACTTATCCCATGATTTACGATGCATATTATATAGTAAATCCCTCCAAAATTTGATGTTGAATCGATATGACTGTTGAAAGGCTTTCTGGGATTTAAACTGTTGAAAGGCTTTTGTGATTTAAACAAAGTATATCAAGGAATTGAATACTCACATCATTCAGCTTTATGTAGTCTACAGCAGCTCGATGTCTCGGGCCAGACACAAGTTCTCCACTGTCGTCCTCAGATAACTCGTTGTGATGGACTCTTCCATCGTTCTTGGCAGAATCCAAGCGAAAACTGAAGCTACAATCTGAAGCATACGATTCGCTAGTCGAAGAACTGTTACTACAGCTTTGTCCCTGTGGATCGTAGTTTTCGTCTTCTGAGTCATCTGATGGCCATTCTTCGGGGTGTAAAACTAAGTTCTCGCCGTCGGGCAATGCAGCTTCTTCCTTGAAAACGTCCTGTAATGGTTTAAGATGAGTTTCTTTTTTTTTTCAAAAAAAAAAAAAAGAAAAAATCGAACACAGAATATAATATTGCTAGAGATGCATCAAAAGGTTTTTCGGTATTCAACCTGCCAACTAATGTCCAATGGAAAGTTAGTCCCAAGGTGAGCGTTAGTTGCTTCCAATATTTCCATCTTCTTCTTACAGAATTTGCAGAACCATGACTCCTCCTCTGTGGAGAGAGAAGTTCATAGCATATATAATGTTCAATATGTAATGATATTTCATACATCACATAACTCGGAAGTGGGAAACTTATAACAAACGTGCAATAATAACATAAGGTTTTGAGGGGAGAAAGCTCACCACATTGTGGTCTGATAGGAGAATCGAGACAGTTTTTGTGAAAAGCACACTTGCAAGTCCCATTACAACGTATGATGTCATCGTCGGGAAGGATTATTCGATTACTACATTTTGTACATAATATCTGAAAAAATAAACAAGAAAATACGAAGTATGTTAACTGAATTCCCAGTATAACGTATGATCTCATCGGTCGAACCACCTCAAAAAAAGTAACATTACATGCGAGTTAAACACCGTCTCATATAAATATAGAAACTTGACAATCCACGAATTTCAGTAAGAAAGACTAACGTTTTTGTGATCAGATACATTGGGAATCATTGATGATTCATCTGCTGACGAACTAAGCAAATCCAACTGGTGAATGGCTTCACGTATTCCTAGTTTGCAATTCAATATTTGCTTTCTAGCTCTCTCAAGTTCCTTTTCGGGCCTAATCTTCTCTCGGCTGAAAAAAATAATAGATAAACATAGGAAATCAGCTTAGAAAACTATGAATGCGTTTGAATAAGAACATAATTTTTCCCAAGATTCATTTTTCCCCCTTTCTCCCCCGCAAGGTAAGAGAACAGTTATAGCAATAGCGATAAACAAGTGAAAATTCAATACCTTTGACCTCGCCAACCTTCTGCGCAGTAAGCATCGATCAGATTCTGCTCCAGCTTCAGTTTAATCAACAGATACCTTGTCCTCCTCTGCAGCTTAGAAGCTTCATCGATCTCCACGTCTGTTTTCCTCTTCTTTTTCCTTCTCCTTCTCTTAATCTTTTGGGACTCACTGTTATCTAGTTTTCCAATGTTCTTGTCTTCGTTTACCGCATTGTGATCGATCACCACTCAAAGAAGTTCTCTTCTTCGATATCTTGATCTTGGGTTCTGTTATATTTTTGGCAATTCCCTTTCTATTCTTGATTCTCCTATCATCTCCCTCATTCGAATCATTGGCAGTTTTTCCCTGAGAAAACAACGCATATTTCCTCTGATGAGACTTCAGCCTTTGCTTTATGCTCTGTAAACTTTCATCGTCTTTAGCGCGAAACATTCTTTCGGCAATTTCTTCCTTAGAAGCGCCACATCGAAGGGCTGAAAAACCCAACGAAAAAGAGCTTCAGAATCATTCAACCTATCCAAATTATAAACGGAACTTACCAATAACAATCACAACAATGCTACATAAAGTCCTCCTAGCCACCTATAAATCAACCTTTTTCCACCCAAATCAGTAACCTTTTCATCATGACCTTCAATATAAACATTGGACTGCGAGAAATGGATCGACGGTACGCAATTTCAAAGAAAACCAAGAAATAATAGAAAATCCATAGAACCCAAAATGGCAAACTCCCCGCAACAAATAGAAAAACTGAGAGAATGAAACTTACGTGTTCAATCAGCAAGGGGCAGAAGATAACAAAGGTTCCCCAAGCAAAGAAACGAGAGAATGAAGGATCCGTACAGTTCAGTGCAGTGCCATTGATGAATGCACGAATAAACCGAAAAGACACACCATAGGGAAGGTAATCAATCAAATGTTGAAGAGGGCAGATCGACTGATGTTAATTAATTGCATGTATTGGGAAAGATCGCCCTTTTATATCCTCAAAATCTACAACACGAAGCTGAAAAAGCTCTCTCTTTGAAGCTCTTTTGATGGCCGGCTGAAACGTCCTTTCGTCCTCCGTTGTTTGTGTTCTTTGTTTCTTCACTACCATCGCCGAAAACAATTATAATTAAAAACTGTTATTTTTATTTGATGATAATTTGCTTTCTTGATTATGCAAGAAAGTGTATACTTTCTTTCAATTTTGCAATATCCCAATTCATAACAAGGGCCAAGGGCAATCACATTGCATATTATAGTCGAATTGCGTAAATCATTGAATCTTAGGATCAAACTCTCGTGGGCAACGTTGACAGTTATATCAATTCTTTTTAACCCTTGCAAATAGTTTATTTTCATAATTTAATGTTTTATACTTCTTTTACTTCTTTTTTGTGTTGTGTTTATCTGACAACTTCGCAATATGTAATAAATTCTTTTCAAACCTTCACTTCAGCTTATGACCTGAAACTTTAGTGGAACTTATAAATAAAAAAAGGATTCTAAGACAAAATGTCACATACATTACATTCCAAGACAAAAATCGTTGATGGGTCGGACCGAACCCGAAAGTTCATGGGTTAAAATAATGGCCTACTAAAGTACATTGGGCCTGGGCTTATCCATTTGTATCTTATGAGCTCAGTTGGCTCATAGCTCTGTGGACCCCACTAGATTCTACTCTCACCGTTTCTTGCTGGGAGCTTCGTAGTTCGTTGGTGAGGAAATAAATACATAGATCAGTTCAATTCAATCTTATCTGATGCTGACTAGGCATGGACTGAAGTTTTCGGATTTGTTTTTCCATAATGTCATAATTTAGTTTGAACATTGAAATATGTATCTCTTTTTTCAAACTGAAGAACGATGATGATATTTTAGGGCAGCAAATCTATCCTATAAACCTCGGACATAAACATGGCTGCTGCAACTAAAATATAGTGTGTCTTGTGGGCTGGGCAGATAATTACCGACTTGTTCCTATCAACTCGACCCTGGAATCAGCAGCTCTTTTTTTTTTTTCACCCCTTTTTTAAGCAAAAGCCACCCCTTTAAAAATAATCTTGTTTTTATCCGTTTACTTTGTCTGCACTCGTCAAACAATGCCCCCCAACCCCACATAGCATATTTCGCGGTGCCACCTTCTCTCCCTTATTAGATTCTGCAGATTCTCTCTTTTTTGGTCCCACAGACAAGTAGAATCAAGGGTTTTGGTGAGATTCTTTTTGCAATTTTCTAAGGTGGTGTCGATGAAATGAAAATGGTTTTGTTTCGTTCTCCTGATCAAGGGTTTTTCTGAACTGTATGCGTTCTTTCGCTGCTTGGACATTTAGTTTGGAAAAAAGTTTTTTCATGGTTATCATGTATATGTTTCTTGGATTGTAGTAATTCTGCAGTTGACTTTGTTTTCTCTGGTGACACGGTGCTGTTTTTAAAGGTTTGAATTGTAAAACTATGTTAGATGATGTTTTGGCTCTATATATGCTGTTTTTGGAAGGCCTTGAAATTTGTAATACATATACTTGTCGTTCGCTTCAACGAATGCTTACATCGTTTGAAACAATGATATGGGAGCTGAAGTGTTCAGGTTTTTCCAGTTGATAACTGAAACTTGTATATTTGGTCAGAATGACGATATATAAGATAGAGTTTTGATCTTTGCCTATCTTGGAGAAAGTGTCAATGATCGACGCTTTTGTCGTATAAAAAAGCTTGCCGAGCCCGACAAGTATGAATCGTAGGATCTTATGTTCTAAAAAGCCTTTGGCCAATCTGTGCAGTTTTCATCGGAAAGCGAAATATATAATGTAGCTGAAATGCGGACCATAATTTGACAGAGATCTTTGATGCAATTTCTGGCACGTTCTTTTTGGGACATCCTTAAAACAAATGGCCACTGAAAGTCCAATTAGGATACCACAAGGAACAGATCAATGGGCAACCTTAAAACCATTGAACAGTTACAGTCCATCCTCTGCTGAGATGGCCATTCAACATTTGGGTTTGTTCTTGAAAGAGAACGAACTTCGAAGCCACGAAAACGATGTAGTACCAACCCGAAGTGAGAGCGCACCCCCGAGCATGGAAGGTTCCATGGCTGCTATCGGAAATATGTTTTCGAAAAAGGTCTCCTTTTCGTCTTTGCGCGATATTTCTGACTCTAAGTTGGATAAGAAGCTTAAGAGGGCCATGCATGGAGCTAAGTATGTCGATGGTCCTAGAACAAGCCTTCCTTCTCACAAAGAAGAGTCCGAGGATGACCAGTTGTCTGAACAGAGTGTGTCTGCTTCTGTGGAGAAAGCTGCTTTGTGGGGTTATCGCAACAATTCATTGGACTCGAGCCAGGTACATTTATATGATATATCATGAATAAGTTAATATACAGAAAGTTTCCCTAAAGTGATGATCATATAATTCCAAAGAATCTAAGATAATTTCTGAGGATGGTTCATTTTTTTTTTTCTGGTTTCAAGCAGGTATTATCACTTGATGGCTCAAAGGACTCTTTCGTTGAGCCCCCTTCACACGAGAGTGACTTAGACACATCGCCTTCACATTCAGACACTCACATATATCAGAAAAGCGAGCCCTTGACTCCCTTAAGTACCATACGCCAAGCCCATATGGTTCCACAAGATCCAAGTAGCCATCGAGTCGAGGGATCTCATCCTTACGGTACTTTGACCCACCCATTTCATTTCCCTTCAAGTGCTTCGGGTCAAGAAATCCAACACATGCTCCAATCGCCTGGGTTTAAACCTCCGCTATTTACTGCTTATAGTCAATACTATCCCAGCATGCAACAACAAGGCTACATTCATCCTCAGTACAGCGCGCCTTATAGTTTCAACTCCTCTGTTTTCCCGCCTTACATGGGCGTATACTCCCAACATGGCAGTATACCTATGGCCTTCAACGGTGCATCTTTTCCGTTATCTGGGGTTGACATAAGCGGCCTTTATGCTTATG
Organism: Craterostigma plantagineum; assembly: GCA_027422505.1. Taxonomy (NCBI): domain Eukaryota; kingdom Viridiplantae; phylum Streptophyta; class Magnoliopsida; order Lamiales; family Linderniaceae; genus Craterostigma; species Craterostigma plantagineum. The sequence continues at coordinate 5,402,905 of JAPQWV010000039.1, read as the reverse complement.
ATCCTCTGATGAAATTCTATGGCCAGTTTGGTATGCAGATGCAAACGCACTTACCATTTCAGTATGCGCAGCCATCATCATCTCTGCACAGTATGTACGGTCCTTTCGATCAAACTTCAAGAGGTGGTTCTTCCATGGCCCAAATGAGTCCTCGGCAGCTAAGAAAGGGAGGCGAGCATAAACCTCAAAACTTGTCTGAAAATGGCTATAACAGTATGAATCCTGTAAAGCGGACTAACCATTCGGGTGTGAGATATTATGGTGGTGTCTCTCATTCTTCTTCAGCCAGCGCGGATAGATCGAGCGAATTCCAAAGCCCTAGATGGAACGGTATGAACTCATCTTCTCTTCTTGAAGAGTTGAAATCTGGGAAAGGTCAAAGATATAAGTTGTCTGATGTCGCGGGGCATGTATGCGAATTCAGGCAAGCCATTTTGGTCGACCCTGCTTCTTGAGTTTCTCTCTATTATCAATTACTATTTGGAGTGAATTTTATTTTTTTTTCAATTTTATTTCCACATCAGCATCGATCAACATGGGAGTAGGTTCATTCAGCGGCAGCTAGAAACTTGTAGCGACGAAGAGAAAGCGTGCGTATTTGACGAAGTTGTCCCCCATGCTTCCAAGCTGATAACGGATGTTTTCGGGAACTATGTTATTCAAAAGGTGTTGAACTCAATAATCTCTCGGAGATACATAGTTTAACTTTTACTGTTGCTTGTTTCTTAACAATTTGGCTTATTTTTTCTGGGGGTTATCAATACCGTTGTTCTCCGTCGCGTGATCTTTTTAAAAGCTTTTCGAACATGGAAGCTCGAAGCAAAGGGAAAACCTTGCAAATCTATTACAAGGCCAAATCCTCCCCTTAAGTTTGCAAATGTATGGGTGTCGAGTTATCCAAAAGGTAATCTTTATGGCCTCTATGACTACGAGTCTAGCATTTAATTCCAATGCTCGACCTTATACTATTTTATTTTTATGCCTAGGCTCTTGATGTCATTGAGTTAGAGCAAAAGGCAAAGCTTGTAAGAGAACTCGACGGGCATGTAATCAGATGCGCCCGAGATCAAAATGGCAACCACGTTATACAGAAATGCATAGAGAGCATCCCCTCAGAGGAGATCGAATTCATCATTTCTTCTTTTCGTGGGCAAGTTGCTAGCCTTTCAATGCATCCCTATGGGTGCCGTGTCATACAGGTGATTACAGTCTTTCTGTTATTAATATGTAAAATGCGATATGCTTATATTTTTTTTCTTGATTTTTTTCCGGGATTACAAAGAGGGTCTTGGAGCGTTGCGAAGATGGATCGCATACGCAGTGCATAATCGATGAGATTCTTGAATCAGTCTGCCCTCTTGCCCAGGACCAATATGGTAACTATGTCGCACAGGTAAGTTTCTTTTTTTTTTCTTCGACTTTTTTAGAACTTCTTTTACAACGTATCGCTCGGGCGGGCCCTAATTTCAGCTTCACAAATGCAGCACGTTCTAGAGAGAGGAAACCCTCGTGAACGAAGTGCGATCATCGAGAAATTAACCGAATCTGTGGTACAGCTGAGCCAGCACAAATTCGGATCGAACGTTGTCGAGAAATGTCTGGAGTATAGCGACTCTGCTGTGAGGGCTTCGCTCGTAAAGGAGATTATAGGGCGAGGCGAAAACGATAACTTGCTGGTAATGTCTGAAAATTTCGAATTTGCTAGTACGATTTTATCCGTATTTATATAGAAAAAGTTATTTAAGTGCGGGAATTGCGCTGTGGTTCTTCTAGATGATGATGAAGGATCAGTATGCGAATTATGTGGTTCAGAAAATACTACAGAAATGTTCAGATGACGAGCGCGAAGTTTTGGTCGGTCGTGTAAGGAGCCATCTATCGTCTTTAAAGAAATATACTAACGGAAAACACATTGTTGCCCGCTTTGAGATGCTGTGCTGAGAGGTGATTCGTTGTTTCGGGTTATTTACTACATCTGTGTTTATTTCTCCTCGAAACCTAACGAATCATTGTTCTACTAACTCAGAAACGCAAGAAACTGGGCAGTAGAAGCGGGATTCGTTGATCGTTCGGGGTCGGGCGAAATGATTCTTCGAGACCTATAACTATGAAATCCTCGATCAGATAGATGGCTTTAGTGTTAGGTTACGGTCCTATGTGTACAGTTGAGAAACTGATGTGCTGAATATCTTAGGGTTCATGGATGGTGTTTATTCATGTCGATTGAAATAAAAACTAATATTGGCTTTCTGGGCTGGTGAAAGTACCATCTTTTCATAAACTAAGGCTCTGCTTAACCAACAAAAATCTAGCCATGCTAAGAGCATTCGAATCACTAAAAAAAGATCATATCTTTGAACAGCCTTACAGCCAGAAAAGATAGCAAGCAACCATTTTTCTCCCCCATGTCAGTCAATTTCTGCAAGATTCGACAAATCAAAAACAGCTATATCACAGTAATCTCTTTTAACTACTCATCGTATACACCAATTCCCCTCCTTTCGATCAACTTGTGTTACCTATACCAGAACATGGGCGTCGACATAGTTTTTGTGGGTTGTGGTATCATACAATGTTGCTGCGGCCATTGATGCAGTCCTTCACTTGAAGCCATCATCCCAACTGCTTCACCATAGGCATTATTAGAGTGGTGAAAACTTGAATCGTTTTCAACATCCATGCCTGAACCCTCCAAGGCTTCATCAGCATCGACCATCTCAAGATTCTCGACTTTCGGAGAAACTTCTGGGAAATTCTGCAGTGGGACCCACGGGACAACAGCTAGAGATGCATTACCCGAACTAGAATCATCTTCATCCTTAGTCAGACCACTTTGTTGCTTGGCCAGTTTCCAAGAACCCAACTCGCTGGACCACAGCTCTTGATCTGCAGAGTTGATACACAAATGGAATGACTCTGATCAGACACCTTCTCACTCAAGTGAAACTCAATCATCGATAGTCAAAACCGTACGTACGCACAGAACATACTTTTCAGGCCTGAAATAAGTTGAGGATTGATGGAGACCAAGTAGTTCGAAGGATTTAGAGAGAGAGGATTCGCATTTGCGCTGGGATTAAACAGTACGATCGCTCGCTCGTTATTCTCCGGCAAGCTCGGTAGTTCTTCGATTTTCAAACCACCAGCCGATGCACTAATGGGAAACGCAGGTTCATCAGGCGCCGAAGCGCTACCAATAGTAACGATTGGAACATCGTGGTCGTTTTCCTCGACGATTGGAGGCAAATCAGCATCCTAAATAAAAAAGATATCAAACAGAAACCGTTAATTCACACCTCAATCCGAATCGCTCGTTCAGCTGCTGATTCCAACTACAAAAAGAAAAAAAGAGCAATACAATAAAAAAACTCACCAGCCTTCTGATTTTTCTGGCGGGTGACGGAAGGGAGAACTCAGAGAAATCATCATCGGCGTCATCGAAACCTTTCCTCTTCATCGTCGGCGGCATCGCAGCATTCGGATGGTGATAGTAGCATCCGTCATACAACATCATCGCTCAAACTCTAGATTGAACAATTCGATCGATCTATAACAACAACCTCTTGATCGAGAGAACTCTCTCTTAGCCTGATTCCTAAGGTTCGAAGTGAAGCGCGAGTTGTATTGTAATTGTTCGTTAGGTGTCTCTCGATGCTTCCAGAGTACAATTATTCTTTTTCCAATAAATATGGATTGGCACGTAACTAATGTCCGAAATTTCCCGCTTTATCCATCGTCAAAAAAATATAAAATATCTCCCGTATTTATTTTGGTAAGTCACCACCTAAAAACGTAGTTTTGGACAACAATCACACATGATCCATATACAGCAGTCTCTGAGAGAGAATGAAACGTTTTATTATTTTTTTTTCTAACAAGTTACATATTATCTTGTTCAGGGATAAGAGTGAGTATAATTGAAGAATAGCTGAGCATTGGGTACAAATTATTATCGAGGAAGTGAGCGTATTGCCTGACGGCTTCCTCCCTCTCGGCGAGATCGTAGGATAAAAAGTCGAAGGGTGCTGGCTTGGCCGTGTCTACTAGCGGGCCCCACCTGTAGCCGTCGCGCTCGGGCAACGCAACTGTTACGGGGACGTGACTGGCGTTGAATGCAACGTACAATTCTCCCTTCGCAGAATCAGTCTGTTGGCAATACACAAGAGACAAAATGAAAGGCAAATATTAGATTTGAGGGTATTGTATTCTGAACAAGCAAGCCCATGAGTGTGGTTGTATGTACCAGTGTGAATGATACGAATCGGCTTGTATCGGACCAATTTGGGGCGCCGGGAGCATGGCCATGCCATTGGAGCCGCTCGGAAGTTGGAAATTCATTTAATCCAAGTGATTCGCATTCGCTGAATGGTAAAAGAAAAAAAATATCAGATTAGTAGGCTCAATTGGAGGAGAAGCAGAATTGTAGTAGTAGTAGTAGTATAAGTACCGGCGGAACTTTATCATGAGGCTGCAGAATCTAAAGAAATCACTTGATGACTCTTCCATCTCGTCCCACCTAAAGTAGTTTAACTGCAGGTAGGAAGTGGTGATTTCCTTGAAAAATGAGAGCTAGAGAGAGAGAGAGAGAGAGAGAGAGAGGAGAGAGAGAGAGAGAGTTACATCATTATCATGGCAATATGTGTTGTTATTTCCACCTTTTGTGTGGCCATACTCATCGCCCATATATATCATTGGAACACCCTGGTCATAAGTAACAGAGTACAGAGCATCATTATTCCGTAACATGTTGAACTGTTCAAGCGCATTGTATACAGTAGTTTTGAGATGATGATTATCTGACAGAAAATTTGATGGGAAATTGACCTTACCTGGGAAACCATGAGGCACACGAAAAAGTTTCTCATCTGCCGTCTTCTCAGTTTTTGAACCGATATGCTCGCAAATTCCCCCTCCTGCGACAAAGAAGAAGACGTGCATCAAGAAATAGAGGAAAAAAATATCCCCATTTTCCTTCTGTGGTGCAAACAGTATAGCTAGAGGCGAATTTCCCGACAATTATACAGCATATATGTTATGTGCAATCTAGCTTTCTTATTCAGGGGAAGGGACAGATATTGTGGGGAAATATTTTAAAAGAACGCCGTCAATCCACTTATAGAAACTGTGAAACCCATGCATATTGAATATTGATTATTCAAAAATCAAGCATTACGTGCATTTTAGATGAGCCATTAACCCATTCATAAATCATTACGACGTAGTAAAACAAATGCTGGTAGAAAACTCACTTGGCCGCAATTCCAACTGTTGTTGTGGTTCTCCCCATCTTTGTTGTCCTCACCATTAGATAAATTATGCTTCTCGTTGTATGTTACTAAATCGGCCAAAGTAAATCCATCGTGAGCACAAACAAAATTTACGCTGTTCCAAGGTTTCCTTCCACCTTCCTGATTCAGATGGCGAGCAACCATTAGTAATATCAACCAGAACGTAGAACTTAGGACGCAAGACATGCCTTTTTTTCAGGATGATCGTGTATGGCCTTAAAGCACAATAGAGTAAATTATGACTTCTCAGGCATAATGTATTCACATCATGCTGACATTGAACAGCAATTTGTGAAACAACTTGAATAAATTACCTGGTATAAGTTGGGGCTTCCACATAGGCATTCTGCAAAAGCCCCGGAGAAAGAATCTGTGCCCTTGATAAATTGCCTCACTACGTCACGGTACTGGATGATATTAATAAATGTTAGAAGTGAAAACATAGGTGAAAGTATCATTTGATGCACATGGTAACATGAGCTTTCCTAACCCCTCAGTCAAATTGCTCTAAAAACGAAAATTAGCAGCACAAAGTTACCTTTCCGTTCCATTCTGACCAAACACCCCAATGGGGAAAAGATCCAACTTGGTAAAGGCCTCCACAATCCCATGCCTCAGCAATAAGCTGTTGACCAAGAAGGGGTGGAACATTAGACTACAACAATATCCCGTAGGAATAAAAATTCCACTATTGTACCCCGGCAAAATCTTGAATTCTAATCAAACTGGGAAAGCCCTGATAAATGGGATAATCCTTTTCTACCAGAGGTGGTTTGTGCACAAACTCCTTAATTCATGACAACTGTAGGTCAGATTAGGATTTTCTATCTTATAAGGGGTTTGTCCCTTCGAGGTAGTAAAGACTGAAGATGCAAAATGAATAGTGAAAAGGAAGCCCCGCGATTTATTAGGAAATAAACTGTGCAATGAGGACGAGTTTGCTAACTATGACAGTTCTATCATACAACCACTTGATGCTAGGTGTAATGGCCTCTTTGTTCAGTCGAAACGATGCTTTCCCAACATAGATAACATTCTTAAAAATTGTGTAGAAGACACATGTGACTACCTCGCAATATGGCCTCAAAGCTACACCGTTTTCTTGATGCCAAAAAAAGGGATTGCTTGCTTTGACAATTAGAATCATCTACTGAGCACAAGAAAAATACCTTAACTCCACGGAGTATAGGATCATTGCTGATCATGTCGATCAAAGGTGGACTACGCAGAGGAGATCCAGTAGTCGTTGTCTCACCTTCAACTGCACTACCATACACATTAACAGCATCCCAGAGACTGGACAGGTAAAAGATAATGTAAACAGAGTCGGCGCAAATTAAGGAATCTAAGTTATGCACTTAATACCAGACCTGCTACTCCTTGTTAAGATCGATGCAAGATCAAAGCGAAAGCCATCAATATGCATTTCTGTTACCCAGTATCTGTTACGAATCAGGACTAACATAAACATCAATTAGGAAATATGTTGTTTAAGGTGGTTTTCTGTAGAACCGGAGAAGTAAAACAGAATTTCAAAAAACAAAAATCATGGATCTAAAAGCCAAGAAGTAACTGCACTTCAAATGATCAACGTTTTCAAATAAATTTACCTCAAACACTCCACGATAAATTGGCGTACGGTGGGATGATTGCAGTTGAATGTATTACCACAGCCAGAGTAATTATAGTATTCACCCTGTTAAATGGATTAAATGACTTCAGAAAGAAGTTAATTGTTATGTTATATAAAATCCAATGTCAACATTCCCAGTAAAATGGATACTCGGTTCACTATGCATACTACTCCTAGACCTTCGCATGACTGGGACTCCATATTGTTTCTCAGATATGTCCGCTGCAGATAGTCTACTTGCCGGGGAAATTCAAAAAGCGCATGACCAACTCCAGACAAGCAAGATTGTGTACAGTTGTGAGCATACCTTTGGAGCAAGCATATAGAAGACACTATTGTCAACACCTCTAAATGACAATATGGGGCCATTTTCATTCCCTTCAGCAGTGTGATTAAAAACAACATCCATAATCACCTGTTAACGTAAAAAGGACAGTGAGAACTCACGAAATATTACATCAGAAGCCGTAGAAATTCAGATGGTAGAACTTACCTCAATTCCGTGTTTATGTGCTTCCCTAACTAAATATTTGAACTCATTCACAGCACCATTGCCGTAATAAGCAGTGCCAGTAGATGAGTATCTAGCCATTGGTGAAAAGAAACTGATCGTTGAATAACCCCAGAAGTTCATCCTGAGATTGAAATAGAAGTTGTAAATATTGCGTACGCCTGTTAAGAATCATGCCAATAATAGACATCTATTAGCATGCACAAGCCCATCTGGTTTCATAGAATATTTATCTGGAATCATTTATTATGTAAACGAAATTCAGATTCACAAAGACAGAGTATTGGAGTTACTTGTAGTCACCCAAGATAGAGTTGTAGCTGTAGTATTCCAGCTCATTAAACTCATGGCACGGCATTAGTTCAATGCAATTCACACCAAGTTTCTGCAGATACAGATCATAAAATGCTAGTTGGCATACAGAATTGTTGCAATTGCTTTCCTGGAAACGCGCTATCATATAATATGATATTTTTCTTTGCAGCGGCGATGTGAAACAAGCAAATAATGTCTTCGAAGCATGCCATCCGTATTTGTTGATTTTATCAGAACTAGTTATAAAGCTTTAATATTGACGGAAATAATACCAATCAGAAGAAGCTTTACAGCTTACTACAGAAAACTCACGAGATGAAATTTTACCTTCAAATACTCAAGTTTCTCCACCACCCCATGGTAAGTGCCGGGTCTTGTTGAGTTGCTTGACTCATGCTTTGTGAAACCACGGACGTGCATCTCATAGATAACCAGATCTCTTTGAGGCAACTTTAGTGGCAAATCTCCTTCCCAGTCAAACTAAACAAGTAAAATGTATAACTCATACTTAGCCAGATTCATATCCATTTAACATGTTTGAGAATATGACTTATCTGTGTTCTTCTCTTTCCTGTTTTTCCTAATCCTAAAATAAAGTTAATACAAGTAATAAAAGATACCTCATCATCAATCGAAGGCACCAGACACGCCATCTGGGCCCAACAATCATTATGAGGCCCCAAGGCACCATATTTCTCTCTGCTCAGAACAGCCTATATAACATTCCAAACACTAGCAAGTCGTCATAATCCCAAATGCGTGAAACACAGCACTACAGTCTGAGGGACAAAAGAGTACTAAAATCACCAACCTTCCCATAAGGATCAACCAATATCTTCGATCTATCAAAGTAATGCCCATCCTCCGGAGAAAAATCGCCAGCAAATCTGTATCCATAAACCATACCTTCCAAATTTCCTTTCACAAACAGATGCCAAACATCTCCTGTCTTATTCATCACGGGGCTCATATCTATCTCCTCAGTCACCTTCTCCTGTAACCAAATAGTTCAGCATTAGCCATACAAAACCCAATATAACTGAAGAATTAAATTTAATGCAAGTAAATGGAAAAATTTTCAATTGGTCATAAACTACAAAGGCGGGGAAAGCTGTCCACTAAAATGATACGCGACAATACAGCAGTTAGTGCTGATTCTTCATGCATTTCGTCATGTAGGGACATATGACCAAACAACGTCTTTTTCAGTTCTCCAGACTAGATGACATAAACATTGTAGGACAAGTACGCAAAGAGAAAATTCAGCAAGCTTAATGCTTAAACAAACCATCTACTCTCTAGGTGCAACGTTTAACCAATCAAGTAACGTCACTTACAAATACAACACGAATCCATAAAATTCGACCGTGAACCAAAGTTACCTCGGCTAAGTCGGAGAGCGTAAGCAAGCACAGAGAAGCTGACGTGGCATTGCGCGAAGGCACCGCAAAATTAACGCCTCCATCTCTAACGGTGGCGCCAAAAGGCACAGGATAACCCGACGAAACTTCGAAACGACAGCGTTTCGTCGCCGGACGCTCTTCGACCACCACCGCTTCACGTCCTTTCGCAGCGTCGCTGAAAACTACCGAAGAGGACGCGCGCCTGCTAGTACAATCCAGCTGCTTGACAGGAATTCCGACACTCAGCTTGTTCCTCCCAATGCAGTAGTTGTCCAATAAATCGAATTTAGGAGCAAAGTGCCCGGACATTGACGATACGCCGAGGTTCAACTGCACCTCCATTGGACGAATTGGAGCTCGATTTCAAGCTTCAATCGACGAGTGACGTCAGCATCGGAGTACGAAGAAGAGATAGAGTACGTGAGAGTGTGTGATCTGCGATCAGTGGTGCTCAAATATCAACGTGATTTTTTTGCACTTTTAGAAGCTAACACCGTGTAGCTGTAGTGTAGTCCTTGTCTTGGAACGTTGAAAGATGACTGAATTGATCGATGCTGAGCTGTCACTATTTCACCTTTCACGGACACTTCACATAAAAATAAAAGCATGAGCCCAAATTCGAAGGCCCAAATAGAATGTACAACTTCAGCCCAAACGGTAAGGCTCATAGGTAACCCAGCCCAGAAAATGAGGCCCATATAATAAGCATGAGAAAAAAGGGGTAAATTTTGAATTTATGGTAAATGTGAGGAGTAAATGAAATACAAAAATATATAACTACCAAAACTGCTACAGTTTATGAACAGTCAAAGATTGCAGGCTTCAGAGTGGATTTTTCTCTTGCCGTATCTATCCTCGATTTTATCAAATCAAGTACTGATACAACCTCCCATGTCCTTTCACTCTCCCCATAAGCACGCCCCTCATGATCATCATCATTCATCGACTATAGTACTTGTTGTTATATTAATAATAAGTAGAGAAATTATTTATATATGTTTTAAGGTGAATCTATAGAAAAATATCCAATTGAAAATTTTTTTTACACATAACTACCCATGTCAGAAAATTTTATAGATAGGTACCCGATTTAATTTCACCAGTTTCTTTAGTCATATCGTACCTTCCTATATGTATATTGCGTACTATAACACGTCTATATAGGGTACCTAAATATAGGATACGTCGTACCTACGGGCATGCATGTGTGTTACATAGGGCATACCTAAATATAACATACGTCGTACCATTTTCTGTTATATAGGGTACCCAAATGTATTGAGATAGGGTACTCAAATGTGTTGTTTGGTGTACTTTCGGGGATCGGGTACCTATGTGCAAAAACTTTATTCTGTTAGGTACCTACATATAAAAAAATCCTGACTGGGTACTAAATTACAAGTTTTTTTCTAAATAGGTATTTATGTGTAAAAACCCCATGTTTTAATTCGGCTGAAATATGGGATCTTTACTTCACAATCCAGCTTGATTTGTCATTATAAATGGAACGGAACGACCCAACGAACCTACAATAATTAGCATTTCAAAAGTAGGAATAGTTAGATTGGACAATAAGCTGAAACAGAAAATTATAAACGGATAAAAGCAAGCTTTATTAATGTAGGTTATTGAAATGATAGTTGAGTGTTTTTTAATGCACTGCAAAACATGAATATTTGTAGTAGTAAAATGAACAGACGATATTAACAAAGACTAGATCTTTTCCACTTTACTATATTTGTTTGTTATATATCGTTAAATTTAATATACAATGTGGTACGAATCGTACACGAACATCGTTATTTGGAGATTCGAATTGGATCTGTCCAACTACTTCCAACAAATAATAAACAATAAATAAATCCATCAACCAAGCCACCCTATCCTACGGAGTGACCCACGTCCCACGGTTCCATGTTATTTTAAATATTTAAATAAAGAGATAATTTGCAGTAAAAATTATATTGCACATCATAGAATTTTTTTCTCAGATCTTCGGATGTAACCGTTTATCAAAACTATTGTAACCCAGTTACAAAAATTAATCTTCTTCAAAGAAAACTTCAATTTTTCTCAAACCAGGTATGAAAAGATCGTCTCATAAACGAGAAAACTATTCAAAGATTAACCGAAACTATAGATGGGATTCTTCCATTCAAAAAAATAAAGAAGGGAAATCCATTATATATCAAATATAAGAGAAAAAGATCACCTCATTGAGATTCAAGCTTGAACAATTAAAAAAACACAGGACTCAATCAAGGATGGTCTAAACTAAAAAAGGACAGAATAAAAAAAAAAGGTGTAATGGGCTCTCTATTTTGCTTCACCCAATACACTCCGTCAACTCTAACCTAACGTTAACGGCAACCCAAACCTAAAACCAATGCACTTCAAAACCTGGCATTGTTCAGCAACGGAGCATCCGAACCTAACCCGTGACAAAACGACGTCGTCGTGGAGGAGCCTCTGCGCAGAGACAAGCTCAGAAACTCGTCCAATCGGAGCTCGCGGAACCTCTCTTCGTCTTCTTCCAAAAGCCGAACCACCTCCTCGAAGAAATCCGCCTCGCAGGGGAGGAGCAACCCGCCGGAGCTCCGAAACCCGAACTCTTCCTCCGCCTGGTGGAGCAGCGCCATAAACACCGGGAGGTTGAGAAATCGCGTCGGAATGACGAATCGGCGGCGCTCGAGTCCGACGTAGACGGCGAGGCAGCCGGAAGGAGTGGTCCGACGCTTGGATCCGTCGCCTGATGGCGCGTCGTCGTCGTCGTCGTAGTCGGATGAGGAGTAGTGGGCGGCGCGTGGGGAGAGGCGCGTCATTGCCCTGTTCTTCCAGCCCTTGGCTGCTTGTTTCAGGCGCGTGATTTTGGAGATCATGGTTGGGTTTCGCCTCGTCGATTTGGTGCGAAGAAATGCCGAGGATGTGAGGAGTCGACGCCGAGGTTTGGGATTATATGATGTTGAATTAGCTTGTGTGTGTGTGTGTGAGAGAGAGAGAGAGAGTATATAATATATATATATATATGTAAAACGGAGTTGGTAATGCCTAAATTAATATTAGTGCCTGCACGTTTGTGTTTTGAAAATTTCAAAAGTTCAACATTTTAATTTAATCACAGAATTAACTGTTAATTCTACTTATTCAACCTTGAAAGTTGCGTAATTGCATCTACTGTCCTTTTACCTTTTCTTATACAATATATATTATACAAATGCTTTAATCATGGAGCGGTATTGAATTAAATTATATAAAGCGGCAGGAGCAGTACAGTTACACTTACAGTATGGTATAATAAGTCGTCTATTATTTCAGATAAGATAGCACCGTGTGGGCTGGGCAATGAGCATTTATTTGGAAGATTTGTATTCGTGTTATTCTTTAAAGTTTTTACTTGGTAATTAATATATTCAATTAGATACTTTAATGGGCCCAGGCTCAATTTGATAATGGGCTTCAAAAAATCTGCTCAAGATTTGGCCTGTTTGCAATCAAGCCCAATAAGCCCGTATGGTTTAATTAGTCCTAATTGATCAGCTCGTCGTGTCATTCAATTTTTAACTTGGACTTCTTGATTATAGTTCGCGTGAATTTGAGACATTTAATTTATTGATTAAGTGCTCCGTTTATGACACTAACAGATGAATGTCAATAAAGGTCATAAGTTCGAAACTCATTGACGAAACTCATTGACGGTCATAGTCCGTGTGAATTTAGATGAACGCATAAATGCTAGATAAACGGTCCATTACTCGCTAATATTCAACTTTTAGCGTATTCCAGAAATTAAAATATAATTTAATTAGAAATAGTGAAGGATATAATCATAATCAAATATTAGTGAAATGTCCCCACAAATGGTAATAAAAATCATCAGTTTGTCGGCGGATTAGAACGTTTATGTAGTTGCGAAATCATCTTATTTATCAAACATTAACTGGAAAAATTATTATTATTCCGATGTTTTGTTCCCTCTATTCTAATTTTACCGTTTAATTGTGCATATAATTTTATGATTTTGGACCAACCAAAGCACGTGATTCCTTCAAGGCCACTCAATCACAGTCAAGGATAGCACGTTGTTTGCATATCTCAGCTCAGCATTCATCTCTAACAATCAGAACGAAGAATCGTCGTCATCAAATTGAAGATTCTGCTTCGATCATTTGGGAAAATGGGTGCAATGCAATGGCCTTCTGAATCTGAGGTATGTAGTCGGTTTAAGCTAAGGTGGAAATGTGGTTTGATTTTCTCTTAATGTGGGGAGTTAAGTGCTTTAAGCAATTAAGCGGGGAACTGTCCTTCAGTTGATTCGTCATTGGGTGTGAGCTAAGATGATGATTGTGCGCTTGTCGGTCAGGTTTACTAGAGAGTTACAGAAATACGTACGTCGATGATGTATGGTATATCAAATTCTCAGTCTATTTTTTTTTTTTTACATTGTTTTGGCTTATATCAGTAAAATGTTCATTATATCTTCCGGGATACATTGTTAGTGGTTAAAATGATCCATTTTTGTACAGTTTCTATGTTATAGGAGATTCTTGTTGGTTGGGTTTAATGTGTTGTCTTTGCAGTTGAATTTAATTAGAGAAAAGGTTGCACAAATGGCCGGAAAAAGTTCCCAAGAGGTCAAAGTGGTCGTATCTCCTTACAGAATTTGTCCATTGGGAGCTCATATTGATCATCAGGTGCGAATTTTTTGAGATTTCTGTGAAGGGACCCACGACAATATGATTTTTTTTTTGGGTTCATGTTTGTTATGCACTTATGGTAGATTCCGGGGTCTTAATGCATGACTTAGGAATCGTACTTGTTATTATTTCGATTTGCTGACGGGATTTTGTAGTTTAACGTTCTCAAGAGAATATTAGAAAAACGAATGTATTTTGTCATTGTTTACAGGGTGGAGTTATCTCAGCAATGACGATCAATAAGGGTATACTTCTCGGTTTTGTTCCATCCATTGATTCACAGGTGGGAACCTTTTTCTTAATCTGATGGGATTAACTGATATAAGAAAGGGTCTTTTCAATCATTCACTCTGCACTAGATTTCCCTTGGTGATGGATGCTATGTTGGTTCGTAACCTTCTTATTTGTAGGTAATAATAAAATCAGAACAGTTCAAAGGAGAAGTAAGGTTCAGGTGCTGATATGCTAATTTTCTCTGATTCTGGAATTTTTCACATGGTGTTGCTGCCTGTTGTAACTTATAGCTTCGTAGTTATCGTCTCTTTAATCATCTTCATCGTTCCCAATTCCCATTGTAATAATGCTTGTCTATGGCTTCACAGAGTAGATGAAGAACAAATACCTGGAAGTACAGCTAAATCAAATGGTTCGCAAGAGGAATGTAGCTGGGGAAATTATGCCAGAGGAGCAGTTTATGCATTACAGAAGAGGCAAAACTATCTAAAACAGGTGTTATATCTCTTTTTCTGGGCATCTTTGCCGCCGCTGCCTCATTTTCTTGAATTTATTATTTATTGCCATGTCAATGTGGATTATGGAGAATAGCGTCATTCGTTAATTTTCTCGGCTAACTTGCGCATGACAATTTTATCATTATTCATGCACTATTTTATTTCCCTCTATTTTATTTCCCCTATATATCGATGCATTATTTGTGACTTTACAGGGTATTGTTGGTTTTATTTGTGGTGCTGAGGGGTTAGACAGTTCCGGGCTTAGCTCTTCGGCAGCTGTAAGTATACTCCTTTTCCTTTATCCTCTTTCCTTTTATCGACTTAATCAATAGGTGATGGGCCTTTGTTGCTTTCTTGCTGAATCACCATCCTCTAAGCCTTTATCTATGGCTACCTCTCAACTTGATTCACCTAGCGTGGAAGAGCAGTGTTTTCCTTCCATGGATAACTTCTTTTGGAGAAAATCTCTAAAGAGAATGTCGTAGATGAGCTGACACCTGAATTAGTAGATCTCTTCATTTCTGATATTCATTGAGTTGAGCTATAGCACCTGATAGGGACTAGATTATTTATTGTAATGATGTATCCCCATTTCTATATGGATAATGTTTTTTTCCTCTATCGCCTCAACTGAGAGTAATTATTGGAAATCGTTCTCTTACCAGAAAGTGCTGATTTGCAGGTTGGGGTTGCATACCTTTTGGCTTTTGAAAGCGCAAACGACCTTATGATATCTCCAACTGAAAACATTGAGTATGACAGGCAAGGACTCATTGCTCAATAGAATTATGTTATCTTTCTGTCTTAACAACATGTTTTCATCAGTTTTTTTTTGGAAATGTGCAGGTTGATTGAAAATGAGTTCTTAGGTCTGAAAAATGGCATATTGGATCAATCTGCCATATTACTCTCAAGCTATGGTTGTTTAACATACATGAATTGCAAGGTATATATTTGCCATTTCAAAACATTTTAGGGATTACGGAGTTGCCTTTAAAACACTGATTTCATCAAAACTTTTGGATTTCCGTTTGCAGACAAAAGAATATAAACTAATACCGTCTCCAGAAAAAAATGGAGTTTACAACAATGATACAAAGAAGTCCTTCAAGATATTGCTGGCATTCTCAGGACTGAAGCAGGCTTTGGTATCCAATCCCGGATACAACTCTCGAGTCGCAGAGTGTCGAGAGGCTTCTAAGATTCTCCTTCAGTACGATTCTTGTCATATACCATTTTATTTAACAGTTTATTTTCCGTAAGATTGTGAAATTTCAAGTTATTGAAATGCATCAGATATTGCAGCAACGTTACTGACCATTTTCTCTTTCGTGTCGTATTCGTTATGCAGGGCTTCTGGGAAAACAGGATTGGAGCCTCTCCTATCAAATGGTACTTGAATGCTGATTAAATTAGTTCCTTTTTTTTCTTCGAAAGCAAAAACCTGTCATGGTTTCTGAAAGTCTGTTAACTCAATTGCAGTTGAACCAGTCGCCTACGATGAGCACAAGGTGTTTTGTGTGTAATTGCATTTCTGGATAACATTTAACATGCATATATCAGAAAGAAGCTTTACATCCCAAATGATTGTCAATGGGCCATCACAGCACAAATTAGATCCCCATCTAGCCAAAAGAGCGGAGCATTATTTCTCGGAGAACAAGCGAGTAGCAAAGGGTACATAAGCTTATTGTAATTCTGATAGATACCATCAAAATGTCGATCAAATTTATATGCCTTTTGCATCCATTGTATATATCCCCTTCATATCTGCAAAAGGGCTCGAGGCATGGGCTTCTGGCAACTTTGCGGAATTCGGAAAGCTCATCTCAGAATCGGGACTGAGCTCCATACAAAACTACGAGTGTGGTGAAGCTTCTTGACCTTCTCTCTATACACTCGCTAAACGAAGTTTCCATTTATTTTTTTTACTGAATACTCAATAAGCACGCTGATGCATCAGGCTGTGAACCAATGATTCAACTTTATGAGATCATATTAAACGCTCCCGGCGTATATGGGGCCCGTTTCAGCGGGGCGGGATTTAGAGGGTGTTGCATTGCGTTCGTGGATGCTGATTTTGTTTCAGAGGCGGCCTCGTTCGTGAAAAACGAGTACTTGAAGATTCAACCTGCATTAGGTAGAACCATGGATGGAGATAAGATGGTCCTAATATGTGAACCAGGTGATTCTGCTAGAGTAATTTGAACGGGCAAGTTTCATTTGTCTTCCCTAAAACCCTATACTGCATGTATAAAATCAGACAAATTGTGTGATTTGTGTTTGGCTTGGCCTCGATTATATTCATATTTTATGTTTTATAGATGATAGGAGACATCAATATCTATATTTATGTGTGTGTGTGTTTATTTCACAAGAAACAGAGAATGCAGAGGAAAAATTCAACCAGAAAGTTATTATTATTACATGGCAAACGATATTTGTCTCTGGGTATAACAGATTGAGAACATTATAAGCTCATATTGAGTTAGATAGGGAAAATATGAAAGGAAAGAGCAGTTCTTGTTCATCATCATCAAACAATCAATATTGGGAAAGGTGAAGTTTTTCAAGACATCCAGAATTTCCTGTAAGGTCTCCCCGCATCCTCGTCCTGCATGTGCTGCCACAGACCACCAAAATCATTCATAATTCGGTCTCAAAAATCACCAAAACAAGCAGAATTTGAACTCTCTGAATGAATGCTAGCTAATATGTTTATGCATCCAATACGTCGAATCTTGAAACGTTTCAAAGTATCAAAGAAAGAATTTGTAACTTATCATCTTATCAACCAATGCCTGTAACAGTTGTAAAAACCAACCGAGCTTAAGAGAAGACAACAGCTCTCAATAGTTCAAACAGGGTTCTATGATCGATTAAAGTTCATATCCATAGAGCAAAAGAAAATGTAAAATAATTGATGGACAGGCAACTAATCGGACGGTAGGTAGGAAGAGGTGAGGCAAAACAGAGAATCAAACTACAGTCAGGTCAACAACAGAAACTTACAAATTCTCTGACGATGCCCTTGTAGACCAGCACGGGGATTGCGACGCCGAATATTCCGACGAGCGCCAGGTTGCGGCGAGACCATCGGAAATTGTGCTCGAGGTTCTCTCTGGCCGACGACCAATCCTCGATCCAACGGTTCTTGTTAGCTTCCATTCCTCCACCCATCTTGATCGTCCACTCCCCAAAATCAAACTTGAACAAAGGACAGATGAGGTGAGGAGATAAACTTGACGATGATGATCATCTTGTTGGGCCTCATGAATTGGGCTCAATATTAAATGGGCTATTAAATTTGGGCATATCATTAAACGGCTTTGGGCTCATTATTAAACGGGCCTCACAATTTGGGCCCCTAAATCATTACAGAGAACAGGAATCATATATATTTTTTTATAACATAGGCAGCAAAGAAAACCTTCACTCATACGGTAACGAAACAAAACACAATATATTCATCCCGTTCTGCTTGTAATATAGAACACCTGAACAATCCATGAAAGACACACAACTCATACAGTACGGTACGAAAATGGGACAGAGAAATCTGTCGCGAAGCATCAATAATGATCCAAAGATTTAACACAACTAGTGAATAATTTTAATTTGATTCAATGGATCATTGGGTCCGTAGTAGTAGCAGCTTTCAAGACATCCAAGAGGGAGTCTACAGGTTCCAATTCTTCATGCCACATGGGCAATGTGTCTCCTGGGTGGAATTTCTTGCTCACACCATCTTTGCTAATCTACATACATACAATACAAGAAAAAAAGACACAAACTAAGGATTCGTATTGAATGTGTCTAATGGTCGGGAATATTGATTCGACGTATGAACTGTGATTGATATGCCTTTGCTTAGGGTTACTTACCGTCACAGTCCTTACTACTCCACCACTGGCTCCGTCTCGGGCAATAGCAAGTGACACTGCCTCCACTACCAGTTTCTGGCGGATTCGAACAACATAAGAATAAATGTTATTCTTTCCGACAACAATAACCATGCCATGAATGAAAGGCAACCGTGGCCCGAATAGAGATCAGGGCAAGCATCTGATTACGTTAGGGCCATGCATATTCAGATGAGGACAGAGTATATACACATTGGATTATAAGTCTCAGTGATGTTAAGCACAAACCTCAGCTTCCTCTCGGGTCATTCCTGCCTTCCAATGTTTGTCAAAGTACCCGTATAAGTAGGACGATCCAGAGCCTGGTACAAAGGGAAGTTCATATGATGTTAGACTCAACCGTTTGGTTTACAGGTAAGACTACAAAGGTCTAAGAGATAAAAGAAAAATGCCAATCGCGAATTTCCTAATAAAGGGGATGACTCAATGAAGTAACAGAAGAGATACCTCCAATGGTAAATGGCTGCTCTAGAAGTGTCCCACCAAGGGGGACACCATAGATTTTGCCTCCTTCATGCTTGTTCCATCCACCAATGATGAGGCCAGTTTGAAGCATGTTCTACAAATACATCAGCATGATCTCACAAAAAAAAGAATAGTGTCCAAGGATAATGCAGATGATATACATGTATTGTCCAAGGATTACAAGGGACTTCATTTACCAGTACCACCAGCAAAGGTGGAAAGAAGTATTATACGTTTAAACAGTTCAAGTTTCACCTACCTTGTTATTGTAAGCAAACATCCTCACAAGGTTGGCAGCAACCTTCACAGTTGCTGGCTCTCCTAGCTGTATGCTGCATCCAGTTGCAGGAGGTAGGAATTTCAATTGTTACAGAATCAGAAGAAAGTTAGTCTCAAAAGTATGTTAGTTCTCTGTATCTACATTCTACATAACAGAATAAATATATGGAGGAACTCTATCCATTATGTAATGTTGCACAATGTTCTAAGAATACGGTCTTAATTAAACGTCACCATACTTACGTGTGTTGACTGAGATAAAGGCGGACGTAATCAGAGAGAATCTGAGAATCAGCAGCCTGATCAAAAGGAAGTCACACATGTTAACGGGAGGCAAATTTTAAATCATCCGCATGTTTCATATGTGCTAAACATAATTAAATCTTACAAGAAATAACACGAATATCTCTGAATTTGTGTCCACGAAACGACAATAACAATTTAAAAAGACAGATTCGTGTTTTTAATCACTTCTTATTCTTCTTTTACGCAATTTCCCAACTCTAAACAAATCATTTCAATCCAGATAACAGGGATAGAAACAGAATATAATATAAAGTAAAAAAAAAAAGAGTACACAAGAATAACCAGTATCAAGAAGCTAAATCCCTAATAGAGGAAAAAGCAGCTCACCGAACCAGATCGGCAAAGATAGACGTTGTCCGTCAACTGAGTTATCTTGTCCGATGCCCTATTCGCGACGTACATCCCTGCAGATACAGTACGATCAAATACTTATCCGAACATTTCATCGCAATACCGGGAAAATCAAAAGTAAATGAAAAAAAAAAATAGTATTTTACCGGTGCTAGTTCGTGAATCAGCTCCCAAAACAACGCCGCCGTCGTAGGTGACGCCGATGATGGTCGTCCCCATCGAGTGAGGACCGGTGGTTTGATTGCCGTGGCCGTAGTCCATGTTAAGCTTTTTTTTTTCTTCAGAGCAGAGAGGAGAAACAGAAGCTGAACATAAAATAACGAAGGTATTTCGTGTTCCCTAAGCCGAGAGACTGATGTGCTTTTTACTTGGATAGAGTCGTCGACGTTTGGTCCTCAAATTATTTGGAATTTTCAATTGAGCCCTAAAGTAAAGATCGATTTGGTAAGAAAACAAAGGCCAAGGCAACTCGGCTCGGCACACAGAAATCCGAAATGTTTACCGGTTCGACCCGTCCAGATTCGACGGGTCGGCGCACAGAAATCCGAAATAATAGACTAGAGTCTAGAGTAGGGGTGTTGCGAGCAGCTCGGTCAAAGCTGGGCTCGAGCTCGGTCAAAATCGAGCTCGAGCTGATTATACGTGAGCTCGATAGCTCGTCGAGCTTATCGAGCCACATTAGTTTTTTATATTATTATAGTATATGTTAAGTATGTGGGCTTGATATTATAGTATATGTTATTATGTGGGCTTGATAATATAAGTCTAAATTAAATTAAAAGTCCAAATTAACCCATTAAAAAACCCTAACAAACCCTAAATTAATTCGATTTCCTCCTAGTCGCCAGAGCACACGCAACTCACAAAGCTCCATGTCATCTCAAACACCCCAACCCCAACTCACGAGCTCCAATTACTGAACAAAGAAGTCCAGCGCCGTTAGGAGTAGGGTACAAAGGCCCCCCAAATCGTCGAAGAAGACGAAGAGTCTCCCTCGGAAAACGAAGAAGGTTGGTGGTAATCATGTTCCCAATGGGCTGCCTCGAGATTTCGAGCAGAGGAGAAGTAGAACCGACCGTTGTGTTGTTAGCTCAGCCGATGAAGAAGCCACCATGGGAGATGCTACATGGGATGAAGCCCCTCTGTGGCCATTTGGGCTCTTGGCGGAATTGTGGGATTATGGTGTCGGCAACGTTGGCTGGCGCGCGGGGCATATGCGCGCGCGCAAGGCAGGCACTGCGCGACTTGGGCGCGCAACGTTGGGCAGCATTGGTGCAAAGTATAACAAGCGCAAGCAGCATCGTCAAGCGCGGGCGGGCTGCTAAGGCTGGATGCTTGGCCAGGCTGGCCACCTGCCAAGTTCACCAACCCCACATGAGGACCATAATCTAGCACATGAAGGTGTCAGGAATTCCTTTCCAAAGGAATGTATACATACAGATGCGGACAAAGATCTAACACATGAAGTGTCAGAGAATGTGCCCCATGTCTCTCACCTCTCATTGGCCAGATCGGATCTGAGGAATCTTGAAGCCAAGATGTCTTTGGCCTATAAAAAGGCCTCATGGCTCATTTCGATGGGACAGAACCTTTGGGCGAAAATATAGAGTGTTGTAGCAAGTTGTACAAGTAGCTACCTAGTGTGTGAGCGACTTGTTTAGTGCGAGTGTTGAGTGCTTGTACTTCCCCAATCTTGGGGCCCCGTTCTTAAGAAATAAAAGAGTGGGCTGGGAGCATTACCTCCCGTAAATTGTTGTGTTCGTGTTTATTTGAGTCTCGTTGGTGTGAGTTCAAAGCAAACCCGATACACTAAGTCTTTAAGTAAACAAGGTGCTAAGTCTTGAAGAAGGCCGTCCTCTTTGGCGCATTTCCGCAGTTGCTCCGTACAGCTCCAACTTAGAGCGAAAAATTTCTAAGTTATTCGGCCCCGTGACATTTGGTATCAGAGCGCCAGGTTCCGCGAAGGGAAAAGAGGCGATTCTACACCAATCTTCAGACCCGCCTCTACTTAAGACATGGAGGACGAAGGCTCCTCTCATGAAGAGCAACTCTTTGGAGTTGGCTATACTGCACTTCGACCAAAGGTGACGATGTTGGAACGCAAAATGGCTGCCTTGGAGCCGTCCGTTGAGGAGCTTAAGGCAAAAGTCCCAGACGATCTTGAACAGCAATTATTGTCGGTTCGACATGCTGTTGACACGGGTGCCGAGATCGTAAGTGAATCGTCCGCAAGAACCGACAGAAAGATCGAAGCCATATTCCAGGCTGTCGATGCCCTGACCCGAAGAATCGATGAGGAGATCAATTCGAGCGTGGCACATCGTGCGGACGTTGATCACGAAATGAAGGTATTGCGTTCCTTAATACAGGTGAATGACTCACCAAGCAACTCGCGACCGAAGTTACCTCAGCCCGAAACCTACAACGGCACGCGAGATGCTAAGGAGTTGGAAAACTACCTCCACGACATGGAGGACTATTTTGAGGCGGCTACAACCCCTGAAGCAGAAAAAGTGGCTTTGGCCACACGTTTCTTGATCGATGATGCCAAGCTATGGTGGCGTACGAGAAAGAGGGAGGCCGTCGAAAATGACCAGGCTCGGATCAAAGGTTGGGAAGAGTTAAAGGCCGAGCTGAAGGCCCATTTTCTGCCACAGCATAGTGCATGGCATGCCCGCGATGCGTTGCGTAAGTTAAAACAGACAGGCCCTATTCATGAGTATGTGCAAAAATTCCATTTGCTAATGATGAATGTGAGGATATGTCGGAGTCGGACAAGGTCTATAACTTTATAGACGGATTGGCTACTTGGGCCCAAGCGGAGCTTGCGAGGCGTAACATTCAAGATCTGCAGACCCATTGCTCATTACTAAAAGGTACACGAGCCACTTGTGGGTTGATCGTTGATTGCTGGTGGAGCCTGGAAAGTGTAGATGGCTAGACCATTAGTTGTGTAATGGAGCTTGGAGCTGCTCTACTTGCAGAAATTTGAAAACAAGTGAGAACGTTGAGTTAGATTGGGGGAATATGACACAGTTTAACAATGCCTAGAAAAGGAAGATTATTTAGTTTGATGGAATTCGAGCCTTATCGAGCCGAGCTCGAGCAGCTCGATAAATTGTCGAGCCGAGCTCGAGCCTTGATTTTTACTGCTCGATCGAGCTCGAGCCTGCTTTATATCTTATCGAGTCGAGCTTGAGCTGAGCCATGTCCGGGCTCGGCTCGGCTCGTTTACACCCATAGTCTAAGATTCTTGTCTTCGTGAAGGGATAATTCCTAATTTAGTCCCTAACTTATCAGTGTATATCAGTTTTAGTCCCTCGAAAACACACCTAATCAATTTACGTCTCTCAGTTCCATTAATCAATTTTAATCCTTTCAGTCAAATTTGACCAAGTTGACCGTCAAAACTAACGAAATCGGCCGCTAGTGGCATTAAATATTAGAAAAAAGAAAAATTGCTTAAATAATATTTAAAAACTAAAAATTCAAGTGGAATATGATGGAATAGGAACGGTAGAAATAATGGTAAGAAAAGATGATTGTGTGATGTCATGTCGGAAATGTTTCAAAAAAGAATCACCCTCTCACTCTCACCCTTCTCATAAAACTAGGTTGTTTAATATTACAACAGAGGAGAAGCTGAAAATTGTTGGTACCATAATTGGACACTGGAGAGTGAAGTAAATTAACTCACAGGAAAACGACAGACAAGATAGCTAACACAAGCTTCTAAATTCCCAAAACAAAAATCCAAGTTTGTTCTTCCATGGAGCCAACTTTGATGCATGATGTACTTTCCAAGAGTTCTATTATCACACAGCCAACAATTTTCTTCTATGGAGTTTGGCGGACTCACTCACAGTTATGATTGGCTGACGTAGAGCACAGGCACGAGCCCAGCTGTTTTCCCGTCTCTTCCAGGCCGTTTCTTCTTGACCTGAAATGATCGATTGAATAGTATAAATTAGCTCTCGTCCATGGTGTGCATAGATGATGATTAGAATCTCGAACATAAAAGCAACCTAAATGTTGTCTATTGGTTGAGGCAATATATACACTTACATAATACCATCCATCTACTTCGTCTTCGATCTCAAGTTCTTCTCCAGCCGTGAGATTAAGCTGCGAACAAGAAAGCACAGCACAGGATGTTATTTGATCCGAGGTAGTCCAAAGCTTTCCCAAACATCATCGATTCAATAGACATAATCGAGCTACGATACAAACCTCATCTTCGCCCCCAGCAGTGAAATCATAGAGTGCAGAACCATATTGTCGATTTCCCGATGATTTTCGGGAGTCGTCAAAACTGTCTGAACTGGTCCCAGCTAATGGATTTTCAAAAGACTCGTATCTTTGATGTGCGGGCGATGAATAAGGAGGTGGTTCTTCCCTTATCTGCGTGACAAATAAAACATTAGTTTCCTTCACTTTCATAATTGCATTCACATAGATTCTTATAAAACGAGGTTTGAAGGGTCAAACCGGGGAACTAACGCCCTCATAATTGTTGTATCTGCTTCCACCGCTCCGTTCCTGCATAAGAGACGAATACGTTATGTTACACTCTTAAAGATTTCTGGTAAATAACACGAATAGGTGGTCCAGCTTAGGATGATGTTTACATAAATAAGTTTGACAAAACTGAAAACATATCAAGGAAATTACTATTAGATGTCAACAAACAGGTATAAAATGGAACTAGCACATTTATACCTAGTTTATCCAGCAAAACAGCACTGTTTAACAGCAAACTTACCTTCGGCTGTGACGAGGGCTTCGAACTGAACAGTGAGGGATAGTTCATTCCTCCAAAATGTGAAGATATGAAGTCTCAACAGATCCTTCAGAGTCTGGAGAAGAAGATCCCGAGTATCTTCCATCATCGTCCTGTGGAAGTAGACAGAAAGATCTACTTGAATTTCCAACAAAAATGCACTGAAGAGAAGTTTTTAAAAAAGAATTTCAAGAATCCTGACCCCAATCTCTGTTGTTTCTAAAAGGGTCTTTGCCCACATATCGTCATAACTCATAGAAGGTCTGGCGAAAATGTTCTCCTCGACATCAGGGGCATCAGTACCAGCACCGGCTAAAAATTCGTTGACCTAACAAGAGGAAGACATTTAAACTTAAAATCAACTACAGACAAAAACGAAGGACATACATGTTTATCCCATAAAGAGTCATCACGAAGCTTGATATCAACATGCCATTAATTTGTGATTCCTAGAAAACAGACATGCAAACTTTATTCATTACATAAGACTAGTTAACTTATTCTCCTCATCATTTCATCACAACAAATCCTAGCGTGCCACCAAGACTAATCTTCCCCAGTCGACACTGTTTCAAAATTTAACCTGAATCCAGCACTAGCCAGTGAATTATCAGCTGAAATAACATGTGCAGGGGTGGATGGCAAGTAACAAGGACAAAGGTTAATGTTTCAAATAAATGGAAGGCTCCAACAAGATCTTGAGATTAAGTCCACTAACCTATTACAATATACAGTCAATTAAGAAAACCCTTACTCTGTTCACGGCAGGTGCATCACCAAGGCTTGTAGCCCAAAAGTTGACAAGGTCGTCATCTAGTGACTCGGGCTCAGCAGATTTTGATTTTCCATTTTCATGGATAAGGTCAGAAATACTTGTTTTAGTAGTTTCATAAATAAGGTCAGAAATCCCTGTAGAGACAGCAGGATCACTGAGTCCAGCTGATGCACTTATATTATGACGAGTGCGATAGATGTCAATAAGTTTAGCACTGTTGCACAGAAATAGCAGTGGAGAGACGTTAATCGAGAGAAAGTGTACGAATAAACTAAATGAACATGACACACAAAAAAGCAGAGTATCATAAGATTCAAGTTAGATCATAACATGATTAAATGGAAAAGGACTTTCCATGCAAAAGAGCATTGTCTACCACAGTCAGCACAGGAACGCTGCATTCTGTTCTAGTCTAACATACAACAAGACTATTAAAGATTATGAAAAAAAATTGCTAAAGTAAAGAGCTACCTAGTCGGCCCCAGAGGAAGATATTTTGCACGAGGAACAAAACAAAACAGCGAGACGAGATCTACCAATCTCTCATGAGTTTCATAAAGCTTCTTGAGTTCCTCATCTGTCCATTCTTTCTTGGAATTGTCGTGATTACGCATTTCCCTGGCCATCGATGCAAATTTTATAAAATCAAGGAACTCATATGCAAGATACTATAACTCAATAATATAAAAATCTGCAAGATATTCATAACTCAATAATATAACTGCAAACTCTCTCTGCTTACTTAATCAGTTCATCTTGTGCACTATACATTTCATCCAGTACTTTCAACATAGGAGTTATTAACGATCCAAGGCCTGTGCCACTCGCTCCCTGGTCCTCTCCATTACTAGTATGCATATCTGAAAACTGAGACTGGACGCCTCCTTGAGCCAATGTATGCAAAAACTCATAGATCTGAAGCCTGTAAGGCTCACCCGATCTGATTGCAATTGTTGTCAGGGCTTGAGCAGCAATAATGCGAACCTAAGCACAAATTAACAAGATCAAAAAGAGACAGAATAACTCAACAGTTAACAGCTAATTATGTCTCATGCATCAATGTTATGGAACAAATGGAGAAGGAATTGACTTTCTACAACGACCTGTACAATTATAGACGGACCAAAAAAATCCAGAACTAATACCTCCCAACTACCACTGAGAGCACATCTTTGGAGTCGAGTCAGAGCACCAGCTAGTGTAGGATTTCGGGAGCTTGCAGCAGCAACCATTTTGTCTGCATCGAGCATCATTAATGCAGTACCAGGTGGTGTTGCTGATTCCCAAGCATATTCAGAAGCTGCATAATTGGCATTTTCGCCTAGGAACCAAACCTGCAAACCGATCAGAAAACATAAGTGCGTCAAAACTACAAAATGTGGACGAACAATGAAATTATAGTAGCAAGTACTACATTACAGGATCATGACGTTATAGAATGTTACTTACCGCTGCTTGAACTAGCCTCTGAAGGGCAAGGGCAGACTTTGGATCAGATGCAGACACCTTATCGACTGAAGTAAGCCCCAACGTTGAACCAGGTAGAGGAGGTGGTAAATCGAGAACAATAGTGACAGCCTCAAGAGCAGTATGCTTCCCATCAGGTCCAGCTCCGACCAAACAAGTCTGAAACATACGGTAGAAAATAAAAACAATTAAGTGGCAAAAGATCCAAATCATGGTCATCTAAAGAACTCACTTTCCACAGTAGCTGAAGAACGTCAGCATCTATTTTCCCTGGAACTTTAGTTGCAAATATTCTAGCAATCTCAAGGAGAGTAACTGCCATGTCTGGAGTAGCCTACAACAAGACAACACAAACGAAAAGGAATGAGATAAAATCACCCAAAAGGGACGTACAGCATAAGCAACAACATAGAAAATTTATTTCCAATAGATACCATAGACTCGGTTATTATTCCAAATGCCCTACTCCACGACAAACCATTTATTGGATTATTGATAAAGTGTATGCTACAGTTTCCATATTTTCTTAAGAAAACTAGAACGTGAATGGCTTGACAACTTAACTTGATGATAAGTAAACTTTATGGATATAAAGATGAATAAATCAGCAAGGATCCATCAATTAAAGATTCAATTCACAGCCGACTACCTTGAAACGAGCATGCAGCGTGAGCAATATATCATTCAATGAAGTTGCAGGCCAAGACGGATCGGATAGCTCAGACGCAATTATGGATCCAAGTTCATCAAAAGATTCATGTGGACTTTGCATCCATATGAGGGCCTTTATGACCATTGCACGTACGTAGACACATTCGCAGGCAACCGTGGTCCTCACAGCTTCCATTAGTGAAGCAAGCAAGCTCGCGATTGTATCCTTGGCACCCATGCCGCTAGATATAGAGGGAACTCTCCGAATACCTATCATCAAAAGAAACGACAGTAGATAATAAACATATATATGCACTGACAAGCTCCACAAAGCAACGAGAAGAGGAATTAAAAACAAAAGTAAACTTTGACAATCATATTTCAATGGTTCGTCAGACAATGGTGCTGCTTAGAAAAAGATGAAGCGATGTTCGCATACTGTTTCAAGATCTCACACACTACCTTCAGAAGGTGCAGTTGGATTTATGTCTGCATCATATGAGTCTTCAGAGAATGTTTTAACATGTGCTCCTTCGTCAATATCAGGTAAACCTAAAGCAAAAGCAGCAGCACGGCTTTTCCCCATCTCCTGTACAACTCTTGCAGCGGAATGCAGTACAGGTCGTGAGAAACTACGAAAAGAACTCTCCAACCTATTACGAAAACAAAAGGCTGAGTGATACAATTAACCCCGAAAGACTCCCAAAACATCATTGATACCATTGATTAAACACAGAAATATGATCAATATGCAAGTATAAAGTTTTGGGACCTTCGCATCACAAGTTTAATAAGTGGTTGTGGACGTTTTGTCTTTGAATATTTATCTTTGCTGGGTTTTGGAGGAACTCCATCTTTTGAGTCAGAACTTGAGTCCTTGCCAGAAGGTGCATCTGGAACTTTGAGCATTTCTCGGCATAGGCGGTACCAACCGGCAGCTCTTTCTTCAGTGCTTCATCAAGCAAGTTGAAGGGTCAGCGGTGTAACATGAAAATGAGGTATTATTATATGAATACTGTCATTATTGATGCAGTAGATCAATTAAGAACACTATTATGAGTGTCACATTTGATAATTGTACCTTTCAGAATGATCTACTTTTCCCAACACACAGAAGATTGCCTCAAAACAAACTCTTTCACTGGGATCTAAGAGAAGTTGATAGAGCACAGAATTGAATTGGGCCTTCAGATCTGGGCGTTCTACACACAAAAATTTAAGATCATAAAAATAACTTTTATTTTATAAAATATGTTAAAGAAAGAAAAAAAAAATTATTCAAAACAAGAATCCTTGACAAAACAAGTACCATCTAATGCCCGGGATCTTGACACATTATGGCATAATTTGGCTAGTGCAACTCTAGCAAGAACATCATGCAGGTTGAGAATGTCATGAAGAGCACCTGTAACATTAGTGATTATTCTAGACCGCAAATCTACCAGTATCAATTTTTTAGGAAAAAAGAAGAAAAAGAATATAAACCATACCACCAGGTTGTGCATGATTTCCTGAAAATAGTCAGAAGATGAAATGTCAAAAGATAGAAAAATTCAGCAAACCACGACTGATGCCACGATCCACACCATAGGTGGCTCGCAATTAAGATACTTAAAGTACAAGCTAATTACGGAAGCCTAAGAGTCGGTACGTGAAATATTAATGCTGATCGTACATTATGCAAACAGATTTTATCCAAACCAATCAGGCCTGGACAACTTACAAGGAAAAAAATGATATCCTAATATACTGGGGCATTATGCTCGATCCCAGTTCCCACCCTAGCCGAATATATGGGATGCTTACCCTCCAAAAATACAAAGACAGTAATGCCCCACAAAGAAGGAACCAATCACAATACTTTAGAACAATTAGCACTGGACAAACAAAAAGAAGTTAATGCTCACTACAAATATTATCCCTTGATAACTTTTGAAGCAGGACGTGGTGGTTCGCATTAACTATATCTTTAGAAACTAAAAAATACGTTGTATTGCCCTGCAGTGATGCTTCTAATTATTACTTCTGTTTCCCAAAGTTTGAAAAAAAAACTCCTCGTAAATTGTTGGAGAAACTGAGATAAACTCTTTTGTGTTGTGGCTAAATGCAAGATACTCTACCAAGTTGTAGCCCATGCACAACAGCAAACAGTTGCACATTGAAAATTTCATTCATTGCACCATGTATAAAATACTGACCACTAATACAAGTATTTTACCTAACGTCATTGCAGCTGCGTAAGGATCTTTCGAGGCTAACTCAGATAAAATTTCAAGTGAATGCCTCACTGCCACAGGATCAGAGAATGAAATGCTGCAACAATGAAAAAAATGGTTGAAGAAATGGGTTGGAGAGCATCGTGACGAGTGGAAGAATGTGATGCATAATAACCAGTTATACTATTCAAGAAACAATTCTATAAGAAATAAACAAGATCATGCATAAATATTTACAATGACACTACCCAACAACTTCAATTTCCAAGCCAAATAAAGAAGAGCATCTTTGAGATAGGGTATCAAGCTGACCCTTGTGCGGCACGATGAAGAAATACTGGATTTCCTGGATCTAGAGGAAGCCTTCTCAGTGCACTCATTGCTGCATATTGCAAATTGCTCCTAATGATGGACTGATAAATAATCCAGAAAAAAAGGTAATGCTAGTTACTTGAACCGTCATTAATTAATAACCCACCTTTGAAAGTACACAAAATGAATAGAACCGAAAAAAATTAAGCAAAATCTGAAACTTTAAACTAATTGGACACACTAGTTATTTGGGCATACCTCCTTGTCACCCCCCTTCATTCCAAATATACCTTTCTTTTTCTTCTGAGGATCAGCCACCTGATACCAAGATATGATAAGAACTCTTAGGATCAAAGTTTAAATAAGACACCAGGTAAACTAAGCGGGGTACCCACATCATTTTTTCTCAACCTTATAGTGGCATAGCTAATTACAATACTAGTGCTGATGACAGCAGCAATAACACCATCATTAGCAGCAGTAGCAACATTGTTAACGAAAAAACAGCAGCATCAACTAAAGTATCAAAGGAAAGGCATGAAAGTTAAGAAATAGAAGTATCAATAACATCAGGTACACCATGTCAGCATATAAGGTCTCAGCAGTTATCGTGTGCCTCATGAGGAAGTAAGATACGAACTAAACCGCTAAAAAATAATTACGTGTAAATAAGCAGACAAAAAGGAGTTGAGTCAACCAAACCTTATCCAGTATGCCAAACACAATTTCGTACAACTTGGATAGAATTTCAAAGCTGTTAGAAGGAGCATACGTCAAAGCCTTCAGAGCTTGCAACCTCCGTGGATGAACTTCAAAGGAAAAAATTGAATACAACAGTCCTTTATGCTTACCTCGATTTTAACTCACTTAGTACAATAAGCTAGGTATAAAAATAACACATTAGCATAACCATTTTAACATCAGTATCGAGATTCATAACTCACACTCAACTTCTTCATTTGAAGCCTCCGAAGCTAATCGTTCCACTATTCTAGGGACCACATCAGCTCTCGTCACTCCTCCAACAGCATCTATGTCAGCCAAAGCATCCCAATTTGGTGTAGGAATTCCACCGCCAGCGCTAACACCTTGTGAACCAGAATCTGATAGGATTCTGGCCAGATAATAATAAACATACCGCAGTACGGTCCTATCCTCGCACTGCTGGTCAAGCTAGAGTAACGAAAGAGAGAAACTATTTACATCACTATCAATTAAAAAAACGAAAAAAGAAGGATCAGTATAACAGACAATTTTGGACCTGGTACAGCGACAAAGATAACTTGAAAGTAATCAATGACCAAAGTTTTTAAAACTGTATCCCCCCCCCCCCCCCCCCTCCAGCCTGCGCTCAGGGGACATAAAGTATTGGGCTACTACACAACTATAAACTTCCTGTTGTAATTTGTTGTGGGCACACGATTAAACAGTTTTGAGTTCCAACAATGTATGGCATAGGAATAGGGTGAGTAAATTGGCTCTCATGAGCATAGTATAGAACCAAGTGACTAGCAAGAAGAAACTACATACCATCAGAAGCGAAGGAGCCAAAGAAGGATCAACAGAATTGTAAACAGCAAGTTTGGGAAACACGTGATGCACCAACTGCCTCTGCGAATTTTTCTACACATATTCATCAAAAATCAGTCAGAAAAAACGAAAAAAATCATCGAAAAACTATGAGAAGAAAATGATTTGCTGCATGAAATACGCAATATCAAAAAAGAGAAGCAACTGTACTTGATCCGATGTGGCCGCCAGCTCGTGAATACTCCGTGCAAGTTGAGCATAAGAAACGGGCTGCCAGGTTAATTAAAAGTAATCGGATATGATCCACATAGAACAACAAACTGTGACGTAGTATATTCAATCTTCAAGTTCACTATAAGTCACATAAGAATTCTGAAGCCTACACGACTAACAGAGTCATAAACTTGCAGTGGTTATGGCACCAACCATAGCTATCACTACAACACGAATCACATAATACATCGCGTTTTGAAGCATACCACGACAATACCGAAAAAAAAAAATTACCTTTTTCTTCTGCTTTTGTGTCCTAATATTTGCACGAACAGGATTGAAAGCCGATTTAGCAACAGAAATCGTGTCGCTTTGGATCTGCAGCAGAGTCCCCCTCTTCGACTTCCGATCTACTGTCATCGGGACAGGAGCTCCCACCGCCGGACCTGCCGAATCAATCGCCGGAGCTGCCGTGGACGAAGAAGGAGGAGGAGGCTTCGAAGATGAACCGTCGGATGTTATCAGATCCATCAACGTGGTCCCCGCAGAATCCTGTGAAAACTCAAACCAGTAAAAATGAGGAAACTAGAGACAATTTCATGAGGTTTAAACAGCTGCAGAGAGCTCAATTGAAGTACCGCCATTGGGGATTTACGAAAATGAAGGAAGAGAACTTGTTAGCGTGATCTGAGTTGTTCTGATTCTTCAACTCCTGCCTCGACTGTATCTTACCAATATAGCACTGTTACCATTTCCATAGGCAAGTTTCAGTGTTTCACTGCATTTTGACCCGTTGCTTGCGATCTGCGGGTTGTTTTGTTTCACGGGTCGGGCCGGATCGACGCGAACATGGTGCCAACCAGTGCCAACTGATTTTCGAAAACAAATTAGTTTTTTTCTATTTTTTTCCTTTACTGCTGTTACATGGCTTTTAATTAAAATAGTGCTATTTGAAGCCATATTCATTAAAATAGGGGTAACGGGACGGAAATTATTAAAATCGAGGGAAACGCGTCCATTAGCCGCGCCGACGCAACCATTAGACGCGGCGGCTGACGTGGCACGGGTAACCCTCACAAAAATACAGGTGGGTCCGGCTGGGCCCGCGTGTGGCCCGCGTCGCTATTATTGGACGCGACGACGCGTTTAATAAACGCGACGATTGACCTAGACAGCAGTAACGGCCACTAAACCCACCACTAAACCCACTAACGACCCACTAACGACGGCCCACTACGATATGGGTCATCGCCGCTTTTAATGGGTGCGACGTTGCGTCCATTGCCCGCGACGTCGCGTTTAGTAAACGTCTTTTCCCCTATTTAAGCCGCTCGATTTTCGATTATCAGTTCATAAAATTTCATACATATCCAATATGGTGTCTAGAAAAATTCAAATAGTTGTTTATTATGGCGGTGAAATCATACACGGATCAACACACCATACAGTATAGTATTCAACACATCGGTTATCGACGAATTCGTCGCGATACCAGTTTCGATCAATTTCTTAGTATGCTGTACGACATGACTTCCGTCGACAGCAATGCTTTCTTTTTAATCGTTCGTGTGAAGAACGAATACTATCAACACTCACAACTGTATCATAATCTCCTACTAATGTCTAGTAATGCCGACCTGGCATACTTCTTGGATCCCGACAACGAGCTCGATTACATCGAGGTCTTTGTCGAGGCAACCGAGATCGTTCAGTTCGATCGCAACGTATATCCTCCCGACGAGTACACGAATCCCGCGCCGAGCTTTTCGATTCCTGACATTACTTCAGTTCCTGAATGATTGACGAATATTTCGTTTGCCCCTGACGAAGATATACCTTCGAGCAGCCGTTGCGTTCCTATTAGTTCGACGGTGGCGCAGCCTGAGATCGATCATGACGCCGTCCAAGATAGTGGCGTCAGTGACTCTGAAGTCGATGACGAGGGTGGGGCATTAGACGAGGAGAAATGGGGAGGAAGAAGAAGAGGTCGCGGCTTTACTGGGCCAATGGTCGGCCCAGACAATTTTAATTTAAAAGTCAGGCCCGATTTTCAAATATCGGGCCCGATCAGGCCCGCGCGAAGCCCATCGTCTTTGGCACGTCATCGTCGCCAGCAATGGATGCAACGACGCGGCTAATAACCGCATTTCACTCGATTTTATTAATTTCCGTCAAATTAGCCCAATTTTATCGAATTTGGGTTAAAATAACCCTATTTTAATTAAAAAGCCGTTGTTTCTTTCAAGTATCCACCACCAACTGATTTTCGAAAATAAATATTCTTTTTTATAAAATTATCTCCACTCTATCTTCCAGCAAAATTCAGAAGGAATCCAATACAATTTACAAACATCATAAATGAAGGGCAATCAGAAATTTAGTTTGTCCACAATCATTGAACTCAAAGACAACATAAAAAACTCCATGAGTAGATAAAAAAGGGATCATTGTAACCTTCGCACTGCATTTCTTCAATAAACCGCAGCCTATTGTGAGCGTCAAAACAGATTGTTATTTACTACATATAGCACGTAGCAACAGCAGCAGCTTCTTAACACAATCCAAGAAAAATAGATTAAGGAAAGGTTTGTCTCAAGAAAATTGCTTAGAAATTATCATGAACCAGCCACCTTCTGTAAAAACATTAGAAGCAGTGATTTCGAACATCACTCAGACGAATGCTGTTATGAACTCGGATTAGGAACATTTCTAGAGCTGTTAAGGTTGAGAGACCCAGCCATGTTGTCAGAGAGCTGATTTATCAATTCGCTCGTCGTGTTGGTGGCGGTCGTAGAAGCAATGGCTCGTTGCTTCGCTTTCCTCTCCAAAAGCGTCTTCTCGAGTTTATCGTAAAATTCGAAATCGTCAAGAAGGGATGTCTCGGCGACATGGTTCTTGAAAATCTTTAACATTTCGATTCCTTTTTCAAGCTTCACCTATAACAAACGGCGAAAATGGTAGGTTGAAAGCGTTCCATCAAACAGAGTTTGAACTTCAAACAGCAGATGGTAAATTCACAAGCCATAGAAGTGAAATAATGAATAAAGGGGTAACCTCTTGTGAATCCCGACTATGAGTCACTGGCTTGTTCTCGTTATTTTCAAGAATTATATGGCGAAAGAAACTGTTTGGAACGTCTTTGACGATGTGCCATTTGACAGGGAACTGACCGTTCCACCGATCTTGAAGCCAGTAATCAGCATCACGGTC
This sequence comes from Craterostigma plantagineum, assembly GCA_027422505.1. Classification (NCBI taxonomy): domain Eukaryota; kingdom Viridiplantae; phylum Streptophyta; class Magnoliopsida; order Lamiales; family Linderniaceae; genus Craterostigma; species Craterostigma plantagineum. The sequence goes on along the minus strand of JAPQWV010000039.1, from coordinate 5,367,849 downwards.
AAAGTCAACGGGTCCAACCATTTCAGCTACACCACAAAACTGTCCGCTAGCGTTAACCTGGAGAGATAATTCAGAAATAGCATCAGTTTGCAACGATCAACAAGCCTAACACTCAGATTATACTTCAGACAAAAATAAAAAACGAAAGCAGGAAAACATACTGAGAAGAATAGGAAGATGGGACAAGACCCTTCGATTTCCTTGGCCTCACGGTAGGCAGCATCCAGCTTTCGATTCCCAAGAGGTGTGCTGGCCCAAACACCATACTTGATACCTTTATGGATGTTGTCTTCGCTGAAAGACTTGATGACAAAGAATTTTGCATGTTCATAATCAGTGATGAAATTCGGATGGTTAATGGGATCGGTGATGGAGAGTCCATCGTATTCCAGGGCCAACGAGCCCTGTTCGCCCGAGGAGCTCTTGCTCTTAACCTTCATAGCCCTTGGCCCACGATTTCTATCGCCGAGATTATCAGTAGAGAGACTTGAGGAATCATGGTTCCTTTCGCGTCCCCCATCAGTTTCGGCACCAAATCGATGATGAGTTGAACCAGAACCAATGCTTTGGTAAGAACCCACGCGATGTCTGGCCGAAGAGTTTGATGTTAGCCCAAAACCTTGAAACGGTGTCTGTCATCATTAGAATAACTTCGTTACCCTTTATATGAGCTTAAAACTTTCACAAAATGAAAAGAAAAAGAAAAAATAAATATGGCAATAAACCTGTCCAGCATTTTGCTCATATGATCCCAGTATGCCAATTGGCTGAGGGTACATGGCTCCAGGATTTAACGGAGACATGAATTGATTAGCATCCATGGTATTTGAATGATTTGCCACTGATTCTTTGGACCAAAAGTCTCCCGGGATATTGTAAAGCCCAAGGGCGTTATCTCCAGATGGGTCCGTGCCAAAAGAGCCGAAAGGTAGATAATAGCCCGATCCTGGCCCAAAAAATGCATTGTCAACAAGAGTTTCTTGGCTGGCATTTCCCATTGGAGGTAAATCACCCTGTGAAGCTGAAAGTCCTGAACTAACATGTGTTGGGCCAGGTGACACCGAAGGTGTGTAGTATGAAGGAGTCATAGGCACTTGATGGGGTGAGAAGAATTGGCCTTGACCATCAATCAATATTGGAGATAAAGGGCTAGCAATAGGGGAAAATTGACCATAGGCATCGAATCCAAAACCCGGAGAGAAATAGAATGAGGAGTTATCATTGTACATCCCCTGAACAAGTTTTTAAATGCCAGTTAGTAACCTGCAGATCACATAAACAAGTCCGGCCCTAACCTAAAGAAGTTTTACCAGCTTACCGGAGGTATGACATGTAAATTGTTGGTGTTAACATAATTTGCATGCTCATCCCAATTAGCAGTACTACTGTTGTAACCAGAACCTAAGGAAGACCAAACCAATACATTTAGAAAATGTAAACAAATAACTAGAGATCATCACCCGGCATCAAATTGACATGGCTTAGGCTACTGAATTATCAGACAAGGTAAAACTACAGAACATAAGATAACAAGAACAAAGTTTGGTGGTCAATGGAGTTATACACGACTTTGTCATGGCTAACCTCCAATATAATAACCATGTTCCTGAGATACATATGAATTAAGTGGATGTACTGATGTGTGAGCTCCAGTCGCTCGCGAAGTTGCAGGACGAGCTTTGTTGTTCCTTGAAGCACCTGAGATGCTGGCAGAATCAGGAGAAGGATTCGCCGAAACAGTCCTTTCATCCTTTTGTGCAAGTGGGACCTGTTCAGTTCCATTATGCAATTCACCAGCCGTACCAGCTGCATCTGTAAGTGCATAAAATGTCAACGAAAACCAATAATTTTAATTTGATCCAATATATAATAGGGAAATAGTAAATGAGATCGCCTATTACAGCTTAAGTGGAAAGTAAAAACAGCAAAATTGGGCGATCATCACATGAAATTCGTTCTACAAGTGAGTCAGTGCAGAAAGCAGCGGTATTCCAACCAAGCAAATCACAGTAGGGAATCAATCAACGCCATAGACACCAAAGAGGAACTGAACTGTATTCCAGTCAAATTACAGCAAATATGAAAAGAAGGGCTGACTAAATATTTTGGAAAGTCAATAGCATATCAGCTCAGATCTCCACACAGCATCTCATTCTACAAAGCAAGTTCAGTTAAAAGAACGAAAAATGCTTCTCAAGAACTTGAATTTAAATCTCAAAATGGGAATCACCAATCCAAGGTTCAACTTCGATAAACTAAACCATTTTTCGGATTCCTCAAACTAAAAACTGATTACATGATATCAAACCTACTGAATTTTCTCGGCGCACACAACGAAACCCTAAAATTGAGAAGGGGCGAGAAGAAAAGAAATACTTAAACGCATAACACAATTAAAATCGCCCACGAAGATCTCAAAACCATAGCACAATTAAATTCACAACCGACCATGAGACGATATCGGACCAAATCGGTCGATGCCCTGTTGCTTCCCTCCCTCCATTCAACCTCTCAGTAAATTAAATCGAACAAAATCAAATCGAGCAAAAAAAAAAGAAGCAGCTCAGAAGTCACAGATCTAGCAAGGTTGACCAAGCAAACAAAAGAACCTGGGCAGAAATTTAATAATGGGAGGGGAAAATCGATTCTTCGCGGGAGAGGTTATATACACGCTAATAAAGGGGTTTAAACATCGCCCAACCCAACCACACGAGCCTAACTACAAATATTTATACATCTCGAAATATATATGTGGTTTGCTGAATTTTTATTTTATAGCACAACACAAGTTTATGAAAGAAACATAATACGACGAAGTATTTTTTAGCTTTATATATAAATATGGACTGTGTAAAAAGAATTATGTCCATTTTTATTACGATATTGGAATATAGAAATTTAGACTATGAGTTGGAAAATTTAACAAAGTTAACAAGGATTTTCGGTTTGAATCTTTTTAATTTTTCTTTTAATTGACTTTTTCCCGTCTGTCTCTCTTGATGAATTTCTCTTTTTTTTTCTTAAGACAAAAGAATTGCAATGATAATAATTATAGTAAAATGCTTGTCACTTCACATAAACAGAAAACAGAAAAAGTAATACGACAAATTTAATGGGCATCTCCGGCGAATGATGATCAAGAAAACACAAGCGCAACTAAGGCTCTGTTTGGTGCAAAAGAATTCAATCAAATCATACAAAAGAGAATAAGACTACACCAAAACCAAATCAAACGCGGAGAAAACGCTCTTTGATCGCCGTCCAAATCCATCAATCCAAACAGAGCCTTAAAAGAACCCTTTTGGCTGGAACAAAAAGCAGCCGCCATTTTCTTGCACAGAGGAAGAAGATGAAGCGCCTCCTCCACCGTGGGGCATTAAAGCTTCATCGGCCGCCGCCGCCATTACAACGCCGTTATTATTCGGCCAGCCCTTTGCCTCCGACGAAGACCCATTCTCATCCCTTACAGAAGACGAAACCGAGCCATTTAGGTACCAAGGATCCGATGACAGAAGAGAGCGAACACTCAAAACGCCGCCGCCAGGCGCTGTACTATGAGAGTCTGTTCTTGCATCATCAGCTATGTATTGCATGCCTGTTAGAAGGAAAGAAAGAAAGAAAGAAAGAAAGAAAAGAAGAAAAATCTTAAGATCAAGAAAATGATCTAGGAATCTAGCAAAGGAAAATATGAAAGCTTACTTTGATGGAGACAAAACCTCTCGCCTGAGCCTATGTGTGGAGGAATCTCATTGGTTAGAAAACAAGCTGGTTCGTCGAGGCCCGGCCCGATTAGAGACGATGATTCTCTGGGTTGTCTCGGCATGTAATAACCCCTGTTGGAATTTTCTTGCCACTCCGAGCTTGGTGAGAGTGAGCTTGGTAGACCGTTTAGTGATATATTATGGGATGATCTTTGATCTGTTTTTTTTTTAAAGAATGTTAGCTTCAGACAGTTGTAAACGTTGGCTTCTCTTTTTGGCTGTAGTATGAGAAACTGTACCATATATTGCAGAAGGAAGTGATGAAGACGATGAACTGAGGTGGCGGTGATGTAAGGGCTCCGGCGGCACTCTTCGCCTCCTTGCGTTGTGATCGGAAAGCCTTTTCCGGCAACTCCTTTTCTTGTCGTCGAATTCCGACAGGTCGTGAAACCTTCAACGGCAGACAAATTAAGCTCAAAAAATTTATCTTTAGAAGCAAAGATTTATCCTTTTTTTACCTGCTGCATTGCTGGCAAAAGCGGCGGACCAATCCACCTACGACGACTCTAGGGCTCTTAGAATGGGCCTCGCAGATCCTATGGCGGCGGTGGTAGTCCTTCGCCGCCGTCAAACTGAGATTGCATCCCTCCACTTGGCAGCAAGGGTTCTGCATATTCTGATAGGAAGCCCTCGACCTCTTCGACGGCGACCCTTCCTCCTTATTACAGTTCTCCGGAGATAAACCTTCTCCGGCCGACGACGGCCGACTTCCCAGCCTAAGGTTAATCGTCGTATGGTTATTATTACAGCTTCCATCAGTTTGTGAATCGAAGATTCCCCATCCCCACCCTAACTTCGGCGAGCTTTCTGATGAACTATTGCCGTACTCCATAACTAAAGCACAAGAAACCTCGTCAAGGGTTTAAATTGTTCTCTTTCTCCTTCGTCAATTATATGTAATGAAGTGAACTTCAATGGCTGAAGCTACGTGAATACAGGTGTTATTAGTAGGTAGCAGAATAAGGGTTTGGTGTTACCTTCAAGAACCACATACAAAAAGACAGCTACAAAAAATTGAGTTAATTTTACATTTATTGTCAGTCGCTTTCGGCTCTTGAATTCTATGACATTGAATGTAAAGGCTGATTTTTCTTTTTCTTTTTCAAAAAATGGGTGATTTTAACAGTATGGGGTTTGATTTTTATTTAAGGGTATATTACAAATCAGTCCCCCAAAAATGTTTTAAAATAGTTCAAGCTTGTCACGAAAATTTTTAGTTTAAAGGACTCAATTCTTAGAGATAAGGACCTAATTACACAAGTGTTATATATGAACTGTAATCGGATGATCGTTTTGTGTTACTCTAGAACAATGAAGTGTTACTAAACAAATCGGGTTCTTAAAATTAATTTTTTTACAGTAGAGCCTGAATTCTAAATTCAGACCCTGCAGGGGCATGAACGAAAATTGCCCATTTATTTAATTTTTGTCAGTCTTCCCATGTGGTAATGGATGCTATTTTGGCTGAGAGACAGGATATGCATTTATGGTTTTTATATGGGGCTGTAAAACTGTCCCAAAACCCATCATTCTCTTGAACTGTATTGTATTTATTTAGAGTAAAATATTGGGAAAGTGAATGGTTTTTAATACATTTCCAGATCTAGTTTAGATTCTTGGAACAAATATTGTCCGAATCTTGATTGCAAGAATCTGGCTTGGAGGCAATATATATTCGTTTGGTAGCGCACGTAATTTGATGAAACCTATGTCTGTTTTATGAAGACAATTTGCTCTTAGACTGGGCAAACATATCTAATTCAAAGGGTTATGACCACCTAAAGTGGTTATCATAGTTTTACGAAGTCTATTTCTTTTTTCTTTTTCTTTTCTTTCCAATTATTTTGGAGGGACTGTTTTAACTGCATCTTAAAGGCAAGGTTGTTGAACCGCCATTTAAGATCTTTTTCTTTTTTATTTTTCCTTTTTCTTTTTTCCCCTCATCTTGATATATGATAACTGATCCACTACCACTGTTTTGTTTGTTTTCATGTATAGTATTATTATCTTTCTCATACAAATAAAAAAGCAACGGTAAATAGCTATTATATGCACGTTTTTATTTTCAAAATATAGTTCATAACTACGCCATCTTATTGACATCACCAACAAATTGTCTTAAAAATGAATTAATTGGAGATTGACTTTCACGGCCCGAGCTATCTCTTGCTACAGCTAAAAACCCACAAAAATTGCATAGCTAATCGTCTATAGATTTAGTGCAATTCATTGATAATTTAAAACTAAAAGGCCATTAATCAATAAATAGATAGACATACTCATTTTCCAAGTCTAACTGTGGTTCTGTAGACCACATACATTTAAGACGATGACAAAAGGGGACCGATGATAGTTGAGAAACTTTACTATATACCCTTTGTCTTGTCTATTTATATCTTTCAAGTCACGTGTAAATTAAGACTACACATGCAATTAAGATAAAACAAAGCTACCTAAGTTCCACAAAGCAAGGAACTTCGATAGAATCTGTTGTACGGAAAATATTTAATTAAATTAGGATTGATGTTCCGACATATAGTATAATATATTTAATTTGATCAAAAACGAAATCCCCTTAACTCAGAATACAAGTCTCACAATTCTGAAAGTAATGCAGGAACTGAAAAATAAAAAGGCAACTTTCAATTTGGACCACATTATATATTTTTAGTATATTAAATTTAATTTTTTTTAAATGAAAAAGGCCCATTGATTCCCATGGCCCGTCTATAGCACAAGTAATAAAGCCCAACCAAAACCAATCACATGAGATCCCACACCGTTCCGCAGAATCCCAGTAGGTTTTTTTTTTTTTTTGCTTCAGTTCTTTCGCCAGCATAAGAAGCAGAGATCAATAGACGAACGAAAGTCACAATTACCGTATCAAATCGCAACTATCAAACGATGAAGCCCGTGGTTGGGATGGTGGTGTCGAACAAGATGCAGAAATCGGTCGTCGTCGCCGTCGACCGACTTTTCCACCACAAGCTTTACAATCGGTACGTGAAGCGAACTTCGAAGTTCATGGCGCACGACGAGAATAACGACTGCAACATCGGCGATCGAGTGAAGTTGGACTCGTCCAGGCCGTTGAGCAAGCGCAAGCACTGGATCGTCGCCGAGATCCTCAAAAGAGCGAAGATCTATGATCCATCTCGAAATGAAGCGCCCTCCTCCGATCGTTCAGCTGCCAACGCCTCCTAGCAAGCTTGTTCGCGGTTATCAAGCAAAGCTTTTTCTATGTTTTTTAAAAGCTGAATTGCTTTACTTTTAGTACTTGATGAAGCATTTCTCTTGAGTAAATGAATGCATTTGCCTCCTATCCTTCCAGTAATTGAGTTACACTCCATCTCGCCTTTACATGTTGATGGTATGAACATTGAATCGCTATGGTCTGACCATTCATTCATGTTTTTTCTGCTTCTGCTCTGAAATCCTTAAAACAAGCTTAGGTTAACATGCTGACCTTGTACCGTTACTAAAGGTAAAAGCTATGATTTCTAAGGTCAGCTGAGTCTTGGCTCAGCTCATTGATATCCCCCCTTGTTTAGCTTTTTCTTCCATTCTTCGGCTCCACATCGAACCCTAGAAACAGGTGAACGTTGGAATTACAGATGCGTCTTGCTTATTTCTGCTGAAACCCACCTACTATCTAGCAAACAGCTTTCATTTTTATACATCAGTTAAAATGGTACCCTCGTAGATAGGCTATAAGATCATGTATATTTTACGCATTATCCGCCACATCATCAGCTAAATTCTTCCCCATAGTCTCAAACGGTGAGAGCCCCACAGCTAGCCCAGACAAAAGTATCACAAGCTGAACTAAAATCACTGCATACATTTGCCTGCAGCTGTTCACCAATCCAACCGCCACGAGCGGGCTAACCATGCCTCCTATCCTTCCTATGGCTGTTGCTATTCCAACGCTAGTCGTTCGTATATTTGTCGGATACACCTATTCAAGCCCAGCAATGTGAAGACAGGAATGTAAGTACTCATGATATTCTAAACTCCCATTTTGTGCTTATTCATACTTATCACCCATGGTAGTTAGAAAGAGAACCAACCTCTGGGGCATAAATGCAGGCGACGGTGAAAGTCGCCGAGACAAAGGTTCGTGCGGCGAACAACAGCACTGTAATGGTCGTCTCATTCTGGCGTGCATATAGAGGGAAAAGGACGATGGCCGACGCAGTGAACATGGCTACCATGGAATACTTGCGCCCTACTCTGTCTACTATGAACATGGATATGATCAGCCCTGGGACTTCTGAAGATGGCAGAAATAGAATCAACGGTTAGTAAAACTTAGTTGAACAAACTGTAAATTAATGATGTAAGCATTTTACCTGCCAAGCTGGTAAACACATCTATGTAGAGCCCATTGTTTCGGCCTTTCTCTTCATGCAAAGTCAAATTCTTACACTTAGTTTGGCTGCTGCTGAGTTCGGAAGTGAGCAGTATAACGCCGTAGTAGGCAAACGTATTGCCAAAGTATAAGAGCCATATTGGAAGGTTCGTTTTGATCAATTTGGAGGAGAAGATTGTGAACAATAACGAGGGACTATCCTTAACGATATCTTGCGTTGTATCGTCTGCACCTATTAGTAAGGAAGAGCTTACTGATTCTGAAAACTCTTTTCCATTGAGTTTTGCTGCTATTTCAAGAACTTTACGGGCCTCGTCGTATCTTCCCTTGATGCATAGAAACCTTGGAGACTCGGGGATTATAGCATAAAGCGTAAGTACGATGAAAGATGGCCCCGAGGAGAGCGCAACTAACCATCTCCACCCAAGTTTTGGCATGACAATCTGAGAAGAAAAACACAGAAAATTGTCATCACATATGTAAAATGAGAGCAGATGACCGATATTTTTTATCAATTATCTGAGGATCGTAGGAGAAGAATGTAAGGATGGCATACATACGTACCCATGCAAGGGCAGCCTCGAAGATCGTCCCAACCGTCCAAAAACTCGAGAACACCATCATCCAAAAACCTCTATTCGGCGAGGGAACAAACTCCAAAAACCACGAATTGAATATGTGCATGCCTCCAAGACCAACGCCTGCTAAGCAACGAAGGGCTATCAGCGATGTGTAGTTTGGCGAGAAAGCGCTCAACAGCCCTGCGATGGCGGTAAAAGAAGCCACGCATAACAGCCCCTTTCTGACACAAAAAAACAGGAGCATTGAACAAGAAATTATCAAGTTTCGTGTTTGCCCAATCATCAAGAATGTAAAGAGATTGGCAACGGAACTACTTTCGACCGTAGGTGTCCGAGATTAGCCCCCAAAGATATGCTCCGATCAACATTCCGGCGAAGACCACGGTGGATATTAGGCTCTTCTGGCCGGGAGAGAGGTTCCACTGGGATTGAACAGCGGACCCCACGAAGGAGAGGATCATCATCTCCATTGCCTCGGCGATCCATCCTAGCCCTCCGTAGGCGAGCAATAGGCCTTGGAATCTACCGAAGCCAGTCGTGAGAAGTGCTTCGTCGAGGCCTCCCATCTATACAAGCAAAAGAAACTTTGGTGTAAGAATGTAAGGGTACAGATTTGAAAGAATTCCCTTTGTGATGGACAATTTAACAGATGAGAAAGATTTCAATAAAATTTCTTACCGCTGATGCTACCTGCAAAGATGCAGAAAGGTTTTCTTCGCATCAACCTAAGCACCTGCAATGATGATAATCTAATCCACCGTCAAAAATGGTCGAATTCTGAGTAACAAAGCACAGAATTAAGAAGCGGATTTATCAGGAAAGTTGGTCCTTTTGTCTATCCGAAACTCAACCATAAACACAAAACCCAAGCCTAGCTGTAAACGACACGCAATCGATATCCAATCGTAATGCATATCTCAGTTTTCAATGAGAGGAATTACGCAAACGGAAACCCTGGCCTTACAGAATTTTGAGCTCTTCCATTCTGAGGCTGGAATCTAGAGTCAACTGTCGTCGAAAAACTGAAAATGAAGTTCGTTGTGTTATATGTTCGCGCACGCGAGTTAGCCTCCAGTTGGGTTTCGTCCAGTTCGTGCAATTTGCCACGCAAACGTGTTCGACGATTGGGGGAAAGAACTGTAGGCATATTAGCAACCCAGTGCAATAATGAACTCTTTGACTTGGGGCCCACAATAAATGTGGGTCGTTATATGATAATTTAGAAATTCGAGGACCTGTATCGTAGTTTTTCTTAATTTATTTATTCAATTCAACCTTTCGTTTCCCTCGTGGGAAAAATTATAAAATCAAGTGAAAAATTAGGGTAAAGTATGTCATTCCCCCACGTGCTTATACTGAAATGCGTCTTACTACCTCGTGGTTATAATTTTACACAACACTCCCTTATGGTTTCTAAAACCTAGCATCATAACCCCCAGTCAACGAAATTGCATTACACGCGCGTTGATTGCAATTGAAATAAGATTTCAACATAATTTTGACGGAACATGACTAAATTACCCCTCATGTCATCTTCTTCCTCCCAACAATGGGTTAACGTAATAATCTTCTCCACAACTCCAGTCACCGTCAGCATGGTTCGCCGTCGCGGCGATATCTCGGCTGTATCGGCCGCGACGGAGCGGGATCGGAGGTCGCCGCACCCCAGATACGGGTAGGCTCGGTTGCAGACTTGTAGCGGCTGAAAATCGGGCCTATCGGCGAGATCTCGGCCGAGGAAGAACGTAGCGGCCGATATCTCGGCTTAACGGCCGATATATCCTCAAGAACGGCCGAATTTTTCTGTTTTGTGATGTTTTTTTTAAAGCAGTGTTCTGTGATGCTGTGTGACGAAGACGAGACGACGATGAGCTCAGTAATTAAAAAAGAAAATCCTAGTTGAAAAGATAATTGGGCTTTTGGGCCTATACTTAATAATATAAAGAAATTTAATACACTGTTCAATTTTAATTAGCTTATAAATAATAATTTATTTGCAATAAAAAATTGATTTCTCCTTTTGATTTTATGAAAAAAGTTAACCTTTTTTAATCATTACATCTTTTAAATACAATATACTATAACAAATCAATGCTAATTTTTCTAAACCTATAAATACAATATATTTTAACAAAATCAATATACTAATTTTTCTAAACTTGCATTAGGTACGTCACTTTTTTGCTATATTTTTATTTTAGCTTGATATTTTAATCTTCATTATATAAAAATCCAAAACTTTTAATTTCTTAATTTACATTAATGTATCTAATTTGATTGTAAAGAGTCAAAATGCAAACCAATATGTTGTTTTATATTTTTTTTTTGCTATTTCTTAAATAAATATAGTGGAACGCCCATTCCCGTTTCGCGAAAATGCAATAAAACTTTGCACCGTCATGTCACTCTTCATGGAATATAGCCTTATCATGTGTTTTTTACGTTTTCATAAATATTATATGGTATAATTGCATATAAACGTATATATTTTGCAATTTTTTTTACAAAAATTGCGTATCGCCCGCGACCGCGCCGCGATAATGCAACGTATCCGTATCGCTCGTGTCCGCATCGACGTCCGCATCCGCGACTGCGAACCATGACCGTCAGTCCCACACAACCGCCACAGTTATTGTCAGTCCCAGACCCAATAATACATCAAGCCACACCAAAAATCAAGATGATATTGCAACACAAAATTGAACTTGCACAGAAGAAATTGAAATCGAAATTGCATAGCAAAAATATCCACAAATTCAAAATGAAATTCCGCATCACAATCGATATACGAAATCTCAGCAGCAAATAGAAGTTCACATCTTGAGTTCGAACATTAAGCTTGGCAAGATAATTATATCTGAGCACATCACATCCTCGCAAATGATATATCGGTTTCAATGTTGAAACGACGGGGCTCAAGAGCAGCACAACTATGGCGATATCCGTTGCTGTCGATAGTGCAGGCTCGTATGAGTGTGTTGTGTAGGAAATGAGTTTTATTTGAGAACGGCTTGGAATGAGCGAAGATGAAGGTCAGTGCGTGGTGTTGACGGCGCTGGGGAAATGGATGGAGTAGGAGAGGATCAGCGCGGCGGATATGGAGACGGAGGAGGGCAGGAAACCGCGGGTGACGGAGGCGCCGTGGCACTGCTCCATGGCGGAGACGGCAGCCGAGAGGTTCTGCTGAGGTGGTGGAGAATGTTTGCACGTCGACGAGAAGGTTGAAGAGTGATCTCAGATAGGGTAAAATGGGAATTTTATTTTTGTCTCATCATTTGACTTAATTTTGACCGGAGGGGAAACGTGTACAGAGTTAAATAAACTACGAGGGTATTCTAAGCAGTTTTAAAATCATAGGGGTTCTGGTGCTTACTTTTTAAATTACAGGTGGATTATATGCTATTTAGCCGAAAAATTATGACATAGAAAGCTACACTACGCTTGATTGTCCGGCTTAGCTCAAACCCTAGAAATCAAATCATGCCTCCAAGGAGAGAACTCTGCAGGAACTTTCAACGCGGAAGGTTTTGGGGCTCTGTTTTTAGCTTATCTTCTCTGTCTTTAGGCTGGTTTTATATTCGTTGTAATTTGGTTTATATATTCTGGATTTCCACATCTGTGAAATAATTTGTGTTTACCCTATTCGACTCCGAAAATTAGTTAATTGATGCTAGTAGTTTGATTTGTCGTTGGAAATTTGTATTTTGTCGTCACGTGTTTTACTGGGTGTTTACTATGTAGAAGATAGTTGAAACGATTATGTACGTGATTATTTTTGCGATTCTTGAACATATACAGTCAATGTAGATTTCTAGCTGCATAAGGTTCTGTTACATTCAAATAAATCGTTTTTATCGTCAATGTCTTGAAGTTGTCAGTATGGTGATCGATGCAAGTTTATTCACGCTGCTGATGCGCCACAACAACAAAAGAGCAGTCCTTCTGGATTTGGGATGCCAGCCAGCAATCAGTTTCAGCGAACTGATCAACAACAACAGGCACCAAACCCTTTCGGATTTGGCGTTCAAAGTCAGAGCAATGCCCAGCAAAGATGGGGAAATGATTTCGGCTCAGCACCAAACCAGTTCAAGGTTTTCTGCCATTGCCGAATTTTTGCATATTGGTTTAGTTGTGTCATAATCGTAACTCAAATTTCAGCTTATATATGGCGTGTCAAAGTGATTTCCTTTTTTCGATTACAGCCTTTTGAGAATAAATGGACTCGTTCCTCCGCAACAAATACCAATAATGCCTCCGTCGGTCGGAAACCAGAGTCCCAACCCCCAGCAGCTTCTCATAAGTGAGTGAATATCATTTTATGAATTTGTATTCGTTTCATATGTTTACTGTTATGGAGGTTAGGTGATTCTTTTATACATGTGCAGGTGTACTGATCCCGAGTCCTGCAAACGCATTATGATGGAAGATCTTCAAAATGAGAGACCGTTATGGAAGCTTACATGCTATGGTCATAAGAGAGAGTGAGTTTTGTTATTCACCAACTCTATCATAAGTTATACCTCGGTTAGCTAAATCGCCATAGGATGGATCAGTCGTTCATTATTATGGTGTTTGGTGGCTGAAATGATTAAGTTTCTTGCAGTGGTCCTTGTGATATCACCAGCGATGTCAGCTGCGAAGAGTTGCGTGCCTTGGCATATGATGATGCTAAAAGTGGAAAGAACTTACAGTTCATAGTGAGCCAATTTTCTGTTCTTTTCCATCTCACCTGCTAAATAACCCTCGAGTAGATCGTACATCTAAGTGAAAAAGTCCTTGGAATTTGACTAGAATACAGAAAAGTTCCAAAACTTTAGCGCGAAACATATTTCTTGATGAAGTTATATGAATGCAAACTTTGATTCTGGAGACGATAAGTGATTGTTTTGGGTGTGTTAAAATTAGGAAACCATTGAATTTTTATTATGACCATTGAGGACTACCACTAATGCAAACCATTGAATTGTATTGTGCTGCTAAATTCATTCTGATACAGATTCAGCGGGAGAGAGATTTGCTGAACTCCATGGAAGCTCAATTTCAGAATCTTATACAGAGGCCTTCATTCTCTTCAAATACTACGATTAGCAAGCAGAGTTCATTTGCTGGAAACCAATCAAATACAACCTTTATCAACAATAGCAATCCTCCTGCGGTGTCGAGTTTCGGTCAGTTGGGTGCTTCACTAAATACAAAGTATGGAAATAGGAAAAGTTCAGTACCAACATCTTTCTGCGTCTCCGATTCTTCATATTGTTATCTCTATTGACGTTTCTCATCTTTTATCACTGCAGTGCTGTCGCCACACCTAACTTTAACTTTGGGCGACTAAGCTCCACTCAGAATAATGCTCAGCCAGCTGGCGGCATGCTTCAGACAAACCAATCTCCTTTCAATATTTCAGGTACGGAGTTTTTTCTCTAAGTTCAATCCTCAAGAGATTGTTCCTAAAGTCATCCCTTCACTGTCTCTGCGCCAGGAAGGAACAGTAGCCAAATGGCACAGCAAAAATCTGCTTTCTCAGTTGCTTCAGCTAACTCAAGTACTCGTCAGAATCCATTCTTTAACTCGGCGACCAACTCGGCCACAACTGCTCACCAAAACCCATTTGCAATTTCATCAAACTTGAGCGGCGACTCGGCTCATCACAATCCATTTTCAACTTCAGCAAATCCATCGCAGGTTGGAAATGCCAATGGAGGCAAACAAGTAAATTTTCATGCCGCGTCGCTAGTTTCGAATCCTAGTGCTACGACGTAAGTCCTCTAGAAAAGAAAGATTTTGGCTTTTATTCGTTCTAAATCATCGTATATGCACTTTTTCGCCTTCGAATGGATATTTTTCCAATTTCATTTTTCATCGGCGTGTACTTCTTTCCTTCTCGTAACAATTTAGTTTCTCTTACAGCAATAACATGGGCAGTAAGGATCCAAAGGTGGTAGTAGAAGACGACAGCATTTGGAGCAAACCAGACTGGAAATGGAATTGCGGCGAGGTAATAAATATAGTCTTTTTCTTGCATTTAGACTGAACCTGTGAAGAAGCTCATATGATATATCTTTGTCTGAATTTCCCTTTTCAGATTCCTGAAGAAGCGCCCCCAGATAAATATATCTATTAGCATTGTGTATTCAATGCTCTGAAAATAAACCCAAGTTTCTTGATATTCGTTGATTCATTCGTTCCTCTTTATGGTTTATTATCTGTTAGTTATAGAATATTAGGTTGAGAGAGAGAGAGAGAGAGAGAGAGAGAGAGAATATCTGAGTCTTACAATGTTTCCACCCACTAAAGAATCTTAGTTGTCTGTTATTCACTGGATATAAAAACATGAGACCATACATGTTAAGGATTCATTTGTTCTGTGTCACTCTATTGCAAGAATCTTAATTAAAATAATGACCAAGGTTAGAACATCAGTTTCTTTCATTAATCATATAGCATATATTTCGTGGAAGACGGTGACTATTCTTATATTTCTATAAAGTCCAACCAAGAAAGTCATGGAACCGCGTTCCTTATTTTATCATCCTCTTATCTAATGCATATAAAATAACTGTAAATCCAACTGGCACTGCCCAAGACTCGAGACACACGATTTTTTTTACAGTTATCTTAGATCTGTTCTAAATCTGAAAACAGCTCGAAATCCTTCACATTTAATACAACGGCAAACAAAGGAGTAAGTAAATTGTAACACTAACAAATGCTCGGGAAATATACCGAAATACCGATATACCGTCCTTATCGTATCGAAACGCACCGAAAATATCGAAAATTTTGGTATACCGAAGTTCTTGGTAAGGTATGATACCGTACCGAAAATTTTCGGTACGGTGATGGTATGAAAATTTTAAAAATTAGGTAATACCGATTATACCGAAATACTAAAATTTTTAATATTTTATATATATATATACACACACCTACATATATTATATTATTTCAAAAAACTATAAAATGGATAAAAATATTATAAGTATCTTCGTAAATTTATTTAGCCCATAAATTATTATACCCAACTTTCTAAAATTATTGAGGCCCACCATATGTTACTTACCATGGAGGCCGACTAAAATAAGTAAATTATTTAAAGTTATTTTATGAATTAAAAATTTTTTAATTTTGGAAATTTGGTATTTATAATCCATCTTATTGGGCCTTAGGAATTTGAATTGACTAAAAATCCGAAAACAACGAATTAATGAAATTTTGGTATGATATCATACATGTGAATGGTATAGAAGGTATGATACTGATACCATACCGAAATTTCGGTATGATACCGTATCGAAATTTAAGGTATACCGAAATATTGATATGGTATTGGTATGATTTTTTCGATATCGTTTCGATACGGTATACGGTATCACAGTTTTGGTACGGTATACCGTACCGAACCACCCCTAGTCACAGGTCTATTGGCGGTGTGAGAGCATCTCCAACCGTTCCCACTATGTATAAAGTTGCTACAGTTAAATTCCTGTATATATACAGTTTAGACAGTACTGTCAACTCCAACAATCTCCTCTATATTTTCTCTAAACCTACTAATTAATACTAGAACTAAAATTTATTAAAGTATAATATTCGTTTCTTACCTATTTAATTAAATTATTAAAAATTAAAACTAATTGGGTGGAGTTTATAAGTAAAGAAAAAAACAGAAAAAAAAAATAAAAACTGTATCGTGGGTGAACAGTGCCCCCCAATACGTAGGGGGACAATGTAGCAATCCCTGGAAATGGAGTGGAGTTTAGGGGACTGTTGGAGCTCTCCCAACACCATATATGGTGTTTAGGGTGGGGAAACCTCCCTGTTCGAGATGCTCTGACGGGAGTAAATTAAGTTAGATTCTACCTTGAACTACATACGAAATCCTTAATATTATTTGTACTGGTCAAGGAAATAAGTTACCTTTGTCTAAAAAAATAAACTGTATCATTGTATTCAATCATTGGCCCACTAAAGTACGGTAATCTTCCATTGTAATGTAATAGCTTCAGAAGTCAGAGGCGACAACTCACTACTACAGTTTTATTTCTTTCAACGTTAATCAGAAAAGCTCAACGACGAATGTAGAGGTAGACAAAACGCCATTACTCATTCACGTCATCTTTAACCACTCTTCTCATCGCCCCCACTCATTCAATGCTCGATTCGCCTCATTCCGCCGCCGGCGCCCCGTGGCCGACTGTTCCTCCGGCACGGCATGGAAAAGAGCAATATTCTCCGACGAGCTTACACAACATTGCAAGCATGGAAAAGAGCAATATTCTCCGACCCATTCAACTTCACGTCGAACTGGGAAGGGCCCGACGTTTGCTCTTACAGTGGCGTCTTCTGCGCCGCCGACCCATCGAACTCCTCCGTTACAGTCGTCGCCGGCATTGACCTCAACCACGCCGATATCGCCGGATATCTCCCCGACGAGCTCGGCGAGCTGACCGACCTCGCTTTACTACATCTAAATTCCAACAGATTCTGCGGCGCAGTTCCCAATACGTTCGAGAACTTGAAGCTACTGTTTGAGCTCGACCTGAGCAACAATCGCTTCGCCGGAGGATTTCCCGGCGTAGTCCTTTCGCTGCCTTCCCTGAAATTCTTAGACCTGAGGTTCAACGAGTTCGAGGGAAGAATCCCAAGTGGGGTTTTCGAGAAAGATTTAGATGCGATTTTCTTGAACGCAAACAGATTCAAGTTCGGAATACCCACAAATCTCGGGGACTCACCGGCGTCGGTTGTCGTGCTTGCCGACAACGACCTCGGCGGGTGCATTCCGAGCAGCATTGGGGAGATGGGCGAGACGTTGAATGAGATTGTTTTGATGAACGATAATCTGACGAGCTGTTTGCCCGACGAAATCGGAAATCTGAAGAAAGTGACTGTTTTCGATGTGAGCTTCAATGGCTTGAGGGGCAATTTGCCCGATGAAATCGGTGGAATGAAGAGCGTCGAGCAGTTGAATGTTGCGCATAATAAGCTGACGGGGGATTTTCCGGCGAGTATCTGCGAGCTTCCGAGGCTGTTGAACTTTACCTACTCTTACAATTACTTCACCGGCGAGCCGCCGAAGTGCGGCGGTGGTAGGGTGGTTGAAGATGGGAGGAAGAATTGTTTGAAGGAGAGAGATCAAAGGAGCAGTAAAGAGTGTTCGAGCGAGGATGCTGAGGAGTTTGACTGTAATGAAAGTCAGTGCGGCGGCGGCGGCGGTGGTGGACGTTTTCCGAAGAGGGGTAGGCCCAGGAGGGCGCCACCTCCGCCTAGGGTTAATAGAGGACCAAGGCCAGCGATCAAGTTCCCACCGCCGCCGCGGCCTGTTTCAAGGAGACGGCCAAGGCCGGCCCCACCTTCGCCTAGGGGTAGTCACGGGCCAACTCCGTTCATCAAGTTTCCACCACCTCCGCCGCCACCGTCGTGGACGCCGCCGCCGCCTGCTAGGCGCAATATTTCCAGGAGAGCTCCATTACGTAGCCCACCTTCGCCATTAAAGTCCAGGGGGCCAACGCAAAAGCGGAGTTTTCCGGCGCCGCCACCACCACCTTCAGCACTCCCCCTGCCACCGCCGCCGCCACAGCGAGCAGTACCTTTTCCTCCACCACCATCATCGTTGCCGCCTCCACCTCCACCTGTCCGGCGCAATATTTCCAGGAGAGCTCCATTGCGCAGCCCACCTTCGCCGTTACAGTCTAAGAGCCCAAGGCAGAGGCGGCGTTTTGCGACTCCGCCACCACCACCACCGCCTACGGCGCTCCCACCGCCGCCGCCGCCTCCACCTGGTCGGCGCAATGTTTCCAGGAGAGCTCCAGTGCGCAGCCCACCTTCGCCGTTACAGTCTAAGGGCCCAAGGCAGAGGCGGCGTTTTGCGACTCCGCCAACACCACCACCGCCTCCGCCGCCGCAGAATGAAGCACCATTGCCTCCGATAGTAGGAGTATCATATGCATCTCCGCCACCGCCGACCATTCCATACTACTAATGTGTGGATAATATATCAGATGTTTTTGTTCGTGATTATTTTGAAGGAAATGTCGTGTAATTAATTACCATGTATTTTTTTTTTCTATTTCTTTTCTTTCCCTTGTTCTGAACTGCATCTTCATCCTTGTGTTCCATTGATTGAATGTTAAATGGCAAGCCTCGTAAACATTCACTTGCTAAATTAATTTAAATCCGCCCATTTTCTTGATTATATTAGTTTTGCATTTTTATTTATTTGCCTTATATCTTTTCCCTTACCTGAAACGACAAGTCCGACCAAGGAGGAATTTTTCATTTTTTTGCGTGCTTTGTTCTTTTTTCGTCGCAACTTTTCGAAAAGGCAAGGATCGATCAATTTTCTTCATAAATTTCGAGACATTCATATTACAGATTAGATCCTTTTATTATCTTCAGACCAGCTGTACATTTTCTACAATGTCAAAGCAACAATCTTTAAAGCTAATGATCAATTGTCTCCACCAAATTGAATCCATAGGCCTCCAATATTTCCAGTGCTGCATTGCAATAAGCCAAAGCAGAAGAAGCAGAGTTAAAAAACATCCCATGATTCTAAGTGTTCATCGAGAAACCAACAGAGAATCCTTGTAAGAATTCGACTCACCAGGCATGTAGATTTCAGAACTCATAGGCCTCAGGACACCATGTGATTTCACGCTTTTTCGAAGTATAAGCTGCGAAATCGAAAGAAAAAAATCGAAAATTTTTGTAATCAAGTCACAGATTTAGCTGTTAATGAAGAGGGACTAAGTTTAGTACCAAAGCTCCAATTGCTGCAGGAATCCCAACTGTTAATGCCATAGCTGTGTATTGTCTTCCTCCTTCGATCTTCCCAAAATCAAGCAATGTCGCTCGGTGCTTTTCACGAGGTTGTTTGTCTGGGAATTCGACTTCGACTTGGTGATGCAAGATTACCATGTCCTAAAGATCATAATTATTATCAAAATCACCTTCCAAGGCCATGTTTTTGGTTACAATGTAATGGTATGAAGCTTACGTGTTCTTTGTCTGAATAAGCCATTCTTTCCTCCATTCTAAGGCAGGTTACATGGAACGGGCATTTGCACGAAAAGGGTATTTCCGTCTTTTCCAGGAAGCCCAAGAACCTGGACAAAGAAGCTGAGAGTAATAAGCTTATAGAAAAGTAAAAAAAAAAAAGAGTAGCAGATTAGAGATCGAAGCTATTATTACGTGATAGTCTTTGCAGCTTTCATAGCAGTTTCTTTGTCGCTGCAGAAATTACGCACAAAAATCTGCTCCGAAATCTCAACAATTTCGTCAACGGAGTTTTTCAGGTCAATACGAAGAAGCGAAAGCAGAAATTCTCTGTAACTCGGCCTAATTTTTTGGCTTTTGAGGATTTGGCTCTCATCAGTATCAAAGAAACCGATTCTTGCTATTGTTCCCATTATTTCACCAAACCCTGTAAAAGAAATATCGAAAAAATATTCCCGTCTCAAAATGTTTTAATCAACGACAGAAAAAAAAAAACCTTACCTTCGTATCTGAGGGTACCGCGAAATATAGTCGATGCTTCTTTGTCGATACCATAAAGCTCTCCATACGTTAAAGAATTACGATTTGGTAGGCATTCGAATGCAAAGGCGGGATAATCTGGGACACGAAACCTTACAGCTGAACCATAAAGCTTCTCCCCTGTAACAATAATAGGCATACAAAGCAAAAATAAATTAAGACAATTTTCTCAAATATCTACAGATTCAAACAAAAGAACCCACCTTCAACATTCACGATTTCATCGTCGCATTTGTACGTCGCTGGATTCCGACCAGCTCTAATGGCCCCTTCTGGGCTCCAACTAAATTTTAAAGAGGACAACTCTTGTAATAATTTGCGATTGTTTAACCGTCATAATTTATATAAAAAAAAAACGAGTTTACGCCAAACCTAAATTTGTAAGCTAACGGATTGTTTGCAGCGTCTGGGGATGGAAGACCGCCGCAATAAGAAGTGAAAGACTTAATTTTTCCACCACGTGCGTGAGCTCCATCGATCATCTTCATTGCCAGCATATGGTCTATTGTAAGAAAATGATACTCAGTTTTGTTATTATTACATCATATAGCCCATCAAAAAAATGTTTAACACATAAAAAGACGTACCGATTCCAGGATCCAACCCCATTTCGCACAAAATCGTAACGCCAGAATCTTTCGCCTCTTCATCAAACTTGGACATGGAATCGTCGACGTAGCTAGCAGTGACCAAGTGTTTCTTTGACTGCACAGTAATATCATGTTTTTCAAAAGAAAGCTACTAACGTGAAAATGGGATAGAGTAAGCTATAGGAAGGCCTAATATATAAGATCGTTTTGTACCTCGAGACAGGCCATGGCTATGGTACTGTGGCAAATAGGAGGTAGTAAACTGATGACAACGTCGACCTTAAAATGCCAAAAAGAACGAACGTATTAGTCACTGTTTCTTCGATTCTTGAAAATCCTTGAAGATATATACTGAAAAAGCTATTTCGTGATCCATAACATCACCTGCGAAACATATTTGCTGAGGTCGTCCTTGTTCGTAATGTCAAGCTCGATCGCCTTTGCGTTTGGAATGCCTTCAGTAACCTGAAGTTATATTGTACGTCCCATTTGAGAACATAGACACATGATTTAAACAAAAACTTAAGCAGAGACCTCTTTTGCATCTTTTATGTTCAGAGAAGCGACTATAACATGGACGCAAGCCGTCAACCGCTGTCTAGAGGATGTAAGAAACTCGACCGCCGGCCTACAAACACGGCCGGCGCCTAATATGAGGACCGAAGAAGCATTGCTCGTCGCCTCGTGCCCGTTAACAGAATCGCTGCTCTCTTGTAATTTCCCAACCTTAAGAGATATCATGTTGTTTCTGCTGTTCAACTGCCTTGGGCTCGTTGGATGAGAAAGCGATGTTAAGGAATCGATGATCTTGTCTAGGACTGCTTTGTCGTCAGCGCCAATCTGTGTAAGAGTAAACCCAAAAAAATAAACAAAATAATCGTACGCAAATAGAAATAGTTAAAAAAAACAAACAAATATGATAGCTTAGAGCTCAACTTACTTCGAGTTCAGAATAAGAAGTGGTATCCGTGCTTTGGCCTAGCTGGCATTTCACCAAGTGAAAAGACCCGCCCGCTGATTCAATAATGTCTAGAGCTTCATTTATCAAGAACTGATCGAACAAATGGCCACTCAAAGAAACCTGAAATGTTATCATCATACCATTAGAAGCCCGAGTGTGATAAAATAAATCAATAACAGGAAAGAAACGAAAGGCCCGTAAATTTTTTTTTACCAGCGTCGTATATTTCATATTTTCTGGCTTTGAAGGTGTTACGGTTTCTTCGAGGTCTCTGTGATACGAAGAGGAAGAAATATATATACTAAAACCGATTAAATCAGATGAAGTTATGATAAGCTCAACATACTCTGTATCAGATGATCTCATTCTAGGGATGTATTCGTATAATGAGGTCAGCGATCCACTATGAACTATACACGCTCTCTTCAAGTGAGGAGGTAATTCTTCAAGAAGGTTAGAAGAAGCTAAGCTTCCGACGAATTGGCTTAAGATATCGCCAAAGTGTTGGGAGGCCTAAATCATTCCAAAGATCGAAGGTAAGAAAACGAAAGGAAAATCTGTAATGAAAAATTCGCCAACACCTCTTTAGCAAACTCTGTGGGTAGGATATCTACAG
The DNA here is from genome assembly GCA_027422505.1 of Craterostigma plantagineum. NCBI lineage: Eukaryota > Viridiplantae > Streptophyta > Magnoliopsida > Lamiales > Linderniaceae > Craterostigma > Craterostigma plantagineum. The sequence goes on along the minus strand of JAPQWV010000039.1, from coordinate 5,345,433 downwards.
CTGAACAGATTATACCGTCCCCGTCCATGTCATGATGGTATGAGCTATCATGGGGATTATATCTATAACATATTCGAAAAATTCTTAGATTGAATTCAGACGATAGAAAGAAAAAGATGGCAGCTTTATGATCTAAATGCAAGTTTAAGTTTACCTGATGAAAGGCGAGTCTATGGACGTTGTCCTATTCACAAATTCGAGCGAGCCGCCCACATCACAAGTTATATCAGCAATTCCAATGAGTGGGCAGCCGTTCAATATCAGATCTTGCAGTTGCTTATTGGACAATAACCGAGGAAACCTTTTTTCCCAATACATACAATTCACTGCAAGCAATGCAATAGAAAAAGAAAGATGATATAATTCGCAATATTATCCATTAAAACAATGAGCAGAGAGGGAAATAACCTAGCACAGATGTGAATGGAGCTATATTTTCGCTGAAAACAGGCATGTAGTTTTCTGGGTGTGCATAGTAATCTGCCTGGTAAGAGAAAAAAGATGATTTTTTGTTACGGTCAATCGTTGAAAACATAAAGTTTCATGAAAATACAAGTTAAAAAACTTGCCTTATCGAAGATTTTGGATGGGTCTTTCGGCTCTACCATGTCCTTAGAGGTTACCACACAGCCGTATACTTGAAAGGCTCTCTTCGAAGGTTGTCTTATGTGGTTAGAATCCCTGGCCTAACCACAACAATACATATCATCACAACATTAACAATCAGCAATCATACAAAAAACAATTAAGATGACAAAAAAGAACAGCAAATTTGAACGACCTTTTCGAATAGTTCAGGGAGTCTGCTCGGGTCAACAAAACTGTGAGGTAAGAGCTTAAAGATCTCACGTGCTCCTTGCGAGACTGCACAAAAACAGAGAATATAGGATCAAATTGGCCAACAAAGGCTCATTCATGCAAATAAAAAATCGTGTAAGAAGAAGATGGGCTGATCATACTCATACCATTTCCATCGCCCGTGAACACAAACACGAGTGGGCATATGCCAGAAGGTAAGCCCATCGTGGCTATCTCTTCGCCCACAGAAATTATGGCAGATTTTGCAGCAGCCAATGAAGAATACATGTAAGATGCACCCAAAGAAAGAAATGGAGTCGAATATCCCAGGCTAAGAAACCCTGCAACAAAAAGAAAAAGATTGCTTAAATTGCTCCCCGAGTAAGCCTTTAAATCCAACTTCATAATAACTTCAAACTCGCTACTGTGCTTACGCTGTCCTAAGCCACCGAAGAAATCAATCATTCCTGCCCTTCCAGCGAACTTCCCAAATGCTAATATCCTCGTACCATCATCGCCTGTTATAAGCTCGTAATCAAACAGAGTAGCCCTTTCATCCAAAATCTGGTAAATCGAAAGGTTATACAATCGATCAAATCCCGAAAACTGAGGAAGCCAAACACATCCTTATGACGAGAAGCCCTTCAACACAGAAACGCACCTTATCAAGAAGAGGCATGTTTTCTTTCTGAGCCTTATGAGTGTGAGAGAAGAACGCATAAGCTCTATTGGGGAAGTATCATCTCCAACTGTATAACAAAGCTCCCACTATCTTGGAATGTAACGTTATCTTAAATCAGAAAGCAGCAAAAAAAGAAGAAAAGGAACAACCTTTGGCTGTTTAACCCCTACAATTAATCCACATTGGGATAAATCTTCAGATATTTCACAGCCAACATCTTCGTAACGTTCATCATGGTAGATTCTTTTCTTCGATGGCTGCACAATGATTCGAGCTACGCCACTGCCCCCACGGAGTAGTCTAGCACAGTGTGAAGGTGTTAAAGGGACTCTCCTCTCCCACTTATTTGTGGACTCAGAGAGGATTCCCACGACTCCATTACCGAGCATTCTGTAATTGGTATGCGCCTGTAATAAATCCTTCGATTCAATTTACTCCTTGCCCTGATATGAAGAGGTAAAAGACGACGTCAGATTTCTCTATGATTTCAGGTAAGAACGGAGAAATCGTTGGCAGAAGAAATCGTACAGATAAAATATCCTTCAAGCCCACAAATAATCCACCAACGTGAAATACATTAGAAGGTCAAAATCACAAGTTGATCGAAGACACGAAACAGAGCATCGTTTGTTATTAAAAAAACCAAAGAAGAAGAACAAAATCGGAATCTGAGAATAAAAAAATGCATGCCCATGGCAAATCTGAGGAAGAAACCTTAAAAGAACAGTAAATAAATGCGAACAAGAATATACCATCGTCATCTTAAGCCCATAAACGAGCGAAGAGAGAGAGAGAGAGAGAGAGAGAGAGAGAGAAAACCTGAGTTTCTCTGATTACACATAGGTTTCTCTCTGTTTTTCCAGCTGCAAGTGTTGTCGCTTTTCCTAAGATTCACTGTGACGAAGAGAGATAAGAAGTAGAGATTATAATTACATATATATATTATTAACAGTTTGTCATATCAATTACGCAAGCCTAACTAATACGTTGTTATCTCTAAAATAAAATAATAAGTGTTGGATAATTTTCATCGTAACCATACTAAATTTATCCATCTTTTAACTGCAGTCTGCAACTAAAACAAGACCATTTCTATGCATTTTTAAATATATTTTTAAAATTATATATCTTGGTCCTTGGACGTTGTATTCATTTTTCAATGCATCGAGCCAATCTTAAATATTGTTTGTATATATAACGCCTTATTTATTGAGCATTAAATATATACACGTGTGTTTTGTGTATCGTCTTTATTCGGTGGAAAATATGATCACGTAAGTCTAATAGATAAAAACTTGACGTGTAGGACAATAAAGTGACAGCAATCCGACTTTGGGCACATTGCATGGCTGAACTATATATAGGAAAAATTAATAAATAGTGATCAAATAAAATCCAAAGCACTAAACTATGATTTATTCTTACTCATTCAAGAAATCAACCCTACCTAACTCGATCGAATATTTTGACAACTCAACATAGGCCCAGGCCCATCAAACTGAAACCGTAAAAGCCCATTTATATATAATTGGGCCTAAGTGGAGGACCGTTTACTATCGAGCATTCATTATTAAATAATTTTGTTTGATAGAAAATAGAAATATAGTGAGTGAGGCGAGACAGAGAAAATGAATCATAGACAAAAAGATGTGTTTTTTGAGGTTGTCTATGATTATTTCGTTAACAGTTTAGTCATACGGTAGCTTATGTTGAGCACATGACCAAATCGTTACTAATTTTTATAGAAGACAAAAAAAAAGATGCTAACTGCTATTTGTCTAGCTGAGAATCGTATCTCAATAAAATCCAGGCACATGTTCTCTAGAGTTATAGGTCATTGAATAATGTGATGATTTTATTTGATTATCGACATATATTTTCTAGGTTGTCGCAAAGCAACAAAATAATTAGAAAGAGATAAACATGAAGAGACAAATAATGTTTGATTTCAACATAGGTCACCTGTAAACTAGCTCTCATAGGAATACATGAACCATATCTTTCGTTTTGGACTACATTTAAATAACATTAGAAATAATGATAATAATAATAACTATAACCGCTTATTTATTAGTCTTAAGGGACACCTCATGGAAGATGGAATTTTACGGGCTTTTCTCGAAGTCTGTGACTTTATCTCAAGTTTTCAGGTAGTTAATTGAGATCCCAAGTGATTCACTAAAGAACTGATCAGAAATTTGGGTGGTTTCATACTATCATGGCATTGCATTAATTATATATAGACAAGTATACTGCATTTAATATGTATGACTATGAAAGTGTTAATAATCCATAATTGTTCCAAACAAGTATACTGCATTTAATATGTATAACTATTAAAGTGTTAATAAGCCATAATTGTTCCAATGTTTTCAAGTATACCTCAAATATTTCATGGAAGACCAGCCAATGTAGCAAAAATTACAGCACAAACAACTCTATGATGTTTCTTTCCTTCGCAATACCATCTTGTATGATAATATACATAAATATTAGTATGTATTGTGTGTACACTGTATATCATTTACTCCCACCCAAAATTAGGTTAATTCATTGCACACAAGAATATAGTTGGCATTTCTAGCTAGGCTACATAGGTCAGTTTAATAAGGTACCAAACTCGCTGTTGGAGATTGTGATAGTTCAACAGGTAAATGGTGGTAAGGAAAAAAATAAAAAATAAAATAAAATATTAATCCTTATTTGCGAACATTTATTTTTAATTTTTTTTTAAATACTGCTCATGGCAAACCCTCACCGGCCATTGCACATGTCTATCGCTTTCATCAATCCTCGAAGCATTTTTTTCGATTGCACACCAAACTTGTAATATGTCCTACATATACTTTAGGTTCAAAATTAATAAATAATATACAAACAAATGGGAACAAGGTCTTAAGAGTTAAGGGTGGGTCCCATCATCTGCAATTAAGCGCTTACGGCTTAATTAATAATTAATTTTGTCCGTATAGATTTGTTCACAAGGCTTTGATTTTAGTGTCAATTGATTAGTAGTTCGTATGATTGAAAACATGTTAGAATATTAATAAACGCATGCGAACGTGTCAACTTAGTGAGTATTAACGTTAATTTGTTTATCATTAACGCATGACATGTGGTTAGTTGAAAGAATCTTTCAAAATTTCAAACATGCAATTTGTACGCCTTTTATTCTTAAAATGAAAATCAATGTCAATTGTCAATACAATCGATAACAGGGAAATTTAGTCAGAAAGTTAAAAAGGAAATAAAGAATAATGTTAGAAAAGCCATAGCCAAGCAAAGCCAGCCCCGACCACACCAAACCAAGAAAACACATCGGACCCAAATTCCAAACCTCCAACCAGCCTTAATTACATTACGACCCCACAACCTATCATAATTCCACTTACGCCCCTTAAACCCCATCCACTTATTATATAACGCACAAACTTCCGTGCTGTTTCTCAAACCAAACACATACACCATCTAAAAGAAAATTAAGAAAGAAAAAGAAAATGGCCAAAGGACTCAAAAAGCTCAAATCAGTCCTCAAGAAAATGCAGTCCTTCAAACTCAATCGGAGCTCCGTCGCCAGCGCCGCCGCGTCGTCCGACGAGGAAGACTGCTCCGGCAAGAACCTCCACGCAGTCTACGTCGGAAAATCTCGCCGGAGGTACCTCGTGTCGTCCGACGTAATGGAGAACCCACTGTTCCGCGAGCTCGTCGAACGGAGGAAATTCCTGGCCGACGGCGAGGGAGAAGGCGGCGCTTCGTCGTCCGTCGCCGTCGCCTGCGAGGTGGTGCTGTTCGAACACCTTCTGTGGATGCTGGAAAACGCCGATCCTAAGCCCGATTCTATGGACGAGCTCGTCGAGTTCTACGCTTGCTGACGTGGACGGCGGCTGAAAAATATGGTGTCTTAACAGCTTTATAATACGCGGCGGATAGTGAGTCTGAAACTGTTGGACTTTTTTTTTTCACCGTTCTTGGCGACAAGAATGTTGTTGTTTTGTGTGTTTTAATTTTAACTGTCTATGCTAATTTTAAATGTAATGATGATTTAGAGGTTTGTTTAGGAAGAACACATTACATGAATACTCATTCAGGTGGCAAATGTCTGTGTCTTCTTACGGTCAGCCTAAATGTTGTAATAATCGTCGTATCGATCGAGTGTATGTAACTTATGTTTGTTGATAATTAATAAATTTTTTTGGTAACACAATTATATGGTTTTATTCTATCTGCGGTCGTCGCCACGCTAATCATGCTATGGCCGATAATTACATATTCGTCAGTTAGTTGTAAACCGCAGGCGTTTTGGTGAATATAATTATACTACGTAAACAACGGGCGTTAGTTCGATGCTTCTTAAATTATTCTCTTAAAAGTTGTATTTTTCCGATTTAATGATTAGATGGGTTGGTCGTAAGTTAAAAAAAAGTGATGCAAATAATTGTGGAAGGTATGCGTTTCACATTCCTATATGCCGTTTGTTGGGAATTTGAATCAAGAAGCCAATAAAACTCGACAAGCCGTTTCCTTTATGATTAGGGTTTTGACGTCGATCGTGCGAAGCTGACGACAACGTAACTTATGTAGTTTTATGTCCTACAAAAATATTGTGAATAACTAATTAGTTAAATTGAACGACATTAGGAGTTCGAGAAACAAACGAATAGCAAGAAGACGACCGCATTTTCCGGCTTTTTTTTATTGGGGCCAAGACAGCTAATTCATATTTTGTAAATTATTCAATATTTATTTCTCATATTTAACAACAAAAAAAGCCGAATAAAAATTATAAATGTTTACCTTACCTCTTTTCTTCTCTCTTCCCGACACGACAAATGAGTAAGAACAAATAATAATAATGATATTTAAAAAGAGAAAAAATTAGCTCTTTTTTACCCAAAATGTGAGAGAAGAGAAGCTATAATATATAATAGTCTCATCTGCATTTATCTGCTAAAAATTGAAGGATAAATATGTCAATATAAAATTTGCAATGTAGTGGGTGATTTCCTTTAAGTTAATATATTATTTTCATTTTAACTGGCAGATTAAACTTACGGTTTATACCAACCTTAATAAAAGTTTTTATTAACTGCCGGGTTGGTACAAACCGTAAGTTTGGTCTGTCAGTTAAAATCAATAAATAACTAAAAGAAAACCACCCATTACATTGCATTTTTATATTGTCTTATTTACCCTTTGTTTAGTAAATACAATTTAATAATTAATATATGCATTTATAAATAATATAGCACGCACCAATGAACATGCAATTTACACTAGTATTCATTAGGTAATTATATTATTAATAATGTCAGTAGTATAGTAAATAAGCCAAACAAGCCCATGTGTGTGGGCCCAACGAAGGCCTTTAAGACTTAAGCAGGCCCCTTTGCAATAAACTCGCACTCTGTCTCCTACGGTCCATACAAAATTTCAATGTGGTACACTAATCTCAAACGTGCACTAAGCTAAGTTGTAATGTTGTGTCATAATATCATCATATTGTAAAAAACTCAAAACACATAATATTAATCAGAGACAGTTCGTACCAGTGCTGTGTTGTATTTGTTGCTCATTTAATATGTCACAGTAGTATTTATTTGGCAAAAAGCTTGGACCTAAGAGGTGTTAGTAGATTGAGACTTCTTACCAAATACCAACAAGCTGGTAATACTTTTCGTCGGTATTAATTTATTACTATATTTAGTATAATTATAGTACTAGAAAGGGGATGTAGCTCAAATGGTAGAACGCTCGCTTTGCATGCGAGAGGCACGGGGTTCCATCCCCCGCATCTCCATTTTATTATTTTATAATTAAATTTCCATATTTCCTTTTTAATTGCTTGCTATTTAATTTCTTAACATTTTTCATATGGGCCTACCAATAATACTTTTTTTTTACCTTATGTTGAATTTTTAGTCTAAGATATGGCCGTATAAATATATTTTATGTACGTCCTTTAAATGGGCCTTAATTTGTGAAGGCCCAATTTTGAGCAATTACTTTGAGATATGTGGCAGGTGATTTATTATTGGATTAGTTGACACTGTCGTCTTCTCAAAAGAACTAAAACCCTACCTCAAAAGCTGCCCAGCCATGGAGGAAGAGTTCCCAGCACAACCGCCCACCGCCGATGACGATTTCTGCGCCGCTGTGCTTTCGAAGTTCTCCTCGTCTACTGCCACCAACGAGCACCACAACCGCGTCTGCGCCGCCGTTGGCGCCACCTCTCAGGAATTGAGGGACCAAAACCTGCCTCTGACGCCAGTTTCGTACTTCGGAGCTACGTGCGCTTCGCTCGACGAATTAGCAGCGTCCCATGAGCCACCTGGGCACGTCGTCGACGCGTTGATCACCGTTTTGTCTATGGCCTTCGACGCAGTTCCGGCGGCTGTGTTGAGGAAGAAGCACGATTACCTTTCGGAGCTTCTGGTTAGAGTTCTGAAGGTTAAAAATGTTGGTGAGAACGGCGTAAATCCTGGGTTGAAATGCGTGGCTAGACTCGTGGTCTTGAAGGAGAAGGCTGAGTGGGCTAACGTGGCCCAGTTGTGGGGCATTATCGTTGATTACGTGACCGATGATCGGATTAAGGTGAGGGAAATAAGACTGTGTCTTTTTTCTTCGTGGGTGGTTTTTTTTTTCTGGATATGATTGATGATTTTTTGTGTAGTCTAGGTTGTTTCTTTCCTTTCTGTAGCATTGGCGGAATTAGCTTCATGGTGTTTTGTTTTAGACATTTGAACGAAAGCTTTTTTTTGTTCCCAGTCAATTTACTTCTTTGTGGCACCATTTAAATGATGAACGTAGGTAAGGAAGCAATCACATTCCTGTCTGCGTGAGATATTGGAGAATTTCCAGTCAGTGCCATTATTTGCGCCACTATTGTCTTCTGCAAGTGAATCCATAACAAACGTCTTTAAGAGGTTCCTTCTACTTGCTGGAGGATCAAATGCAAACATCTCAGAGGGGCCCAAAGGAGCGCAGGAGCTCCTTTACATTCTCGATGCTCTCAAACTATGTCTCCCATATCTATCTTCGAAGTCTCTGACCAATATCATGGAGTACTTCAAATCACTTTTGAAGCTGAAACATCCTCTAGTCACAAGGCGCATAGCAGATGGTTTGAATTCGCTGTGTCTCCATTCCACCGAAGAAGTTTCGGCGGAAAACCTGCTCGATTTGCTATGCACGTTAGCTAAATCTCTATCCACAAACGAATCATCTGCCGATAGCATGACATTCACCGTTCGTTTGCTGGATGTTGGGATGAGGAAAGTTTACCTTCTTAACAGGCAACACTGCGTGGATAAGCTTCCAGTTGTCTTCAGTGTCCTGAAAGGTCTTTTTTAATCTTGGAATTTCTTCACATGTTTCGGCATTAGATCATTTTTATTGTCGTTTTTCTATTGAAATATCAATGTATTTGTCTTTTCTTGGATGAGTTATTGACTGAGATTTTTCATCTTCCCTCAGATGTCTTAACTTCTGGGCATGAGGAAGCAATGGTGGCAGCTGTGGCAACGTTCAAGAGCTTAATAAATTCATGTATCGATGACAGTTTGGTAAAACAGGGTGTTGATCAGCTCACCATTAGTACTAAGAGAGGGTCTGATCCATCTGTGATGGAAAAAGTGTGTGCCACCATCGAAAGCCTTCTTGATCACCGCTTCGCAGAAGTCTGGGATTTGTCATTTCAAATTGTATCTACTATGTTTGACAAATTAGGTAATGACACTCGGTCCTGTTGTTATATTCCTGCTTGAGATATTACCAGTATGAGGTCATCTATTTATTTTTATAAATCATTACTTTGCTATGATACATAACCTTTCATCATCTCCCATTCTCTTAAAGGATAAATTTTTCAGCCTCCTTTCCTTAACATTTGATTTTGTGCTTCTAACTCTTTCAGAACCTACATTAATGTGGTTCCAATACTTGATATTGCAGGAAAATTTTCCTTTTACTGTCTGAAACAGACGGTTGAGATACTGGCTGAGATACAGAAATTGCCCGATGAAGATTTTGCATTTAGGAAAGAGGTAACTTAGTGGATGGTAAACTGAGCAGAAATCTTAATTGGATATTTGTCTTTATTATATGATTGGGAAGTCATATCTAGGATCCCATTTTACCTCGAATATTGTGATTGTAGTTTCTCTTTCTCATCTGACTCGACTCTGAAGCATGTATTTGGGTCATATTTCCTGATGGGAGATTCTGTCATGTAAAAAAGGATTTTTATTTATTTTTCAGCTGCATGACTGTATGGGTACAGCTCTTGGAGCTATGGGAGCAGAGAAATTTCTTAGCATTCTACCCCTTCATTTGGAGGCTCCAAATTTATCAGAGGCCAATCTCTGGCTTTTCCCAATTCTTAAACAATTCATAGTTGGTGATCACCTGAAGTTTTTCACTGAGACAATTCACCCTAGCATAAGAGTAATGAAGCACAAGTCATATTTGGTATGTACTTACACGAGCATGATTTATAGTGTATTATATTTTGTGATGTGTAATCAAATGATACTTGAACCAGCTCGAACAAGGAGGAAAAATACATTTAGCAAGGAGTATTGATGGCATCGTGTATTCCTTGTGGTCACTACTACCAGCATTTTGCAACTACCCAGTTGACACTGCTATAAGTTTCGAGGGCCTGGAGAAAATATTATGCACTGCTCTTTTTGAAGAACCGGACGTTCGCGGCATATTGTGCTCCAGCTTGCAGATACTTGTTCAGCAAAATAAAAGAGTCATGGAAGGGGAAGAAAATAGTCCAAGTTCTGAAATAAGCATGCCAGAGAAAAGAGCTGTTGCTTTATACACTTCACAAGTTGCGAACGATAACCTGAAGGTGTTAAAATCATCTGCCCATGATTTATTGTCGGCTCTAACTGGAGTTTATGTCAAATCATCCAAAGATACGACTGGAATATTGCAGGTCCGTCTGTTCATTTATATACCGGCTCGAAAATTCATTTAGAGTTCCTAGTTTACAAAGATGACGGTTTATCATCACACCAAGAGTGGCGTTGACGTGTTACTCCCTTTATTATCTTCAAAATCGACAATCTTCCACTTTTCACTGTGCCTAATTTGTTAGTGTAATTATCTGGCGTGATAATGCCTGTTCTTTCAGTCGGCAATTGGCGATCTTGCTTCGATATCGGAGAAAAAGGTGGTGACAGTTTTTTTCAAGAAGACCATGCAAAAACTTCTGAAGGTTACTCAAGATGCTGGGAAATTAGGGAACTCCACCAATTCAAATAGCATGCAGGTTGACAGACCCTCAAATGATGGTTCACTTTCGGTAGCCAGGTTAGGATCTTTAATACAATTTGAACTAGTGTAACTATCCTCCCCTCCCCTCCCATGGATGTTAGCAGCAGAAGATTAGCTGCAAGTTAGAGTATTGATACCCTCTACTATTCTTTGCGTACAGGACCCAATTATTTGATCTCGCAGTCTCATTCTTACCGGGATTAGATTCCAAGGAAATTGATCTTCTGTTTGTTGCAATAAGTCCTTCATTAAAGGTTCGAGAGTGCTCTCTTATATTAGCAGTTATTTTTCTCGAAATGAAGGGCGATATATGTCCTTAATTTTCTAGGAGTGATCAGTTATGTACACCTTGTTTCAGGACTCTGATGGTATGATCCAGAAAAGGGCCTATAGAGTGCTTTCTCGGATATTTCAGGTACTATCTTGCTATTTTCATGATAAAGCTTGTTATTTCAGTTACTATCTTGTTATCTTTGAGACTTGTTAGGTAAATGGAATTTAGGATTTCGATATGCTGTATAACAATATTGCTTTACGCAAAATCCTTGCATCAACCCTTAGATTAATGTTTGAATCAAGTATTCCGGGAAAAATACACTGCTGTACCAAAGTGATGCATATTGCATGGTAGAAAAGTGGGAAACTAGGTTGTAATGTGAATAGTTCCGTTGTATTGTATGCATGTTTATTTCTCTAATTCAGTAGTTATTCCTGTTTTACTTTTCGATCTAATGGGATAATGTTTTCTACTACAGAAGTCGGATACTTTTATTTCAAGAAAACTCGATGCTGTGCTCAATCTTATGATTGAAGTGCTGCCCGCTTGTCATTTTTCGGCTAAGCGTTACAGACTTGACTGCTTATTCTTCTTGATCGTCCATGTTTCTAAGGTAGATTTCATTTATACTGTTGAAAAAACTTCCTGTGCAATCATTTTAAAGTTTTACGACGTGTATACCTTCAGGGTGGATCTGAGCAGATGCGGCGTGATGTCGTTGCTTCTTTTCTCACTGAAATTGTGCTAGCCCTCAAAGAGGTATATTCTTTTGTAGTAATTGGAACTGCCTCTGTGAAAACTGGATATTCTCTAGTTATGGCACGAGAGCATAATCACTCACTATTAACATTTTTTTTGTTAATTTTTTAGTTGCGTTCAGTGAGACATACCTGATGGTACTATAACTACTGTTTGACTATGTCTCTTTCGCTGTTTGCGAGGGGATATAACTAGGAGATTGTTTACTGTACTGTATGATATCCTATGCCCACTACTGATTACTTTTCTTTGGCAGGCAAACAAAAAAACAAGAAATAGAGCATATGATATTCTCGTCCAGATTGGTCACGCATGTGGAGATGAAGATAAAGGAGGCGAGAAAGAGAAATTGATTCAATTTTTCAACATGGTAATTCAGCTTTAACGCTGTTGAAAACATGCCCTGCCTCTTTATTTGAATTACTTTAATCCTCTATATTTGCTTATGTGCCAGGTTGCTGGGGGCTTAGCTGGTGAATCCTCCCATATGATTAGTGCTGCAATGACAGGCTTAGCTCGATTGGCTTATGAGTTCTATGATCTTGTTTCCGCTGCTTATAATGTTCTTCCATCCACATTTCTTCTCTTACAAAGAAACAACAAAGAACTGATCAGGGCTGTCTCACTTGCTGGGATAATGAAATATTCACATTTTAATCTTACACTCTCTTTGATTCGGATATCTGGCTTTTATTTCAGGCTAATTTAGGTTTGTTGAAGGTGCTGGTAGCAAAATCGCCAGCTGAAAGACTGAAAAACCACTTGCAAAGCATCGTTGAAGGCTTGCTCAATTGGCAAGATAGCACTAGAAACCATTTCAAAGCCAAAGTAGATGTTTAAATGAAATCAATGCCAGAAAATGCTTGTGTCGCTTTATGATATTTGCTCCAACGTGATATCTGCTATTATAGGTTAAGCTACTCATCGAAATGCTTGTGAAGAAATGTGGTCTGGAAGCAGTGAAGCAAGTGATGCCAGAAGAGCATATGAAACTTCTTACCAACATACGCAAGGTTCTGAAATTCAAGCAAACCAGATCTCCGATTTCTGTAGAAATCTGCATAATCTGAAGTCAATTTCTAATTGCAGATCAACGAGCGGAACGAGAAAAAACATTACGCCAAATCCGTAGAAAACAGATCAGTTGCATCGAAGGCAACGACATCCAAGTATGTTATCCTTCTCTTTGGCTGCTATACCCAATCCCATGAAAACATCACAGTTCTAAGAGATGAAATAGAAGTGTTCAGATTTCTTAAACATCACCTCTTCGTTGGCAACTTTGTTTTACCCTTTATAAAGAACATCCATGTCCAAAATCGCTCAATATACTGATTCCTTGATCTTGATAACAGGCTTAGCAGATGGAACCATACCAAAATATTTTCTGACTTCGAAGATGAAGACACAATGATTAGTGCTGGCGAATATGAGAATGCAAAGAGTATCCGTAGCCACAGAAGCAAGCATCCATCGGAGTTGCAATCTAAAGCATCATTGCTCAAGTCAGTTTGATATATATAACGCCTAGCACAATACATAATGCGACACATTTATTTCAGTTCATTCTTACTATATGAATAACGCCCGACCAGATCCAAGAAGAGACGAAGGGCAGCAAAGAGCTTGCAAGAAGACTTATTCGACGAGATGGACGACGAGCCCCTCGATTTACTCGATAGTCAGAGAATGAGATCTTCTCTTCGATCATCAGAGGTTACTAAAAAGAAGTCAGACTCCGACGATGAAGTGGAAATTGATGCCGAAGGGCGTCTGCTCATTCGTGAAGAAGACGGTAAGAAAAGAACATTCGAAAGGAAACAGAAAGATGACTTGCCCTCGTATTCAGACGACGAAAGGAGTGAAGCCAAAAGTAACTTGTCAGCGATCTCAAAGAGGAATCAAAAGCGAAGAAAGACAACAGAAACTGGGTGGGCATACACTGGTAAGGAATACGCAAGTAAGAAAGCTAGCGGCGATGTGAAGAGGAAAGATAAGCTCGAGCCATACGCATATTGGCCGCTCGATAGGAAGATGGTGAGCAAAAGGGCCGAGCATAGAGCTGCTGCAAGAAAGGGAATGGCTAGCGTTGTGAAGCTTACGAAGAAGCTCGAAGGGAAAAGCGTATCGAATGCCCTTTCTGTGAAGGGCTTTGCAATGAAGAAAGGGAAAAAGAAGGCCGGCGGCCTAAAGAAAAGATAGGGCGTAATTTATTACTTTATTTGATGGTATGGTTAAGATTTAGACTGAAGTCTTATGGTGAGATAGAGTTGTGTTGTGTCCAAGGCATTGCTCTTTTTAGCCCTTTTTTTCTTGCTTTCCTTATATATAGTAGTCCATGCTGATCTTGATTAACTTGTCTTTGAAATATAGTTTTGTTGAGATTGGTGAATTTTGTTGAGATTATTTATTTTCGGTCGTGTAAATTTGACCTCTAAGATGCGAGTAATTTCTGGGGGTTTTGTTAATTGTGCGAAGCCCTTTCAATCTTTTTGCGGAACGTGCCCATTGTGATATTTGCCCATTCCTAATAAGCGGAAATCCTAAAGTAAATGAAAGCCCACTAAGATAATTATTGCTTGATTCGACGAGCAATTGAATGGACGATGATAGATGGCACTATTAAGAAAACTATTGAGCTCCAAGAATATTATTCACCAAATATACCTACATTGAGCTATTAGACAAAAGGTCCTCAATAAGGACGAAATGTGTAGATATACAAGTCAAAGTTGATAACGTGAACATTGTCCACCTAATTTCGTTATTTTACTCGTGATTTTCATTCACTAATTCCCTGCTGCGCTTTGAATTATTGTTATATCAGAGCAAGTATATACAAGAATAATCATTTGAAATTTACAGTCTTGCTTATGATTTTCATTCATGTAAATATCCGTGTGTATTAATGTATAGTTAGCTTCTATTCATGGATGTAGAAAAAAATAAAAATTTGATTGAGAAACTTCAACGTAATAGAGAGATTCATATCACGAAAAAGAGTCTCAGTTTCCTTAAATCTATATGTTAATACGACTGTGTTTTCAATGATGCAATGCCAGACTTTGAATCATTAAAGAGAATAACTTCGCTGCACATTCTGGGAAGACGCGCGGCGTCTTTATATTATAGAATATAGTCACTGATTGATAGGGTTTTAATTAGACAATCTAAACTTGCGCGTTGAATACAAATTATTGCCTCCAATTTCCTATCATTGTTTTTAATGCATCATTGGCACTGATACTATCGTAGAAAAAGAACCTGACCACGGTTTGCATAAATTTGACTACACTAACTCCTCAGACATTGGAAAATTCATACGGTTTACAACTTTCCGAAATATATATATTCACAGAACCCTTATTTCTTTCCCACCTTTTCTTATTTAGTAGTGCCCTCTATTACGATTTACGCCTTATTTAAATTAACAGATCGTGAAAAAAGAAAAAGAAAAAGGAATCTTGAAGAGGTAAATAAATAAACATTTCTTATAAGAGGCGAAAGTACATTAAACTTCAATTTAATATCTTCGAAAAAAAAGCCCATTACGGCAACTTTTGTCTGCATGCAACACTTGGTTATTATAAAATGCATTATAAAACTATACCCCAAAGGCCAAAACCCACCACCAGAATGAAATGATAATTTAATGCATATAGCAACACGTTTTTAATTCAAATTGTTAATTATACTTTGATAAGACCAGAAAGCAAAATATCATGCTTCCTCGTCCCCTCCTCCTCTTATCCACGAGTAACACATATACTAAGCATATTTCCACACGTGCCTGTCTCTCTCTCTCTCTCTCTCCTAACTATCTCTTTCCTCATGGTAAGCAAACCTGAAAACGATGACAACCGCGTAAATTTCTAACATGAACCTATCCACGTAAGCAATAGTAGTACTTTCAACGCGGAACTTAAGACGAACTCCTTCGTATGACTTTGACTAACTTCATCTCACTCCTCACTTCACTATAACGAATATATACATATATATAGCCCCAACGCATCTTCTCCAACACAAAGCACACGCAACCGAAGAAAAACAAAGAAAGACAGAAGAAAGAAAGAAAGAAAGAAAGAAAGAAAGAGACAACAATATTAATTAGATAGAAAGGTTAAGAATAACATGGTGAGGCCATCGAATGATCCACGTCAGCAAGCATCATCTTCTTCGGACAAGAAGTACAGAGGCGTACGAAAGCGCGCGTGGGGAAAGTACGTCTCGGAGATAAGGCTTCCCAACAGTAGGGAGAGGATATGGCTCGGCTCCTACGACACGGCGGAGAAGGCCGCCCGCGCCTTCGACGCCGCCCTCTACTGCCTCCGCGGCGGCGGGGCGAGGTTCAACTTCCCCGACGATCCGCCCAGCATAGAGAACGGGAGGTCCATGACCCCGTCGGAGATACAGGTCGCGGCGGCGCGTTTCGCCCACTCTCGAGAGCAGTCGTCGGGTTCCGACGATGCCCAGTCGGAGACTTCCGATCACGCGCCGTCGTGGAGCCGCGCCGCCGATTCGCACTATTATTCGGGCGGCGGTAGTGGGGTTCCTCATTTGGAATATGAATTGCCCGAAATGCCCTTGGACGGTGGGTTCTTGGATCGTTTTGGTACCTTGGGTACGGGGAATGATGACGTGGCGGAAATGGGGTTATTTCCGGAATTTAACGAATATATTGGCACCGCTGATTATTTCGTGCCACCTTTGCCCGGGCCCGCTGACAATAGTAATTACAATAGTTGGCACGAAAGTACTAATTATGACGAATTAACCACGGAAGGAGGATCTTTTCTTTGGAATTTTTAAGAATCCGAAGAAAAACTAAGAAGAAATTATTATTTATTCTTTAAATTTTTTTTTATTGTCAAATTCAAGAGTTTGATTGAATTATTATTTAATTTATTTTGTTTTAATCTTCTGGTAGAGGTCAGAAGTTCCTGGAATATTTGCTACTGGGGTTGATGGCCACCTTTTATTATATTCATTTTATTCATTGAATTCAATCATTTCTTTATATGTTTATCTGAACAGCATACGAATAAAACTGATAATCCATACAGTAAATATCATTAGGAAAAAATATGATCTAATGATGGCGATGTATATATCTCATCAAATTGGATATTAATAAGGTTGTAATGAGAAAATTAGGATAAATGAATTTATCTAGTCCACAATATAACCTTTGCCACGAGAATCCGAACAATTGATTACAAGTACTATAGTAGTGAGCTTCATTGTCTTTTTTATTAGTAAGCGAAGATCGAATTTGATCGATCCACTAACTAAAATTAGGCTTTTTGTGGACATGTATGAATTAATGCATAGAAGATTGCAAATTCTACGTGAAGGCCCATAAGAGATCTTATTTCTATATTTAGTCAAGGTCATTTTGAAAGGCTTATATGCAATTGGGCCCAAATACAGAAATCATATACAGATAAATATACGTTCGGGCAGTGGGTCCCATGATTGTTACGGGCACTAGCATTCAATTGATTACGTTTGCTGGTAAAAGGACTGAACAATGGGCAACCTAATCATGATAATTGATAACAATACGC
This sequence comes from Craterostigma plantagineum, assembly GCA_027422505.1. Taxonomy (NCBI): domain Eukaryota; kingdom Viridiplantae; phylum Streptophyta; class Magnoliopsida; order Lamiales; family Linderniaceae; genus Craterostigma; species Craterostigma plantagineum. Next base: position 5,328,062 of record JAPQWV010000039.1, on the reverse strand, counting down.
CACTTTGATGTGATGAATCTAATTAAATAAATACATCTATCGTTATTATTATACATTTTTTGTAGAGAGATTCGCACTCTTCTTCCTTTCTTTATTTGAGATCTTCAAATCTCCCTATAAAATAATATGAAGTTGCAAACCCATAACTAAAGGAGGCTATAAAGAAATCCACTTTGCTATTGCTGCATCAGAAAGTGACATACATTTTAATTGAATATTATTTCAATCAATAAAAGAAATCTTATTTTCCCATCCTTTTCTTCGCTGGCAAAAGCACAATATCTTCGTAGGAAATGGTTAAAAAAGTACGGCACATCACAATGGCAAAAATGTCATTTCCTATCAGACCCACTGTGAGTCATATATTCAGCGGCACCACGCATCGACACGTCGCTTTCTTCTCTACGAATTAAGTGGGCCCACCACGCAAGTGGGCTGTAAATCTCCGGGCCCACTAGGTGGCCCCATCTTTAGCTACACATGTCACCTTATGATAAGCCGACAACTTTTTAAGGCTATAAAATTACATGTAAGATTTTAAAAAGGGTATATTACGTTCAGGCTCCAAAAATGTTTTAAATAAGATTTGGGCCCTGCCAGAAAAAACATTGGTTTAGAGAACGGTGTTATTAAGTGTATGAACCGATATCGAATGATCGTTTTGTGTTATTTCAGAACATGAAGTGGTACTGCAGAATAATGAAGTGGTAACAAAGAATAATAAAGTGGTACTGCAGAACATGAAGTCGTATTAAAGGATAATAAAGTGTGCAGAATAATGAAGTGATACTGCAGAACAATGAAGTGTATTAAAGAACAATGAAGTGATACTGCAGAATAATGAAGTGACAATGCAGAAATTGAGTCCTTAAAACTAAATTTTTTTCGGTTAGGGCTGGACGAACGAAAATTGCCCCTATAAAAATACTACCTCCGTCCCGGTAACTTTTGTACATTTTATCAAATCGGGCGTCCCATTATCTTTTATACATTTCCATAGTTAGTAAAAAACTATCACACACAATCAATATAATAACATTTAATATTCTTAAAAGACGTGCTACACCCATACACTTTTCTTCCTCTATACTATTAAAATATTATATTTCTTAAAAACCGAACTCAATCCCAAATGTCCAAAGATACCGGGACGGAGCGAGTAATATGTATGTGTTCCCGTAATAATTGTTTTACATCTTTATGTCATTGTCATTTGAGAACATTATTCATCATTGATAATATCTATTTATTACAAAAAATAAAAAATATTCCTTTCTTGCCGAACCAAAACCACGGGCTTAGACGGTTTAGTCATTAACAACCCCATTCATCATCAAAAGATATATGAAGACAAAGAGAGCTTCATAGGAGCCAAGCCTTCTTCTTCTTCTTCTTCTCTCTACATAGATAAATTTAGACAAGGCTCCTTTCTTTCTTACGGAGCTATATAGATCGAAGAGACGTAGGAAGAAAGGGAGATTATTAATCAACCATGGTGATCAAAACCTCAAACCCCATGATCAAAATCTTCACTAGCTCATCGAATAGCCGAGCTGAGTCCAAGAATCAATCGCCTAGAAGCCTAAAATCTTTTGCTTTAGGTGGGGTCGGTCTGGGCATAGTAGCAGCGCTGGAAAGTTCCGGCGATGACCCTAGTCGGATTCCGGCGAGTACGGCCTTGTTTGGTCGGAATTTGAGTCGGAGCAAGCAAGTTCCGATCAATCCACCGAAGGTTAACGGTCAAGGCGATTTTCGTCAAAAGGCCAAAAGGGCGAGCCTTTTTCAAATCACTCCGGCGAATAACGTTGATTTTGCCGGAGAATTTCCGGCTTCGGACTTTCTCAGCTCTTGCCGCATGTGCCAGAAGAAGCTCCACGGTCGCGACGTATACATGTATAGGTATGCGTCTTTTATGGTCTAAAAAGTTATCTTTTTTTTTTTTGGGCTTTACTACTTTCTATTTGTGTATCTTTCAAGAAACTAATGGGTTTTTTTTTTCTTGAACAAAAACAAATTCAGGGGAGAAAAGGCCTTTTGCAGCTCGGAGTGTAGGTACAATCAAATAGTGATCGATGAGCGAAGGGAAAAATATTACAGCAAAGAAGTTCCAAGACAAGTCGTTGTTGATGTTTCGAGGAGTTCATCGCCATGTGTTAATGGGCAGAAACAGATCTATGCGACAGGAATTTTGGCCACTTAGATACTTGGGAACTCTTGAGCATACAAATAAATAAGCTTGTCTAACCTTAATAGTGCGTAGGAACTAGGATAAGTGATGCTAGATTCGTAGATGTTTCAAAACTCGGTAGTATTATGTTATGATAGCATAAAGAGATGGATTTTGGCTATAATTTCTTCATCTTCTTCCGTAGTCCACATGCCAACTTATAAATTCAAATTCATCCCTCACATTTTGAATTAATTCAAAACAATCCTACAATTTCAATTTTCTTCAGAACCCTAGCCCTCTTTCTTTTTTCAAATAATTACTTCAACATGTAAAAGATGAATGCTAATCATCAGCATAGACTTTCTTCAACAAATATCCCGAAAATTTTCAAAGACATTATGGAGCATATACTACGACTGAGTTTTCCGAAATTAATGGAAAGCTCTAGCTTCCACAAAAGATTCTAGTGACCATACTTCTGAAACTCCCACTCGCTGTTATCTGTTAAACACATATATTGAATTGAAACAAAGAGGTTTGGTTACTAAAAAGGCATCACCATCTTGTATATATGATCTCCATAAACGTATAAATCACACTTACCAAGAGGGCAAACTTGACGAGTCTTCAGCCAACGGCTAATGCAGTGAAAGTGGAATGCGTGATTGCAAACCCCTGGAGATTATGAACACGAGCAAAAGCGCATAAGATTGTGTCATGACCAATCACCAAGGAGATTGAGTTAGTTCAATCTCGAAAGAGTTGCATATATGATTATCATATTTAAACCTACAGCCTGTACATGTATCTTTCTAGCATGAGAAAATGGGGGCAGTAATGAATATGTATTGTGATGAACTGTGAACAACATTGCAAAGTTGAGCTCTTCGCTAGAGCTTGGAAGGGATAAAGGCGGTGTCAATCAGAAAGGGGATATGTCTCCATCGTCGCAGAATAACTAAAAGCAGCTGCAAATCAAATATGGTTAAAGCATATTTTACTGGACAAATAAAAGAGCTCAAGCACAATGGGCGGGTTGCAACCTTACAGAATGTTTTAAAGCTATCTCCAGTCAAACACCATATAACAAGAAATTGAAATTATAAACACAATGTTCCATGTAACAGCAAGGAATACAAAAACAATAAACACGAATTTCATCTGCATACCCCAAGCAACGGTGCACTCCTCGCTGGTCGCACTAGCTTGATTAGCCTGACACTCAATGCCTATTTACAACCATCGCCACATTTAACCCAAAAATCGGAGAAGAAACGTCAAGAATTGCCAAAACAACTAAAAGAAGAAAAAAATAATACTCACATAGATCCATGATGTGGTTCCTGCAGATAGCACAGTTATCAACAACAATATCTGCACCGAATTAAAGAAAAAAAAATCAAGAATCGAGGATCATTGCTAGCAAAATAGATTAGGGCTTCAAATGCATTCGATCGTAGTACCCCAAGCCCATAGAGCGACAGCGTTCCACTTCTTAACCTCGAATCGCTTCTGTTTCTTGGAAGCTAACGTCTTGGTGTCCGAAGGTCCGGCGAACGATGATTCTTCGTCAGCTGGAAGCTCATTCAGGTCGGGATTCAACGGCGATGCCATCCGAAAATAGCGAATTTGGGGAATTTGAACTGCTTCCAGTTGATTGTTTTTACACTTCGTTTCCTTTGTGGAAATATTGGACTGATTTTCTGTTTTATATATTTAGAAATTGGGCTCTGATTTTGAAATTTGGGCCTAAGCCCAGAAAATGAATAATGATTTTGTTCACACAAAAGGTTATTGAGGTCAATTTAACTTTTTTTTTTCGAGGGAAGGTCAATATAACATATATAACTAGAGTGAATTATTTTAATATTTTATCCTAAAGGAACCAAATTAATCATCTACACTAACACTCCTATCCAAATTCTATGAAGGTCAAAGCTATCTAGTAAAAGAATGGAATTTTTAGTATTCTTGTTGTTATTATATTATTATTAAGGCAATATCTTTATATGGGCTGGATTTCAAAAGACCTTAAAACCAATTATTATGCATCCCCTATAAGCGGTTATATAGGTGCACTGAACTTCGTAATGTTTTTCAATAAATGAGCTTGTCTACAAATGAAAGGGAACACAACACATGTATGTCATAATATATCCTAATTTAGGGAAATAAAAAATTGAAATAGATCGGAGATATTATACTTTATGCATCATACATAGAGATGCAACACAAAATCCACGCACCGACGATTTCGAATGAATATACATTATTTAATTTCAATCCAAAATAAATAAACAAATCATTAAAAAGTCGTCGTTCTTAATTGTTTCTTCTTCTTCTTCCACATGTGACCAACCCATCATCTCAAAGAGTAGTAGCTAGCTGCCAATTGCGACTTTCAGCGAACACCAATCGAAATCATAAATCAGCTCATAACTCGACGAATTTTTTTGCCAATCAATTTCGCAGATTGCGCACTTTTTTTTACGTAATTTCTGTGATGCTTGTTATGAGAAATGGGGCACCACCATAACAGCCATCACCACCAGCACGCCGCCGTCGAAGATGGCGTCTCCTCAGGCGTGTCACAGCGTGTCAACAGCCCTAGATTCTCGGGCCCGATGACTCGCCGAGCTCAATCGTTCAAGAGAAACGGCGGCAGCAGCACCAATAACAGCAGCAATTCTTCTCACAATTCCACTACTCAGAACCGTGGTTTCAGCCACGAGATTGATCTCCCTCTTAACTCTCCTAGATCTGAAATCCAGGCGGCCTCCGACGGGCATGAGGTTTTAAAATCGGCCCATGTTAGCAGCTTGGTTCAGAGGGCTCATGTGAGGAGGAAGATTGCGTCGTTGAGTGTGGAGTACTTGGGATTGGAGCTGAAAGAGAGGAAGAGGTTGGGTCAATGGATGTTCTTCGTGTTCTGTGGAGTGTGCGTGTTTTTGGGCGTTCTCAAGATCTGTGCTAATGGTTGGTTTGGATCTGCGATCGATAATCAAATTGGCGGCCATCAGGTGAGTGAGTCGATTATTGTGTTCACTGTGCTTGTAGGCTGTTTTCGAATCTGCTTCTTCTGTTTTTTGCACTAGCATGTGTGCTTAAATGCATATTGGATACTTCAGAATCTGAATTATGCTCTACATTTATTTGTTTATATCTGTTTTCCTCTCATGTGGAGGCTTAGATAGTGCTGTGGATGGGAAACTTCATCTATATTCAAGAACTCGTTGATTAGTTAGCCGAAAAGTTCTCTTGCAATATTGCATCGAAGTCTTACATTCTACGTTGTCTATTAACCAGGAGATTTATGAGTCTGGGATTCGTCTCCTAGATCAATATGATCAAAGATCTCGTGCCCTTGGACACGTAGATGAAACAGATGTTGATGGGAGCGGAAAAATCGACGTAGAAAGAACCCTAAAGATAAATGCCCCAGGCGTGCCTGATCTTCATGATAGTGTTTCTGATGAGAGTTTTAAGGTTTGTTAGGCTTTATCTCTTAAACTAAATGTGAAGACACAATGTTTTCATTCATCCATTTGATTGAATCTTTATTCTCAGCGGTCAGGGATATGGGCTGATCCTGATAGTGAGAATTTCACTCAGTGCATCGATCGGCCAAAAAGCAAGAAAAGTGAGTTACTTTGCATGCTTTGCTTTAATGACTTTTTTGGTTTAATTTACAGTCGTGTTTATTGATTCCCTTCTTTGTTTCTCTCAGTGCTGGACTTGACGACGAACGGTTACCTTCTGACAAACGCAAACGGCGGCCTAAATCAGATGAGATTTGGGGTCTGTTATTTGATGATTTGAGTACCTCCTTATGAAAGATTCATCTATGATTTTAAAGTCCGATAAACCGATCATTTTAGAGTGCAGATCTGTGATATGGTTGCTGTTGCTAAAATCATGAAGGCTACCCTCGTTCTTCCTTCCCTTGATCACACTTCGTATTGGGCTGATGAGAGGTAATTAATTTCTTCCACTTTCTTGTTTTTATAATCTTACGTTTTCCTTGGCATGTTTTCCTTTAACTCGGTTATTGCTTGTAGTGGTTTCAAAGATCTTTTCGATTGGAAATACTTCATCGAATCACTGCAAGACGTCGTTCACATAATCGACAAATTGCCGCCCGAATACGCTGGCGTTGAACCCTTCTCAAAGACACCAATATCTTGGTCTAAGGTACACATCTGATTTCCTCGAATTGCTCTCATATCTTGAAAACTGAGTTTTTAAAAACAAAAAGTCTATGGCTATCGTCGAATCAGGTCAGTTACTACAGAGAAGAAGTCCTTCCACTCCTAAAGCAGCACAAAGTAATGTACTTCACGCACGCAGATTCTCGACTGGCCAACAATGGAATCCCACCTTCGATTCAAAAACTGAGATGCCGCGTAAATTACAGAGCGTTGAAATACTCTGCGCCCATCGAAGAACTCGGCAGAACCTTAGTATCAAGAATGCGAAACGGTGGAAACCCTTACCTTGCGCTTCATCTAAGGTTCTCTGCCTAGTCCCTCTTCAAAGCTAATGTTCTCTTTTCTTTTTTGGAGGAAATTCAAGAAATAAATATACCTTTTGATTTGGTCTATGTTTCGTTCATTTCTTTTATTACAGGTACGAAAAGGACATGCTCGCCTTCACAGGTTGCAGCCATAGCCTTACCACCAAAGAAGACGAAGAGCTTCGCCAGATGAGGTACGAAGTCAGCCATTGGAAGGAGAAAGAGATCGATGGCAACGAAAGGAGGAAACTCGGTGGCTGCCCATTGACTCCAAGGGAGACAGCTCTGTTGCTAAAAGGGTTGGGCTTTCCTTCGAATACTAGGATTTACTTAGTTGCTGGCGAAGCTTACGGTAATAGAAGCATGCAATACCTCACCGAGAATTTCCCCAATATCTTCTCACACTCGACCATCGCCACCGAGGAAGAATTAGACCCATTCAGGAATCACCAAAACATGCTCGCTGGATTGGATTATGCAGTTGCTTTGGAGAGCGATGTTTTCGTCTACACTTACGATGGAAACATGGCTAAAGCTGTTCAAGGCCACCGTCGATTTGAGGGCTTCAAGAAAACTATTAATCCCGACAGGTATGTATATATATATATTTTTGCTGCAAAAATAATTCCGTCGCTTTTTTTGCAGAAAATACGTAATGCCATGCGTTGTATTTAAATCCAGGATGAACTTGGTGAAGTACATTGATCAGCTCGACGAGGGGAAGATTACTTGGAAGAAGTTCAGCTCCAAGGTGAAGAAGCTTCACAAGGATCGTATTGGAGGTCCATACATGAGAGAAGTCGGCGAATTTCCTAAGCTTGAAGAGAGTTTCTATGCAAATCCTTTTCCAGGATGTATATGTGAGAAAAACCCCGAAGATAAAAGCTCGAATTAGCTGTTCTATGGAACTCAAATTCTGACTAACCACCGAAGGGCATGGAGCAGTAAAATGGCCTTCGATAAAAAGCTCAGTTGAGAGAGAATCTGAAGTTTAAACCTTCTGCAGAAACCTGCCCCAGTTTGTGAAAGATGAAGGTTTCTAGTTCGAAGAACATATTACATTCTTTTTTCTTAGCGTAACCGTAAATTGGGCAGTTGATGCACCGTCCTTATACTGGAGAAGGTAAAACAACGAAACATCATAAGAAATCGTTTGCATATTCTGAATTGTTGTTCGACCGAATATATGATTTTGTAACAAAGCAGAGATTTTTCAGTTCAAGCTTAAGCAATCTTCTTCGCTATATCTATATCGGATGTTTTTTCTTTCATTTTTTCTATTAACATAGAATATAGGTAAGAGAGGCCCAAGGCTAAGAGCTCAGCCCAATCGGTTTGTATTTGAAGCCCAATTAATATTATAATAAATATTCGATCTTTGTTCTTATCGATTTGGCGTTTTGGAACTTCGGTGAGGTGGTGCGTGAGACGTTTTCTGCGATTTCTTCTTACCTAAGATTTGATCCGTCGCTCTCACTTCGCAATCTCGGCAGCTTTTATCTCTTTTCTTTTTTTTTTTTTTTGTCGGGATCGGATCGATAAGCTTCTAACTTGTTGCTGCTTGAATTGATTTCAGCTGTTGTTGTGAGATAGCTGAGGATTTGATCTGCCTTTTCAGCTAGTGAGTGCCCCTCTTCAGTGATGAATTCTAGAAGGTTCGTGATACCACTTCATTTGATTTTGAATTTATCAACGCCGATTCTGTTGGTCCATAGAACAAATTGTGGTATTTAACAATTGGGTGCTCGAGTCTTGCATGTGGGTTTGCAATGACCTAATTGATTACCCTTGTCGAGGTTTTGTATTTGCTTCGTAATGATTTTCAGCGGATCGATTCTTCAATCACTAACTACCTCATTTTAGGATGATTTTTTTTGTATCTAGCTTGCAATTGGGTTTAGATCCTTGAATTGGGGATTGCAGTGAGGATTTAGCTTTCCTTCCATGTTACGTTTATAAGCCCTATGTTTGTTTCTGGGAAAGGTTGAAAATTAACCTAATTTGATTCACGGATGGGCTATTAGTATCTTGTATGTATTCTTTTCAGTATGTTTGCTATTGTTTTGTCTTTGTACCTTTATGTCGATCGTCTATTCCAGGGAGCGTAATTCTAGAACTGCCCTTTTCGATGGCATCGAAGAAGGAGGTATAAGGGCTTCGTCATCTTACTCCTCTCATGAGATCTCCGAGCAAGAGAATGAGAGATCACTCGATGAACTTCACGACCGAGTTAATTTGCTGAAGAGAGTGAGTTTCTTTTTTGTCTTTACGTTTAGAAATGTACGACTTTATTGGCGGGTCCTAATACTTTTTTTGCCTGAACAGTTGTCTGGCGATATAAACGAGGAAGTCGAAACTCATAACCGTATGCTTGACAGAATGGTAACGTTGTAGTTTTATATCTATGATAAAAAACTTGCGTCTTATTCTAACATTTGGTCGTAGGGCAACGACATGGATGCTTCCAGGGGAGTTTTATCTGGGACAATGGATAAGTTTAAGATGGTATGTTGTCTCGACTCAAAGCTCAACTTACATTCTGTTTCCTTTCGACCTGTTTTTCACGGCCTTCGATGAATTTGTTACTCAATGTTTCTTCAGGTGTTCGAGACCAAGTCGAACCGCAGAATGTTCACTTTGGTAGCATCTTTTGTGGTGCTTTTTCTTGTTATTTACTACCTTACTAGGTGAATAATTAGAATGTATGATGGAAGAGTTTGTGCATGAATGGATGTTATGATAAAATTGACAATGCTCTATTAGTGGGGTGGGCTGATGATGATATATGATTATACTATTTACTTGTGATCAGAAAGCTTCTGCCCCATATGTGTGTTTGTGTCTGTTGTGGAGATTTTGAGGTTGTTGTATTTTGTACGGATGGGTAAATCGAAATATTTGAGGTGCCTGAATTGAAGAGAATCAACAAAGCTTGAAATGTTTTCCTTTTACGAAGCAGCAAAGAAAATTTTTGCTTCAAATTAGTAATAAATTCCACAAGCTTCACAACTGTCATAAACCATAAAGAAAACATATATTCATCAGTAATCGGAAAATGATCTCATCAAGCCCATATTTTTTTAATCCCTCAATTACGAGATATATAAGCTATAGTATTTGGACAATCTCTGCCTGACTCTCGCCCTCTCTATCTCTCTCTCTCTCTCCGATACATAGCCGATAATACAATCGAGGCTTATCAGTCTATCTTTTATGATTTATTGTCACGAGTTCTTTAAGGTACGTAATAATTCATATTTTACACGTTAACAATATGATGAGTATGAGCAAAATCGTTTTCTATGCCAAGAGTGCTCTATCTTTCCAAGAATTTTATGAACTCATCTTCTCCATTCTGCGTTCGTGACAGCGTGTGTGTGTGAGCATATGTTCTATTTTACCTTTTTCTTAGTTAAATTTCCATTGAAATACCTTTTTCTCTGACGTTCATGGCTGGGCTGGCTTTCATTCAATTCAAACAGTATGAGCTTTAAGGTCTTCACTTGTTTGTTTTTCCATTTTAAGGAATTTCCAATAAATTGCAGATCTTTTCCAATATGCATACCGTTTCTAACAATTTGATTCAATACGTCCTATTTTTCTTTTTATATTATTATTTACACCGATTAATTATGTATTATCATAATACTTTTTTGCTTATTCCAAAGCTGCTTCATAATCTTAAACTACCATATATTTTCCTGAAATCTCTAGTGCCGTGTCGGAGATTACTATAATTTTTTTTTTCCTGAAAAATTACCAGCTGAAATTTTATACATATTTATGACATGTCAATCACAAAGCTTAGCATTAGTTGGTAGTCCTATATATTAATGTTCGTACTTTACGACGCCGTTTCTTGTTCAAGCATAGTCCATAGCTTTTGTCCCTTGTGCCAAGATTCATAAACCTTATCACGTTTTGTCTGGGCCTTCTTGTTTACATACATACATACACAGAGATGAGAAAACTATATGTAATAATGATTCTTTTTATGTATATATAGATATATATTGCATTGAAGGAAGGTTAAAAAAGAAGACAGCAGACATGGAAGGTGAGCCATATATAGATGGTGGACAGATGGCAGAGAGGTTCCATAGGAGATCAGTTGAAGTTGAGAACATTCTAGATAAGAACAAGCTTCTTATAAAGGAGATAAACCATAATCAAGAATCCAAAATCCCTTACAACCTTAGGAGAAACGTGGGATTGATCAGAGAACTGAACAATAATATAAGCAAAGTTGTTGATCTCTACGCTGGTCTGTCGAAATCCATGGAGGAAGAAAACGATTCTTCTTCTTCTTCTTCTCAAAGAGATTCAACTGCTACTGCTTCTTATTACATGTCTGCTGGCCATAAGAGGAAGAAATTAGAATAATAAAATTATTGATTCTTTCTCCTTCTATTGCATGGCAATATATCATCACTGCTTCTTCTTCGTCTTGCCAAAAAATAAATAATTAAATAATTTTTTTTAGCTTATGTTGTTGCCATGGATGGATGATTGAATGCCGTCGTTTATGCTGTAAACGGCTGCCTATCTTTGTAATGATTTCATGAAAGGCCACTTTTCGGATTCTTGTTTTTTCTTTTATCTGTTTAGTCAAAAGTTGGTTTTCTTATTTGTTTATATTATTTTGCTGTCGATCACTGATTTCTAGGACTTGTAAGAAGAAGACAAAAAAGTCAATAAAAATTGAGCTAATTCTCTGCAAAGATGCTCCAAGAGTTAAAGCAGCTTTAGATAAGATAATCCTTTGTTTTCTTTCAGTTTCCCATCAAAACCCAGACCACTACAACGGAATCTCAAATAATGTAATGAATAAATTTTAAGTAGAGTGATTTTATGTGTAATGTTGACATAGTTCCTACAGTCGGACTAAATTCAATTTAGAACAAAAAAATCGAAATTTCAAAACTGACTTATGTGACGAGGAAACTTCAATTTAGAACAACAAAATCGAAATTCCAAAACTGACTTATGTGACGAGGAAACTTCAATAATGGGTCATAAACTGATCTCTTAGCATTTATGTGCGGTACTATGTTTCTTGCTACACAACAATAAAAGTTGTGAAAAGTGATCGAACTCATAATCTTTACGTGGAGGTACCATATGCTCGATGGCTCGACCTTTTTCTAGGGACAATCAACGTGTTTTTGTTATGATGGTATCAATTAACATAATACTACCTCCGTCCCACTTAATTCTACCCAAAGATTAGTGGCCACGAAGATTAAGAAACTATATTATTTTAATATTATAGTACACTTTTATGGTATGGAGAGAAAAAACTTATTAGTGAGCACGCAAAATAAGAAGTCTTTTGTTTAATATAAATAGTGTAATTAGTTTAATTATTGGAATAATTTTTTACCAAAAATAGAAATGAGAAGAATTATGTGGGACTCCCGAAATATAAAGATGGAAAGAAATAAGTGGAACAGTAATAAAGTTCAATATTTTGTTCAGTTCTACTAATTAAGGGGTGTATTTCTTGCAATTGGAACTTCAACATGGCTTTTCTCTTCCCTATCTTTATCTCTACTTAGGCTATCTTGTCATTTTATATTTTTGATGTTAACTGTCCACTATTATCTTCTATATTACATATATATATATGTCAATCTTCTGCAATAAGTAGCTATGTATAAGTGGTTAATGCCTCCTAAAGGGGCCCATTATCTTTTTGCTTTATTGTGCTTGTGCATAAATATTTCAATATTAATGTATTGAAATGACAGCAATTATCAGTTCACATTACATTGGGAGATGCATGTATGCTAGCTCTTAGCCCTTATTTGGCTTTGGGGAATCATTTCATTACACCCTTTGTTTCTTACCGAAACAGACAAATCATCTTATTGTATTCGTATCGCAGTGTGCCTCTCCTCTTTGTCACCAGCCGAGCCCCATCATTATAGGCTATAGCTTCTTTATATATTTTATTTTTCAATCCAATGGAATTTCTCTCATATACTAGAAGATAGTGGGCTGAAAATCAAACCAACCCATTAGATAGAGCTGTAAAACGGGCTTGTGTGCCCTTCCCCGCCTTAAGCCGGCACTAAACTGGGCGGGGCGGGCCATCCCGCCAACATACGGGCTACTAAACTAGTAGCATGACCCGCCTCACAGCGGGTTGGCGGGCTAGCGGGTCAACCCGCTAACCTTTATTTTTTTTAAAAAAAATTGTATTTCTTTTGCGAATAAGAGTTTTTATTAATAATGGATGTTGGAATAATCAATGGAAATCCATAATTCAATTATAAATTATATAAATGCATAAATAAATTGAATATAATTAATTACTAATAAATATTATTTATTAATATGTAAATGCATACAAAAATGTATAGTATATACTATATATTCATAATAAATAATGTAATATATATTTACCGGCGGGCCAGCCCGCTCCAACCCTCCCTGACACACCTCAACCCGCGGCCCAAACGGGCTGGCCTGTCTTGGCTCGCTTTTAAACGGTCCAGGAATTGATCTAACACTCCCTATTTTTCATGGGGGGCGGGGCGGGTCAACTCCAACTATCTCCAACTGGCTCGGCACGTTTTGACAGCTTTCATTAGATCATGGGATCTCTTGCTCAATGGAACGGGTTGTGTTCGACCCGACCCATTTAAATAAGATTCGATTCGTTCAGCCTTATACTAAATGGAAAGGACATATACCAACTTGGTGGTCAACTGTTGATTGACTAATCAACTTCTTCGAGCATTAGATATTTTATTTTATTTTTAGCCATCGCCAGCTAATCTATCAAGATATTACTCTCTCTCTATCTTATCAAAAGGACCCAACTTGCACCAAATTTCAAATTATAATTTGGGTTTTTGTATTTAGAGTTGCGTCGCCTCATTTATTGTCCTTGCATGGTGCTCTTAATAGTACTATGATTTTCACAGGCTCATCCTCGTGACATTGTCTTCAAGATTTCCTTACAACACTAAGCGTAGTGCGTACCATTTTTCTAATGCTATATTGCAATAAAATCAAATAGCCGTTGATAATAGTTGCAAGCATATTTCTAGTCTGTCCGCTAATAATTAATACAACTAAAGAATAGGTGAGGACGAATCAACACTCTAATCATACCCTCTCTATAACTATTATTTAATGTTTGGACCACGACTTGCAAGTTCCAATCCAATTTTTTACTACACTAGCAAGTAAGCAAACAAGCTTAGGAATTAGAAATAAAATAGCAACTTGCCCAAAATTTTTATTTAACATCAACATCTTCTTCTTGGCTGCCTGATAAAACAACAGTTCGACAACTTGGAAGTATACATAATTTAACCATGGAAGAGATAGATGCCTTGTCTTCATCCCACTTTTCGTCCTTAATTTACCCACACTATTATATCACTATCCTATATATATATATATATATATATCTATATATATATATAATATATATATACTTCTACTTCAAAGAAAAGAACCCACACCCACAGTTTGTTTTTTCTAAAAAAAACAAATTAAACTTTAGTTTCGATACTCAACTTCACAACCACGCCTTCAAGATCTTAACCCTACTAGCCTAGCATAGCACTACTATGCTAAAGCAGTCGGCAAATCCAAAAATCCTCTTACATACGATTTGAATCTATCCCTTCATCGCCGAACTTAGAGAGAGAGAGATAGAGAGATTTCAATGGAAAATAATCTAAGCCCACAACATTCCATGATTCATCTTCCACCACCTACGTCGCCGCAGCCGCCGCCTTCCAACCTTCACATGTTATACTACGGCCTGGCGGTGGTGGGAACCGCCGCCGCGCTTCTCGTACTATACAACCTCGTCGTCGTGAAGCTCTGCTCGGAGCAAATCGTCGATCCGAGGCTGGGCAGCATGCATCAGCTCGCAAAGTCGAGTTGGAAGAACAGCTTTAAGTGCTCCATTCCCAGCTTCAAGTACAAGAAAGAAAAGGCCAACAACGCGCCGCCGTCGTCCGCCGCCGACGAAGATCAGTGCGTCGTTTGCCTGTCGGCGTTCGAAGAAGGGGAAGAACTTCGTAGGTTGCCAAAGTGCAGCCATTCTTTCCACGCTCAGTGTATCGATATGTGGCTCTATTCCCATATCGACTGTCCGCTCTGCCGTTCGCCGGTTTTCGAGAAGCCCGGCGAGGTGGACCGGCCGGTTCAGCCTCGCCTTGAGAACAACATATTAGGCCCATTGGCTTTCGTGTAGTAGTAGTACTTAGAAAGGGACGACGATTTAATTTCCTTTTTTAATTATTTTCGCTTGTTGTGTAACTGTTTTTATGCATGTGAACTCAAATCAGCGCTAGTGAAATGAACAACACTTCAAATCATGTGATTACACAGATTCTCTTCAAGCATTTATATGCAAATAGATTAGGTAATAAAAACAACTACACATGTTAATTTATTTCACAACCCCAGCTGTTATATCAAACCATGATCAACAGTACACTTTCTCACAAGAAATATAATCTTATACATTCATTTCATTACATAAGGTAATATGGATATCCTTACATCTTTCTCAAGTTGTCCAACCTAGCCTGAAGGTCACTGTCAATGCCACCATCGTCGTGCTCGGCCTGTGGGACCTTAGCGCTCGAAGCCGAGGCAGTTACAGCCGCCGAAGGTGCATTCACAAGCTGTAATAAGTCACACACACAAAAAAACCCAAAATTTAAAAAGGGAAAAAAAGTTCAGTACTTACTTACTACTTGGGGAGAAAATGGTACCTCAGAATTGATGTCAATGCCGATCTCATCAAGAACCTGATTCACTAGCTCTTCAGTCTCTTCTTCTTCTTCGTCTCCTTCGAGTGCATCGTCGATGGCGTCTGCCATCACCTCGCTGGTCAGCTCCATCTTCTCGTTCTGCCTTTCGAATTCTTGCATGATCTTCTGTAGCGAAGGAAGGTTCATCTGCCTATTCATCTGCCCCATTGCTTTGGTCACGCCTTTCATTGCCTCTCCCATCGCTTGCGTTGATTTGAGGGTCTGGCGAGAAGTGATTCTTGCAATTATCAGCCTTGGATGGAACTTAATGCCCATATCGAGGAATACCAAACTGTACCTAATAAAGAAGCCTTAGAAACTAATATCTGACCTGGATTCTGAGAGAAACACCTTGGAGCTGAGACTTGAGCTTGTAGAACTTTTCAATCTGATGCCGAGTTCTGATAAGATCCTTGGCCATGACCTTCACTGCTCCCTGTAATTAACAAACACATGAAATCCCCATCGTAGTCATTATGATAATCACTAGGCAGCAAAAGCTTTCAGATAAGATAATAGGAAACAGAAAGAGATGGAAACTAGCAACTGAATATATTTATGAAAGTGGCAATACCATCTGGCCCTGCTTGGCACTCTTTTTGATCTCTGCGATGAGTTTCTTCTCTTGTGTTTGTAAACCCTGCCTCTCCCTCTCGATTTCCCGGATGGATTTATCGAGCATTCTTTTGTTCTCCCGCAGAAGCTCTGTAAGAAGGTGATCATAGGATATGACGAAGGATTAACAAGTAGCTCAGTTCCCAAACAGGTGCACGAACAATTGCCATCAGCCATGGATCAACAAATAGCAGATAACATATAGACAAAGTGTTAAAACAACAGATCCTGGATAACGAGTTTATTATCTGAATCCTTGCAAAATAGTTATTGCTCGAAATCATTCCAATCCAAGTAAATCCATAAATTTTACCTCCTCTAGCTAACCCAAAACTCCACTAAACCAAACAAATAACACGGTTTCAGCCCAAATCAACCTCCAAAATTGCTGATGCGATAAGTCTATTAGCAATAAGGCTGACCAATGAAAAGCATAGGATAACACGGAAACATCGGAAGAAAATTGAACCTGCAGGGGTTTTTCTCTTCCCGAAAAGGAAACTCATGGTGATAGAATGATTGACTGAAAAATTCCAGCTAAATTGCAATATTTCCTTCTTTCCCTCTTCCTTCCTCGCCTTCTCTCCGATCAACGCAACTCAACTATTCTGCAGAGCGATGAATCCTAAGGAAAACGAGAATTCTCGCGCAAGCAATTAACTCGGTGAATATTATTCCGGGAAATCAACGCGGAGAAGATTTCTTTGTTTCTCCTTGGTTAGCTTTTGATTGATGCCTTAAGCGATCTGACGGTTCAAACGCGTCTCACGTGGCAGAGATCGAAGCTCGTTTGACTCTTGTTAGTGGGCTGGGCCTATTTTTAGTTGCAGGATAACTTTATGCGGTTAATTTTAAGTTTAATGTTAACATTTAATTTAATTTGCTTTGGTTCTAAAAGTCGGGGATTGCATGTGCGTTAAAATGCCGAAGTTTTGACTTATGAGTAACCTAATGGGACCCTTCTTCGTCCACTACTCAGTACTACCTCTCAAATTTCAAATCATATCATCTTTATGTTGGTATCTTTTGTTATTTAAATACCCATTTATCCTAACTTCACATTTAACGAATTTTACTATAAAGATTTCTTTGATTTCGTTCTTGCCGACAACATATTTTGAAAGACAATTACATTTTTTTAGGAAGTTTCTCATGGAAAAGTAAGGTGAAAGCTATTTAAACTTCACATTATCAGAACATAAGATATGCTTGGACACACGAATTAGAAATTGAAATAAACATTGATGATAATAATGAGGTGAGAGAAGAAATAATGAACAAAAAAATGAATTCGAATCTTTCTATTACACGGACATCATCATGCATGCAGATTTGGCTTTTTTGCACTTCACTAAACAGAACAACTAAACAATTACACACTTCGCTCGCATCTTTTGACATGATATCTATCGTGCAAGAATCATATTATCTTCAACCCAAAGGAAATGAAAATCCTAATAATAACTAACCATCATTACAATTTTCTGACCCAAACTAACAAGACAACGTTTTTAGAAGCAACAAGTATGCAATTGAGAGTTTCCTCTTATCACGCACAAAGTAACCAACACGTTATCGTTGTGTTAAAAAGACGGCATCTTTTTTTTTTAATCAAATGGAAACACAATATGTCGGAATTCATAATGCCATAGGAACCAAACACAAACGACATCGTTTAACGCAACACTAATAAACCCATATCATAATCATGAACGTAATTAACTACAGATTAACAACCTAGAAGTTCGAGTTCATCATCGTCCCAAGGGTAGTAGTTTCGTACAGAGGCAATTCTTCATCGTCATCACGCACTGCTAAGCCAATATCAAGCTCGAACAGATCAGAACTGCAACAGCTTTCATCATCCACGTCTCTCTGTGATCTTCTCATCACGGTCTTCGCCTGGTGATGAATTTGGAAGCCATGGATGCTTTTCTTGCTAAACTGATCACTCCTTATAAAACGATACTCATCATGCCCTTTACCTGTTTGTGAATATTCCTCGTCTACAACGACGTTGACTGGACAGAACCTGACAGACCTCTTCGATTTATTACTGCAGTTCGAAGGCGGGTTTTTGCTCAGGCAAGATCTCGAGGAGGAGCACGACTTTGATTTTCTAATGGCGCTGCAATCTTCTTCTGCTTCTTCCATTACAACGTGGGCTTTCTTAGTCGAATTCTTGGGGCTAAAAATGGCGCTGAAAAAAGCTGCTAACTTTCCGCCTGGCGAAGTGGGCTCTCTCACCTTCTTCAAGTCTCCGTAGATCTTCATCGCCCTTGATTTCGTCTTACCGAATAACCTTCCCTCGTTCTTGGAAATCAATGGCGGCGGCCTTGGAGTGGATTTCGAAGCCCACGAAGATTCTGTTTCAGAAGAAGAAGAGAAGAAGATGGAATCTGTTGATGAAGAGCCATCCGAGCTTGAAGAAGCTGGAAAATGCCGCCTGCTCGGCGACCTTCTGTGATTTTCCATCCATTTCTCCACCATGATCGCCCGGCGCAAGCTTTCTACTCCTTCATCGGCGTCGTCCCTTCGACGGTGGACCGTCGGCGGCGGCGGCTCGTCGTCGGTGGAATGGTAGATTGCGTCGAGTAGGGACGATGAGAAGGAAGGCATTTTTGCGTCGTTCTCCTAATTCAACGCATTGATAGAGTAAGAAACTTAATAAGCAGATTTATTTTCCCATATTTCCTATTTTGATTCCGTATCTCTTTCCTTTCCTTTCCCTGTTTGATCGATTTTATATTGGAGAGGAAAAAGCCAAATGCCACGGCTTTGATCATGGGCTCAATTATTTATGATATATATTTGTTATATATACATAAGGGAGCGAGATAGCGTAGATAGACGATAGAGTGTACTATATAGCTAGTCCATACTCGTGTTATGACCTAGAAAGGTACTACTTTATATATACACGTGAGACATGTAGCTTTACAAGAGAAAAAAGTTGATTATAATAGCAGAACGCATGCGCATGAGGAAAAATGCTACGTTACTATATTTAATTTTTGGGTATATTTTGGCTTTTTGGGGGAGTGACCAACAGTAACTCAACTCTTTGGATTGATAAACTAGACATCATTAAATTATGCCATCACCCATTTCATAATTCGGCCAAACATAGACATAAGAAATTTGTATCTTCAATGAGTTATAAATAAAATAATGATTAATCACTAATTATATAGATACCCATAACTGGCACTTACTATACCTAAGCAAACGTATTTGACGAGTCACGAATCAGTTCACACTCACAGTATGTTAAATTGAAGCATGGAGTAGAAAATAGACCTATAATACATTGAAAATTAAAAGCCCGACGTACTAAAAGGTGTTTTTCCGACAACATGTTCTTGTTAATTTTGGCCCTTTTGGACTTCTTGTGTTCAAGGGTGGTTCCCATTTTATTTCATCTTCCTTTTCTCATCGTGGCGCTTTTCATGATGAAATTGTTATTATTATGTACATCTTTGATAATTTGAAATTTTGAGAGAACAAGGCCATGAATTGTTTGCATTTTGTCATCGCGTAAGTGCATTCTATATTTGACTTTCTTTATATATATAAATACATTGATTTAAATGATGCTAACATAATGACGTTAATTTTATATTTTTAATATGCATAACCCAATAATTACGAGACATCAACATTAAAAAGACGACGACCGAAACGGGCCGCAAAAAAATTAGCTGGACCGAAATTCGTATTGAGATCATGCCGCCACGTGGCAGGGAGAGTCCACTTTATTTATTAGTTAATTAATTTCGAAAACGCTGAAAAAGATAAAAGAAGAAGGGGTTTTTACGCATAAATACCTATTTGGAAAAAAACTTGTAATTTAGTACCCGTCAGGATTTTTTATATGTAGGTACCTAACAGAATAAAGTTTTTGCACATAGGTACCCGATCCACGAAAGTATACCAAACAACACATTTGGGTACCCTATCTCAACATATTTGGGTACCTATATAACAGAAAATGGTACGACATATGTTATATTTAGGTACGCCCTATGTAATACACAGGCATGCCCGTAGGTACGACGTATCCGATATTTATGTACCCTATAGAAACGTGTTATAGTACGCAATATACACACAGGAAGGTACGATATGACTAAAGAAACTGATAAAATTAAATCGGGTACATTTATAAATTTCTGACATGGGTAGTTATGTGTAAAAATTTTTTACAATTGTATATTTTTCTATAGATTCACCAAAGAAAAATTGAAAAAGATTATACCTATTATTATATTATCCTACTTGGCTGTCCACATATATATCCCAGCCAAAACGCTCTATTCGTGATCCATGAGTGAAGTCTCCAAATTACCCTCGCCCCCCCCCACCCCCCAAATTTTGACCTCCCTCTTTTCTCTTCCCAAATCTAGTAGCAATTCCATTTTCAAAAAAAAAGAAAAAAGCACACGCAGTGCAGTGTGTTTGTGCGTGGGGTTTACGAAGAAACCATGGAAGGCGGCGCTTTCAATGCTCCTCGCACGGTCGAAGACGTTTTCAAAGACTTCAGAGGAAGGCGTAACGCCTTGATTAAAGCTCTCACCGCTGGTATACCTTTGTTTATTTTAGTTAATTGATTTGATTTCTCTGTGTTTGTATGTATCTCGAAGCGGTTTTACAGAGTATACGATCATTTTTTGCGCCGTTGTTTGTTGCTGTGGCCTTGGGTTTGTGGTTTGTGTTTTATATTTACGGCGTCTTCTTTTTTTACCTGCAGATGTTGAAACCTTTTTTCAACGGTGCGACCCAGGTGAGCTCAAAATTTACCTCTCTCTATATATATTTTTTAAGTTATGGGTTCCCATACTGACTACTAGCTTGGATTTTTTTTCGCTTTTTTTTTTGTATTTTGGAATTTTTGTGGTGTTACAAAGATGATTCGGTACATTTGTATTTTCTTCAACTGATTCAGATTTTGCGCAGCAGCTAAGTAAGACCTATATGTCTGATCTGTTAATAAGATGAAGCTGTTTCTTACCTTTTTATACTATGTAGGTTAAGTTTGTGTATATGCTGCTGGTTAATTGGTTGCTGGCACCACAGTGTTTATTAAACTTTGGCAGGGATGAGTTTGTTAAAATTGCCTATTTTTATGGACTCCATTACATTGTTGTGGCCGTTTGAATGACTAATGTTCTGTTGTCACTGATATTTGATTGTTTTCTCATGTACTTGGTCCTGGAAGATTTACCATGCTTGATTAATTCTTACACGATCTTTCTCCTATCTTCTTGTATGCTGTGGTGTATCAGTGCTGTGGTGGATGCTGATCCTTCGGTGTTTGACTAACTAACCATTTCAATTTGTGCGGACTCTGTTGTTTTACAGAGAAGGAAAATTTGTGTCTGTATGGATTACCAAACGAGAACTGGGAGGTAAATTTACCTGCTGAAGAGGTGCCCCCAGAGCTCCCAGAACCTGCTTTGGGAATCAACTTTGCCAGAGATGGTATGCAAGAGAAGGATTGGTTGGCCCTTGTTTCTGTTCACAGCGATGCTTGGCTACTCTCCGTTGCTTTCTATTTCGGTGCTCGATTTGGATTCGACAAAGCTGACAGGTGATCTTGTTTTTTGGTGGTTCATGCAAGTAAAGTTTCACCTTTGTCGTAAAGATGGACCTTTCTAACCTCCCACAATAATGATGTATTGAACTTCCCTTCAATTCCATTCTTTGATTGCATCTGATTTCAGGAAACGCCTCTTCAACTTGATAAATGACCTTCCGACGGTCTTTGAAGTTGTGACTGGCTCTGCAAAGAAGCAAGTAAAGGAAAAGTCCTCCATCACTAACCACAGCAGCAGCAGCAACAAATCCAAGTCAAGCTCAAAGATGGTATTACAATGCCCCCCCCCCCCCCCCCCTTCTTAAATGCTCAGAATCATCTTCTCTTTCGGAAAACTTTATCTTTTCTTGCCATCTTTCAGGGAAAATCCTCAAAGGCCCAAGTAAATGACGAAGAGGAGGGAGCTGAAGACGAAGCAGACGAAGAAGCAGAAGAAGACGAAGAGGAGCAAGGAGAGACTCTGTGTGGAGCGTGTGGAGAGAATTATTCTTCAGACGAGTTTTGGATATGCTGCGATTTATGCGAGCGATGGTTCCATGGGAAGTGCGTTAAGATTACTCCTGCGAGGGCTGAGCACATCAAGCAGTATAAGTGCCCATCGTGCAGTAACAAGAGAGCTCGCCCTAACTAGCTGATTCGATGGTAGGAAGGAACTCATTCTGTAAGATTATCTGTCACATTGGCTTTGCTTTGTCATAATTTGTGCTGAGAATAAGTAGAGTAAGTAGAATTGTTTTTCTTAGCTATTTGGAAACCCTTGGATTATTTTCTCATTACGTTCTGTTCTCTCTTCTTCCTAACTGGTTTGACTCTTTTTTATTGAATATATATTAGCCCTGCTAGTAAGAGAGATCTAACTGCAGATCTTAAGATCTCAACTTTGACCACAGCCGTGTTTTCCATCAGAATTTGATATGCTATAAATAAATAGTTCAATCAAAATCAATCAAATCTTGAAATCATTTATAGAAAAGCAACAAGAGAGAAGAGACAAGTATTGAACATTTCTTTCGCGCCGTGAAACAGGAAAGAAAAACCAACGGATACTTATAGTCTTATACAATACAAGGCCAGCCCTAGAAGCATTTAGTTTTGCACTTTAAATTTTCTATTTTTATTCAGACATATAGAATAGAAACTATTGGCTGCAATACTCAAACGCGATTTGGGCTCAAGACGGTGGTGGTCGACCCATAAGTGACAATGATGTTCAAATTCTATTTTATTGAACTTGGTCTGTGCAAACTATGATGAAGCTGTATGGAGATACCAAATTACTCCTCGAAAGGTATGGCTTGATCTTTCGCGGCTTGGGATTGTCTATTCTAAACTGTATCCTACCCTACTAGATATTCCAAATTAATATTATATATATATATATATATATTTCTCTTTCATATTCATCAAAATTATATATTTTCTTTTTGCATTTAGACACTCGGTATAGTGATATTTGTAAGTATGTGATTTTTACGGGTGTTTAAACACTTGGGCGGGGAGGTGTAACGATTTTTCATAAGTTGGAATACCTAGTGGAACACCGTTTGAAAAAGAGGATCACATCCAGCAGCTCAGACTACTGGCCAATGCGTGACGTTGTCGGGCAGCCTGACTCGACCACTATCGTCATAACTTTCTAGCTCGGACTGGCCTGGCAATACTTGCAGGTGATGAATGGCCTTCCGTCCACTGTCATGGAATGACATGTCATGATGGCCAAACACGGTACTAGCCATTTTTACACACCTTCCGCTTTCAGTTAGGCCACTGCGTTGGCCTGCTGGGCTAGCCCATGGTTGTTATCGGTAAGAAGGACTAACATTTCATTAAGGGTCCTTGGATCTTTCAATAGGTCCGAGTCTAAACCCACTTAGGTTCAGACATTCAGCGCCGCTCACACACACTTCTTCGACGCCGTGAGTGAGTTTGGTACTGCCCACACACACTCCAAGTAGATCTAAACTCAGACCCGTTAAAATATCCAACGAGTTTTTAATGGGCATTCTACCATCTCTAGGTGTGACGTGAGGACCTGCTTAAGTTATCATACCACACCAAACTCCGACGACTTCGATGGTGATCAATCCCTGACGCTTTCGACTCGTCTGCTTCAACAGGTTTATCTCCGACCCACGTTGACCACTAGTCTCGTCATCTTCGTAACAATCGCCTACCACAATATATAAATTGTTTAAAGCTTTGATCGAGTCATAGGTTGAAATTTAGCATCGCGCCACTAAATTTACGATTTATCGACATTCTTCGTTAAATTCTCCATCTCGCTAATCTTACATTACGATCTTGCCAAACATAGAGATATTGTCTTAAACAACTTTGCAGTCGTCTAGCGAAGATATCCTCGGGCCTACCCGACTACAAGCCCAAGCCCAAGTCCAAGCCCGAGCCCAAAAACTAGAATGTTCTTCATGATATTTTTCATTGAGAAACCCTTTCTTCAACAATGTATCTTGCTCTGCACCAAACATTGGGGACAAATGAAATTTTGAAAGACTTTTGAGTGCCCCTATATGCTCTTCTTCCACAAATCTACTCCAGGTAAAAATTCTATATACAATTCTCCTCCCTCCTTTTATTTTTTGCAGAGTTTATTTTACAGAAAAATCCCTACATATCCTCCGCTCACCAGTTAAGCCCCTCTTCGTTTCTCCCTCCGATTGATGGACGTCTAAACTATATGCGCTTGCGTGTTTCTAGGACTTCGTCTTTTTTGTGTTTTCATGTCATGTTTAAGTGTTAAAAACTGTAGCTTCCTTTGCTTTTGTTCAATGATCTTTGGCTTTGTAAACGGCACCTCTTTATAGGCAGGTTAAATGTGGTTGTTTACTCGTTTTAGGTTAGATATCAGAGCTCAACTTTGCCTGGGTTCATGAATCTACTTTTACTTTTCTTCTCTTCATTGCAAAAATTTCACCTCATGCAGATGTTGGTCGCGCTGTTAGATGTATTGCTTTTTTCCTGTAGAGCTGCAATCTGTTTCTTTTCCGTGTCTGCGGCAATTCTCAATGATCCATAGGATTGTTCTTGGACGATGAGAACTCTAATTGCATATGATTGTTACGCAGGCGATGATGATTGCCATCTCTGAACAATAGGCTTAAACATCACAGAGAGGTTTAGTGTTTTACTCTCTCAATCTCTGACCTCCTTCTTCATCCCTGCAATGGACTGCAACAAAGAAGAAGCCATCCGAGCCAAGGGCATCGCCGAGAAGAAAATGCAGAGCGAAGACTTCGAAGGCGCCAAGAAAATCGCCCTGAAAACCTCTACGCAGAGCTCGAAAACATAGCTCAGATGCTCACCACATGCGACGTCCACTGCTCAGCCAAGAACAGAGTACTCGGCTCGGAAATGGATTGGTACGCCATACTCCAAGTCGAGAAATTCTCAGACGAGCAAGCCGTCAAGAAGCAGTACCGGAAGCTGGCGCTCGTCCTCCACCCCGACAAGAACAGATTTCCAGGCGCCGATGGCGCTTTCAAGCTCATCTGCGAGGCGAAGGCTCTGCTCTCAGATTCGAGGAAGAAATTCGAGTACGATAGTAAGCTTAGGTTCGTGTCTCAGGCCAATCGTTACCAAAGCCAGGGATATGCTCATTCGACGACCTCCGTTAGGCATGAGAGGTTTTGGACGAGCTGCCCTTCTTGCAAGACGAGGTATCAGTATCTGAGGAGGTATGTGAATAACTACTTTCAGTGCCAGAAATGTGGAATGGATTTCATGGGCAGTGAAATTGGCCTTCGCGGTGCTTCGGTGGGGCCCAATGTGGGCCAGGCTAGCCAGCAAAATGAGCCACGAAGAGCCGAAGAGAACCAAAATGGCGTTAACGGGAGCGTCGGTGATGTTAAGATCTCTGCTGTCAGTTCTGATGAAAATGTAAAGAAAGAAGTGGATTCCAATCGATGCGTTGAGAAGGCGAGTGGCAACAAAGGAGATTCATCTGAGGCTAAAGACGATAGAGATTTGAGCGCTGTGGGCGACGAAAAGAGGACGTTTGTTGCAGAATCTGGCGATAGTTCTGAGACTGAATTTGACAAGGAGACGCCGGTGGATTATGCAAGAAGATCATCGCTGAAAAGGGGTAATGTATCGAAAGATTTCGCCAGTCCCTTCAAGAGGTCGCGGAACACAGAATCTGAGAACGGAGAGGAGCATAACATTTCAGCAGCCGAATCTAAGAAGGTGGAAGGAGAAGCCATGAAACAGAAGGATTCTGAGAAAATGGAAGCAGAAACAAAGCAACAGAAAGATTCTGAGAAAATGGAAGCAGAAACCGCAGAACAGAAAGATTACGTCGGCGTAAACAAAGTCCCTGCGGGCGAAGAAATCGAAATCTCAAGCGATTTCAGCTTCAGCGACGACGAGCTAAACGAAGAAGAAGAAGTTAGCCAGTGCCCCGACCCAGAATTCAGCGACTTCGACAAGGAAAGAGAGAAAACCCGATTTAAGGAAGGCCAATTCTGGGCTTGCTACGATAGCTTCGATGGCATGCCAAGATTCTACGCCAGGGTGAAGAACGTACACATTTCTCCCTTCCAACTCACCTTCACTTGGCTCGAAGCTGACCCCGTCAAAGCGCCTCAGATAAAATGGGCCGCCGAGGAATTGCCCGTGGGCTGCGGCAGATTCAAGCTCGGGCGGACGGAGAAGACTTCTTCCCTTCCCATGTTTTCCCACACCATGCGCTTCGAAAAGGGGACGAAGAGGAACAGCTTCGTCGTCTACCCCATGGAAGGAGAAGTGTGGGCTATACTGAAGGACTGGGATATGAGCTGGCGATTCGAGCCCGAAAAGCATAAGCGTTTGAAGTACGAAGTCGTCGAGGTGATCTCTGATTTCAACGAGCGAATTGGCGTGGAGGCGATTCACGTGAATAAGGTCGAAGGGTTCGTCAGCATTTTTGAGAGGGCTGTCCATGCACGTAAGTTCTTGATAAAGGTAGATGAGCTATACAGATTCTCTCACCGTATTCTGTGTAGCAAGATGAACGGTAATGAGAGGGAAGGCGTTCCTTCGGGCTCTTACGAGCTCGATCCAGCCTCGCTTCCTGCGAATTTGGAGGATTTGTACTTTCCCTATGAAACGGTGGTTGTCGAGGATGACGATAGTGGCTCTGAGGAAGAAGAAGGTAAGAGAAAAGGCTAAGTGAGCTGAGTTTCTTCTTTCCTTGTGCTAACGGTCTGTTTTTCTCTTCTTCTTTATTGGGATGTTTGTTTATTATGGATATTGTTTTTGGCCTCCTATAATAGGACGTTGATAGAGATGTGATAAAACTGATTGTGGATTATTGGAATCAATTGCCAGTTAAATAAATTGGGTGCAGACCAATTATATTATACTACCTATTTCCTCAAAATACGAGGGGCAAAAATGAGATTCAATTGCGCAATATATCATGTAGAAAAGCGATATTGTTTCTTTTTGTTTGTTTGTTTGTTTTGTGTTTTATTATAATTCCCACCCAGCACATGTTATGTGATTGTTCAGACTTCAGACTGCTGTATAGCATAGCACTCCATGTTGATGTATAATAATTAAATATTCGGTTCCTTTCCAATATTATAACATATAATCCAATCCGAATGGGAATTGGGAACCCCCAGCCGGGTCGGGCCGTCGGCGATTCGGGTCAACAGTACTCGAGGAAATTACACTGATGCCCCTCTATTCAGCATCTCCCTATACCTCAAAATAGAATCCAACCTCTGCATCTTCAGATGCTGCCTGAACCTGTTGATGAAGTCGTCGGCCTTGGCGTCGACGCCCTCGTCGTCGGCCTCCGCCGTCCTTTCCCTCGTCGTCACCGGCCTCCGTCCCTCCACCTCCGCCGCCTCCTCCGTCGTCGCCGGCGCCAGCCTCTCACTCGCCGACTTCTTCAGCGCCTTGCTGCCGACAGTCACGATACTGCACCCATCTCCACCGCCGGTCTCCTCTTGCCGACCAGCATCGCCGCCGCCAACGCCACGTCGACGGCGGACGGGCTCGGACGGTTCCTCCGGCGCCGGTTCGGCCGGCCAGTTCATGGACATGTTGAAGGACCTAACTCGTTCGAAGAACGACGGCACGCGCGCTAGTTCTCGGCCGCCGTGATGGTCTTCCTGGATATTATTACCGTGGGCGGCGAGCTTGTTTTTGGGCTTAAGGATGAAAACGGCGGCGATCATAACGTTGACGGCGAAGAAGAGGACCGTTGGGTTGAGCCAGCTTGTCACTATTTCTTGAAATGCAGTCATGTTGTTTAATTGCTTTATCGATGTAAGAAGGATTGCAGTGTGTGTCTATTTGCAATGGCTGGTGTATATAAAGGCAATATATGTATATAGATAGACTATGGTACGTAGTGGAAATAATTAAATCGGGGCTTCTTGGGGTAAGCTGTTATGTCAGTCAACTTGGATTTATTTACTTGTTTTTTCGTCAAAAATCTTTTATATGGTAGTTACACTGGGAAAAAATCTTTTATATGGTAGTTACACTGAAAAAAATAGTTGTAATCAATTCTTAGATAGGGATAGCATTTTAATTATGCGTTTAATGACATTTTTTTATTGTGTGGTTGGTTCCAGGAAACAAGACTATCTGAAGAGCGTAAAAATGATGGTAATCGTTTGAAAATTTGAAGCTCATTTATCTATCGGTCGCTGCCATAACGTAGGGTTTTAAAAAGAAAAAGGTACAAAAATAGATGTGTGAACCATTATTAAATTAAACCATCATTACCGATGCATTATATGTAGGTGGAGAGTCGTTTACTATTAATGAAAGAGGCATCTTGCGAATATTTTATCACCTCTTGATTTTATGTATTTATAATATGAGATAAGTAATAAAAAATTAAAAACGAATAATCGTCCAAGTGAAATGTTTGATTGCACACGTTTTATGCTTCAATAAACTGCAAGCAACATATAGTAGACAGCTGCATCTGCAAATAGTTATTCGATAAAGTGGGAGAGTTTATTGTGTGCATCGTGCGTCGTGGCTGTTCTGTTCTTATTTGCTTCGTTTAGTTACATTGGATAAAATTCCTATACAACATTATAAACCAAGTATAAAAAATAAAATTTCTTGCCAACTCCATATAAACATCCGAAAGTTAATAGCCACAGCTGAGATTAAATAGACGAGGAACCCATTTTCCTCTTCCAAACAAAGCATAAAGAGATCTTTATACGAAGGTCTTTTATCTCATCTTCAAATATAGGCAGCATATGTAACTAATTACTTTGACATGTGCTTTGGAATATGCGTAACGTATCATTAGCCAAATTTGAGCATTATAGTATCCTAAACTCAACAGTTTGTCGGTTTTCCACTTGGTCTACGTTCACACCTCATTTAATGTAGTATAGAATGACAAAAGAACCAGTCAAGTTTTTTATTTTTTTTTAATATAAGATGGAAACTGACGTACCGAAAAGGGATCTTTTAATCATTCGAACGATTAATCATGGTAATAAATGGGCCCTCTTAATGACATTAGCCCATTATACGAAAGTTAGCCCATCTCCAAATTTAGCCCATTAGTACTGTACGGACAAGAACTTGACTTTCCCGCCCAATTTACACCGTACATTCCTCATATCAACTGCCACGTCAGTCGCCCAACCTCACTCTGCCACGTTTCACCACGCCACCACAGTTTTAACTTTAGTTTAGGGTACGTTCCTTCCCAGGAAAAAAAAAAGAATTAGAAAAGAAAAAAATGGAAACAGAGATCATCGAGAGAAATCCTGGAGAAGAAGAGATCGACGCGGCGGTGACGACGTCGTCATGGTTCGTCGTCGAGGACGAAACTTCGGAGGAGCTCTCGAAGCTTCTGGACATGTTCGTCGAAGAAGCTCCTCCGCCGCCTCCGATCAGAGTGAGGTTCATCGACGACCCGTACTCTGCATCCGTCGTGTTCCAGTCGTCGTCCGCCTTCGTCACCATCGACGGAAACGAGGAGTCGTGCGGTTCGTCTTTCTCCGACCTCGAGTCGTCTGCCATGGCCAGCGTCGACCGAACCGGACTCCTCGGCGCGTGTGGAGTTTTCTCCAACGAAGACGACGACGCGGTGGAGTATGATATGGAAGGCTTGTTGAACGATTTCGACGGCTATGAGGACGTGATTGAGTCGTCCTAGAGCGACAAAGCTGACTATGATTCTGATGTTTTTCTCTTGTAGCTTGATCAGTGAAGTTTCAATCACCAGCTTCTGAATCCAAGTTAGTACATGTTTTCGGTTTAAATCCGAGTATACGTTTAGAGTTTTCTCTTTGATCGAGTTATTCGGATTCATCAATTACTTAGTTCATAAATTATTATGAAATCAGGCTTCGATAATCACTGCACAGTGTACATGTTTTACACATCTCACTTCTTCACAAATGCTTTGAACTTAGGAACAATATGCCTTATAGCCTTGCCTTAGAAGCATAAACTCAACAATGCCATGACTGTACAGTTGAGCATTTGTGTGAAATTACAATGAGCTTTTGCCTATTTGGTCGTATTATAGCGTCCTCTTGACTAGAGAGATCTTAGTCGGGTCACCACCCCACTCTTCAAACACAACCAGCAGATTCCCACTAGGTTTCACCCAAGACCTTGGGACATGGTACCTGTTGAATTGAATTTCACCTTTTTCTCATCAGCATTTGAATGCTATGATCATTATAAACAAAGCCATGCCCACATTTACTTACCATCTCTGAGAAGGCTGGCCACAGTTTCTTTGGCATTTCTTCTCGGTGAAAGTTCCCGCATAGTTACATTCACCGCAGCTGCCCTTTGCAGTGTAGCCCGGCCAGTGCCTCCCTATGCTCTGACCGTTCACCCATATCTCACCTTTTCCCATGCTCACCATGTCCAAGGCCAGCGGGTCGTTCCCTTCTGGCGCATCGAACGTGGTCTAGTGTAGACAATTATAACCGAAAAATTGAGAGAAATTATTACGACGAACCATCATGTGTATTTGTTTTGTACTGGGTCGTCTTTGGGAAGTGAGAAAAGTTTCACCTTATACCACGTTAGGGGGAGCTTTTGTGCCAAGTCCAACGATCCCTCTGTCCAAGAACTTCGAGCGGTAGTGTCAAGGCGCATGTTTTCCCCTTTTAGACCGGCCTAGGTTTTTTTTTTTGACAACTTAGAACCATCTGAATCCCATTCTTAGGAGTTGAAAAGACTTGTCTCAATCTGAACTATATCTCATACCTTGTAATACCATTTCTGCTTAGTCAAATCTCTTGTTCCCTCGCCGAGGCCGCTTAGAGTGACAGGACCGAGGACTCCAGCGTTCCACCGCTCGTAGTGAACGCCCACATTCTAAGACGTTAAGCTACCATTAGAGACTGAATATCCAACATTAACATAGCAAGAGAAAGCTCGTGGTTTAGCTTAGCTAACTTACGGGCAGACCCACAGATACGCTCAGCAGAGATATTTTGTTAATTCCCGCCCTCAGATTCACATCACCGCTGAATGTCACCTTAGGATTGTCTAAGCTCCCATAAACCGTCCCTGTCATAAAACCATATTCATATAAGGATGTCAATCCCTCGATGTTAGTCGCATCACTATTCACTTTCTATGCTAAGGGTTCATAAATCACACCAATCAGCTCGCTGTTGACAAAAACATGCAAGGCATGGCCAGCCGATTGAACTTCGAGGACGGGCCGCTTATTGCTCGTCAAGAATCCTTCGTTGGGAGCTATATCAGCCCTTTTATCATGTAAAAGAGTAAAACATTAAATTCTCTTCCTCGACAGCTAGAACTTACAGAAAAAAAAACCCCGACCCTTCGTGTACTTACTCTGTCAAGTACCATAGGTAGTCCGAGGAATCTCTTGTAACGTTCACTTGCTCCCATAACCCTTGCATGGCTAGCGTGTCGCCGCCATCGGCCGAAGGAGTCTCTTCTGTATACGACTGCCAAGATAGTGCCCCGGCGACGGGCACCATCTTTGCCTCCAACGCCTTAGAGCTAATCTGCTCATGTGAACCAAATTCGAAAAAGAAAAAAAATGAGACCATCTTTTTAGAAGCTCATAATTTGTCGAAGAACCCTGTTAGTTACTTACCTTCGCCGTGTTATAAACCGCGGTTTTGCAGTCGGGCAGAATGCTTATCGACCAGGGAGGCAAGTCGTACTCCGCCCCCCTAAAAGTCAGCTTCGTCGAGTACACCGCGTCGTAATTGGAGAGGAACGCGGCGCAAGCACCCGACTTAGACGTGAAGACGTGAACCTACAATATTCGTCACTTTCACGCCGAGCAAGAAAATATTTAGGATTGAGAACGCATTTGTTCACTACTTTTACTACCTCTTGGTTTTTGCCGGGCCACGTCACGGTCGGGTAGGACGAGACCAAGGCGGGCTCGCATTGCTTGATGGCTCTGTGTAGGTCCCTTAGGTGGCTCCATTTGGGCTCATTTGGAAGTCCTACAATAATAAGAATATTAAAGAGAACGAACGATAGAGTTATCAATACATAAACGATAACGTTTGGTCGTAGTAACCTTACCGTATTCGTCTATAGGAGCGTCGTAGTCGTAGCTTGTCGCGACGAATAGCCCGGGCGCGTTTCTCCCGAGGTTCGTTCCTCCGTGGTACTACATATATTCAACACATGGAATTTTGTTATTACATGCTCTCTGTTTTATGAGAGAGAGAGAGAGAGAGAGAGAGAGAGATCACCATGTAATAGTTGAAGAAGGAGCCGTTATTCTGGACGAACCTCGCCACAGCGAAAGCCAAGTCTTCGGCCGGTCTATGAGGAAGAGGACCGCCAAACTGTGTATACCTGTCGAAATATATTAGAAATTGTGGGTTTCAGCCTAAAAACCAATTTGTAAGCGAAGTTCGACGTTTTATATGTTAAGGTTTTGTCTTTCTTACCCAACAGGGTATCACCCAACTCCACTCAGAAAATGACACGTGGCACATTACAACATATTCCAACCGTGTTAAAATACACATACATGTGTTTCACTAAATGAACATCATATATGTTATATATTTAGTGGGAGTTGGGTTATACTCAATTGGGTAAGTAAGCCAAGGCCTACATTAATTGAGTCGTGTGAGCCGAATTATCATGGGATGGAAATCTCACCAGCCAGTCCAAGCCTCGGTCCACATCTTCGGCTTATAAGGTCTATTGGGTCGGAATCCTTCGCAATAAAAACCGTTGCAAGTATCTATCTGCAATTTTAAATCATCGCAATAAAACTTAATCAAACACGAGCGAATTTAAAAAAAAAAAAAACAGAAAGAAAGAAGGAAGGAAAATTCGAAAAAAAATAATTATTACAATGGGATCCGGCGCCGTTTCTTGCTTGCACATGATCCAAGGAACGCCCGTGTTGAGCCCTACGGCCATCTTTGCGGCCCATGCGGTGTACGCTTTCCCGGGAGCTCCTATTTCCCACTCGACGGGCCCATATTCGTTTTCTATCTAAAAAATTATATAATGATGAAATTTAGCGACGAAATTTATCATCCAAGAAAGCGAAAATCGTCGCATTAGAAACTATTAAGACCTGGGACATTATTATGGGTCCTCCCTGAGGTTCGAACAAGTTTTCAGACTTCATCGTGTCGACGATTTTCGCGGTGAATCTCCGCATAGCCACCTTTTTTTATTTTATGGGAAATTTGATTAAAATTCGGACAAAACATACCATCACTTTTGATGACATCGTTCGTGTTAATGTAATGGTGGGCTAACCTTAAAAGGTTCATTGTCTGTTCTAAATTCCATTCCAGGCACATACTTCAGCCAAACAGGGAATCCCCTGCATCATATGGAAAACAAAAAAACAGAGCATTTCAAGAAATTTGTCCCCTCTTGGAGCTTCTAAGCAAATAATTCAAATAATGGAAACAGAGCATTTCAATAAAATTGTCCCCTTTCTTTCTCTTGGGGCTTCTAAGCAAGTAATTCGAATAATGGAAACAGAGCATTTCAAGAACATTGTCCTTTTTCTCATCGAGCTTCTAAGCAAATAGAATAATAGAAACAGAGAATTTCATGAACATTGTTGTCACTCTTTCTCTTGGAGGTATTTAAGCAAATAGTTCAAATAAGACGAGCCAATTATTTTTTCTACCCGAAATTCCACTCGGCGCAAACGTAGGGCCCGATGCGGAGGTGAACGTAAAGCCCGGCCCGCTCGACCAGTTTGATGAACTTGACGAGATCGAACCTCCCTTCGAAATTGTACTGGGCAGCAAAAGGAGTAAAAAAAAGAACACATTTTTTACGTTAATTCATAGTAAAAACAAAAAACAAAAACAAAAAACATTCCAAGAAAGATAACATGGGATTTATTACTTTTCCAGGTGAGGGTTCATGTCCATTCCAAAACACATAAGTTTGGATAACATCTAAGCCTCCTTCCTTAGCCTTTTGGATGAGTCCTGGCCACATCTGTTTGTTCATTTTATAATATAAATTAAAGTCTTTTTCTATTACCCAGAAAAAGAATTATAAATCAATAAAAAATAAAAACATACTGGAAAATCAAATGCTGGTTATTACTACCTCGGGGGTGCTTCTTGGGTAGTGTATGGAACCAGAAATAAGAATCCTTCTTTTCCCATTAATGATGAATGCTTTATCATCGTAAGAAACCGTAGCATTCACTGAATAAAAACAAGCCAAGAATGACAGAAGGAGAAAGAGGAGCGAGATGGTCAATCTCTGCATTTTGTTTTTTGTGCAAACTTGAACTGTTTTCCTGGGAATCCGAGAAAAATATATAATGGTTGCTTTTCAGAAAACAGAAAGGACGAAAAGTACAGCCAAGTTGTGTGTCTTTATTGCTTCTTTTGAGAAGGTGGTGTAGTAGATGAAAGCTTCGTAGTAGTAATTAAAAAGGTGTGTGTAATTGTGTTTATGGTTTTGTTATTGTTCATGGGATGAGAAAAAGTGCAGTATAGCTCAACTGCTTTATATAATACGTTACTTACATGTTGGATTGGGTTTGGTCATCGATGATTTGATGATGACAATTTGGTATGTAAATTGGATTTTATTATGATAAATAAATTCTTCACACGTCTTCATATTTTTCGGGCAAAATAATATTTTGCCGAAAGAATTATAGGAAATTCAATTCCAAACGAAAATTGATCTAGTTGGTTTCTTGATCTTTCTATCCGCTTAGATTGACAAGAAAATTTCGTTTTTCTTTTCTTCTTTAAATCGTGTGCCATGAAAAACAGTTACCGAAAAATAATATTGAACGAGATATTAACGTCATGTGTTGAATTATTTCTTTATTTTTGACTTTCGTGCAGTGAACTACATTTATTTGTATCGGAAGCAGTTACGGAAAAACAGATGGCATCTAATTTATTATCGGGCATACATTCCTTATACTGTAGTATTTATTATTACACATCGATATAGGAGGAAGATTGAAATTTGTTCATATTTTCTTGGTGGGGCCCACACAACATATATATGGTGAGCTAAACTATCTTCCTTACGTTTTGCTTCTTGCATTTATAATTACAAACAAGCTATGATAGTCTCGAGAATCATTATCTAATTGTTTGTCCTTTTTATGATTGTTTTGGTAAAAAAGAAGCCTTTTTATTAACCGATAAAGCTATTAAATATTTCTTCAATTTAAATAGCATTCCGATAATTGGCGCACATGTGGTTGTTTATTCACACACCTTTGACTCTTTTTTTTTCGGCCAGGAGAAAAGTGAGCCAAACACGTATTGATGGATAGTACTACGATATTTAATCAATGAAAAATTGGCTTTGTGTACTATGATTCGATAGCACATCAACTTAACAAACAATTTACATTATTTCGGTTTGTTCCTGCATGAAATTTTTGACTTACAATGCAACGACGTATGTATGGAGATAGACGAGATGTCATATTCTCATAATAATTGATTTTTACGATAAGAACGATGTGACAAAGTTGCGTCTTGCGTGTGTCAATAATCAACCAAACCCAATCAATATTTTTTGTATTCGGATGAGATTGCCACACCATATTGGAAAATGATCTTTACATTTATCACTTTCTTTTCTATCAATATATAAACTATGTCTAGCAATTATTTTTTTGTTTTTTTTACATAGGGTGACGAGATGTATTTCTTGCACTTCTAAAAAAGATTAGTTAGGAGTAGGCTTGGAGAGGACCACATGACATCAAAACTCATTAATCTTCTACTCATATCTCTTCAAACTTAAAATCACGTTTTGACTCGTAGATCGAAACCGTTAGGTTTTCAGTTTTCTCAATCTACCTGTCAGACTTTAAGTCAATAGTAGATATAATGACAACCTTGACTATTTTCACAACTCCAAAAGATTATAGTTAATGATTGCCATCAATATTTGGTACATGACCCTCCTAGGGGTGGGCGTTCGGGTTCGGGTATTCGGGTTTTACCCGAACCCGATCGGGTTCGGGTAGTTCGGGTCGGGTAATTCGGGTTATTTGTCGGGTATCGGGTTATCCGATACCCGAATTTATTAATCGGGTCGGGTATCGGGTAGTAATTTATTACCCGAATAACCCGATCGGGTACCCGACAAATTATATTTTAAAAAATATGTTAGTTTTTATATATAAACATTGAAAAAATATAATAACATGTCTAGATATCAATACTAACGTGGGTGGTGTTAAAGTTTTAAATAATCTTTTGATTAATTTCTTATTATTATTGCATAATTAACAAGTGATATTTATTATCAATGCATAAATCATTATAATAATTTAAAATATATTTTCAAAATTTATAAATAAACATATAAAAAATATGTATATATATTATATTTATTGAATATAAAACATAAGTGATAAATTATATATAACATGAATATTTGATATGTATATTGCATTATAAAATTTTTAATCATATTTTTTCGATTCAAAGTCGGGTACCCGACGTCGGGTACCCGAACCCGATATATACCCGACAATCGGGTACCCGCCATAGATCGGGTCGGGTTCGGGTAGTGAAAATCTTAACCCGAACCCGAACTACCCGAACCCGAACTACCCGATACCCGACTACCCGACCCGATGCCCACCCCTAGACCCTCCTACTTTCACACATACATTTCTTATTTAGAGAGAGATGCCCATTAAAGACGTTATTAAGTTTGTTTGTCCATGGGCCTCAATCACATATAGTAAGAAGATTGTGTACTATATTTTGGTGATTGATCACATTTCTCACAAGCTGGGCGTTATCTTTCCATATTAGAATAATGGCCCTTCAAAACATATTACTGGGCCATTAGTTCAAGATCTCATCTTGGTTTTGTGTGTATGAAGTGCCAATTTCTCTTGCCAATTACTAAGCACTTGATGATAAAAAGATGAAGAATAAAACACTTTTAACAAAGCATACATCAATGGACATCTGAGTCAGAATCCCTTACTGTCCATCGGGTAATACAACCAACTATTCAGCACTAAACTCATCACTCATTTCATCCTCAGAAGTCAGATACACGCCATCATCATATCCAATAAAGCAGCAATCATACGCCAAAAAACACCATAAACAAACAGCAAATTACGTATACGATTTACTCAACACGCATGCCTTCAATCCCTTCTTATCATCATCATCATCATCATCATCATCATCATCATCATCATCATCATCATCATCATCATCATCATCATCAACCCAAAGGATGGAATTTGCAGAATAATCAAATCAGCCATAAGTATATATACATTTTCTTTCATCATCATTCACTCCCTTTTTCCCTCAGCAAAGAATACCCTCAGCAAACACTTGGGAGAAACAGCGTCAAGAAATAACTTCGCAGTCCCTTGTTGACTAACCTTAGCACTTTCCTTCTCCACCAAAACGGCAGCAACTATGCGCTCATAGCCACCGCCGCCGCCAGCCACGTAAGCAACCATAGCCGCCTGAACCGGCCCAAGGCTAGGGTTGTAAGCCGCCGACTCAACGTATGAACCTCTGTAAACGTTTCCGTCGCAGTCCATTAAGGCGACGCCTGATGGGCAGTTGCTGTAAGGAGCGTGGGAGCTGTTTGCAGCTCTCAGAGCTTCTGATCTCAAAAGGGCTTCGTTCTTTTCCGCGCTGTCAGAATTTCCGTTAGCTGTGCAAGGAAAGAAGGGAAACAATCGATTTCGATTTCAGTGGGTAATTGGGATATCTACCTAATTGCACATGATTGGCAAAGGAAAATCTTGGATTACAGTAATGGTAGTAATTGGGTACCTAAATGACACTGATTCACATCTCCATTAGCATCGGTACTGCCGTTGCAATCTTGATCGGAAAAGTGCAGCCCATTATCGTGCTGCTCAAGCAAAAGCGGCGTCTCTTCGCCGAGCAAATCGCGGGGGCCGAACGGCTCCGGGAGGAAAGCCGACAGCGGCACGAATCCGGGATCTTCGTCCGGCGAGGAGTCGTCGTCTTTTCGGATGTGGATCTTCAGCTTATCGGCGTGCCTGAGCTCCTGAAGGAACTGCCTGCAGTGTCCGCACGGCGGAGCCGACACGGCGAAGGCCACGAGCGCCGGACAGCGGTGGAGCAGCAGATTCGTGAGGAGGAACTGCTCGGCGTGGACGGAGTGGTGGAGGGGCAGATTTGGGAATTCTAGATTGACTCCGACGAAGACTCGGCCGTCTGAGCCTAGACCCACCGCGGCGACGTGGAATTCGGAGATCGGAGGACGGGCCAGGGTCTGCGCGGCGGAGACGAGGCGGGGGAGGAGGTGGCGCGTGGAGCGAAGGTCGAGGGATCGGGTTAGAGATTCAGCTTCAGATGCCTGAAGGACGAACGAGGGTATTGAAGTCATTTCCACTTCTCTGAGTTGGGATCTGTAATTTACAGTTTGGAGAAGAGAGGGGAGTTGTAGCTATGGTGGTATTTATAGAGTTTTGTTTTCTTGCATGGTTTGCCCCTATTTTCTTTCTACTTTTTATTTATTAAGTAATTCAATATTACTATGTTTTCTTTTTTCAAATTTTTATGTATTTGTTTCTCTTTTAGAATTGAAATCGAAAGGAGTAAGAAATAATTTTTGGAAGTGGGATATGCCTCAGCAACCATAAATGGACTAAGATCATACCAATTTAGAGAAATGATTGAATAAATACAAATGCATCATAAAGTAGTTGTTGGATCTTCTCCAAAATATGTTATGACCAGAAGAGAGCAGTAATCTATCATACATTTGAGGCCTATCCAATAATTAACTCGATAGAATTAAAACTTTACAACGTGAATTCCAGTTTATGGCTGCTTGCTACTTTGAATTAAAAATGAAGTCAACGTCTACTAAGAAAATACAACAAAAAAGGGGGGCACCAGCGAAGTCCACTAAATTAAACTATCTTGGTGGACGAACGACTTTACAAACCATAGGAGATATCATTTCCTTTGAAAAATACAAATAGTGGAATGAAAGCGAGTAAATTTTGGTCTTTAGGCAAAAGATTAATGATAGGTATTTTCGTGCCAATGAGGCTGGGTTAAGTAATTGAAGCGACTTTGGGGTCAAAGCCAATTGAAAAAAAAAGAAATCAAAATCAAATACTCAAGAAATAAAACCATGATTAATGTAATATGCAGGCAAATGTAAGGAAAGGACATATTTTTATTACAAAGTCCGAAAACATATTATAGCACTAATTACCACGGACATTTTAGTCCCTTGTGCTGTTTTTAAGCCACTCAAGATAATCAATATTCCCACCAGTTATGGGCATTGCAATCACCTCAGGCACCCTACATAGTTTAGTAAAAGAAAAACTGAAAGTTATTATCAGTTACACAATTAATCATCATATTCTATGCATTTTTTGGTCACATACAAACAGGTTAAACTAATGCAAGATGATATCTGCTTACTACTAAAATCATCATCTTCGACGTTTTCTCAGTCTTTAAACTATCAAGGCTCCTTAAGCTTTTTAGGACGACGAAAGAAGAAGAAAACTCACTCATAGTCGTGATTCGCTTTCACGTGCTCAGTCAAAGCTTCTAGAAGAGACTCCCTGGTCTTGATTATGAGCAGTTCCTCGGAATCAGTTTGTATCTGACCATAATTACATGGAAATGAAATTAAACAAAAATTCTCATACATAAACTACTGTCTAGGAAGTGGAGAGGTGAAAGAAGCAAAACTGTCAGATAATTTACCAACCTCTCCTTTCCATTCATAAACCGATTCAACGCCTGCATATAGAATGTCATAGTAAGCATCATATTTTGCCAGATAATAGATGAGGAGAGGGTAATCGTGCGATTGATCAGATGACTATACATTATGAATTTTCACTCTCATGGGACGTTCTTAAATTCTAATATTCAACTACGAAACAATTAAGAGAATTGGTAAGCAATTTCTTATATGCAGCAAATAACAATCAAGAACTTCAGACGAACTCAGGCCACTTTCAACTAACTGAACTACTGTTCACAACTATGATTGCACTTTTAATTGAACTTCCCTTGAGGTCCGAGGCATTTATACCTGGCACTCGATTAACACAAGCAGCGAGTCGAGCTTTGACTATGCTCTCAGCAAGTTTCTTCCCTGCACCCAATTAACAAAATAACTGGACAATCGCATTTCTATATTCTCCACACCAATAGGGACCAACGGAAGTAGTTTAATGGAACAAATACACAAATTATACTAACCTGCTTCCTTATTTGCAACTGTTACATAGACAACAATGCTGGGAACTGTCTTTTCACTCCCTTCCATTCTTACAGTATGCACTTTTCTATCCTGTGGCTTGAAACTAATATTTTCTCTGCATATATGTTGAATAGATGTTTTTATTCATAAGTGTCTTAAAAAGAAATCAAGTTCCATCAACAGGCAAGCCAAGAAAAATTACCGCAAGGGAGGACCAAGAGTTAGAGATTGTGCAGTGGATGATACAGAAATGGTGGGGCGTAGATTGGAGATACCGAAACTAAGGAAACACAAAGCACCCACCAATGGCAACCCGCGAGCAACCACTGTGGAGGAGACAACGGACGAAAACCTTAATGCCATGAGGAAGTTGTAATGAGGTATGGCTTTATAGGTATTCTTATTGCCTGATAGCAATGAAAAAGATAACTACAATTACGCAGCTTGTCTTCTGCCAATGATGAAAATAATGATTACCCAAGAAGCACCTCATAAAAAAAAAAATCGAAGATGCACAAAACTCAAACAGCTGAGATTGAGAAATATCATTTCTCCTTAGAGACACATCAACCGCTAAGAAAAACGCAAACAAGTCCTAATCTTTAATCTTCAGTGCAAGATGCAAAATAAAAAGGATAATTTGAGGCAGGAGGCTCATTAAACCTAGCCTGAAAAATCGATGGCGACGAACAACACTTTATTACGAAAGCTGATCAATCGAGGCAGAAGAAGTTCAGTAACGAAATTAAAACTTGGAAATCATCCCGAACGAGCTGAGTTAGAACAAACAATGTAACCTTTCCTTTGTATAGATTTGCTGTGGACGTGTTGAGAGTTCGAGAGAGACCGCGCGACCTCACAGATATAGCTTTTTTTGCTATTTTAATTTATTGTTTTCGTTAAAAATAAAAAAACAAAAGCAAAACATGGGATTTGTAAGTAAATAGCGTTTTACCTGATAGAGCTTTTAAAAAATAGCCTACAAATGCTAAATGACTTTAATGCTCTTACTAATCGGACCCCACAGTAAAAAATGAGAATCGCGTTTCCATGAAGTACGGGACCTGTACTATATAGCACATGTCCCTTGCTATATAGCACATGTCCCATAAAGCACGGGACCTGTGCTATAAAGCACGAGATCCCCATGGGTCTCATGCTTTATAACAGGGGTCTCATGAGCACGAGACCCCGCGCTATATATAAAAAAGATTTGTAAAAAGACAGAATTACCCTTAAAGTGAATGCTATTTTTTAAAAGGTAGAATCGACGATACCATTTTTTTAAAGCTGATCGAGTCAAAGCCTATTTTTAAAAAGACCCGCAAAACATTCCTCCATTATTTAAAGTATCTTTTATATAGAATGGGCCTATGTAATAGTTAATAATATAGTGTCATGACCCGACAAGTGAAGTCAAATGTCTAATTGAGCTATGAAGCATAATTGGGCCTTTACATGGAATGGGCTTTGATATTTGGATTGCGCCCTTTGCTATATAAAGGGCATACTACCTTCACACTAGAGCTCAAATCATGAATGCAACCTTACATGTCCCTTATTACTTTTAGGGGATTTTTAATAGTAGAAACTTTAAATATTATTTAATTTATAAATTAAATGGCCGATTTTTTATTAGTCGGCCAATTTTTAGGGATTAATCGCCCCATTAAGCCGATTATTCGCTTTGCCGAATAAGTAGGCGATTAGCATGTTTTCGCCATGGTGGCTTCCGAGTAGCGCCTAGGAGGCGCCTAATCGGCCGTCTAGGCCGAGTTTATAATGCTTATGATTTCAATGTATACTTTGATATCCAAGCTATAATTTGTTTTTCTTCATTAATTACAATATGCAATTTATTCTCAGATAAGTAATCAACATGTTGTGTAAAACATATATAAGCAATTTATTCTCATGTAATCAACATGTTATGTAAAACGTATATAAGATATCTTCACGTTTTGTATCGTATTATTTTGTTTGAATATTTTTCGAACACAGTTACAATTTTTTTGTTCTGTCGTTGCATATGGAAACACTCTCTGACCAGCACCAACAGCAGATTTACCTGAAGCTATCCTAACAACCATGTAATCATTGTCGTCGTAGCCGGAAACCCACAAGCAAAACGCGAGCCCTACTATGGAATTGGTTTCTGGGACGAGTCATTTGTTCCAAGCGATAGGTTCCACATTTTGACCCTGCTCTGCGATGAAAATGCACACCAAGCATTGAAAGATCCTAGAAAACGAGTGCGGTTGTAAGCGTTTTGATTGGGCACGAAAACTTGAGGTTTTGGAGTGTGGCGGGGGAAATTTCGCGGCGGGGAGAGTTGAGATGGATTGAAAGCTACGACGGCTCGCCGTGGAACACATGAAGAA
Source organism: Craterostigma plantagineum (assembly GCA_027422505.1). Taxonomy (NCBI): domain Eukaryota; kingdom Viridiplantae; phylum Streptophyta; class Magnoliopsida; order Lamiales; family Linderniaceae; genus Craterostigma; species Craterostigma plantagineum. The sequence continues at coordinate 5,285,320 of JAPQWV010000039.1, read as the reverse complement.
GAGTATTCTGCCACTAGCCAATACAAAGAAAGGCCTTTAATAATTCTTTCCATTACATTCCAAATGCTGCTTCTTACACATCAGCAGAGAACTGAAGATTGTTACATCCAACCATAGCTACCACTACACTAGTACACAAACTTCATCAGTTGATTTAACAATCAAACACTCGCTAGTTTTATTATCCAACATCAACCCTAACTAGAGAAGCGGTATGAACACGAGGAATACAAATCATATACGAAGAGCTGAAAACCTCCCTCTTACGCAGCCCCGTGTCAACGTCATACCACCAAAATACGTCGTTGACAAGAATCTCCTTTCAATCTTCAGAGAAAGCCAACAGAAAAACAATAAGCATTGACGATCCACAGTCGATCCTCACCAATCTGCTCCATGACTCCTTCACCCCATAATCCTTCATCACCCACAGATCAAAATATTCAACGTCTCTATTCATGTAGCACCCATATTATCTAATCAACATATTATACTATAAAATTTAATCTCACATACTACCTCCGTCCCAAACCATTTTGGACATTTACTAAATCGGGCGTCTCACATCTTTTGGACATTTCCTTATTTAGCAAAAAAACTATCACAAACAATCAATATAATAATATTAAATATTCTTAAAAGACGTGCCAAAATATACACTTTTTTACCTTTTCACCACACTATATTATTAAAATATTCAGTTTCTTAATTCTTGTGCCAACTCCCCGTGGGACAGAGGGAGTACATATGGAAAATGCCATTTCGAACGCATTTTTCGACTCGTTTTCAAGTTAAAATTTCTGATTCTTTTATTATTACAGTATGTTATTTCCTCTTATATATGTAATATATGTTATGATAAACGTATATAAGACACATTGAGATTCCAAAATACTTGTCGTTGTTATTATTTTGTTTAAACGTTTTATATATCTCTCAAGTTATAATAACTCGTAATTCTATTATTGATTTTGTAATAAACATTTATCGAAGGCATATATAAGACATTTTGACGATTTTAGTTAGAACTAGACGTTTCTTATTATTGTTTTTTTAAGTTTATTTTTCGATACCTATGTTACAAATTACAATGTATCATTTTGTTGCAAAAACATTTTAACGATTATACGAAAACTTAGACGTTTGTTATGAATACTTTGATATCCAAGTTATAATTTATTTTTCTTCATTAATTACAATATATATTTTATTCTCAGATAAGTAATCAACATGTTATGTAAAACGTATATAAGCAATTTATTCTCAGGTATATAATAAACATGTTACGTGAAACGTATATAAGATATCTCCACGATTTATATCGTACTATTTTGTATAAATATTTTTCGACCACAGTTACAATTTTTGGTTATGTCGTAGCATATGGAAATACTCCCGGACCAGCACCATCAACAAATTTAACTGAAATCCTAACAACCTTGTAATCGTTGGTGACGCCGTCATAGCATAAAACCCACAACCAAAACGCGAACCCTAATATGGAATTGGTTTCTGGGACGAGTCATTTTGTTCCAAGCGATGGGTTCCACATTTTGACCCTGCTCTGCGATGTAAATGCACATCATGCATTGATCGATCCTAAAAATGAGTGCGGTTGTAAGGGTTTTGATTGGGCACGGAAAATTGAGGTTTTGGAGTGTGGCAAGGAAAACTTCGCGGCGGAGAGAGTTGAGATGGATTGAATGGTACGACGGCTCACCGTGGAACACGACGCGGGTCGTGGATTTCGATTTTCGACGTGATTCGGGTATGATTTTGCGAAGGGAGTGTCAACGAGATTTCACCATCGTTTGGAGACTAACCTTATGCAAAGAATAAATTTAACGGGCATCCCTTGAGGCTTTCATGGATGAGACTTTCGGGAGTGCGACGAATCAGACTTTTCCCTCTCTTTTTTTGTTCTTTGTTTACTACTTTACGTTTTCTTGTTTCCCATCACTTTTTTATATAAATCTATTTCTCATAGCTTAGCTATATAAATAAGCGAAACGGTGGCAGTAACAAAACAAACGATATGAAATTCAAACAACATCTAATAACAAAACGATAACAGTGCCAATGCCTTGTTTGGTTTAGGTCAATAACAACGGACCATGTAATTGGGCTAAAGCCAATCTACAAATTAATTGGGCTTTTTTTTGAAAGCCCAAATAAATATTTATATTGATAAATATATAATTTTGAAGGTTCCACTTGTAGCATCATGGAAGTTCTTTGGCTCTCTCTCAGTCCGAGCTCATCGGCGAGAGGAGTGGGAAACACCTATCTTATATGATGTCATGGTGTTGATGAAGTCTTAGCTCGAATTGTTCGAATTAAAGGTAAATTAGCCTTAGTTATCTGTAAGTTCTCGAGTTGATTTTCCGATCTTGTGTTTTGATCCAGCATTTGTCATACCTAAGGTTAACTGGTTAATTTCAGGTTTTAATCAATGCTTCTTCTAATTTATTGTTGCGATCGTGAGTCTTTCTAATCTGATTGCTCGTTGGGCTATATTGATTTCATGCTCTGTGATTCATTTTATGGTTTCATTCTTACAATAGTATTTGATTCATTTTTATCTAGTTTGATTCGAAGGAACTTGTTGATAACGGTGATGAGTTGATCTAGTTTTATCTAGTTTCATTCTAACTCATTCTCAAACTCAAAATGCAGTAGTTCTTCTCTAACCATTAAACGCATTCTCAAACTCAAAAGAAAATTTCGTAATATTCACTTCCACGTAAATCTAAACAACTTTTCAATAATACCCACATATTTAGAAATTCATATATTATAAACCACAAACAATACACTTGATCGCTTGCGTGTGTGTTTAAATAAAAGATCGTGCGAGTACGTCAAGTAATAATTAAAACGAATATATTATAACTAGAATCACGCGCGATAGGCAGTGTACCTATCGTTTATAATATAGCTATAGTGAATATCCGAGTATCGAACACGAGGAATAAATTGAGTACTACTATTAACCTGTCAACTCGATATTTAGCCTAAATAAAATAACAAGATTTCTTTATATTACGAACTAACTTAACAGAACAACTTAAAGGATCGGAAAACTAAGGAAAACAACTAGAAGTAATAAAAGTGACTTAAAATGACAAATATGTGTTCGGGATTCGAATCCCGCTAGGTACTGTCGGCTAAAGCTACGGAATATCGTTCCTACGTGAAAATCGACTAAATCGCAGTAATTTCCTACCCACTCACGGATTTGCTGTCGCCCTAAACGTTCGTGGGAATCTAAGTTTAGCGATTACTAGATGGCGAGGATCGAGTATTTGCTGTCGCCCTATACTCGAATCCTAACGTCTACGAACGGCCTGATCGTTATTTAGCTGTCGCCCTAAACGATATACCACGCATTCATATCAACACATAGACATATTGATACAAAGAAACAATATCATAGAACGATAAATTGTCGAATACACGTGTTCACGATTATCCTACGCCTTAACTACGACATAACCCAACGTTCATCTATTCCCAAACACACAAGAGGATTAGCTACTCATATTGAACGTCACAACAACGAGATTTAAGGGTAACGAGGATAGAGAACTCATAAAAACTTCCCTAAGAAGTGAATATGGCGTTTCCGAGGTGGAGCTCTCGTTCCTCGATCGTATGAGCGTAGCTTCGTCGTCGGATCGTCCCTTGAGCTTCTCCGAATCACGGGACTGCTTCTAGTGTTCTTGCTTCTCTTCCTTGCTCTAAGTTTTCGTCCCTCTGAAGTTCCCTTTTCGTTCTAAGGAACATCTCCTTTTTATGCTTTGAAAATGGGCTAAAACACTGAATTTTGGCACGTTCACGGCCTCTTAATGGGCCTTCACGGCCGTGACGGCGGCTAAAAACCCTATTTCTTGACTTCCTGGCATGAGTCACGGTTTGTTGCATCTCAAGTCACGGCCGTGACTTCGAGGAATTTTCTTCATCAAACTCTCTGCCATCGTTCACGGGTTCTTGCTTAGGAGTCACGGCCGTGACAGGGGACAGTGAAGTCTCTGCCTAGATTCACGGCTTCGTACAACGGGGTTCACGGCCGTGACAATGAAAGCTTATGTCTCTTACGCTCACTGCCCAAGTTCACGGCCTCATGCATAAGAGTTCACGGCCGTGACTTTCGATAGTCGACCCACTGCCCGCTTTCACGGCTTCGTGCAGTACGATTCACGGCCGTGACAATTGGGGACCTTTGCTCCTTAAGCTCTCTGCCAACATTCACGGCCTCTGTTAAGACTGTTCACGGCCGTGACTGATATCTGGCAGCTTCAAACTTCGCCATTTTCGTGTCGTTTTCCCCTCGTTTTCGTTCCTTTTCGCTCGATAATCATTCGAAGGTCCTACAATATTTAAATGGGTGTAAATAGAGCCAATAAATGCATAGAATGATCAAAACTTTCCTATTATAACCCAAATAAACATAACAATAAACGTATTAAAATACCTTTATCAAACCTCCCCACACTTAAGCTTTTGCTTGTCCTCAAGCAAATTAAAAGCAAGAAAGGGTTATCAAGATAACGGCACGACCATTCACAATTCACCAACGCAGATGGAAAACACAAAATGAAATCAAGCAAGCAATTATAGACACTGCAACAATAATCAGCACTTATCAACACGAATTTTCCTTAGCACTACCAATCGAGATCCACACCTCACAGGGATTCACTCAAATCACTCAGTGTATAGGCCAATAAATCGGTGAATCACTCAATTCATGCAATAATCTAGTCTAAACCATATGCTTGCAAGTCAATCGCACGTCTACTACTTAAAGCAGTTAGCATGAATCAGAAGGTCTTTTTCGGGTTAAATGGGTTCAGATAGTATTGAAGTGGTAATGGAATCACATATGAGTTGCAGTCGTGTCGATCTTCATGTCATTGTCTAAAGCACGCCAACAATTAGCCTTTTTGATTACGCCGTCTTCATATTCTTATTATTTTTGCTGCGTTCCACTATGCCTTTCTTCTTCCAAGTCTATAAATGAGGGGATGATGTGGAAAACACGAGACCGGAAGATTATCAAAGGAAAGGTTCTTTTTCTTTTTTTTTCTCGCAACAGCTTATTCTCCTCATGCTTCACTTCTCCAAAAAAAATTTTTTTTTTCTTCTTCTTCTTTTTTTTTTCTTCAACAAACTGTTCCCTTCCGGCGGGCCGTCATCTCTGCGCTTTTCGACTTTGACATTTGACTTTCACTTCCGCTTAACTCGGGTTCAAATGATCTCTGGAGGCTTATTTAGGTCAGAGGGTTATGATATACGAGGTGTAAGGAATAAATAGGCTTAGGCACAAAGTGGCTAACTACGGTGATCAATCGTGGTCGGGAACTTTGGCCGTGGACTTATTTCCTAATGCCTTCTTCATATTCATACAAAACATACTATAAGCAATTTCAATGCGTATCAAACAAGCAAGTTCTAGAGAGACGTAAATTATGCACTACTCACACAACCAAGAAAAAATAAGCAAAAGCTCGTCAGCTCAAACTCTCACAACGGAACATGGGTTATGTGTGTGAATCTCTCAAAGTAACACTATATCTTTTCATGCTGAAAAGATTAAATCACTGATGCATGTCTTTATCGCTCACTAGACTCCCTAATATGCAATCCACATTGAGATGAATGCAAATAATCATGCCAAACTTTTATAAATTTAAAAGCCCAAAACACGTCATAAAAAATTTTCACGTAACTTTTCAACAAAATTTCTTAACAAAATTCCCCCTCCCACACTTAAGATTCACGTTGTCATCAACGTGTAAAAGAAATAACAGGTAGGTAAAAGAAGTTGAAAAGAACGTGACTCCCCTGAAAAATTGGCGTGGCCCTGCCTCTATCATTTGATGTAGTTTGAACATGGTTGCTTCACTGATTGTGAATATTTTGGTTCGTAGTCTGAATTCGTGTCACGTTTCCTGTAAGCATTTAATAAGAAAATTAAACGTACGATGGAAATAAAAAGTAATAGCAAAACGAGTCATAATCATCAAAAGTGTCGTGATGACTAAACCAAACACACAAAGTGTTTTACAAAAGAAAAATTCCAACTGAAGTCGGAACTAAGGTGGTGGTGGTGAGGGCTGCCGAGGGCGAAGGAACGCCAGCGACTCCTGTGATCGCCTGACCGCGTCGTTCATGGCTTGAAGGGCCTGCTCATATCGCTGTTGCTCCTCGCGGTAGCGTCGGTGGGCTTCCTCGTTTCGACGCTCATACTCTTCCTGGCGCCGTCGTGTCTCCTCATCGCGTCGAATGGCCTCCTCGTTGTAGCGTAGCATGTCCTCGCGCAGTGTGTGAAGGTCGGCGACTGAGGCAAAACGAGCAACCCCTGATGATTCGCCCTCGTGATAACCAGAGGAATGGGAAGGGCCGGCAGTGTCGGAGTGAACTGGGAATGGCCCCACGCCCTCAATTTGTAGTGGCTCTGGGTAGTCGCCCAGGTCTGTCTGCCCATGGTAGACCTCATGCCAGACGTAAACCTTGTTCGAGCGAGACCAGGTGGGAGCCTTGATCAACATTTTCATCTTCACCATCATATCCTCGTTGACCGGATTACGCCCGCCCACAATCTCCATCTCCGGTGGATTTTCTGGCCATAGGTTAAGGCCTTTGATGATCCTAGTAACAAATGGCGCTACTGCGATCTTCCCGTGGCTACGAACGTCGGCCTGTGCCGCGAAGGCGTGCTTCATGGCCATTCCTAGGTGTACGTGTTCCCCGCGCTGCATCTTGAGTAAATAGAAGAGGTCGCGAAGGCCTATCGCGCCGTGTGAAGCGCCCCTAGGTGTGAGCGAAGTCGTCAGGAGCCGGTGGATATATCGCAGGCCGGGGCTCCTGAGCGACGAGGCCTTCGACGTTTTGACGCTGAAGGGGGGCTCGCCGGGTCTCGTAATCTCTGCCCAACCGGCCTGTCGGACATCCGGGTTTTCCAGATAGTTCTTGTAGTATAAGTCTTGTAGTCCTTGATGCCCGTAAGGTAGCTCCGGTGTTCCAATTGCACGGCAGAAGTCTTTAATAGTAACCACCTCCTCCGTGTTAAACGCCCGGAATGTGATCTTGTTCCGGCCAAATTCTTCGTGGGCGAAGGTGGACAGGAACTCCAGTGTCAGCTCCTTATATCCGGCTCGTCGATGTGGAAGAAATCGAGCCACCCACTCAGTGACAGGTAGCCGGCCACCTGCTGGTCAATGTTGTACTTTTCCAGCGTGTCGTGGTCAATTTGGTCGGTCGGGATGAACTCCGTGTTCTTTAGCCTGTTGTAACGGGCCTGGTGTGTCTCATCGTCAAACCGCCCCATAGCCTCTAGTAGTGACGGCGTGTTTTGGCCTCGACGTGAACGACTCGTTGATCGCGAATCGTTAGCACGTCCTGCAGCGGTTCGGCTTTTACCCATGGTACCTAAAAATTCAAATGTGAGTTGGCGAGAAGAAGATAATCAACACAGCTTGACTCTACCAACGTAACGACAAAATTCACAATTCTTAAAACAGGAACATATACAATTTCCAAGCGGCATTTTGTCGAACACATAATAGACGTGGTAAAATACTCCTTCAAATTGCAATAATCGAATAACCAAGCACACCCTTCGACGTTAAACAATGAAACTATGCTAATGGAAACAGTAAAGCAACCAACTTCGTTAATAATTTTCGAAAATCCCCAAATCAGGCAATTAGGGTTATGGTCCCAAATTGAAAATTTACGGACGAAATCATGAAATTGATCACATCCAAGGCCTTCACAACATATATCTAACCATAAAGAGCAATACAAACACCACATTTGACCCAAATTGTAAAAGCCCCAATTTTGAAAATTAGGGTTTATCACCCAAAATCGAATTTCATACACGAAAATTGCAAATCTGTCAACCCCAACATGTTTATAGCATAAATCTAGTAATGAAAAAGCAATCTAAACACGAAAATCAACCTCAAGCTCGAAGCTCGCCTTTAAACCGATAGGGTGGTGATAGTCCATACCTTTCGATTTTACCGAATTAAGAGTGTGAATCGGTGTTGTTCGTTGATGTTCCCGGAATTAGTCCGACGGTAGGCTGTTATGCGGCGGCGACGTGGTCGGAATTTTTGTTTTTGGGGTGATTAGACGAGATTGTATGAATGTTGTGTGGGCTTGAATGGTGAAATAGACGAAGGACGTTGATATAGGTTGAAAACGAACCATTCACGGCCGTGAGTGTATATCCCACAAGCCGTGAAGCGGAGCAGAGAGCTCCTTTATCCCGATTCACGGCCGTGACTGGCATGACCAGGGCCGTGAATACGGGCAGTGAATGAGATCGCATAAGTCACGGCCGTGAGTAACAAGACACGGGCCGTGACACCCTTTTTTTTTTATTTTGTTTATTATATATATATATTTTTTTATTTTTATTTTTTTTTATTTTATTTTATATATATTTTTTTTATATAGACCGTCGGAGTCACGGCCGTGAATTGTTATCCACAAGCCGTGACGAAGGGCAGTGTATGAGTAATCCATAGTTCACGGCCGTGACTCACGAGACACGAACCGTGAATGTAGGTAGTGGCTGTAGTTGGCCCTAGTCGGGGCCGTGACTATCGAATCATTGGCCGTGACTGCTATAATTTAATTTTTTTATTTTTATTTTTTTTTTAATTTTGTGATACTTTTTATTATTTAATATATATTTTAACTATGATTGACACGCAATCAACGAATTTTTCGAGAACGATTGGCGCAAGGAAAAATCTGATAATCGACAAACGAAATATCACTTTCTCGCGCGGCGTCAGATCATCCAAGTCAAAAATTCGTCTGTATCATTTATGGGATTTGCCGGGTATGATAATGATATTTTTGTGCCATTCATGCCTATAAATAGACATTGGTAGAACAACACCATAGCATCATCTACCATACACCCTACGTCTTTACAATCTTATTTTTGAAATTTCTGGGTTAGCTAGCCACTATGTATTGGGGACAGCAGCAAGACCATGAGAATGAGAGTGAAGAATACGTGAGGGTTCGACGCAACTTAGATATGCTGTCACTCTACTTCGCTCTTCTTGTGGGTTTGTTCGCAGTTTTACTCGCTTTCGTGTGTTGGGTTCTCACAAGGTGTACTTGTGAGTAACCCGCCCTTATGAAGCAAAATAAACTATTGTTCTGTCTTTTGTTCGCAGTTTTAATTTGCTTTTGTCTTGGTTTTCACACGTTGTAATGGTGTTGTAACCATCTTTTATGTAGTAAAACTATGTTCCTATCACATCTTTCGATTCTGCGTTGTACCCATCTTCAATGTTTGTAATAAACTTATTATTAACTATTACTGTTATTATTATTATTGTTGTTATTATTGTTTATTTAATTTAATATATATATAGTTTTAGATTTTATATATATATATATATATATATATACACAAAACATAAAATAGAAATACCTGGGTTGCCTCCCAAGGAGCGCTTCTTTTAACGTCTCAGCCTGACGTCCTTCCTAAGCTCTTATGCAAGCTTGAAATCGAGGTATAATACCTCCTTATCGCTTAAATCTTCCTCGCCTCCATAATAATGCTTCAATCGATGCCCGTTCACCTTGAAAGTACCCTGTCCCATACCTGAAATTTCAACAGTACCGTATGAGAGAACACGAGTAACAGTGAACGGTCCTGACCACCGTGACCTAAGCTTACCAGGAAAAAGCCTAAGTCGAGAATTAAAGAGGAGGACTTGGTCCCCTTCCTGAAATTCTCGTCTGTGCCTAATTTTGTTATCATGGTAGGCTTTTGAACGCTCCTTATACATTCTGGTGTTATCATAAGCTGATAAACGCCACTCGTCAAGCTCATTAATTTGGAGCTGCCGCTTTTCACCGGCTTTCCCCAAATCCATATCCAATGACTTAATTGCCCAATAGGCTTTATGTTCGATTTCTACGGGGAGGTGGCATGCCTTCCCGTAAACCAATCTATACGGTGTAGTACCTATTGGTGTTTTATACGCGGTTCTATACGCCCAAAGTGCGTCATTAAGCTTATTAGCCCACTCCTTACGGTTCCCAGCTATAGTTTTCTCAAGAATACGTTTTAACTCGCGGTTCACGACTTCTACCTGACCGCTAGCCTGAGGGTGATAAGGGGTGGACAGGCTGTGTTTAACACCATATCGATCTAAGGTACGTGCAAATTGGGTGTTACAGAAATGAGTGCCTCTATCGCTAATGATGCATCTAGGTGCCCCAAATCGTGAAAATAATGCTCGTAAAAATCGCACAACAACCCTAGCATCGTTCGTGGGTAAAGCTTGCGCCTCGGCCCACTTAGACACATAGTCTACAGCAACCAGAATGTACTTATTATTATACGAACTAGGAAACGGGCCCATGAAATCTATACCCCAAACATCGAAAATCTCAGAAACTAGAATAAAATTTTGAGGCATTTCATCACGTTTTGAGATATTACCTGTGCGCTGACATTGATCACAAATATCAACATACCGTTGGGCGTCTTTGAAAATCGTTGGCCAATAAAACCCGCTTTCCAGTACCTTCTGAGCTGTTCGATTGGCTGCATAATGCCCTCCAGTTGGTCCGCTATGGCAATGCCCTAGAATCTTCGTCGTCTCAGGGGAAGCAACACATCGTCGTATCACCTGGTCTGCACATTGCCTGAACAGATATGGATCTTCCCAAAAGTAATACTTCAAGTCAGAAAAGAATTTCTTCTTTTGCTGACTTGTGTATCCCTTTGGTAAAACCCTTGCAACAAGATAATTAGCGAAATCTGCAAACCAAGGAATATCGTCACTTACCACTTGTATTGCATACAAGTGCTCGTCTGGGAATGTGTCCTGAATTTCTTTGCCGTCCTTGTTGTAAATTTCGGACTCCTCTAATCGAGAGAGGTGATCCGCCGCCAAATTCTCTGCCCCTTTTTATCTCGGATCTCTATATCGAACTCTTGAAGGAGTAAGACCCATCTAATTAGCCGAGGCTTGGCGTCCGGCTTCGCTAGTAAATACTTAAGGGCGGAGTGATCAGTAAAAACAATAACTTTCGATAAAATAAGGTATGACCTGAATTTATCGAAGGCGAACACGACAGCTAAAAGCTCCTTTTCCGTGGTCGTATAGTTTGCCTGGGCTGTGTCTAACGTCTTACTGGCGTAGTAAACTGGCCTGAAATGATTATCCTTACGCTGCCCTAGCACGGCTCCCACTGCGTAATCACTTGCATCGCACATTAGTTCAAAGGGCAACCCCCAATCGGGGGCAACCATGATAGGTGCTGCAATCAATCGCTCCTTAAGCAAATTAAAGGCATGCAAACATTCATCGTTAAAATCAAACGGAGCATCTTTCTCAAGTAATCTAGACATGGGTCGAGCAATTTTAGAAAAATCCTTAATGAACCTACGATAGAAGCCAGCATGTCCTAGAAAACTCCTAATTGATCTCACGTTCGAGGGGACAGGTAATTTTTCTATTGTCTCTAATTTAGCTCGGTCCACTTCGATTCCTTTAGAGGAAATCTTATGGCCCAGAACTATACCCTCTCGAACCATGAAATGACACTTCTCCCAATTAAGTGCCAAGTTCGTTTCTTCGCAGCGTGCGAGTACAAGCTTCAGATTAGCAAGACACACATCAAACGACGACCCAAATATCGAAAAATCATCCATAAACACCTCCATTACCTCACCTACCAACTTGTCGAATATTGCCATCATACATCGCTGGAAGGTGGCCGGAGCGTTGCATAGACCGAATGGCATCCTTCGATACGCAAACGTACCGAAGGGACAAGTGAATGTGGTCTTCTCCTGGTCCTCAGGTGCAATGGGAATCTGCAGATATCCTGAAAGACCATCAAGAAAGCAATAAAATGAATGACCAGATAATTTTTCTAGCATTTGATCAATAAATGGTAAAGGGAAATGGTCCTTTCTCGTGGCGTCGTTTAATTTTCTGTAGTCGATGCACACACGCCACCCAGTAACGGTCCTTGTTGGAATCAATTCATTCTTATCGTTAGTGACGACCGTCATTCCTCCCTTCTTCGGGACCACTTGGACCGGACTTACCCAAGCGCTATCTGAGATAGGGTAGATCATCCCCGCGTCTAGTAGCTTAATAACCTCTTTCTTCACGACATCTTTCATATTCGGATTGAGTCGCCTTTGACGTTGGGCGACTGGCTTAAACTCGTCCTCCATCAGGATCTTGTGCGTACAGTAGCTCGGACTGATCCCTCTGATGTCGGATATCTTCCACGCCAATGCCTTCTTGTGTGCTCTCAACACTTCCAAAAGCTGGCCCTTCTGTCCGTTGTCGAGACTCGATGAAATGATGACTGGTAGCCCTCCATTGTTTTCGAGAAACGCATACTCGAGGTGGTCAGGTAACGGCTTCAACTCTAGGACGGGTGGCTCCTCGACCGAGCTCTTTTCCTTGTCTTCTTCGCTACTCTCGTCGATAGCTATGATGGGCTCGTCGACTTCCTCCCCACACTCGTCAATTGCCAAAATTTTCTGTGTATCCTGCTCGTAAGGGAACTGTGATAGACCTTGTACAGAAAAGAAAAAATCATGCTCAACAGCGTCTAAGTAGTAGCACTTATCATCATGCTCATTAGTCTTCTTCATCGACTCAGCCATATTGAACGTAACTTTTTCACCGTCTACCGTCAAAGTTAACGTCCCATTTCTAACATCTATCATAGTTTCACCGGTAGCTAAAAATGGTCTACCTAAAACCAATGGAACGTTCGCATCCTCCTCCATATCTAAGATAACAAAGTCGGCGGGAATCACAAATTTACCTACCTTTACTAGGACATCCTCAATGACACCCCTAGGGTATTTTAACGAACGATCAGCTAATTGAAGACTCATCCTAGTGGGTCGTGGTTCACCTAGTCCTAAGCGCTTAAACATGGAATACGGCATTAAATTTATGCTAGCTCCTAGATCAGCTAAAGCGCGTTCAACAACTAAGTCTCCTATAAGACAGGGAATCGTAAAACTCCCTGGGTCTTTGAGCTTCTTCGGCATCTTGTTTTGAAGTATCGCCGAACATTCCCCTCGTAAGCACACCGTGGAAACATGTTCGAGTTTCCTCCTGTTCGTCAATAGGTCCTTCAAAAACTTGGCGAAGCTGGGCATCTGCGTAATAGCCTCAACAAACGGTAAGTTAATATGTAATTCCTTACACATGTTCATAAATTTACCGAATTGCGCCTCGTCTCTGTCCTTCTTCAGCCGAGCTGGGTACGAGATCCTTGGCTGGTACGGCTTCACCGGTTGTGACGACCCGCCATCTACTACTATTTTCATACGCTAATTTACGTGACTAAATAAAATATAAAATATATTACATAGGAAACATCAATAGAATTTTTCGATTTTACAAAACACACCACACCCAACTATTTTACAATACAAACATTGTTCAGATTTTACATACAATACAAACGTATTTTACAAAAACACACATAATTAAACGTAACGCCCACCGCACAGGTCGCATCCATGTACACACCACCATCAAAAGTCACCGGAAGTTCCAGAAGGACCAGCCTCGTCATCTAAACATTTACGTACCGTATTTGCTACGTCTACAACACATAAAAACATGGGATGAGCTATAAAGCTCAGTAAGTGGAAATATGCATGTATGCACGTGTCCAAAATAGCAAAGGCATCCGCGCCAGTGCTTTCTAATACTATCCTCACATCATACTATTCATTTCTCGTTTCCATCAGGGCCCATAGCTACTTACTAACCGCACCACCATATCATGAGCTCAAATCCTCTTCGGATAAAAATACGATAGTGGCCCACACTGGCTAGGATAAAATTAGGGTTTATCTCCAATCTTATCATTTACCAGGTCGCCCCTCTATCAAATTACTTTCCTGGCACAATAGTTATACTACATGCCTTCCCAATACCTAAATAATTTAGGTAAATATACTCGACGGTTTTACCCCCGTCATGGTGCCTTTGTAGAAGTAGCTATATTCTCATCTATCTCCATTACATATAATTCGCTTTCCACTCGAATAATATAATGCACGCTCATTCCTCAAATTACTCAATATGATTCGTGCGTGCATATGATCATGATGCATAAATGATGCAACATTAAACATTCCAAATAATCTCATATAACAGATAATTCACATACCACATATTCATCGAAGCAATTAGTCGCATATTAATACACATATCAATCAATTTATGTGTTGTAGGTGAAATTCCCACTTACCTGACGTCCTTAAGCTAATCGCTAACCGGTCTGTTGAGTTTCCTAAAATATCGTCCTTTAACCACGAAAAACAATAAAATCAGTTTATATATTATATTAGTTGACTACGTAAATTTTCGTTCGAAAATTCCATCAAAAAGGACGCTTGCCTATACCGTAAATTGACCCTGAAGACACCGAGAGGCAAATTATGACCGGGCGTTACAAGAGACTATGCCCATTAGACTTAGAATATTTTTCTGATTAAATGGTATAAAAATATTTTTCCTCAAAAAGTGTTTTATTCGTAGAACTTAAAACGTTTTATTCGTAGGGGTTCTGATTCGCGAAGTGCATTACATGAACCCGCGAAATTCTACACAGTTCGCGAAGTGTTACACAGATTCGCAAACCCACACACAATTCGCGAAGTCACTGTTCATTCGCAAAAGTTACTGTTCATTCGCAAAAGTTACTGTTCACTTCGCGAATTCACTGTTCACCCGCGAAGTTACTATTCACTTTGCGAATTCACTGTTCACCGCGAAGTTACTATTCACTTTGCGAATTCACTGTTCACCGCGAAGTTACTGTTCACCGCGAAGTTACTGTTCACTTCGCGAATTTACTGTTCACCCGCAAAACTCACTTCGCACACCTCAATTCACAAACCTCATTCGCATATCTTCAGTTCGAAAAAAAAAAAATCAGTTCACACTCCCATTTTGCGAACTCATTCAAACTCACAATTCGCGAACTCTTAACAATTCGCGAAATTAATATCACACACACAGTTCGCAAAATTCATTCAACCCGCAAAACTTCACACAGTTCGCGAAATTTCTTCCAACTTGCAAAACTCTCAATTCGCGAACTAATTCGCGAACTACTCAAAATTCGCAAACTCTTATTTCACGATCACGCAAACACTGTTAATACCCAAAAACTTAAAACTTTCCATTAAAATCCATTTCCTTCAAGAACACGATGAACATCTTAAAAACTTCAAAATATATTTAGACCCTTTAAATTAAAAATCTGTATAAAACCTAAGCAAATCTAACTTCTCACACTTAGAACATATTAAATCATAATTAAAAACATAGAAATCAAGGTAAGAAATTTATACCCCTTTTCAAGCTTAAGTTCAACCTCTACAGTTCGAGTTCTCCGTCTTCTCTCTAGATTAATTTTTCTTATGATTGAATAAATGATTAATTTTACTTCTCCACTAGTACTTTAGACAACAAAGGACAAAACCCAACGTTGATATTTACCTAATCCAAAAAGCATTGTCTCCCACTTGTCTTCCTTCCTTAATTATAATTAGTTTATTATTATAATATTTCCTAACTTCAAAGGTTCAAAGTTCAATTCATAAAAACACTTTGCACTTCCACACTTCACGAATCCTTATGATTCGCGAAGTATACTTCACAAACTCATACACTTCGCGAATCTCTTAACTCGCGAAGTCTACCTCACATATTCATAATTCGCCACTTAAAATTGGCCCGTGAAAATTCTTATTTCATGATTCGCGAATCTCATAATTCACCGACGTCCTAATTTCACATAAGCACATAATAAATAAAAATATGCAGTCATATAATCACGTAATATGCATGCAAATTTATTGGCCGGCTTACTTACGGGACCCGGGTATTACATTCTCCCCCCCTTAAAGAGGATTTCGCCCTCGAAATCAGATTGGTTGAAACAATTCTGGGTACCGACTTCTCATATCATCTTCACGTTCCCATGTAGCTTCTTCAGTTGACTGATTCTGCCATAACACTTTTACCAACGAAATCTCTTTATTTCGAAGTCTCTTCAATTCATACATTAAAATCTCCACCGGCTTCTCTTCATAACTTAAATCTGGCTTAAGCTGTTGATATAGAAATTCATTTCTCAAGACATGATTCGGGTCAGCGACATATTTTCGCAATGTCGATACATGGAAAACATCATGAACTTGTGCCAATGAGGATGGTAGTTCCAGTTGATAAGCTACTTCACCGACTCTTTTAATTACTCTAAAAGGTCCAATGTATTTTGGGCTCAATTTACCCTTTCGCCCAAACCGTTTTACGCCTTTCATCGGAGATACTTTGATAAATACCCAGTCATCTATTTCAAATTCCAACGGTCTGCGTCTTTGATTTGCATAACTCTTTTGTCGACTTTGAGCCGTTTGCATTCTTTCTCGTATTTTTGCGATTGCCTCAGTCATCTCTTGAACCATGTCAGGTCCTAACATCGCACGTTCACCAACTTCATCCCAATGTATGGGAGATCGACATTTGCGTCCATACAAGGCTTCATACGGTGCCATCCCAATAGTTGCATGATAACTATTATTATAAGAGAATTCAATCAACGGCAAATATTTACTCCAGTTTCCTTTAAAATCCAAAACACATGCTCGCAACATATCTTCCAAAGTTTGAATCGTTCGTTCTGATTGACCATCCGTCTGAGGATGATAAGCCGTACTAAAAGACAATTTAGTCCCCATTGCTTTCTGCAGACTCTTCCAAAAGTTTGATAAGAACCGTGAATCTCTATCCGAAATAATTGATAACGGAATCCCGTGGAGTCGAACAATTTCTTGTATATATATTTCTGCGTATCGCTCCAGGGAAAATATCGAACTTATGGGTAGAAAATGAGCAGACTTAGTCAATCGATCAACTATAACCCAAATAGCATCATAACCTTTTATAGTCTTTGGTAGGCCAACAACGAAATCCATCGTAATATGATCCCACTTCCACTCAGGTATTGGCAAAGGCTGTAATGTCCCTGCTGGTCTTTGATGTTCCGCCTTTATTTGTTGGCAAGTTAGACATTGACTTATAAATGTCGCAATGTCTCTTTTCATCCCGGCCACCAATAATTTATTCGAAGATCTCGATACATTTTTGTAGCTCCTGGATGTACTGAGTATGCCGTCGCGTGTGCTTCTGTCATTATTATTCTTCGAGTCTCCGCATCATCTGGTACATATAGACGATCCTTGTAATATAAACTTCCGTCTTCTTGTATTTTGAAATCAGTTGAAGTTTGATTCGTCTGTGCGTCTTTGATTTTCAGATATAACTCATCATTTTCTTGCACCCGTTTGATTTGTTCCAGTATTGTAGGTTGTAGAGTTAATGCTGCCAACTTTGCTTCGACTTCTCCCAATTGCACTACCTCTACCTCCAATAATTGTAACTCTGCGCTTACCGCTTTTCGGCTTAATGCATCAGCCACCACATTTGCTTTTCCTGGGTGATAACTAATTACACAATCATAATCTTTAACAAGTTCTAACCACCGTCTTTGCCTCATATTTAATTCCTTCTGAGTGAAGAAATATTTCAGGCTCTTGTGGTCCGTGAAAATTTCGCATCGTTCCCCATATAAATAATGCCTCCAAATTTTTAGAGCAAAAACCACAGCAGCGAGCTCCAAGTCATGAGTCGGATAATTCTTTTCATACTCCTTCAATTGCCGAGAGGCATATGCAATTACTTTTCCATGTTGCATCAATACACATCCCAGACCATTTCTTGACGCATCGCTATAAACTGAAAATCCTCCAATCCCTGATGGTATTGTAAGAACTGGAGCTGAAGTGAGTCTCTTCTTTAATTCTTGAAAACTTTGCTCGCACTCCTCACTCCAATGGAACGAAATATTCTTCCTTGTTAACTTCGTCAGTGTTGACGAAATTTTTGAGAAGTCCTTAATAAACTTCCTGTAGTATCCAGCTAAGCCAAGAAAACTCCGTACTTCTGTAACATTGGTTGGTTGAGGCCAATTCTTGATAGCTTCAATTTTGCTGGGATCCACAGAAATTCCTTCTCCAGAAACAATGTGGCCTAAAAATGCGACTTGACTCAACCAGAACTCACATTTCTTGAACTTGGCATATAATTTATTTTCTCGTAATATCTCAAGAACTATCCTCAAATGTTGCTCATGTTCTTTCTTCGTCTTCGAGTAAATAAGAATGTCATCAATGAACACAATGACAAACTTGTCCAAAAATTGTTTGAACACTCGATTCATTAGATCCATAAATGCCGCTGGCGCATTAGTTACCCCGAAAGGCATAACTAAAAATTCGTAGTGTCCATATCTGGTCCTGAACGCTGTCTTCGGAATGTCTTCTTTTCGAACCTTCAATTGATGATATCCCGATCGTAGATCTATTTTTGAAACACCATTGCGCCTTGAAGTTGATCAAATAAATCATCAATTCTGGGTAGTGGATATTTATTCTTGATTGTTATTTTGTTCAACTCTCTGTAGTCAATGCATAATCGCATCGACCCATCCTTCTTTCGCACGAACAGAACTGGCGCTCCCCACGGAGAAAAACTGGGTTGAATGAATCCTTTCTGTAATAAATCGTCCAACTGATCCTTTAACTCCTTCAATTCAGTCGGCGCTAATCGATAGGGAGTCTTAGAGATTGGAGCAGACCCTGGTATTAAGTCGATCGTAAATTCAATTTCTCGATCCGGTGGTAATCCGGGTAAATCTTCGGGAAAGACATCGGAAAAATCTCGAACCACTAGTACATCCTCTAATTTCGGAGATGAACTTTCCTCTGATTTCACTGCGAAGACTAGATAAACTTCGCATCCCGCCTTAATTAAACGCTGTGCCTTTGTAGCTGAAATTCTAGAAACATTTTTCCTTTATTTGTTCCCACAAAAATAAAAGGCTCATTCTCTTCTGTTTTAAATGTAACTGTCTTGCGATTGCAGTCAATAACAGCTCCGTATTTTGAGAGCCAGTCCATTCCAAGAATCACCTCGTAGTCGTTCATCGGAATAACTATTAAATCAACGGACAATTCTCTTCCATTAATTAACACCGGAGAATTCCGTAAAACTAAATTGGTTCGCATCGCAACTCCGTGTGGAACGGTCACATTATATTCATAATCAGATAGGGTAGGTGTAATCCCGAGTCTCGTCATGTATTTAGTGGATGCAAATGAATGCGTGGCTCCTGAATCTACTAAAATGCATGTCGGAAGTTTGTGAATAAGTAGAATACCTGCCACCACGGACGGATTAGCTTTTGCTTCCTCTGCAGTCAAAGTATACACGCGTGCTGGCACAGTTGCTGGTTTCGCTTGAGCCATAGTTTGATTTCCTGGTGCCTTTTCTGTACATGATCTTGCATAATGCCCTGTCTTCCCGCATTTGAAACAGATAGCATTTTGTGAGAAACAGACACCCGAATGATATCGTCCACATCTTGGGCAAGCTGGCATTGGAGCTGGAGATCTCCACTGATTAGGATTTGGTTGCTGAGGTAATCCAGGCCTATTCTGAAAATTTGGCTTTCCTCCTTTTTGAAAGAACTGCCTTTTCTGATTACCACCTCTCCAGTTTGCTCCCTGCACAAACTTTCGCTTTGCCTCATGAGCACGAATAATTCGTGTCTCAGCTTGTTCCGCAACCATCGCCCGCTCCGCCACTTGAGCATATGTAGTTCCTTGTAGTCCGGCCATATTAACGTCACGATACAACTCCGGCTTTAGACCCTCAAGAAATCGTTCGACCTTCAGAGCATCAGTACTCACCATATGTGTCGCGAACCCTGACAGTTGTTCAAATTTTCTGATGTATTCTGCCACAGTCATTGCCCCTTGTTTGAGATTGATAAACTCATTCATACGTTGAGCTCGAACAGGTGCAGTGAAGTATTTATTTCGGAACAGTTCCTTGAAACGTTCCCAACTCATGTTGATTGGATCCTCGATCGCCAAAATAGTGTCCCACCAATGCCCTGCACTTCCTCGCAGTAGAAATGCAGCACACAGAACTTTCTCATTCTCGGGAATTCTACTATATTGGAACATACTCTCTAATGTTCTGAGCCAATCTTCAGCAGATGTTGGGTCAATAGCATCCTCAAAAGTCGGTGGGTTCAGTTTGCGAAATCTTTCACCCACTGCTTCAACCCTATCCGCCTGAGAAATTCCGTTATTTCTTGTCCCCTCAGAGTTTTGCTGCTGAATCAATTCTCGAATCTGCTGAGACTGTTGGCGCACTAATTCGGTGAGCTGAAGGATAGCCGAATCACGATTGTCAGTCGGGTTTACATTTTCGCCTTCATGATTATTTCCTCCGCTGCCTTCACCTCTGGTTCTAACCATGTTATCTCTTGTACCCTAATAGTCCCTTAGGCCAATAAATTATACAATTCAAGAAATTCATAATATCACATAACTTACAAGCCAGGCTGTCTTCCGCGCTTTTGAGTGTGTGTACATGGACAGTCTACAGAAACTGCAACCGAAGCTCTGATACCAACCTGTGACGACCCGCCATCTACTACTATTTTCATACGCTAATTTACGTGACTAAATAAAATATAAAATATATTACATAGGAAACATCAATAGAATTTTTTGATTTTACAAAACACACCACACCCAACTATTTTACAATACAAACATTGTTCAGATTTTACATACAATACAAACGTATTTTACAAAAACACACATAATTAAACGTAACGCCCACCGCACAGGTCGCATCCATGTACACACCACCATCAAAAGTCACCGGAAGTTCCAGAAGGACCAGCCTCGTCATCTAAACATTTACGTACCGTATTTGCTACGTCTACAACACATAAAAACATGGGATGAGCTATAAAGCTCAGTAAGTGGAAATATGCATGTATGCACGTGTCCAAAATAGCAAAGGCATCCGCGCCAGTGCTTTCTAATACTATCCTCACATCATACTATTCATTTCTCGTTTCCATCAGGGCCCATAGCTACTTACTAACCGCACCACCATATCATGAGCTCAAATCCTCTTCGGATAAAAATACGATAGTGGCCCACACTGGCTAGGATAAAATTAGGGTTTATCTCCAATCTTATCATTTACCAGGTCGCCCCTCTATCAAATTACTTTCCTGGCACAATAGTTATACTACATGCCTTCCCAATACCTAAATAATTTAGGTAAATATACTCGACGGTTTTACCCCCGTCATGGTGCCTTTGTAGAAGTAGCTATATTCTCATCTATCTCCATTACATATAATTCGCTTTCCACTCGAATAATATAATGCACGCTCATTCCTCAAATTACTCAATATGATTCGTGCGTGCATATGATCATGATGCATAAATGATGCAACATTAAACATTCCAAATAATCTCATATAACAGATAATTCACATACCACATATTCATCGAAGCAATTAGTCGCATATTAATACGCATTGTCTCCCACTTGTCTTCCTTCCTTAATTATAATTAGTTTATTATTATAATATTTCCTAACTTCAAAGGTTCAAAGTTCAATTCATAAAAACACTTTGCACTTCCACACTTCACGAATCCTTATGATTCGCGAAGTATACTTCACAAACTCATACACTTCGCGAATCTCTTAACTCGCGAAGTCTACCTCACATATTCATAATTCGCCACTTAAAATTGGCCCGTGAAAATTCTTATTTCATGATTCGCGAATCTCATAATTCACCGACGTCCTAATTTCACATAAGCACATAATAAATAAAAATATGCAGTCATATAATCACGTAATATGCATGCAAATTTATTGGCCGGCTTACTTACGGGACCCGGGTATTACACCGGTGGTCGCTCGGTCTCCTTTGCCTTTTCTTTTTGGGGCTCGACTTTCTCCTTTTCAGCTTCGACGTTCTCCTTCTCAGCTTCGGCCTTCTCAACATTGTCGCCTTTGTTTACCTCCACTTCTGACTCGTCGTGGATCTCGAAACTAGCCTTCTTAGTCGACTTCTTTTTGGGAGGTACCTCCTGCAACTCTCTTCCATTTCTCAGGGTGACCGCCTTGCAATATTCCTTAGGATTTGGTTCGGTATAGCTTGGAAGTGAACCTTGAGGTCGTTCAGCCAATTGCTTTGCTATTTGGCCAACTTGCAACTCCAATTTTCGTACAGACGCATCTGTATTTTGAGCTCGGAGATCAATGGATTGGAATTGCTCTTCCATCTTTGTTAATCGACTCTCATGGGCTTGAGTAGTCTTGTCGAAGTTTGAGAGGAGTCTCTCCATCATACCCTTCATATCCCTCATGTCATTTGATCCTGAACCCTGAGCCGTATTATGATAGTTATTGCTTGATCCTCCGGCTTGAAATCCCGGTGGTGGCCCTTGTTGGAAACCGGATTGCCTTTGCACTTGATGGCCTTGATTTCCGTAAGAAAGATTCGGATGTGCTCGAGGTTGGAAGCTTCTCTGTCCTTGATAATTTCCCATGTAGTCAACGTGTTCCACCGGTGGTATGACTTGACATTCCGACGTCTCGTGGGCTGCACCACAATTACCACAATGCGGTATGTAAGGTATCTGTTGCGGTGGTGCGGTGGTCATCGGTGTCATTACAGCATTAATGGTCGGTGGTTGGGTAACTTTTGGTAGAAGCGCATTGATCACCGTCTGAAGTTGAGTTTGCGTCGTGGCAACTTGTTGTTGAAGAGCGTCAAACTTAGCATTCATCGCCGTGTCCTCACTTACTTCGAACACTCCAGGCACCCTCATTCTTGTGTTGCCTCGCATGAAGCTGTTCCTTGTATAATCTTCAATTAGGTTCCAAGCTTCTGTGGCACTGAGCTTCACAAGTCCTCCGTTTGCGGCCCCGTCTAGCATATGGGCCGTTTGATCATTGAGTGCTTCGTGGAATCGATTAACGATTGCGGCCTTTGTCATTCCATGCTGCGGACATCTCTTTAGTAGGGCTTTGTACCTCTCCCAAACTTCGTAGAGGTTCTCCGTGTCCTTTTGGTGAAAGAGTGAAATCTCAGTTTTCAACCGAAGTACCTTTGATTGCGGGAAAAAGTAGCCAAGGAAAGCTCCTCGTAGCTCGTCCCAAGTAGTGATAGACCTAGGTGGTAATAGCTCCAACCACTCCTTTGCTTTGTCTTTGAGAGAAAATGGAAATAGCATAAGCTTGATGGTGTCGTTTGGAACTCCATTGATCTTGATAGTGTCCGTAATTGTTAGAAACGCCTTTATGTGTTTGTACGGATCATCTTCAGACCTTCCTTCGAATTGAGCCGTCTGAAATATCATTTGAAGCCACGAATGTTTCAATTCGAAGTTGTTGTTCTCGAAAGGTGGTATCACGATTGCCGATTCCGTACCACCAAGGGTGTCGTGCTTGAGCAAATCTTGCAGTGATTGCTCCTCGTTATTAACTTCTTGATCTGCCATCTTTTTTGGTGTCCCTGAACTATCAACCGACGTCTCGATGTGAGAAGCGTTTGTCGTGTCTTGAGAACCTTCTCTTGTGTCTTGAGAATAATCAACTAGCTGAAATGAATTTTCGGACGAAGAACTTCCAATTACTTCCTGCCTTAATCTTCGTCGCAACGTACGCTCGAAATTCGGAGGTGCTTCAATGAGTGGATACGATGGATGATTTCGGGTCATTCACTGTAAGAGTACACCCTGAAGACCAACGACTCTCGTTAGTTAATTAACAAGTCACAACCGGAAAAATAATCGCAGATCAAAGAAATCTGATAACTAGAACAAAGTAACAAATAAGTGGATGGCTAAATTACCGAACACAGGTGTTCCTAATATCAAATTATTCCCCGGCAACGGCGCCAAAAACTTGATCGCTTGCGTGTGTGTTTAAATAAAAGATCGTGCGAGTACGTCAAGTAATAATTAAAACGAATATATTATAACTAGAATCACGCGCGATAGGCAGTGTACCTATCGTTTATAATATAGCTATAGTGAATATCCGAGTATCGAACACGAGGAATAAATTGAGTACTACTATTAACCTATCAACCCGATATTTAGCCTAAATAAAATAACAAGATTTCTTTATATTACGAACTAACTTAACAGAACAACTTAAAGGATCGGAAAACTAAGGAAAACAACTAGAAGTAATAAAAGTGACTTAAGATGACAAATATGTGTTCGGGATTCGAATCCCGCTAGGTACTGTCGGCTAAAGCTACGGAATATCGTTCCTACGTGAAAATCGACTAAATCGCAGTAATTTCCTACCCACTCACGGATTTGCTGTCGCCCTAAACGTTCGTGGGAATCTAAGTTTAGCGATTACTAGATGGCGAGGATCGAGTATTTGCTGTCGCCCTATACTCGAATCCTAACGTCTACGAACGGCCTGATCGTTATTTAGCTGTCGCCCTAAACGATATACCACGCATTCATATCAACACATAGACATATTGATACAAAGAAACAATATCATAGAACGATAAATTGTCGAATACACGTGTTCACGATTATCCTACGCCTTAACTACGACATAACCCAACGTTCATCTATTCCCAAACACACAAGAGGATTAGCTACTCATATTGAACGTCACAACAACGAGATTTAAGGGTAACGAGGATAGAGAACTCATAAAAACTTCCCTAAGAAGTGAATATGGCGTTTCCGAGGTGGAGCTCTCGTTCCTCGATCGTATGAGCGTAGCTTCGTCGTCGGATCGTCCCTTGAGCTTCTCCGAATCACGGGACTGCTTCTAGTGTTCTTGCTTCTCTTCCTTGCTCTAAGTTTTCGTCCCTCTGAAGTTCCCTTTTCGTTCTAAGGAGCATCTCCTTTTTATGCTTTGAAAATGGGCTAAAAC
The DNA here is from genome assembly GCA_027422505.1 of Craterostigma plantagineum. Lineage (NCBI taxonomy): Eukaryota > Viridiplantae > Streptophyta > Magnoliopsida > Lamiales > Linderniaceae > Craterostigma > Craterostigma plantagineum. Next base: position 5,260,406 of record JAPQWV010000039.1, on the reverse strand, counting down.
ACTGAATTTTGGCACGTTCACGGCCTCTTAATGGGCCTTCACGGCCGTGACGGCGGCTAAAACCCTATTTCTTGACTTCCTGGCATGAGTCACGGTTTGTTGCATCTCAAGTCACGGCCGTGACTTCGAGGAATTTTCTTCATCAAACTCTCTGCCATCGTTCACGGGTTCTTGCTTAGGAGTCACGGCCGTGACAGGGGACAGTGAAGTCTCTGCCTAGATTCACGGCTTCGTACAACGGGGTTCACGGCCGTGACAATGAAAGCTTATGTCTCTTACGCTCACTGCCCAAGTTCACGGCCTCATGCATAAGAGTTCACAGCCGTGACTTTCGATAGTCGACCCACTGCCCGCTTTCACGGCTTCGTGCAGTACGATTCACGGCCGTGACAATTGGGGACCTTTGCTCCTTAAGCTCTTTGCCAACATTCACGGCCTCTGTTAAGACTGTTCACGGCCGTGACTGATATCTGGCAGCTTCAAACTTCGCCATTTTCGTGTCGTTTTCCCCTCGTTTTCGTTCCTTTTCGCTCGATAATCATTCGAAGGTCCTACAATATTTAAATGGGTGTAAATAGAGCCAATAAATGCATAGAATGATCAAAACTTTCCTATTATAACCCAAATAAACATAACAATAAACGTATTAAAATACGTTTATCAACACTATATCCATAGCAAACCAAATCCAAGAAACAACGGTAATTACAAAATTGCACGGCAAATTCACTTGAGCAGTCAACACACTAGAGGAACAACATATACTTTATCACTGGGATAATGAAATTCATTGTAGGATATAAATAACACACATAACTGATAACACCAACAAGCTTTTGCACATATTATGTGTATACATGTGAAGACGAGGGAGAGAGAGACATATGCTTTATTTCAAAACAAAGTACTGTACAGAATTCTAAAATGTAAAATAGTACTTTCATGCAATTTCAAAAGATGAAACGCATCTTTTCCATTTGATAGCAAATTTTCGTTCATTTGATGAGAGTGAAAGTGTCACGCATTTTGGATATTGTTTTTTAGGCCGGTTGGAGTTATTTTACCCCATATTTTGGATTTTGGTGCCCGTTGAAGGAGATGCTCACAGTTAATGGGGCACATAATAAACAATTCGTCAAAGAACCAGCCACAATAGAAACTTGTGATGAATGTCCAAACAGCTGCTTTACACTCGTCTTGCAAGGTTAGTTCTACACAGCTTTATTCTATGTGTTAAGTAAGTTTAACTCATCTGCTCATTCGCCCTATAATATAAGTTTTTGGGTTAGTTATTTCGTTCTTAATTTTGGATGTGATGGAAGAAAAATCTTCCCAAAAAACCCTAGCTCCTCTCATTTTCTCTCCGAACCACCACACCCAACAAAAAATCAAGCTTCCCCTTCCTCCATTAATGGAGGTTGGGGGAACTCCATTTTTCACGTCGCTTTGTGGGAGTGCCCTTCTTGAAGAAGACAAGATTCGTAAAGTCGACGGCGAAGAAAGTAGTATTGTAGATCTCGCTTAATAGCCGTTTTTATGATAGGTTCTTTAGTTCTTTGGGTGTCGACATTGAATCTTTTTTTTTTTTTCTGTTTTTCCTCTCTTCTTTAGTTGTTTGGCTGCATTATTCGTATGTGGTCTTTCGTTCTCTACCTATTTATGATGTTATCGGATGGACCTCTTTGAGCTATTTAGCTCATGTATATTTGTTATTGTGAAATTAAAGCTATAAAAATTTAGTTCTTATAAACATTACGTATGGCCCAGTTTGGTGATATTTCATAGGAACATTTTATCTTTATTTCATGTGCAGTACACCACTCTTATTTTGTACTATGAACACATCTCATCAGTTAGATCTTTGTGACATACAAAGATGCACCATCTGATCTGTAATTTGGCTCTTTAATTATTGTTCTGACAACTTCATTCACTTACTCCTTGGTCATGAGAGATTCTTACCTTAGCCTTCGTAAACGCAGGATTTGGTTTTATTTCGGGAACAATTAGTGATTCAATTCAATCCCAGTTTGAAATCCTCGCCGGTTTATATTTCTTTTTATCATGTCGCCATTGATAAATGAATTCTTGCTTTGAGCTGAAGTAGCTTAATTATAAAATACAAACCCACCGATTATGAAAGTCTAATGGGCAAATAATACACCGTGATACGCGACCATACTCCATTCCGCAAAGATTAAATTAAAAAAAAATGTAGCTGGATAGTTGATCCCTTTGGTGAATCCGTGAAATATAGCAGGCGAATTTCATAATCAAGAACTGTCCTCCTTTTTCTTCTTAGCGGCAAATGTTGCAGCCACAAGTAAAGGAAAGGCGATGGTTGCATCGCAGTGCACCTGCTTGCACAGAACAGAAGAACAACAACATAACATGAAAATGCAGAATTATTTGAGCACAATTGGTTGTAAGGTATGAGGTTTCAAGTCAAAAAAACCTTAACGGTCTGAGCAGATCCTCGAATCTTGCCCCAGGAAACAGCTTCGTCAGGGCGGGCGCCAGAATCGCTCCCATCGAACTCTTGGGCCGTGTTGATGAAAACTGCATAATCAGCGCCGTTTCTCATCATATTCGCGTTGCATATGTGGTGCTTGGGCAGCCCTCCCCTGAGTATTATCATCCCAGTTTTTCTTGGACCAGCGTGGACCGCCTCGCCGTTCATGGCTCTAATATCTGTTCACAGATTAATGGGCTTCAATCATTCATTCCCGAGAATACAGACAAGATTTCATGGATATCTACTTAGTTACCTTGTACAATGTCGATCACTAAGCCAGGCTCTGACTTATACGAGTGGAAGTACAACATATCACCCAACGAACCGTCCGTTAAGCCAGGGCAGAACACTGGGATATCGTTCTTTATTAGAGAAAAAGAGAAAGAAAGAACAATTTTAGCTGCAATGAACATAGACGAAAGTTCATCTGATATATGTCTCCACGAGCAAAGAGTTTGAGAATACCTTGTATGCCCAGTACAGATAGGACTTGTCATCGTTGATTTCTTTCCCCAGGCGTGCTATTACTTTCGAGGGCGTCCACAGCACATCTAACATACGAAAATAGCAACGCTAAGGTCAAGAGAAAAGAAAACAAAATGATAGATCATTAGCGTGAGTACCTCGTTCATCTGTTCTTTCAACATCTGATCGAAAATGGGTATGATCCAATCCTCGAATTTGCAGTAGTTGTCATTGGGAACCAACAAGTTACCAATTCGATTCAAGCCTTTCGAACGAAGAACAGCGCCGGGCAGAGAGAAGTCGCCTCTGTAAGTCGGGGCGAGGCACTTCACAAGATCCTCTTCTACGCCGCCTGCCGAGGTAACTACTACATCGACCTGCATTTCACAGACACAACACGCAAAACCTCTGCTTTGAGCTGAAAATCTCAGGCAAAAGACCTTTTCTTCGTACCATGTGATGCTGGCATAGAAATCGGATTGTCTCCCTTATCCCAGAAGATATCAGATTAGAAGTAAAACCGAGGAACACTTTGCACTTCACCGATTTGCGGTAGGCTAAATCTCGCTCCTCTTCGCTGCAATCGTCCGTCACGGCCTCGTCGGAAAGCCTCCATTCGCGCTTCAAACCACAGTTTAAAAAGCAAGTTTCTTTCAAATTAACGCAGTAAGTTCAGTTTGCAAGTGAATGTCAGCGGAGAAGAATATAGATTATTAAGGGAAGAAAACCATTTTATTGACGACGTCAATTGCGTCGCCGAGATTTGAGGCTTGAAATCCAGTGTACGAAAGAGACTTCAACAGCTCGGGAAAATCTACGCCGTTGTTGAAGTCGTAGCCTTCGATTCTGGCGCCATCGTACGGCTCCGACTCCTTGAACACTGCTGACCTTACGCTCTCCGGCAACGAGTCTTCCATCGCCGCCTTCTCTTCGCCGTGACGGCTCATCTTTAACAGCTTGTTCGGCGGTAAATTTACGCGGGCTTTGAGTGTTTGGGCGATTAGGCTCGTCAATGGGCCATTTATATTGGTTTGAATTTCTTTGTATGGGCTATTGCAGATAAATGTCTGACGCTACCATTTTAGTTAATGCCAATATTTATGTTGGTTTGAGTTTCTTTGCTAGGGTAATTGTATGAAGTATAATTTTGAGAAAATAAAAAGAAATTAGGATTGTATCATACATGTTGCGTGTGTATCGAGAGTGTTGATGCTTGTCGATTGTGGTTGATTGTAGGGATTTTTTCAGACCCAATTCCAGCCCAAACCCAACCCGATATAAGCTTGTGGGACTCCTCTCTAAAACCAATTGGCAATAGAGGGAGTGAACCTACAAGCTTATAAACCCACTTATTTCTTTGTAATCTTTCGGTGTGGGACATTGGGTTTGTATACCCAACAATCCTCCCCTCAAACTCAAGACCACACAACGGGCCTCCCCTTCGACGATTATCTGTACTAAGCGCTTCTCCGCAATCACTGCACCAAGCGCTTCTCACCGCAGATTCACCAATCGTCCTTACAAGGGCCGGGGACACACCACCCACACCGTATTCGGGCTAGAATTTCTCCGTCTGAAGGCACCCTCACGCCTTCGTCCACGCTCACCGCACCATGTAGGGATTTTTTTAGACCCAATTCCAGCCCAAACCCAACCCGGTATAAGCTTGTGGGGTTCCTCTCTAAATCCAATTGGCAATAGAGGGAGTGAACCCACAAGCTTATAAACCCATCCTATTTTCTTTATTTATTCGGTGTGGGACATCTCTTGGGTTGCACACTCAACCCAACAATCCTCCCCTCAAACTCAAGACCACACAACGGGCCTCCCCTTCGACGATTATCTGCACCAGCGCTTCTACCGCAATCCCTGCACCAAGCGCTTCTCACCGCAGATTCACCAATCATCCTTACAAGGGACCGGGGACACACCACCCACACCGTATCCGGGCTAGAATTTCTCCGTCTGAAGGCACCCTCACGCCTTCATCCACGCTCACCGCACCATGTAGGGATTTTTTCAGACCCAATTCCAGCCCAAACCCAACCCGGTATAAGCTTGTGGGGTCCTCTCTAAAACCATATGGCAATAGAGGGAGTGAACCCACAAGCTTATAAACCCATCCTATTTTCTTTTTAACTACACGGTGTGGGACTTGAGATTGCAGATCCCAACAGTTCACTAGTAGCATGTTACTGGTTGGTTCTGGTGTGTACACACCTGCGTTGTACGTTTGACGCTCTATTAACGGGACATTTAAAGCCAAAAAAAAAAGATTTACCTCATTGCAGACTTATAGTAAGGCAACAATCACCCAACCATCGACAATATTGTCTTCCGACATCGTCTCAAGTTGATCATTGTCGATGACGAAGAAATCGAAAACTTAAACGACAGGGATATAATAATTCAATCCACCGATGGTTCTCTTATAAATATTCAAGACATTAGTGGCTACTACGACCCAATGCAATATCCCTTACTTCTTACCTTATGGAACATACGGCTGGGACATAAACAGTAAAACTCTTGATGGAAATCGCCTCACATGTCCAGAATTTTACGCTTATTATTTTCAGATACCATAACAATTTTCTTTATAATATGTTATCTTAATTAATATTATATTGTATTTAAATGATAAAGATGTTTTAACATTCACATATTACGGATAACGATGAATCTCTTATATTACGTGGAGCACGTTTGCTTCAACAATACGTAGTCGACAACTACATAAAGATTGAAAAACAAAAGCTACGATGGGTTTGGCAGAACCAACGCAACATTCGTGCAGAGATTTATCGAGGACTTCAAGATTGTTTACATAATGGACAAGATTATGCAGGTATATTTAAACATCGTATTACTATTGCGTCAATTATTTTTTTAACTAATATTTAAAACAAATTTCTTCGTGAAGGTAATGTTGGTCATAGAGTAATTCTACCATCGTCATTCACTGGAAGTCTGCGTGACATGCACCAACGCTACCAAGATGCGATGTCTTTGGTGCAAAGATGTGGGAAACCCGTGTTAAAAAATGAAGACTAAAGTACATGTCAGGCCCATTTAATAAGTTTTCTTTTGATTTCAGGCCCTGTTTAAGTTTCATGTAGATATAGGTACCTAAATTGAATTTTCATTTAGAAAAAAGGACCTAATTCATCGCAAAAGACATATTTGCCCATAATAAACAAAAAAGTTTACGAACCATGCCATCGTCTTATTCAAACGTGAAAAGCAACCATGAAGAAGTGATATACACTGTACATGAAGTGGTATTGTAGATCCATGAAGTGGTACGGGTGAACAGTGAAGTGGTACTGTAGACCCATGATGTGGTATGGATGAACAATGAAGTGGTACTATAGACCCATGATGTGGTACTGATGAACATTGAAGTGGTACAGCATTGTAGACCCATGAAGTGGTTATATTGAACATAAAAGAAGTGGTACGGGAGACTCATGAAGTGGTATTGTTGAAATGTTTGGGAATTCATGAGTCTACAAACGATGTACCACTTTTCTGTTCAACAGTACCACTTTATGGGTCTACAATACCACTTCTTCTATGTTCAACATTACCACTTCATGGATCTACAATGTTGTACCGCGTCACTGTTCACCGGTACCACTTCATGGGTTTACCGTACCACTTTACTGTTCACCAGTACCACTTCATGGGTTTACAGTACCACTTCACTGTTCGCCCGTACCACTTCATATGTCAACAGTACCACTTCATGGATCTACAGTACCACTTCATGTAACACTTCCTGTTATGTGATACTGATAACAGAACTGACGCGCTGAATACCACTTCATAACTACTCTTTTACAAGGGTATTTTCGTCCAACAACCTCAAATCTAACTTAAATTATGAAATATGTCCTTTAGATTAAGTTTTTTCTGACAAGGTCCTTGGGCCTATATAAAAATTAAAATGGGGCCTGAACATCAAACGTCCCAAAAATGAAATCAGTCTAACAAGAAAGAAGAAAATTGAACACAGCTTTTTACGTGGTTCGGATTCTTTTCATGAATCCTACATCCAAGGCCAACAATTAAGATCCTTTATTGATGATCACAAATGTTACAGAGTATACATCACACAAGACTAAACACAAAGAAGAACAACTTATCTTTCGCAAGAGAAGAAATCTTTTCGCTTCTAGGGATTCGCCCGCAACCAAGGAACACAGAGCTTACGAGCTCAGCGCAATATCTGTCTCTTCAGAAAGAAGGATACAGACAAAGAAGAAAATTCCAAGCAGTGTAAAAACCCTAATAGCAGAGATGAAGAACCATCCTTTTCGAAAAAATAGAGTTCTCTCCATCGATATGCAGCTAGAGTATTCTTATATCAACTCTCGAGGGTCTCTTCTCCTTTTACTTTGGGCTAATGTAAATGGGCGGCTAATAAAGCCCATAAAAGTATTCGGCCCAAGAATGGCAAAATGATTTTCTTCAATACTTTTAATAACCCGACCTAATGATCACAATTAGTTGCAATCCAAATTGGACAGAAATCAAACAAGAACTTCGCAGAGGACAATCACCTCAGGATTGTCCAGATCTCCTAACGAGAATATTTCGTGCAAAGTTTGGGGAGTTCAAAAAGGACATTATCGATAAGGGTGTTCTTGGAGAAGTGCTTGCTTACTCATACGTTATTGAGTATTAAGAAAAAGGATTACCACATGCGCACATGATTGTCATCTTGGTAAATAGTGACAAGTTACGGAATCCAGACGACTTTGATAAAGTAGTACGTGCAGAATTTCCTTCGAAGGAAGACGAACCTACATTATCGACGTGGTCGCAACGCATATGATTCCGGACCCTGCGGTAAATATAATCCCCATTGTCCGTGCATGAAAGGAGATGTATGTAAAAAGAAATTTCCAAAGCCATCTGTATTAACTACATCTTCAGGAAATGATCCATATCCTTTATACAGAAGACGGTCAGGTCATTCCTTTCCATTACATGGTAATGCTAACATGATGCTTGACAACGGTTGGGTGGTTCCTTACAACCCATGGCTTCTTCTAAAGTATGGTTGTCATATTAATGTCGAAGTTTGTGCAGGAATCAAGGGTGTCAAATATATTTACAAGTACCACAAGGGTCCCGATAAAGCAGCTCTACAGGTGTGTCTGATAATAACGATGAAATCCAACAATTTATTGATGGCAGATGGATTTGTACCCCGGAAGCTTTCTGGCGTATATTTCATTACAATATAAATTGTAGAAATACTAAAAAAATATATATATAAAGCAACATTACAATGCATGATGGCTTTAAAATATATAAATTATATGGTCTATTGCAAGCAATTTGTAAATTCAGCATTATATAATACTAAAAAAGGTTACAAAAATATGTAAGTTTTAATTATTTAACTTAATTAAACTTTGATATCAAGTTATTAAACGTTAATATCATGCTTTTTCTTATATATAATTTATATACTAAGATATAATTTTTGTTCAAATATGAGCCTTAAATACTTAGTCAATATATAACTTTCTAAAATTAGTGATAGGCCCGACCCATTAACTATAGAAATAAATTTCTTTTAACATAAATCGATCATCTTCAACCTCTAGCTTGCATTTACCTTCTGAAACCTAGAAATCCGAATCCGGCCACAATTCAACTGGGCTTTAATTGAATTCTGAGCCCAACATCTGCAATCCACCTTTAAATTGCAATCTGATCAGGTTTCCGTAGCTAGTAGCACCACTTGATTGGGGTTAGCTTCGGCGGCAGCTTCATCGTCAACCTTTCGATCCGAGTTTCGTTCTCGACACTTTGCAACAATGGGGTACGTATCTCTATTTCTGTTTTTTGTCCAATAGAATGAAATTGTTCAAGGAATTTGAATGTGGTTAAAGGATATCTAGCTGAAATGCTTTTGATATGACGATTAAGCCGTTGCTTTTAATCCATGGTATGCCTGTGATACTGTTGAATTCTCTTTTCGCATGAAGCTACCAATTTGTCACTCTTAATCGGGGGATTTCTTTTATTGGAATTTGCTGTATCAAAACGTTTTAAAGTTGTTTCATTTGGTTCGAAGTGCTATAACAAAGTAATGTGCAACAAGTTTAGGCAGCAAATTATTCTCCTTCGCTAGTTTTATTGTTTTACTTTTTTATTTGGTTACCATTGACGAGCCATTATTGACCTCTATGCCACTGTTAGGAAGACACGTGGTATGGGAGCTGTTCGCAAGCTCAAGTCCGATCGTCGAAGGCAGAGGTGGAGCAAGTCCCATCGTCGAAGGCAGAGGTGGGGCAAGTCGAACCGGCATAGGGATGAGGGCCATGAAAGTAGCCTGAGGAGAAAGGGGGATGGGGAATCTGCTAACGGTGAATATACTAGCCCAAGAAGGAAGGTAGATGAAGAGCCAAGTCCAAGTGCTGAAAAAACTCAGGAAGAAGCCATTGCTGAGGAGCAAAAGAAGTTGGATGAGGAGATGGAGAAGCGGCATAGGAGAGTTCAGGAGTGGCAAGAACAAAGAAGGAAGGAGCAATCTGAGAAGGAAAAACTCGGGGAGGCTTTGAATAGCGATCACAGTTCTGGGAAGACATGGACGTTCGAAGAAGAATCTGACGACGAAGATGCTGGGCCTGATGGGAAGGTATCAATTGACGCCGGTGATGACGGAGCTTTGATGCCCAATGGTGAGGATGGTATGGACATCGATCACGATATGGAGCTTCTTCCTCCCGTGCAAGGCGATGCCGCGGCAGACGATGATATTGATCCGTTAGACGCATTCATGAATACTATGGTGTTGCCTGAGGTAGAGAAGCTTAACAAGAGTGTGCCTAATGCCTCGAGCGAATCGCGGATGGATGTTGATGGCAATGGTAAACAAACCCTGGAGAATGTTAGAAACGGGACAAGAAAGGGGCGAATTATGCCTTCAGAAAGTTCTGACAGCGACGTTGATGATGCTGAAAATGAGGGAGATCCTACGGAGGAGGAAGATGATGAAGAATTCATGAAGCGAGTGAAGAACTCCAAAGTCGAGAAGTTGTCTATTGTCGACCATTCAAAAATCAATTACCCTCCCTTTCGAAAGAGTTTCTACACCGAAGTGAAGGAGATTTCGAGAATGACCCCCGAAGAGGTTGCTGAATACAGGAAGCAACTTGAACTGAAGATACACGGAAAGGACGTGCCAAAGCCTGTCAAAACCTGGCATCAAACTGGGCTATCCACAAAGATTTTGGACACCATCAGAAAGTTGAACTATGAGAAACCTATGCCCATTCAAGCGCAGGCATTGCCCGTAATCATGAGTGGTCGAGACTGCATTGGCATTGCGAAAACAGGTTCTGGCAAAACCCTTGCCTTTGTGCTGCCCATGTTGAGACATATCAAAGACCAACCCCCTCTTGCCTCTGGCGATGGTCCCATCGGGCTTATTCTCGCTCCAACTAGAGAGCTCGTCCAGCAAATCTACCGTGATATCAAGAAAATTTCCAAGGGTATGGGCCTGAGCTGCGTGCCTGTATATGGTGGCTCGGGCGTCGCCCAGCAAATCGGCGAATTGAAGCGAGGAGCTGAGATTGTCGTCTGCACGCCAGGTAGGATGATCGACATACTATGCACCAGCAGCGGTAAGATAACGAATCTCCGCCGCGTGACTTATTTGGTCATGGACGAAGCTGACCGAATGTTCGACATGGGATTCGAACCTCAGATTACGAGGATAGTCCAAAACACGAGGCCCGATCGTCAGACCGTCTTATTCTCTGCAACTTTTCCCGTCAGGTCGAGGTTTTGGCCCGTAAGGTGCTGACTAAGCCCGTCGAGCTGCAAGTAGGTGGGAGGAGCGTGGTGAACAAGGACATCGCCCAACTGGTCGAGCTAAGGCCCGAAAACGAGAGGTTCAATAGGCTCCTAGAGATTCTCGGGGAATGGTACGAAAAGGGGAAAACCCTCATATTCGTCCACACGCAAGACAAGTGCGACGCGCTGTTTAAGGATTTGTTAAGGCATGGATATCCGTGCCTTTCACTTCACGGAGCAAAGGATCAAACGGATCGAGAATCCACCATAGCTGATTTCAAGGCCGACGTCTGCAACATATTGGTTGCGACGAGCATAGCTGCGAGGGGATTGGACGTAAAGGAGCTCGAGCTTGTCGTGAACTACGATGCTCCCAACCATTACGAGGACTACGTCCACCGTGTTGGAAGAACGGGCCGGGCCGGGCGAAAGGGCTTTGCCATCACATTCATAACCGAGGAAGACGAACGATACGCGCCAGATCTCGTGAAAGCCTTGGAGCTGGCCGAGCAAACGGTGCCCGAGGACCTCAAATCGTTAGCGGAGAAATTCATGGCGAAGGTCAACCAAGGGCTCGAGCAAGCCCATGGGACGGGCTTCGGCGGGAGAGGCTTCAAGTTCAACGAAGAGGAGGACGAGGTTAGAAAAGCTGTGAAGAAAGCCCAGGCGAAAGAGTACGGTTTCGAGGAGGATAAGTCGGACTCCGAGGACGAGGTCGAAACGGTCAAGAAAGTGGGGCCCGACCTGACCCACCAAGCCGCCGTAGCTCAGGTGGCTGCCCTGGCTGCCGCCGCCAAAGCCAGCGCTCCCTCTTTAGGCCCGACGCCTCAATCCCTGACTAATGGTGGAGGTTTTCCGCTGACCTTGCCAGGTGGCGTGACAGTCACTCTGCCTAACGTGGCGGCGGCGGTCGCCGGAGCCGGTGCTGCCACAGGTGGTGGTGGTGAGAGTGCCGCCAGGGCGGCGGCGTTGGCGGCTGCTATGAATCTGCAGCATAACTTGGCGAAGATTCACGCTGACGCCATGCCCGAGCACTATACGGCTGAGTTGGAGATCAACGATTTTCCGCAGAATGCGCGGTGGAGGGTTACGCATAAGAATACGCTGGTCCCCATCTCGGAGTTGACGGGGGCTGCGATTACGACACGTGGGCAGTATTTCCTGCCAGGGAAGACGGTTGGGGCTAACGATAGGAAGCTTTACCTTTTCATCGAGGGAGCTAACGAGCAGTCTGTGAGGTGGGCTAAGGCGCAGCTTAAGCGTGTTTTGGAGGATATTACGAATCAGGCTACTTCGCTGCCTTGCTCTGCTCAACCTGGAAGGTACTCTCTGTTCTTTGAGAGGCGCAGAGAGGAAAGATAAAAAGATGTTTCTTTTTTCTTTTGTTTTCTTATTTATGTACGGACCATGGCTTTTTATGTCGTTCATTTTTGGTATGATTATTGTTGAATGGTATGAGTTTTCTAGGGATTCATATTTATTGACTTTGTCATACTATTAGACATCCATTTATAATATAACAAACTTTATTCAACAGATACTCAAAGACATGGATAACATACGATAGCAACCATATTCCCATTATTTGTACTAAATGATGGATGTTGTCGACGTTCAATTTTTTATGCCTGCACAAGGAAAAATATATGTTATCAGATAAGTTTGGTTCGACTTGGCCCACCTCTGCCTTCGACGGCTAGTTTTTCTTCCATTATTTGTACTTTATGAGCTGATTTAACAACTTGCTAGTTTTTCAAAAATTATCCACCCTAACTAAAGAAGGGGTATGAACACAAAGATCACAAATCATATCCGAAGAATTGAAAGCCTCACTCTTACGCATCCCCGTCTCAATGTCGTACCACCCAAGAATGCCAGAATAGCCTTCGTTGACAAGGATCTCATTTCCATCTTCAGAGAACGCCAACGGAAACGCCATAAGCATTGTCGATCCACTGTTTATCCTCATCAATCTGCTCCAGGACTCCTTCACCCCGTAGTCCTTCATCACCCACAGATCAATATATTCGAAGTCTCTACTCAAATAGCACCCACATAAAGATTCATCCAAGTTCGCCAACAGGATTTCTCCCTCCTTTAGCTCTGGCCCTGGTAAAAGGCGGAATTCTTCAGTCGTCATGTCCAATGCGCCTATCAATGGAGGAGAAGGAGGAGGTTTGTGTTGGCCACCCTGGCGAACGAACCAATGCAGTGCGTTTTTCAAGAACATGCCATCACGATGCACACGCAACTCGTGGTTTCCTACATCACTAATCCTATTCCTCCAACCAGCGCAGCCGTTCTTGAAACTGTAGACCCATATGGAAACACTACCAGCACCATCATCAGATTTCATCGAAGCTAACCTCACAACTTTGTAGTCGTCGTTGATGACGTCGTGGCCGAAACCCCACAGCCAAATCGAAGACCCTAATTCGAAAGTGATTTCTGGGACGAGCCATGCTGTTCCAAGCCATGGGTTCAACACTATGACGCTGTCCATGCAGATGCAAAAGAACATCAAGCCGTTGACCGATCCCACGAAATGAGTGCTCTGGTAAGGGTTTGGGCACGAAAAGTCGAGTTTCCGAACTGCGTCGGGGGCAAATTCGCCGCGGAGAGAACTGATTTGGATAAAATGATACCATGGCTTGCAGCGGAACACGGCGCAGTTGGCCATTTTCGATTTTTCGGCGTGTAAAAGCTGCAATTTTGCGAAATAAGGAGCGTCGATGACACTTCGCCATTTTCTTGACACCAACCTGAAGCATAGAAGAGTTTTCACCGGCAGTCGCTTGAGAATTTCGAGGAGGAGATCTTGAGGGAGAGTGTCAAAGTCAGCGTTTTTTCCTTTCTTTTTTGTCTTCGTTTACTTTCTTTTTTTTTTTGTTTTTTCCCATCGCTTTTTCCTTTTTGAATAAAGTTGTTTTTCGTTTGTTTTTTTCCCGTCGCTTTTTCCTCCAATAAAGTTGTTTTCGTTTGCTTCGCTATGCTGACTGTAACGGAACAAACGGTACGTAATTCAAACTGTATCCAATAACAAAACGATAACTTATCACTCCTTTGTTTGTTCAAGTAAACTCTGAAGGACCGGATAATTGGGCTGCAAAGCCCAATTTAAAAGTAATTGGGCTTTTCCGAAAGCCCAAACTTTATATTTGTATTTATTATTAGTTTTTAAAAGAATTAAAAAAAAAAAGGGATGTGACTTTTCAATTAAAAAAGAGGAGTGAAATTGATTATCTAGAGGGAGTTTTTTGTTAAATAGGATTAGTTTTGTGTGAAATTAGAAAAAAGGGATTCTAGATTAAAAAAAAAGGGATTGGGTGTTTTAAAAAAAAAAATCGAAGTGTTTGATTATCATTTTGATCCGGTGGACTGAAATTTCATGTCGAAATGAGATGGTAATCGATGGGTTCGTGATTCTTACATGTATTAACCCCAAATATGGGTGAACTTTGGTGCTTTTGAGCCTGAAATCGACGTTTTCGAACAGAAAACGATTTATTCTCGAGTGATTCGTATAACATTCGGATATAAAAATAACATTATTCGAGTAAAAAAATCGAATTAAAAATTCGAATAAATATTTTTTCGAGTTTTTTTACCAATTCGAATAAATTCGAACGAATTAATTCGAATTTTTTATTTACTCGAATAGATGCAATTTAAGTTGGGGTATTTCAGTAACTTTCGGTCCACTCCCTTTTGTTTAATAAAAATAGGGTCCGCTCCCTTCTGTTCAATTAACCCTTATATTAGTAATTAGTTAATCTTCACTTTATTTTAATTATATATTTTCATAAAAAATTACTGTTCATCTTCTACACCGTAGTGTTTTCTTCTGCAAATGGTTCCAAAAAAAAAAATTCCCAACGAAAATCCAACACCCATTAATACATATTCATCGTGCGATGCATTCGCCATCTCACTCTTAGAGATACAGTCGATAATTTCGTTTTTCAGTTGAATACATTTTCTTAGAAAAAAAGTCGAATACCTTTTCGAATATATGTTCGAATTATTCGAACAAAATAATTACCCAGATTCAAGCTTTGTTGGACAGAAAACTTGATTGTCCAAACCTTTATGTTTTACACTTCTCTAATTCTAATTTTATCGACTTATGTGTTTTTCGATAGATAAGTAATTAGGATAAAAGGGATTCTAAGTTTCCTAATTAAAATAAAAAGGGATTGGTGTTTAAAAAAAAAAAATCGAACTGTTTGATTGTATCTTTATCAGTTGGATCTTACTGACATACAAAGATGCACCATCTGATCTGTAATTTGGCTCTTTAATTATTTTTCTGACCGTAGCCTTCGTAAACGCAAGATATTGTTGTTACTGCGTGAACAATTAATTAGTGATTCAATTCAATCCCAGCTTGAAATCCTCGCCGGTTTGTTCCTTTATATTTCTTTTAATCATTGCAGATGCTATTGCCATTGATAAATGAATTCTTGTTTTGAGCTGAAGTAGCTTAATTATAAAATCAAACCCACCGATTATGAAACTCTAATGGGCAAATAATACACTGTGATACGCGACCATACTCCATTCTGCAAAGATTAAATTTAAAAAAAAAAAATGAAGCTAGATAGTTTTATCCCTTTGATGAATATATCAGGCGAATTTCATAATCAAGAACTATCCTCCTTTTTCTTCTTAGGGGCAAATGTTGCAGCCACAAGTAAAGGAAAGGCAATGGTGGCGTCGCAGTGCACCTGCTTGCACAGAACAGAAGAACAACAACATAACATGAAAATGCAGAATTATTTGAGCACAATTGGTCGTAAGATACGAGGTTTCAAGTCAAAACCTTAACGGTCTGAGCAGATCCTCGAATCTTGCCCCAGGAAACAGCTTCGTCAGGGCGGGCGCCAGAATCACTCCCATCGAACTCTTGGGCTGTGTTGATGAAAACTGCGTAATCAGCGCCGTTTCTCATCATATTCGCGTTGCATATGTGGTGCTTGGGCAGCCCTCCTCCGAGTATTATCATCCCAGTTTTTCTTGGACCAGCGTGGACCGCCTCGCCGTTCATGGCTCTAATATCTGTTCATAGATTAATGGGCTTCAATCATTCCCAAGAACATATGTTAAGACAAGATTTCAAGGATGTCTAGTTAGTTACCTTGTACAATGTCGATCACTAAGCCAGGCTCCGACTTATACGAGTGGAAGTACAACATGTCACCCAATGAACCATCCGTTAAGCCAGGGCAGAACACTGGGATACCGTTCTTCATTAGAGAAAAAGAGAAAGAAAGAACAATTTTAGCTTCACATAGACGAAAGTTCATCTGATATATGTCTCTTCGAGCAGAGAGTTTGAGAATACCTCGTATGCCCAGTACAGATAGGACTTGTCATCGTTGATTTCTTTCCCCAGGCGTGCTATTACTTTCGAGGGCGTCCACAGCACATCCTAACATACGAAAATAGCAACGCTAAGGTCAAGAGAAAAGAAAACAAAATGATAGATCATTAGCGTGAGTACCTCGTTCATCTGTTCTTTCAACATCTGATCGAAAATGGGTATGATCCAATCCTCGAATTTGCAGTAGTTGTCATTGGGAACCAACAAGTTACCAATTCGATTCAAGCCTTTCGAACGAAGAACAGCGCCGGGCAGAGAGAAGTCGCCTCTGTAAGTCGGGGCGAGGCACTTCACAAGATCCTCTTCTACGCCGCCTGCCGAGGTAACTACTACATCGACCTGCATTTCACAGACACAACACGCAAAACCTCTGCTTTGAGCTGAAAATCTCAGGCAAAAGACCTTTTCTTCGTACCATGTGATGCTGGCATAGAAATCGGATTGTCTCCCTTATCCCAGAAGATATCAGATTAGAAGTAAAACCGAGGAACACTTTGCACTTCACCGATTTGCGGTAGGCTAAATCTCGCTCCTCTTCGCTGCAATCGTCCGTCACGGCCTCGTCGGAAAGCCTCCATTCGCGCTTCAAACCACAGTTTAAAAAGCAAGTTTCTTTCAAATTAACGCAGTAAGTTCAGTTTGCAAGTGAATGTCAGCGGAGAAGAATATAGATTATTAAGGGAAGAAAACCATTTTATTGACGACGTCAATTGCGTCGCCGAGATTTGAGGCTTGAAATCCAGTGTACGAAAGAGACTTCAACAGCTCGGGAAAATCTACGCCGTTGTTGAAGTCGTAGCCTTCGATTCTGGCGCCATCGTACGGCTCCGACTCCTTGAACACTGCTGACCTTACGCTCTCCGGCAACGAGTCTTCCATCGCCGCCTTCTCTTCGCCGTGACGGCTCATCTTTAACAGCTTGTTCGGCGGTAAATTTACGCGGGCTTTGAGTGTTTGGGCGATTAGGCTCGTCAATGGGCCATTTATATTGGTTTGAATTTCTTTGTATGGGCTATTGCAGATAAATGTCTGACGCTACCATTTTAGTTAATGCCAATATTTATGTTGGTTTGAGTTTCTTTGCTAGGGTAATTGTATGAAGTATAATTTTGAGAAAATAAAAAGAAATTAGGATTGTATCATACATACATACGGTTTTTTTGCCTATCATTGTGTTAGATTTTTAGACTAGATTAGTAGTAGTTACTTATCTATTCAAACTTCAAAATTTGGTATTTTTTCATCTTTTAATTTTCTTTTTAAATTTTTAAAATGTTGATGGAAATTTTAGCCTCTTGCAAATCTTTTTCTTTTTATGAAATTCTTGGAAGTCTCATATCGTTCTTTTTATAAACGAAGATAATTCGATTTGAAGAGTTACCCAAAGAATGAAATTTGTTCTTATGATTCTCGTGGGAAAAGGACACTTGGGCACGTTTTAATATATGAAATTCAAGATATTTTTTTGCATTGACTTAACCAAATAAGGATGCACATCGTAACAACCATGCAATGCCACCAAATTGAGGAGATATTGTCATTTTTATACTAGAAAAATAACCAATATGGTACAATCATCATCGCTGCAATCAACATGAAATCAATGATTGTGGAATATTTTCTTGAAAAGAGCATCACTAAATATTGAACTTTGAAGGGAGAAAAAACAAAGTCAAAACATATTCGTAGGACGTGAGTAAGTTCCGCGTCACCATGGGCCCACATTCTCTGGCATATGATGGATAAATCCTAACAGCACCGTACACGCTCTGCTGACTAGGATATGACACAAATTCCGTGTAAAGAAAACGATTCGTAATCCCACCCCATGCGCGTGCCGTCACGTCCCAAGAGAGAAAAACGCCCATAAAACAGGCGAGTGACTCGCACGCTCTCAGACGACGGTCGCACACGAAGATCTCGTGTTTGCGACGGATGAGTTCAAACGACAGCTAAGTCGAAGATCATATTTCAGTTTAAGGACTCGGACTAGATTTTCAGTTGAGGACTCGACGCTGTTTTTTTTGCCCGATGAGGACATCTTCTCCACCTATAAATCATCCCCCAAACCTTTTAGTCAGTCAAAAACCATCGAATTCATAGCTTATTTCTTCTCCTTGTTCGTTTGTTTATTTGAGGTTTTTCTGAGAATTTAAAATAATGACGATCATCATGGAGCAACCTGATCTTGGTATAATTTCTCCCTCTCTCTCTAAAATCCCATCTGATGTGATATATAGCGTATATGGTTGATAATTTGTGAATTAAATTCAGGCTTGGACGTGGTGGCAACCAAGAACGTCGACGCTGACGACGTTATTACGAAGGAGCTCGTTCTCGACGGTGGATTTCCGACGCCTAAATCGGAATCTAATGGTGGATTTGAGGCCCCTGAGATTAACGCCTTTGGCCAATCTTTCAGGTTTTTTTTGTTATTCGTCATTCAAAATCTCTCATCTCTGATCAATTCTTCTTCTAATGTTTGATAAAAGAAATAAAAATTTTGATCTCTTTATAGGGACTACGAGAATGTCGACGGTGCGAGGCACGACGTCGTCGAGCAGCACTACAGATTGAATCACATTCACCAGACATACGACTTTGTAATAAATAATTATAATAATAAGCCATTATTATTATTATTATTATTATTATTATTATTATTATTATTACTATTATTATTATTATTATTATTATTATTATTACCAATTGGTCTGAACTGAACAAATCCATATATATAGGTTAAGAGGATGAGGGAAGAATTCACGAAACTAGACAAGAAGGTGATGAGCATATGGGAGTGTTGTGAGCTACTCAACGAAGTCGTCGATGAGAGCGACCCCGATTTGGACGAGCCGCAGATCGAGCATCTCCTTCAGACAGCCGAGGCTATCAGGAAAGATTATCCCGACCAAGATTGGCTTCATCTAACCGCTCTTATTCACGGTACGTATTTGAATGACCACTTTACATGAAAGCTTTAAGTTTGATATCATTTTTTTTAATGTTGTAGTATTATATTTATAACACGTTTTCCACGTTTGGGCTGATTTGTTTATTGTAGGACGTTAAAATTCTTGTCATGGCTTTTAGGGACGATATTGGTCAAACCCTACATTAGATAGTTAAAATTTGTATAGAAACTTGTGAGTTAAAAATCCTTGCCAAATGATTTTAGAGTGCAAGCCCACAAGTTTTATGGGTCTCTACGATGTGCTTTTGGAAATTTCTGCTTAGGTGGCACAACCATGTCCCACAACGGATGAAGTTGGTCACGTATGTATAAGCATGTAAACTAACCTCCTTTATTGCCAGTTGGTTTTACGGAGGAATTCCTTAAACTTATATGGTTTTGGGCTTCTGATGAAATTGCACTGAAAAAATTTCTACATTCCTCTAGTATCATGATATACGAATACTCACCTAAAAGCTTAACTTTGCGGGGACTTTATATATTATATTTCTAGCATAACATTGAAATAGCTCTAAAGATTCGATCTTTGATGCGTATTTTTCGTTCCCGAATTGCCAGATCTCGGGAAAGTGCTGACCCTCCCGAGCTTCGGCGAGCTCCCCCAGTGGGCCGTGGTGGGGGACACGTTCCCACTCGGGTGCGCCTTTGACGAGTCGATCGTCCACCACAAGTACTTCTCGGAGAATCCCGACCTGAACGACCCCGTTTACAGCACGAGGCTCGGGGTTTACGAGGAAGGTTGCGGTTTGGATAAGGTGGTCATGTCGTGGGGCCACGACGACTACATGTACCTCGTGGCCAAGGAGAACGGTTCCACTCTGCCCTCGGCGGGCCTTTTCGTCATTCGATACCATTCTTTCTACCCTCTTCACAGGTCGGGCGCCTATGCATACCTTATGAACGACGAGGATAGGGAGAATATGAAGTGGTTGAAGATTTTTAATAAGTATGATCTCTATAGCAAGAGCAAGGTTAGGGTTGATGTGGAGAAGGTGAAGCCTTATTACCTTTCATTGATTCAAAAGTACTTCCCTGCCGAGCTGAGGTGGTAGATGATGATGGTGTAATGTAATAATGATTTATGAAATGAGGAGGAAATGCTTACCCGTAACCCTGTTTTCATTTTTTATTTCTTATTTACTTTCTGTAACATCAGTAAAATCATCATCGGTGTATCGTCTTATGATTGTTCTTGAGATGGGAAGATTGG
Organism: Craterostigma plantagineum; assembly: GCA_027422505.1. NCBI lineage: Eukaryota > Viridiplantae > Streptophyta > Magnoliopsida > Lamiales > Linderniaceae > Craterostigma > Craterostigma plantagineum. Next base: position 5,240,041 of record JAPQWV010000039.1, on the reverse strand, counting down.
TTTTTCAGTGAATTGTTGCCCAGTAATATGAATTACAAGTTTCCATGAATTTTACTACAATTCATTCTTAATTATATATAGGTAAGTCCCGAAATCAATGTATTTATTACACAGTCTCGTCTCGAGCATGATCCGCTCTCTCTTTTGTCCTATTTTAGACATTGGCAGAATTGGTTTGTTTGCTCGATAATTCTAACGTCTTACATTACATGTAATAAATAACAACCAAGACCCACACATATATGCAGTGTTGGTTTCATCTCAAAACAAACTCTACATGCTCCAAATCTCGACAATTCTTACACTGAGAAAGTAAAGGAGAGACATGACACATGTACAACTTCCACTCCTAATCTCCCCACAAACAAAAACTGATACTAATTAAATAAGACTGTTAATTAATTTATTATCTCCTATAGACTCGGGAGAAATTCACAAGGAAGCCATCAACCACACACATATAGGCTTAAACCCACCTCCCTCTCATCTCAAAAATCATTACTATACTACTAATAATTCATCACCTTCTGTTATTACACCATCATCTTTCAGCTGTGAGCGTTTGTGAGAAAATAACAAATGGCTTACATGAGGCTCGGATCAAAATCTGAGGTTTTCCAGCGCGAAGGTCAGATATGGTAAGCAAAAATTTCCCCATGCATTAAGCATCCCCTTCAATCAGCTTCTCCTTAGTTATATCAGAAACATTTTGCAGGCACTGCACGTCGGGACTTCCGAGCGACGTCACCGTCGAAATCGGAGAAATGTCGTTCAATCTCCACAAGGTATATAAGTTGAGAACGTAATAACATAAAATTAAGATTCCCTGAAAAATTAATCTTTTAGGTGAAATAGTCATTTAAATCTGTGTTGCGTCCAAAATTCCAAGGATATTAGTGCTAAAACATCTAGGTCATGTGTTCGAATCACATGGCTATCGCATAGGGTGAATTTATGACATTTTTTTACTCGATCTTTGGAGATCAGTTACAACTTAGCGTAAACCGGGAAGTTAAGGATTTTTCGTGAAAAAAAATAAAAATAAAAATTCACGTCTAAGGCCAGATAAAAAAAATTTCTACTTTCACTGCGCAGTTCCCGCTTCTGTCGAGGAGTGGCCTCCTCGAGCGCCTCATCGAGGAGTCGACGTTCACGGACGGCAACAACGCGTGCATCATACAACTCGGCAACCTCCCCGGGGGGACGAAATCCTTCGAGCTCGTGGCCAAGTTCTGCTACGGCGTCAAGATCGAGCTCAACTCCATGAATGTCGTGAGCCTACGGTGTGCTGCCGAGCACCTCGAGATGACCGAGGACTACGGCGAGGCCAACCTCGTCGCCCACTCCGAAGCCTTCCTCTCCCAAGTCTTCTCCAACTGGACCGACACCATCAAGGCCCTCGAGACCTGCGAGGAGGTCCTCCCTCACGCCGAGGACCTCCAAATCGTCTCCCGCTGCATCTCCTCCCTCGCCGCCAAGGCCTGCTCCGACCCCAAACTTCCGGCCGCCGCCGGCGACTCCTCCAGCGCCGGAGTATGGAACGGGATAGGCCCGGCGGGGGCGGCGACTGTGGGGGACGACTGGTGGTATGAGGACGTGTCGTTCCTCAGCCTCCACCTTTACAGGTGTGAAATTTCGTTATTGAACTTTATTGGGCCGGCCCACATAGGAGGAGGGTTGGTCAATATAAGAGATGAGCTTCCATGTTAAAATCAATTGGTGATATGTGGAAGGACTCATCTACTTATATACCACTCAAGCTTCTCCTCAATTGACCAATGTAGGACACACGTGAGTTATTTAGGGTTCTCATTCTTAACAACAGACGGTTGATCGAGGCCGTGGAGGCGGCCGGGATGAGGCCGGAGAGCGTGGCCAGAGCTTTGATCTTCTACGTGAAGAAGTACGTGCCTCAGATGAATAGGCAGTGCAGCTTCAAGAATTTGGGCTCAGGCTTGGGTTCGGGCTCGGGATCGACGATCTCGATCCCGACGGAGGCCGACCAGCAGGCCCTCTTGGAGGAGATCGTCGAGCTGCTGCCGAGCGGGCGGTGCGTGGTCCACGCAAGGTTCCTACTAAGGCTGCTGAGGACGGCCATGGTGTTGCGCACGAGCCGTGAGTGCCGAGAGAATTTGGAGAGGAGGATTGGGATGCAGCTCGACCAGGCTTCGGTGGAGGACCTGCTCATGCCGGAAATGGGCGGCAGAGGCGCCGCCGGAGGTGGTGGTGGCGGAGGGGAGAGGTCGTACGATATAGACTGCTTTCAGAGGATGGTGGAGCACTTCATGGCTGCTTCGATTTCGTCGTCGGGGGCAATCTCGCCTGTGATTTTGGACGAGGAAGGAGGAGGAGGAGCGGTGTGCCTGACGGCGGTGACGACGGTGGCGAATCTGGTCGACGCCTACCTTGCTGAGGTGGCGCCGGACGGAGAACTCGAGTACGCTAAGTTTCAGTGCTTGGCGTCGGCGGTTCCCGACTATGCGCGCCCGCTCTCCGATGGGCTTTACCGCGCTATCGATATATATCTCAAGGTAATCACTCTGTTTTTTTTTCTTTCTTATAAATAATTTTGTTTCAGAATTCAGAGTCAGACATGAATGTTCAGTTGTTTGTACGGCAGGCTCATCCATGGCTGACCGACGTAGAAAGGGAACAGATCTGCCGACTGTTGAACTGTCAGAAGCTGTCCTTAGAGGCGAGCACTCACGCCGCCCAAAACGAGCGGCTGCCGCTGAGGGTCGTCGTTCAGGTCCTCTTCTTTGAGCAGCTTAGGCTGCGCACTTCAATCTCAGGCTGGTTCTACTCCGAAAACCTCGACGGGCCCGACGCGGCGGCGATGACTTCGAAGAACGACGGCGGAGGTGGGCCGTCGTCAGTACTCGAGGACGTGAGGGAGCGCGTCGGCGAGCTGGAGAAGGAGTGCCAGAGCATGAGGGAGGAGTTTCGGAAATTGGTGAAGGCGAAGAAGATTTGGAATATTTTTTGCAGGAGGAGATCTCAGCCTTGCAGCAGCTCCAAGGCCGAGAAGCAGTGCGGCGCTGCTGCGCCGCCTAAGGCGGCGGCGGCGAAGGATCGGTCTGAGTGAAGGCGTAAGGACGCCCCCTGTTTTTTTGTTATTTTTTCTTTTCTAGGCATTTTCTTTTTTCAATATTATAATGTACAAAAAGATTGATTTCCCCGCATAAAACAAAAGAAGGAAAAATCGATTTCTTGACCTCGTGCTCGTGGTAGTCGTTTCGTAGAGTATACTTTATTTTATCTATTTTTTCCCTTTTCCCTTTTATCTTTGTCTTTTTATCTGGACGACACTTTCAATTATTACATGACTTTAAATATAAGCATATACTTATGGACGTCTAAGTAATTCGATCGTTAAGTAAGTTGTCCAAACGAACAAGAAACGTCAGACGAAGGATTGTCTTTTTGATAAATAGACAAAAGATTATTGACTAAACAATGAGTGGAGTTTACTTCAAGAAATGGTATTCTCTTAACGATGTTATTGTCTTACCTACCAATTAAGTAAAATAAAATAAAAACTAGTTATTTATAATGATATATATAAGTTTACATCAAAGTCCAAAACGTCACCCTTGTTTTAATTTCGAGCCTACACCTTCAAAATTGACAACCGATCAGCAGAGACCACAAGAACAAGAAAGCATTAACATAGAAATATTTATTTATTCATTCTAATAATATTTATTTATTCATTCTAATATTGCAGAAAAGTACATTAATTAGTACAAAATACAAAGTCGGGGGCTAAACACAAATATTCCCCCTCAGAGCACAAATCACTGCAAAATGGCTGAAAATTGTAGCCATTTGAGTTACGCAAAGTCTTCACGAGATCATATTCAATATCTAATGCTAGAATAATAATCTTCGAATATTGTACTATTAAGTTAACTCTTTTTTTTTGAAAATTAATCTTCGAACCCAATCTGCTTCCAAATTGCATTTCGAACCCTACTCAAATCCATACCTTTCAAAGTCCTCCCAGCACCTTCATGCACGGAGAACGAAGCCACACGCGTCCTCGCAAGATAAACGTGAGGGGGTATTATGTCATTTCCATCAAAGCCCTCAACGTCGTCGTCGCCCTCGTCGGCATCAAAACCTATTCCGCCGGCGCGTCTTCCGTACTCGCCGGGAAGGATCTTGGACCAGTCGGGGACGTTGACCGGAAGAGACTTGGGACCCATGGGCCGGCGGCGGTCAAGGTCTTTAGTAGGCTTAGGCTTGCGTAACGGTCGTTTGACTTTGTTATTGTTACTCTTGGCCGCCTGATCTTGCCGGTCGGCGACGATGACGTCACTCGCCGGCCAGACGTCGGACTCGTCGAACTCGAAAGGGAGCTCTGGCCCGTCGCCGACGTGGGCCTTTGGGTTCAGTGGTTCGAAGCTTCCTATGTAGCGGTGGGCGTGGTCGGCTTTCTTCATCGCGGCCATTGTTTTCTTTGGTTGTGTTGGGTGTTAGGTGAGAGAAATGTGTAATAATGAGAAATGTTGATTTCTTCGTATTTATAACATTGTGTTGCGGATGGAGTTTCGCTTCGTAAATGGATAAGCTTTGTATTATTTTTTGGCGTTTCTTTTAAATTTATATATAATTAAGGGTGTCGTCCACGAGAAAGTTACGTCATGTTCATACATTAATGTAAAGATACATTGTATTTGCGTAGGCGTTCGGCGTACTTTACTACTTCCTTCTCTTAATTAAATTATTGAAATCAAATTCCCAGCCCTTTCAAATTGTAGTCATAATAATAATAATGATAAAGTTGATTCTGTTTCTTCCTCTCTTTTAATTTTGTTTTCACATTTAATAATATAAAATTAAATTCAAGGGATTCCTAGTAGCATATCTCACGTCCGAGGGTAGCCAATTTTTTAATGAAAAGATAAGTTATTGGGATAACACATTCAATGATGCAATAAAAGAATGAGCCATATGATTTTATTGTTTCACACGCTCGCGTATTAATTCAACTGTATGAGAATTGTTACATCAATCACACATAACATCTTCAAAACCCTAAACTAATTTATTTAATTCTTGGATTTCTTGCAAAGATGTGCAAGCATGAACTAAAGTTTATGACTTGATCCTGCCCACCCAATCACATAATAATGACACGTTGGAATAATGTCAAGTAGATAATAAAACCCCATCATATGTGATTAAACAATCGACACATCTCGGATTCGAGTGAACACGTGTCCTATGTAATTCATGTCACGCCTTAGGAGATTGATGCACCAAGAATTATATTATAACATATTAATACGATTCCTCTTACATTTCCCAAGCTTGTGAAACCTTAAAAGGAGCATCTTTCGGCTCATGTTCACGCAAAATCATGTGATGCTTTGATATGTCCCAGATGACTATTCCCATTTATTAAATGAAGATACCGAGGCTAATTAAGGATGCTAATTTATTGCACGAGACTGAGCCATCTTCTTCTATTAAAGTGGTAGTAATATGTGGAGCTTTTATAATATATCAGTTTTTCCTCAAGCTGCGTGTGTAACCCTTCGCAAAGTATGAATCATGGTCCATAAAAAGATTGCTTGAACTTTGGCATCGTATGGCTATGGCATGGTGATGGTGATATATAGACAACCATAAAGCCCAAACAGTGTTACAATGCAATTCCTTGAACTCAAAGTTATCTGCTTTTAGACGAAGCATAAGTGTAAAACTCAACAAAGACCCCATTGAAATGATTCTTGATATCTTTAAATCCAAGCAAATACTATTTCGCTTAATTCCCAACTATTATTTACACTACATATCGACGATCACCAAACTTATTAGTTCTCTAGTCCCAATCAACCCATCCCAATATAAAAAAAACCCTAACTTTCCTCAACTTACCCCATTCAAGAAAACAACACAGAGTAATCGTTAAAATTAAAGAAAGATTTTAAAACATGAAAAAGCTGCTATTTTCCGTACTACTCATCTTCTACCTCACGACCCATTGCCACCCCTCCTCAGCCCAATCTCCGGCGGCGCCCCCCTCCCCGCCGGGACCCACAAACCTCACGGCCATACTCGAAAAATCCGGCCAGTTCACCACCTTCATCCGCCTACTGCAAAACACAAAGGTCGCCGACCAAATCACCACACAGCTCAACAGCTCGAGCCAGGGGCTCACCGTCTTCGCGCCGACCGACGGCTCGTTCGCCGGACTCAAGTCGGGGACGCTTAACTCGTTCACCGACGAGCAGAAGGTCGAGCTCATACAGTTCCACGTCCTCCCTTCCTTCTTCTCGCCGGCTCAGTTTCAGACGGCGACAAACCCAGTCAGGACTCAGGCCGGCGGCAGCCAGGGCTCGTTCGCCTTCAACGTGACGGTCGCCGGCGGGAACAGCAACGGTAATAATCAGATCAACATAACGACCGGCGTGGTGAACGCCACCGTGTCGAACAGCTTGTACAGCGACGGGCAGCTGGCGGTTTATCAGGTGGATAGGGTTTTGCTGCCCCTCAGCTTCTTTCAGAGCCCTTCGCCGGCGCTGGCGCCTGATAAGTCTGACAAGAAGGGCGGTGGGTCGGCTGATGGGGCTTCGGATTCTGGCTCGGACGGTGGTTCCAGTGAGAGCTCCGCCGGCGGTGGGAGTTTCCGTGCAACGGCGGCGGTTAGCCTGATGGTTTTGGCTAACGTTGGATTTTTTGTACAGGCCGTACTGTGAGATAGATGGGTGTAATAATCTTTGATTGCGCGGCGGCGTTTATTTGATTGATTGATGAGTGGAAATTTTTAGTGCTATAGTATGTCATTATTTGCTACGATATATGATCATACTACATCTCCGATTATTCTATTTTGTAATATACATTATTAGATTTTTGTATGACCTCATCGTCAATCGTCATCGTAGTACTTGATATTTATTTATATTTATTTTTCAAAATAAATCGAAAGTATTGGTTTGATTAGAATGCAAGACAAACCTATTTAGATAAATACCAAGTGACAGCGAAGATTTGATATATTCGTCAAGACAATATAGTTCCTTATTATTATATTTTTAAATAAAGCTTATTGTGGAGTACGATTTATTTCATAATTAACGCAACAAGAACAAAAGAAACTGATCTGCACTGCAAAATCTCGAAAATGTGAAAAACGAAATGAGATAAAGATAATTGAACGGTGACCGCCGACCGACCACCGAGAAATATAACCGTTACGATATAACACGTGGCGCTCTGTATCATCCCATCCTCCACTTTGGATTCTCATCTCTCACCCACACCACTGTTTTCAGCTTTCTCTCTCGCCTTTTTTCATGGCCTTTTTCTCGAATCTAAATCGAAATAAGAGTATAATGAGTTTACTTCAATTCTGCTACATTTTCTCCATTAATTTTCTTTTCTTAAATTTGCTCGGCAATGTGCCTTCGTCGGCGGCGACGTCGTTCGACATGGGGACACTGACTCTGGCCAACATGAAGCTACTCGGCGACGCCCACTTCAGCAACGGAAGCGTGAGGCTCACGCGCGACGTCACCGTGCCGTACTCCGGCGCGGGGAAGGTGGTCTACTCGGAACCAATCAGCCTTCGGCGACCGGGAAATCCATCTCCGGCGAGCTTCTCCACGTTCTTCTCCTTCTCCGTCACGAACCTCAACCCCTCGTCCGTCGGCGGCGGCATAGCCTTCGTCTTTTCTCCCGACGGAGACTACCTCGGCGACGCCGGCGGCTACCTCGGAGTCGCCGGCGCGTCGGGTTCGCCGGCGACGAGCGTCGTGGCGGTGGAATTCGACACTCTGATGGACGTCGAGTTTAAGGACATCAATGGGAACCACGTGGGTTTGGATCTGAGCTCGGTGGTCTCGACGAAATCCGCCGATTTGGACGCCGTCGGCGTCGACCTGAAAAGCGGCGATTTAATCAGTTGCTGGGTTGACTATAATGGGTCGGCGAAGACGATCAATTTGTACGTCTCCTACTCAAATCTGAAACCCAATTTGCCCGTAATAGCGACTGAAATCGACATCGGCGAGTCCCTAAACAGCGATTTCATGTACGTCGGCTTTTCAGCTTCGACGCAGGGAAGCACAGAAGTCCACAGCATAGAGTGGTGGAGCTTCACTTCATCTTTCGAAACCCTCGACCCAAGCTCGCCGCCGCCACCACCGCCGACGGCAACCCTGATGAACCCATCAGCCGACAAAGAAAACTCAGCGCCACCATCTCCACCACCCAACGCCGCTAACTCCACCTCAAAAAGCAGCGGTAAGTGCCATAACCAACTCTGCAAAAATGGTACCGGCGCCGTCGTAGGAGTTGTGACTGCGAGCGCATTTTTCTTGGCTTTCTGCGCATTCGTCTTGGTCTGGGCGTACAACAAGAAATTCAAACCCAGCGGTAAGAACAACGACAGCAACAACCGAGATGTAATACTGGTATCTTCAGACGTCATCAAAATGCCCAAAGAATACAACTACAAGGAACTGTTCACGGCTACGAAAGGCTTCGATTCGAGCCGTGTGATTGGGCACGGCTCATTTGGGACAGTGTATCGAGGCATAATCCCCTCTACGAACACCTTCGTGGCCGTCAAGAGATGCACTAACAGCGTAGACAGAAGAAGCGAATTCCTATCAGAGCTATCAATCATTGGAGCTCTCAGGCACAGAAACCTCGTCAAACTCCGAGGTTGGTGCCACGAAAAAGGCGAGAGCTTACTAGTCTACGACCTAATGTCCAACGGCAGCTTAGACAAGGCCCTCTTCGAATCTAGGACGATCCTTCCATGGCCGCACAGGCGTAAGATTCTGCTCGGCGTAGCTTCAGCCTTGGCTTATCTCCACCAAGAATGCGAAAACAAAGTGATCCATAGAGATGTAAAGGCCAGCAACATCATGCTAGACGAAGGGTTCAACGCTAGGCTGGGAGACTTTGGGCTGGCCCGTCAAATAGAGCACGATAAGTCGCCCGATGCAACCGTGGCGGCGGGCACCATGGTTTACCTGGCGCCGGAATACCTTCTGACGGGCAGGGCGACGGAGAAGACGGACGTTTACAGCTTTGGGGCGGTGGTCTTGGAGGTGGCGAGTGGGCGGAGGGTTATAGGGAGGGAGGTTGGCGGCGGCGGCGGTGGGTTGGTGGAGTGGGTTTGGGGGTTGCATAGGGAGGGTAGGTTGTTGGCCGCCGCCGATCCTAGGCTGGGGAATGGGTTCGACGAGGCTGAGATGAGGGAGGTTTTGTTGGTGGGTTTGGTCTGTTCTCATCCCGACCCTGAGGTTCGGCCGGCGATGAGGGCGGTGGTTCAGATGCTGGTGGGGGAGAGTGAGGTGCCGACTGTGCCGAGGACGAAGCCGACGCTGAGCTTTAGCACGGAGGAGCTTATATTGACGTTGGACGACGGTGTTTCGGATTTGAAAGGTTTGATTGCCATTTCGTCTTCTTCGTCGGAGATTAGTTTTGACGGCGGCGGGGGCGGTGGAAGTAGTAGTAGGTTGGAGTCGGTGTAGAGCTTTGACCATTTAACACTTTTTTTTTTAATTTTTTGATAAATCCAAAGTAATATAGGTGGTGTTAGTGGGCTTAGGGTTGATGTATTTATTGATTAATTGGAACGTTGTATGTAAGATTAGTTGTTAACTTATTACAAGGCCTTTTTTCGTTTGGGTAAGAAGCAATTAAATTAGGCTAAGTGAAGTGGTTTGTGCTCTAAACAATGAAATCAGGCATGCATGTTAAAGGGAAAGAATCAATTGTCTGCAAGACAAATTTACTTTTCAATTAAAATTGAGCCCAATAACTACGGGCCATCTACTTAATGGGTCGTAGCCCTTTAATGGATTGGGCTTTAGTTAAATTCTGAGCCCAACATCTGTAATCCACCTATAAATTGCAATCTGGTCAGCTTTCCGTAGCTAGTAGCACCACTTGATTAGGGTTACCTTCGGCGGCAGCTTCATCGTCACCTTTCGATCCGAGTTTCGTTCTCGACACTTTGCAACAATGGGGTACGTATCTCAATTTCTGTTTTTTTTTTGTCACTAGAATGAAACTGTTGAAGGAATTTGAATGTGGTTAAAGGATATCTATCTGAAATGCTTTTGATGTGACGATTAAGCCGTTGCTTTGTCCATGGTATGTCTGTGATACTGTTGAATTCTTTTTCTTCAACGCTCGAAGCGACCAATTTGTCACTCTTAATCGGGGGATTTTTTTATTGGAATTTGCTGTACCAAAACGTTTTAAAGTTGTTTCATTTGGTTCGAAGTGTTGTAACAAAGTAAGGTGTGAGTTTAGGCAGCAAATTATTCTCCTTTTGTTTTACTTTTTTTCTTTTGGTTACCATTGACGAGCCATTATTGACCTCTATGTCACTGTCAGGAAGACACGTGGTATGGGAGCTGGTCGCAAGCTCAAGTCCCATCGTCGGAGGCAGAGATGGGCTGACAAGGCTTACAAAAAATCACATCTTGGAAATGAATGGAAGAAACCTTTCGCTGGTTCTTCTCATGCCAAAGGCATTGTGCTCGAGAAAATGTGGGACACCGTGCTTTTCAATATTCTTCTATAACTTGCCGGAATTTTTGGGCCTAATCTGACTTTTTATGTTAATATGCAGAGGCATTGAAGCCAAGCAGCCAAACTCTGCTATTCGTAAGTGTGCTAGGGTCCAACTCATCAAGAATGGCAAGAAGATTGCTGCTTTTGTTCCTAATGATGGTTGTTTGAACTACATTGAAGAAAACGTGAGTTGTTTGCTCTGTGTTTCTTTTCTGAATCATCCTCTATGATTTTCGTATTCTGCTGTAATTTTCCCATGGCTGTCAAACAAACTCTCCAATGTTATTATCTCAGGACGAAGTGTTGATTGCTGGATTCGGGCGTAAGGGCCACGCCGTGGGAGATATTCCCGGCGTTAGATTTAAGGTCGTGAAGGTTTCTGGCGTTTCGCTCTTGGCTCTCTTCAAGGAGAAGAAGGAGAAGCCAAGATCTTAAGTTCTGCCTCTTCTTTTCAATGTTATGAAAGAGTTGCTTTTTTGCCTTGGATCTTTTATGGACCTTTCAGTTAATATACTGTTTTCTACTCTTAGCGAATGACTGTACTGTATACGCTTGTTATTATATTTGAGCAATTTTTCTATTTCATACACAAAAGCTTGAAATATTCCACAACACAGATATTACATACTTGCCCACTAAAATGGATTAAAAGTTTTGCATTAATCCGTAATGATCATTAGGCGTGTGACTGCGAACAAAAAATACATTGTTTCTGAAAATAAAGATAAGAAAACATAAGTTTTTAAATCTAAATAGGATTTCGAAACACCATTAGTCCAAAATTCCATATAATCCAAATCCATTCTCAGCTAAATACCCCCAAGAAAAGCCCAAAATCCGTTTTCGCAAATAACCTTTTTCGTAACTCGAAAGACGAGTAAGTAAAAAACTTCATGACCTTGCTGTCTTCTGTTTCTTGTTCTTGCCAAAGTCACCACCACCTCCCTTCTTAAATGCCCTGAAGTCATTCGTCGTCTCGGCAGTATTTTGCTTCTTCAACCCTTTCCTCCCTCCAAAGCCAAATTTCGAATCTTTACGATCCCTAAGATCCTTCCTCTTCTTATCGAAACCCTTCTTTCCCTTTCCACCGCTCTGCCTCGCCTTTCCTCCCGAACGATCGCCAGGGGCAACGCCCGGGCGTTTCTTAGTCGTCCTCTCGAACGATTTCCCGTCCTCAAAAGCTAAACTCAGGTCTCCGTCCTTATCATCCATTGCAAATCCACTCTGCTTTCTCTGCTTCCTCCAGTTTTTCACAGACTCGATGTCTTCTTTCTTCTGCTTAGCCCTTTCCTTAAGCTTCTGCGCTTGAATCTCCTTGGCTAGCTTCTTGTTCTCTCTCGCTTTTCTCCTCTCCTCTGCTTCCTCTATCTTTTTCTTCTCAGCCAAGAGACGTCCCTTTACCTTCTCCATGTGTGTGTCCGACTTCACCATCTCAGCGTAGTAATCTGAAGGCCTCAGAAAAGGCAAACCCACCGATTGAAACTTACCAAAGGCCTGCCTTGCACCATCGAGCGCTTGCGTGTAGAAGGCAAGCTCACGGTTGAGGTCATCGTTTACGTCGATGTCTTGGCCTTGATCAATATCGAATGAAAGCTTCTGCATCCAGTCAACGTTTTCCGGCCAGTTGATGTCTCCTAGTTTGTCGATTAATCCATCCTTATTGTACACAGCAGTTTTCGAAGGCTCGTTTTGCTTCGGATCTTCCTCTGATTCAGATTCAGAGACATCCGAAACCATGGGATCGTCATCCTCGATTGCTGAACCAATGATCGGTTCTTCAGGCATCATCACCTTGTATCAGATTCGCAAGACAGTAGCCTATCGAAAGGACACCATAACTTCAAATTACACAGACCAACAGCACACCATAAGCAAAAAATTGGAGAAATGAAAATGCAGGCTATCGGAAATAAAATAAACTCGGAGTATAGAAATCGCCATTTCATCAAAATTACTCCATCCAGCAAACGACTAACGGGCGAGAATATATCACTTTTGTCCAACTAGAAATCTGAGTAACCAACCAAACGGCGAGCTACTTAGCATCTCACCACAAAAGAGAATAAGTATACAAACTTAAGAAACAGATGAAAACCAAACCTGCTCCGACAACGGTATTAGGTGAGTACGACGAAAGGCTCGCTCGTCTTTCGCGGTGTCTCCAACGATATCGAAACGTTCTGAATCTGAACTCTGAAGTAGGGTTTTAGCAGTTGGTTTTGGTTCACATGATATAACTTGACGGTCAAACATTATGAATTACTGGGCTTATACTTCGACTATAGCATGGGCTGAATACGATATGGGCCACCTATTCCTTCACTTACAAAATAATTCAAATAATAAAAACCCCTAAATAAATCCCACTAATTCCACAATAAAAAACTAGTTCTATTATATAACACGGATACAGTGGCTAAAAACTACCAATTTGCATTTTGTTTGCAATTTAATCCCTATATTTGTAATCTATTGTTTCCTTCTAAATCTTTAGTTATTGTAATTATACTCAATTCACTTATATATTTAAAAACTATATTACATTTATTAAGAGATCAAAATTGATGTAATAATAACTATGCTTAACTTTGAAAATATTTCTAGTAAATTTATACATTTAGACTAGGGGTGTGCAAAAAAAATCGAATACCGCATCCCGATCCGGTATTCGATTTTCGAAAAACCGATATTGGATTTTTAAAAACCGAATCGAATACGGATAGTAGTTTGCCTAAAATTCGGATATCCGAATTTAAAAAATAAAAAGAAAAATAGCCCAAAAAGAAGAAAAGTCTAAAAAGGAAAAAAAGTCATCAAAAAAGTTCTATTATTTGCAAACTTATTTCGAGAATTAAAAAAGAAAAAAAAAATATAAGGATGCAACTTAAAAAACTTAATTTGTTGTATGTTTTTATTATTTATTGTATAATTTTGAATCCGCAACTAAAACCAAAACCGGCTACAAGTGTCATTTATAAACCAAAAATAATTTTGCAAACCCAATATCCAATTTTGCTCATCCTACCTACCTAAAACACTACGATTAACTTACAAAGTATTTCTACAATTAACTTAGAAAATATTTCAACTGGAATTTGTTGGGGGCTGACCTTTGATCGACCCCTCCAAAAATTGGCGTATGCCGCTTAAATGTGGCAGGCACACGGTATTCTTTAGTAAAAGGCGAAAGAATAGTTCGCTTTGTGCCTACCACGCGGCTGCGTTGATCTGCTACTACGTTCTGAGACGGCTTTTATAGGAAGCTGTTGGTATTTATTTTCCTGGACAATTCGGTGTGGGACAAAGTCACCACAATAAAGAAATGATATAGTATGTTGATTTTGCTTAGTCAGGCCTTTAGCCCATTTATATATGCTATTGGGCCGATATATAATGGAAATCTTAAGGCCTGATAATTATATGCGTCAGCCCACTAATAATAAGAGATCGCCGTCTTCGGCAACGATCCTGTTTGGATTGTATTTGCTTTTAATTTTCAGTTTTTTTCCACTTTACTGAAAAGAGGAGAAAACAGATTCGTAGACCCGCATCCCCAAATCGATAATCCGCAGCTCCACAGAGACTAATATCAATAGGCGTCTCGTTTGTGCTTTCAAGCCAGATAATCTAAGGTAGAAGACGGAGCGAAGCTTTTTTCAAGCATAGTTGGGGGCTCTCGGCCAATTTTCAGTTCTACGATAGGTATGCTTGAGTCTATTTACGGTTAGATATGAGCTTCATTTCATCATTTATGCGTTTTCGGTGGAAATTGCTTATATTTTTCGCTTGAGAACTAGAAACTTAGGGAATACTTGTGCTTATTGATTGAGTTACAGATACTGTGAAGTTGCATCTAATTTATATATTACTGGAAGTAATTCGATGACATTTGGTACTTTTTTTAACAGAAAATTTTTCTCTTGGAATTCAGGAGTTCTGTTTCATTCTAACTAAGGTTGATGGAAGATTCGAAGACGAAATCATCGAGGAGGGACGGTGTTGAAATGGATGAATCAAATGATAGTCATCACAGGGAGGAACGTAGTCGGGAAAAGGAGAGGAAGGGTGAGAAGCACAAGGAGAGGAATAGAGACCGTGATAGGCGCCATAGGAGGGAAGATAGTGTCGATGAAACAAACAAGGATAAAGAGAAGCATAAAAGCAGGCGGCGGGAAAAAGAACGCGAACGGGAGAAGACGAAGAGCCACGACGATGGAGTTCGGGATGTGGGTAAGAGCAGAGAAAAGTCTAGGGACCATAGAGATGCAGACAGAGATAGAGAAGACAGAGAGAAGGATAAGGAGAGATCGAGGGACAAGGATAGAGAGCGTGAGAAACGAGACAAGGAGAAAGAAAGAGAGAAAGAACGGGAAAGGGAGAGGGAGAGAAGGGACAGGGAGAAGGAGAGAGAAACGGAAAGAGAGAGGAAAGATAAAGAGAGAAGTAGAAAACATCGTGACAGGTCATACAGTAGCGATGATGATGTCAGAGGTCATGAAAGGAAAAGACACCGGCGGGATGGTGATTATCAGAGTTCTGAGAAAAAAAGCAAGTTGAACCGGCATAGGGATGAGGGCCAAGAAAGTAGCCTGAGGAGAAAGGGGGATGGGGAACCTGCTAATGGTGAAGATACTAGCCCAAGGAGAAAGGTAGATGAAGAGCCAAGTCCAAGTGCTGAAAAAACTCAGGAAGAAGCCATTGCTGAAGAGCAAAAGAAGTTGGATGAGGAGATGGAGAAGCGGCGTAGGAGAGTTCAGGAGTGGCAAGAACAAAGAAGGAGTGAGCAATCTGAGAAGGAAAAACTCGGGGAGGCTTTGAATAGCGAGCACAATTCTGGGAAGACATGGACGCTTGAAGGAGAATCTGACGATGAAGATGCTGGGCCCGATGGGAAGGTATCAATTGACACCGATGATGACGGAGCTTTGATGCCCAATGGTGAGGATGAAAATGGTATGGACATTGATCACGATAAGGAACTAGTTCCTCCCGTGCAAGGCGATGCCGCTGCAGACGACGATATTGATCCGTTAGATGCATTCATGAATACTATGGTGTTGCCTGAGGTAGAGAAGCTTAACAAGAGTGTGCCTAATGCCTCAAGTGAATCGCGGATGGATGTTGATGGCAATGCTAAACAAACCCTGGAGAATGTTAGAAACGGGACAAGAAAGGGGCGAATTATGCCTTTAGAAAATTCTGACAGCGACATTGATGATGCTGAAAATGAGGGAGATCCTACGGAGGAGGAAGATGATGAAGAATTCATGAAGCGAGTGAAGAACTCCAAAGTCGAGAAGCTGTCTATTGTCGACCATTCAAAAATCAGTTACCCTCCCTTTCGAAAGAGTTTCTACACCGAAGTGAAGGAGATTTCGAGAATGACCCCCGAAGAGGTTGCCGAATACAGGAAACAACTTGAACTGAAGATACACGGAAAGGACGTGCCAAAACCTGTCAAAACCTGGCATCAAACTGGGCTATCCACAAAGATTTTGGACACAATCAGAAAGTTGAACTATGAGAAACCTATGCCCATTCAAGCGCAGGCATTGCCCGTAATCATGAGTGGTCGAGACTGCATTGGCATTGCGAAAACAGGTTCTGGCAAAACCCTGGCCTTTGTGCTGCCCATGTTGAGACATATCAAAGACCAACCCCCTCTTGCCTCTGGCGATGGTCCCATCGGGCTTATTCTCGCCCCAACTAGAGAGCTCGTCCAGCAAATCTACCGTGATATCAAGAAAATCTCCAAGGGCATGGGCCTGAACTGCGTGCCTGTATATGGTGGCTCGGGCGTCGCCCAGCAAATCGGCGAATTGAAACGAGGAGCTGAGATTGTCGTCTGCACGCCAGGTAGGATGATCGACATACTATGCACCAGCAGCGGTAAGATAACGAATCTCCGCCGCGTGACTTATTTGGTCATGGATGAAGCTGACCGAATGTTCGACATGGGATTCGAACCTCAGATTACTAGAATAGTCCAAAACACGAGGCCCGATCGTCAGACTGTCTTATTCTCTGCAACTTTCCCCCGTCAGGTCGAGGTTTTGGCCCGTAAGGTGCTGACTAAGCCCGTCGAGCTGCAAGTAGGTGGGAGGAGCGTGGTGAACAAGGACATAACCCAACTGGTCGAGCTAAGGCCCGAAAACGAGAGGTTCAATAGGCTCCTAGAGATTCTCGGGGAATGGTACGAAAAGGGGAAAACCCTCATATTCGTCCACACGCAAGACAAGTGCGACGCGCTGTTTAAGGATTTGTTAAGGCATGGATATCCGTGCCTTTCCCTTCACGGAGCAAAGGATCAAACGGATCGAGAATCCACCATAGCTGATTTCAAGGCCGACGTCTGCAACATATTGGTTGCGACTAGCATAGCTGCGAGGGGATTGGATGTAAAGGAGCTCGAGCTCGTCGTGAACTACGATGCTCCCAACCATTATGAGGACTACGTCCACCGTGTCGGAAGAACGGGCCGGGCTGGTCGAAAGGGCTTCGCCATCACATTCATAACCGAGGAGGACGAGAGATACGCGCCAGATCTCGTGAAAGCTTTGGAGCTGTCCGAGCAAACGGTGCCCGAGGACCTCAAATCGTTAGCGGAGAAATTCATGGCGAAGGTCAACCAAGGGCTCGAGCAAGCCCATGGGACGGGCTTCGGCGGGAGAGGCTTCAAGTTCAACGAAGAGGAGGACGAGGTTAGAAAAGCTGCGAAGAAAGCCCAGGCGAAAGAGTACGGTTTCGAGGAGGATAAGTCGGACTCCGAGGACGAGGATGAAACGGTCAAGAAAGTGGGGCCCGACCTGACCCACCAAGCCGCCGTAGCTCAGGTGGCTGCCCTGGCTGCCGCCGCCGCCGCCAGCAAAGCCAGCGCTCCCTCTTTAGTCCCGACGCCTCAATCCTTGCCTAATGGTGGAGGTTTTCCGCTGACCTTGCCAGGTGGCGTGACAGTCACTCTGCCTAACGTGGCAGCGGCGGTCGCCGGAGCCACCGGAGGTGGTGGTGGTGATAGTGCCGCCAGGGCGGCGGCCTTGGCGGCTGCTATGAATCTTCAGCATAATTTGGCGAAGATTCACGCTGATGCTATGCCCGAGCACTATACGGCTGAGTTGGAGATCGATCAACGATTTTCCACAGAACGCTCGGTGGAGGGTTACACATAAGGATACACTGGGCCCCATCTCGGAGTGGACGGGGGCTGCGATTACGACACGTGGGCAGTATTTCCCGCCGGGGAAGACGGTTGGGGCTAACGATAGGAAGCTTTACTTATTCATCGAGGGAGCTAACGAGCAGTCTGTGAAGAGGGCTAAGGCGGAGCTTAAGCGTGTTTTGGAGGATATTACGAATCAGGCTACTTCGCTGCCTGGCTCAGCTCAGCCTGGAAGGTACTCTGTTCTTTGAGAGGCGCAGAGAGGAATGATAGAAAGATGTTTTTGGTTTTTCTTATTTTATTTATGGAACTGCGGCTTATTGTTGAATGGTACTCTGTTCTTATTGTTGGATGGTAGCAGAGAGGAAAGATAAAAAGATGTTTTTGGTTTTCTTATTTTATGTATGGTACTGCGGCTTATTGTTGAATGGTACTCTGATCTTATTGTTGAATAGTATGAGTTTTGTAGGAATTCATATATACTGCCTTTTTCTTAGTATTTGACATCCACTTATAATATAACAAACTTTATTCAACGGAGACATAGATAAATAGCGTACGATAGCAACCGGATTCCCATTATTTGTACTAAACGGTAGGTTGTTGCCGATAATCAACTTTGTCCCTGCACGGACAAACATATATGTTATCAGATGAGTTTGGCAAATTATTAGCTTTCTGAGACTCAGTGGAAGAGATGAAGCAGGCAAGAGTTGATTGTTGGTACCATGAAGCGGGCTTTGTAAGCTGGTATCATTTTCGAGGGATCGACTTTCGTGGGCTTATAAGCGTCGAGCTTGTTGATTTCCTGGAGAGGTTATTGCAATGACTAAAATAGTCAATTTCACGGCGTATATAGCTTATGTACTTTGGTCTGTATGATGTAAAAGAATGGGGCTCGTAGTACCTCGATAAACAAAGCTAATTTGGGTCTGCCCGACGTGATATCGTGGTTCAGCACTTCTTTAGCGAAGATATGGAACCTCTCAATAAACGGAGCATACACAGCATCGACCTGTTACAAAATCAAAGTTAAATCGACGCCCCTCTTTTCAAATAATGACTAGTCATAGCCTGTTTTGAAGCAAAAGAGGTTTACCTGGCTAAACTGGCCAAGAAAGAACGGTCCATCTTCGTACTTCTGAAGTGCGGCCTCTAAGTAGTCGAGTTCTTGTCCTAATTTTGGCATCAGGGATGCGGAAAGTGTTAAAAGTAAATTCAATGTTCAATATATTAGGCTTATGGAGTCTGCTAATTTAACCTGCTTGCTTTTCTGGATCTCCTGCCCTGACCGAACCGAAGAAACTTTTCAAGAACGCATCTGAGTGATCTATCAACTCTTCGGCGGCCTTCTTCTTCTCTGGATCCTAAAGTGTTTCAAGTAATCGACATAGTAAGCTTGGAATATGGGAGACAGATTTCGAGGAAAAAGAATTGAAAATCTTACATCGGGTAAAAGCGATGGCCCCTTGAAGTTGGCATCTACGTATTTAACCAAATCCAAACTCTCTCCGATGATTTTGCCATTGTGTTCTAATGCAGGAACCTACAGAAGAAGCAAAATGAATGAATGACTAGGTTTTTTTTCCAGACGAATGGGTGAGAAAACATCTCTATCGATAAGATAAAGACACCTTATTTTCAGGATAAACTTTTTCCTTGTACCAAGCAGGCCTGTCAGCAAGGTTTATAGGAACCAATTTTATTTCATCATGTAATCCCTGCGCAGGCGTAGAGCATAAACAGAAACTTCAATTAGAATCAAATCCTAAAGAGGATCAAAGTGGAAAGTCGGAGAAATAAAACAGAAGGCAAATGGGAACATAAGAACAGTGATGATTATTAATCCATGGCACACTACCTTGTAGTTTCGGACAATCCAAACACGCTGCACGAATGGACATTGGTCATTGATATACAACCTACGCAGTTAGAAAAACAACACTGTGATTCATCATACTGGGAAAAAAACACACAAATTAAACAAGTGACCATATCAAAGACAAACTTCACACTTCGGTCATGTACCTTGTGGTTCCATCGAAGAGTGGTGGAGGCTCAGATTTAGAATCTAAATGTGGAGGAATAACCTCTTTCACAGAACTGCCAATGAGCATGAAAAAACTTATCACTGTTGTCGATACTCGATAGTGAACAATGAATCGTCGAAAATTCTACTAAGCAGAAACACGATCACAGAACTACGAAAAGTAAAAACTAAGGACATCGAAGTGATAAAGCAAAAGATCACAGTTTAGGCCCACAGAACAAGAAGCTGAAAAAGGAACTAGCAAAAACAAATTGCAAAACATGGCCTAGCTAACATAACAGACAACGAAACTAAAACCGAGAAGGGACCCAAAAAGAAAAAAAAAACTCACGCGTCGGCCATTAACACTTGTGATGGTTTTAATTCTGTAGAGTGATAAGCTTCCAGGAATCTTCTTGGTTTGTTAGTAAAATCTCAAGATCGCCTTTATATAGTAAAAATCTGTGCTAGAAAGATAAATCGAGATTGGTTCGGCAACGCAACCAATGACGTAATAGGGATCTTCAGATATTTTCAAAGAAGATTATACAGTGAAATATGTATTAAATATTAAATTCATATGTCAATGAATACGGACGTTTTTATAGGAAATGTTCGCTTCGCACGCTCCGAATATTATTGCCGTTCATATTATAGGAACAAGAAGCACCCTTGAATTTGATGTGTAGTTGGAATGGAAGAGCTGAATTTTCAACGTGTATGCTGTAATTGATGACGCATTAATAAAAGCCTTTTTCCGAATGAAAAAGCTC
Organism: Craterostigma plantagineum; assembly: GCA_027422505.1. NCBI lineage: Eukaryota > Viridiplantae > Streptophyta > Magnoliopsida > Lamiales > Linderniaceae > Craterostigma > Craterostigma plantagineum. The sequence continues at coordinate 5,219,535 of JAPQWV010000039.1, read as the reverse complement.
GCAAAGTTAAGTTCGCTGTTGGGTTTTAAGCCTAATGGGCCATTAGGCCCAAATTTGGGTAATGAACCCACTTTCTGACAGAATGGGCATATTAGTCACTCCACATTACGAGAAAAATAAATTAATTATTTTCCATTTAATTAAAGAAAATGTGAAATTATCTCTATATCCACCGTCCAAACCCTAGAACTAGAACCAACCAAGACCTACTCTGTTCTGTCCTGAAACACGGTCGGTTTTCATCATTTGATTCTAAATCTGTAGTTAACGATGGCGACGGCGGCTTCTTCCAAGCTGGAAAGCACTGCGGATCTCAACTCAACGCCCTCGAACGCCGACGACGCGCCACCGGCGTCGCTTGAATCAGGCGAAGGGGAAGAATCGAAGCTTAAACCGGCGGAGAGGGCGACTGACGGAGGCGACGAGGATAACGATATTAAAAAGAAGATGAAGCGCGCGGAGCGATTTGGCGTCCCGGTTCACATGTCTGAGCAGGAGAAGCGCGATTCTCGCGCCGAGAGGTATGCATATCCTTTAACTTTGTTTTGGGTTGTGCTTTGGAGTCGTTTTGCGTCGGCGTCTTTGTGTGGGAACGTTGGGGTTAGGGTTGGAGAAGTTGGAGTTAAAGCGTTCAATTTTGGAACTGTTCCAATTTTTACCATTTAGCATTAGCGAACACTGGTAAAAGTTGGTCTATCTCGTGTATAAGGTTCGGTACTGGAGCTGTTGGCAATGGTTCGGATTCCCCAAAGCAATCAGAGGAGCTGAAGAAGAAAGCTAGAGCAGAAAGGTTCATTTTTTATTTAGTTTGCAGTTCTAACTTCTATGTATGATTCTCTTGGATTAGTTTGTGAGCCGTTTGAGCAACGTTTGTTTGTTCATTAGGTTTGGGATCAGGCAATATGATGCAACTGATGATGACTCAAAGAAGAAGGCAAGGCTTGCAAGGTTTGGGACCACGTCTACAAGCAACTCTGTAGAGGAGGAAAAAAAGAAGGCTAGGGCACTCAGGTATGTCATTTAGCTTTTCTTTTGGTTGTATCTATGTAGATTATAAGAAGCGGTTGAATTTCTAACTTGCTTTTATTGTCATTTGAATTCTGCAGGTTCTCTCAGCCATCTTCTGGTTCAAAGACAAATGAGAAAGCTAACGTTGAGACGGTAAATTGTGTTAATACATTATTGATCATTTATTCATGTGTATATTATTATTTCTGATTCTCGGCCCACCTTCTTGCAAACTTCAGAAGACATCTGTTCCTGAAAGTGCTGGTGTGGAAACCTAATTTTGAAAGACATGGTAAGATGATGTCATACAGTTAGTTTTGACATTTAGGTTTATCGTCTTTTATGGAGCTGTGGTGCTAAAATGTTCTAATTCAATGTTAATCTATTGTCATTCCTAATTATTATTCATTTTACTTGTTTCAGGATTGCTAGTTCGAGTTCGGAGTTTTTTCGTCTTGTTTGTTTATGACTGTTTTTGTATTTAGGATTTAGGACATAGATAAATGTTTCCTGTTGAGCCCGTTGGGCAATTGACACAGAGTCTCCCTTTTGTCAATATCAAGCATCGGCCCATCAAATCGTAGAAGTACTGAGCTATGTGTCAAAGTGAACTGAACTAGGAAATTGGTCATTATATCTTTTAGGTCTGTTGGTATGATGGTGATTTTTCTATTTGAAGCTCTTACAACATGGTTCCTAGTTCTCCAAGTGGAATACTACTTTGTCATGCATAGAAAACCCTATTTTGCTGTTAGAGCTATGTGCCTTAGTAAGCTATCATCTATATATCCCCGATTTTGGTGCGCTAATATCAGTTATGGATTCCATTGGATGATTGATCATGCTCATGCATGCTATGAATAGGTTTCTCACCATGCACAATAGTAAATCTCACATAACACACATCTGTGACATATTGGAATCCTTTACACAAGGGTTTGAGGTTAGAGTGATCACATTTGGCTTGTCTATAATTGTTCATGTATTTTGGACTTGCGTGGGTCTTCTGCATCTGTCTTGAGAGATCAATTACTAGAATGTAGCTAATATCGAGAAGTAACCGAAAATCTTTAAGGTGTTTTCTAGTTTATGTCAGTATGTGTATATCTATTCTCAGTACTTATGATTCGGATGGGCTCGCTTGATATTGACTTATCGGAGGTTCTTGTCTTATTGTCCGTGGTATCTCAGGGAAATCGCCTTAGGTTTATTAAACTTATGCAGATACAATTATAGCTGTTTTGCAGCATTTCTATGTAGTTTTCTGCTTATTTCCTTTTGTAGTTTGGGTGGCAGTTTACTTCTGAATGTAATAACGAAGTAAATTGGATCTCTTTTTAGAGCCTCTAGGCCTCTTTTCTTGCCATAATTCTAACGGCTGATTGATGTGCACGATCAAGAAAATCACAAAATGCTTCATTGAAAATAGCTGTATTTTCCTCAAAATGACTGCAATTTCCCAGCTTTGCAATTGAGTGCATGCGACAAGTCGAAAATCTCTCCGCCGCCGCGTTGAGTTGAAGTTACGGGGAGACGTTAAACTTAACAGGGACGACTTGGATTGATGCTCTAAAGAAGTGGGTTTTACCAATATATCTTCAAACTATAGGGGTCATTACGCAATAAAGAGTCCATTTGATCTTCAACGTCGTCAAGCCTAGAAAACTCCTATTTGCTCGAGAAAATCAAGCATTGATGGCCCTGCATTGCTTGATATCCAAATAGACAAATTACCTTTCCGACCAAATCCCAATGAGCTCAAAAGATCAGTGATACTAAGAATGAGCACGAAACAAAACGAGGCCTAGAAAAAAAGGAAATGCTTCGAGACAACGTAGGACCTTTCGAATTCTTCTCTTCGATATCGATAAGCGTTGCTTGAAGTTCAGGGCGTTGAGTGTATTAATACCACGACTTTTGATCGCTCAATCTTCGGTATGTAGTTTTCAGCTGTGGAAGCTCATAAACCTTGCAGATAAATGTGATAATTTTAATCTTGATGGGCTTTCTTTAGTTGGAAATTTTCAGTTTATTCCTCAAGAGACTAGACATGGATGTTGTTGGTAAAGTTAGCGACCTTATAATTCAGGGCGTGAACACTGTTGCCACTCCATTTCATCCGTTTGGTGGAGCTGTTGATATAATAGTGGTGAAGCAAAAGGATGGGTCCTTCAAGAGCACGCCTTGGTACGTTCGCTTTGGAAAATTTCAGGGTGTTTTGAAAGGCGCCGAAAAGATTGTACGTATAGAAGTAAACGGCGTCGAAGCTGATTTCTTCATGTTTCTTGATAATTCTGGTGAGGCTTACCTTGTTCGTGAAGCTGATTGCGGTGAGGTTGAAAGTTCGAAGCCTTTAGATAAACATAGCAATGAGGTTGATTCCGGGAAAACTGATTATGGTTGCTTTGAGGTTGATGACTCTGAAAATGGAGAAGTAGAGGTAAGGGACGAACGTTCAATTCTAGGAATGGATCGATTGGACAGAGCTGAGTCTAGTGGAAACATATATCACGATCTTCAAGATGAATTGTCATCTCTTGAGTTTCCAGAATATGGTAATAGTGCAGATCATGAATTAGAAACGCAAGATTCTGATTCAGAAGTAGTCTTGGTTAGCGTAGATGGGTATATGCTAAAGGCCCCTATCTCATCATCAGAGAGTAATGATGAACGTGTGCAAGACAGCAAATCTTCGTCTCCCCTTGACCATGAAGGCTCAGAAATGGAAGCAATCGCTAGTACTTTTGGTTGTTCTAATAGCGTGGACAAATCGCCTCAAAATGATAGTACTAACAATGAGGGTAAAGATAGTGAGGTTTTGCCATCTGATCAACAATTAGAGGCGTCGGAAGGAGATAATGACCATCCATGTTCTGCAGAACTAGTTCAGGACTCTAACGATAAGGATGAAAGCATGAGTAAATCCACTGGGTTAAAGGAGGAAGAGGTGTTCCAAAGTTGCTTGGATTTATCTGAATTATCCCAACAGTCTGTGGACTATGATGCCTTAGATGATCAACCTAAGAGTTCTCCAGAAGGTTTAATAACAAACGACGAAACGGTAAGAACTGAGAATGTGTTATCTTCCCATGATTCTGAATCTTTGCCCGAACTGCACGCTGGAGCTGAAAACAGTAATAGAAATGACATAGGAGTGGATAAGTTGGGCTCTGAAAGCCTAAACATTCCATTCGATAGCAGTGTCAGTACGCTTGAGCATATTTGTGGTAGTTCATCAAGTGATGAAGTTTTTCTTGATTCATTATCTGTGTCCCCTAGCGAAGAAGCTGTTGAAAGTCCCACTAATCATTTGACCGTTGAGTCTCCTCGCATACGAATTGTAAGAACCAATGTTCCAACGTCTGATCAAATTGCATCTTTGAACCTCAAAGATGGCCAAAATACGGTGTACTTCATCTTCTCCACTCGAGTTCTTGGAACACAGAAGGTTGGCAGTTTCGTCCCTGATTAATTTTTGTATTCATCTTACATGGGCGTTTTCAATGTAAAATCATTTATTGGGACAGGTTGACGCTCACATATATGTCTGGAAATGGAATACACGAATCGTAATTTCTGACGTGGATGGGACAATTACCAAGTAGGATGCACTCAATTACATTAATTTATATTGCTGGCCTTTGTGTTAGCATTGCTTATAAGTGTACCAGAAAGCCATAACAGTGAAATTGCGTTGGCAACCTCGTTGTTCTTGAGTTTTAGTATTCTTTGATAGCACCATATCAGTAGCTATTGGTGTACCTTATTTAGTGATTCTATCATTTGGCTAAAACATATAACTATTTGCGTAGTAAAAGGTCACTATACTGGACATAATTTAGCTGTTCCACAATTCCTTATTCATTGTCATAGGTCCGATGTTCTTGGTCAGTTCATGCCTCTATTTGGAAGAGACTGGACTCATTCCGGGATAGCTCGTTTCTTTTCTGCAGTTAAGGTAATAATTTCAATTGGTCTAATTTAGGATTTTAAATTCATGTCATGCTTACATCAACATAGAAAAAAGAGACACGCGAGGTATCTTCACTATTTCTTTTCTTTGTTACGGCGATTTTAAACCCAGGAAAACGGCTATCAGCTCTTATTTCTGAGCGCCCGTGCTATAGTTCAAGCATACTTGACCAAGAGTTTTCTTTCCAACCTCAAGCAGGTACCCACGTTCTAACACAAAAAATGCCCCTTCTATGGCAAGTTATTCTTTCGTTTCAACTTGTATTACATGCAATCAAATGATGAATTCTCTGATTAGTCCAATTTTCTTTTAGGATGGGAAAAGCTTGCCCATTGGACCTGTTGTCATCTCCCCCGATGGCTTACTCCCCTCACTCTACCGAGAAGGTAAGCTTCTTTGGCTCCAATTTTTCCATAGAGTACCGCTATAATGATGTGTCTAGTCAATATGATCACACAATGCATCTAAGAGAAAACTTTTCATGGATGACAGTGATAAGAAGAGCACCTCATGAATTCAAAATTGCCTGTCTCGAGGTAAATTAACCATCTTTCTTAGGCAGCCATTGATAAATCTCGTCTATCTAGTTAAAAAATAGCAAGTGTCTTTTGCTAGGATATCAAGGCGCTGTTTCCTCAAGATTACAACCCATTTTACGCGGGATTTGGGAACAGAGACACCGACGAGCTCAGCTACCGAAAAATCGGTATTCCAAAGGGCAAAATCTTTATCATCAACCCACAGGTAAACAAATGGTTGCTGCTAAATACTCAAGCTTCTATATACCACTTCATTTCTGAGTAGCTTCTTTTTTTTTCTTCTCAGGGAGAGGTCGCAGTTAATCACCGTGTCGATGTAAAAACTTACACATCGTTGCATACTTTGGTGAACGATATGTTCCCTCCTACATCTTTGCTCGAGCAGGTGAGAATCGACTTCCCCGAATGCTTGTTAACTTTTCGTTCTTTTAGTCGTTTTTCATATACTTTGTTGTAAGTGTAATATTATTGGCTATTTGCAGGAAGATTATAACTCATGGAATTACTGGAAAGTGCCTTTACCAGAAATTGATGGCTTGTAGCCTTTGTTAAGAAACCTCAAGGAATTCTTGTGGCTGTATTGTATATCTACAGTGTATAAAAGGTTTAGGGAGTACATATGAACTACTGAATTAATTTGATTGAAATGTGTAATTATCAATTTCCAAGTGCGATATAGCAAACCCAATATTCGATGGTCACACACATTCGTTGAAAAAAGTAATCTTTTTTCTAGAGAAAAAAAAAAAAAAACCGGAAAGATAGAGATGAGAAGAAAAGGCATCTGATTCTTCAGATTTCTGGATCAGAACAAAGGAGCTCGCTCAATGTCACATTTTCATTCATCCACAGTAAAAGAAAGCTATTAGATGATATTAAATGAATAAATGTATACTTCAGAAGAATATATACCAAAAGCAGGGGAAGAACTCAAACTTTCATCACTCCATGATCCTCGTTTTACAGAGATACGCAAGCATTCTAAAATGCAACAGCCACGTGAAATTAAATGCATCTGCTCGTACACTATATTTAGAAAATCGTTACAACATTAAAATAATGAAAACACAAACTTGCAATGCGTTCAAGAAGTTTGCACACGTAAGAGAAACAACAAACAAACAGAGTGATATGTTGTTACTACCTCATTAAATACAGTGTAAACAAATGCCTTTGATGAGCTTATCAGCAGATTCTCCACACCATTATTACGACTTTCATATTTTTTTTTAATATTATTCCACGCAGCACTGCTTTGTTATAAAGATGAAAGGAATCCATATATTCTGCTCATCACAAGCAGCTACGGCCATATGCTCAACCATGGAAGGAGCTTCTTCATCATCAGCTCTACCTTCTCCTTCTTCTTCCACTTTACTCCTCGGCGGCGGCGGTGGTCGAGCCATTGATCGTCACAATCCCATAATTAGAGACTCGAAAAGATACGTTTCCATATCAGTTCCTCCTTGCGTTGGTTCTCAGCCACCACCTATAAGCCCAAAGCCCCACAAAGTTACAGTACACAAAAAGCTCAAGAATGAAAAGAAAAGGGTCCCTCTTAGGCAGAGAGATGATCGAGCCAAGGTTAAGACCGAAAATACTAGTGATGCTCAGAATACCAGTGCTGTGAGGAGGACATGGAGCTGCACTAAACAGACTGGTGAATTTATCAGCCCAGGCAATTCTGCTAGGTACTTGTTGGGCGGAGACAAGGCTTTGCTACACTCTTTCTCTGAATTTGAACAGAGATTTCCCAGTGGAAAGGCTAAAGAAGCTGTAGAGAACAGAGACGAGTCTCGTGAGAAGAAGCCCAATTCTTCACCTGCTTCTCCACACCAGGTTTTTCGATGATCGGTTTCTCATACGAAATTGCAGAGGTCCCTCTTTAGTTATACGGTTTAAGTTGGATCATCTAACCATTTGCAGGTGGTTGTTCTGAGGGTGTCACTGCACTGCAGAGGATGCGAAAGGAAGATGAGAAAGCATATCTCTAGCATGCAAGGTGTGTGTATTTTCTTGCAGGGACATTAATCAAATTAGCTGAGAAATCTTGATTACGATACGCTACATAAGTGCAGGTGTGACGTCATTTGATATAGATTTCGCTGCGAAGAAAGTGACGGTGACTGGAAATATAACGCCGTTAGAGGTGCTTTCGAGCATATCCAAGGTTAAGAATGCTCAGCTCTGGCCTCCTGCGTTACAAGCTTCAAACGTTCCTACAGATAGTAATTCAGAATTCAATGAGTACAAAGGAGCTGTTTTTACGTGAGATTTTGTATCAAACCTCTGTTTTTGTGTTTCAACTATTCCCTACGTAAATCCATTCAAGTATTGGTGTTTGGACATGTTTTTTATTGATTGACGGTAGTTATTGAAACCTATATATTCATAAGCAATTCCTTCAACGTCACCAACCATTATGAGAACCTACATTAAGACATTTTCTACGATGATGCAACAGCCACCAAAACATCACTCATAAGGCAAGAAAGAATCAATCACCTAACTCTTTGACATAGCTCTCTCGCTCTCCATCTTCCCCGCGAAAACTTTCGTAGCTGTCATATTATCGTCGAAGTAGTTAACATAAGGATGCTCCCTAGGCACCAGCTTTACGTATTTCTCGAAACTCTTTTCTGCTTCACGATCTTTTCTCAGCAGAGTGTAAATCATTCCCTGACACAGATATGGCCTGAAATCCCTTGGCTCCTCTTTTACCAGCTCCTGGTAAACCTTCAACGCATCTTCGTACTTACTGTCGAGGACCTTCATTTGTGCAATCAGAAGCTTGAAGTCCCTCAAGTCCCTATCTTTCTTCATCTCTCTGCACAATTTGATCGCCTCCTCAACTCTTTTCTCGATTTCCCTCAAACCCTCCGTGGATTCGTACTGGGAAACCACTGTCACGAGACCGTGGTATGCCTCGACGAGAAAAGGGTCTTTCTTGATTAGCTCATTGAAACCTTTCATGGCCAACTCTGACCCACCATTGACGGCGTACAAATGATACTTCAACAGAGGCCATTCGGTTTCGTTCGGCTCAAGCTCCATAAGCTTATCGAGAATCTCGATTGCTTCAGGTATCTTCTTCCCTTTTATATTGGCTTCCATCATCTTCTTCAGCCCGCCCACGTCGTCAATGTCCGAAACTATGTTTTCCTCGACCGATTTCGCCCCATCTTCATCGGAGACTGAAACTCCATCAAATGCCTGAACGCCCGCTGAAATAGGAGCGGCGGCAACTGCGGGCTTTGCGTAAAAATAAAACCTCGAAAACAAAATCGCAGCGCCGACGACGGCGGTGGCTAGGGCTTTATTCAGAACACTCCAAATCGGAGTTAACGACAGCTCGGAAGCGTCATCTTGCTTGAACTTCATCACTCTCTGGGGCACTCCGTAATCTCTACGATTAGGGTTACGATGAGAAATTCCGATGAAAAACGGAGGTTTGGGGTTCCCGGCGGAGAGGGCCTTCGATATAGATGGACGGCGAAGATTGACCGATGGGAGAAGAGGCAACGAATAGCCGCTCGATTTAAGAGCGGATTGATTCAGAGCTTTCATGGCTACCACGGTTTACCCTTCAGTCAAGCTTTTCAGCGTCAGCTATGGCTCTAAGATGATCAGCTTTCAGCCTAAATGAGTGATCTTAGTCATGGAGAAGACGACTGCGCTGCGATTAGCACGGTGAACCCCGATTTTAATTTGGGCTTTCGTTTGGGCCAAGATTTAAGGTGGGCCAAAGTTAACTGGGCCTATCGCGAGATTCGAGGCCCAATTATGCGAATGAGTACAGCTTTCCATGTTCGGTGAACTTAACATACAAGACAAGCAACTAAGCAAGCAAGCGACAGTTTTCAGTTGCCAATTTGATCTCTCTCTTTCAATGGTCCCCTCTCACACTTCATTTAATTCAACTAAGTAGTTAGCATCATGATATTCCTATTCATTCTAACGTTTGGGGAGAAAAAAATAGTTGAAATTCCCAAGAGATAAACAAACATGTAAAAAGCACGAGACACAATGGATATCGCACTATCTTGGAGCCGCCACGTGTCAATATTGGATGCGAATTTGATCATATCGTAGCCATCACACTCTCCTAAATATATGTCTTTCGTCGGTTTGTAGAGTACGGCTTATATTAGTAAATGTGTCATAGATTTTTGTAGTAAAGATGGGCTCATATCCACATTCTCGATGCAAATAAATGGTCGACGACATAGCGAGCCAAAGTCCTTTATAACATCGTTGTCCGAATCAAAGGTAACCATGATAATAATACATATGCATCTTTAATTGTATTATTCATTGGTCTTCGTCGTTATCCATCATCACTTGTATGTTATTTGCTGGAAGAAGAGTTCGATATTGCTTTTTGGATCCTTTGGCTCGTCGTCGTCATCTCTTCCTCCCTTTCTGAAGATGTTTTTTCATCTTCTCTTCTCTTTGCATAGGTCTCGAAGAACTCTTTGTTCTCTTTCTCGAGCTCGTTCCACACTATATGATCATTATTTTCAAACAAAAAGAAAACAAGGGTACTTTGTAATAATGAACACCAATTAATTGAAGAGCGAATGTAAGAAGAATAAATGTTAACTATGGACTCATGCTACATGATCGAGCTAGTTATTCTAATTATTGAAAGGGAACAAACATAACTTTCTCATTTGTTTCTTTTTTCATCGTGGGGACATTGTGACGTAAGAGAGGAGAACATAAGCTTTCAGTGATTCGAAACATTAGGACATATATAACTAGCGCGTATGTGTTTTAAAATATTGAACCATATTATAGATAGATATACATACCTGTGGATGTAATAACGGGCTTAATATTTGCATGTTTGGAGAGAGCTTCCATGCATTCCTCTTTGCTCATCTTAAATACCAGACATTCTTCTATCAGGTGCTGCACCTGTTTATTTTATTACAGCATATAAAGAAAAGAAGAAGACGAGGAGATCAGAATAGAAAATCTTTCATATATCAAAAAAGCGAAAACCCTAAATCAAGAATGAGACATACACAAGATCGTATATTTATGTATAAACTTCTTCGACGCCTAATACATACCTTGTGGATGTACTGAGCCGAAGATTCTGGCGGCGATCCCATAGTAAAGGAAGCAAAAGAGAGGTGCTTAAAAAAATAAATAACTTTTGAAGTTGGAAAGATTATTACAACCTAGCTAGGGCTAAAAGTGAAAGGCAAAGAAGAGAGAAAGGTCTCACAACACACAGTTCTAAACCCTTGCAGGCGAGGCGTTATAGTATATATAATCGATTCGACATACACACAACCATCATTAGCCCATTTGATATGAATACAAATTAACATTCTGCTATATTTTTGGAAGAAATTTATTTTAGAAAAAAGGTCAGTGATCAAGTGAATAATGTCATTAAAATTTGATTCGGTCAGTCGTCCCACGTGGGAGATGAAAGGTGATTGGTCGAGAGAGGATTAGAGGAGATTCTACTATAAGCACCTCATCAAATCATTTGTTCCTTACGTACGCCCACGTGGCGCCAGGGCCCACTCGGCCCGTAGAACCCGCTAGAATGGGCCCATTATAGGCCCAATTCGAAATGTTATTCGACCGTAATTATTCACTCTCGAAAATATTCGCGCTTGGCCCACCAAAAAGCCCAATCATTTGTACGTTTGTGCCACGTGGCACTGCCGCGGCAAAACCTCTACTCTTTATTCTACAAAACGAGAGATATTTTGATTTTTTTCATACCTCTAATAACCTCTACATGCTATCTCAGCATATTTAATGTGTGTGCAATATATAAAGTTAGCACATTCTCTAAAATGAATATGATTCCCATTATTGACTTTATGAGAAGATCGTGACTTTGAACTGGACTAACTCTCCTAACATGTATATGCTTTTCAATTCCACCCAAACTCCGACTACCTAAAGAGTTCACAAGTGGACAAACGTATTAAACTTTGTGATTTGGATAATTGGAGAATCTTATACTTACGAGTTATTTGATACAAATTTATATACATTTTATATTACAAACTAACGATGAACCGATGATATGATTAGACGTAGTACTGAATCTATTCGTTTATTATTTTTTTATCTATCAATTGTTTTAAACTACCATACAGGCTGTTAGCAAAAGATAACCACAAAAACAGAAATATAAAAATATCTAGTTGTATATTTGATTATCTGGGTTTCATAATTAATCATATGGGCTAATAGTTTCAACGATAATTGCCTCCATCAAGGAGTTTGGTTCGAGAAGTTAAATTTAAATAGTGAAATGGGACCGATTGATTGGTCTTATTCAATTATGTCCATTGTCTTAACTTGATAAAAAGAAAAAAAAATAAACTCATAATCTATCAGTTATCACATGCTTAAACTCGCTCTTTTAGTTGTTTAAAAGACAAACTGAAGTAAATTGTTCAACCCATGCAATGTTGTCTTCGTCATCCTGTGTAATATTTAACTTCCAACGAAATAAAAAGAAATTCCTGGAAAACATAATAAGGATTCGGATATTAATTATTCCGTAGGTTAAAACAAGGAAGCCAAAACATGTTTCTACTTTTATTAATCTTTAACGACCCAAAGCCAAAAGTTAGATTTGTGTATTGGTCAAATCAAATGGAACATGTTATTGTCTTAGAACCCCTACTTCAAAAGCAATTTTTTGCTTCTTGTTTTTGTATCGAACTGATGAAACTTGTCTCGTTTCGCTTGTCAATTATCTTTAGAAGAAATTGTCTCCGAAAGAGAATATAATGTTTAGAATACTATAAGCATATAGTTGCAAAATTTTATGTATTTATGTTCATATCAAGTCTCCTTTGGTTTGATAGAATACTCTTGAATCAATTGTCTTTGAAAATCTTTGGGCTGCATGCGTTTAAGTCTTGTAGAAGATGCAAGATTAACGAGTCAATTTTCTCTTACATTTATGATGACTAGTGATTGAATATAATTAATCCCTCGCAAAGCATTTTTAGTATATATATTTAATGGATTTTCTCTAGATTAATTGACAAAACTGTCCTCTCAACGTCCTTACAAAATGAGAAGCAACTGCAACTTTTTTCCTCCCATCCCTTGATCGTCTTCAACACTCTATACGATAATCTTTTTGCTTCCAAATTACGATATGTTCTCTCTCTGCAATACACGATACAAGTGAGGGAAACATTATACTCAATCGAATTGTGTATTCATTCATTAGTTCCATTCTCTTAACGTAGGAGTGAGTTCGATTTCTTTCTCTCTTCATTAAAACCTTTTTTCGATCTTACCTAAGCTTTGCTTCATGTTTCATGGTTTACTAGACTTCTCCACGTTTTTTCTGACATATTCGTTGTTTTCTTTTTTTACATAATTGAAATTCAGTTTAAGCTAAGCTTGCCTTAGTTTGTTGCTGTAGCCAAAATATCATGACAGAGGCTTTAGGTAGCTTTCAGAACTAAATGATTTATCCAAAAGTTAACTTTTTTCTAGTTATGATCTCCATAAACGAAGTTGAAACTTGAAAGCCCCTTTAGACAGGTATCATAATTAGGTCATCCTCTCCACTCTGTCTTCATATCTGTAAAGCTTCCTTCCCCAACAAATCATTGGCAATAAAATAAGAAAAGCTTCGACGTTCTCTATGCAGTAATTGAACAAAAACATAAACCCTCTTTCCCTTAATACATTTACGTTTATCTATGAAAAAACGTACTACCATGCAACTTCGTTGAGTGATTTCGTTTTCCCTCTTGGCTACGTCTCTAGTTTTTCTCTTCAATTAATTTTCCGCCATATATAGTTCATTCTCAGCCGTTGACATGCCTCAACATGAGCTATGCAGTTCTATATATATGTTTATTGTATATAGTAATGTACATATCTATTTCCACAAATATTTTAATATGTAACTACGCACCAAGACGCATCCTTTCATCCAATAGCAGAAGGAAATTAGATCATAAAATATCTTCTATTTCCACTAATTTAAAAATGCAGCAGGGAATTTCTTAAAGCTTCATTTTTTCCCACACAAGTGAGAGAGGAAGGAAAAACACTTGAGGTACTATCCTATTTTCTGTGTAATCATTTACATGATCCCATGGATGGTGTTTTACTTTCTAACTATTTGCAGTCTTTCTTGTCAGAAGATGAGATCCAATAAGTGGCTGAACATAAAGACTTGCAGAGATATTGGATCACACTCAGACAGATACGCAGGTGCATTTTTTGGCTGTGAATTGCTGATTTTCTTCGTCTTTTTCTTGCGATAAAAGTCGTAATTTGTCTCATATGATCAGATCCAATAATCCAACGAAGAAGAAAGAGTTGCTCTAACGACGACGGAGTTCACGTGGTCGTGCCTGAAAAACTATCTGGTAAGAATTCATACACTAACTCAACCTTATCAATTTTAATAATTGATATAATACGATAATGTTAATATATAAAAAAAAAAAATTGTCACGTCTATATATTTTATGCTGCGCATCAGAAGAGTGGTTGATACGAACAACAACTCAGCAAGGATTCGATTGTCTTGCTCAACCAGCCAATGACAGCCACAATCTCAGGTAATAGAAAAAATAAAAAACCATCCACTTGGTCATAAAATACTCAAAAATGTCATCGGAATTAATTTACTTCTTTTATTTTCTTTCTTGCAAAGGATATTCGTGGGAACATGGAACGTCGGCGGCAATCCACCGCACGACGGACTAAACCTAAAAGACTGGTTAAAGACCAAATCGCCGGCGGACATCTACGTCCTCGGGTGAATTAATCTAACACATAAACTAAAAATATCATTGTAATATTATAAATCAATTTCTTCCCTCTCTATTCGGTATTTGACGTTGTTTCTTGTAATTGTCGACGCGCATAGGTTTCAAGAAATCGTCCCCCTCGACGCAGGCAACGTCATAGGACCCATAGACTGCGGCCCACCTTCGAAATGGCTCTCCTTAATCCGACGAGCCCTAAACGGCGACGATCACCGGCGACCGGCGAAGCCCAGAGTCAGCTTCTCCGATTTGCTCCTTCTAGAAGATGGGCCGATGACGACCAACCCGTGCGATGAAGTACAGCCCAAGTACTCATTGGCCGCCGGCAAACAGATGGTAGGAATCTTTCTGTGCGTATGGGTTCGTGAGGATTTGAATCAGCACGTCGACGGCGTCGAAGCCTCGTCCGTCGGGCGTGGGCTAATGGGGTACCTCGGAAATAAGGTATAAGCACTCAAAAACCCTAATTTAGACGGCGAATCAGCTAATTTCAGTTCGTTGCGACTAGCTAGGGATCGATCTCTATCAGCATGAGATTGAAAGGGACGAGCTTTTGCTTCGTCTGCACTCACTTGGCGTCGGGGGAGAAGGCCGGCGATGCGATGAGGAGAAATCTTGACGTGGCGGGAATTCTGAGGAGGACGAGGTTTCCTAGACGTCCTTTTACCATTTTGGATCATGAGTAAGTAAGCCGTCGAAAATCACTTAGTCTATTCTTCTATCTTTAATTTTTATATGTGGTCTATTGTATATATAATATAGGAGGATTATTTGGCTCGGAGACTTAAACTATCGGCTTGGGCATATGTGCGACGAGGCACGGCGGCTGCTATGCAGAAATGATTGGCGAGCTCTTCTTGCGAAAGACGAGGTTCGAGCAATCGTACGATAATACCCTAAAACACTCATTTTACGAATTATTTCCATTTTTTTTGCTCGTTTGATGCAGTTAAGGATAGAGAAATTGGCGGGTGGAGTGTTCGAAGGGTGGGAAGAGGGAGAGATATGCTTTGCGCCCACCTACAAATACATGGCTGATTCCGACCGTTACGTTGTCCAAAAGCGGCGGACTCCTGCCTGGTAATGAAAAAAAAAGTTTTTTTTTTTATACATGTAATTTTCCAACGAAAAACCAAGTCCATTGAATGATTTAGCACATGAAAATTAATAATAACAGTAATGGTATAGTAGAGGGCATCTTGGTCGGGAATCTAGCCTGTAATTTAATTAGATTTCGATGTACGATAAATCATGACGAGATTACATTACATGTGCGGAAGTCAGTCAAACAGTAGTACTGTGTGGGCATTATTTTTATTTCTTCAAATATTTAATTATGTGGTCGGCATTGACTTGTTTTTACTTAACCTATTGATTGTCAATCAACATGGTTGATCTTTGAATTAAACAAACTGATAATAGGTGCGACAGAATCCTATGGAAAGGCGAAGGGATCGAACAGATTTTCTATAAGAGAGGAGAATCAAGATTCTCAGACCACAGACCCGTGTACTCACTTTTCTCCGTGCAAGTAAATACCATGAAGAAGAAGAAGAAGACAGCCTCAGAAACTTCACGCACTTCATCAGAATCACTTACTACATCATCGTCCTCAGACGACGAAGACCTTTGGTCGGTCACTAGAACGCAGAGCTGTATACAAACTGCCCAGAGATTTTCAACTTAATGGGCTTTGCCCGTACCCCCTCGGGCTTTCTGTAACGTCTTTCGTTTGTAACAGAAAACAGCAGAAGACGGCCCAGAAAGTGTTTATTTGTATATCAAGACAGTGTGTTATAAACTTTGATAATGAAGACAACCCCATTATGTGAAAGCTACTAACAAATTCACTATATGGGAAGAATGAACAGTTATAGTTCATGACACAAAGACATATACATATAGTGACTGTATACTTGATTTTTCATCCAACAACGTTAACTCCACTCCAATAAAAACACAATTGTTAAGAATCCAAAAACAATGAAATGGGATGCATATAACAACCGAGTCGAAATGGTTTATAAAGATAAGTCTCTGACCATTTCATATTAAGAACCACAGCACGATGATTTCTGGGCAGCTTGGGCAGCCCCGGCGGTTTGGTCTGGTTGGGCGATTCTTATGGCCTGTGGCTGTAAGAAAACGAAAGAAAGGAAGGATTTGGAACTGATATTTGAGGCATGGCGAAACGCATAGCTGTGTCGTAATAAAGCACCTCAGTTCTAGCGTCGGTTTCAGAAAGCCTCTGCTTGATGTCTCTTGCTATTGAAAAGAAGACTTCTTCGACGTTCATGTTCGTCTTAGCACTCTGTTTTGGGGGTTAAGTAATTTAGAGCGAAGCTTCAGTTTTGAGTTCAAGATACCATGATTTGCTTTGTGCTACTTACTGTCTCAAAAAATTTGATTCCATATTCATCCGCAAGAGCTTGACCCTTGGAAGTAGGAACAGCCTACATACAAAGTTTAGACATTTCTATCAGACTAATGCAAAACTATAACAGTCTACCATGCAGTGTAATATCGTTGATCCAAGCTAACACTGTGTGCATGTGTCATGTGTGTTTGTGGGGGTATATATATATAGAGAGAGAGAGGGAGAGACCCTTTTGCTCTCATCCATGTCGGCCTTGTTGCCCACCAATATCTTGTTTACATTGTCCGATGCATGTTGCTCAATGTTTCTGATCCAATTTCTAATGTCTGAGAGAAGGATGAAATGGATTTAGAATGTGTTGAACATAAAAGATCCATAACTAATCAGCTAAAAACTTTACATAAAATGAGGTGGAAATACTAACGAATGGAAAATAGAAGACAAGCTAAGAACCAAAAGATGAACATTTCCACATACCAAGACAATCTGCAAGAATGAATATAGAAGAGTACTTACTGTTGAAAGATGACTCATCTGTCACATCATACACAAGCAGTATACCCATTGCTCCACGATAGTATGCTGCAATAATGTAACTCCATTGAAAGCTCGTGATCATTTAAGACACATAAGAACCTTCGAAGTTGTACGTGCTATGAACAAGAGATCAGATTCCTGCAATAAAAAAAAGGTACCAGTTGTGATGGTTCTGAATCGCTCTTGTCCAGCCGTATCCCAGATTTGCAGTTTAATTCTCTTTCCATCAAGCTCTATAGTTCTTATCTTGAAATCAATACTTCAGACCAAAGAAAAAATAGAATCAGGCGATGCAACAAGGATTAGGTCAAAAGCCCACAAGCTTGAGTCATCTGAAACCTACCCAATGGTGGTAATGAAACTGGTAGTGAAAGATCCGTCAGAAAAACGCAGAAGAAGACAACTCTTACCCACACCTGGAAAATACATTCCATATCCAATTACAAACAAATTGAAGGATGTTAACAATGTTCAAGTCATACAGGTAAAAATCGCTAATTTAGATAAAGAAAGCTCCGCCAAGCTTTCTTTAGCTAGAAACACTATAGAACATATGACACATACCTCAAAACACTACCATCAATCATACATTATGAAATGTACAACACACATGGTACTCTTGTCAATAATTCCATAAAATCGAAGCACCTTCCTAAGGGACAAGACGAAATCATTCAATAAACAGAATAGACCTAGATAGCTTATTATTCATAACGTGCAGCACGAAATCGATCATCATCAACACTCACACAAAGCCAATAAACACCCATGGATGTTATAAGTTAATCGAGGCCAATTTAGAAAACCCGCAAGATCAAATTAAAGAACCCCTAACCTAAAATCAGCAAAACGAGCAGAATATTTGGAGAACAACGCAGTACCATAGACATATATTATATATATGCAATCACAAAAACACAAAGCTGATTTTGGAAGAGACAAAGCGCACCGCTGTCACCGATCAAGAGGAGCTTGATGAGATAATCGTAATCAGCACGAGCTCTTGCGGGTGGAGCAGCCATCTGATTTGTCCCTTTTATGCTTCTACCTCAATCTGAATTTACGAAATTTCTTTCCCCCAAAAGCAAACCCTAGCAACAAAAGGGTCAAATAAAAAAAAACGGTCGATTCACATTATATACGATGCCACAATGAAATCTTAGACTTCAAACAAAAGGGATCAATTACCAGATCGCCGCGAAACAAACGAAGAGATGGATCTAACAACGAGGGACGATCCAAAGAGTGGAGGGAAGCAGATTACAGATCGATCGTTGAATTCTGTTCCCCCAATCTATTTTTTCTCTTTTTTTTTTCTGTGTTGGTTTTTTTATGGTTGGCTTTCAATTGAAATAAATAATTCGCTGGTGCAGCAGTAAGAGTTTTTACATTTATTATATTTTATTGGACTTCAAATTAGTGCTCCGTCTGACCTTTTCTTCAGACAACCTGTTTTTAGGCCCAAAAATGGTGGATTCTTGTCATCTACATTTTATAAAGATTACTAATATGCATGCCCTAGAGGAGAATCAAATTCACTTCTAATATTTTTTTCGGTCGGAATATATCCCCAAACAACGTCAACGTAATATCATCACTTCGAGTAAGTTCAATCTAAAAAGAATTTCAACTTATCTTCTATAGAACAACATCAGCTCTGATTCATGTAACCCACTCAAATTTTACGAAGTACAATCATATAATTCAAACTCGTAAAAAAGAGGATTGAAATCCACCCACTCAACGACTATCGATAAAACTATTTATTAACTAACCGTAACATCCTAACAAGGATGTTGCAGTTGATGAGTTCCTACAAGCCTCATAAGCCTCTTGAGCTATCAAGCTGATCTAGTGCCTTATGATGATAATCAAATTGTTCAAGAACCTAAAGTATGAATTTTGAATCTGAAGTCCTTATACCATACACAAAATCTTGGTTTCGATGACAACCACTCAGGAATGAAAAATGTCAATTTTTCAATCTATAGCCATAGATGGCAACAACGAAAATCCATAGCTTCTTTCTAAAGAAATGGTCATATAGATGAGAAAGAAACATTCAACCTTATTTGTAAGTTGTTTGTTTCTTCCTAACACCACACTTTTGAACAAAGACCAACATGTTCCTAAATAGAACCATGCTTTGTTCTGTCATTTATTATAGCGCATGAACTCCAAATGTCGATAAAATTAGCCAAATCCCATCAAAATACAGTGAAAGAAACAGTGAGCAAACAACCTTCAGATTCAGCAAAGCGAGATTTAAACTAGAAATGATAACGACTGCACTGAAATTCAGCTATAAACACGCTTTCCTAATAAGACGAGCCACCATCAAACATCTGTTAGATACCTAACCTAAGCCTTCTTGGGTGACTTGGTGGCTTTAGAAGGCGACTTTTGAGCTTTCTCAGCAGCCTTCTCAGACTTCTTCGGAAGAAGGACTGGGTTTATGTTGGGCAAAACTCCGCCGTGCGCAATGGTAACGCCGGCCAACAGTTTTCCGAGCTCCTCGTCGTTCCTCACGGCGAGCAGCACGTGCCTTGGGATGATTCTGTTCTTCTTGTTGTCCCTAGCTGCATTTCCAGCCAACTCCAGGACCTGAATCGACCAAATCGAAATTAGGGTTTCCCTAAATCGCCCGATTAAAAGTTCATTCCCCAAAAAAAAAGAGTAACAAACCTCGGCGGCGAGGTACTCGAGCACGGCGGCCAAGTAGACGGGAGCGCCGGTGCCGACCCTCTGGGAGTAACGCCCCTTCTTCAAGTACCTACCGATTCTGCCGACCGGAAACTGCAGACCGGCTTTTACGGACCGGGAAACGGGTTTCTTCTTCGGACCGCCGCCTCTCCTTCCGCCGGCGCCCTTCTTCAACTTACCTCCAGTTTCCATTCTCTCTTTCTTCTCTGCAACAATAACTTTAGTTTGTGTAATTTGAGAAAGCGAAGCTTGTCTGCAGTACTGATTGAGCTTCGTGTGCGTTGGGTTGTCTTATATACGGAGTAGATTCAGAATGCGTGTTTCACGTACGTAGATCTTACGTTTTAATCAACGGCTGTCAATGGAGCGTTCTTCGATCCGCGACATTCAGATTCAACCAATGAGGCGATAGCTTCGCAATTTGAAATATTTATTTCGAACTTAGGGCGGGGGTTTTTAAGAAACTAATTATTCCCCTTATTATTTTTACTTTCATAAACAAATTATTGGGACCATCTTTTTTTCTATTTACACCGCGTAAGTCACTAAATAATCATATTTTCAAAGTTTATCACTTTATTAACTATTTTCATAAAATTTTCCTAAATAAAATTTAATTATCCTATTTACATACTGCCTATGATTTTATTTAGATGTCATTTAAGGTTTTTTCACTTATATTAAGAAATAGAATAAAATGCCTAATATATCCCTAATTAATTGCTTAAACCTATTTAATATATTAGATTTAATAATTGTTTGATCATTTATTTTCACATCTTACGTTTCTATTTGTTTTATAATAAGAATATGAGAAGTCATTTCTCTTTCACCAAATCACCATAATGTCGATCATCACAAGTATTTTCACAAAAAAAAGTTGAACTAGAAGCCAAAATTTCTTACAGTGATTTCATCTAAAATTTTAAAATGTACAAAGAGGAGGGTAGCAAACACTAATAAGAAAAAGAAAACGTAAAAGTGATTCATGGATACACAGAACCTTGATTTGAATATTCCAATCATGGATGATTATCAAAATGACCATGGCCTTAGACGTGTAACATTAAGAAATTAATTTTAGTGAGCGTTAATATACTTATTGGAAGTTGTAATATTGAAATCATAAAAAGGGTAAAACTGAAAAATATGATAAATATTTTTATTGAAATCTGTAAAACGACATCTAATTAGAAACAAAATTAGAGAGCTAAACCGACATGTAAATAAAATTGGAGGGAGTATAACATTACAAAGGAAGTGACATCAGAGAATTCCAAAACCAGAATACCCACTCAATGAAGAATTATTTGACTAATTTCGTTGAATCGGCTTTCTTTGGGATGGTTGATCGACATAATCATTTTCATTAATAAACAATTGATTAAAAGCTCCAAAAAGTAATATAATATATACAATTAGTTTCATTTGACATAAGAAAAGAGACAATTGACTAATTACATCGTTTCGGCTTTCTTCTTTGGAATAATATATAAACGATATTAACTTTAGCTAATTGTTATTATAAGTGTGTTTATTTAAGTTTGTATGTGTTAACAAAGTATATGTGTTTATTAACCTGATAAATATTTATATTAACAATTTAAAGATATCACATATTTAAAGTTAATATAAAATGTCGTAATTTAATATAAGGAGATATAAAATAAAAATAAATAAAACATAATTTGTTGAACTATCAATGCCGTTAATGTGGTGAATTATATGGAAAATAAAGTAAATAACAATTGTTGGATTCATGTGGTTAGGATATCTAAAATAAGTTTTTACAAATTTCATGTCTGTTATGGGTTGATTAAGATCTATTTCCCTTATCCACTCCACTCCACGGCACCAAAAAGATGAATTTTTGTTAACGCGTCTAATATCTAAATACTTTGGTTGGTGTCCTTATATGCTTCTTACAGTGATAACCATCAGTTGATAAAGGAGATTAACTGGTTAATTTTTTTTCAAGGGAGATTAATTGGTTAATGAAAGCACTAAATTACGGATTAGTCTCAACGCAGAACAAACATTAGTCTCCATTGACTGTAATAACAGATACCAGAAAAGAACATGTAAGAACTCAGTACAATCTCCAGTCCACAATAAATAAGCTAAATTCGTTCAATTGGAGCGCTGTGTTTTTTCATGTAGTGTACTCAGCGTTGATCTTCACATAGTCGTAGCTCAAATCACATCCCCAAGCTTGCCCACTTCCATGCCCATCGCCTATGGATATCCGAATCACAACGGTCCCACGGGTCGCCCCGGCCTGACCCATATAATCGCTCGCAGCACTCCTGCGATAATTAACGAAAGAAAAAAGATCGAAAAATACATACACATTAGAGCGCGAATACAAATCATACCTATCGAATGGAAGTGGTTGGCCCTTATCCATCAATAACATATCTCCGAGGGATATGCGAAGTTCGTTTGGATCGAAGGGTATTCCTGCGTATCCCGCGGCGCAAGCTATGCGTCCCCAGTTTGGATCCCGACCGTATACTGCGGCCTACTACGACGTAAAAAAAAAAGAAAAGAAAATTGAGGTAATGTGAGATTTTTGTCGAGTGTTTTTTTTTTGTATGTGGGTTGTCGTGCCTTGGTTAGGGAAGATGATGCCACTGATCGGGCGACCTTCGATGCGTCGGCTTCGGTGGATGCTCCAGACACTTGTACCTGCATTTTTAAGTCGGAAACGATCCCTTTGTATTAGTGTAGTTTTCAGATGTTCGGAACTATAGAGGTTAATTGCTTTTCGGGAAATCTGATTTAGAGGTTGCAATTTAAGAATACTAACTTTCGAAACTGAAGCAGTTTGTTTACGGAAGACATGCGTTGTAATTCCTACACCTAATTTTAGGAGTTTCTTATTTGGAAATAAAACCTACCTGGGCACTTTCAACCAACTTACGAGGTTACAATTTAAAGAAACAAACTTTGAAAATTGAACCAGATTAAAAACGAGATTAGTTTCCCGACACAGTGTGTCCTATAAAAATTGCTTCAAATTTTGAAAGTTAGCGTCCTTGAATTTCAACTAACTAAGTTGGATTTCCTAAGGGAGTGTTTGGTAGTCGGATTTCAGTACGGAAAAGAAAAGAAAGCATGTGATGATAAGCATTGAACCATTGCACATTACGCTTTGTGTATCGTACCATCATATGTTTTCTTTTCTTTTCCTTCCGCATACCAAGCGCACTCTAAAAGTGTCGTCCCCTCCAAAATTATGGGACGAAAAAAGTAGACGACCCTAAACTATTACGTTACGTATTCGAGTAGTGAGAGTAACATAAGAAGGGGAAAAAACGACCTCAATCAAGCATGTCGCTCCTTCACCGTCCCAAGCTATCGACTTAGCAAGACCTTGCATCACCTGATAAAAAAAAAAAAAAAAGCAAACGTGAAGTAGCAAAGATAAACATTTGTTGATTAAACGCCGAATTGAAGCAATACGCATACAGCATCGAGGCACGCTTGCAAGTGCCGTGCGTCTGAACTATCCAAAGACGAAATCTCGTTCAATCCCGAGAGACCACTAGCCAAAGCAATAACACAGTCATTAGTACTTGTATCTCCATCTACCTGCCAAAGAAAAAGCATCATTGAAAATGCGAGCCCTCGAAATTCGCAAGATAGGAAAAGGAGGAGGGGTTATGCTTAACCGTTATTTGGTTAAAACTACGGTCGACGGCAACACGCACCATCTTGCGCCACACGTCGCTCGCAACCGAGGCGTCGGTGGTTATGACCTGTAAAGTTTTAAATACTTTATCGTTTTTTTGTTTCTGACAAAATTATTGGCTCGATGAGTAAAATAAAATATACCCCGAGCATCGTCGCCATGTTAGGATGTATCATTCCCGATCCCTTAGCCATACCACCGACCCGTATTTGAGATCCTCCCAACTGAGCGCAATGAATGTTGATCATAGTTCAGTATTTACGAGAAAAAGAAAAAAAAAAGACAAAAAATGGAAATCATGGGCTAGGAACGGACCTCTGATTCAATAGCAACGCTTTTGCTTACAAGATCGGTGGTCGTTATTGCTACAGCGGCGGAGTCTGCACTGCAAATTAAGCAAAAAAAATTTAAGGTAAAAAGAGAAAAGTTGACTAGAGGGATGCACTGTAGACGTTCAGTACATATTTTGAAATCAATAAGAGACAAATATCTCGTTTCTGTCACGGTCCAAGAAGAGCCATAAATCGATCTTGAAAGTTTTACCTCTGAACAGTCGATGATAGCTGACTTACTAGATTCGGAAGGGCCTTTAGAAGAGCATCCTAAAAGCAACAAAGAGAGCCATTAACTCACCATCAGTCGTCTTTTTACTTAACAGCGAACGAAACCAAGAAAAGGAACTAACCTTCTTAATGCGTTTGCCAATCACGCCAGTGGATTCGATCAAAACCTGATGAGGCTTTAGCTCTAACAACTGAGATTCATAAAGAAAAGAAGTTAAAGGCAGAAACTTTCTATTTTTTCAAGACCAAAAAGGCACGTCGAATGGAGTAAGTTACCTCAGCTAAGGCATGAGAGCACTCTATAACATCCTGGTAACCTTCATCCCCCTGCAAATGAATTTATATGCTCGAAAGAAAATCACAGCACATAAATACAGACAGAAAAGGAGAATTACCGTGGCTGCATTTGCTTGACCTGCATTTATCAGTATGGCACGAGCCTGAAACGCCACAATCAACAAAATGTAAGTCAGACCCTTTTTGTAGCGAGGATCATCAAATTTATATGTGACTCCAATGAACATACTGTTGTCGAGTTTTCTAGCATCTGTTTACAGTATATTACAGGCGCTGCTGCAACAACATTTGTAGTAAAGCAGCCTAATAACACAAGTAGAGTACGAGTTGTTATAACTGCGAGATTTTAAGACAACGAGAAACTGTTGAATACAAAAACCAACCCGCCGATACAGCGTCAACATCGCAGGTGACAAGTGCAAGATCGGGCTTTTCTCCTAATGCACGAAGTCCTCCGTACATCCCAGCAGCTTTGAAACCCTTAGCAGCCGTAACTCCACCAGGAATCTACACAATTATCGAGATATACGCCTTCGCTAATTTAGATCGATAACAAAGACCAAAATAAGATGGGATATGCCAAAGGCCAGAATTCAAGAACTTCACATGTTCACATTCTGCTAATAAGATGGGGTAATTAATAAAAGTAACGAGCATGATCCAACCCACATCATCATATTGACAAAAGCAGATTATAATTCGGAAAAACAGTCACTCAACCAAAAAAAGATTGAATTTTGTTTGTGGGTATATCTGTGAAGTTAAAACATGAGCTAGAGACCTTATTCCATGACCCTTCAGGCAATGATATAGGAGCTGCTGGAATGTAATTTGATACGTCAGATTCAGCTGACGTCATTGCACACACTCGGCTGCTACTTATATTGAGATGACTCAGGGAGAAACACAGCTGCAGAGTAAAATAAAAATATAATGCATCTGAAATTAAGAGAAAATTATCTGCACGGGTATAATTAATTATATAAGGAAGGACCAGATTGACTCGAATACAGACAGCGCAAGAAGGAAAAACTGCACCTTTGCTTTACTAGGTTGTTTATAGTTGACAATTAAGTGATGTGAAACGGACAGAGACATCCTTGGAGCTTATTGAATTGAAAACAAGATTTTCTTCCAAGAGAAAGGGAAGAACAAAACCAGGGCGGCAGCCAATATTCCGCTTTGATGAAGCTGAGAGAAGTGCTTATTCAGTTCTTCGCCCAGTAAGAGACTGAAGTTCTTAGGGCTTGGTACAGCAACCATTTATGATTCTCTTTTTGCAACGAAGTGTTGTCCGTACAGTGCTTTGTATTATGTAAATTTATGGGCTTTGCTCTGTTACATCTGCTGGGCTCAGTCCATCAAACATCAGAGACACTCTTTAGTTTCCGATTTTCTTTTATTCTATTTTTTTTGGATAAACACGTACAAATTCGAGATAATTACAGTGAAGATTTGGTTGGTCAATCAAACAGTAAAGTAAAAAGATCAAACCAAACAAGCAAAAAAGTGAAGTAGAAACAATATTTATTTTAACTAATCAAGCGCTAGGAGCAGCATCCTTGATCCTAACATACGTAGACGAACCATACTCATCCCCCCTCGCCATTCCGACCCGCCTCTCATCAAAACGGGCTCCGCCGCGATCAAACCGGCCCGAACCGGCTTTGAAGAAGTACCTATAAGCCCACCTCATGGCCGCCACGGCGGCGAAAACGAACCCAGAAAACGACAAAAGTCCCGCACAAGCCACGAAAGCCAAGAACACAAGTGGTATCCAAATAGGGCTCGTGATGACGATCAAGGGAACCAAGAAAACGAGCCCTAGGACGGCAGCCGTGAGGGTCAGGCCGTTGAGGAGCAGCAAGATACCGCCGGCGATCGCCAGCGTCGCCAGTCCGGCGATCTTGGGCGAGTGCGGCGCGCTCTCTCGGAGCTTGTGGAGGAAGGAAATCCTCGCTGCCGCCGCCGCTGGCTTTTTATGACGTGGATAGTCGGGTTCCATGGTGTGAACTGTGCTGAAGAGAGGTGTGTTAAAGCTTGCATGGATGTCGATGGAGGATATTAATTAGCTAGGAAATATATGTTTAGATCTGTGTTGACGCGTGTGGTTGTTGATTCATGCAAAGGGGACACGTGGGAGATGGAGGATGAGAGATTCACTTGACATTTGTTTTCGGACGAAGTGTCCGAAGAAGCCCAACGACCCATATCTAAAAATTAAAAATATTTAGTTTGAAAAATTCGAATTTCGAAGTACCTAACTAAACTGACAACTACGTTCGAGTTCTCCACTTCAAAATCCGAACTAACATGTTCTCGTTCATAGAGGAGTTGGTGATCGATAATCTTTAAGACGCATTTCCATTCTCGGTCAACTCAATAACAAAAACGATTAGTTGAGAGTAGGTTTATCAAACCCCCTTTTTTAAACTCATCATCTCATCCGATTTCATTACAGAAAAATGAATCTCATGTTCTTGAACTCTATGCTCAACAGATTGAGCCATCCGAGGTGGAGAATGCTTCTCTACGCCGCCATATGGACAACTCTGCTGACGTTAACGGTGGCTATTGCTTCCTTCTCGCCGGAGATAGCTTTTGTCTCGGCTATAACCGCAGATTCTCTTGCGTCTAAAGAGTGCAGCAGATCAGAATATGCTGACGTGGGCTCCGTTTCTTTACCGTTAGATATTCCGTCGGAGAGATTATGCTTCTCGGCGAGGCTTTTCAGACGGTCGGCGGTGGATATGATTGTGCCGCCGGTCTTTGCGGCGCTTGTGGTGGGCGGTTCGGCGTGTGTGGTTAAAGCGTTGGGCTTGTGGGAAGAAGATGACCATGATTAAAGTGAAACCCTATAGAATTTTATCGTCTTCGTTTTACTATTTCTTCTTATTAATTCGATTGTTCTTTTCATCCTTGTTGTATTATACACTCTTTATTAAGAAGATTTAATTTTGCTTTTTTCTAATAGAACAAACTTCCCAATAACGTGTAAAGATTTTGAACTGTTGATTGAAGATGTGAATCTTCTTCTCTACTTATTTCCGAAGGAATATTATGTAACTTTTCTATGTGCGTCCAGCTATTCTTTGATCTTATTCACAACGTGTCCAAGCAATATATAGACATGTAGTAAAATATTTGTTCCCTTATCGAGTTGTCCCCCCTTCATGAACGTTGTCGTTTCAATCAATGCAAGTCTAATGCTAGCAATGCTATAGATTTGAGATTCTCTTGATTTTATTTGAAAATGGTGCCAGAAGGATATTATTCATTTTTCCCACTCTATCGCGTGAATATGCTTCCTTCTTCACGATGAGTCTGGAAATTGTTTTCATTGTTAAAAAAGAATTAACTCACTTCCCACTACCAAAAGGAAACAAGGGTTATATTAGTCAAAGCCAAAGTAATACACACTCACTGTTCAAGATAACTTGAATCTGAAGCAACCATCTCAAGATAGTAAATAGATCACAAATACACACACATATGTAGAGATATATAACATCCTGATTGTAAATAATGCTGCTACTAGTCAAGAGGATCCACACACCTTTTTTTATGATTATCTGCTTTCACTTTTCAATGCAGTGTATATTTGTGAATATATTTATAAAGTTACAAACAATGGCATGGCTTGTATAGGTTGGTGCACATACAGACATTTATTTTCCTTTATGGTGCCTGAAGCAAAATAATTAATAAATAAATGTGATTCATAAAGTTAATTAGCTATAGAGATCATGGCAAAGAGCAGAAACCAGTGAGTCGAAAAAGCTTGTCCTTGGTCAGAACACTGTTTATTTTCTTTTCATGAAATATAATTGTTCGTATACCTCCTCCTATTCGCTAATTAGAGATACAGATGCATAAGTTCCTTAAAAAAAATACAAAATGGTTATCATATTTTTTTGTATATATACAATTTTAGCTCCCTCGAGGTCCTCCAAAAACATGATTAGATGTGTTGCATTAAAACGAAAAATAAATGATCAACTATCTCATGCAATAGCCAATAAATAGCAACTAATATAGCACTATATATATAGACTTAAAAGACTAAGAAAACCCTCACGAAACCCTATTAATGCAATAAAAACAAAACTGGACCGCGTGCAAAACAAAATGGTATCTGTGCTTTTGATGTAGAGAGGTGTGTGTTTTCTATGTGTGCTTTTCTATGTTCTTTATATATATAAAGATTACGAAGCGTAAATCCCCTTGCTTTATTTTTAGCTCCCATATTCTCATTCTAATATTCTCCCTTCTCTCTCTATGTTCTAACCCTTAGTTGATGTGATTCTCCAATAATACACGGTCGTCCAAAAACCAAAGACCCTTTTGAAAAAGAGAAATCAACGATCTCTATTACAGCCATGGTTTTTTCTTCAATTCCTTCCTATCTTGATCCCTCCAACTGGCAACAGGTGAGTCTTTTAATCTTTATTTTTTTTATCCCTTTATTTTTTCTATCTTTGATGCTCAAAAGAAGCCATATCATAAAAGTAAAAAAAACGATGTAAGTATTGCCCGAATTCTCCATTAATTCTGTGCAATTCTTGAATATACTTGTTTTCCATTCTCTTGCCTCTAATAAACTGTGCTTCCTCTCACCAACAAACTCATCCAATCATCATCGCCACCACAAACGACGACGACCCTTTCCTCCCAAAACCACCATCGCAGCAGCCGCAGAACCACCACCAACCACCACGGCCACCACAACCTCCGCCGCCGCCGCCTTCCCATGGAGGCAACAGTTCATTCCGTCCAAGCTCCGTGGCCGAACAAGCCCTAAAGTGCCCACGCTGCGAATCCACCAACACAAAGTTCTGCTACTTCAACAACTACAGCCTCTCCCAGCCACGACACTTCTGCAAGACTTGCCGGAGGTACTGGACACGTGGCGGCGCGCTGAGGAGCGTCCCCGTGGGCGGCGGTTGCCGGAGAAACAAGAGGAGAAAGTCCACAGCGAGTTCGGAGTCTCCGGCGAGCAGCAACACCGTGAGCTCCACCAGCAACGTGCCTGCGAGCAGCAATAATGGAGGCTCCAATACATTTTCTAACACGTTGGGCCTCACAGCATCGCCACAGATTCCATCTCTGAGGTTCTCAGCCGACGTGGGATTAAACTACAGTGGGACGACTAGTAGTAATAGCGCACCTCCTATGGCGGGGTCAAGTGAGGAAATGACGACTTTTCATGGAGGCTCTTCTGTAGATCCATGGAGTAATTATTTGCAGCAATACCCTAATTTGTTTGTTTCTGGTTTGGATTCTGCTAATACTTCGGTGACAACTTCTATTAATGGCGATGATGAGATCAGAAGGCCTAAAGTGTTCTCCGAGCTCTTCCATGGTGAGTCAGCTAGCTTCGGTGAAGATGGATGATACTATTCATCATCAGTCAAAATCTGTCGAGGCAACTATTGGGTGGAATGCCTTCTAGTGCTAGGAAATGAGCAGTGGATAATTAATAATGGTGGCAATAAAGCATATATCTGTTAATAACCTTGCTGCAAGAAAATAAAGTTTTGGTGGTCTTTTTTTTTTTCAAATTGGGGGGTAAAGCTTCGCCAAGTTGGAAAAGATACTAATTAATGATGTATGAGACTCAATCAAAAGAAAACCCTTGTGACGAGATGCGAGAAAAATATAACATGAATGATTTGGTTCTTGATGATTTGGGCTGTGCATCTACAGAAAACCCTAGAAACTACGCAGTTTGTTAGTTAATTAACTAATATATTTATCGTAGCCCAATTATTTAGCGTACTCTTGCTCGTCATTTGTCTGGAAAACACGTTTCTTTATAACTAACTCTGTTTGTGTGTTGTATGTTGTAATAATAAGATTCCAAGTAGGCCAAATTGAATTGGTCACGTTGCCCCCTTTGCTTAATCATGTTCCAGTCCATTCCATGGAAATAGAATCTGATTCCTTATTTTCATAACAATAAAAATATAACTTTTGTCCCACCTGCATATTCACCATTTTTAATATATTATATATATGATAACCATATACAATCCTATTAAGTTAGCCCAATAAATTTTTAAATTAATTACTTTCACCATTTTTTTTGTAAAAATTCTATATAAATTTGTTCTTGATCTTTTCTTGGTTTTTCTCCTTTGGTTGAGTGATTTTGATGGTTACTAATCAACAAAGGGAAAAAGCTTGCAGTCTTTGTTGACTGGCATCTTTTATATAGAATCCTATGTATTTACTCCATTCCATATATTCATCTCCCTTACCGTGAGAATTGATTGAAATATAAACATAACTAAAAAATGTATAACTCCGTTATTGATTATCTTGACGATATTTTTTTATTGAATTATAATTTATTCTGTTAGTGGGTTAGCGTTTTTCTTCCTATAATAAAATTTGAACATGTAGATGGAGGAATTTATTATTTGCGTGTTCGACATTTAAAATGGTATTGGCCACTTGTTAGTTAGTGATTTACTTTATTATGTGTCGATCTCAATATCACGTTGCATGCATTATTCAAGTTATTGCGCAATGCCATGCACGATTGCGTAACACAACTACTTTCTTATCCTATCCTTCTCGAATATTGTTTCATATTACATTACATATACTAACATATTAAGAAATATTGATAAAATAATGTTACATAGGCCCCGTTTACTTCACCAGATAACCCATGATAAGTGGTCCAATATCTATACTTAACTTGTTCACTGGTAAAACAGAATTAAATAAAAGCCCGCAGTTAAAAGTAGGCCCGCTGTAATAACCCAATGAATCCAAGATAAGTTAACCGATGGGCCACCTCAAGATATTTTATCCTACCCAAGATAAAGAAAGATTCAATGACTAAAATACCCATGAATGTCAAATCCACCATCGCAGCTTCTTTTCTCTTCATGTTCGACAGCCCAGCTGCTTTTCTCTTGGATGTGTGACGGCTCTCTTCCAACAAGGTGTTCCGACCTGGCGAAGCGCGGCCGTAAGTGTTCATCTCGAAGGACTTTCGAACAGGGAAGATCAAGGTTGGTTTTTTCTTCAACCTAATTTCTTGTACGGCAGTCGTTGCTGTGAAGTTTAGGGTTTTTCTTTCAACCTCTAATTTGTTGGTTTAATATTGCGCAATTTATCTGTATTTGTAGCTTGCGTCCTCTGTGTACTTGGTATATGCACATGTTTGGTATTTCTCAAGCTGCGTCCGTTTTCTTTCAGTTTTTCTCATTCAAACATGTTTGATTTTGTGCTCGTGTGTGTAGTTGGTATTTCTACAAATAGAGCGTCGCATTTGTTAATGTCACCTGATACGACGTTGATTCTCGGATGAAAGCAAATTCTATTTCATTTCAGAGATAGCATGGATACTAACTTCGGAAGCAAAGTGAAAATGTGTGTCATTTTACAAACGTTTATGCAGCAATATTCTCTGTTATTGCTTTTACTTTCCATCTATGTAAGACGTCTAGAGAATAGAAATGTATGGAATAGTAAAAGGACGCCCACAAAATATAGTTTGATGGAGAAGATACCCAAACAGGTAGAGAACCTGCAGGAACTAGTCTCCGTGTCCGACATCACGTGCCATAATCATTTGCGAATGAACCGAAAAACCTTTGAAACACTTGTGGTTCTTTTACAGAATGTAAGTGGTCTTAAGGATTCCAGATATACGACTGTGTGGGACAAAGTCTCCATGTTTTTGATTATTATTTCCCACAATAGCAAAAACCGGGTCGTGCAAAAAAGCTTTAGAAAATCGGGGGCGACCATTTCTAAGTATTTTCACGAGGTTTTGAATGCTGTTTTGAAACTGCATCGTCTGTTGATCGTGCCACCGGAACCTATATCCGAAGACAACACAGACGTTCGATGGAAGCATTTTAAGGTACGTACTGGCGTATTTCATTAGGTGATTTGTATTGAATTATACCATTGCTACATTAGTTCATTCATCATAAAACTCATATAGGGTTGTCTAGGAGCATTAGATGGTACCCATGTTAAGGTCACTGTGCCAGAATCAGATAAACCTAAATAATGAATTTTACATAGCATCATATTACGTTAGCTGCCATGCTGACAGATATACAAACTACATCATATTACGGTAGCTGCCCTGCTGACAAATATACAAACTACCAAGTACATATGAAGACCAGGCCGCAAAAAACTTACGCAACGCAGATTACAAATCACATAGACTAGCCATTTGTTGAAAAAAGTGGGGGAGCGGAACATCCAACTTAGAATTTGCACTCGAACGGTCGCCGATACCGACCTTCCTCTTCTTCTTTGGAGGCTCGTATGGGCCGCTAGGCGGATATGGAGACGAGGCCTCTTCGCTTACGGCATCGTCATCGCTGCTAATCACAATAACTTCAGCTCCCGTTGTAGTGAATATCTTTGCAATGTTGTCCCAATGCTTCGCCCCGCTAAACACGTAGGCTTGTACAAGAGGGTCGTCCTAAAAAGAAATAGGTTAGTCGAAGTACAATTTCAATAGGCAAATAAGTATAACCTTGTGCATTGAATACAAGTGCAATACATCTATCCATTTTTTCCATTTCGCCGACGGTGCGTCGACAAAGTTCCACTCCTTGTCGTAGGTTGTGGACGAATCGTGAACGATATTCTTGAACGCGTGATAGCGACGTTCGAGGAAATTTACACGACGTTCAATCTCTTTTGGCACGAACGTGTAGCCGGATTTATCGAATATTTCATTTTGGATAAACATGAGAAAGACATCATTCGGTTTACCACCATCAAAC
This sequence comes from Craterostigma plantagineum, assembly GCA_027422505.1. Lineage (NCBI taxonomy): Eukaryota > Viridiplantae > Streptophyta > Magnoliopsida > Lamiales > Linderniaceae > Craterostigma > Craterostigma plantagineum. Next base: position 5,186,287 of record JAPQWV010000039.1, on the reverse strand, counting down.
TCTCCGACAGTTTTTTCACACACCAACGCGTTGATTACGAACTCATCGACCTTCGCCGTCCAATCACGGTCGAACAAATACACTTCTTGAGCCTTGATATGAGAGGTGTCGAAACCTACAATAGCATTTGCTGATACGTTAAAGGTAAGCAAACAACACAGACATTTTACCTTGACTAACGAGGAAATATCGATAATAAACCTGGCTTATCCATCTTGCCGTTTGTCCTTGCTGTGTGAATCCTACAAAGCAACCACACCACTCGATTTATAGTAGCATATCCAAAGGCGATTTAATGTAGACAATAACTCTATGTCAAATCTCCATCCACCAAAGTAATTATGAGATTTGGCTACTTAAAGCATATCTTCTGTTTTGCTAGTGCATTATATATGTCTCGTGATTGTTACGTGATTGATATATATATAATTTAAGTGGTGGTTGGTCTTAAATGTGTACCAACTTATATTAATTGAACCATCTACATTGAAAAAACAAAGCGCTTGAGTCTCCAAACATAAATTAAGTTATATTCTAATATTATTATATTAAACGAACAAAACATTCTCCAAAAAATAAAGCTCTTGATTACCCAAATTAATTTAATTTATATTTTAATATTACTATGTAATTGAACAAAGCATTCTCCAAAAAATAAAGCTTTTGATTCTCCAAACACAATTTATATTACTATTTTATTATTACTATTTAAATTGAACCAATTACATCGGAAAAATAAAGCTCTTGAGTACCCTTCTTGGTTTATTTTATATTTTAATATTATTATATTAAGGGAACAAAAAAATCCCAAAAATGAAGCTCTTGAGTACCCAAACTATTTATATTAATTAACTTTATTTAATCATGTACCAATTATTTTCATATTGTCCAAACTATATATAGATTACATTATAATAATATTAATTGGATAAGTAATAAACGCATATATGATATTATACAGAGCTGTTCAAAACACATTACATGGACTGAGTCGAAAAACAAGTGACATAAGTTTCGACACATAAATATACACAAAATAGGCCCGTCTGCTTACTTGAAAAAGACATGATAAAGAAGGAGTACAACAATAACTACAATCCATTTCTTCATGCCCATATGGTTGCACGCTCCTTGTTCGAATCGATTTGGTTGGCCATGATGGTCGACTTTATCGACTCAATTTCTATGCTTATCTCCTTTAATACCCTCCCATTCTCAAGCACATCGTGCTTCAACATCGTCAATTCCTCGTATACCGACTGTACTACAAGGCTAGCTTCGTCATATTGATGTTCGGTGTCGTCGTTACTTCGTATAGTATGAGATGTTTGGTTACCGTCATTGAGGTAGGTTACGGTTCTAGGATGTAACCATTTCCAATAATCACACTTACGGTATCTACACACGGAATACAACTTACTTACAGTAGACTTACTCGAACCAACGATCTCCATGGATGCGTCCGTTGCATAATGACAATGACATTTCTCAATGTCGTAGCACAAATCAACTATTTGGCCATGCCGAAATCCACGTTCGGTAGCCATCCTACAATAGATGGATAACAAATTTTAGATATCAAAGCCAAATGATCATAGCTACCATCATATCTAGAGATAGCATGTACACGAATATCACCAATTCAAGCATAATGTACAACGTAAATCATGTATTGTGCGTTTCAAGGAAAATGATGCATAAGTGTTCGATAGTGATATCTGATATTACCATCATATAATTGTTACAGCACCAATTTATATTGGCCCGCGGTTTGCTGTTCTCTTCCTTTCCTATGGTACCCCACAACCACAAGACGTAACACTAGCTTCCGCCCACCAAAGTTCGACTACTTATTTCTGTAGCAGTATAGCTTGTTCCTCATACCTTGAATCTCAGTTCTGCTTCGGTAGAAATCATGACACATCAAACATGCTCCACCATCATAGTTTCAATCTGTGCGACTCTAAATAATATCCCCAATTGAAGATATATAATGTGCTTCAACATATTGGAATCATAAAATCTTGTCAAACACACACTAGGGTAACCACTATCCCCCAAGTATTTTCTGTATCATACCATAAATCACAGTATAAGGAAACACAGTAAGAGGATTTACGGTAAAACCTGCAAATAGCTTTGCAGTAGGAAACTTTTGTCTATGCTCAAGAGGTTTCGCAAGGTTTCGATGGAATCTCCCTGCTGTTAGTGGGATTTCGACCAAGAAGGAAGATGGACTGTCCAAGCTGTGGGTGTTCGATCTGTTTTGTCGATATTGATTTGCAACATTAGATGTTAAAGAGGATGGGGTTATATTTGTAATTTCAATAGGCATTTAAGTGGATATCTCAAGATGATTTCTTGCTACTGAACAAGATAATGTTTAAATTATATGGGAAGTGAACATGTTTTATTGGGCTAGACAAGATATTATATTCACGGGCTATTACCATCATATAATTCTACCATACAACTAAACACAGCGATAGTAAGTACAAGTTCGACTAAATTTATGGGTGGATAGTGATTACCACTACATGATCAGATATATGATATTCGGATGACTCAGGGAAGAAATAAACGTTGCGTTCACTATGCTGGATATCTCAAGATAAGTACTTTTTTATCCTTACTAATCTTGTTCACTTTAAATATGAGCGCTACTATATAGCTCGCAATAAATCCAAGGCCCGTTTTATAAAACTGCACGCCCACTACAATTTATCCAACGGATGAGACCAAGATAATTAATCCAACCCCTATTAATTGCAAAAAGACCAAAATATCCTTTTTCCACCCAATCATAAAATCATTTTTATTTCAGGTAGGTTATATGGTAAAAATAAATAAACAACACTAGTTCTTTATTTCATGGCGATCAAATTGACATCTATATCTTATATTTTTCGATATTCATAAGAATAATTATTTTTTAAACTATATATTGATGAAGGCTACTTTTGTAAATTTACAAAATATGAAGACAAAATTTTTATTATGTTGGAAACTAAATAAGATTGATTCTTGTACAAGATTATTATCTCAGATTTTAACTTGGACTTTTTTAAACTTAGTTATCTGGTGTAGCAAAGTAAACACATAAGTTACAAATGCTTTAGTTTCCTTAATGACAAAGGAGGCCACAGCCGCCACACAAGTAATTGATTTGCTAGAAAATGTTACTATAAGATTAGCAAAAAAAATTGTGATTGTAACATATGAATGACATGACTCTTTAGAATGAAAATAACTTGTCATGGAAAGAACGGAGATGGCATCTTTTTCTTTCGTCACATATTATGTAAAAAAAAAATTTTTGGTTTCTACAGTCCGACCCGTCATTGATAAAATAATAAGCAATATTAATAATTAATATCAATAGTAATTAAATTACTTTATAAGTGACCCATTATGGAGCGAAGAAGAAAAAGATCCGACCCATTTTTAAATGTTTCAACGGATTGGTGATTTGGGCCTCCAATCGACCCAATTGTTGCAACACTAAGTTTAGGACTTTGTATTGTATTATCCTTCTAGGTCTGCTATTTTTACTTTTCAAGTCCTAGTTTGGTAAGTCTTTGACGGACATGATACGCATAATTTTACAAAGAACACATTTAATCCTAATTTATTTGCAACGTGTGTACGCATGGCAGCCCATGAGTTCGTCTTATATTTACTTTCTTTATAAAAGTAAAACATAGAATCTTGGCTCTACGGTTAATTAATTATTATTCTCTTAAATTCATTTAATGCGGCCCCAAAAGTTTGACTTTCAGGTGGAAAAGATCACAAGACTCAGTCTCGCCTTAAGAAAACCACCCCTTTCTAAAAATAAATGAATTTCGTATCCCAAAAAGAACCCTGCGACCGAGGCAGAATAGAAAACCGTGTTGAAATTTCTATTAATCGATTATTATAGATTTAGTTCTTAATTCAAAAACTTAATTTGATTTAATTTTCCTACATGATTAGGTGTGAAAGGGAAAAGAAACCAAGTACATATGTACACATCGTTAGGTAACGAAGCTCATTCACGGAATATGAAGGCCAAAAAGGGCCAAAGTGTACCAATCACTCATCCACATTTGGTGATCTGCAATATTCAAACTCAACCAACTCGTATATGTTTCATATCGAAATTAAACACAACCAACTACTCTTTTTATTACGACCTTTAATCATTAATTAAAACGTATTTCACTATCATTAGTATATTCTTATCTACTTTAGAACCCAAAAAAATCTCGAGATATTTTTCTTTCCCTTGTGGCGTGCGAACGTGGAACAAGCAACGATGACGTCACGGAATAGATTGGGACCTGACAAGTTGTCGTCACTTTTGAAAACATAAACTGAATCTTCACATTTAAATACTGTAATAATCGCATGATTATGTGCTTTGATCCAAAAGTTGCAGTGTCCCCCTTGTTCTCATTTGTTTTTTTCATCTGTAACGTAAAATGTTCTACTTACTTGCCCGAAAATAATTAAATGAGAGATCCCATTCCTGCCCGAAGGTCCAAGAAACTCAGAGTAGGCTGCCCGTAGATCGATACGGGCAGTCCGAGTAGTAGATCAGTGCATCTCTCTCTGCTTTAAAGTAAAAGAATAGAAACAATTCAGTGTGAGCTCTGCTGCTCTTCTCCTCGTTGGCTCCTGCCCCACTTGAAGAATCGCCGCCGCCGCCATAGACGCCAACCGACGGTGGTGGTTGGGCTCGTCTGATAGCGAAAAAAAAGTAAAGAAAATATGGGACAGGGGTTGAGCTGCGGCGTTCAGCAAGAGATCAACGCTGAGCTGTTCAAAGCAGTTCAAAACGGCGAGCTTGCGACGCTCGAAGCAATGGCTGGAAAACACGCGTCTCTATTGACGGCGAGGACTTTACGTCGGAGACTGTCGGCGCTCCACGTGGCAGCTGCTAATGGCCGGACCGAGGTGGGTTCTTCTCTGTTTTCAGTGGGATTTTATTTTCTTTCATTTTTAGTGTGAGTTACACATATATTTTGCCCACAATATTTTAGGTTATTTCTATGCTTTTGGATCGGTCGATTTATGGCTCTTCTTGGAAATCCAGATATCCTCAATCGGCATAAGCAGGTTCTCTTGATTCTCTTATTATAGTTTCCACCGTCAAAAATAGGTTTTTTTTTTACCCTTGTGGGCTGATCTTTGCATCGGTTTCTTGATTCTGATTGGATTAGACCCCATTGATGTTGGCCGCCATGCATGGAAAAGCTCCATGCTTGGAAATCCTAATTGAAGCCGGCGCTAATGTATGTTCATCTTCTTCTTCTTCTGAGATCTCTTACTGATTTTTGCTAATTTAATGATTGATTTCCTTGCCTTATTTTGCCAGATTTTGCTGTTCGACACATCGTACGGTAGAACATGCTTGCACCACGCAGCTTATTACGGTCACACAGATTGCCTTCGAATGATTCTCACAGCTGCTAAATCCACACAGCTTGCTCAATCATGGTGATTTAATCTTCCTACGCATTTCTATGTGTTCTATCAGTGCTTTGAATGCTTACGTTGATCATTGAGATAAAATTGAACTCACCTTACTTTAGGGGATTCTCAAGATTCGTAAACATAAGAGATGGAAGTGGTGCAACTCCACTGCATTTAGCCGCACGCCATAGGCACGCCGACTGCGTTCGCTTACTCCTTAGCAGTGGGGCTCTTGTCAGCGCTTCTACAGGCGGTTATAGGTCCTGAAAAAAATCTAATCTTTTTTCAAATCTTCGCCTTCGAAATTCTGGGATTTTACTGATCGAAGGCAAAATCGATCTCCACTGCAGTTATCCAGGCAGTACGCCTCTCCACTTAGCTGCCCGCGGAGGATCATTGGACTGCGTCCGCGAATTGCTTGCTTGGGGCGCTGATCGCCTTCGAAGAGATAACGCTGGGTAATTATCATCTTCCCAAGTCAATTTCCTTCATTTTGAGGCCAAGAATGTGATGTGTTTCTTCAAATGGCTCTTTTTGAAGTCTGCTCATCAGATTCTGGCGACGTTTCTCTTTCGTATATGTGTTGATTCGTCTCTGTATAATCTTCAGGAGAATACCTTACATGGTGGCTGCGAAGCACAAGCACCAAGCGTGCGCAGCCCTTTTGAATCCCTTGGCGCCAGAGCCTCTAACATGGCCTTCGCCATTGAAGTTCATCAGCGAGCTCAACGCAGACGCAAAGGCCCTATTGGAAAAAGCCCTAATCGAAGCCAATAAAAAGCGAGAGAAGAACATCCTAACAGATGGGCCCCACTCTCCATTGCCCCTCCCAAGCTCGCTCGCCATGGACGAAGAATCTGAGGTACTGAAGTACGAACCAAAAAAACAGTAAAGATTCATCTTTTCAATCTTCTGAAACGTTTCTGGCTATAAGCGCAGGCTGGCGACGCTGAGCTGTGCTGCATATGCTTCGAGGATTGCTGCACCATAGAAGTGCGAAACTGTGGGCACCAAATGTGCGCCAACTGCGTATTGGCCCTTTGCTGCCATACGAAGCAGCAGGCAAATTCGACTAACAGCGCTGCAATTAAAATCCCAGTTTGTCCCTTTTGCCGAAGCAGCATAAGTAGGCTGGTCGTCGCCGAGCGGGGAGGAGAAAGTGAGGTCGAAATTGATTCGTCGAGCCCATCGTCGAAGAGGAGAAGGGCGAGAAAATCGTTGAATGGTGTTGGGGAAAGTAGCAGCAGCAGTTTCAAGGGTTTATCTTCGTTTGGGAGATTGGGTCGAAGTTCTGGGAGAGTTGCTGCAGAATTTGACGGAGAGTTTGATAAGCTTTAGTGCAGTGATTAACCGTATTCTGGGTGACGAAATATATGCAGATGATTATTTCGAAGTGTCGATTGCAAGGAGGTTGTAAGGAAAGGAGAGAGCTTTGAAGGCTGTTAAGTACTGTACACTATCATTCTTGGAGGTACCTAATTAGTTTTTTGTTCATGTAAGTTGTTTGGGTTTGAGTGTGTAATGTGATCAATGGCTCATCCATTTTGTGTCAAAGAAGCAAAATGACACCTGTGTTATCCTCTCTCTATGTTGAAGAAGTTGGAAAGAAGGCTGATTTATATATATATTTGCTATGGTGCCCACCTACCGTGAGCAAGATACGCAAATCTCTCAATTTGGAGCTTCTTTTAATTTCTAGTGCCACCATTAACTCCGTCGGTCCTATCAGATATGTTCACACCAAAATCATTGATTTTTTTAGAAATTCGTCAATATGTAGATATAACAAACTTTTTTTACAATCAACGTGTTGGAGAGTATGATTTAGATGAGAATAAATCTGAGAGGGCCGACGGAGTTGATGCCGGCGCTAGAAATTGAAATAAAACACCAAATTTGAGAGATTTGCGTATGGTGCTCACGGTGGTCGCATCTTGAAGCTCAACTCAAGCAAGCGTCTAATGTTTGGCAGAATGGAATGAAGAGTAACAATCAATTGAAAGGGAAAATCTGATAAACATATCCTCGTTAGGCCTTAGGTGTTCTTCGTTATCATGTATTGTTTCATTCATCTTCATCCAAGTAGTATCAAGAAATTTAAAGAGAATACATCATTATACAATGTAATAGAGATGATCCATGAACCATTCTCTCGAATTATATGGCCCGAATTGTTTTGCTCTTTAAATAACCGGTTTTTTTAATTCATTTTAATCGCCTATAATGTCGTGTTGTGTTTGCATTGCATTTACTATAATAATAGAACAGAGGCAACAACGACGGTACAAAGAATATACACATGCTGTCTTGTCTCTCCATAGAGTTGATTTGACAGATTTCACAGTTCTCAAGAAAACCGTTCATTTTCCTATCGTGGAGGCTTTTTCCCCGTCTTAATCGGACGAAGATTGATCGTTGAGTTTTCATTCATTTCATTTTCATTCTTTCTCCTTTCTCTTCTATTGGATTTGGAACTTCACCTCAGGCTTTTTAATTAAATTAGGGGTAATTTAACCCAAATTAGACAAAATAGGGGTAATTTGACAAAAATTACTAAAATCGGGTGAAACGCGGTTAATAAACGCGTCGTCGCGCCTATTGGACGCGGCAGCTGACGTGCGGGCCCCGTCGGGCCCGCGGGTGGCCCGCGTGGGCCAGCGTCGCTATTAATGGACGCGACGTCGCTCCTAATGGACGCGACGCTGACCGAAACCCACTAAAACCCACTAAACGGCCACTAAAAAACCCACTAAGCCCACTAAGCCCACTCACGTTAATGGGCCACTAAGCGTCGCGCCTATTAGTCGCGACGTCGCGTCCAATGCCAGCGACGACGTCGCCTATTTAAACAGCTCGATTTCTCGATAATTATTTCATAAATTTCATACATATCCAATATGGTGTCTAGAAAAATTCAAGTAGTTGCTTATTATGGCGGTGAAATCATACACGAATCAAACACCATACAGTATAGTCTTCAACCCATTGGTTATCGACGAATTCGTCACGATACCAATTTCGATCAATTTCTTAGTATGCTGTACGACATGACTTCCGTCGACAACAATGCTTTCTTTTTAATCGTTCGAGTGAAGAACGAACACTATCAACACTCACGACTGTATCATAATCTCCTACTAGTGTCTAGTGATGCCGACCTCGCATACTTCTTGGATCCCGACAACGAGCTCGATTACATTGAGGTCTTTGTCGAGACAACTGAGATTGTTCAATACACTAATCCCGCGCCGATGGATTCGTTTCCTGACATTACTTCAGTTACTGAAGGATTGACGAATATTTCGTTTGCCCCTCAAGAAGATATACCTTCGAGTAGCCGTTGCGTTCCTACTAGTTCGACGGTGGCGCAACCTGAGATCGTTCATGACGGCGTCCGAGATAGTGACGTCAGTGACTCCGAAGCTGACGACGAGGGTGGGGCACTAGACGAATTGCCAGATCCCGCCGATGCCGATGATGAAAATGACGATGAACCAACCCCAAGTGAGCCAGAAGAGAATAGAGCATTATACCAGTCTGTCCCGTTTAATACCTCTTATCAAATGGCTCCCCCAGAAGTTGACGAAACTGGTGGTGATTTTTACGACACGGACGATCCCGCATTTTACGTAGGTATGACGTTTAATAGCAAAGAACAATTAAAATGTGCTGTTAACGATTACCATTTGAGGGTTGTTAGACGTGAGTACCACGTGACCGAAAGTAACAGAACCGCATGGAGCGTGAGATGCAATCACAGCGACGACTGTAACTGGACACTGCGTGCAGTCTTCAAACCGAAAAGTTTTTTCTGGAAGGTGACGAGATACGGAGGACCGCACACATGCTTCACGCACGAGTTGGCCAGCACGCATCGCAATGTTTCGCGTACTGAAATTGCCAGAATATTAATCCAAACGGTGAAGAATGACCCTCAGTATTTACCTAAAAACGTGCAACAGCTCGTAAAAGATACTTTTGGGTACGACATCTCGTATATTCAAGCATGGCATGGACTCAAGCGAGCAAAAGAGATTGTTTATGGTACTTGGGAAACGTCAATCCAACAGCTTCCTATATTCATGAAAGCGTTGCGACGTTACAACCCCGGAACGGTGGTGAAGTGGTTGCATCTTCAAGATACGTCTGGAGTAAAAAAATTCGGGTATGTGTTTTGGGCATTCAAACCTTGCATTGACGGCTTCAAGCATTGTCGTAGAGTGGTCTGTGTCGACGATACGCACTTGTATTCGAAGTACAAGCATAAAATGTGATTGCATGTGCACTCGATGCAAATCAGAAAGTTTTTCCACTTGCGTTTGCCATCGTTGCTGGGGAGGAAAGCTTACATTCTTGGAGATGGTTCTTGAACTTGCTCAATGTTCATGTATTGGAGGGACAAGGGGTATGCCTAATTTCAGATCGCCATCCAGGTATTTTCAATTAAAAATAGATCAAGTTGTTGGTTTTTTTTTTTACTAAAATAAGTTCATGTTACCTACGAACTGTAATGCAGGTTTACTGTCCGCAGTAGAACAGCTCGAAGCTTATAGGTCTCCAAACGGCGTGCATCGTTATTGTTTGCGTCACGTCGTCTCAAATTTTAACAAAGAGTTCAAAGACAGTGACCTAAAGAAATTGTGCCACAGAGCAGGGATGGCGCATACGGTTGAAAAATTCGAACGGATAATGGAGCATCTTAAGAGTCTACGCAAAGAAGCCTACGATTGGTTGCGCGCTATTGATCGAGAAAAGTGGACATTTGCTTACGATGGTGGGCTTAGGTGTGGTTCAATGACGACGAACATCTCAGAAGCACTTAACGGTGTCTTCAAAGGGGCTCGCTTACTGCCTCCAAAAGCAATAGTCGACTTCAGTTTCCATCGGTGTTCCGCATACTTTCGTGATAGGTACCAACAGTCAGCTGCGGCGATGCAGAGTTCTGAAACCGAATGGTCTCCTTATGCGTGGAGGATGTATAGTGACTGGTCAAATGCCTCGTTCGGCCATTTTGTAACTGCATTTGACCCGCGAGCACAAACAGCATAGGTGTATACTTCGTCATCGGTGACTCAAAGAAAACACGTGGTGAACATTCAAGGAAGAACGTGCACTTGTGGAAAATGGAACCAACATTTCATTCCATGTTCTCATGCGCAGGCAGCGTGCCGCCAATGGAATGTTAGTAGCACACAGTTCATTGCTCCTTTCTATAGTAAAGTAGCATATTTTCAGTCATATCAGGGAACGTTTTATCCACTGCATGACGAGCGACATTGGGAGCCTGCTGATTTTTTGCTTGTCCATAATGAAGACCAACGTGAAAGAAGAGGACCGGGTAGGCCAAAGACAACTCGTATTCGCAACGAAATGGATCAAGGCAGCTCAAGTCGGAGACAAAGTCAGAGAGGTCGTGGGCGTTGATTGTCGGCTTCGATGTTGGTTGATGTAGTTCAACGTTTTATCTGTTGGTTGATGTAGTATGTCGTTGTACCTATTTAAGTATTTGGAACGTAATTTTAAATTTAAATTAACGACTAAAAAAGTTGCTAGAATAATAAAAAAACAGATCGCAAACAAAACAGCAAGAAACACAAATAAATTTCTACAGTTGTCCCAATTAGATAATACTGAAAATAAAAACTAAGGTATATAATGGCCTCCTGTGCCACATCTACGTGGTCGTCTATTCCTGTGCAGATGGCCACGGTCAACAGGAGCTTCGGGCTGCTCAGGGCGACGACGTCGCTGCTGGGGTCGCGGCGGTGTCTCCTGCACAAATGGCTGATACGGAGGCGTGGCCTCGTCGTCGTCATCATCATCATCAGCAGCGCCGTAGCCGAGATCAAACCCCGGCGGTGTAAAGTAAGTACCATCCCCGTACTGTGACGTACGACCACGTGAAGACGACGGGCCAGGGTCATGCGTCCGACCACGCGAAGACGACGGGACACTCATGTGTGTCGAGGGGACATCAGCGTACGACATATGTCTTCGCTGTCGTCTGTCAAGGAAAAGACCCTGCATCTGATGTATGAGGTCCCATCCTCCATCCATATCTCCTCCTGTAAGTACCACCTCGGCCCTATCGACGTGCTGTGCCTAATAGGTAAAAATTAATGTCTTTATAACGCGTCCAAAATAAAATAAAAACCTAAAGAATGACAGGTAACTAACCATAACGTCGATAAATGCACTATTTCCCATCTGGAATCCTCGGTTCATGTGGACAGTCGATGGAGAGATGTAACGACGGGTGACCCTCCAGTACCATGGATAGTAATCTAGAGTGCAGTGCGCACCACCAACTATCTCCATCGCACCGACTATCCTCTCGTAGCGAGACACCCACAAGGCTTCGTACTGCTCGTGGAAGGCCCTCCAATCCCTTCCCGCGACGTTACGTGTACTGTGTCGATGAAGATCAACGTCGAGCTGTCTCGGACGCTGCGGGACGGACTGAACCATCCCGAACTGTCGTAGCACGCGATCGGGATAGTGCCACTCAACTATGTTATAGAAGATGAGTGGACACGACGATCGAACGGATGCTGGTCGAGAGTCCGCTCTCAACGCCATAATCTCTGGTGTCTGATCGTCGTAGGGTGCCCAGACGAACTGCTCCATCGACATGCTATCGATCGACTCACGAATCGCACGCAAGTTCGAGTGCGTCGATGTCGTATGATCGAAAAGCGCATTCCACCTGAAATAAAATTATAAATATTTTTAGGAAAAAAATTAAATATTCTAAAAAAACGCCATATATTAATTTTTTTAAGAAAAATATATTAAATATACTACCTTGCAGCATGTGCCGGCATGGGCAACTGAATTCCATCTTCCTCGGTGGGCATCATCCGCACTCGAGGACGGATAATAACGGGCTGAACAGGTAATATACGTATCCATGCCCATACCTACACAAAATTTAAATTAATATTATACCTCAAGCAAATTCAAGTACACAAAAGAACAAACCTGTAGCAACCGCAAAGCTCCACCGATGTTCATCTTCTGACGCTGGCACGAAGTGCAAAGTTCTCTGTACAAGAAGGCCAGCACGGCACTGCCCCAACTGTAAGTGTGCACGGCGTCTATGTCTTCGAGCAGCGGGAGTAAAGTCATGGACGTCGTGCTGCCGCTGGAGTCGGGGAACAAAACCGATCCCATAAGCAAAAGCGCATATGCACGTGCCCGCTGATCGACCTCATAATCTGAGCTGTGATCATCGATCTCGTTGGCTTCTAGCCAGTCTGCAAATTTCCTCCTTCGTCCCGGTGTATGCCCCCACAGCAGGTCTGTAACCAGTCAGCTCCTCCAAGTAATCGAGCCACTGATCCTGCGTCCTGTGCTGGATAACACCACTGACCGAGTGACCATCAACGGGGAGTCCCCACAGCACACCGACGTCCTCAAGAGTGACGGTGGCCTCACCCACAGGCAAGTGGAACGTATGCGTCTCCTTCCTCCACCTCTCTACGAGGGCCGTGATCAAGTGTGGATCTAACTTCTGAGATCCACAACTATACACGCCGTAGAAGGACATAGTATCCAACCTCTCCAGAACACGACCGTGCAACCGCACCGGTCGTGAAAGCTTACCCCAGACGACACTCTCCAAACCCCTAACGGTCAAAGGTGTGTCGAGGGCACCATCAGCGTTGGATAGTACATCGTTACAACGATGACTATCCTGGAATATCAAAAGTGATCTATCGATCGGACCGTAATATTCGTTTGTATCCATCCTAAATTAGCGTTTCAAAGTCAATATCGCAACAAAAAACAATAAACAAACACATAAATTGACTCATATACTAACAAACGAATCAAATAACCTAGAAACCCTAATTTCAAAATTAGGTTTCGAAATTAGGGGAAATTAACCTAAATCGAGTGAATTAAGTAAAATTAACGAATAATATCAATCTACTAAGCAACCCACAATATGTAAAGCACATATTATACCAAAAACACAAATTTAAACGCAAGAATTCGACGAAATTTAACGAAACATCAAAATCAAGATTTAAACGAATTAGGAGTTTCATACCCAAAAGAAGCTTAATCGATGATGACGAGGAATGATGGATCTATCACGTGGTGTTCGTCGCCGTGAATCGCCGCTGTAAATCGCCGGAATCGGTGGGGAGGAGAAGAAAAGAAATGGGGAGGAAGAAGAAGAGTTCGCGGCTATATTATCCGCGTCGTCGCTGCCATTAAGCGCGACGTCGCGGCTATTAGCCGCGACGATAGGTCTACTGGGCCGTCAGTCGGCCCAGACCATTTTTTTTTTCAAAATCAGGCCCGATTTTCAAATATCGGGCCCGATCTGGCCCGGTCTGGCCCGCGCATGGATCGTCGCGCCTATTAAGCGCGACGTCGCGGCTATTAGTCGCGTTTCACCCTATTTTAGTAATTTTTGTCAAATTAGCCCTATTTTGTGTAATTTGGTTTAAATTAACCCTATTTTAATTAAAAAGCCTTCACCTCATCCCTTTTTTGTCATGTTGCATTTATTTACAGTATTTATACATACATGAGAAAGATTTTATCTTATATTTTTTTTGTGAAAAAAAAAATATGCTATTTCTAATTAAACTATTGAAACGTGGTCCTCGACATACCCATTTCCCGTTTCTAGTCCACACAAAGTTAACAACTATTCCACCTCTATTTGGCCCTATATACCCATATAGCATAATAAATATATATATATAGAATATATATACATATGTGAAGTTTTCTTGAGTCATTTAAACTGCAAAGAGTCTAAGGTAAGAGTGTAGCAGAGCAGCTTAGCTTGTAATGTAATTTCTAGGAAATCAATATTGGGAATAGATAGATCTACATTGAGCATTGAGAGTTGGGACATATAAATCTGTGTCAATAATTAATGGGTTAATGATGATTAAGGCCCCCTTTGAGTTTTAAAATCGGATACATGCCCTGTCATTTTAAAATTTAGTTTTAAGGACCCGATTTCTGCAGTACCACTTCGTTGTTCTGCATTACCACTTCATTGTTCTGCAATACCACTTCATTATTCTGCCGCAAAAAATAAAGTGAGTACTGCAGAACAATGAAGTGGTACTGCAGAACAATAAAGTGGTACTGCAGAACAATGAAGTGGTACTGCACAAATCGGATCCTTAAAATTAATTCTTAAACTGACAGGGCCTGAAATCAATTTTAAAACAGTACCTGGGCCGAAAAGAAAATTGCCCATAATTAATTACCTGCCATCAACTGTGTCGTCTCGATCGTACTAACTGATTTCCTAACTAACGACAGCAATCCACATTTTACGGACATCCCTCAACTTATTCTTACCTTCTTTTATGATTTACTGTTATATAATGGTAACAAATAAGAAACACACAGGCACACACACACGCCGATCAAGAAATTGAAAGATCAACCTCGAAATGTAATATACCTATTTGTTTGCATAGAAGTATACAATTATATATATATATATATATATATATATATTGTTAGGAATTATTTATTGTGTTCAATTAAAGTAGGTTATCTTAATCTTGTAATTTTATTCTGCCCTAGGACTTAATTGTAAATATACCCGACTTGTGGGTATATTAGTTATATTGGGCCCAATTAGCCCATTAGGGCATATGTATAAATACCCTAAACACATCAGTGTTTAGGGTTGCTGAATCATATTTGAGTTGACGACTTTTCTGAAGAACTCGCGCGCTCTCTCGTTCCAACTCTACAATTCGTCTACGGTATTACCTCGTTTATTGCTTCCGTAATTCATCGTATCAGGTAATACTAATCCATTGATTCAGTACAAGGTTGGATAAAATCGGCCTAACAAGTGGTATCAGAGCCGAAATCGTGGATCAATTCATCAGTTTTTTTTCGGTTCTGATTTTTTTAAAATCATCAAATTCTTCTCGTAAAAATTCCGAATTCTGCTCAGTCTCTAAAGTAACACACAGTTGCTTTATCTGCTCTAGTTTTTTTTAGTTATCGGTTCAATTTTCAAGTGAATGCAGACGACGATCCCAAATTGACGACGAACAGGAATTTTTTTGCAAAGAGGAGATAATTCTCGAGATCGTTATCGGAATCTGCGGCAAATTCTAAGGTTCTCGAAATATCTGTCGAAATCGGCCTCAATTTCAAAATTGTGTGAGTTCTCGACATTTTCCAAGCTCTCGACATTCTCTTCGATATCGACATTTTATTACTCTGAACCTTTCGACATTTGAAGTTGTCGACAGTGTTCTCGACATCCTTCTCATTCGACATCTACCTTCGCTGTTAAGAATTCGTTCGACATTTTCTGTCGATATTATCATCTCTCGACATTTTCAAGACTTTATATTCCTCTCGACATCTTTATCGACATTCTATTGGACATCAAGAAAATCGACATCCTCTTATTAAAGTTTAAGATCTCGATATCCCCATTCAGTATCTCGAAACTCATATCGACATTTATATGAACGTCTCTATCTCGACATCTTTATTAAAATTAAGAATTTCGACATTTCCAACATTCTCGAGATCTACAAACACGTGGCCTTATCTCGACATCTTAATGCTTTACTTTCATAGTCGAAATCCATCACTGAGTCATAATTCAGCAAACACGTGGCCTTAGCTGTTCTGTACTCATCATTGTTATTTAATTATTACATATATTTATTAAAAAAAAAAATCATATTAATTATTTCAATCATCGAAATCCGTGTGTTAGTTGGATTTTTTTCTTCTCGGGGCTTCACTAATTCCTTTACTCATTATATATATATATGTTAGGTTATATATACATATGTTATATATATATATATATTAGTATTAATAATTAATTAAATAATAATTAAATCTCGTGATTATTATATTTCTTCTATTTTTTTCTATCGTTATTTGCTCTCGTCTAAGCATCTAAGATTTAGTTGATCAACACGATTAAGATCCATATCCAACCAAAATAATTCTAGAACTGAACTTTCAATGTCCATTTTCAATATGTCATATATGCCGTATCAGTGGGAACAGAAAGTGAACAAACAAGCTAAAGAAATTGAGGAATTAAAAGCTCGCTTAGAGAATAATCATAAATGTCTCATTGCCAGCTTAAGTGAAAAAGCGCATCTCAATTGCAAGCTTGAAGCAATGCAAATGAGAGTCGATGATCGTGACAAAGAAATAGAAAGACTGAAAGTGAAAATTAGTGAGTCAACTACTAGTTTGAAAAGGAGCGAAGACGAGATACTCACTAAGACTTGTCAATATAACTTCATATATAGCGAGCGTAACGAGTTATACTCTAAAATTAGGAGTTTAGAGGACATTCTAACAAAAAGAGGGCAAGCGGATCAAAATTCCTCTAAGAACCTAGCGTCAAACGGGGAAAATATTTTACCTTCTAACAAATCTACTTCTTGTTGGGAAATTTCAGAGGTTGCTAATAAAATTTCCAAATTGAACGCAACTTTGGAATCAGAAAGAGTAGGTTTTCAAGCAGAAAAACAAAAAAAGTCGGGTGCCGTATTCATGGAAGAACAGGAATCATGGCTCAAGGATACCTCTGAAAGTGAAGACGAAAACCTGGCTCTCATGGAAAACGTCGAAGCTGACTCTGAAGATGAAGCACATACCACTGCAGCTACTCTCCCAACTGCCTCATCTTCTGAGACTGGGATTGCCGCTCAAGTGGAAAAAGACGTACTTCTGACAATTATATCTTCACTCGAAAAACAAGTCAATACTTTCATAGATCTCTCTCCACAACTGCATCTAGCTAAGCCTAAGATAGAAGCATCACTCCACAAGAAAATAAAAGGGAAGGAGATAGCCAAAAGAGAAGATTTATTATTTGAAAAATACGCGTCTCCTTCAAATCATTACTATTCCTACGATGATGCACTTGCCCTAAACTCTCGTTTTAGATTAGCAAATGCTAGCACAATCAAGAATGATGCACGCTTCTTTGCTAAGTCAGGCTCGCAAACTCACCAAGACAAGACACAAACAAAAGGAACGACTGACTTTCTAGCTGAAATCTCGCGTCTCCAGAACATCAATAAATTACAAGCAAAGGAACACCAAAATCAAATTGAAATCTTCAAGTTTGAAAAAGAGAAACTACTAAATGAAATTTTCCTCCTAAGAAATCTCAACGATCATTCATCTGAAGTTGGTTCCTCTTCGACTTATGATTTAACTCCTAACAAAGTGTCAAATTCAGCTACGGGCAAGAAACTAACCAAGAAGACGAAGACGATGGACTCAGTCAGGAAATCAAAATCTGAACCCTCTCGTACTAAGGCTTTCTACTCTACAAACTATGCTTCTGATGAACATAACTTCATTTCATCGAAGACTATTAAGTATTGTGATGTTTCCTGTTTTAATAAATCTAATATTTGTAAGATGCATCATTCTTCTACTCGACAGCCATCATCTCATGCAAGCCACGTCTCGAACACTCCCGTATTCAATCGATTGATGAATAAAAACTCAACAGGATATAATCTTAATGTTAAACAAATTTGGGTGCCTAAGCAAAAATATCACTCCACATCCCCACAACACTCAAAACAAGGATTGAAAATATGGATTCCTAAGTCACAAATCAAATTGAATAGGACTTTAAAAGTTGACTTAGGATCAATATCTGAACATTATATGCTTAACCCGTTTTCTGCTAATAAGGGAGGACCCATCCAAAAATGGGTACCAAAGTCCCGGTAATGCTTTGCAGATATCCCAGCATGAGTAGGTACTATGAGAGCTGCTCCACACTCATGACTGGTATGCGACGAGGGCAGCTAAATATTCCAGCGTGTATGGCATATCGGGTTGCTCCACAGACACGACTGGTTAGCGATGCGAGCAACTAATCGTAGGTAAATTCTATATATATGCATTCCATAGTTAAACTTTTGGCATGCGTATCGAACTGAAAAGATTATATACCTACTTTGAAACTAAAGGGTACATTAGAAACATGCGTGATTCAAAAGAATTTTAAACTTTTAATTTTAGCATGCATATGAGCTGAAATGACTAAATACCCTCCTATAGGTACATTTTCATTATGCATGCATCTTAAAGAATTTTCGAGTTTAATTTTTCTGTATGCATATGACCTGACGCAGAAAATACCTATTTCAGCTTAGAGCAAAAAAAAAAAAAGAAGGCAAAACGTACATTCTAATGCATTTTAAAGAACAATAATTCTTTAGTTGCATCTGCTTTGAAAATAAATTAATACGTTCACGCTTATTTAATTGGGAGAGAATTTACATGTTTTAAATGTGCATGCATTGAGGGGGAGCTACTCTTTTTTAAAGAGAAGCAACTCATATATTTGTCTTAAAGGGAGCAAAAATTAAATTTGGAGGGGGAGCGAACTCTAAAGTGTGAACTTAGGGAAAGAGACTCTCAAACGATAACTTTACGAATATGCATCTTTTGAGGGGGAGTAATTCAGTTTTAAGAAGCATGATTTGAGGGGGAGGAATAAAATATATATATATCTATATCTATATATATACATATATAAATAATATAATATATAGTTACTATTACATTATTAATAAGAAAATACATATATATATGCAAAAAAAAAAAAAAGAAGGAAAAGAAAAAGAATGGCCAAAAAAAAAAAAAAAAGCCTCATACTCTCGTAATTTTGCTTCAAAGAACTCCCCTGTCTTCCAAAGATAAACTTCAAGGACGAATCTCAAGCCTACAACAGTCAACTCTCTTCAAAAGGCGATGGTGGCTTCTAGTGCTAACTCGGCAATGACCTCAACAGACCTGCTCCGAACCGCTGACCAAAATCAAGCAGCACGCATCACTTCGTACCGGATGTATGGATTTCAAGTTCCCATGGTTCAGTCAGACCAAACTGAACCTATCCCCGGAACATAGCCGAGTGTTAGTGACGATCTCAAACTCATAGAGCTACCTCTATTTGGAAATTCTTGACAAGACCGAAGAGCGAAAGATACAAAATTCCCTTAGTCATAAATTACTCGGACCAATCCTCATAGGTACAGGTGCTAATTTCATTAGCTCCCGGGTAGAAGTCGTCGCATTAGGTCCAACGGCGCATGCACAACCGAGCCTTACCCACTCATCGATCTCCCAACAGACCGATGTTTCATTAAATCACGGGGAGCCACGTAATCTATCACTGCTTCACTTGGAAGCAGGAGATTTTGAACTAAGTGGTAGTCAGCCCCACACCACTGAACTTTCTTGAACACATCGAGTCTAGGTGTCCTCACTACCTAAAAGTTTTATATTTTTTAGGACACATACATTTTTTCCATCTGGACTTTGTGACCAGATCAGAACTTTCGTAGACATGTCATTCCAAGACATGCTTCGATGATCGGAAGGAAGTCCTGCCGTTGCAACATCAAAGCAACAACGGTTTAAGGCCATCGACTATGAGCTACACTCCTAGATCGATGTTAACGGGACGCCTATGTGGTCCTGGTTTATAAAGCCCTATTCTCGTAGGCCACGTCTCAGAGTTTAACTCTGAAGTCATGTCGACGGACTGCCTTTGTGGCTCCGTCAGGTTATTACCCAACCTGAGCACCCACCATTTCCGCCGCGCGTACCACTATGAAGACGGGCTCTCATGTAATTGATGGAAAAATCTGAAGGAGCCCAAGCACATTTTGACCCATTCTGTCCGGACGACGCGATCCTCTTGCCAAAGACGATGCCCCATTTTGACCCATCGCATGACGATCTCCCTAGTTCGATCTTCATGAGGGGGAGGAGCACTAAAGCAAAATGGGAGCAACACCACGACGAAAGTGCAATATAGATCAGAAATGCCAAATCTCAAGCGTCGCCAAAGAATCAAGCGAAGACCACAGAGTCCAACGATTGAAGTTGTCGCCTCATGTACGACTCTCCGATTTTAAAAGAAACTCCCCAATCACAACACAAGGTTGAACGAACGTAGGGGGAGTTGAGCTGCAATCGAACGAAGAGATCGGACTCAAATGACAAGATACGATCAACAACTTCAGCATGGACTTCAAGAATCAAAGCTGCCGACTCGTGTACAGCTCTTCGAGTTTAAAGAGAGCTCCCAATCCCAACACAAGGTTGAACAAATGTAGGGGGAGTTGCGACAAGTGAAGGAAGAGCTGGAACACCTAAAGAAAAGATTCGACTCATGTATGTCTCTCCAAATTTAAAGAGAACTCCTCAATCCAACAAAAGGTTGAACAAACGTACGGGGAGTGGTGACTATCCAGGGGAGAGATCGAACACAAAATGAGGCGAGCCAACAAGCAGCTTCAAGAAGAGAATTTCAGAACACGGTGAGATTTGATCTCCTAAAAGAAGAGGTCACAAGACAAGATAAAGGAGGAGGTGAATGAAGAAGAACATGCATGCAAATGCTTTCGCGTACACAACTCCGATACGTGTTCTTTGAGGACTCAGGACGATTACAAGACGAAGATAACCAGTGCTGAATTGCAAATTGAACACAAAGGGGGAGATTGTTAGGAATTATTTATTGTGTTCAATTAAAGTAGGTTATCTTAATCTTGTAATTTTATTCTGCCCTAGGACTTAATTGTAAATATACCCGACTTGTGGGTATATTAGTTATATTGGGCCCAATTAGCCCATTAGGGCATATGTATAAATACCCTAAACACATCAGTGTTTAGGGTTGCTGAATCATATTTGAGTTGACGACTTTTCTGAAGAACTCGCGCGCTCTCTCGTTCCAACTCTACAATTCGTCTACGGTATTACCTCGTTTATTGCTTCCGTAATTCATCGTATCAGGTAATACTAATCCATTGATTCAGTACAAGGTTGGATAAAATCGGCCTAACATATATATATATATAACAGCAGGGAGACGGTATATTAGAACGTACTCGAATCAAATGTATTATACGTCAAAAAAGCCGTACATTGTGCGTACCTTTCTTTGATCAGTATTATACGGACATCGATCGATTATTCTAATCATCAGTATTATCTTCACCATCTTCCTTATTCTTCGCTCTCTTGCATTCTTGTTCCTCCACATGGTCTTTACTCTGATCACTCACTGGGCGAAAAATCGACTCCACCTCGTTGGCGGTAGATGGAGGCGGCGAAGGTCCTTTTCTCTTCAACGATATGGACGGCGGCCGTGGCTTCACCGGCGCCGGAGGACACTGTGTGGCCGCCGGGATTTTACTCTCCACTGAAGTCGGAGTTTTGAAGCCCTCATCGTCAGAAACTAGCTTGCTAGCTTTAGTAGCGTCTTCATCATCATCAACACCATCGACGGTAGAACTAATAAATATTCCTTTGCCCTTCTGTAATAACCTCTCGTTTTCCGCCGTTTTCTCTGCTGTTTCCGATGACGCGGTTTCTTGCAATTCGACCACCACCTCTTCCTTGCTGTTAGCTTCTTCTTCTTCTTCAGCTGGAGAATTTGGTGGAATTTTGCTGCTACTGGACATTTTTAGGAGGTGGTTTGAAGAACATGGGTGAAATATACGTTATTTGAAGAAGCTCGAAAGAAAATTGAAGGTGGGTGTTTTGTTGGTGAGGTTTAAGGAAGAAGATATGAGGGCTGAAGAATGCGAATTGTTGTTTAATAGGAGAGGATAGGATAAGATCTTCAGCTAACCATCTATTTTCCTTCCTTTTTCATGGATTCGCAAGAGTTTTCCGTTGGATTCTTTGAAGAGCGGATTTAAGATGAGAGAGAAAGGGAGAGATATGACGACGGCCTAGAGAAAGAGAGGTTGATGAAAGAGATTAGCCTTTTTCGAACAGTAGTGTTGGCGAGGGATCCGAGGTACGCTAACTCTCAAAAAATATATAGTTATTATTTTCCTTTTTCTTTTTACAGAAACGATAGCTTATTTATTATTTCCCTTTTCATACAACCTTTTCAAATTCAAATTAAATCCGTCCCTTTCCAAGTCTCTCTCTCTCTCTCTCTCTCTCTCTCTCTCTCTCTCTCTCTCTCTCTCTCTCTCTCCACATAGACAAAAGGTAAAAGCTTCCACGTATATTGAGATGAGTTATATTTTTATATGATGTTATGCAAGTGTGTTGATATATATCATAAGAATCATTTTCGTTGTTTGCAAGACTTTTTGTGGAAGACTTAATTCTATGTATGAACTTTAAAGACACAAACTACACACGTGGCTTGCTTCATGAGACCAAATAAGATTTACGTTAAGCCCACAAATTTCTTATCTTTTGCTAATGATAGGCTAAGTGTGGATTTGGGGATTCGTGAGGGTTAGGATGATAGATGAAAGTCGAAAAATTGTATCATAGTTGACAATGGAATGCAAATTCAACTCACGGAATAAATAGTAAGATACAAATATAATAAGGTAGTATGGTTAGGACTTCTTTTAATACTATATATTGTGATGAACCCTCAGATTGACTCAAATTAGTCTTTGACTGATCAATATTATCACGGCCTGCAATTAAAAGAGAAAACGGGAAAGGGGAAAAAATACCCAACAAATGAACTAATGAAACAATTATTGAGAAAGTATCTCCCTTGACCAACCCCTTTTTCTTTTGGTCTTACATGCATTAGTTGGCTCATAAAGCTTCTTGAATGAATTATAATTAAGAGTGCTACCTTATATCTTCCCGAAATATACTTGATTCAACTTCTCCTTTCTATCTCAAGAGCCAATAAAAAATAAAGCGTGTAAGAAAATGGTGGAACAGTTTCTCCCAACAAACTAAAACGGCTGTCACAATATTGAATGATGATTAATGCCATTAAATTAGCCATTAAGTATTTGATTAAAAGCCATTATGGTTCATTCCCAACTCCATTTGGCTCCTTCTGCACCGTTCAACGCACTCTTCAAATCTCCATGCAAATGGATTCTAATCATGACTTTTAAATTGTATATATTTATATAGGAAAATAAAATGTGCGAACTTGGGAGCGACAAGTTTATGAAAGAATTTTATAACAAAAAACTTTTTTTCCTGATGTTGGTAAATAGTATATATAACACCTAGGTTGTGCCATTTTTTCCATGTAATTAGGGTATACTAAATAGTATATAATTACATTACATATATAATTTTGTCAGTTGCTTCCTGTGTAGGGAAGACCTACAAGATATATGGGGCATATCTGTTAAAATAGATACCCCAAATAAGTCACATGTGTCGCATATCGATAATTGATGATGAGTGTTTGATCGGTATATAAGTAGATGAGTCAATCCAACTATCATCAATTGGTTTTAGGATGTGCGCTCATCTCTTATATGGCTAACTCTCATCATATGTGGACCGGCCCAATAAAACGCAATAATGAAATTTCACAATATCTAATCAAGTTAGTTAATAAAAATATTCGTTTATATAATATGTTCACGAGGCATGGCTAACTTCGAATAGCAATCATTATTTCAAATAATGATATTGCATACGTGCTCTCCTAGACTCAATCATATAGAAAATGTCCCACTTGCCAAGGCTGACGTCTCAAAATGATGTAGTTTCATGCAAACCCCACAGATAATCATTTATGTACTACTATATCGATTCGACACAAAGATTTTCGTCCTTTACCAAAGAACGAGGGAAGATTAAAGGGAGACATATATATAAATATGCAAGACGTCTTACGCAGAGAATAAGGGTTCTGTTTTTATTATTGATTTTTTCATGTAAATAAATATGTGCAATACGTATACAATCTATCTATATATAATATGTAATTGTAATTTGTAATTTTTCTTTTGGGCCTGATTTCAGGCTCAGGACCCATTAGATATTCTGTAAGTGGGGCATTTCATCATTTCCATTGTGGGTTAGTTGACTTTTTCTAAATTGGGCTGCCGAGTGGGGTTGACTTTTACGTAATTTAAGGATTTAGCTCTCCTTTTAGACAGAAGGATTTGGGTTGGGGAACGAAGGGTCAGTCAACCTTAATTAGTTGCCCACAGTTTCAAGTCAAGCATGCAAATCATTTCAAACGCGTAGCAAAGCGACGTTAAGAGAGCTTTATAGCCATTCATGTCCAATTATTGTGTTAAATATGTCCTAAAATACGAGGAAGTGGACGTTTAACATAACAAGTATCACTATCGTAATGGTCCCAATATATACTTATCGAGCCTTTGAAAAATCGATGGTGATGTCCAAATATTACTAGCTTTTTTATTTCAAAGGAGGATGGCGTCAGAGATGCACCAAAACCACAACCCAATATTTAAAAACAAGAACATTATATGAGTAGAATTCTATAAATATGCTGTGAACTCATTTTACTAGAAACCTAACGCAGTTCTTACTTGCATCATCGTCCAACGAATCATGGGCAAGCTTTCTTGTCTGCTTGTGCTTGGTCAACTTTGCGTGTGTAATTATTTATCTCTAGAGTTGGTATTTTTTTGTACTAATGATTTAACTACACCACTTCATCTTGTCGATGCTTCCTTAGATAATCCTTTTTTTATTTTTAATTTATTCGATTTAGAGATCAATATCATGCAAAGTCTGCCGAGGACATGCGATTATGTCCTTTTCTTGACACCCGTTATAGGAAGGAAGAAAGAAGAAATGCAAAAACATATAAGAATAGGGCTGAGCAAAAATATCCGAAAACCGGATTGCGATCCGATACCCGGTTTTCAAAACTCGAAATTCGGTTTTAAAAACCGGATCGGATATCCGATCCGATTTATTTTAAACAAAACCGGATCGGATACGGATAGTAGTTTGTCTAAAATCCGGATATCCGATATCCGGTTTTATATTAAAATAATTAGAAAAATAAAAAATAGCCCAAATTGAAAAATGAAGGTCAAAAGGGAAAAAATCCTCAAAAATAGAAATATTTATATTATATTATTTTATTATGTAATTTGAATCATGAATTCACATATTGTGTGAATTACTATGTGTAGAAATTTTTATATGAAAAATATATTTTTTAATTTGATAAGAAATAAAAAAATGATTTTGAACAGAATATATTTTGAATCATGAATTCACATTTTGTTTATTATTTATTACGTAATTTTGAATCATGAATTCACATATTGTGTTAATTACTATGTGTAGTAATTTTTATATGAAAAAATATATTTTTTATTTTGATAAGAAATAAAAATATGATTTTGAAAAGAAAATATGAAAAATTATTTAAAAAATAAATTTAAAAACCGGATGCGGATATCCAATCTAAATATCCGAATAAAGCGGATATCCGATTAAAACCGGACCGGATACGGATATCATTTTTGATATCCGAAAATCCGGATATCCGAATTTCGAAATATCCGAAAATCCGGATAACCGGTTTTGCTCACCACTATAAGAAATGCCCAACTTTGCAGATTCCATATTTATTTGAACACATATATCGATATCCATAAAGAAATCTACCACTTTCATAAGAAGACATGATTAAGCATGCGCGTGTATTGAATAAACTAGAACAAGCCATAGTTTGACTTTTAAATAGTTGCAATATTACTCTACTAAAGTCTACCACAATTCACAATTTCGAGTTTGACCGCCAATTCAAACTGAATTAATAATTTCGCAATTTCATATCTGCAATTCCGAAGTCGAAAAAAATTCTCATCTCTTACATACAAAACTTTTGACAATTATTCCACCCCCAGAAATAAAGGGGGAAAAAAGCTCAGGGATTATCAACAAAGGGAGGACTAAACAGAGGAGCTGATTGCCTTACATCATCACACAAAACCTAGTCTTGATGATAGATACTTAACGTTGTAATAACCAAGAAACAAAAGAAAAAAAAATTCAACCCTATATACTTACACTAATCACACGGATGATCTCCATATTCTCCCCTCGAACGAAATAATAATGATCGAAACATCGTCGTGGTACCTCCTTCGATCTCCCTGAGGCACGTCGAGCAGCTGATGGAAATCCATTCCCGCCTCCTTAGCTGCCCTAAACACGACTTCCTCGACCAAGTGCTGAGCTGGATCACCCTCGGGAAAAGTCGACATGAATGTCTCGACTTCTGAGACAGCTTCTTGGTTCGTAAAGTACTGGTAAAGACCATCCGAGGATAGTATCAAGAACTTGTCCCTTGGCTCCAATCTGTGGTGGCACATCGAAGGGGAACATGTTATGTATGGCGATTTCCCGACGTACTCTATTCTGAACATCTCAAGGAGGGCATTGTTCCACTTGGGCTGTATTTATAATATAGAATAAGACATGTTTCAGGACATATAGTGTTAGAGATTATTGATAATGTAATGAAGGAGAAAGGGCTTATTCACCTGCTTCAGAAAGCCAGCGCCGAAGGCTCGGGTGACCTTCAGAGAACCCTTCACTCGAGCGTTTGTTACGGCGAAAGCATCGTCGGGGTGTGCGTTTCTAATCCTTCTTACTTCCTGGGGAAAAAAAGATCCGATTTTTAGGACATGGGATGGGATGATCAAGAAACAGGGGAAGATCAGCTATTTTGATGTCTAACCTCTTTAACAGAGGTGCTGTGATCCATCGTCAGCTGCAATGAACACAAGCTGTGTTCGTTCTCGTACTCGTAACCGTACAGCGTTTCGCCCGAGCCCTTCTTTCGAGAGTCTTCCTCGACGTGTTTTCGTGCCAAAACTGCTCTGCTATCGCCGACGTTCATCAAGTACACGTCGTTTCCCTTCAGCACCATTGCCAGCACGCAAGAGCCCATCAATGCTAGTTCGGGATTTTCGACGAGCATCATATCTGCAATTTCTAAATATGAGGCCTCAGTCTTCTTCAGAGCCTGGGAGAGTGCCTTTAGGACTCCGAGGTGGTTTACTGTAGCGCCGGCGCCGTCACCCCCGGCGGTGAAGTCGGGGGCCAAGTTGCTCAGCTTCTCCCTTAACTTGCGGTCGATCTCCTCCCTTTCCTTGGCATCCAAACTCTTGGAGGATGACCTGCTATTCACTGCCTCGCCGGCGTCGTTTTTGCTGTCTTCAGACCAAAGTATCCCTTTGAGCTCTCTGTAGACGTTGCCGTAGAGGTTGTTCAGAAGGAAGTCCGTGGCGTCTGGCCCGTTGAACCCATCGTATATTCCGACGAATACCCAGCCGTGCTCCTCGGAGATGACGACGTGGACTCTGTCCTCGCCGGCTTTGCCCTGGGCCCACTGCAAGTTGCCGCTGCCGCCGAAGGATTCGTTGCCGAAGCAGTCGTCGCTTTCTTCGTCGACCAAGCTCATTTCGCTGCTCAGGTTATGGCTCGTCGTCACGAGGCTGCTGCTGTTCCCACTATTGTGCTCGTTCTCGCCGCAGACGGCCGCAGCGCCGCCGGATTTTACCTGCTCATGGGACAAACCCCAGAAAGATCTGTGGAAGACGTTTTTCAGGTTCTTCACCAGGCCGGCGCGCTTCTTGAAGGAGGACTTGCGAGTTTTCCGATGCCTGCTGTCGCCGCCGCCGCCGTGGCCGTCCAAGGGACCTGAGATGAAGCTCCTCTCTATGGGGCCCGAAAGAAACCCTCTTTCGATTGGGCCCGAGCCTGGGACGGAGCTTCTTATGATCGGGCCTGACCTGAAGATCGATGAGTTTCTTGGGATGGGCTGAAGAGGTATCGATGTGAAGAAGTCTGAGCTCTCGAAAGCTGACGAGGCTGACGCGGCGGAGGCGAGGTGGTTGTTGTCGGCGGTGGAGAGCGTGGAAGTGTTGGCGGAGATGGCGGCGCCGGAGATGGTGCGGAACGGCGTCGTCTGGTCTGGCGCCGACGTGGTCTGGGCCGCCTTTTGAGGCGCGTCGGGCCTTATGTAGCAGAAAGAATGGCCCAATCCCTCGTCGAAGGCGTCTGAAGGGTAGAACGACGCGCCGTCGCTTCGTCGGCGCGAGATCTCGCCTGGGTCGCCGGCGAAGCAGATGCCTATCTTCCCAAACTTGTTCCCCATATCCTCGCTTCTTCTGCTAGAAATCCCACGAAAGGGAAATAATTAAATACTAATACTAATAATATAGGGAGAGAGAGAGAGAGAGAGAGAGTGTGTAATGGCGTTCTTGTTTAGTTGAGAGGTTGAAGAAGAAACAGAGAGTTGTGGAGATGAGATGACGAGGAGATAAATGAGGAGAGAGGTGGAAGAGTTGACTTTTGGAGATTGAAATAATAATGTGGGGATTTTCTTTTTACTATAATATTCCGATGCTTATTGGTTTGGGTGGGTTGAATATCATTTTATTTTCTAATTTTTCCCCTGGATGATGACGTGGCGTTCGTGTAATAGTGTGTGAATGAGATGGTGAACGGAGCGTAGTACTATTTAGGGAATATTTTATTTATTTATATAAGAATAAGTACACATATATGGGAGGGAGAGAGAGAGAGAGATGGGTTTCTTAGGAGGAGGTGTAGTTGAAATTAAATGTAATATATATAGAGTCAAAAGGCTCCACTTAAAATTTTTGCAATTTGCTCCCTCGAGGCGGTGGAATGGTGATTCAGATGTCATCATAGATGAGCAAATATTTATTTTGAAATGTTGGTATTTGCAAAGATACATGGATGTAATTTGAAAAGGAATTATTGATAGAATAATATCATTGCACAATATGTCATATCTCTACGATTTTCGGTACGATGCAAGCGCTTTCTTATTCTTTTTAGTTTAAACTATCTAAAAGTTGACTTTCTTATATCCTAAATTTTTTAGAAGAAAGTCAACTTGAACAATAGCGCACTTTACTAACATTATCTGCATTTATATTGGGATTTGGGCATCGTATTACAGATACAGAATCTCTAAACGTGTATTTCTAACATAACTTGGGGATATATAGTTTGTGAAATAAAAATACTAACAATATATGAAATATATCTCCCTTTTTTCAAATCTCACATTGAAAACAATGAAAATCAATGTTTGCCATAAACATAACACTGCCATCATATATAAACAACATCAATCAAAATGATGGCATTATGAGAATCATTCGTCTGAAAAAACAACACGTATATGATTGGGCGTGGCTTACATACAGTAGAGTTTGGTATATTATACATACCTATTAATTAAATATGCAAGATTGGTAATATTCTTTTGGAAAATATATCAATTATTGAGATTCCCAAAAAAAGCAGGAAATGAAAATGATAATGCAAAAACAGCACACCAATCCAATAGGAGAGCAACGACGACTTTGAATAAGGAATTTTCAACTAAACAAAAGAGGTATGAGACGTGATGTATTACAAGTTTGACAATTCTTTATTACCACATATATAGATTATAAGATTTAAGGCTTTGACTTTTTAATTAGATTAAACGTGCATTGATATGTCTGACTTTTTGATATTCAACGTTCAAAATTACATTTTGAATTGAGCTTTGTGTTCCATTCCACGACGCTATTGCGCTTGCTGCTCACTAAACAAATGTCAGCACTATTTATATAAGCGAACTAAATATAGATATATTGAGATATCACAATAAATTCATATCCTTTAACTCATTTTTTTCCATGCTATTTCGCGGTGGATTACAGTTTGTAAACCCTAATATGACTTCCACACGTGACTAAAAAAATAAAAGATATATATATATATATCCGCTGCTTGTGATATGTTTTGATCATAACCATATCTGCCAATGGCTTAGTTGTTAAACCTAATTATTAAATAAATGCTGAATAATCATTTTCTTCTTCGAGCATGATATAAGTAGGCGTAGGCTACCTAGAACTGTTTATTACCTATTCAACTCGAACTCAAAGTTCAAACAGAAGAGTATGAAACATCTCTTGTTATACGTTGTGTTATGTACGTATATATATATATAATATTTTCACGATGACGTAAAAAAAATAAATAGAATACCACTTTCACGTTTTGAACTATTGAAAATATCAGTGTGCTGTGTGCAACTGCCAAATTTCTACCTAATACAGTTCGCCTGCCAAACATACTAGTACATATATATACATAAACGAAAAAATCATGAAATATTAACGCAGGAGTTTAAAATAGTTAGATTTTGAGAAGAGTTTAACGAGATAAACTTCAATCCACAAAGCATATCTTTAAATCTTATTAACAACAGCATTATTGCGTTACATGTCTGATGATTAGGAAGAATTTTCACTTTCGACAAAAGGCACCACTTAAAACTAATTATGCTGCACAAGTCTTTCGAATTCCTTAAATAACGACATTATACTTTAAAAAAAAAAGGAAAGAGAAAAATAATAGTAAATCTACACGCGTGAATATTCCAAAATTTTCAAATCTTCCAAGTTTTTAAGAAAGATATATGGGGATCAGATTCCAAGTCTTAAGTGGGTATTACAATAATACATAACAATTTACAACATGCTTTTGATCATTAATGGGGTAAAGAAATCAATATAATAAATTTTTGTTTATTTTATTTCATAAGTCGAGCCTGGATTGTTTGAGATGGATAGTGCCTAAGCTCAACAACGGAAGCCCATTAATACAACTCAGGCCTTTAATTTATAATAAATAGCCCAAATTAGTCCAATATGATTAATTTCAGTATCTGCTCTTATTTTAGAACAAAAGGGGGTAGAAAATAAACTCAAGGCCCTTGAAGAGGAGAAACTAGCTTTCTTTGGGCCAAATTTCTTCTAAATAAACTCTTAAGAATTCTAAATATAACCGTTCTTGAAATCAAAGACTGATAAATTACTTGCGTTTCATACCACCCGTAATTGGTGATTTTGTTTTATTTATTCTTTTTTTCTATACGCTGCCTTTCATAAAGAATCATTATCTTGTTTGAAAGGTATCGATGCCATTTTGGGTCGTTTGGTTAGTTGGTAGACTACGTAGTGATAGAGAATCCAAAGAGTTTATCATAGCAGTTAGAATATCAGCCACTCTTCGAAGCTGATTTTTGTGTCCG
This sequence comes from Craterostigma plantagineum, assembly GCA_027422505.1. NCBI lineage: Eukaryota > Viridiplantae > Streptophyta > Magnoliopsida > Lamiales > Linderniaceae > Craterostigma > Craterostigma plantagineum. The sequence continues at coordinate 5,154,948 of JAPQWV010000039.1, read as the reverse complement.
AAAAAGGGCATTTTTATTCATTTTGGATAAATAAAATACTATGTGCTTCTAACTGAGGAATGGCATAAATTCTCAAGTTGCCATGCATATTACTGTTAGATATCAGTGAACCTTTTTTTTTCCCGAAACAACTTGCCCTGGGAATAAATATCAAAGAACCATCATTAGAATAGGAATAAATAAATTAAATCAAGGGTGCTTGTATTTTCTTGGGTTGGCGCACACAGAGATGTATGTCATTCTTTTCAATTTTAAAATAATATGTATATCATATCCTGTCCAATCCAGTCGATGATGGGTCAACGAATAACTTAATTTTATATCCACATGGAAAGATTTTACCTTTTAGATGGAATGTAGCTAAAAAATGAGTGGATGACACAGGCTTAGGATTCCTTTTAAATCTACGAAATTTCTCTATGGAATAAGCTAAAATAAAGCCGTATAATACACTTATGCTAAAATACCATCTTGTATTTTTATTGATTTTTCCATCAATCAATCATAAATAGTTTTACAACAAGCATAAGCTATAGGACCATACAGCGCCAAGCTTTTGCCATTAGCATTGGCAGATCATAGCTATTTTGTAAAATTTGAACAGTTTGTCCGAGAGTCTTTATATCAGCTCAAGTCCAAAGCCAACTATTTAACGTAAAAAATGATCTTTTTTAAACATGAGATAGGAAAAGAAGATCACTGGTCGAAGATCTTTGGTTTGCCCAAATAAAATAGATGAATCAATTGTAAGGACAAGAAATAACTAAGAATCACTTACAATTTTTTGTACATATTAAAGGGCCTGCTAAGAGATAACAAGATTCTCTTCTACTTCAAACTTAAGGTCTTTATGAATTTTCTTGTACGTACAATTAGAATCTGTTAAATTTTAAAGCGTATCTGCCTCAGTCAATCTTCCTTCAACATTCACCCGCTTTGACTCTTTATTTTTATTATCTTCTAACATCATAAGATTCGATTTTTCTACCGCGCTCCATCTTTCGTTTAGCTATACTTTTCCTGAACTCAAACGGTTACCTCGACGAAAGCTCTTTCTTTTATTCCTTCTTTCTTCCAAACATTTGCCGACCCAATTCAAATTATCCATTGATTGGAAATTATATCTAATTTAAAGGAGTAAATGCAATTTAATCTCTTTCTCCGTTACCATTACCATTTGTTGGCAGTGCATTGAATTTCAGTAAATGCTATAACAACCATTACGCTAGAGAAAATGCATTAACATTGACAACTTACCAAACCACATGGCAAAAACAATAAATCCCACGTAGAACACAACACAACAAACTAAATAGTAACAAAAATCACAAAGATTTCATTTTTACTAGCAAGCATCACTCGTTACACAGCAATTCTCAAGCTGCGGGCCACAATTGTCTTTTCCTTACCAATGCAGCCTCTTCAGCCCTAACTAAGATAGAAAGAAAAAGCAGCACAGCAACCCACAAAAAAAGAGGCACACAGTTACCATTATAGTTTTGTTTCATAGTCCTAATCGTATGTAGTAAAATTACTCCCTACTTTTAATTAAACCCTGAAGTTCTTGCCCATGAAGGTCTGGCCAAACTGCCAATTTGGTGGAGCCACGTTCATGGAGGCCGACGAGCGATGGTCGCTGGCCGTGACCCTAAAGGACAGAGCTTGGCCCACTAAAGCGGCGCTGGTCTGCCAATTCTGGCCCCAGTTTCGGCTCATGGGAATCCACTGCGTGTTTGTTCCCTTGATGCTCACGCGCACTATGTCGCCGGCGCCGGCCACGTTCGTCACCAGGACCAAGTTGAAGTAACGGAAACCGTTGACCGTGAATCTTATGCCGCCTTGCTTACGGCAGGGAACCCTGTTAAAGAAAGAAAGGAGGAATGGAAAATTTCAGTCAAAGCTTTGATTTTTACGAGGCAGGAGCTTTGCCTTGGTTGAAGCGAAGCCCTTTCTTGACGTCATTACTGTACTAGGTTTGTTGACGGTCAGTTCGGGTAACATGGGCCACTGTTTCCCGGCGGTGGTCGTTAAAGTGGGTCCCTTAAAACGCGTTAGGAGTTTTCTTCCTTTTCAATTACTATTATCGAGGAAGGGTTTTGACCAATTTACCAGAATGACCTCGAGAACAACAGTGGATGAGCTTTTCAGTTCCCTAAGCCCAAGGGCAAGGCACTTACTGTTTTTGCATTTAATGAAAGGGAAAGAACTATGGATATGGAAGGTTAAAGGACAAACTACTCAAACTAGGGTTGGCCCCAGGCGACTCAAATGTCGTTTGTGTGGGGTTCTTTTCTTACAAGAATCGTTTGTGAAGGGACAAGTGTCCTGTGTTTGTGAGCAGTGACAAACAAGAAAAAGGACTGAAACTAAAAAAGAAGTCAGACTAGAAAAAAAAACGAGATCTCTTTGTTACCTTCGGTAGTTGACGGGGACAATGCCGGCGCGGTACTCGGCGATCTTGAGGAACATGGGCATGGCGAGGTCGAAGTGGGTCCTCGGAGGGTTGCACCACCCACCGTTGTCGTTGGGCAGGGCGTAGTTCGGCGGGCAGAAGTTTGTCGCCGTGATGAGTATGGATGGGTTGCCAGGGTTGCACCACTTGCCGTACTGGGCGGCGGCGGCGTCGCACTTTAACTCGAAGCACGCGCCGCAGCTGAGGCCGCTGTTGAACAGTGCCGTGCTCAGAGCCGCCGTGTTCACGCCGTATCCCTGGCTGTACAAGTTCCCGTACCCACACGCGCCACCTGCCGTTTCAAAATAATGGTTACAGTAGAGAGAGAGAGATGTAATAACACTACTTCCTTGCATAGAGAAATAGACACGTACCCATTGTGCCTGAAGCGTCGCTGCCGCCGTAGAAGGTGGCGTGGGCGCCCAGCCATGGGCCGCCGGAGTAGACGCCGGGGATTCTTCCAAAAGCAGACGGCGTAAGAAAGCAGAGGATGGTAAAAACTGTGGCAATGCAGGCAAACACCTTCATTTTGGCTTTCAAGTTTTTGATGATTTCTTCTTCTTCGGGGAGAGAGAGAGAGAGAGAGAGAGAGAGAGAGAGAGAGAGATTTGTGAACAGAGAATGTAAATGGAGGCTAAGGTGCACACAAGGGAGTGAAGGGACGAGACTATGGTACGACTACTTATGGAGGGAAAAAAGGCGACCTAATTATATTTATTGCTCTACACTACCCATAATTGATATTAATTACACTCATCACCCTCTTACCCAATTTTCTTTTCTATGTTGGCCAAATTTCCTTTTATGACTTATGGTGTGAATTGCATCAATTGACTAGTTACGTGTTTTTTCAACAATACTGGTAACGAAAGCTAGATTTCCTCCCATCGTTATCGTTCAATGTATTTGTTTGGTTCTACTTATCTTTTTCTTTTTCCTTTCAAATATTTGGTTAATACTCGAAAATAGAAATACTATGAACACTTTATTTATTAATTTGAATCCAAAAAATGAGGCCCATGAGTTCACGTTGTTTAACTCATAATGTAATAAATGCTTGCTGGACACGAAGAGCCCATTATCGCACCTAATAAAAGCAAAGCAACTCCCGGGTATTTATCTACACTTCTGCCTATAATTAAATATTTTTCTTTTACATAATTAAATTAGATTTGTTGTATTCAAACTAAACATAAATAACATTTGCACTCACTTTCCACCAATCCCAACTGTTCGTCCTTGAAAAGGGAAGAAATTATTAATATAGAAATCTTGTCCCCCGTTTTAATTTTATCTTTTAGATTACACGAAATAAAAGAGTAGCTAGCTCTTATCATGCGATGTGATTAATATTTACTATACCACTAATCTCATCCATGTATTTATTTCCACGAAAGAAAATGCAAGTATATTGAAAGTGAGCCATGTGGTTGCTATGCTATGCTATATAGGAGGAAAATCCAAAATGCCTATCAACATATATGGGAAAAGGGAATTGCGAGTCTGAACAAGTTGCAAGGTTCCAACCGCATGTGAACCCAATTATTGAATTTCTTTCAGATAAATTTCTTTTTCTTCCCGCAAATACACACACACCTGCATGTGCCTTTCTTCTCGTCTTTTATATAACATATACATATCTTATAATATTCTTTCCTCCCATATCGAATCGCAATAAAATCGTTTGTCGATTTTGTTTTGAGCATTTTAGGCCTCCATTTTAGCCATTCCTTGACCTTACTTAAAAATTTCACATTTTTCTACTAGCTAAGCTCTGCCACACTTTGAGGATGAGATTAGCTGACCATTCAGACTCAGTACCGAATCATTTTTATTGCAGTGAGTCTGAGATTCGGTTGGCGAAGAAGAGATATATTTTACAAAGAACCGAAACGTATTCGTAAAAGAAGCTCGATGCAATAAATCTCCAAATCTACGCAACAAATACGTAAAAAAATATAAAAAATTGCAAGCACAAATACGCTCCTTAGATCACCGACAAAGCTGCGCGCAAAGCCCCCGAATCTGAGAATCGGACGGATTGTTAAGCATGTACGTGCTGTTCTTGCTGCTGTTCGAGCAGTACAAAGTGTACTGATTTCCCGATTCCACGGCCTGCACATTTCGTCGATATCAAAAACATTTCTCGAAAAAAATCCACCGTATAATTAAGAAAGAAACGAAGATATCGATCACTGAAACAATCAGAAATTGAGCGATTCAACCTAAAAATGCCTCTTTGATATATTAATCAGAAACTGACCTGGCACGAGACGGGCTGTGTGTTGCAGCTCCACCTAGACGTCGGGACGCAGCTCAGGTAATGGCACCACGAGCAGTGATCGTTCAAATCCACCCCTCGAAGGAGCAAAACAAACCCGACGATAAACCTACATTCAACAAATTCCCTTTAAAGTACGTCAAAAAGAGAGAAAGTGGCTAAAGAGAGGAGGAGTTAATCGATCGATCGATAGAATGGTTTACCCGACGATGAGGAGGATTAGAGAGAGCGCCCATAGCACGCACTGATAGGTCTTAAACTTATGGCTCGTCGCCTCAGAAGCGTATCCGCCCGACGAATTGTATCGCCGGCTAACCCAACCGAACTGAGGCCTCATCAGAAAGACAAACCCGAGTAGAAATCCCGACAAGAACCCTCCGAGATGGGCGAAGTTGTCCACGTGTGGGAGGATGCCTACGGCAAGGTTGATGGCGATTATCATTACAAGGGTCACCAAAGCTGCTACCTGAGAGAGGAAATGGAAGAGAGTTATCGTTATATTTACGTTTTTCTTAGAAAGAAAAAAAGCGATCTTGGACGAAGGAAAGGAGGGGCCTCATGGGATTTTCGATCATCACTAATCCAATTGGCAATAAACCGCAATCTTTATATACAAAGTTTTCGATTATCCTATGGAAATGATTGACTTTGATACCAAACAGTTACCTTGTTTGCGTACATGCTCCAGTTGGTAATCAGCTCGGACAACATTGCTCCCAAGAGCCCGAAGAGTGCGCCCGAGGCGCCGACGGATATGTTCGTCTGGATGAAAAGGGCAGACATCAAACTCCCGCCGAGCCCAGAAATCAGATACAGCAAACCGATTCGAGCTACAGATGATCGAGTGAGACGATGAGTAAATATAGCCTAGAGATTGTGTTTTAGCTCATCTTCTCATTGAAAAGGGTTGGGTAGGGCAGCGATAAGCTTACCAAAGCCAAATTCTCGCTCGAGCTGTATGCCGATCACAAGGAGGCTCAGCATATTGGCGAGGATGTGAAATACTCCGCCGTGAAGCCACATGCTACTGATGAGGCGCCATCCTTCGTGTTTGTGGACGACTTTGCTCACGTCTAAAGCTCCCATCTTTTCTAACCTGAAGAAAATGGAAGATGAATTTGCTTTTGGATGCAATGGCTTGGACCGTAGTATATGGGAGTTGGAGTTAGAGCCATGGGTCAAACGAGACATGGGATTGGGAAAGAAGTAATCGTCGAGCTCAATTCAGGCAATAAGTGTTGGATCATACATTTTATCGAATACCTTGGAAGCATTAAAACCCCTCAAACGCCGGCGAAAGACAACAAACGACAGTCAATTGCTATCAATTACACGAACGCAGTGAGAAACAAACCACTTACGTGGCCGACGACGGGCCGAGGAGAGGGTTTTCCTTGAAGGGCTGAAATGAGAACCTTCCCAAGAACCCGGCGAGGCAGGACACGGAATTCTTCGGACAGTTGTTGACGGACATGGTGATCACGAACATCACGACGTTGGCGACCACGAAGGTGGGCACCAGCCACGGGAACCATTTCTTGAAATGCTTAACTTCCCTGTAAACCGCGCCGCCGCCGTTCGGGCTGGCGGTGATCGGCAGCTGCGGTGGCGGTGGCGTAGAAAAATCGATGGGATGGATCATGTTGGCGCCGCGGCGAGATGGGACACGGATCTGAGCGTCGTTTGGCGCCAGAGAGGCCATCGGCGGAGATTATATATAACTCCGAGATAGGATTCGTCAGAGTCAACGGTGGTTTAACCAACTGTTTCGCGGGGAGATGAGAAGAGAGGACAATGATTGTTGAGCTGTTGATGTTGGGTGAAGAAAGAGTTCTGCCGACGCAAGCTTAAGAATCAGTTCTTAATATTTTGTCTATATTTCTCAATTTTCTTCCCACGGTAAATACACACACACTACGATAAGAAGTACAAAAGGAGAACAATTCTGACGTGATTAGCTCGTCATTACATTTTACTTTCGGAAATGTGAAATCTTATATTCAACGTAAGTCTGACGTGGATTGTCTAAAGGAGACGCGGTTCTTGCCACCTGGCAGCAAAAAATTAAACAATCAAAAAAGAGCCAATAATTAGAATTACTTCTATTTCTTTCTCTATACTTGACTTGGGAAATAAATTAAAGTAGATGGCATAACAATTTGGACCTATGTGGATGCACGTTGGCCAGGAGTGCTAAGAAAGAAATTGCAAATAATAATTCAAAAACATGGTTTCACATTGCCAAGTCATATGTATATATATATATATATAATATATATACTTGGTTCCTTCCATTGGCGAAAACGTCAATGCACGCCAATTCATTTTCACTGTTGAAGTTTGGCAATGGTGTAGTTGACGATACTCTTAACTCTTACCGACTCTTAACGTAGAACTTCTCCAACAAAAGTTAGTTTACCAGTTCTGTCTGGGTGGATAATAGTCATCTATCATTTTTTTTTTCACAATTTAATCAGATTTTATTATGCGTACTTAGCGGAAAATCTAGAAAATACATCAATCTCTCTTTTTTCAATGGATATGAATGAGCCCAACATCTACCTATAGAAAGATTAATAAATAAAATCCTAAAATTTATATATAATAATATGCATCAGTATCATATCAGGCGTCTATAACATCGTTATTTCATTACACGACCATCATAATACGCTATTTCATAACCTATACGTTTACATAATAATACTCACGCGCAAAAACTATAATGGAGTATATAATATAATATTAATAATAATCAGGAGAAAAAGAACTTGACGAAGCCGGCGAAGAATAAGCATGAGATTCGTCATTCGAAGTGGTGGAAGACTGCGAATCTCCACCGTTCATCACAAACGGCTTTCTTATCATCAACGGCACAACATCCTCAAGCAAACCTCCTCGGCCCACCGCAACGCTTATTGGGCCGTGGGCCGCATTTTCCTTCACTACGGCCCAATTGGGCCCATTAACTTCGATCTGGCCTTGAGGATCGGGCCGTTTCTGCTTCTTGACGGGCGGATTCACGGGCTGACGATTAGGGGCAATTTCGTCGTGGAAGAATGGATAAGTGAAGTGAAGGTGGAGACCTTCGTAGGTTATGACGAGGGTCTCCGCGTCGTCCGCGCACCGCTCCACTTGTTTCTTCGCGCTGCACCTCGGGTTCGTGCAGCGGTAGTAGCTTCTGCATTAATTTATACAGTTTCGAAAATATAACATATCGAAATTAAAGCATTCAAATCACAGTCGAGGGGAAATCATGAGTACGAATCCTCATGGCTGTCCGTGAAATGAAAATTACAAGTCTAATTCTATAAAAGAAAAAGAAAGAAAGAAATCGGCGTGAAGGGACACATTCTGTATAAAATATATGAAATAAAAATATTATGCACTCTGCTAGAAATTGAGTGGATTTTACTAAAAACAATTGGTGATAGGACTAGAATGTTTCCTATATATTGAAGAGCTTGAATTACTCGACGTGAGACGACTCTCAATTTTTAGAGTCTCAACACGTAAGGATGAATAAGAAAGAAAGCGGCCTACACGTGAATGACATATTGGAAATATAATATATAAAATTAAAATATGATGCCATTTTCAAGTTTAAGCTTCTAGATGAATTGATTAAAATAAATCGTTGAAATTTGAATATGGGTGCATAGTTAGTACCTTGGATGTGGGCTGTTCTTGATGGATTTCTGGCCGTACTTCCTCCATTTGTAGCCATCGTCGGCCATCCCATTGCCGCCCCAGCTCTTTATTCTCAAGCTAAACTTGCTGCTATTATCTTCTTCACGACTCTTACAGTAGTAGTAATCTGCTGCTCGATATTCTGATTCGTCCCCGCCAAAAGTGGGGTTCGAATCCGATAGAGTAGCAGCAGTTTCCATTATTGCAGAATTCGCCTCCGTTATTGGATGGTCGTGAGGTACCGTGAAAAATGGAGATATGTCGTCGAGGAGATCTTCCAATAGCTGATTATCTTCGTCTTGCCCAGTTATTACATCTGTAAGGTAAGCGAGTTCTTCCATGGAGGTAGGACGTTAATAGAAGTAAGGAAATATTTGATTTTATTTTTTTAATGGGTAGTGACTGAGTAGAGTGAGTGTATTATAAGCTTTTGCTTGCTGGCGTTGAACTATACTTATTTAAGCTTGGAAAGAAAAGATTAGGTCGTAAAGAGTGGAGCAGATGGAGAGGAAGGTTTCATGTCTCAGAAAACAAAACTTGGAAGTTAATTATGTCACAGAAGAGGCTTTTTTTAGTTATTGGTGGTTGCTAATATTTTAGGGAGATAAGGTGATGCAATAGGCAGGCACATATATATACTTTGCTAATCTTTTACTGATGATTATATGAGAAAGATTACTGGGTTGACTTTTTTGATATTCATTCTCCATCTCCGTCAAAGTGGTAATGATTGTCAACCGTTGTACTACGGACGACAAGATTTTCTCTGACAGTTGTTACATATAATTATTAAATTTTTTTTTTCTAGAATTTTGCAATTCAGGAGATTAGGATAACACGAGGAGAGGCACAAGTACAAGAGCAACTGATCCACACAGCAGAGGCCATCTTCAATATATTTGCCTATTATTATGCTTACTCTCTATTTCTTTTTTTTTATTTATTTATTTGGAACTACTAGACATATATAATTAAATTAAAGCCAAGGTGGGGCACGGAATAATATATACGTACCTAACGAAACGAATGCGTCTTTAAGGTAAGCTCAAATGTCAAAGTGCTAATGATTTGACATACTTTTAAGTGAACTGTTACTCTTGGAATGTATGTTAATTCCTAGAGCAGTTGAACTTAAATCGAATTCTCTCAAACAAACGACTAACTAACTATATACGATGATCGAGCCAAGAAAGACTCTTCATAAGTCCAAAGTCAACCATGTCTTCTAAGTAGGGTTTTTTTTCCCCTTAATTCAATTAATGGGTTCCCTTCGAAAGAGGGCACCGAGGTAAAGGTTCATCATGTGATGACTAGTGTTGTTTGTTTGTACGTATTCTTCATGGGGGTTGACTTTTGATATAAGTCCAATAGAAATTGAAGGCAAGGGCAAGAGAGACAAAATGGCGCGTGAGTCAATGAGTGATTGGCGTTGTCGCGTAGCTACGTAAGGATGAAAATGGAGATAGCCTTCCGTCAAGAAAGGTCAACCCTCGTTTGGACACGTGTGATATGTGGCCCACACGTGTGGCAAAGTCACATGTGTAAGAAAGACTCTTTGCATGGTGTACTTGCATGTTATTACAAGAACAATGCACCAACTTAGCAGCCTAAAAGTATGCAAGTAGTGAAAAGTAACTTTACATTCGCAACAAGATTACAAAAGGGTTTTTTAGCCCAAACTCTATGATGACTGGTTAATGAATTTCTATACACAACTCTGAAACTCTTCAATTTCTGTCATGGCGACTACGATGACATAATTCGATACAAACTATGTTGAATGAATATCTCTACTACAAGTGAAGGAAAACTGAGATTCAGTCAGTACCCTAAAAACACAGTTGCTCGGAGTAGCCTCGAAAGTGGGAAAAATGAGAAGATCGCTACGCAGTGGATCCTTCCATGGATAATGCTTTATCGTGTTTGGTTCGAAAATGAAGGCCAGAATCTGTGTTTTGCGACGTGGGACAAAGCCAGGAAAAAATATTCGGTCCAAGAATCTGTTTAACAGTTGAAAGAAAATTCAAGGCATTGTGTTTAATTCAACTAAAGAAGAGCCCACAAAGGAGAGGAGGGAAAGAAACTACCACTTACTTCAGTTAGATTTTCGTACAGACCGATGTCGTAAGGATGAGAATAGAGTTGGCCGCCTTTTTCTGCGAGCCACTTGGCTCTCACACCTTCATGGTACTGCGTGCATATAAACGAAAAGCCTTTCTAACTGGAAATTTTCTCAGCTGATCGAAAGAAAAGAAAGAAAAGTGTAATTCATTGACCTCAATTGTGGTCTTGTTCTGCAATCCAAGATAGATATGCCAGCCAAGGAAAAATGAGAGTGCAACGTATAGAGGGATCAGCAGAATCCCTGAAATGATCTGAACATATATCATCATTTAGTAACAGATGAGCGTCAAGAAGAAGAAGCGAAAAATAGAAATCAAGAAAGTAGTTACATGTATAATTCTGGGTGGATCTTCAACATCTTTCTGAGAATCAGCAGTTACACTACCAACGAGGAGTACCTGAGATATAATAGGACAGGGTGATATATTTGAATGAAAGAGTAAGTATTAAAATTGTCACACAAAGTGCAGAAGGATGAAAGAAACGGGCTTACTATGGAGTATATTGATTCAGTGACAGCATAAACAACGAAAACGAAGAAGGTTTTATAGTTCGAGTGCCCCACGCAGTTGTTCATCCATACACATTGGTGATCGATCCTTGCATGAAGGAAACACTTCATTCATCGACATTATCTTCGAAATTAGAGAAAATGTGCAGACGAAACGATGTTCGCTTTGCATACCATTCTCAAGACACATCGATTGCATACTCGACAATGATGGGCACGAGGTGGTTTATAGAGCGAACACTTTTGGCAGTACCTTAAATCACCGCCCTGAGAAAACAACCTCAGATTTTCAGCTAGCACAGAGCTTAACTCCAACTTGCAAGGAATTATTCTACATCAATTAACACAAAGCTTTGCCTTCATCAAACTGAACCGAAAATCGTTGCAAATGGGACATGTAATTCTCCAACTTCTAACTAATTTTTCACACCACATAACAACATAGCCCACTAAATGTTCTATAGTTGAATCAAAAACAGGACACATATCGAATCACAGCAAGTTTTTTCTGGTAATATTCTTACATAAAGGTGTAAATTTTAGGATAAAGACACATTATGGCACCCCAGAGAACAACGAATCGATAAACTCAAACAGCCCACAAATAATCACGACGCCAGTAGAATTTAAGGAAAACAAAAACGAATCCCACAAGGAAAAAAAACCTAAAATTTTGGAAGGCTACCTTGCGCTTGATTTCGTGTATGGGATGATCGGCGTCCTCGACGTCGGGCATGTAAGTAGGTGGGACCCGACCCGGATCAGAGCAGACGGCTAAACGGTAGCTGACGACGCACATGACGGCCATCGCCGTGTAAACGACGGCGTTGAGCATCCCCGGCGAAGACCAAAGTCCGAACCATTGATCGATGAACACCAAAACAGTGGTGAAGTAGATGTACGCGATGGCCGCGCTCACCGCGCAAACGTGCCACGATAATTTCCACGTAGGTTTCATTTTTCGTCGCGCAAAATCCTCCTTACTATCACGCGCCGGAGATAAAATAGCGGGAAGGACCGGCGTGGTGCGGCGACGGTGAGGTGAGGTAGGACGATGGCAACTTCGAACGAGTTTCCGATTAGGCACTCTTTTTCAAAATAAAAATTGGGGCTTTACGTATTGTCTCATAGTCTGTATTGTAATAAATCTAATTGTCTAATTGCTTCTCCGATTGCTTTTGATCTCATCAACTAATGGGGTTTTAGGGATTTGTTGGCAGGTTTCTGTCCCAACTCCCACTTTTTTGAAGAACAAAAAAGCTCTCTTTGTAATTTATAGGTAAAACATTATCTTTCGTAGAATCAAATGGTTTATTCATACACAGATCTTGAACACCTCCCATGATAAAAACTCAATCTTTCTTGGACTTGGGATTTCATTTCAAACTAAGATGCTATCAAATTTTCATTTAGCAAAGACAATATGGGGTTACACGCAATGTCGAAAAGAAGCTTATGCTGAAGCACAAATCAAGGAGATAGATAATCAATTTCCTGGCTGGCTATTTGTCAATCTGATTGAGCTTGCCGAGGCCATTGCAGCGGGCGCATACAATCTGAGCTTGATCTTTCCTCGCAGCGTTGGCCCGCAGCGTCGCGCCTGACTTCCTCACGAACCCAGCGCCGTCGCATTCTGGGCACCTAAATAATTCATCGGCGTCGCACGGCGGTCGCTAACTAACTGTGATTTATTTATTAACATTATTAGATATTGAGAAAATGATGACGTACAGGTCTTTGCGAGAGAAGAGGACGGGAAAAGCAGTGCCTAGCAACGCCACGGTGCAAGCTCCGGCGATCAGATAGGTTGTTCCATCGGCCGAGACGTCGCCGACGGCGGCGACCACCGTGAGTGGCTTCCTGGTTTGCTTACCTTTCTGGGCCGTCGTCCATTGCTGCTGATTTATGCCCGGGAATGGCCGTGGGGTTCTTCTGCTGCTGCTGCTGAGCGGTAACAGAGCCTTCAAAGGAGCAGTTGATGCCATTCTTTGTGATTCTTTGCTTAGTGTGGTGGAATTAATCTGATTTTCTATTGACAAAAATTGAAGCGTTCAAAGTCATCAGATTTTGTAGCAGCAACGAGTGGATAAGGGAAAGGGAAAATACTTCATGTCGTGATCATAGGAGAGGATAAACTATGTCCCACTTTGACGAGTGAATGGCAAACCTCAGCTTAGGACATCGCTACAGTTGAAATATCTCCTTGTGTACAACCTGGCAATTCAATAAGGTCGAGTCCTTATCGACAAGAAAAAGAAAAGAAAAAAGAAAAGCAGTGGATATGGATTATTGGCCTTGGGCTAATATGCTAAGATACATGTTGAGGATTATGATTCATGTACTGCCAATAAAACTCTATCCCCATCTCGTTCGTTTGTCCGCCTTTGCACTCATTGTTTTGTTAGCTTTGTAGTTCGATTGATAAGTTTGCAGAAGAAAGGAAAAACTATAATCGCGAAGGACAATCCTCAGCATCTTGTCTGCTATTTATAATGTAAATGAAGTGCAGAGAATTTACTGTATCAGTAACGTACGACAATCTTTGATTGTAGTAAGT